>JAQPPZ010001036.1:5065290-6331613 GCA_028583015.1 Wollemia nobilis | reverse complement strand
ATTATTTATGATAATTTTTATGGTTGCACTTGTGTTTTAGGAAGGAAACTAGCAATCCAGATTTGGTAAAGCGGACTATGATAGAGCAATGTTTTGGAAATATTACTCTACTAAGATACAATGCATAGATAGTGGAGGTGAGGTTTTGGTATTGTGAAGGTTGCTATAGAAAAATGTCAAGGATGTTGAATTTTTGAATATTTGTAGTCATACAGAAAATTGAAAAGATTTAGAAAATGAAAGTCAAGAATTTAGACATTTTATGTAAAATTTTATAGGTTTCTAGGTATAACATCTCAATTGATATGAAAAGTTTATCTAATTGTAACTCTCAAGCTCTAAAGAAGAGAGTTGTAAATTTTCAAGGGTGGGGGATTCGAGTACAACCCCTTATTATCTAGCCAAAAAAATAATTATTGTAAATATTTGTATTTTTAATATAATATGAGATGTGAGTTGCAAGATTACTACAATGGTAAGATCTTTGGCCTCTCTTTGAGAGGTCCAAGGTTCAAACCTCACTCAGTATGAGGGGACTGAGACCTCTCATAAAACCATGTGTAAACTCATTGAAAATATAATATGAGATGTAATCCTTAAAGGTTGTCTAAGTTATATATATCGTTGTTTAGAAGTAACAAGTTAAGTCGTTAAGGATTAATAATTTTTTTTAATATAAAATTATTCTAAAAATTTGTATTGTAAATGTAATATGAGATGTATAGATAAAAATTTGATAATATATATTTTTAATATTTTTTTTGGATCATGAACATTTGCATTGAAAAAATGATTACATGAGATTTTGAGGTTGGTAGTCATGAATTTTTATAAAATTCATATCCCATAATCTTATTTGAGTCTCATGGACATTATAATCCTTTTTTCTATTAAAATATATTAAAATTTTGATGTGATAGTTGTCATACGTGGTTGACTCATGATAATTTGAGGTGTCAATATCAAATTTGAGTTGTTTGGGTTCAAATTTTGGGAATGTGATGCAAAGTTATTTGAGACATTTCGTGAGAAAAAATCATGTTGTCAATAAATACATTGTTGAGTTATCATTTGGTAACAAAGAAATAATCCTTCGACTAACACTAAGGTTTTCTAAGATATATATGTATATTACTAGTGTTGTTCAAAAGCAACAAGTTATAACATTAGGAATTAATATATATTTTTAATTTAAAACCATCATGAGCACGTGTATTGTGAATGTAATATGAGATGGAATCCTTCAACCATTACTAAGGTTGTCGAAGTTACATATGTAACATTGTATAAATAAAACAAGTTATGTTTTTAAGGATTAATAATATTTTTTACTGTTTTGTTTTGGTCTAAATTTTTTGTAAATATTTATATTGTATATGATATGTATAGACAAAACATGATAACATCTTTTTTGGTTTGTTTTAGGATTATCATGAAAAATTGTGTATGAAAATTATTAGATCAAATTTTGAGGTTTTCAGTCATGACTTATTATAAAATTCATGTCCCATAAATTGTTTTGAGTCTCATGGATGTTAAAAAATTATATTCTATTCAAATATATTAAAAAAAATATATAGTGTCAGTCATCACACGTGGTTGACGCATGATGGTTGAGGTGTTGATATGATTTTTGAGTTGCTTGGGTTTTAATGGTGGTAACATGATGCCAAGTCATTTGAGATATTAGGTGAAATATCTTATCATCGATTAAGAAAGCATGGAGAATTTTCTTTTTTACACCAAATATTTGGTGTGTCATAGAATTTAACATCTCTACTATCACTTGATTTCATTGTGTTTTAGTTTTAACATGTATTCCATCAATAATAACTCATCAACAAGATCAATAATATATGTTTGTCATTTGTGGGGAGCATTATGTCAAATCTTATGAGCTTTATTTAAATATTTAAAAGCCAGCTAATAATATTTATTATACTTGCAAAATGACCAAAAATAGATATATCACAACCTTACAAATTTCATATTTCTCCAAAATTATTTGGATATTCACCACTAATTTTTAAATTGAGAGTGCAAATCCATTTTTGCTTTGTATCTCTCAAAACTTTGCAAAACAAAATGCATACAAAAACCAATTGTTTTAAACATAATTCCAAGTTCACTTTATATAATACTTTCAATCTCAATCAATGGATTTTTGTTGTTGTTTCATAGGGAACCTCTATAAACCCTAGCCCAATGGGTAAAGACAAATTCAATGGGATTGATGGCTTTTTAAGCCTTAATACTACCAAAAATATCATAGGTTAAATATCACAATATCGAATATAATATATTCACAAAGCAATAAGGTCAAGATAATGATATGAGTAGAGTAATATGATCAAATTAATATGTATATCAAGTCTAATAATATATCAACTAACATTCAATAATAAACAACAATATGAATGTAACTAGCTTGAATCATACATGTACAAAACATGTAGCACAACTTACAATATTAATTGCTCAAAATGTATAGTATTTATTACTCCGCTTTATCTTACAAATGTGATAGAACTTGTGTTAGATTTTGATGCAATATGCAATGATCACAAGATGCAAAATAATATGAAAGAAAGTAAATCTGCGAGATGACTAAAATATGCTATAAATAGAAATTATGAAAATGAAAACAATATAGCTATGGAGGAAATGGACACTCCATGAACAAAGCTATTGGACTACATTGCACCCATCACCCATATATGGTTATCTACACAATACTATACTACTACCTACAAATATGCTTTGAGCTTCTATATTTTGCTTGTTATGATGAGGCCCTTTTTATATAGGAAGATAGGTTCCTTGGCCAACACTCTACCTAGTTGTGCAAGGGACACCTTGCACATTGAAACTTGTGCATTTATTACATTGCATGAAGTAACTAGATAACTTCCCCCTAAAGTAATCTAATGTCCTAAGTATGTACCTAGGAAGGTACATTTACATAACCCAAATAATGTAATATAATATATTTCTAACACCCCTTGTATTACATTATTTGGGTATTGAATACTTTAGTCTTCAATGTGGATCTTCTTCCATTGGATAGTGGAATTTGTATTCTCTTTCATTGCTTACTGTGATCAAGTTCAACAGATAATTTGTGTCTTAATATGATGCAAAGTAAGTTATAGTTGAAGGTCCTTCTTTCAATTGACTTTGCATTGTATTCCTCCTTTATCTGCTTTATCTTCTTCTTCTTCTCTAGCTTTGCCTTTGAATCTGGTCTCTGTGCTTTCATAGGTGGTTGTGTTGCTACTTGGTTCTTGTAAGGAAGATTCTCCTTTATTATCTTCAATTTGTATAGAAGCTTCTAAACAACCACTTAAGCCATCATAATAAGATCTTGAATTAGTAGAACTTGAAGTACCAATGTTGCATGAGGATTGAAAAAGTTTTCCTAGATACGATTCATTTAATCTTCTTTTTGAGTAGATTTATCAATTCTACATTTTCATCCTTGTAATGTTTGTGTGTGAGCAATTCCATGTATAATATACTCACAAAGTCTAAGGAAAGTGAAATGTCACTTTTTCCATTGTTAATAGCTTCATTGAGATGGGCTTGAAGATAACATTCCATAGTATCAAAGTTATCTTCTAAGGCTTCACTATGAATTACCTTTGAAGTTAGGTCTAACATTCCTTAAAATTTCATGAGTAGATTCATGATCCCAATTTTTATGGCACTGGCCTTCTCTTTTCTAAAGGAATTATTAGTGTTTGTTGTGTTTTGAGAAGTAGACATCCTTATAGCTCCCTAGTTTTAGATATGGTAGGATATAACTCCCTAATATATAAGCTTGATTTGATAAAACCTTTATTAATCCTTAGGTTAGTAGGCTTCCTTATGTCTCCCTAGTAATGAGAGTATATACACCTAATGGAAATTTAGATTTTGTAGAAAGCTTATATCTTCCCAATTATATAGAACGTGATAATCTTTTGTAGATGCTATTATTACCAAGTTTTTTAGAATACCTTATGACTCCCTAGTGATTTTGGAATATGATATAGTGTTGTTGTAAAATGTAGTTCAATTTTTGTTTGATTTTGTAAAGATTTGTAAATATCAAAAATCAACTTTTCTAACACCTTATTACTCCTATTGAACTAAGCACTTTTCCAATTTTGAAGAGGTTTTAATGTTGGATTTCTTTTGTCCCTTTTGAGAAATTTTAAGACAAGAATATTATAAATTTCCAACCTTAGCAAAGATTTTAATAACCTCTTTTAATATCATTTAGGATTTTATTTTAGTGTATCTAACATTCAATACCCTAATTTGGTGTTGTAATCCTTATAGCTCCCAAATATAAAAAATTAGAACACAATAATATTTGTAAATATTATAAATTTGATTTTTCCAGTATTAACCCTTCTTTCTCCTAGGTTTATTTTGCAAATATTATTTTGATTTTTTATATTTCACCCTTTGATTTTTGCTTTCAATATTGATATTTCTCTAAGTTTGACCTTAGTTTACAATCCTTATATCTCCCTAAGAATTAAAGCAATATTAAATAAGGGTTATTTCATACATTTCAATGTTGTATTACCGCAATGTTCGATGCTTTTTTCGGTTGTATATGATAGCAATGTACTGTTCTCCTTCCAAATTTGGAATCTCCTTACCTTCAATGCATGAATGTTGGCGCTTCAAACTATGGGGTCTTTGACCTCCCTTGACCAGAGTTTTTAATGCTCTCTTCTCCTTGCTTCCATACTACACTTTGGCTTGCCTTGACTGTGCTATGAACTCAGACTCCTTGGAATTGGGCACCTTTTTATGAAGGAGGAATATTGGACCTTGTGACAAGTGTCACAACCGTTTCTTATGAGCGCTTGAGAGAGTTAGGTATGCCTCTTGCCACTTGTACACCTTCTGTTAGGTCTAAAAGGAACGCTATGTTCTAAGATGAGCACTCATTCTTTTCCATTCCAAGTGCATTTTTTTTCTAACGTTCCAACCTCCTTTGTGTAACGCTCCTTGGTCAACCTTGTAACAAATGGGTGCTTGTGTAGGTGCTTGTATGAGAGTTGTTAGGGTTATCTTTAGATAACAAGTGTCATCACCTCCTTGTGCACAAGTCTTCTACGTAACACCCTCTCAATGTGCCTTGGCAAAGCTTCTTATTAGCAATGTGCCTTGGCCAATTATTTCTTTGTTGTGAATGTTCAATGAGGTGGTTCTAGCTAATGCTTTTGGAGGCTTTTGAGTAGCTTTTGGTGGAGCTTTGGTGGTGCCTTGGTGGAGCTTTGGTGGTGCCTTGATGAAGCTCCTTGGATGTACGTGGATTATTATGCTTTCCCTAATTTTTTAACCTATTTAATATGCTCCTTTGTAGATGAGATTACCTTGGATGTAATGCTATTTTTTTACTTTGTATTTCATCTTCTTTTCTTATAGGTTCGGTCGTCCAAAATGGAGGAATTGTGAGCCTTTTGAGAGGCTTCCTTTCTATGCTTGGAGTGGATTGCTATTTAGCTATTCTTAACTGTAATAATGTGCTATTAAGACACTATAGATTCTACCCTAAGACCTGTGTACAACTGATTAGAATGATGCACAATAATGTAATAAATTTTGGTTATAAGAAACCTTCTTGCACTCCTTTTTGCACTCCTTTTTGTAGATCTGATTTGTTGGAAATTTGAGGTATTTTGTGTTGTCATTGATGTCACATGGATCATTGATGTCACATGGATCACATTTGGTTTTGGTGGCCAAAATATTTCATAAATAAGCATTTATGATATTTTGGAAAGCATGGCTATTTACAGGGTTTTTATGAAAACCAAGGCAGGAAAAATAAAAGGTTTTATTTAAAACCATGGTGGGCTTATGTGGAAAGGGCTTTTCTTAAAAGCCAAGGTGGAATTTTGTTTCATCGAAAAAGGACCTCCGGTGATGAAGATATTAAAGTTTAAAGTTTAAGTTTAAATTAATGGAGGGCCGACCTATGTGCAATTAATGGAGGTTGGCATATATATATATATGTAAAGGTTTCAATTTATTTTGGAAATGTGGCATATTATATATCGTCGAAAAGCTTATTTCGAGGGCTATTTGACTAACTTATTTAGAAGGAGAAATAAGGTGTGTGTAAAGAGATATTTCTGATTTTGCAAAGGGGTTCCAAAAGTGAAGTTTGCCTTGTTCTTTTTCAAGAGGATTAATTCTTTCATGAGGTGACAAGGTATGCAATATTGTGATTTATTTTATTTTATGGTATAAGTGGTTTTGGGAGTGAAAAGGTTATGCAATGTTTTGATTTATTTTATTTTATGGTACAAGTGGTTTTAGGAGAGATAAGGAAGTTGTGCAATTAAAGGCCTTGGTGATGATTATTGAAAAGTGGAGTAATGTTGATTATTTTGTGATCTACTAACCCTTGTGAAGATTGGCAAAAGAATTTTGTGATTGTGGCAGATTTACAAAGAGGTTTTTTCATCTTCATAAAAGGTATGGGCACATTCTCCTATTGATTGTTTATGGTGGTTGATTTCTGAAATATCATTGGAGGAAAAATGATTGTTTGTGGTTTCCTTTTCGAAAGTGGTTGGTTGAATGCTTCAAGGTTTTCTGAATTGAGAGTTGTGTCTAAACCTTGTTTGATAAGCATAGTTGTTGAAGCCCATTGGTTGTGAAAGAACTTGAGTTAGAAAAGAACATGAGTATCATTGTTATGTGAGATTTGTGGTTGAGCATTGTTGGAAACATTTGAGTTGGTTGATACATACTTGGACTAGGGTTGTGTGAGAAAGAGTTGTCCCTTGTGATGATTGGTTGAGTTGAGTTGATTGAGCCTAGTCAAGTGATGTGTGAAGTGATTGTTCAAGTTCTATGAAATAAACTATTCCATCATTCTATGTTGAGTTGAGATTAAGGTTAGAACATATTGAGTCTCTAACAATTCTCTTTATGGTTCTATAAGACTTGAGTTGAGTTGAGGTTGATTTGAATTGAGTTGAGGTTGATTTGAGTTGAGATTGAGATTAGAACATATTGAGTCTCTAACAATTCTCTTTATGCTTCTATGAGATTGATTTGAGTTGAGTTGAGATTGATTTGGGTTGAGAGTGAGATTAGAACATATTGAGTCTCTAACAATTCTCTTTATGCTTCTATGAAGTTAATTTGAGTTGAGATTGCCATTCATTGTTGAGTTCATTTTGAGTACTACTTGAGCATGATTGATTGAGCCTTTGAGAAGGCCTTTGGGATAGATTTGAGGATAGTGTTGGGACATATTTGAGGATAATGTTGGGACAGATTTGTGGATAGATTTGGGCAAGTTCTTGGTGAGCTTGCTAGAGCATATTTGGGCAAGTTCTTGGTGAGCTTGCTAGAGCATATTTGGACAAGTTCTATGTGAGCTTGTTATTCAATATTTGACAAGTTCTGTGTGAGCTTGTTAAGTAGGTTCTGTGTGAGCCTATTGAGCAGGTTCTTAGTGAGCCTATTGATAGAGCTTTGGAGGTGATAGAGTACAGAGGATAGAGTCTCAGTGGATAGAGATCCAACAGCTAGCATAGTTGAAGATAGATCTGAGTGAGGAGTCTTCAAGTGGAGAGAGGTCCACCAGTTAGTGCAGTAGAGAGACAGAGTCTTCTAGAAGATCACATAGCCAGAGCAGAAGGGGAAAGAGTTCTCCTATGGAAGAGATCCATGAACTTGAGATTAGGGGATCAACATCTCCTTTGGATAGAGATCCATAAACATTGTAATTGGGAGTGATTCCCAAAGAGATTGATTGAGAAAGTTTTAGTAAAATATTTTCTTCGTGGAGTAGCCCACATTGGGTGAACCACGTAAATTGTGGTGTCTCTATTGTGTATGGTTTTTGTGCATTGCTTTGATTACTGCTATTGATATTGCTATCTTTACACAACATAATATTGAATTGGAAGAAAAAGTAAAAAGTGGTCTTATACTGTTCACCCCCTCTCAGTATAAGCTTGTGTTCTTCAATTGGTATCAGAGCGGGTTCCTTCGAAAAGGCTAACAACTTGAGGGCAGATTCTACAAAGAACACAGATGGCTTCATAGAAAGGATTATCTTCAAATAAGGCTCCATTGTTTGATGGTAACAATTATGCTTTCTAGAGCATGAGGATGAAGAACTACTTGATATCACAAGGATATGAGGTATGGCAGATGGTTGAAAAAGAGTATAAGGTTGAAGGTGATCCCTAGGAAGATAAGACTACCAGGAAATTGGTTGAGATCAATGCAAGAGCAATGAATTGTATTTTGAGTGGGCTACGTGAGATAGATTTTGCAAAGGTCATGGTATGTACTTCAGCTAATGAGATGTGGACCAAGTTGAGGAATACTTATGAAGGAGATTCCAAGGTAAAGTTGGCAAAACTACAAACTCATAGAAAAATATTTGAGGAATTGAAAATGGAAGATTCTGAAGATATTGCAAAGTTCTTACTTCGAGTTGATGAGATTACTAACACTATGAGAGGCCTAGGTTTTGAGATGAAAGAATCAAAAGTTACTCAAAAGGTTTTGAGATCACTTCCCATGAAATATGATGCTAAGGTTTCAACAATAGAAGAAACAATGGATATCAACAAGTTAACAATGGAAGAATTGCAAGGTACTCTCACAGCTTATGAGATGAGGGTAAGTAAGCATCAAGCTCCAATAAAAGAGATTGCATTCAAGGCTTCAAAAAAGAGAAAGGAAAAGTTTCAGAAATAGATAGAGTTTTAGAAAATGATGAGGAAGCTAACTTCATCAAAAGGAATAAGGACTCAAGGAATTTCAGAGATATAAGGAAAGTCAGGTGCTACAAGTGTGGTGATCTTGGTCACTATGCATACAAGTGTCCACATGAAGAAATCAGTGATGATGAAAAATAGGGTCATAGAAGAAAAGAAGATGGAAAGCATAAGCATGACAAAGATGACAGATTCAAGCAAAATAGGTATGAGAAGAAGAAAATTTTTGTAAGGCAAAGAAATCTTACTACATTGTAGAAGCAAGTGATAGTTCAGATTACAGTGATAAAGATCAGTTAGATGAAGAAGAATGTACATTCTTTGGAATAAGTGAAGAAAAGCAAGAACACCTATTCCTAGGTATTGAAGTTAAAGAAGAGGATGTGCCTATTGAAGAAAGACATGAAGAGCTTGCCATAGCCATTGAGCAAGCAGATAGGTACAAGAAAGGTCTAAGGATACTAAAATGCTTCATATGTGGAGATTTTGGGCATATAGATGATGATTGCACATACTACAACAATTACAACAAGGAAAGTGTATTTGAAAAAGAAAGCAAGTAGTTCTAGTGACAATTCCAGTAGTAGTGAAAACAAAGAAGTCTCATTTTTGGTAATAGAAAAGGAAGAGGATGAGCCAAGTAAACAAAAATCAGAAATCAAAAGGTTAAAATAAGAATACAGGAATCTTGAAAACAAGATTCGAACAGATGTCAAAATCAGAGAAGAACTACTTCAAACAATCAGTAATCTCAGAGAAGAGCTTCAAAATGCAAAAAGGATAGAAGAGAGGATGAATGAAGAACTAAGGGTAACAACGACAAGACATGATACATTAGATGAAAAGATTCAAAAAGGAGTGGAAACTTATTTTAAGGTTGTATCTTACTTCCAAGAAAAGTCACACTCAAAAGGAAAGGAAGTTCTAAAAGATGAAAGCAAGGAAGCACCTAAGATTTGTGAGGAAAGTTCCAAAGTTCCTATGGCTCCAAATATTCAGTTTGGTTCTTGTTTTGAGATAGGTGAATCAAGTTCAAAGGGAAAAGAAATTCTTGAAGAGAAAGGCAAGGAAGAGGTTTTAGATGCTACAAAGAAGGTTCAAGAATGCAATGCACAAGTTGAAGATGATCATAAGGATAATGGTCAAGAAAGGTATGAGGAACCAAGGCATGAACAAAGGGCTTTTCAAGGATATTGTTTTTCTTGTAATGGATTTGGACACAGGGCTATACATTGCAGGATCCATGGATCAAAGAAGTTTGATTTTTCTAGAAGAAACTTCAAGGGAAGAAGGTATGGTTTTTAGGGACATTGCTTCTCATGCAATAGGATTGGTCATAGAGCTTTTCAGTGCAAAGGAAATGAGCAACATGGTTTTGGTTTTAGAGCTACACAATTTAGAAGTCATGGTTATAATGGTCATGAAAACAGAGCTTCACAATACAGGGTTCAGGAAAGGAATGGATATGGAAATTATTTTAAGAATAATTTCAGGACATGGGCACCAGCCAAAGGCTACAATATCAAGTGTTTTAATTGCAATAACTTTGGGCATATTGCAAGATGGTGTAGGACTCAATTCCAAATAGGTTCAAGGCAAGAAGGTCAAAAAGGTTCAAGACAAGAAGATCAAGTAATTCATCAAGAGAAGGATATCAGAAAAACATGGAAGGAAGTTGATAGAGGAAAGAATCAATGTAATATGGGAGTAAAGGTACTCCCACCCCAAAATTAATCACCTCAAGAGAGAAGGTGGTGAGGGGGCTATGCTTAAGAGTCATATCTTTTAGCCCCATAGGTGTCCCTTTTGCCATTGATGTCAAAGGGGGAGAGATTTGAGTAAGGGGGAGAGATTTGAGTTAGGGGGAGCAGCCTCCAAAGAGAGTATTGAGTTAGGGGGAGCAGCCTCCATAGAGAGTATTGAGTCAGGGGAGCAACTTTGATTCTCAGAGATGGTTTTTGTAGTGATTGTGGTGTTTGCATTAGAGGTGTTGCCATCAATGACAAAGGGGGAGATTGTTGGAAATTTGAGTTAATTTGAGGTATTTTATGTTGTCATTGATGTCACATGGATCACATTTGGTTTTGGTGGCCAAAATATTTCATAAATAAGCATTTATGATATTTTGGAAAGCATGGCTATTTATAGGGTTTTTATGAAAACCAAGGTAGGCAAAATAAAAGGTTTTATTTAAAACCATGGTGGGCTTATGTGGAAAGGGCTTTTCTTAAAAGCCAAGGTGGAATTTTGTTTCATCGAAAAAGGACCTCCGGTGATGAAGATATTAAAGTTTAAAGTTTAAGTTTAAATTAATGGAGGGCCGACCTATGTGCAATTAATGGAGGTTGGCATATATATATATATATATATATATATATATGTAAAGGTTTCAATTTATTTTGGAAAGGTGGCATATTATATATCGTCGAAAAGCTTATTTCGAGGGCTATTTGACTAACTTATTTAGAAGGAGAAATAAGGTGTGTGTAAAGAGATATTTCTGATTTTGCAAAGGGGTTCCAAAAGTGAAGTTTGCCTTGTTCTTTTTCAAGAGGATTAATTCTTTCATGAGGTGACAAGGTATGCAATATTGTGATTTATTTTATTTTATGGTATAAGTGGTTTTGGGAGTGAAAAGGTTATGCAATGTTTTGATTTATTTTATTTTATGGTACAAGTGGTTTTAGGAGAGATAAGGAAGTTGTGCAATTAAAGGCCTTGGTGATGATTATTGAAAAGTGGAGTAATGTTGATTATTTTGTGATCTACTAACCCTTGTGAAGATTGGCAAAAGAATTTTGTGATTGTGGCAGATTTACAAAGAGGTTTTTTCATCTTCATAAAAGGTATGGGCACATTCTCCTATTGATTGTTTATGGTGGTTGATTTCTGAAATATCATTGGAGGGAAAAGGATTGTTTGTGGTTTCCTTTTCGAAAGTGGTTGGTTGAATGCTTCAAGGTTTTCTGAATTGAGAGTTGTGTCTAAACCTTGTTTGATAAGCATAGTTGTTGAAGCCCATTGGTTGTGAAAGAACTTGAGTTAGAAAAGAACATGAGTATCATTGTTATGTGAGATTTGTGGTTGAGCATTGTTGGAAACATTTGAGTTGGTTGATACATACTTGGACTAGGGTTGTGTGAGAAAGAGTTGTCCCTTGTGATGATTGGTTGAGTTGAGTTGATTGAGCCTAGTCAAGTGATGTGTGAAGTGATTGTTCAAGTTCTATGAAACAAACTATTCCATCATTCTATGTTGAGTTGAGATTAAGGTTAGAACATATTGAGTCTCTAACAATTCTCTTTATGGTTCTATAAGACTTGAGTTGAGTTGAGTTTGACTTGAATTGAGTTGAGGTTGATTTGAGTTGAGAGTGAGATTAGAACATATTGAGTCTCTAACAATTCTCTTTATGCTTCTATGAGATTGATTTGAGTTGAGTTGAGATTGATTTGGGTTGAGAGTGAGATTAGAACATATTGAGTCTCTAACAATTCTCTTTATGCTTCTATGAAGTTAATTTGAGTTGAGATTGCCATTCATTGTTGAGTTCATTTTGAGTACTACTTGAGCATGATTGATTGAGCCTTTGAGAAGGCCTTTGGGATATATTTGAGGATAGTTTTGGGATAGATTTGTGGATAGCTTTGTGGATAGCTTTGTGGAGAGATTTGGGCAAGTTCTTGGTGAGCTTGCTAGAGCATATTTGGGCAAGTTCTTGGTGAGCTTGCTAGAGCATATTTGGACAAGTTCTATGTGAGCTTGTTATTCAGATTTGACAAGTTCTGTGTGAGCTTGTTAAGCAGGTTCTATGTGAGCCTATTGAGCAGGTTCTTAGTGAGCCTATTGATAGAGCTTTGGAGGTGATAGAGTACAGAGGACAGAGTCTCAGTGGATAGAGATCCAGCAACCAACATAGTTGAAGACAGATCTGAGTGAGGAGTCTTCAAGTGGAGAGAGGTCCACCAGTCAGTGCAGCAGAGAGACAGAGTCTTCTAGAAGATCACATAGCCAGAGCAGAAGGGGAAAGAGTTCTCCTGTGGAAGAGATCCATGAACTTGAGATTAGGGGATCAACATCTCCTTTGGACAGAGATCCATAAACATTGTAATTGGGAGTGATTCCCAAAGAGATTGATTGAGAAAGTTTTAGTAAAATATTTTCTCCGTGGAGTAGCCCACATTGGGTGAACCACGTAAATTGTGGTGTCTCTATTGTGTATGGTTTTTGTGCATTGCTTTGATTACCGCTATTGATACTGCTATCTTTACACAACATAATATTGAATTGGAAGAAAAAGTAAAAAGTGGTCTTATACTGTTCACCCCCCTCTCAGTATAAGCTTGTGTTCTTCATGATTTTCTAGTTATTATGGTAGAATTTTGAATGCAATGGGGGATTTGAGGTGGTCTTATTGAATAGACACCTTTCCCATTTTTTCTTGGGTAATTTGATAACAATCCCAAACTTATAATGGTGTAGATAGAAGCTTCTATTTGATGTAATTTTTTACACTTTCACCTTGCAACTAACCCTGTAATGCTTTGGATTTGAGACTCACCAAGTCTCAATTTTGAAGCTTCCTTTTTTGAATTTAGTTAGTTGCTATTTTATTCTCCAAAAATTGGAGGATTGAGTTATTTTTGGTGGCTTCATTTGGCCACTAAAATTTGCAGATTTTGGTGCACTAATGGTGTCTTTAGACACTTTATGTTAATGTGATTTTGTGCCTTTCTCAAGAACACAAACACTAAGCTTTTTGAGAGTAATATAGTAGTGCAAATAAACCCACCAATATTTCACTTTTAATGCACTAACAATCACACCTTATCACTCCAATAAACTCTCAAAATAACTTATAAGTGCACTTAATAAATTTACTACAGCTAATCAAGAATAATCTGAAATGAATATTCAAGAGTTATTCTACAATTTCACTACAAACAAAGTTGTAGGAACTAGTATTTTTTCTTTTCAAAGTAGATATTTGGTAGTTGATAGATAGTTGTAATTTTGTAATCTAATAAAATCCAAAGATAATATGCAAATGAACCTTAAAATCAACTTTTCTCTTTTTCACATTTGAAGACTGTAATTCAAATTTTTCTCTTTTGCAACTCTAATCCAAATTAAGGTGCTTTAACAAATCTGATAAGTAATCCAATTAATGAATCTAATTGCACCAATAGTTCCTTATATTTTTGAAATATTTTGTAGCTTCTGTAGAGGATGTAGATCTTGCTGCCTAAGATCACCAAGTTTCCACTTTGAGTAGGATATTGCTACTTAGTTTTTTCTTCACCAAAAAGTGGTCTTGAACTTTCTTTTACGAGCCTAGGATTTGATGATTTGATCATTTAAGAAATATTCTCCTTTTGCTGTAGACTTGGAGAAGTCTTTGTCTCTGAAATGGTGCCTTCTTGCTATGAGAGGCTTCAAATATCTTGGATCTAGTAGGCTTCTCCTGTATTCAAGTCTTCTTATTGAATTTTGACGTTCAACCTGATCTTCTTGTCAAGATTTTGAATGTCTTGACGTCTTCTGAGATTTGGCATTCCTTACCAAATTCTTCTTCTTCTTTTGGGATTGTTATCAAATGGTGATAATTGTTCCAAATATTCTTCTCAAGATTTTGAATGTCTTGAGGTCTTCTAAGATTTGGCACTCCTTGCCAAATTCTTCTTCTTTTGGGATTGTTGTTGGATGGCGATAATTGTCCCAAATATTTCACTATCTTCTGTAGTTAATATATCCAATGATTTATTCTTTGATGATTTCTTCAGTAAGGCTCTCCAAGAATTTTATTGGATGATCATTGAGAGCTACCAAAGGTCTTTGATCTTACAACTTCTTCTATCCTTGAGACATTTTATTCAACCTTCTACTCCTATAAGTGTTGGTGGTGAGATATTTTTATGGATATTTGATTCTTCTACTTTTAGATTCGAGCAAGACTCTCCTAGTCCTTCTTCTTCTTCCAAGACTATAATTTCTTCAATAATATATTCTCTTGATCTCTTTACCTTCAATATAACTTCAGGTGCTATATTGATTATGAAGAAGATAATCTTCCTAACTTTCTTGTAGGAAGTTTCCCAACTCACTAAATCTCATTTTCATGCAACAAACTATTAGTACTAAAATATTAATCTGCTTCTAAATTAGAATCTCTTCTAGATTCTTCTTCAGGATCAAGGCTTCTATGGCCTTTTCTTTAGTATTGAGGCTTTTGTGGCATTTTCTTCAATATCAAGGCTATTGTGGCCTTTTCTTCTAGTGCAAGGCTTCTATGGTATTTTCTTCAATATTAAGGTTTTTGTGGCATTTTCTTCAATATCAAGGCTTCTATGGAATTTTATTATGGATCAAGGCTTCTATGGCCTTTTCTTACGGAATAAGGCTTATGTGGTCTTTTCTTCTGGATCAAGGCTTCTATGGCATTTTCTTCTAGAACAAGGCTTATGCGGCCTTTTCTTTTGGATCAAGGCTACTATGGTCTTCTATTCTACTTGAAGTTCCAATCTAGAAATGGAGATCTCTAGTCTCCTAACTTCACCACAAATCTTCTCCAAAAGTCTTATTCTCTAGTATTCTTTTCTTGCATAAGGAACTAATCTCTGCACTATGAAGGCACACCTATCCTCAGGCAAGAAGTTGAAGTCTCCTAGATTTCTATTGTAGGATGTGTCCCAATCATTTGAGAATTAATTTTTTTCAACAAAAGAAACTTTGGGCAATAGTTAACAAATTCTAGATATCCTGAATGATCTTCACTTGTTGATTTGTCAATCTAGTGGATTGAATTTTGAGTCCTAGTCTTCACGAGTTTTTCTCTATGGAAATACTCTAGCCAAATATAATCTTAGTATTTTTGGAACTAATATTTCTTTCAGTAATCACTTTTGGATATCCCTAATTCTACCATCTAGAATCTTCTAACAATTTTTGATAGTGGTTGGTCCAGCAGCGCATCAAGTTGACAAAAAACTCAGGCTAAAAGATAATGGTGGTTTTCCTTATTGATCTACTATGTCTAGATCTACCATGGATATGATACCACTGTTAGATTTTGATGTAGTATGCAATAGGAGATAGCAATCACAAGATGTAGAATAATATGAAAGAAAGTAAATCTATGAGATGACTAAAATATGCTATAAATAGAAATGACATAAATGAATGCAATGTAGCTATGGAGGAAATGGAAACTCCATGAACAAAGCTACTGAACTATATTGCACCCATCACCCATATATGGTGATCTACATAGCGCTATACTACTACCTATGAATATCCTATGAGATTCTATATTCTACTTGTTACAATGAGGTCCTTTTTATATAGGAAGATAGGTTCCTTGATCAAAACTCTACTGAACTATGCAAGGGACACCTTGCACACATACAACTTGCACTTTGACACTTGTGTATTTATACTTTGCATGAAGTAACTAGATAAATCTCCCTTAAAGTAATATAATGTCTTAAGTATGTACCTAGGAAGGTATATTTACATGACCCAAATGATGTAATATAATCTAATTTCTAACAACTTGATACTCAACACTTCTTGATTGATCTGATATAATTCATATAAAATATAGTATATTTATGGAGTATATATCCATAGTAGTATGAATCTTAGGATAATTGACTATTCCTCTCCGTATTCCAAGTCTCATGACTCTTGACTTTTCTATATGACACTTGCATAGTTGATGAACACTTAGTATGCACACCTAAACATGACTCTTACACTTCTATAACTTGCACACTCTAACCTAAGACACTTGTGCACATCTTTAGATTATATATTTACAAACTTAAATAAAACACTTTTGCACATGAAATCAACTTACATTTGTACACACACTCACATGACACTTATGCATTTCTTGCACATTACAACTTTACATGACACTTGTGCATTTCTTGCACGTACACACTTACATTAAAGGGGAAATAATAATCACACTCTAAACTATGACTCAACCCTAATATAATATTTATATATATACCATGAAGGTACCATGGGGGTGCATTAACATGTACCAAATTATATAATATACTCCAATAGGTACCCCTAAAAATCCAAGGAATCGAATCTGGGCAACTCATTAGCAAGAATACAATCACTACCAATTGGCCTATCCCTTTTGTCTAAAATTTTAAGATACAACATGAGTTTTTGAAAGGGGCCCCAGTCCCCTTGTATCGAATTTTGAGCTTGGGTATCCTAGATGAAAACCCAAAGACAAACCACTACGGTATTCCTAAAGGAACTTATCAATCAATGTAATTTTCAACATGAAGATATCAAACATGCTCCAAAAGATAATTATTTCAAAAACATTTCAAAAAAGAAACAATAAAATCAATGTGGTTAGAAATAAAAAAATATTATTGTTATCTTCAACTAAGAATAAAAAAGAAAAATGACACTACCTCAAACTGCATAAATTTCATAAAGCATTCAAGAGAACATGGAGATTTCAACACAAAAAATGATGGAACTCTTCAAAAGATCATAGAAATTTTCAATACATCCATTCAAACACCATAATTTCATTTATAACAAAACAATAAGCAAAAAAAATTCTAATGCAAGCCTTTTAAATTAAACACAAATCTAAGAGTCATGGAGTCATCCTCCAACTAAGATATTGCCTTGATGAAAGGCAAAAACATAATGGTAGTGAAAGAGATTTTGTTCTTATTTTTAAAGTGTGACTATACTATTTTATTCTATTTTGAAACTGACATAATTATGGTATTCATTGGGGCCCTTCCTAACTTGGAGGGGTTAAATATGTGGGACAACATCACAAATTCCATTCTCACTTAACTTGATGAAAATGACAAAATAACCATCCTAGACTTTTCTCCTAACAAGCTCATAGGCCTTCCTTAGGATAAATGTTAGCCCCCCTCCTTGCCTTCCTTTAATGAAAGTGCACATGGAGTGAAGCAGTGAAAATTCAATTGTATTATTTTTATGTCTTTGCACCAAAATTACTTGGTGGTTTCAAGGCTAAATATACTTGCTCTTCACAAGAAAATAATTACGATGGGAACCCTCCAAGTAATTCAATAAATTTATTTCATCAATGATTTCCTCTTGATAACATTTGCATATAAAAACCACTTTGAAGCAAATCCATCATCAAAGTAACTACACAATCCAATATCACAAGTTCTATTACGTACATAACACCCATTGTCATGACAACATAGTTGACAAGACATCCAATTACCATCAACCATATTAACAGTGCCCATGTAGTGTCACACTTTCATTTAATAATACAACGACTCTTCTTCACCACCTTCAACATATAATGCATTTCTTCTAAATTTGAGACCACACATGCCATCCACCACACTATGTTCATATCATAAGGATACAAAGAACACTTGTAAAAAATAACTATCATATCAATATTTAGCAACTCCAAATATAGGCCATTGAATAGGACACCCACTATCCTTAAAAACATAGCAAGTACATAGGAGATTTGGGTTCACATAAAATTTTCCTGCATCTACATCTTTAGATGTGGATTTTGATGGATGCCAAAATTATTGTGAAGCTCTAGATGCTTTACCATTGTCATTATTATATCTTATAAAACTCCAACATTTACCTTGGTTCCATCCATTTGAATAGAAATTTTAATGTTTTTTGTATATGACAGTACCATCTCTTTGTATACAACCTTTGACATCACCATTTTTTTTAATTGGTCATATGGGATTGAAATGGGTCCCACCCTAATTACATCATCACTACATAGCTGTATTACAACAAATATTGGATATTTTCCATGTATCGCTTGGCAATATTTGAACCTTGGTCTCCTCTTTAAATATTGAGTAATCTAGCCGACATTTAGCATTTATCCAAAGAAAAAATATATTGAGGAATCTAACCGGTTGAGCTAATACCACTTGATCCTTTGATATCACTATTACAATTTATCTTTAATCTATTATATAACTCATTAGCAATTAAAATAAAAAAAAATTATGGCAACTTCAACATATTTGGTTCGGGTATTTTTTATATATCAATCATATTTACCTAGATGTATTATTTTTTAATCAAATTATATTGATATATTGGACTGGGCTATGCTTGTTGTTGTGTTATGGCTCTAGCTTTAGTATAGCTCCTGTCTTGTTCTTCAAGAGCTTCTTGAAGCAAATATCTTTGCCTTGGAAAGACTAGAGTATTTACCATGTTTTTTTAATGGGTTATATGGGATTGAAACAGCCCCACCCATATTACATCATCACCACATAGTGGTATTACAACAAAGTTTGGATATTATCCATGTATCGTTTTGGTAAAATTCGAACTTGTGTCTCCTCCTTGAATTGTTGAGGAATCTAACCAGTTGAGCTAATACCACTTGATTAAAGTATTTATTATGATAATATTAGTTGGTATTCTCTTTATTTCTTTGATAATGTTGAATCTAAATTCAATAGTGTTGCTTTCACCATGCAATGTAAATTTTCTATGTTTTCTTATTGTGATCAGGTATCGTTTGCTAGTTAGGGATGGATACCTCAATTTATTTTCATATTCCTTTTGCAACTTCTTTTTTTTGTTTTGCTTATTTGTCACCACTACCTCCTCTTAAATTTGCTTCCACTTTTCATGTTGTACTACTTTATGGACTCATTATTGGTGCCTTTTTTGTACCTTATTTCTATGTATTTGTTTGCTTTATGTCATTGGCCCTTTATCTTTTTACATGCAAATAAAGTTACCCTTTCCTCAACACTATAATGATACTATTGGATTCATTTTATTTCTTTGATGGTTGTTGATCAATGATAAATTTCCTCTTACTCCTAGTTCCAACCCCTTGTTGGTTTACACATATAACATTAACTTGAAAGGGAAAATAATTATCTTCTTCTAAGATGTTAAAAATTTTTAATGCTACCTTTTTAAAATTTTATAGTGTTGGGATTGATTGCTATATCGAAACTAGTGGTTGATAAATTGATTGTTTTACTATAAATGGTTGGTTTATAATTAGAATTAGTCACTCTAATGTTATAATATTTTGCACTTGGAACTATTGGTTATACAATTATGTTTGAGTGTTTTCTATAACTATGGTGCATGTATTAGGATTATGCCCAATATTATAAGAAAACCACTATAAAGTGTTGGTTTCCTGAATTGCATTGATCATGTTGTGTTGAACTTGACAATCTAGTTGATTAATGCTTTGTCAAAGTACATGATCATTTGTGAAGGACATAGTCTTTCGTTGTTGCCAACCACTATTTAACTACCATCTATTCTTTTATCTCTTCTCCATATTGATGTCATTTACTAATACTTTCATAGTTTCAACCATGACCCTTCAACCCATCATATTTATTCTAGAATTGAGTGGTGGTACTAATGTTATTTTACAACGGAGTTGGTAAAGTAGGTATCTAGGGCTAGAAAGAGATGGAAGAAGGAATATTTTTCCCAAGAAAAGTTATCATGTAGAGAGAATTGGTTTGTAGATAAGTGGGTGTGTTAGAGGATGGTTGAGAATTTAGGATTAGTGTTACAGAGGGAGGAGGTCCAAAAATTTATGGATTTTAAGTTTGGATTATATGGGTTGTATAAGCCATATGTGAGGCATGAGGTACCTTTCCCACTATAATAAGCACATCTTTTGCATAGGTTGCTAACTTAAAAGCTATAGCTAAAGTAACATGATCAACATTGCTAACCATTAGTGTTAAATCCAATTAAAAGGATTTTGTATAAGATAGAAGAGATTGTTCTTTCTTGGGGCATACATTTGCTAGAATTAAGTATAGTGTCCTCATAAACATCATATTATAATATTGATTATTTTATTAAGGGTATCTATGAGTGGCATTTTATTTAAAAAAAATTAATATGAATTTCCTAATTTACCAAACCTCTCCATGAAAGGTTTTATGATGGAATACCAAGTGGTATTAAGAATAATTAGACAAAATCATCATAAATTAACTTTATCCTTTAATGAGTATTTGAACAAGCATACCATGATATTGAAGAACACATGATTATACTGATAGGGGGGTGAATAGTATAAGGTCAAATTTTACTTTTCTTTCCCAAAAAATATTATCCAATACTATCAATGGCAATATCAACAACAATAATCAAAGCAATTAACAAATCATCACACAATAGAGACACCAATTTAACGTGGTTCACCCAATGTGGGATACTCCACAGAGAAAATATTTCTATTATTATTTTTAATAAATCTCTTGGGAATCACTTCCTCATTACAATATTTATGGACCTTTGTCCAAAGGAGACACCAATCCCCTAACTCTTTCTCCTCAACTAGTTCAGGGATATCTCTCCATAAAAGAACTCTATCTTTCCAGTTGGTTCATGGATCACACTCCACATGAGGACTCTTTCTAATTGTTTTGGTTTGTGAATCTCTATCCACAGGAGAACTATTTACCCTTGCTCTAGTTTGTGGATCTCTATTCACAGGAGAACTCTTTCCCCTCTGCTCTGACTGATGGTCTCCTAGAAGACTTATACCCCAACTACTATGGCTTGTGGATCTCTCTCCATAGAAGACCTCTATCCTCACTATCCTAGCTAATGGATCTCTATCCACTGGAGATTGTTGTCCTCTACTCTATCACCTCCAAAGCTTGCTATCAAATCTGTCTCAAATATGCACCAAAATCTATCCCAAGTGTAGTACAAATATGCTCACAAATATCTATATCAAATTTTTCCTCAAGCCTTAACACAAAGCTTGATCCAATCACAAATAAATTTTGCTAAGATTTATCCCAATCCTTAACACAAAGCTTGAACAAATAAAAAAATCAAATATGCTTAGATTTACCCCAAGCCTTAACATAAAACTTGAACAAATTAATCAATAAACTCAGCTATCAAGTCTTCACAAATACTGGCTTCAAATCTGCCTTCAAGTCCTCTCAAAAAATGGCTCACTCTAATCTCAATTCTTCACCAAGACTTACTTCAAATCTACCTTCAAGTCCTCTCAATAACTTGCTCAAATTGCTCTCAAGTCTTCACCAAGACTTGCTTCAAATATACCTTCAAGTCCTCTCAAGAACTTGCTCACTCTGCTCTTAAGTCTTCACCAAGACTTGCTTCAAATCTACCTTCAAGACTTCTCAAATACTTACTCAATTTGCTCCCAAGTCTTCACCAAGACTTGCTTCAAATATACCTTCAAGTCCTCTCAAGAACTTTCTCACTCTACTCTCAAGTCTTCACCAAGACTTGCTTTAAATTTACCTTCAAGTCTTCTCAAAGACTTGCTGAAGTCTGTCATCAAGTTCTCTCAAGTACTTGCTCAAACTGCTCTTGAGTCTTCACCAAGACTTACTTCAAATCTAACTCAAAGCCTTCTCAAATACTTGCTCAAATATGCTCAAACACATGCTCAAAATAACTCATAAGATATGCTCAATCAATCTCAAATATTGCACACAATGCTATCAATTATTTTGTCTAATCTTCAAAGTAATTCCTTTAACTTGAAGTAGTTTAGACATATTCTATTCAAAATTCATTTAACCTCTGGAACATATAGAGAATGATGTACTCTATCAAAAAATCAATATGTTCTACTCAATCATTAAGTTTATCACTTTCACAAATCTGATTTCTAATGTTTGCACATTTACTTTCAATATCACTCAAAACCAATGCTCAAGAATTTCACTCAATCATTCAACCAATGAAGCACAACTTTCTTACAAACCCTAAACAAGTGTTTTCATACTTTTTCAAAAAAAGAGCATAATGTGGGTCTCAAATCCTAACTCAAATAATCTTCAATATCTATCTCAAATGTTCTCTAAACATTCACCAATTAAGCACATAAAAAAACTCACTCAAATATTTTCAACAATGCTTATCAAACAATCCTTTCACTCCACCTTATATTTCACAACATTCATTCCAATCACTCTAAATAAAAGATAATGTGCTCATAAATTTTTGCTGTGATGGAGATATGTCTGTTTACTCACAACCAATTCCTTTTGTTCCACTTCCAAGGTTAGATAACAATGGTCTATCTCAAAACCTCAAAAAGAATATTTCACAACATTCACAAAATATTCCTCCCAAAATATGCTTAGTGAAATCTGAAAGATATACTCTAGAACCCTTCTTTTGATCTCAAGGAAAATGCATTAAAGCTTCATCATAATCCCACAAATACTCTTCTTCATAATGCAAAAGGTACAATAAAATTCAAATCAATTTTACACCTTATAACTCCTAATATTGCAAATTAAATAAACCCAACAAGAACACAAATCACACAATGAATTTTTCACTATTACACCTTTTAACTCCTTAAAAGGATTTTCAATCAAACTATTATACTCCAAATCTCTTTTCAAAATAACACCACGTACCTTATTTCATGCATCCGTTTTATCAAAATTAAAATGTTTACTTTATAACTCCCAAAATAATTTCACTTATTTTCCTTTCATAATTTTGAAGCCTCAAAGTCAAATCACGTATTCCAAGACCATAGAAGCACATAAATTAAAAAGCATACCTTTTAATATTCCTCCTGCAAAAAATATTGCACAAGTCTCAACGACTAGTGCTCGAGCTTGAACCCGCAACCTAAGCCACAACAATGCCCTAGCCCAAGGCTGGGCTGTCACCTGGGTTACATGCCCGCACAAAACCAAATATCCACGAATTTATATTTGAAATTTGCCTTCACTTAAAACAAAAATGTGCTTTACCTTTTTGCAAAACAAATCCATGGGATTCAAAATAGAAACCTTCCCTTCGCAAGCGCCTTAGCCACATTCCTCCTACCAACTACACTATACAACGCTATGGGATATCTCTTTCACTCCAAGTGAATTTCAATGCAACTCTACCTCCATTTCCTTTAAGACTCATGAACGTCTTCTCCTTTTTGAAAATGGAGCGCATGAATTATCTCCTCCACATGGGCATTCAAATTATCAACCTTTGGAAATGAAAAATTATTTCCTTTAAATAATCTTTCCTTTGGTTAAAAAATTTTTGGCCCTCTCTTGCTTTTGAATTCGAATTCGATTTGAAACTTTGGTACTATAAATTATTTTAAATTAAAATTTTAGCTTTTGTTAAAATATTTTAATTTAAATAATTTAAAAAACCTTTGCAACCTTTATAAAAGCTCAATAAACCTTGTCCAGGACATCTCTTTTTTAATGATTTCTTGGACCCAATTATTATAATATTAAAAAATATTATAATAATATTTGTCTTTCCTTTTAAACCATGATCTCTTCTTTCCAACCAATTTGCTTGCTTTTGGGATGAACTTTGCCTTGATCAATTTCAACCATATCAACCATAGAAGAATATTCCTGCCATACAGAGTGCTCTCTAACACCAACCTTTTGACATCAATGACAACACAACTTACTCAAAATTTCCAAGAATTATATTCTTTTTGAATACAATATACTAAATTTTAAAATGGATAGCTCATTGAGATGATCCAAAGCCATCTTACTTTCATTTCCATCAAAGGTAGGTGATGAATTTAAAGCAATAACTAGAAAGAGAGAGTAGACCATCAATTTAGAGGTCCTTAGTATGTCTAGTTAGGGAGTTTATTTTACGGCCTAACTGAAGTAGGTGCTTGGTAGCATTGAGGAACTTGCCCATATTGTGCTGATAGTGGATATTGCATTTGCCATTAAGGTAGGGGTATGTATTGGACCATTTGTTTTTTTTGGAAACCCAATGTATTTTGTGGGATGATACAATATTTTAGTGGAAATTGAGGGTTTATATTTTGCACAAGGGATGGATTTGGTAAAACTTGATTTGGAATGGGTACAAATTGTAAACTATGCATAAGCATATGATTTTGTAAGCCATACAACAAATTTTTTTAATTAAGTGAAGGCACAAATATTGTGTGACATCCACATTGTTCTACTTTGCTACTCAATTTTCATGCAAGGAGCTACCTAAGGTGATATTTCACTTTTCAACACTCAAGGGGTGTTACTACTTCTTTGTACTTCCCGATTCACATAAATATTACAAGGAATGGTATTTGCTTCTCTCTTGGCACAATTAGAAATTGATATTTTACCTTCATAGGTAACTCAAATTGGATATATGGGTGATATAAGATTTCAAACGACCTCAATCAATGGAAATTCTTCGCAAGAGCTTAAGCATAGACTTATACTTGGCTCAATGGCATTTTTCAAAGGCCTCAATTTTGCTTGAGTTTTCTCTCCAAATTTGGCTTATCTCCTTTATTTATTTATTTTTTATTAGGTCTTTGTTTGAGTTCTTTAATACCGGTAATAATAAATTTCCTTCTCAAGACTCTGCTTAAGTTCTTTAACATTAGCTGTAATGATTTCCTTCTTCTTAGGTCTCTACCTGATTTCTTCAACATTTGTTGTAATGATTTCCTTATTATTAGGTCTTTGCTTGATTCTTTTAACTTTGGTAGCTTAGACCACTTCTTTTTTTGTTCTCTTTTCTCACAAAGAATCCTTTTCAATTCAGGTGATAGACTATCCCTATATTGTCATGACCCATATTGGTAGGACTTTTTACCTAATAGACTATGTATTTGTTAGCTTTTGAAGCTTTAAAATTAAAGGAAATCCATCCACAAGTAATAAAATAAGCTTCCAATATTATAACTATGTTAATGGAAGTCTAATGAGCAAGTAAATAACATAAGAAACTTCAGAAATGACTCATGAAATAGCTATTACAATAAACTCACAAAAATTGAAACTTGATACAATATGTGGAACTCATTCTCCTACTCTACTAGTGCATGCTAATGCATGCTTCACTCATACCCTTTACAATGCTTGATCACATATATATACTAGTATGTGACTCTTCACTTTCCTACCCTAAGGACACATGTGCTTTCTGCATGATAGACACTTGTGCACATGCACACCTAACTAATGAAACTTGCTCTTCATATTCTAAAGGACTCATGTACATGTGGAAAACATGCACATTTACATTATTGCACATACTTGTGCATTTATTCCTAATCTAAGACAAACTCCTAATCTAAACATGTAACCAAGGTGATACAATAACATAACCAAATGATGTAATATATTTTCTAACACCCCCTATATTACATTATTTGGTTATTGAAGATTCAATATGGATCTTGGTATTTGTCTTTATTCTTCAAGTGGTCTTTGAATTGATCTTCTGCTTGAGCTTCACCTTTTTGCTTGACTTTGTATTTTGACTTTGACACTATTACTATTTTTCTTCCAATTTTGTTGTTGAAGTAGTTTATACCTTTCCTGTGCCCATTTCTATTCGTTGAGAAATATATTTGAGAAAATTCACTAATAAAGTTCCTTGTCATTGTATATATCCAATCAAATAAATGATTTTATTTGTACCAATAATATCTTTGGGAATGATTGGTTCCTCCACAAATTTTACAGCTATGGAGATTCCAACATCTCTCTATCTTATGTCTATATCTGCTACAATGAATGCACCTATTTTTGTAGCCAAATACCTTTGACCATTATGTCCATTATAAAAACTATTCATGTCAATCTCTGTTACTGATTTGATGTTATTATGTTCTACTGCAAAATCATTCCCTTGTTTTTTTGCTTGATTTGACCTATATGTTCAAGACCTTCACACTTTAATATGATTTCTAGTGCTATTGGTTCTCTCATTCGCAATTCATATTTTACTGATCCTGTATCTTCATGTTTGATAAAATTTGAGAAAACACAATTAGTATGATCAATAAAATCATTAGAATGATCTTTTTCAGTATCAGTATAATCTTGTGCATCACTATATCTATCATTATCTGAATCAATATCTTCATCAATTCTAGCAACATGAACCTTTTTTGAGAAATCATGAACTATATTTAAATCACTTGTATCACATATAGCATCAATATTTGTAATAGGTTCTTCTATCTTAGTCATGAATTCTAAATCACTAGTGTCAATGCTTGCATTGTAATATTTCTTTTCATTTTGATAAGAATCATACTTTGAATCTTCATCCTTTTGAAGTAGATCACTAGTGTCATAACATGCATCAATCATCATTGGTTTTGAATCTATAGTATTGCAACATGAATCTACCATTATAGGTTTTAAGTCACTTGTATCACTAGAAGCATATTTCATCTCTATTTTGTTCTTTACCTTATCAACCTTTTCTTATTATCTTATCTTAGAAACATTAAAAGTGAAAATTTTCTTTAAGATTATTCTCCATAGATTGGTAGGTATAGTGATAAAATATTTATTAGTACTACTAAGAACACTTTGCATACATTTTTTTTATAGTTTAAATTTAACTGGGTTTTCAAGGGACCCAAAACTTGATTATAACAACAGCAAAAAACACTGCAAACCTTAAGGAGACAATAGGAAATCCTTCCTTGAAGGAGGTAAGCAAAATAAACCCTCAAAACCGCCCACATAGCAAGTGGGACCGATAAGATCTTAAGAAATTAAAATGGGATGGAAACATCCTTACAAAATACCATACGTGTAAGGCACAACACACGTATAAGGAAAATAAAACAAAGCCATTCGACCCAAAACCATCCTCACAAAACACAACACGTGAATTAAAAATTTACAATAGGGCCATCCCGCCCAAAGCAACCTACCTAAAAGTATGGAAAGTTTGAAATAGGGCCATCACAAATATTTAAAAATTAAAATCAAAATTAAAGCAGGAAATGCAAAAATTTGGAATTTGAAAAATCATTCTCGCCTAAGGACGTCCTAGGACACAATTGTAGGATGTAGACCAGGAAACATCAACAAAGGATGCAACAACATGACACGGTCTAGAAAATAGCAAGAACCCAGGGACACCATAGTACAAGGCCTGAAAAGAGGAGGAATTTGAAATTTCCCACCCATGTAGGAAATTTTTTTTGAAAAATCCCACTTAGGGAAAACCCAAAAATCGGTATCCCACCAAGAAAAACTGGATATCAAAATTACCAAACGAAAACCTCCCTGAGAAGGCTGAAGGAGCATGAAAACCACCAAGAAGGATCATCCCATCCAAGGAAGTACATAAGGACACATAAAAGCAAGACCAAAATTACATCCCGTACAGGGTCTAGAATATGGAACAACAAATATGAGGATTTCCATAGGCTACGAAATCCCCTTGCACACGAGGTAGATCTAGTAGATTTACAAGGAATAATGGAAGAATCATAGGAAGTAGTAGAGAAAGAGTGATGCACCGCATCCAAATAACCGTTGAAACTTGGCTCTAAGAAGAATATTACAATAGATATAGGTCAGGTCTAAGACCAACAAGGAAAATGCATCCTAGAAGCACCATAGAAAACCCAGGGAGGGACCTAGGGGTGTCCCAGAACATAGGCATAGGAAGGAAACCCTTGAACCAACTAGGAAAGGGATAGATGAGTGGAAAAGTGACCTCCCACTCCAAGGATATCGCTTGCAACCATAGAAAGTCTAGAGGAAAGGATCCAGGAAGTGCTAAGGAGCTGGGACAGAGCCGAGCCACACCATGAAGGAATCTTGCAAAAATTTGGGATAACCTAAAGAGCAGAAGGAAAAAATCCCTAAAGCAAAAAAAAAAAACACAGGGATAGACCCAAGGATGTCCGAAAGAGTAGAAGCGAAAAAGAATCCCTAAAAAACAAAAAAAATACACTAGGAATGATCTAGGGACATCACAGTCCATAGGCATAGGAAGGAAACCCTCAAACCAACGAGGAAAGGGTCAGAAAAATGAAAATAGACCTCCCACCCCAAGGAGATCATCTGCAACCATAGTCATCCGAGAGAAGGATCTAAAAATTTCCAAAGAACTGGGATAGAACCAGGGGAGGGGGAAGTAAGAAAGTGGATCGGGACATCCCGTGGGATGTCCCCTACTCCCCCCTTCACTTTGCATGCATTTTTGAAGTGTAGAATAATATTTTTTTTTATTCACTAGTAATATCAACAATCCCACTATTCAAAGCATTTGCTTCAACAATATACTTGTTCTTCAAGTATTTTATCATGTTCTCTTGTTTTCTATTCTTATCCTTAAGAATTTCATGAGAGAGGAATACCATATACATCAACTATCCTATATCACTAGGTAATGTAAAATATTTCTTTGAATCTTCATATACCTCTTGAAGCTTTGCATTCAAATAACCACTAAGTGTTAAGAAATTTTCATTTTTGATGTCCTTTAACATTGATTGTAAGACACTCTTTTATGAATCCTTTTTAGTGTCTTCTATCAGATGTTGTGTATGACATTTTAATCTTTCCAATATTTCTAAAATTTCCTAAATGTCTAATTGTTCTCCTTGGACTTCATGGATGTATATTTCTTCTTCCTGAAAGTTTAGGCCTTCTCTAACGTAGATTAGTTTTTGTAGACATAGGTTTTCTTCTTCACCTAATTCTGTTAACTCATGAAGTTCTAGTCTCTGAGTTTCTATTTTTGGATTGCTTGTTTTCTTTTGCTTTTTCTTTGCCATGGTTCTTTGATGTAGACTACCTTATGACTCCCTATATAAGATATTTAAATTTTTGTAATTTATCTACAAAATTCAATATCTTAATTTGATGTAGTAGACATTATCTCTTCGATATTATCAATTTTGCAAATATTAAATCTATTTTACAAAACCTAATTGATTGATTACAAATATTGTAATACTCTAGGTAGAATGCCTTTTAAATCCCAAGTAATTTTAGTAAAATATCAAGTTTTCTAAGATATTTTTAATTCTTCAAGTTTTGTAAGGAACTTGGATCTACTAGATGATTTTGAGTGCAATTTGTTTTGGTAGTATGTTTTAGCTTTCTTAGTTTGATTTGAATCCATTTTATCTCCCTAATGTTCAACTACTATTTTTCACCTTATTTTTCCTATTAATGAATAAATAGAAATCTAAAGATAATGCATCTTCAAGTTTTGATAAGGTTCTTTTTCTTTAAGACCTTTTAGTTGGAATAATGTCTCAAAATTTAATTTAAGAGACTAATGTAAATTACAGTTTCCAACCTTTAAGCAATTAATGGTTTTCCTTATTTGAAATCCAAAAGATATAAATTTTTGTGTAGTATGCCATATAACTCCCTAATTTGAACCTTTAGAAAATAATAATATTTACAAAATCAGGTGTTAATTATCCAAGGTAGAATTCCTTATTTATCCTAATTTAATAGTTTGCAAATATTGAATTTCACCAATGCAATAATCAATTTTGTAAATGTATAAGGGTTTTAAATTTTTTTTACCTTATTCCTATTGTAATTGATTTCAAATAGTGGTGCTCAATAACTTAATGGTTAGTTTTACAACGACTACTAACGATCTTCACTTCTACTTCCTTCACTTCTCAACCTAAAAATCTACTACTACATTGTGCGATGTCTGACCCAGCTAATGAATTTGGATTTCTCTGCAATTATTACCTCAGTATTCAAAACAACTAGTGTGAAATAGGGTAACGATTCTCCTATAAACTATAATCAACTGGCTATGAAACGACTCACTGCGTATAATTGTCACACTGTGTGAAAATAACATCAAAACATTGTAACATATCTTTAATATATGATATCACCTAATTTTTTTGCTCTCTAGATGTCTTTATATGAGCAATGAATGTAACATATACTTCCTATAAGCTTCTTCAATATGACGTGTCTTGTATGCCTTATACGTTTGCTGTCGCCCCAAATATTTCACTCCTCCTTAGGCGTTCCTTTTGATCGCTTTGATGTTTATTGGTAGATAATATTGTTTGTATGGAAGATATCAAAGATGTTTCTCTCAATGGGTCTTCCTAAGCGCGTGTTAAAGTACCTTGCTCTCAATTTTATCTATGTTGTAATGGTATCCTATTATAAAAGTGTTGGCTATGTTTAACCCCCTTTTTTTTACTATCCAAATGGTGCCGTATCTTTCCTTGTCTAATTGGTGAGCTATGATCAATGCTTCAAAATATTTGCTTTAATGTGGCTCAATTTTATAACATGCTTAAATTATCTTTGACCATTGCTTCTCCTTTTGTAAGCATGAAAGTATTATTCAAGAAGTTTGAATTTTCCTAAAATTGATGCTACGAATTATTCATCGGCTAGCTCTGTACGCTACACAAATTGATTGAAGGCTATACCTACTGGCTTTCATACATGTTGCACTACTGCCTTGAATAACACTTGTCAGTTGGTGTTTCTCAACCTACCACAATGACATCATATGTTATTTCACCAAATTTACATAGTCTTAGATATTTTCCATGAAAAACAACTATGCTCAACCACTAAGACTGCCTCCAAATTTATCTTCAAAAAATGCATCGTATCTTCCACAAACTCAAAATAGAGATAATATCATGTAATCTATGCACTAAAATTAAATTTTGAAATCATAAAAGGTTTGCTCAGTGATTCTTCTGCTCAAAGTGGATCGTGTGCACTACAGTCTGTGTAACCAGACCTGAATCACATCTAGTTCAAACTTTCAAATATTATTTTTTACACTGTTCTGTTACCACTCGTTAGATTTTAAAGCTTTAAACTTAAAGGAAATCCATCCACAAGTAATGAAATAAGCTTCCAATATTATAACTATGTTAATGGAAGTCTAATGAGCAAGTAAATAACATAAGAAACTTTAGAAATGACTCATGAAATAGCTATTACAATAAACTCACGAAAATTAAAAACTTGATACAATGTGTGGAACTCATTCTCCTAATCCACTAGTGCATGCTAATGCATGATTCAATCATACCCTTTACAATGCTTGATCACATATATATACTAGTATGTGACTCTTCACTTTCCTACCCTAAGGATACATGTGCTTTCTGCATGATAGAAACTTGTGCACATGCACACCTAACTAATGACACTTGCTCTTCCTATTCTAAAGGACTCATGTACATGTGGACAACATGCACATTTACATTATTGCACATACTTGTGCATTTATTCCTTTGCATAAAGTAAATACTTAAATCCTAATCTAAGACAAACTCCTAATCTAAACATGTAACCAAGGTGATACAATAACATAACCAAATGATGTAATATATTTTCTAAGAGTATTGACAAATGACTATTTGATGCCTAGCTGTGATGCATTTGGATGATTATGCAATGTTTATATTAATTTATATTTGAGGAATATGGTTTTACTGATGTATTGTTGATGTGCAAGACCAGGTACACTCATGAGTGGGAGAGGTAGAATCAACCGCTGATAATAGGTGGATAGGTGGATAGAGTGTTCAAATAAAGTACAAGGGAAGATTAAGGATCTATAGTGAGAAAGGATATTTCAAACCCTAGTTACTATTAGCTTTGCAACTAAAGAAAACCATCAGGAAAGGAGTAATGGTTTAAGTGGTGAAACTCAACAAATTTGAGGAGATCATAAAGAAGAAGTATTTGGGAAACATCCAATATTACAAGAATTTAAGGACGTATTTCTTGAAGGTCTACCTAGACTTCCTACTATGCGTGAGTTTGATTTTACTATCAAGTTGAAACCAGGAGCAGAACCTCTCCACAAAGCTCCTTACAAGATGAATCCTATAGAGATGCAAGAGTTGAAGTTACAACTACAAGGGTTGTTAGAAAAGAGATTAAAAAAATCTAGTGTGTCACCATGGGGTGCATTGGTGCTCTTCGTTAAAAATAAATATGGTTAGTTGTAGTTATATATTGAATATAGAATTCTCAATAAATTAACCATTAAGAATAGGTATCCTTTACCTAGGATTGAAGACCTATTCGATCAATTGAAGGATGCCACAATATTTATAAAGATTGATCTAAGATCAGGGTATCATCAATTAAGGATACGTGAGGAGGACACTCATAATATGGTATTCAAAAATAGATATGAGCATTATGAATTTATATTCTTGCTATTTAGGCTTACTAATGCCATAACCGCATTCATAAACTTAATAAACAACATATTCAAAAGATATTTGGATTAGTTCATCCTAGTTTTTTTAGATGATATTCTAATATATTCTTAGGATAGGAAAGAACATAGTAGACATCTCAAAGTCATGTTAGAGTTGTTAAGAAGGAATCAAATCTATGGGAATCTATCAAAAAGTTATTTCTATGTCTTAGAAGTGTGATATATGGGACATATAATATCCATCGAAGAAATTGCAATGGATCCAAAGAAAATTGAGGTCATTTTGAATTGGTTGTCACCAACCAATGTGTCTGAAGTGTGAAGCTTCATGGGTATGATGGGCTATTATAGATGATATGTGAAGGATTACTCCAAAATAGTCATTACCATAACCAATCTCCAAAATAAGGGGAAGGAATTTAAGTGGACGACTAAGTGTGAAGTTGCTTTTGCATTGCTTAAGCAAAAAATCACCATGACACCAATATTGAAGATTCTAAATCCTCAGGAAAACTTCTTAGTGTGCACTGATGCATCACTAGAAGGGTTAGGAGGAGTGCTTTCACAAGATGAATAAGTCATAGCATATGCATCAAGGAAACTTAATAAACACAAAGTTAACTATGCTACACATGATCTAGAGTTGGCTACGATTGTGCACGCTCTTAAGATTTGGTGTTACTACTTAGTTGGAAGATCCTTTGAGCTAAGTGACCATTAGAGATTGAGAACATATTCATTCAACCTATTCTCAATGCAAGGTAGAGAAGATGGGTCGAGTTCTTAGTTTAATATGACTTTGATATTGAATATATCAAAGGAAAGGAAAATAAGGTGGTTGATGCCTTAAGAAGAAGAAGGCACATAATAGCCTTGACCTGGAGTCGTGTTGATTTGTTAGACCAAGTCAAAAGAATGCAATATTAGGATGAGTATTGCAAGGAAATTTAGGCTAAAATAGGAGGAAATCCTAAGGAAAAAAAATATTTTGGCATAAAATATAGTCTTTTATGCTTCAAAGATAGGATCATAATACCAAGAGTAGAAGATTTAAGGAGACTGATCATGCAAGAGGTGCACAAATATTCCTACTCTGCTCATCCTAGAGGGTCCAAGATGAGGGATAATATGAAAAAGACCTTATTTTGGATAGGAATGAATAAGGATATCACCAATTTTATCGCTTAGTGCCTAGAATGCCAAAATTTGAAGATCGAACGTAGACATCTTTTAGGGCAATGTATCCACATGATATACTTATGAAATCTTAGTAGGTTATATCCATGGATTTCATAGTAGGTTTACCCAAGACTAGGTATCAACATGATGTAATCCTTGTAGTAGTTGACAATTTTACTAAGGTTGTGCATTTTATACAAAAAAAATCAAATATGATGCTGAGGTTGTGGCTAACAAATTTTCCAAAGAGATATTTAGGTTACATAAATTTTCTAAAATGATCATTTTGGATAGGGATTCCAAATTCACATTTGAATTCTAGAAATCCATACATCGTGCAATGGGCATAAAATTGAATATAAGCTCTGCATATCACCCTGAGATTGATGGTCAAATTGAGAGGGTAAACCAAATTCTAGAAGACATGCTTCACATGTATTGTATTGATCAGAAGTCTTGATGGGAAGACTATCTACATCTTGTAGAATTTGCTTATAATAACGGGCATCATTCTTCTTTGGGAATGGCCTCATTTGATGCCTTGTATGGCAAGAGGTGTAGAATACCATTATCTTAGGATAATTTTGAGGTTCGGATCATAATCAGACCAAATATGATCAATGAAATGGAAGGTCAACTTAAGATGATCAAGCAAAGGCTCAAGGAAGCCGCTAACCGTTAGAAAAGTTATGTTGATATAAAAATATCACAAAGGGAATAATTTATGGAAGATAAAGTGTTCTTAAGGGTTAGGTCGATGAAAAGTGCCAAAAAATCCATGAAGTTGGATCCTCATTTTGATGGGCCTTTTGAGATAATTGGGAAGATTAATCTAGTTGATTACAGACTCACCTTGCCACCCAACCTATCAAATATACATTATGCCTTTCACATATACTTGCTTAGGAAGTGCATTTTTGACCCTAACCATGTATGGGATATTTTAAAATTACAAATGATAAACTTTGAGGCAATTGAAGTAATATTGGTGAATATTCTAGAGTTTTATTCCAAATCAATGAGGAAATGAACTCTAGAACAATGTAAGGTCCAATGGGAATGTTATTCTGAAAGAAGTGCCACTTGGAAAAAGTGAATGATATGAAGAAACATTTCCCCTTTTTATTTGAAAATATATTGTAATAACATTTTTATTGTAGGAAAACACACGGACTGTGTTTAGTCCAAGGGGGTAGTATGTCATGAATTGCCTTGGTAGGAATTTTTGCCTAATAGACTATGTATTGATGAATGACTATTTGATGCCTAGTTGTGATGCATTTGGATGATTATGCAATGTTTATATTGATTTATATTTGAGGAATATGGTACTGCTGATGTATTATTGATGTGCAGGACTAGCTACACTCATGAGTGGGAGAAGTAGAATCGACCATCAAGAATGGGGTACTTGAAAAGGGAAATGATGAATATGGTAGCTTAAGATAACATGAATGACTAACCTCATATAGGCATGCATTCTTGATTTTAGGGTAATCATCGACAACCCAACCATTCTTAGTCTGAAGTTGGTAACCTAGAAGTTACCATAAGTCCTCATCTAGGATCAACGATTGGATTATGATGACTTCACCCACCCTTGTTTGATACATTTTACTGCTTGTTTTTTTTTTACATTTATACTTCTATGTAAGTGGATTGGGTATAGAATCCATTTCGAAAGGGATTAGTAGACATAGTGGCTCTTTTCTCCCTGGACCACTTAAATACCATACTAATATTTAATATTAGTATAGGTATTTTATTTAAATTAATCAAAATAAGGAATGATTAATGGCTTTTATGGGTTGAATTAAATTGAATGCAATATTGTAAATATTAATGTCTTGAAGTTCTATTTAATTTCCCCCTTTTACCTTTTTGAATAGATAAAGAAACAAATAGCTTTATCCTTTTATAAATTGAATAAAGAAATGAATAACTTTATATTTTATAAATTTGAGAAATAAAAGAATAGCTTTATAATTGAAATAAAGAAACAAATGGATTTTCATTTAAGGTAAGATATTTGGAGAAAAGGGAAGAACCATTTTAAAATTCAAATATCTCTTTTTGGGGCCACCTTGGGTAAGCATGGTATAACTTCTGGTAGATGGTATTTATGTCAAATTGGGGACTTTGGGACTTAGGTAGATAAGTTCTTCATGTTAAGAGGGCAAAGGCATGGAGGAAGTAGGATATTTTTTTTGGAATGGGAAGAACGAAGAAAAGAGGATGTGGTGAAGAAATCAAGAGGGAGCTTAAAGAATTTGCAAAAGAAATTGAAAAGGGTTCCATTAAGGAAACTCAAGTTGGAATTACCCCGATAAATTTGTTTTAAATACCTTTGTTTGATTGATTCTTAGAAGCATCTAAATTTTTTTGCTTTTGCTGTGTTCGGCCATGATAACCTATAGTTTAAGCTTGCTTTTCATAGTTTTTTACAATAATTACCTATGCTGGTTGGCCTACCCTCTTAGTGCTTAGATGCCTATGTATTAGTGATTTTATTTATTTATTTAACTTATGCCTAGAGAAACCTTTGAATCTTTGTTTGATTAACCTTAAGTCTTCCACTCCTTTCTTTGTTTTGAGCTAGTTTTATGGAGATTTATCCACTACTCATCAAAGGTTTTGTTGAGGGGATTGACACCCTAAATAAGGTGTTTTCATGCCTTACCTCTCTATTAGAAAACTTAAGCTTGATTATCTTCCTTCGTTCTATCCTTTGTGCTGTGTTGATGTCCTATGGGTTGTGAGGGATTCTTAGCAATGGTTTTTCCATTGATCTCATCCAAATATTTTGTCATGGAAGGGTAAGCTTCATATAAACATGTGTGAAAGTCTTTAATTATCTCTCTGAGGCCAAAACTAGGTAGCGTCGCCTTTGTTGCATCAAGTTATCGGGTCTAACCAGTCGACATCACCTTTATCACATTGATGGTGGTGTGAAGAAACTCATTGTCACTATCCTCCTATCTCTCCCAAAGTTGACCTTTGTAATCCTTGTATATTCACCTCCCCATCATCGCTTCATGGAACCAAGGCATGATGAATCCATGATCAAAGTAGCATGGTAAAGGAAGGTTGTTTTGGTCTTCCTTAAGGCTAATACCACATTAGGTATGTGGGGGTATTTTTGCTCTAAAAAGGTGAATGCTCCCTAGGTTTGATGACCACCATTCGATGGTCTAGGGCACCATCGAGCGGGGTCACCTAAGTGCCAATTGATTGGTGCTATATTTTAGTGATACTTGGTTGAGTTAACTATTTCTAGGATCATCGACCCCCTACCTTCTATCACCACATGGATGGTTAGGTTTGCTCTATTTTGTAATCTAAGATCTATTATTTAGGGTGTTAAACTCTTTTATTGGTGGTTGTTCAGTTAATCCCACACGAGTTGTGTGGAGTATCACTACACTTCTTAAGATAAAAGGCCCTCTTATGCTTGTGACCACCAAGCGGTGGTCATGAAGGCCATCACTTGGTGGGGATTATTATGCCAGTTGGCATAGACAGTCGACTTGTCATTGTTGTTTAGGGTTGTTGTAGACTCGTATGTTGTTCACCACCTGGCTTGATTATTGTTGTCGTTTGGACCCTAGTTTGGATGATTCTATGGATCAATAATCCAGTTGAATTGTGTTTAAAACCCCATTTTGTTCATCAAATTTAGATAGACCCTTTGAAGAAGGAAGTTTATTTTAGTCGATGAAAAGAATGAAGTTTACTTTATTTAAATTTAAATAAGGGTGTTTAGTTTAATTAAATTGAGGAAGGATGTTTAGTTTATTTAAATTGAAATAAGAAGGATTAATTTATCTTAAATGAAAGAATGATATTTCATTTGGATTAAAGGAAATGACAGTTGTATAAGTATTTGATTGGTTAAAGGTATGGGATCTTATTGGATTAAAGAAATGTTTGTTGTATAAGTATTTTATTGGTTAAGGGTATGGGATCTTAATGGATTAAAGAAATGATTGTTATATAAATATTTGATCGGTTAAGGGTATGAGACCCTAATAGATTAAAGAAATGATAGTTGTATAAGTTTTTGACTTGTTAAGGGTATGGGACCTTAATGGATTAAAGAATTTTTTGTTGTATAAGTATTTGATTGGTTAAGAGTATGGGATATTAATAGATTAAATAAATTATTGTTGTATAAACATTTGATTGGTTAAGGGTATGGGACCCTAATCGATTAAAGAAATGATTGTTGTATAAGTATTTGATTGATTAAGGGTATGAGACCTTAATTGATTAAATAAATGATTGTTGTATAAGTATTTGATTGGTTAAGGGTGTGGGACCTTAATGGATTAAAGAAATGATTGTTGAATAAGTATTCGATTAGTTAGGGATGTGGTACCTTAATCGATTAAAGAAATGATTATTGTATAAATATTTGATTGGTTAAGGGTATGGGACCTTAATTGATTAAATAAATGATTGTTGTATAATTATTTGATTTGTTAAGGGTATGTGACGTTAATCGATTAAATAAATGATTATTGTATAAGTATTTTATTGGTTAAGGGTATGGGACCTTAATCGATTAAAGAAATAATTGTTGTATAAGTATTTGATTGGTTAAGGGCACAAAACCTTAAGTGATTAAAGAAATGATTGTTGTATAAGTATTTGATTGGTTAAGGATATGAGACCTTAAGTGATTAAAGAAATGATTGTTGTTTAAGTATTTTATTGGTTAAGGGTATGGGACTTTAATCGATTAAAGAAATGATTGTTGTATAAGTATTTGATTGGTTAAGAGTATGGGACCTTAATCGATCAAATAAATGATTGTTGTATAAGTATTGGATTGGTTAAGGGTATGGGACCTTAATCGATTAAAGAAATGGTTGTTTATTTGATTGGTTAAGGGTATGGGACCTTAATCGATTAAAGAAATGATTGTTGTATAAGTATTTGATTGGTTAAGAGTATGGGACCTTAATCGATTAAAGAAATAATTGTTGTATAAGTATTTGATTGGTTAAGGGTATGGGACCTTAATCGATTAAAGAAATGATTGTTGTATAATTATTTGATTGGTTAAGGGTATGGGACCTTAATCGCTTAAAGAAATGATTGTTGCATAAGTATTTGATTGGTTAAGGGTATGGGACCTTAATCGCTTAAAGAAATGGTTTTTGTAAGTATTTAATTGATTAAGGGTATGGGACCTTAATTGATTAAAGAAATGTTTTTTTATGTTAAAAAGCATGGACCTTTGATTGATTAAAGGGAGGTTTGTTGAATTACTCTATGCTTAATAAATGATAAATGACTTTCATTCCTAAAGGATAAAATGACTCTCCTTTTATGATGAGATAAAGAATGGATGTGGGAAATTATGGGTTTTTCCTCTAATTTTTTGAGTGAATGTTTTATGAATAGATGCATTGAGTAGTTTTGTATAGTTGTAATTTGGTATCTGAACTATAAAACACCTATTTTCGTAAGTCATTTAGTAGATGCATTCAGTTGCATGCTTCATAAGATCCACGAGCTGTCCTAATCCCTTACCACCATCAATTGAGCAATGGAAAAATAATAAGGACCAAGGAGGACACTTAGATCCAAGATATTTACCTTTGATATATGTTGTAGTGAAGACTTGTTATGGAAAAACATATTATGGAGTAGACTCTAGTTGAGCAATCTCCTAGTTGGATAATGTTGTAATGCTTTATTCTTTTAAAAGTGTGGAAGTACTTTTACCATACTTGGGTTATGTAATGATTTAATATATAAATAAAATATGTATCTCTTGTATTTATAAATAATCTATGATGTCGTAGTTTCATAAACTATACTATTTTGTTAATGTTTTAGATAGATAATGACATCTTATTTAAGTACTTTCTTTAATGTTATCATAGATGTTATCATAGAATATATTAATGATTTAAGGTAGTTAGATAATTAGAATTGATATCTAATTATGATCATGCTTATGTGTTAGAAGTAGAGAAATAAACCTAAGGGATTATGGGATCCCTTAGGAAGAAACTTTGGATAACCTTGATTTAAATATTTCTTCTAAAACCTAAACTAGATAGATTTGCAAAACATCAAGTAGATTTAAATGAACTTGGTTATCACTAGGAGTGGTGAAAGGAGTAAGTTAGCTCATCGTAGGGATGAGACTGATAGATTAATTTGCATTATCCTTAGTGCACCTACATAGACAGGCTTATGTGTGGTGAAGTGATGGGCATACCATTTTGATAGGCAAAAAGGGATAAGTTAGCTAATCCGTGGTATGAGACTTATAGCTTATTTGTAATACGCTTAGTATACCTACACAAATATGCTTATGTATAGTACATAGATGGGTGTATCCTTTTGATAGATTAAGGGAATAAGTTGGCTCATCGTAGGTATGAGACAAACAATTTAAAACATTAGATTAGGTATTAGATAACTTCTTAGAATGACATATGTTGGTTAGGGATATGTAAATCCCTATCGAGTATATGTTTGTAAAAATAAATTCTCTAGTTAGTTAATTTTTTTAGATCATTACATATATTCACATATCATGTCCAACTTTCTACCTATATCAATGTCTTCTTTGTTCTTAGACACTGCCATATTCTTCTTCAGGTTCTTACCTAAATTCTCTTTAGAGTTAGCTCTATCTATTTTCAAGTTCTAAATTCACACTAGAGATATCTTATTTGATGCTAGCTTCAGACCTAGAACTTATCACTCTAGATTATTTTAATATATTAGGCAACAAATATCTAGTTAATATTGCCTAATCAAATTTAATTCATAGTACATTCCTTCTATGATGCTAGATTTTTATTCTATAACTTTTATCTACAAATGTTTCTCACTTAAAGTGAGAATACATGTGACTCAAACAACACAATTCTCTAAGCTTTGTCTTGGCTTCAGTATCAATCTGTTAGACAATTCTACCAAGATTCTTGCTTGGCCTTAATATCTATTCTATATACTATTATCTAAGATAATTGACTTGATTGTAGCTCTCTCCACTCAAGGTGGATTTTATAGAAACTATTCACAATAGCTTTGATACCATTGTTGGTTTTTTAGCAAGATTATCATAGGTTCCAATGTTTAGAATCAAATATATTATTCAACATTTATGCATTCAATTATCAATGACCAATATTAATAAAAAACTTTCATATAAAACAACAATAATATGAAGTATCATTTATATCCAAGAGAGGTCTTAGACAAGGAGATCCCCTATCACCATATCTATTCATTATTATGACAAATATTTTGGGTAGGAACTTGAATAAGGCTAAAAAATATTGTTTATTAAGTGGTAAAACTAGTAATAACATTGAAAAAATTACCCATAAAAATTTTGTAGATGATACAACCCTTTTTGGGAGGGAAAGGATAAACAAGGCCAAAGCTTTGAATAACTTAATAAAGAAATAGGAAAGATCTTTAGGGTAAAAAGTTAATAGGACCAAATTCAAAATTTATTTCCTAAACACCCCAACTAAAATCAAAGCAATATTATGCAGGTTACTTCAAATGAAGGTTGCAAATTTACCATCAACTTATCTAGGGATGCTATTATTTGAGGGGAGAATGAGGATAGATTTATGGAATATAGTTATAAGTAAATTTTAGAATAACTATCGATATAGAAAGGTAGATGGCTATCATTAAAAAGAAGAGTTCAACAAATTAAATCAGTCTTACAATCCATTCCAACATATTATATGTCCTTGTATACTATGCCAAAATCAATAGAAGCTAGTTTAATCTATATTATATGGTCATGATTACATGATAAAAGGAAATCTCCATTGGTGAAATGGAGCAAGGTGCATGATGATAAAACTAGGGAAGTGTTGGAATATATTACATTATTTGGTACATGCTAATGTGCCATATTGGGTACATTATTAGATTAGGAGAGTGTCTTAGATTAAGGCTTGAGTATTTACTTTATGTAATGTAATAAATGCACAAGTATTATTAGAACGTGCAATGATGTAAATGTTCATGGTATCCACATGTACATGAGTCCTTAGAATAGGAAGATGAAGAGTCATAGGAATATGGAAAGCCAAGAGTGATGTCTCATTATATATAGGAATTTGGTAAATGAGTTAAGAGTGAATAAGAAGAAGATATATTATCAAGCAAGAGTAGTAGATTAATTAGTGAGTAGATATAATGTAGAACTTGTATGAAGTATGGAGCATTGAGATCTCCACATATTGTAACAAGTTCAAATTTTTGTGAGATTTAATTAATGGCTATTTCATGAGTTATTTTAGAAGTTTCTAATGCTATTTACTTGTTTATTATATTGTAATTATCATAGATATAACATTGCATGCTTATTTTACTACTTGTGGTTGCATTTCCTTTAAGTTTATAGCATCAAAAAACTAATAGTGGTATCAGAGCACTAGGTTGATTGATAGAAAATAGAAAGAGCCACAAGAGAGATTGAGAGGAGATAGGAAATCTTATTTTCAAAATTTTTGAAATTGCATTTGGCTAGAGTCTTTCCACAGAGTTGCAGAAAAACTTGTGAAGACTAGGACTCAACATTGATTCCACTAGATTGACAAATCAACTAGTGAAGTTTATTTTATTTATATTCAAAGAAATTTATATTATCATTTTATACTAATTTGTTGTAGAGAATAGGATATTCAAATAAATTTGAGAAGATTCCTACAAGATCTAGAAAGAATATCTTCTTTAGAATCAATCTAGTACTTGAAGCAACAAGTTGAAGATTGAATATTTTAGAGGCCTTAAGGAAAAGATCCCATTGCAAGATTTGTAGGATTTGCAAATAGAATATATAGGAGACTCAAGAAAGAGATCTCCATATAATATTGAAGACTTTGCATTGAAGATTGAAGAGAAGACCCAAGGTAGGTCCCATTGAAAAACTTCTAGATTTGGAAGATTGAAGATAGAGAAGGACTAGAAAAGGTCCTATTGTAGATTTTAGAAGCAACATATTTTAGAGATCCAAGAAAGATATCTCATTGCAAAAATTCCATAGTTGAATATTGGAGAGATCAAGGAAAGGTCTTATTGAAGTTTTGAGAAGAAGAGAAGTTGTAGAATTTGAAGGTCCAAGAGAAGAAGACCTCAAGATAACTTGGAAGGAGAAAGAAGGAGAAGGTTAGGAAAGCCTCATTGAAGGAGATTTGAAGAAGGTCATTGAAGGAGATTTGAAGAAGGCCATTAGAGGATATTTGAGGAGAACTCAAGGGATAATATTGCTAGCAAGGAGAAGTTTCTAATAGAGAACAATTTGGGACAATTATCACCATCCGATAATAAGCCCAAAAGGAAGAAGGATTTGGCAAGAAGTTTGCTAAATTTTGGAGGAGATTATTGAAGACCTAAATACATTTAGATTTTTGAGAATAAGGGCAACAAAGAGGCCAAGATTGACGTCAAAATTTGATAAGAATATTGAAGAAGAAAGGAGATAGAAGAGGCCATCAAATTTGAGAGTTTTTAAGGATAGCCACCAAGGATTGAAGTCTGACTTGTAGAAAAGGAGGTTGTTGGTTTTTACAAAAAAAAATTGAAGAGGTAAAGATAGCTGCAAATTGGAGGAGTTTCCTACCAAATTTTAGAGGTTAAAGGCAACACATTAGACAACATATCAAAGGAGAAATTAGCTATGTTAGAATCTAAAAATTTTAGAGTTTAGGACAACAAGAGGTCAACAAGTTAAAGGAGTTATAAAGCTGCAAATTGGGAGAGTTAAGGAGCTAATTTGGACAACAAGAAGAACTACAAAATAAATGAGTTTAAAGAAATAAAGTAATACAAATTGTTTATCAAACTCAAAGAAACAATTAGGTGATCTAAATTACCAAGAAATATATCACCAAACAAAGACCAAAAAGGTATGCAACATTGGTGCAAAAGGTTCATTATTTGAACATTCATATTTATCTTATTATTAAGTTTTTAAAGCACCAAATTTAAGGTTTAAAGTTGCAAAAAGAAAAGGTTTCAAGTTTATGTCTTCAAGGGTGCAAAAGATTGCATTTAAAAGATTAAAACCTGCATAAAATAAGGAGAAGTTATATATAATTCTTACTATATATTAAAAGCAAATAAGACATTATTCTAAAGCAAATATTGGATATACTATATTGCAAAGCAAGACTATCCAAAAAGTATAGTATTTGCATAGTGAAGAAGCTTGGAATTACCATAGGAAAGAATACGAAGCATTGAGCTAGCAAGGAGACATAGTAGAGAGTTTCCAAGGAGGATAAGGCAATGTTGAATCCATAATTTACCATGACTTGCAAAGAGAAGAGGCACAAATATCATGTCCAAGAAGAGAATACACCATATCAAAAAGAAAAGGTGAAGATTGACAAAATAGAGCGACAAGCATTTTATTAAGCCATGTATACCAACACCATTATCAAGCTAAAAATTTGAAGAACCAAAGGAAAGCCCCCAAAGCACTAGAATACCAAAAAACATAAACATCAAGATGTTCTTGTTGAAGTCAGTATAGAACATGGACAATCCAAGTGCAAGAACCAAGGTATTCCACCATTAAAAGTCAGAGAATGCAATAAAGCAAGGATAAGTGTAGTGTCATACATTATTGAGTGTTCAAGAAGCAAAGGGACATTGCAAAGGAGGGCTCATCATTGAAGAAGCCACATTGGAGAAGTTACAATGCATTTAGAGAGTGTTACATTGCAAAGGGAGCACTATGTAAAACATAGTGCATAGAAAGGAGTTATAAACCATAAGCGCCACCTTGAAGAATGTTACACAAGGAAGAGTGCCACTTGGACCACTTAAAAGCTTTTCCTTGTTAACAAGTTTTAAGTTTACTCCAAGATCCTAGATACAACCCATAGGCTTAACAAACACTCTTTAAAAGTGAGGACCATCATGGAGGTTGTGGTTCTCCACGCTGGACCAAATCGCCTCACTGGTTGGCCAGGTTAGCGATATTTGCATCGATGATCGCTTGGAGGAAGGAGTTGGTCCACCCCAAAGACTTGACTTTGAGATATCGATGTTGGCTAGCTAGTTATCCACGCAGTTGTATTCTCTGAGAGTGTGGGTTGCCTTAGAGATGATGAAGGAGTGGAGCAACTATTTGGCTTCATCTATCATGGTGGAGGTGTTCCATGATAGACAGAGGGAACCCTGAGACAGGCTAGCAATAATGTTCTTGGAGTCACCTTCGATCACAATCTTAGAGAATCATAAAAAAAAAAAAAGAGTTTATGCCACTTGTAAAAGAAGATAGAGCACATTAGGAGGATAAAGAATATTACATGAAGGAAGTTGCAATGCTTGGAGGGTGAAGAAGTTGAAGAGTCATTGTGGCCAAGTGTCAAAGTGTTAAAGAAAACTCCAAAGGAAGAGCACAATGCTTGTCTTGCATGAGTGACAAGTTTCACATTTACCATACATTAAGAAGACATTCAAGGAGTACGTAGAGCACAATAGTGAAGACAATATTGAGAGCAAAGTAAAATAAAACCCAATGCACAATGAGAAGAATGTGACCAAGTGTAAATTGGAGAGCACATTAAAGAGAGTCAATATTTTTAGGTGTCAAAAGTAAGTATATTTAATGTTGTCATAAGGATTGAAGGAGGAGAAGAGATTAGCGCCTCTATACATGTGCAACTTGCAAGAAGTTAAAGGAGGAAGACTATAAAAAGTGCACACCAAAGTTTAAAGAGGTATTGCATTTATTTAAATTAAAGTGCATCTTTTATAAAATTGAAGGAGGAATAAGGTACTTTATTACTAAGGTTAAAACTAGTTAATCTTTAATTCTTGAGATTAATTAGTGTAGATGCAAATCAAACAACACCAAATAACTAAAATTAAATAAATGAACAATTGAGGGAAGAAAGTAGAGAGGGGAGGGCTCTAGTCCCTCCCTTGCTCCCCCTCCCATGGCTCCTGGTTCCTGCCCACTCCCTGGCTCAACCCAGGTCATCCCTCCCGGGGAGTGGTTGTTTGCAGATGATCTCCTAGGGGGAGATCTTTCTCCACTATCTGTGCCCCTCCCGGCCGACTAGGGTTTCCTTGGTTGTTTGTTCGGACTGGTGCTTCCCAAGGATCCCTGTTTGGTTGGGGATCCCTTCCCTTTTTCCCTCAGGCTTCCCCCTTTTTCTTGTGAATCCTCGGTGGACTCTGTGCTTGGACGGGATTCTTGGTCCCTGCTGCTGGGATCCTCTTTTGTTTTCCTGGGGCGGGTTCCTTGTGGTGCAACTCTCTAGTCACTTCTTGATGGGATGGATCCTCTCTGTGCTGGCTGTCGGCTTCCTGCAGGATGGCTCTCGCTGAACGAAATATTTTCCCGGTGGGCGGGATGGTTTCTCCACAAGGCGAGATCCGCCAAATCCGCCAGTTTTCTCGCGATGCGGGATCCTTTCTTTTCTACTGGTTTCTCAGATGGCGGGATTTCCTTGTTGCTTCCCGCTAGGCGGGACTATTTGTGGTGGTTTTGACTGCTTCCCGCGAGGCGGGATTTTATTGTAACGATTTTTCTTTTCTTCCTGCTGGGCGGGATCTTCTCGATGGTGGTTTTTGGCTACTCCCCACTGGGCGGGATCTCCAAAACTACTTTATTTCTTATTTGTTTGTTTCCCGTTGAGAGGGATTGTTTCATGCTTATCGTTACCGTCGGGCGGGATTTCTGCTTTGGTGTTCGGCTTCAAGGGATTGATGCCCTAGGCCCATTGCTTATTTAATCAGGTTTTTTTAGGGGTTACGATTTCTGTAATAGGCTTATACATAAATCCAGGAGGCATGATGCAAGGCTAATTTTGTACATAAGGTTTTGGGATCCTCTATAAAAACCCTTTTTTAATCTACTATAATAATTACCAAAAAAAATAAAAAATAAATGAACAATTAAAGTAAGATAAACACATTTGATTGCACAGAAATAAATTTGATTTTTTTTATTGTCGAGTGGATTTTTGATATTACAACCAAATATGCCCTAGATTGAGGTTTTTACAAAGATTTATTGCTCAATACAATAATATCGATATAATAGGATTATCTAAAGCCCTAGACAACACATCAGGGTGGTGTATTCATGCTTGATCGATCCCAACATAAGTGAGTGGGCTTCAGATATCCTTTGATCGGACTACTCTAGCTTAAACAGTTGATCAATACTTGTATATCTCCAAACCTGCACACAAAGAATGATAAAATAGGATTAGTAGTAACTGTAAGGGCTTCATTGTGTGAGACCCTCATAAATCAATACAAATCCTAAATGCCAAGTAATAAATTGTATACAAATATGGAAATAATTAAAGTAGTATAACAATAAAAGATTTACCTTGTGAAATTGATTTTTTTTGATCTATAGTCATTGTTAGAGGAAGATGTTATGCAGATGCCCTAGCGATACCTGAGGGTTTGCTAATCTATAGGAACTAGGGTCTGAAACACCCACGAGCACTCGAGAGTAGCAAACAGACACTTGAGAGTAGCAAAAAAGCATTTAGGAGTAGCGGATGGGAGCTCAAAAGTAGCAAACAGGTATTCAAGAGTAACGAACGGGTGTTCAAGAGTAGTGGATGGGTGTTCAGGTGTTCAAATAGGAATTCGAGAGTAGCATATGGGTGTTTGAGAGTAGCAGGTGGATGTTTAGGAATAAAAGTGGGTGTTTAGGAGTAGCAAATGGGTATTTGGGTGTTTAGGATTAGTAGATGAGTGCTCGAAAGTAGTAGGGATGCGTTAAGGGGTTGAAGCAGGGTCTGCACAAGCATATCTGATTTGAGCGAGGGTTGCGATGGTGGATGCAAAAGTGAGGATGATGATGCGAAGGGGATCGAGATACTTAGGACCCTAAAAAATTTAGGAAAACTTAGGGGTTGAGCCATAAAAATGACTTCTATTTATAATTTTCCATAAGGCACGTTAGGGTTTCAACGAAACAATTTGTGCAGTCAAGATTAAAACGTGATGAAGGGTGAAGATTAAATATAGGTAGGTGGCATGGATTAAGGTAGATGAATGGTTAGAATTAGACCAAGATGGATGGCTGAGATTAATTTAAACATATATACACATTTATTAAATATATATAAAAATATAATATAAAATATTAATATTTAAATATATATTAAACAGAAAAATTTAAATTTTAGAAAGTACATTTTAGTAGAGTAAGATTTTATCTTTCGAGTATATTTTATATAGATAAAGGAGTTTTAGACATGAAAAAATTGATTAATATTTGGAGGGGACGTTTTTTGTAGGATTTCCCAAACTACCGAACTTGTTTCAGCCATATTTCACTCATCCGGACTTGGATTAAGTTGAAATTTTGAGGGTAGATGCCTGAAAACCCTAGAACGTCTCCAATTTTTAGATCGTTTGGATCAACACAGATCCTAGCACATACCTATGTGTAAATGTGATTTTTGGCAAGCGACTGTGTGAGGGTTTCATCTAGGTTAAGTGCAAGCAACTGTAGAGGTTGGTTTTTGGGGCCTTTGAGCCCTAGCGACCAATATTTTTGTGGTTTCTACTCAAGATTTTAGTAAGAAATATTGCAGGGGATCCAATATGGGTTAGAAATTTATCTTTCAACAGATCTTCATGCTATGAACTTGAGTGACAATGGCTTCCAATTTGCTACACAAAATAAAAGTGAAAATCATACCTTTCCATGATGTCTAGGGCATGGATTAAAGAGATCACAAAACAAGTTTCAAGCAACTGATCAAAAAATAGCTTAGATCTCAAGTGAATCTAGTTCTAAGGTGCACCCACAAAATAAATCTACTGTGGAAACCCCTATCAAGGGTAAGAATTTCGAATAATCAACCCCAAAAATGAATTTTAGGGATGCCCTCCATGGTGGACAACCTCAGCCTAATGCCAATATTAATCTTAGAGCTTTCCGTAAACCTCTAAGAATGCCTAACATTGATCCTAAGAAATTAGAGTCAGGTTATCTTAAAGCAGCTGATGGAACTCCTATTGTTAATCTTGATATGGGCAACATTCAGACTGGCATTGAAGATTTGGAAAAAAGAGGACTAATTTGTCGTTTTGTGGGTTTTTGTTCGATTTATCTACTTTCAAAGTCTGGGTTGCAAAAAGCTAGAAAAATAAAGGTGAGTTACAAATCTCTATTTATCCAAATGGTTATTTTTTTATTTTATTTGCTATTAATAAAGATAGAGAGAAAAATTTTCAATGGGGTCCCTGGTTATTTGGAAGGGCAGGGCTTTCATGAAGCCCTGTCATACTAAATTTAAAGCTAAAGAAGAGATGCCTTCTACAGGTCCTGTTTGGGTTAGACTCTTTGGCCTACCTATTGAATTTTGGAATCTGACTATTTTTCTTCAATTGGAAACCCTTTAGGAACATTTATGATGACTGTTGATTGTACTAAAAAATTTGAACGTATTATTTATGCTCAAATATATGTTTTAATGGGTTTTGACAAACCTCTACCTAAAAAGACCACTTTACAATTTGGGGAGGAAACTTGGGAGCAAGTAGTGGACTATGAGAACATTCCTTTTCATTGTAGAATTTTCCATGAATATGGTCATTTGGCTAGTTTTTTCCCAAATAAAATTCTAGATCAAAAGAAAGGAGATATAAATTCAACAAGTTTCCAAATGCCTAAGAAGAAGAACATCTAGAAAAAACCAGTTATGAAGGATCAATCAAAGTTATCTGCTAATATGTTTGAAATTCTTTCCACAAATGAGTTCCCAAGTGAGGAAGAGGAAATAATGGAAACTAAAATCTTAGAAACACAATTTAAAGATAAAGGGAAGAACTCAGAGACAAACCAACAAATCAAAGGATGAAAAAAATGGAGAAAATATTCACTATAAAAGCAATATTTTAAATGTTAAAACTTTAAATAATACATGTCCCAATATAGAATCTGTTGAACCTTCTGCTAACATTTTGACTATGTACAAGCATTATTCAAGGCTAGAAGCCATCTTAGATTCAATTGGAGTAAGTCAAGAAACATGGAAAAAAATGAAGATGGATTCTAATCAAAATGTAGGTCGCAAGACTACTTAATATTATATATAAAAAGAGGTGAAAATCTTGTAGAGGAAGGTAATATTAATGCCCTTCACAACTTTATTTAGCCTTGGTATTAATGAATATCATCACTTGGAATATTAGAGGACTCAAAGTGGGTCTTTCAAAACAAAATGAAATTAGAAGAATGATTCAGATAAATCATCCACATCTTGTTTTCCTTCAAGAAACGAAGATGTCAATAGAGAATGTGGAATCAATTGCTAGTAAAATTTGGCCATCTATAAAAGTTATTTCCCTTAGTTCCCAGGGGACTTTTGGTGGCATTTCTTGCCTTTGAGACCCAAAATAGGTAGTTATTCACCATATGGTTGACAGTTGGGGTCTTTTAGCTATAGCTATTCAAAGTAGACATTCCAACCAAATTATGCTCTACATTACTGTTTATGCTCTGACTAATTTGGAGTAAAAAAGAAAATAGTGGAAGAATATTACTTATATTATCTCTCATTATCCTAGAATCTTGGATTTTGATCAGAGGAGATTTCAATACCATCCTCTCTCTAGATGAGAAAATGAGAGGAAATAGAAATTTGGACAGGATCACTGACATCATGAGAGAATATATCACAAACCTCCATCTTGTGGACATCCAACCAGATAATGGCCTTATGACTTGGTCTAATAGAAGGCAAGACTTAGCTTGTAAAATGGATAGATTGGATAGGTTCTTGCTCTCTAACAATTTCTTAATCCATGGTCACATTCCTAAAGAGAAGACTCTTAACAATGCTGGTTCGGATCACTAGCCTATCATGGTGGAAATGTGGAAAACCAATGTGAGTTTCTATCCTTTTTTATTTAAGTTAATGTGGCTTAGAGACATTTCCTTTAAACCTCGAGTGCAACAATGATGGAAGGTAAACCTAGGCATGGGACTAAGATGTTTTGTTTTGCCAAAAGATTGCAATACATTAAATCCAAAATCAAGACTTGGAACTGGAAGAAGTTTGGGGATGTTCATAAAAAAACATGAAGTTATTTCTCAAATTTAAATTTTGAATAAGAAAATCCATTTAGATGGCCTCACAAAGAGTACAAGTGCATATGAAATTAAACTCATAGCTTAGTTAGAGGAATGGGAAAAAAGAGAACTCTTATGGAAGCAAAAATATAGAATTCAATGGCTCAAATAAGGTGATTGAAACACAAATTTCTTTCATAAATCTCTTCTAGCTCAAATATCTCACAACTTTATTTCTTCCCTAAAATCATATTCTGGAGATGTTGTCTACACTTGGGATGACATGAACTCTATTGTTGTTAATTACTTTTCCAATCTTTTTACTACTACTCCTCTTGAGTTCTTCAAGCAATCCCTTCTCTTATCACTTCTGAGGAGAACTCTATTTTGACTTCTCCTGTTACTATCAATGAGCTTCAACAAGTGTTGGGGGTAAAAAATTGGTTAAATTTGTCCTATATATGTCACAACCCTCGCATTTAAATTGTCAAACTAGGGAGCTCGTAGACTTTTGAAGTGCCATGGTCGAGACTGTTCACAATACTGCTTTTGAGATGAATCCGTTCAACTATCATTGGGGGTGTTTGTAAAGTAGCAATTGATTAGTCCACACCAATAAAACTTATGCATAAATAAAATACGTAAAAATAAACACTCCACAATGAAAGCAGTAAACACACTTGCATAATTAAAAGACACACCACGATAAAGCAAATAGATTGATCTAAGAAATAAACATACTACCATGCATATTTAAATCTACAAAAATAACTAAAAAGCAAGGGAGGAATACTGGTTTGGAGTGGGCCCGAGATCTAGTAGATCCCGCCCAACGAATCATGAAGACAATACACAAATGGAAGAACTCTCAAGCTTTTATTGATAGTGCAATGAAATATTACATGCGATAATGTTCTCTAAAATATTTGCCTCTCCTGCTTCAAAGAAGTCCGTGTGTTTATATAACACACACACACACAAAACTTCCTATTGCAGTTCTATTACAATAGGCATCCTGGTTATAGTCTAAACTGGGACAATTTAGTTACTGTAACAGGTGCACGATAAATAAATTTTCATTATTTCTTGCCAATCAGATGATTTTTGCTTTGTTGGGATTCTGCTTTGTTGAGTGGTTAGGTGTTCCTCCACTCTGGCTGGGATAGCTCGTTCGTTCAGTGGTTCCCATAGATGATGTACAACTGTGATCAATGGGGTCCTTCTACAATCGTCTAGTCAACACATATAATTCTGGCACCTACTTGAGTAAGATGTCTACTTGAGTAAGGTGTTTGCTTGGCACCTACTTGAGTAAGGCGCTTACTTGAGTAAGGCACCTACTTCAGTAAGATGCCTACTTGAGCAAGGCACATACTTGAGTAAGGTGCCTACTTCAATAAGACACCTACTTGAGTAAGGTGCCTACTTAGTATGCCTTAGTATAATGAAGCGAAAGCGTGCCAGGTCCATGTAGGACCTCGATTGAGCAAAAGATGACAAAATTAGGCGAATAACTATGCAAAACACACTTCACATAAAAATTAGATAATACACATGATTTCATTAAATAAATACGTAATGATTCATAAAAATATACAACTCATAATATATTGCCATGCAAAAACCATTGGTACGTATACAAAAATATGAGCATATCTGATGCTCAACAACATGTAGTTTTTAAAATGTAAAAAGGGAAAACCCCAGGTCTTGATGGTTCTCCCATTGAGTTCTACCAAGAGTTTTAGGATATCCTTCATGCTGGTTTATTAGAGGTGGTGGAAGAAGCCAGGAAATCCAAAGAAATTTTGAAGGTTATCAATAAAATTTATATTACTCTTGTTTCAAAAGCTCAAAAGGATAAACATATCTCAACTTTTAAACCTATTACTTTATGTAATGTTCTTCTCAAAATCATTACTAAGATCATGGGAAAAATGTTGAAGCCTATTTTGCATAAGATTATTTCCCCTAAACAAAGGGGTTATGTGGAAGGGCATCAAATAGTTGATGAGATAGTTCTTTCTCAGGAAGCCATCCATTCCATGGATATGCAAAAATATCCTTCCATGTTCATTCAATTAGACTTATCCAAAGCTTATGATAGAGTGGATTGGCACTTCCTTATCAAAGTTTTAAGGCAATTTGGTTTCTCTCAATATTGGACGGATTGGATTATGGGATGAATCTATTTAGTTTCCTACTTAGTTCTTAGCAATGAGAGGCTTTCTCAGTTGTTCCCAACTTCCAGAGGCATTAGGCAAGGTGACCCCCTATCATATTATTTATTCATAATTATTGTTGAATCCTTAGGTAGGGCTATAACAAAAAATAGAGAATACAAAACCCTTGAGGGAGTTACCATTGCTCATGGAACTAGACCTCTCTCTCATCTTCAATTTGTTGATGACACTACTCTTTTAAGTAACACTACAGTTAAGGAAGCTTCTACTATTAAGCAAATCATTAGCTATTTTTCTAAGGCTACCGGGAAATTGATCAATGAAGACAAATCTAAAGTCATTTTTTCACTGCTTTTCCAAAAAAATCCATGGTCTTGGATAAATTAAGATATAAGAAGACCTCCCTTCCAATCACTTATTTAGGTATTCCTATCAATATTCGGAGACAAAAAATACTGGAATTGGTTGTTGGACAAAGTAAAGAAGAAAATTGGAAAGTGGACCAATATGTGGTTTTCTTCTAGAGGTAGAATAACCTTGGTAAAATCAGTCCTTCAGGTTATTCCTATTGGAGTTGTCCCTATTTTGAACCACACTGGCCTTGTATAGCCAAATTTCTTCAGGGACAAGGCCAATGTTTTCTTCTGCAATCAATGTCACCTCTACCTCTATTTCGAAAACCCCTCGCATTTCCAACCATTTCCTCATTTTGGAGGATCGGCCCTATGACAAACCATATATCTCCTAGAATTGGTCATCCGTAGAAGGGTCCACACAAATTCTAGGCCCTATTTTAGCCTTCTTGGCAACTTTTATAGCTACCTTTACCACCTCGAACTCTTCACAAAGATTTTTAAAGTTTTCTTTTTGCTCAGTGAAGGCCTACATGCCTTCCTCCCATTCTTCGTCTGAGTGGGGGTTCGATTCAACAAATGTAACTCTGGACTTTATTTTGGCCTTTTCTATGATGTTTTAGGTATCTTCCCCTTTCTCCTCTCTGGTATTATGATGGTCTATGTGGGGATATATTCCTTTCCCATGGGAGGTGCTTCCATGTTAGGGGATCCAAGAATCTACCCTTTTGGTCTTAAGTCCCCCGTAGCTATCTCCCCTGCGTCTTGGTCACCCGATGCTTGCTCCTTGATTTCTTTAGGTAGTGGTCCCTCAATTTTGAGTACCTGGTGTTCCTAAGAGTCCTTAACCTTTGGTTTAGGGTCTTTCCATTGGTTTTGCCCTGAAGGCTCCTCATCATCGTCAATGTTGATTATAGGGGTTTCTATTTGAAAAATAGAATTCCCTTGTTCCTTTGTAGTTGCTTTGTTAGAGGTGCACAAAACCTATCCTACCTCTACTTCTTTATTTTGGGCATCCAACCTAACTACCCCGGATGAGACTACCCTCTTTGGCGAGGTTGGAAAGTTCTTGGGCACCTCAATTGCCCAATCTGTTTGGGTAGAGCTATTCCATCTCTCAATCACCCTATCCTACAACTGCTAGTTCTCTACCCTGAGCTACTGGATTAGTTGCTAGAATTGGGTGATGGTGGCCTCCTACCTCTGAATTTTTCTCATATTCATCTCCTTGAATTACTTGAACTATACCTGCATCATGAATTTTTTGCTCTACCCAGTGTGATCCTCTCCCATCGACACCTTGGGCTATTTTTGTAGGCCTACTAAAGACCGCGGGTATTATGGACTGTGGGCGACCAAATTCTACAAGGTTTGGGTTATGACCTCCATGTCTTCCTCTTATTCCTTGCTTGATAGAATTAGTCGTCATAGGAATCTTTGATCACGTATGCATTTTGTCCATCGATCTGTGGGTTCGAGGCTGGAGGATTGCGATCTATCCTCTGTATAATTGGGCAGAGAAATACGCCCTTCTTTTGCAAAATCCAGTGAAGTTTGGGGTTGTTCCTCTTCGGTCATTCCACCCAATTCAACCTTGTATCCTACCTCTATCACCGCCTGCTCCTATGTATCAAAATTTCCAATCCCTACTTGTACCACTTCTCGTAATTCGACCTCTTGCTCTTCTTCGACTGCCACCTGCTCTTGCATATCAGGGTTTTTGGCCCCTACCATCGACAAGATTCCCCTGTGTTCCTCAGCATGGCGTATTAGAGCTGTAATTAGCATGTGATGGGCTAGGACAGAGACCACCCCTCTCTAGTACCACGATGCCTCATCCTGTAGGGCATTTTACAAATAGAAAAGGACATTAATTTCTTACCCGTGCACCAAGTGGTTTAGGAACTACATGTGATTCATGTTTAAGTGTGAGTACTTCCCAGTGCATGTGAAGTATATCACAACCTATTCAAAGAGCTTCCTCAAGTGCATCAGGAGTCTCTATTTTGGGATCCCCCCATGGTCGAGTCGGACATTCCTCTATCTGAGCAATAATTCTGTGTATTGGACTACCGTGCCATCCTTATATGTGCACTCTCTAGTGAGGAGGAGACTGGTGACATGAGCGATGTGCTCTGGGGTGATTGGAATCTCTAGTCTACACAACCAGGTGACCCCTCCTCTCACAGTAGCACCAAACTCTTTTTCTACCTCTATATCCTGCACTTGGATGACTAGGCGATAGTAATTCATCCACCCGACCGCCTTGAACTGGTTATATACTTCTCCTCTAATCCCCTTAGTGCCACTGGGATCATTATTTTTGAGTGCATGGTTCTTTGATCATCCTACCATGGCAAACTCTATTGATTTTGACTGGTTTGATGCTCTATTCACAGTAAGGTGTCTTCTTATAGATTCAGGTGCCTAACTCCAAAAATTGTTTTCGTGTTGGGGTTGGCAGGGTACACCATCCGAATTGATTTTAGACAAAATGTATTAGGCATGAGGGGTGAATTCAATTCTTGCATCAGCATTATTTTTAGAGAAGCATATCATATAAAAAATTATGTATATATTTAAAAGAAATCATGCGCATACCTGATTAGTCATTTCGTGTTGCATGGAGTATGCCAATTTGGTACTTAGTGGGAATGGTGATAATATATTTCCCATGTGCTAATTACATCACATTGGTTACTACAGTTATGGTTTGCTCGAGGTCTTGTGCTAAATATACAATGGATCCTATTGGTTCAGGTTGGGATGCATATCTCATCTGATGGTTGGCCTTGGGATGTGCAGATATCCTATCCAATAATTTTGAAATATAATTGGTGCTTTCAGATTTCCATCATATGAGATGATGATGTTGGTTTCGATTGCTCCATGTACTACCAATTTGCACATGTGCTTTTGATTCGTTTGAGGTGCCTACTTGAATAAGACGCCAAAGTAAGGTGCTAGAGTAAAGCATTGGAGTAAGATTCCAAAGTAAGGCACTAGACTAAGGCACCAAAGTAAGGCACCGGAGTAAACCACCAGAGTAAGGCACCAGGCATCGGAGTAAGGCACCAGTGTAAGGCACCAGACACTGGAGTAAGACACCAAAGTAAGGCACCTCTCTTCTAGAGTAAGGTATCGGAGTAAGGCGCCTCCCTTGATTTTTTTTTAACACCTCCGAAGTGGTGTCTCCTTGGCGGAGTAAGATGCCTGTCTTCTGGAGTAAGGTGCCTCTGTTCCAGAGTAAGGCACCTCCCTTCCAAATTAAGGCACCAGAGAGGCACCTCCCTTCCAAATTAAGGCACCAGAGTAAGGTGCTAGAGTAAGGTGGCTCCCTTATGGAGTAAGGTGCTGAAGTAAGGCACCTCCCTTATGGAGTAAGGCATCGGAGTAATGCATCTCCCTTCTGGAGTAAGGCATCGGAGTAATGCACCTCCCTTGAATTTTTTTTAAACACCTCTAGAGTGGCGCCTCCTTGGTGAAGTAAGGTGACTCCTTGGTGAAGTAAGGTGACTCCTTGGTGGAGTAAGGTGCCTCCTTAGTAGAGTAAGGAGCCTCCCTTCCAAATTAAGGCACCATAGTAAGGTGTCTACCTTTTGGAGTAAGGTGCCTCCCTTTCGGAGTAAAGCATCTGAGTAAGACACCTCCCTTATGGAGTAAGGCGCCAGAGTAAGGCACCTCCCTTGAAAATTTATTCATTTATTTTTTAAATCTTCAACAATGGTCAAATACCTCCGCTGACATGCCTATTTTAGAGTAAGGCACCTTCCTTCCAGAGTAAGGCACCGGAGTAAGGCACCTCCCTTCCAAAGTAAGACACTGGAGTAAGGCACCTCCCTTATAGAGTAAGAAACTGGAGTAAGGCACCTCCCTTATAGAGTAAGAAACCTCCTTTCTGGAGTAAGGTGCCTCCATTCTAGAGTAAGGTGCCATAGTAAGGTGCCTCCATTCCAGAGTAAGGCATCGAAGTAAGGTACATTCCTTCTAGAGTAAGGCACGGGAGTAAGGCGCCTCCCTTTTAGAGTAAGGTGCCTCCCTTGATTTTTTTTTAACTCTTCAACCATGGTCAAACACCTTCGTTGACATGCCTGTTTTGGAGTAAGGCACCTCCCTTACGGAGTAAGGCATTGGATTAAGGTACCTCCCTTATGGAGTATGGTGCTAGAGTAAGGCACCTCATTTCCATGGTAAAACATTCTACCACTGTTGAAAAGTCAGCAGTGGCTGACATGTTCATTGATGTGAGGTTGATAAAGCCTTCTAAAATTCTCCTCGTACTATGTCAGCATCTACTTCATCCAAGCACGGGGGTGCATAATTTTTCCTTTGTGGGGAATTGGTGCCCACACCCATGATTGGATCAGAACTATCTTCCTAAACATGCAGGTTCATGGATGCTGAGTCAGTATAGGCCTTGTTACCCAAGATGCCTATTGTACAAACAATCAGGCTATTCTCCTGCAAAAAGAAAATGAGAGAAAAAAATAAAATATAGTTAAACGTAATTCGTACCTATTAGGCCATGGATTTCAGGATGCCTATAGCTTGCATGCGGGCGTTGTTCCTGCAAAACACACCATAAGCTAAAAGAAATAGAAAACTACACTAACTTGTTTTTGGTGGACACCTCTGTGTCCACCATGTTATTGAGAACTCTGGCAAAATTTACTTGGATGGGGTCTCCCCCATGCCTATTATGGACCCCACCAAATTTTTTTTGGATGTGTGGTATGGGTGAAACCGATGACCATTAACTGTTAGAATGGTATTGCTACCATAAATTGTCTTGACATGTACAACACCATTTTTTATGATCTCTACTTCATACGGTCCCATCCACCTTTGCATCAGTTTTCATTTTCGCTCTTGGAACCTAGAATCATACAATAGTATCCATTCTCCTTATTTGAATTATTTTTTCTTAATGTGGTGGTCATGCCACTACTTCATTTACCTCTACACAATTTTTATTCTATGTAGGGTGTCCAAAATTTTTCCAACTGATTCAGCTACCGAATTCATTCCCTCTGTGCTTAATTTAGGCTCAGGTCTAGTTCTACCACTGTTTTGTGCGTCTTAACCTTGAACTCGATGGGCATCATTGCATCCTTCCCATATACCAATAGAAAGGGTGTAAAGGCTAAGGTTGATTTCCACGTCGTGTTGTATGTCCACACTGCCTTCGATAACCTTGCAGCCCAATCCTTCCCGTGCTGTTGCACAATTTTTGTCAAGATATTCTCGATTTCCCTATTGGTCACTTCTACCTATTCGTTCGCCTGTGGATGGTAGGGGGTAGTCTTGTTATGCTGAACCCTATACTACTTCATCAACTCCTCAATTAGCCTAGAGGTAAATTAGGGTCCTTGGTCCGTTGTAATTTTCTTGGGCACCCCAAACCTCATAAAAATGTGAGCAAATAGGAATTTGGCTATTGTCCCTTCCTTCAAGTCCCTCAGTGCCTGGACTTCGACGCATTTAGTAACATAGTATATGCAGACTAGAATATATCTCCTCTTAGTCGAAGGTAGGTTGATGGGTCCCAAAAATCCATTCCCCACTTGTTGAAGGGCTCTATATGCACATGGGGTTGAAGGGGTATTTCATCCTTATGGGTTAGCCTACCCATTATATGGTATTCATCACACCTACTGGCATAAATGGCTACGTCTTTGAATAGAGTGGTTCAAAATCTGTAACACCTTATACGTAGTCCTTCTCCCTACGAAGTATCCTCCACATGGCTTACTATGACAGACTTTGAGTATCTCCAAAAACTTATGCTTTGCTATGCACCTTCTTACGATCTGATCGAGCCTTATTTTGAATAGGAGGTCATCAATCCACTAAAAGGAAGTGCTCCTTTCAATCATCATTTTCTTCTCTTTGGATGAAAGAGCAGGGGAAGTTTTACCGATGGCCAGATAGTTGGTGATGTTTGCATACCATGATGTCTATTCGTTGATGACGAACAAATGTTCATCCAAAAATTGGTCCTCCACCACTACGTGATCTACTGGTATTAGCCTGGATAGGAAGTACACAACTACATTGTCCTTCTCGGGATTATCAATGATGGTAATATCAAAATCTTGCAGCAATAAAAGTCACCTGATGATCCTACCACTGATCGCTGGTTTACTCATTAAGTACCTGATGAACGTATGGTATGTGTTAATGAATACCTTATACCCAGTTCTATAGTGGTAAAATTTATTAATGGTGTGCATGACTACAATGAATTATTTTTTTCACTGTGTAGTTGAGCTCGGCCACTCCAATTGCATTATTGGATGCATCGCAATATACATGAAATGGGACAACCCAATTTAGGTCCTATAAAATTGGCATAAAAATCAGCTTCTCCTTTAGCGTCTAAAATGCTCACTCACAGTCATCTATCCAGATAAACTCCACGTCTTTGATCAGTAGGATGTGCAATGGTTTGGCAAATTTACTAAAATCGATGATAAATCACCTGTAGTATCAGGTAGAGCCGAGACAACTTAATTTCCTCTGCACTCTTGGGCTGGGTAGGTCCTTGATGACTTCTATTTTATTTTTGTCAAATTTAATTCCCTCTTTCGAGAGGTGATGTCCCAACACTATGCCCTCACACATCATCATAAAGCACTTTTCATTGTTGAGGGATAAGTTGTTTTCTTCACATCTCTAGAGTACTCATTCCAAGTTCGCCATCGCTTCTTCAAAGGTTTCCCCATAAATGATGAAGTCATCCATATATACCTCAACTATCTCCCCCGTAATATCTGAGAATATGCTTAAAACCACCCTTTGGAAGGTGGCTGGTGTGTTGCATAATTCGAAGGGTAGCACTTTGTAGGTAAACGTTCCCCATGGGTAGGTAAACGTTGTATTATCTTGGTCCTCCTCCCTAATCTGGATTTGGTTGTATCCACTGAATCCATATAGAAAGGAGAAGTATTTTCTTCTAGATAGTGTATCCAATACCTGATAAATGAAGGGAAGCAAGAAGTGATCTTTCTTGGTTGCCTTATCCAATGATCTGTAATCAACGTAAATCCACCATTTCTCATTTTTCTTGGGGACCACCACAAGTGGTGACATCCGTTCACTATCGAATATTGGGTAGCTTAATCCTATTGACAAGAACTTATGTAGCTCAACTTTAACAATTTTCTTCATTTTTGGGTTCATCCTTCTTTATGGCTGTCTAATTGGAGTCACCCGCTCTTTGAGATAGATTCAATGGGTGCAAATTTTTGGGCTGATTCCTTTCATATATGAACAATCCCAATAAAATGCTCGTTGGTTCCTGGTTAGGAGTTATTTTAACTCTTTCAGTTGTGTGGGGTCAATCCACTATTGACGTTCAATGTACTACCAAGACCAATGTCAATTTTCCTAGTGTGATGGTCCTAAGCATTGACCAATGATGACTCAAGAATCCTGTAATAACATCGTCTTCATTGGTGTCCTCCTCCAATTCTCTTAGTTCCATTACTGGATAGAGCATGGACAATGAATCATCATATTTATTGGCCAACATGGGTTCTTCTAATGTATCCATGGACTGTGTAGGGGGAGAGATTGTCAATCTCTTAACATTCTACCCATTTGAGATGGTCATCAATCCATCATGATAGCTGATGTAAGCATCCATAATAGCTAGCCATGGACTCCCCAAGATGAGTGGATAACCACCCAGTACCATTTTAGACTGTAGCACCAAGAAATCCACTAGGTATTTCCATGCATCAACTATCACGATGATATCCTCGAGCATTCCCTTCTGTGCTACGGTTGATAGATTAGCCAATTATAACACCATATTAGGGGGCTTTCAGTTTGTGAGGTTTAGCTTCTGCATGGTCTCCTATGGCATTACATTTATGGATACACCTAAATCTACTAAGGTGTTAGCCAATGAATGCCATCCTATTTTTACAGTCAGCATCGGGCTGCCAAGGTCTACATATTTGGGATGATATGCATTCCCCACCATCAAGTCGGTAAATTTTCCTATGATATTGATGGTATGTGCCGCTTTACGTCATAGTTTTCTTAGGAATAAATACTTTATCGCTTTGGTGTATATCGGGACATCTCAGATAGCTTGGAAGAGTGGGATAGTAACTGTGAAATTCCTCATGCTAGAAAGGATATCGAACTCGGGTTGTGTCGAATTCCTCTATTCCTGCAACCATGTAGGAAATGGAGCCTCTTTTTTCTCAAAATTTTTTTCTTCTTCCACCTCTTATATAAGAGGGGAGTCTCCTATGTTTTCCTCCTCTTCTACTAGGGGAGGTGCTTCTACTCCTAGCTACTTACCTGACCTAAGTTGAATGGGATTACAACTAATATTGTACATCAGATACATCTCTCCCTCTACTTGATATGTTGGTTGGTTTACCTTATTATTTGGGTTCACCATCGACTGTGCTGGTAACTGTGCAAGTCTCACCACAAGTAGGGTCGGTAGGCCTTGCTGATGTGGATTCTATACCATGTTTTATGAAGTGGATTTCCATGGAATTTGGTTCCTCCACTACTTCCCAGAATGCTGATATGGCATCCATGGTTGCTGACTGGGAAATGCAGCTCATAGAGGTATGTTCGTCCAAGGTGGTAGCCCCAACCATCCCACATTAGGTGGTTGTAGCTAACCTTGTGGCATATATGGTACTACTCCATAGGGTAGAATCCCCATTGGCATACTCCCCATAGGGGATTGCTACCAATTTCTTCGATTACCTATGAAATAGGCTTCACTTACGTTAGCATCTTCCTTGGTATTAGGCAGCTATGGGCACAGTCGAGTTTTATGATTTTGTTTGTAAACTGTACATACTCTGACCTTGTTCTTTGGGTATGCATTCCTAGCATGCTTCCCTCTGCATTTTGGACAAAAATAGGTTAATGCTACTTCATTATCTTATTTCTTCTTCTCGAGCAAGAGCATATCCAACTGTAGTGCTATATATGAGAGCATTTCAATTTTAAATCCTCTAGCATGTTGCCTATCTCTACTTTTGCGATCAATGCAGTTGCATTCATGGTTTTAGGAGCAGGCTTGCTCTCCTTCATGAGTAATTTCAACACAGTTATTAGATATCTTCCATCAGGTGCTGGTAGACGTCCCCCCCAAAAATCATGTTGAGCACTTCCAAAGACTTGTTGTTAAGTCCCCTCAGAAAATTCTTCTAAGGGACTTATCACCTAGCTTCGTGTGATGGAATCATTGCAGGTTGAAATTGAACCTCTCCCAATACTCCTCAAGAGATTTGTCCTCATTTTGCATCATACTTAGGACCTCTTCTATGGAGTCTTGTGCTCTACCGAAGTCCTGGTACTATTCTAGGAAGAGCTTCCTCATTTCTTCCCATGTGGTGATCTGCTTGTTCCCCAAAATGATAAATCAACATAGAGTTGAGTCATCCAATGTTGATGGAAAAAGTTTTAGCTTATGAGCATATGATTTATAGTCGACAAACCTACACAACACATCAAATTTAAAAACAAATAGGTCAGGATATTCGGTTGGGTATCCCATGAAGTTAGGGAGTCGGGCAGGGTATATATTCTTCATTTTGGTTTCCCCTGCTTATTACTCTATTGGGAAGAAAAAACCAGACGAAACTTCTTTAGCAATTTTTTTAGAAAGTGTGGTCTCTAATGCAACTTATATGGCCTTTTGGTCATTCAAAATTTTTTATACTAGAGCCTCTAAGTCAACTGGTGGTATGGTCTGATCCTCTACAGCTTTCCACAATAGGGCTTCCTCTGAGGGTGTCCTCTTAAACAAGAGATTTAGGATGATCTGCTCTTTTCTAGGTCGATGAGATGAGGAGGAGATTTGCACAAAGTGAGGGTGCTCACTCTAGTGGACTGCTGGTGATGAGTTAGGAGAATCTAATTCAAACTCTAAATCTTTAGCTGACTCAGATTTTTTTGATGGGCTCTGTCTTATAAAATGACCGTCGGGTCCTATTTTTCTCGGTGGACTCATACAAGATCAAATAGAAGGTTTTAAGGGGTACTGTAGTCAGTATATTAATGATGCTTTCCTAACAATAACACCAAAATGTTGGGGGTAAAATACTGGTTAAATTTATCCTATATATGTCACAACCCTCGCATTTAAATTATCAAACCAGGGAGCTCATAGAATTTTGAAGTGCCATAGTCGAGACTATTCACAATACCACTTTTGAGATGAATCTGTTCAAATATAATTGGGGGTATTTGTAAAGTAGCAATTGATTACTCCACACCAATAAAACTTATGCATAAATAAAATACGTAAAAATAAACACTCCACACTGAAAGCGGTAAACACACTTGCGTAATTAAAATACACACCATGATAAAGAAAATAGATTGATCTAAGAAATAAACATACTACCATACATATTTAAATCTACAAAAATAACTAAGAATTAGGGGAGGAATACTGGCTTGGAATGGGCCCAAGCTCCAGTAGATCCTGCCTAATGAATCATGAAGACAATTCGTAAATGGAAGAACTCTCAAGCTTTTATTGATAGTGCAATGAAATATTACATGCAACAATGTTCTCTAAAATATTTGCCTCTCCTGCTTCAGAGAAGTCTGTGTTTATATAACACACAGAGGAATTCCTGTTGTAGTTCTATTACAATAGGAATCCTGGCTACAGTCTAAACTAGGATAGTTTAGTTACTGTAACAGGCGTACGATAAACAAATTTTTATCATTTCTTGAAAATTGGATGATTTTTGCTTTGTTGGAATTCTACTTCATTGAGTGGTTACGTGTCCCTCCACTCTAACTAGGACAACTCGTTATCTTAGTGGTTTCCCATAGATGATGTGGAACTATGTTCAACGAGGTCCTTCTACAGCCGTTTCATCAACACATATAATTCTAGCACCTGCTTGAGTAAGGTGCCTGCTTGGGTAAGGTGTATGCTTGGTGCCTACTTGAGTAAGGTGCATGCTTGGTGCCTACTTGAGTAAGGTGCCTTCTTGGCACCTACATGAGTAAGGAACCTACATGAGTAAGGCACCTACCTCAATAAGGTTCCTACTTGAGTAATGCGTCTACTTAGTATGCCTTAGTCTAATGAAGCGAAAGCGTGTCAGGTCCATGTAGGACCTCGACTGAGCAAAAGACGATAAAATTATATGAATAACTATGAAAAACACACTTCACACAAAAATTAGATAATTCACATGATTTCATTAAATAAATACGTAATTATTCATAAAAATATACAACTCATAATATATTGTTGCGCAGAAACCATTGGTATGTATACAAAAATATGAGCATATCTGATGCTCATCAACAAGTAGTTTTTAAAATGCAAAAAGGAAAAACCCCAGGTCCTGATGGTTTTCCCATTGAGTTCTACCAAGATTTTTGGGATATCCTTCATGTTGGTTTATTAGAGGTGGTGGAAGAAGCCAGGAAAGCCAAAATTTTTTGAAGGTTATCAATAAAACTTATATTAATCTTGTTTCAAAAGCTCAAGAGGCTGAATATATCTCACCTTTTAGACATATTGCTTTATGTAATGTTCTTCTCAAAAGCATTACTAAGATCATGGGAGAAAGGTTGAAGCCTATTTTGTATAAGATTATATCCACTAAAAAAAGGGGTTATGTGGAAGAACATCAAATAGTTGATGAGATAGTTCTTGCTCAGGAAGCCATCCATTCCATGGATATGCAAAAATCTCCTTCATGTTCATTCAGTTAGACTTATACAAAGTTTATGATAGAGTGGATTGGCACTTCCTTATCAAATTTTTGAGGCAATTTGGTTTCTCTCAATATTGGACGGATTGGATTATGGGATGTATCTCTTCAGTTTCCTACTTATTTCTTATCAATGGTAGGCCTTCTCAGTTGTTCTTGGCTTCCAAAGGTATTAGGCAAGGTGATCCCTTATCCCATTATTTATTCATCATTATTGCTGAATGCTTAGGTAGGGCTATAACCAAAAAGAGAGAAGACAAAAACCTTAAGGGATTTACCATTGCTCATGGAACTAGACCTCTCTCTCATATTCAATTTGTTGATGACTCTGCTCTTTTAGGTAAAGCTACAGTTAAGGAAGCTTCTACTATTAAGAAAATTGTTAGCTATTTTTCTAAGGCTACCAGGAAATTGATCAATGAAGACAAATCTAAAGTTATTTTTCACTAATATTCTAGACAGGAGTCCATGGTCTTGGATAAATTAAGATATAAGAAGACCTCCCTTCCAATCACTTATTTATGTATTCCCATAAATATTTAGAGAAAAAAAAAATATTGGAATTAGTTGTTGGACAAAGTCAAGAATAAAATTGGAAAGTGGACCAATAGGTGGATTTCTTCTAGGGGTAGAATCACCTTGGTAAAATCAGTCCTTCAGGCTATTCCTATTTATGTTTCTATCTTGTTTAATATCCCAAAGTTTTTTCTTCGAGAACTGGATCAAATCAATCATCGGTTCCTCTAGAGTGGTACTAAGGAGAAAATAAAATGGGCCTTGGTGAAATGAGACACTCTATGTCTTCCTAAGAATGAAGGGGGGTTAGGATTCTGGTATGCTTTTAATAACAACAAAGATTTTTTTGCTAAATTATATTGGAGGATTTTGCATAACCCCAATGCTCTTTGGGCTAAGAATACCTATGCTAAATATGCTGAGAACAAAAGTCCTGAAGACCTTGTTCACTATTAATTGCCTTTCAAAGGTTCTCCCATTTTAGCGGTTATTAATACTGGTGAGGATTTGATAAAGAAAAAATTATTTTGGATCATTCATAATGGTCAGTAGGTAAATTTTTGGATAGATTCTTGGTATGGTCACAAGCCTTTGATAACTTAATTTCCCGATTGGAGGCCTTGGATGGAGGAGCTTCAACGAGCTAACTAGATAAAGGTGGATAATTATTGTCGGTACCATACTGGTAATTCAAAGGTTGGTAGATATTGGATCCCTATTGAGGACTGGCCTATTCAAATCCCTGAAAGGTAAAGATAAGATATCCAGTGCATCCTTCATATGAGATCTCTCTCTTGGTCCCATGATAAAGATGGTTTTGGATGGAACAACACTACTAAGGGTGAGTATTCAGTTGCTCAAGGTTATATAGCCTTATGCCATAATAATCCTAGCCAATCATCTGACATATTTTCTCAGTTGTGGGCTCAAAAGCTTTGGCCTAAGGTGAGGTTCTTTACTTGGCTTTTATTGCATCACAGGGTGCTTACTAGGGAGCATCTTATGAAGCATGGTTTTCATGGCCCTTTTAGATGTGAAATTTGTGAAGAGAATGTGGAAACTCTCAGCTATCCTTTTAATGAGTGTACTTTAGCCTCTGAGCTTTGGAGCAGAATGACCAATTTACTTGGCTTATAGTGTTCCAATTTTTTTCTTTTGAACAACTTTGGAGGGGTTGGCCTAATCAAGAGGGTGTTGATCATTTTATTAGGCAGTTAGTTTGGATGGGTTCTACCATTTTTCTTTGGAATATATGAAATGAAAAGAACAACTAGATTTTTAATCAAGAAAGGAAGCATATTCACTATATATAGAAAAATATCATTGCCAACTTAGTTGAATCAGTCCATCAACTCCTTAATCACCCCTAAAACTCCCACCAAATATGGGATCAAGCGATGTAAATATTGAATATTAAATCTTCTAAGTTAAATCAATTTAAAGGGAATGCGAGTAATTGTAAGATGGATAGAATAAGGAATTGGCAACCTCCTCCTAAGGATTTTGGAAAAGTTAATATTGGTGGAGCCTCTAGAGGGAACCCTAGAAAAGCTAGTGTAGGAGGAATTAGTAGACTTTCAAATGGCTCCTTGGTTTTTACTTTTGTTGAGAATTTGGGTATTCTATCCAATAACCTCACTGAGGGGTATGGTATCCTTAGAGGCCTTCAAGAGGCTACTAAGGTTGGATGGGAAAAGGTATTAGTTGAGTCTAACTCTCAACTCATGATTAATATTTTGAATACTCCTAAGAATAATAAGGTTGATTGGAGAATAAAAATAATTATTGAGAAGATTCAGTTAATTCAAATGGGATTTTTGAAATTTGATTACAATCATGTGGTAAGAGATCAGAACAAGAGTGCTGATGCTTTAGTTAATTGGGCTTTGGAAAAAGGTGATCTTACTTGCTACGACCACCCTCCTAGATGGTGGGCTTCACAAATAAGGGAAGCTCTTCTTTCTATAATTTCTTTGGATGGCTCCAGTTCTGAAGGTACCTAGTTTCTTCTTACTTTATTTTTGCTTCTCTTTAGTTCGATCAGGGTATTTTAGTTCCCTAGCTTAAATTTATATTTCTTTTGTTTCCTTTGTTGATTATTGCCTTAATAGTATTTTGGTCTAAAAATGTCATTGTGTTCTATTTTTTCTTTTTCTCTATTTTTTGTGTGTGCTTTTTTTGTTGTTTTGTTTTTGTGTTGTTCTTGTGTTTTTTGTTGTGATTCTTGTGTTTTTTATGTTCTTGTGCTTGTGTTTCTGTATATTTGTGTTAATTGGTGTTTTTGTGGTTTTGTGTGTGTGTTTTCTAGGTTTTTATTTTTCTTTGTTGTCTATTATTGGTTGTTTTTAAAAATTAATTTAATTTAATTTTATTATTTTTTAGGTTTTGGCTATTTTTTGTTTTTCATGTTTTTGTTGGTTGTGTCTTTGTAGCGTTCTATTATTTTTTGTTATGTTTGTGTTTTGTTATGTTGTTCTTGTGTTTTTTCTGTGTGGTTCATTTTGTATTTTTTTAATCTTATTGTGGGCATGTTTGGTTGTGCTTTATCTTTTTGACACACACAAGGAGCATATATATATTTTTTGTTTTTTTAATATTTTTTTGTGTTTGTGTTTGTGTGTTGTTGTTTTTATTGTTTCAGATTTACTCCTTGAGTATGTCAAATGTGGTAGGCTAGGTGCGAGCCATGGGTGATTTTGACGGAATAGATACCCCTACCTCCTTGGGTCTTACCCGAAAGTGACATTCCTTATGGGATGTTTTCCATGATATATATATATATATATATATATATATATATATCAAACAAATATATATAATATATGTAAATAATGGGTAAAAATGGTGAGAAGACCTAGATGGATGACAAGTGGCTAGGATTTGGTGTCTATAGATACCACTTTTTGTATCGCATTGTGTGAAACACAATGGGGTGCAAAAATACGAGACTTGTTTTGGCTTGATGGTGAACATGAGTTTGGAGATAAAAGAATTTTGATTGTGTAGCTTACCCCCTCAATTAACGAATGAGTTTGCAGATGAATCTCATGAGCCAATTAAAAATTGAGTGCAATTGGTTGTGTAAAAGAATGATGTGATTGTGGACGATATGAATGATGTAAATGTGATATCGTTTTTGCCCTAACGATGAAATGAGGTTGGTGGAAGATGCATTTGATGAAATCAATTTTTGCCCTAACAGAGAAAGGGATTTTTGCCAAGTGTAGATGCCATGATCATGTAAGATGTATTCCATTGTGGGAAGGTCAAAATAAAATGTGGTTACCTCAAATTTAGGGTAATTCAATGTTGTTGAAGAATGTGTTTTTTGGGATCATTGATATGCAAAGATGAAGATGCAAAATAAAAGGAGTCAACTTTAGAGGGTTAGCAAGTGACTGTCAGGTAATTCCTATGATTAGAATCAATCACCCTAGCTAAAGCCAGTCACCATGATGACTGCCAAGGAAATGATGAGTGATAAAATGTGATTTTGTCCATGTTTTAAGCCCCACGAACTAGGCCATCAATGATAACTTTTGTGCAAATTGTTCTTGGTATTGTTTTCACTCAAAATGTGAAGTACCAAAGATTATTGTGATTTTGAACAATGAGATATGAGATGATGAATATGACCAAGTGTCATTATGGTGATTTATTCATCTTACAGAATTTCATGGATGAAAATTGATGCAATCGCGAAGGAGATAGAATAGACCACTAGATACGAGGTTCACTTATAATTGCGGTTGAACTTGGTAAATATGCAAATGTTATGATTTAATGATTGTAAATGATGTAAAAATGAAATATTGATGATGAAAATTATGATTATGGTTGTTTTGTGAAAATTTGGATAATTTTGGAATGCTTTTGAATTTGATAAGTGACTTTTGTGCCTTTGGGGCTCAAACTAAAATTATGCATCCAAATTGGTTTGGACTTTCACAAAACCTGATAATGTGATGAAATGGATGCAAGTATGAAATTTGGAGTGATTTGATGGGGTAAGTCACTATTTTGAATTGATTTGGTGTTTCTTATCATTTTTGATGCTAAACGCAAGTTGGTGCTTACTGCATGCGCAAACACTCACCAGTGTTTGGGCACTTACAAAATGCCTCGAGATGCTTCAATGCACCAATAAACGCCCATGGGAATTTTCTAGTGTTTGAATAAGCTATAAATAGCTTTCAGGATGAAGATGGTGCTCATTATTATGTTTGCAAATTTGCAAAGCTGCATCTAGGAGAGTGAGGTGGAGTGGATTTGAGTGAAGAGAAGTGAGGTGAGCACAGAAGCTATGGTAGTGGAAGGTATGGTTGAAGTGGGAGTGCGAGCGACTGTGGTAAGTTCCCTCTTTTAAAATTTTATTGTTTTTGTGCAAAATTTTTATTTTTTTGTTGTTTTTTAAAATTATGAACAATGTATTAACAAAAAATATTTTGTGTTGTACTGTAGCTTAGGATTTTGGAGGCTCAGCACTGGTTCTTACCTCTCATCCTTGGGATGAGAAAGGCATTGCGAAATGGGGATTGGGATTTGTTGGAGGCTATGGGGATAGAAAAATTAGTCTGGATAGATGTGGTGAGGGTGGATTAGGGGTACCTCTATACCTTGGCAGAGAGGTGGGATCCAGAGAAGGGAACCTTTTAGCTCCTCACTAGAGAGATTACCATCACACTTGAGGATGTGTATCACATCCTTAAGCTACCAGTGGAGGTTCTTCATGTTGAGTTTGGACATGATCGAGGGATAGAGGTGAGGAAGATGTTTGGTGACATGTGGGGGTATTCCATACTTGTCCATGTATGTGGAAAAGTAACTGGATCCTCTATCGGATTTGATAATGTTCATGTTGGCCAACATTGTGGTCCTAAAAAGTATCAATTGTAGGTTCCCTTGGAACTTGATAGGGTTGGTGAGCAATATGCTCACTACATCATAGGTGTATGCATGGGCTCCTGCCTTATTAGTGCAGATGTACCAAGAGCTTTATGAGGTGAGGAGGCAGGGAATAAAGGGTTTGGGATGCAGTTTCTTACTACAATACTAGGGATGGAAGTATTTTAGTGTGGCTCAGTGGGAAGGTCTACCAACTATAGGCTAGGATATGGATCAACCCTATGCTAGGAATAGGCAATGGTGAATGAGGTATAATAAAGTTATCCTATGTGGACGAGTCAGTGGTACAAGGATTTGTGGGCTAGATTGATATCATTCAAGTGATATGGAGGTCATGGCAAGGTGTCAGATGGATAGGAGATGGAGAGAAACTATGATGGGTCAAGTAGGCTAGGTGGGTGGTTGGGAGGTATCAGAGTGAGGCTGAATATATTCAGTTCTCATGGGTATTTCGATAGTTCAGCTTGAGGTAGGGGGTTCTTGATGAGCCAGTGCTCTATAGAAGGCATCAAGATGAGATAGGGCTACCATGTGTTGAGGTATGGAGGGATACATATGAGGATGATGAGGAGATAAATCTCCCCAATATGGATGATGCAAGAACTATTACAAAGTATGATGCATGGTTCGCTACACAACCACCATGGGCACTGACTCTAGTAACAACTGGTGGATATGGGGATGAGGCTGAGGTCAAGGAGATCGATGAGGCTCCTAAGTAGTGGAGGTGCCTTCGATATGATAGTTGAATAAGGAGGGATAAGGGTACAATGAGGTAGGCTCCAAGGAGTGGAGGAGACAATGGAGATAAGGATGATGTGGAGGAGACTCCAGATGGACCTCCAGGTCAGAGTGAGGAGGATTGGATGAGGTTGGAGTAGCGAGTGGTAGAGCGGGATGTGATGATGATGACTCAATATGAGAGGATATTGAGGCTCCAGGTAGAGCTACTAGAGAGGGAGCATCATCATAATGTTGACATAGCACACCTTCGATCTCGACATAGGTATATCGAGTCTTTGGAGGATAGGTTGATGGAGCATCATATTCCACTTCTAGATCCTCCTACCTCATTTGTATCTAAGGCTATTAGGCATGTTGAGTCTAGGCATAGATCTAGGTCTAGGGCTTCTTCTAGGTCACATGGGTCATCTTGAGGGATTAGCTAGTGCTTGAATACACTTTTTTGTATATGAGCCTTGGTGCTCCATTGTATGTAGCATTTGGGCACTCATTGTATATGCGATATTTATACATATATATATACATGGATTTTACTTTTGTGTTATGTTTTTGTGTGAATGATTTTGTGTGGATGCATTTATGTAAATGGATGATTAATGAATATGATATGTTATGGATGATTAATGCAAGTTATGGATTGCAAATGTTCTCATGATCATTTATAGTTTAGTTTTTGCTTGGCCATGTTCTAGCATTTTTGTTTAATCAGGTGCACCAAACTTGGTGATGTATGATATGGATGAATCATGAAATGATATGGATGTTGACATGGAAGAAGATATGGATGTTGATATGGAAAACTAACTATTTTGCAGAGACTCATACATACTAGTGGCATCAAACAAACTCACTAACACTGCATAATTCCTTTAGGATCAAATGTGTGTAGTGAATTCATTTACTAAATAAAGAGCATGGTAATGAATCGAGGCAATAAATAACCAATGTGTGTGCAAGTGAATTCATCAACCCATCTTAAGTAAATTGGGGATGACCTGTTATGGGTAAAACCAAGAATATAGCTTATTCATATGTGTGGTCAAAGATCTATTTGAAAGATATGTGTCACCATGCATGAGCGTACTCCACTTCCAGTCAAGCGTTTATAGATCCGGTGGAGGCTAACTCCATAGTCCAAGAATTTTGATCTCTTATATTTTGGGGATGACTACCTAACTGTCTAAATGGAAATGTAGTACGATCCATACAACCCAATGATTAGTGGTGTGTGATGAGTAAAATATTTAGAGTTTTTAGGGGAATTTTCCCTACTTTCTTTTATTTTAAAATTTGTGATAGTGGTGAAGACCACTGTTCTTGTGGACTATGTTGCATGATGGGACTAGCAAGGAATACCATTTTTAATTTGAGGTTCATGCCAAGTATGGTGTTATCCCTTTTAATACAAGATATTTTTAAGATGTGGAATTGTGTTTGGCTCAAGAATGTTTTGGAATCAATTTCATAGAACTCAATATTTTCTTAGTGAAAAATGTGTCTTGATCCTAAAGAAAACTTGAAATGTATTTTGGAGGTTGCTTAAAACACTAGGACTAGCTAAGTGACCGAAAACACCTAGTAATTATGGATGTGTGGTTTTACAAATGACAATTTGACTTGGTGGAATAATATGAAGGTGCCCCTGATTAAGGCAACATGACTTTATTTGACCAATTAATACCTTGAACTGAATAAATGATCCCTAATATGAGATGTGAAATGTGGATGGAATGTATGAGATGCAATTTTGTGAAATGGAGTGTATGCATGCGATTGTTTTGAAATGAAATTTGTGCAAATGAAATGCAATGTTTTTGAATGAAATGTGTGCAAATGAAATGCAAAATGTGTGCCAATGAAAATGCAATATTTTTGTGTATTATCCATGTATATATACATATATAGAAATCACATTATGCATAGAATGCTCTCAAGTATATAACATTAAGTGGTTCAGGTTCTTCCTCTACCTCTAGACTGGTAAGTCTATAAGTACCGTTACCCACTTTTTGACTGACAACGTATTGACCCAACCAATTAGCCACGAATTTATCATGAAGATGCGATAATGCATTGGTGTTTTGTTGATTCTATTTAAGGGCAAGATATCCTACTTGAAATTCATGTAGATTAACTTTGGTATTGTAAGCACACTTTAGGTGGTCTTGATAAACTTATAAATGCTCTAAAGCATTGATTCACCTCTCATGAAGGAGTGTGAGTTGGTAAAGATGTGCTTGTATAGAAATGTTGTCATCTATGAATTACTGCAAAGAAATTCACGAGGGGAAATCAAGCTCAAGAGGCATAATTTTTTCAGCTCCATAGACGAATGAAAATGGTTTTTCCCAATAAGCGTACAGATGCTTGTTCAATAAGCCCATAATGGCAAGGGAATTTTTGTATGCCAATCTCTATAATTTTTTTAACAAGTTTCTTGAGAATAGCAATTAAGGTCTTTTTGGTAGCCTCAACTTGTCCATTTGCTTGTGGGTAATAAGGAGTCGAGAAACTATGTTGGTTGTTATATTTCTCGTTAAGTGCTCGAACATCCTTATTCTTGAAAGACTTGCCATTATCTGAGATGGTTTTCAAGGGAATACTAGAATGAAAAATAATATGGTGAACTATGAACTCCATAATTATAGATCTTGTCATACTGGTTAGAGGAATTACCTCAACCCACTTTGTGAAGTATTCAGTAGCTGTAATGATGAATGTATGTTACCCTGAGGAAGGAGGTGAAATTTTTCCAATTAAATCAAGACCCCATTGTGAAAAGGGCCAAAGGATTTGAATAGGCTGTAATGCTTGTGATGGTACATGAGTTAAAGTAGCATGCTCTTGACATTGCTTGCAATGTTTGACATATGTGTAACCGTTTCATTCCATGGTGGGAAAATAATAATCCATGCATAGAATACACTTTGTGATAGCCATACCACTAAAATAACCACCACAAGTACCATAATGAGCTTCATCTATTGCTATTTGTGCCTCAACAGCCTTGAGACATCGAAGAAGGATTCCATCATAACCACGTTTATACAACACGTCCCCTAAGAGAACAAAACAAGCCACTTTTTGCTTGAAAGTGGGTTTAGCATTTCGAGACATGTCATATGGGAGTGTTCTAAAATTGAGAAAAGGCTACTATACCAAGGCTCATATGGATCCGATTAGATAAAGCAAACATTTTCATCCTTATATTCAACACGAATAATTGTAAATTTAGATATTGTAGATATAATGAGAGTTTGTACCTCTCCTAAGGAGTATTTTGGAATCAATGATATAAGAGAGGCCATCACATCTACAAATCTATTAGTCAAATATGGAAAACTATTGATTTCATACCATTCAAATGTAGAGATCAATTTCATTGCTACTTCATTATAAAGCTTAATGGTAGGTTATTTACATTGGTATTCTCCATTGATTTACTTGACAACAAGTTGAGAATCACCAAATATCCTAATACGCTTTATGCCCATAGTTATAGCTAATTGAAGGCCTAATATTAAGACTTCGTACTCTACAGTGTTGTTTGTACATTGAAAGTCAAGTTTGAATGATAAAGGGATAGGCACCCCTTGGGGTATATGAAACATAACTCTAGCACCTCGACCTTTCTTGCACTTAAAGCCATCAAAGAATAGTGTGATATCAATGTCTTCCTCTAGAATGACATCTTCTTCTTGTTTGGTGATAAAAAATACTGAATCATATGAGAGCTCAATAATCAAGGGATGATCATTAGGTAATGGAGCTTCTGCAAGTTGATCGGCTATGACCTGACCTTTAATGGATTTTTGGCTAATGAAATCAAGGTTGAATTCAGTAAGAAGCATTACCCATTTAGCGATGTGGATGTTGTTGTAAGTATGAGACATCATATAATGCAGAGGATTTTATCTAGCTATGACATATGTTGTGTGGCTAAGCATGTAATATCAAAGTTTCTTAGTGGAAAAAACCACTTCTAAGCACAAATTTTATACATAAGCGTATCTGGTTTCATAGTTTACCAATGTTAAACTATTGTAATAGACAACTTGCTCTTGAATTTCTTCATTATTTTGTGTAAGCATTGTTCCTAATGCAAAGTTCGTTGCTAAAATATAAATATAGAAGGGGACCCAGAATGAGGAGGAGCTAAGACTGGCGAAGAAGCTAGATATTGATTAATGTCATCAAAGGATTTCTAGAACTCATTTGTCTAAGATAATGGCACCCATTTTGTAGAAGGTGATTGAATGACCTGTATTTATCAAAAAATTGTGCAATGAAATGATAAATCGATTGGATATTTCGTTGTAAACTATGCAATTTATTTAAATTTGTTGGGGGAGGCATCTCCATGATAGCCTTGAACTTGTTTGGATCCACCTCAATGCCTCTTTTGGAGACAACAAACCCTAGTAGTTTGCCACAGGTAACACCAAAGACACATTTCTTGGGATTCAACCTTACATTATGCTCTAGAAGTCAATCAAAAACTTTCTCCAATACACCAATGTGCTCTTGTCAAGTTTTGGATTTTGCCAAGAGGTCATCCACATAGTCTTTGATGATCTTATGCATATAGTCATGGAAGATGTATGTCATGGCACATTGATAAGTTGCACCTACATTTTTAAGGCCAAAGGGCATCACCTTGTAACAAAAGGTTCCCAAGGTGTAGTGAATGTTGTTTTGTGTTAGTCATCAGGATTTATTTGAATTTTTTTGTATCCTAAAAAACCATTCATGAGGGAAAGCATTTCATGGCCAACGCAAGTGTCAACAAGAGTATCAATATTTGAGAGAGGAAAATCATCCTTAGGACATGCTTTGTTAAGATATCGAAAGTCAATGCAAACGTGTATCCCTTCATTAGGCTTATGAATGGGAACAATGTTTGAGAGCCACTCAGGATAGTCAATGGATACAATGAAACCCACATATAATAACTTTTGGAGCTCTTATTTGACCAAGAGGGCAATGGTAGGATGCATCCTTCTAAGTTGTTGTTTGATTGGCTTAGCATCAGTGTGTAAGGTGAGATTATGGATAACCAACTTAGGGTCAATATTGGAAATGTCTTTGTAGGACCATGCAAAAATTCTCTTCTTCCTCTTGAGGAGAGCAATTAATTGCTCTTGTTCATCTTTGGATAAGATTTTTCCAAGCTTGAAAATTTAGGGATTATCAAAATATGAACAAAGGTCCACATCGATGGTATCTTTAATACACATATGAGAATATTCCTCAAGTTTATGGGGAGTTGGGATCAGATGAATGTCGTATAAGATGTCATCAAACTCTTTTGAATTATCCTCATCTAAGTCTACCTAGAAAACCTCAAGGTTTGAAAGTGAAGGTGAAGATGAAGGTGGAGGGGATGGAGGAATGTAGTTGGTTCAAGCCCTTAACAGTTCCTCGGATAGGACAAACTCAGAAAAGGATGGTGTGAGGAAATCTGATCCATATCAATAAGGCTCATGTCAGTTGGGATTGGCTTCGCCAAATCATATGGATTATGGAGGGGCACAAATAAGTCATCCGAATTCATGTTAACTTATAGGGAGAATGGATGAGGTAAAATGTATGGAATGGATAGAGCCTAAGAACTGATGGTAGGACCTTGGTAAACCTGGACAACAACAAACAACACAAATGAATACATTTAACTAAATGTTATATACATGCAATGTAGAAAAGGAAATTTTTTTGTTTGTTTTATGTTTTTATCTTTTTTTATATTATATATATGTTAAAATTTTGGATGATGAAATGGATTAATGAGATGGAGGTGGTGGTTGATTGATAGGTTCAGCTCACTCTTGTGGAAGAAGCAAGTGAAATATGAGGTCATGGATGGGAAACATTCTGAGATAAAACTTGTCTTGTTCGGTGTGGGGAATGCTAGATTATGATTCCTCATTAGATTCATAAGAAGCTATCGATATGAGGTCAAATTATTTGTACATTTCCTCATCAGAGTCATCGGAGTGGAGGGTTTCTTCTTCTGAATTTAGATTAAGCCTTTGGAAGACTTGTTCAAAAGAATATATGGTGGGAAGTGGGTGATAATCTAGACCTGAATGGTCATGTACTTCTCGATATGGGACATCAATAAGCTAAGGCACTTCCTGTTCATATCGACCTAAGCCATGTCTTTTCCAATTATGTTTGTGAAAATAGTGGGATGGAAAACCCATCATTTGTTGGATATTGGAAGGTGGTGATTATTTGGGTTCCTCTGGAGGAGTAGGATTAGACAAAGATTATGTCTCATCATACATAAAATATATGCTATTAGGTACTAAAACCATATTATATACCACTTCTATAGATAAATATGGGTCACGTGGGTGATCGAAATCCTTAGTAATTGAGATGTTGAGCAGTGTGATGGTGATATATTTGACCACATATTCACCAATACCAGGGTTGGTGAGATGGAGCTCAACTTGGGATGATGAGGATGAAGTGGACATCTCACAGTTTGACAATTCAACTTGTGATATTACAACCAAATATGTCCTAGATTGGGGTTTTTACAAAGCTTTATTGCTCAATACAATAATCTCAATATGCTAGAGTTCTTCGAAACTCTAGTTAACAAATCAAGGTTGTGTCTTCACGCTCGATCGATCCCAAAATAAATGAGTGGGCTTTAGATATCCTTTGATTGGACCACTTCAACTTAAATAGTTGCTTAATTCCTATATATCTCCAAACTTGCACAAAAAGAATTAAAAAATAGGATTAGTAGTAACTATGAGGGATCCACTGTGTGAGACCCTCATAAATCAATAAAAACCCTAAATGCCAAGTAATAAACTACATAAAGATATGGAAATAATGAAAGTAGTATAACAATAAAATATTTACCTTGTGAACTTGACGTTTTATGATCTATAATCATTGTTACAGGAAGATGGTGCACAAATGCCTTAACGATACCCCACGGTTCGCTGATTTGCAGAACTGGGGTCTGAAATGCCCATGGGAACTCGAGAGCAGCAAACGGGTGCTTAAGAGTAGCAAAAAAGCATTTAGGAGTAGTATATGGATGCTCGAGAGTAGCAGACAGACGTTCAAAAGTAGCGAATGGGTATCCAGAAGTAGCGGATGGGTGTTCGGGTGTCATTTAGATGTTAAATAGTAGCAAAGTAGTAACTGTGAGGTATGTAGAAGTGAGTATGATGATGCAAAGGGGATCGAGATACTCAGGACCCCAAAAAATTCAAGAAAAATTAGGGGTTGAGCCATTAAAATGACTCCTATTTATAGTATTCCCTAGGGCACGTTAGGGTTTCAACGACACAATTTGTGCGGTCAAGATTAAAATGTGATAAAGTGTGGAGATTTAATCTGGGTAGGTGGCATGGATTAAGGTGGATGAATGCCTAGGATTATACCAAGATGTATGACCGAGATTCATTTACATATATATACACATTTATTAAATATATATAAAAATATAATATAAAATATTAATATTTAAATATATATTAAACACAAACACACACACACACACACACACACACACATATAATGGGTAAAAATGGTGGGAAGACCTGGATGGACGACAAGTTGCTAGGATTTGGTGTTTACAATTAGATAGTTGGAGATATAAGAGATTGCTTTGATATAGTACAACCTTAAATGCTTTATTAATACAATTTGAAAGTATTTTTTGAAGCAAGAAAGGTTTAATTAAAAGCATTTGAATTACCTTATTCAAGCATAAGAAATATTTGCAAATAAATTATTTTTAGGAAAAAGGAATTCTACATAGAAGTTAAAACATTAAATTTGCAAATAATCATAATTTCTAAATTTCCAAATAGGGAGATATAAGGAGTTCTACACCAATTTAAATTATTGAAATTTAGAAAATTATACTTTTGAGAATTGAAAGAAGCTTTTATAGCATTGATAGAAAGTTGGAAAATTGCTTTTTGAATTTGTCTCTTACTCTAATTTATGAGACATAAGGAATCCAACTTAAAGGTCTTGAAAATATAGAACCTTATCAAAAACTTGAAGGTGCATCATAAATTATCTTTAAATTTCTATTTATTCATTAATAGGGAGAAATAAGGTGAAGAATAGAAGTTGAACATTAGGGAGATAAAAAGGATTCAACTCAAGGAAAATTAAGAAATCTAAATACACTATCAAGACCATATTTTATTCAAACAATTGGTAGATATAAAGTATTTTACAAAAACTTGAGAAATAAAAAATATCTTATCAAACTTGATATTTTACTAAAATACTTGGGAGTTAAAAAGTATTCTACCTAGATATTTAAAAACTTAATTTTGTATCAAAATCATTGATTGAGCATTAATATTATCAAGGTATTTTACAAATTAGAGAATTAAGAAAGGTTCATTGAGTTTGATCACAAGATACTAGGGAGTCATAAAGAAGTTAACATCAACAGTTTCCTAAAGGATAAAAGATTATGTCAAAACTATTCTCAATACATAACAATAGGGAGCTATAAAGAATTCCACCTCAGATATTAATTTAAGGAACATGGATGAAATAGTGAGGAATGCATTCAATAATGAAGAATTGTTTCATGAGTTAAAATTTTATTCTCAAAACTTAATAAATACCTTTGATGGATACAAATATTTGTCCACTAGTAAAAAGAAAAGATTCTCGTTGTTCCTCAAGGAAGCAAAAGAAGGAAATTTTATGACATTAATTGGTTATCTTCATGAAGTAATTTTTAGAGCTTGGTGGAATACTCAAAATATAGTTATATTTACATCATAAGAATGTTTGATGATATATCTATCATTAATTGTTTTTAAATTCTTTCAAAGCATAAAATAAAATAACAATCCTAGCCAATACTATTGTGATGATATAATAAATCAACATAAAGAAGATATATCACTAGTAAAAATGCAAAATCAAAGAAGAAGAAGAAGGAAGAGGAATCATGATAGAAAAGAAAAGATGAAGATGAAAGAAAATACTTTCAAGCTGAATACAAATCAAAGTGAACTAAAGGAACAAGATGAATATGCTCATCAGGATACATACAAAGAGTACAAAAAAATAGAAAAGATAGCACTATCTCCAAGAATAAAATGAATATTGAACCAGTAGAAGGACAAGAACCTAGTCAAGCTGAAGAAAATTTGAAATATGAAGACCCATATTGAACACTAAAGTCTTCAATAACCAAATAATGTAATATAGGGGGTTTTGGAATATATTACAGTATTTGGTACATGCTAATGTACCATATTGGGTACATCATTAGATTATGAGAGTTTCTTATAATAAGTCTTGAGTATTTAATTTATGTAATGTAATAATAGTATTATTAGAATGTGCAATGATGTAAATGTGCATGGTGTCCACATGTATACGAGTCCTTAGAATAGGAATATGAAGAGTCATAGGAATATGGAAGGCCAAGAGTCATATATCATTATATATAGGCCTTTGGTAGATGAGTTAAGAGTGAAGAAGAAGAGAGATTATCAAGCAAGAGTAGTAGATTAGTTAGTGAGTAGATACAATGTAGAACTTGTATGAAGTATGGAGCATTGAGATCTCCACATATTATAACAAGTTCAATTTTTTTTGAGCTTTCATTGATGGCTATTTCATGAGTTATTTCAAAAGTTTCTCATGCTATTTATTTCCTATTTGATTATCATTATCATAGAAATAACATTGCATATTTATTTTACTACCCGTGGTTGCATTTCCTTTAATTTTATAGCATCAAAAGCTAACAGGTCTCGATTTAAGAGTTCTTATGAATGCAAACTTAACTCTTGGAGGAAAATTATTTTGGAGATTTTTTAAAGAGAGTCATAGACAATGGGAAATAATTATTATAAGTAGGTTGAGCCCAATGATCCAAGCTTAATATTTACTGCATTCTCTCTACCAAAATATTCTAAACTATGGAATTTTTTAAAAGAATCAATTGATCTAGTGATTAAAGGTTTAAGATGGATGGTGAGAATTAGAGAGAAATTCTACTTGGATGGATACTTGGTTTGATAAAAAACCACTCAATATTGATCCTATTTTGAAACCATGGATAAGATTACTTTAAGATAAATATGGTGATAGGGTTTCAAACATTTTGTACAAGGATCAAGAAGGAAGGTACAAATGAAAAAAATCTCTTTTTACAAGTATACAAGACATTGATGCTAGGAGGCAGTTGATTAGAAAGATAAAAATAATGATTATTTTGAGGGGAGCCAAGGATAAGATGATTTGGGAGTTGAATAGCTCTAGATAATATACAACAAGAAGTGGATATAATGTAAAGAACCAAAAAAATAGGAATATCACTAGAATATGGAGATATATTTGGGATATTCCAAGCATTCCTAAAGTTAAAATGTTTTTTTGGCTAGGAGGTTATAGAAGAATTTTATCCTGGGATAACCTTTTGAAAAGGGGTTTTCATGGCCCTTCACAATGTGTCTTTTATAAAAAATAGGAGAGTATAAACCATCTCTTGGGACACTGTTCAATAGTCTGGAAAGTATGGAAATAGATTCTTAATATGGTTGGTAAATATGTAAGGATGAATGACAAGATTGAATAATGATTAAATTAATTTCATAACACTTTAAAAGCAAGGCTTAATAAACAACCTAGGATATATCAAAAGACAATACTTTGGACTATATGGCTAAAAAGGAATAGAAAAATATTTAAAGGAAAGGAAAATAATTTAGAGGTAATTAGAAGGAAGATTTGTTTAACCATAGAGGAGTCTAAACCAACCATATCAACTCACCCAGTCCATAATATTGAGGTAGAGAGCCTTGATAGATGGATTCAAGTCATCAAATGGAATTTATGATGTTGGGTATAAGAGAAACATAAAGAGACAAAGAAGACAAAGAATACAAAATGGAAACCACTAGACGTGGAGTTGGTCAAGTTGAATTTTTATGGAGCGTGAAAAGGAAATAAAGGACCAGTAGGATGAGGAGGAATAATTAGAAATAATAGAGGATAGATTTTGTCTCAGTATGTTTTTAATAGTGTATTTAAGATAAATAATGAACCTGAAGCTTGGGCAACTTTGGAAGGGTTAAAAATATGTCAAATAATAAAATGGAACAAAGTATGGATGGAAAGTGATTCATTCATAGTAATAAATATAATTTTGAGAAAAGTAAAGGCTCCATGAAACATACAAGAGATAATTGTGGATATTCAAGACCTTGCTATAGAGTTTGAAGAAATTATGTTTACTCATATGTTAAGGGAAGGAAACAAATGTGTATATAAGCTAGCCAATAGATGGGTTTTAATTGAGGATTGTGAGGTTAAATTATCTTTTCTATGGTTAGAGGAAGTAGTAAATTTAGTTGAAGCTGACAAGAAAATGTTGACTGCCTGATTCAAATAATGGTTAAGATTTACTTTAATATTTTTCATTGGTTATATTTGCTTTATTTTATAACATTAATGCCATTTTATATAAACTATTGATCATAATTTTTATCATTGCACTTGTGCTTCAAGAAGGAAACTAGCAATCCAGTTTTGGTAAAGTAGACTATGATAGTGCAATGTTTTGAAAATATTACTCTACTAAGATGCAATGCATAGATAATAGAGGTGAAGTTTTGGTACTGTGAAGGTTTTGTTAGGAAAATTTCAATAAGGATGCTAAATTTTGGAATATTTGTATTCATACAGAAAATTGAAAAAGATCTAGAAAATAAAAATCAATAATTCATACATTTTATGTAAAATGATGTAGGTTTCTAGATATAACAACTCAATTAAGATGAGAATTGAATCTATTTATAAAATTTCAAGCTCTAAAGAGTAGATTTATGATTATTCAAGGGTGGGGGACATGACTACAACCCATTATTATCCAGCAAAAACAAAGAAAACAATAATATAAAGTAAAATGATCAATATCATTCATGAAATAACATGAAGATAACTTACACTAAAATTGCTCAAATTATATACAAACTTCAATATTATCAATGCTTATTTTACAGATGTACAATACATGGAGCTTTATCTCCATTATATAACATTTAAAAGGTGACTCTTCAATACTTGACTATTTCACTTCTCACACATCCAGGAGATGTAATTTTTCCTATTACATGCATAAGACAATTATCACAAGATCTTTGGCTTCACATATTACCACTTGTATACATGAATCTTGACTCTCTATTTACTTGCACACTTTACTCTATGACACTCACACACTCCTACATGCATACTTGCACACATTACTAAATGACACTTGCACACTTTCTCACTCTTCACACTTGCACACATAGTTACATGACACTTTTGCACATCCTGTACATAGACACATACATAAAGGAGAAATTTAAATCACACTCCTAGAATATAGCCTCAAAACCTATTCTAATATTTATTTTGTACCATAGGTACCATGGGGGTACATTAGCATGTACCAAATAATAATATTCTTAAATTATGATCAATTTTTTACATCTACATTTCATCTCTTGTAACCCATTTTCTTGAAACTAGTTTATTAGATTAAAAATGAACCAACCTTCTCTAGAGGTTGAAATAGCTTAAAACTCTTTCATCTAATGTTGGCCATATTATGGGGTTCATAATCAGTCACAGTGCTTCGTTTAATAGTTTAGTATACTTAATGGAAATTCTAGCCAATTTTACTCAAAATTGACTTGGTGAAACTCTCAAAATCACTAGAATATATAATATTAGGGCCAAAGTTTTTGGATCTAAAGAAATTTCCACATTTATATTAACCTTCATGTAAAATTCAACAATTTGAAACATGCTAATGTGACCAAAGAGTTTCAATTATAGTAAAATCCTTTTGGGGGTTTGAAGAAACCTTTGAATCTAGAAATACCCACAAGTTTTTAGTTCTAGTGATTTTTACCTTTAAAATTACCAATAAACTTTAAAATTCACTAGATCCATTTTTTTGCATGAATTTATGTCTCTTATTGCATTCTCCTTCATATTTTCTTATAAAAATTAAAATATCTTTGTATAGTGACTTTATTTAAAAAAATAAAACTACACATTTTTGTATAGATATAAGGTTTCATCAGTATTTTATCAAGAGTTTTTGTATTTATTTAACAAGATATCTTAAATTTATATGGAATTCAAGAAAATCCTATAGATCTATCTAATGGATTCCTGAATTTATGTGTTTTTCTTATATGTCCACTACTTAGAACATTAGATCCATTAGTTTATACTTTAAATTCTAGAAAATGAGGAACTACCAAAAAATTTCCTAGTAAAATCCTACCTAGATCTATGTTTGGATTAATTTTTACACATATTTAATGGTGGTTCTACTATTAGTAAGGGATTTATAGGTTTATTCATATGATATTTTCCAACCTAGATCAAAGAATGTAGATCCAAAATTTTGTTTAACTTCCATAGTGCAAAAAAATAGGTGTTGGGCATATCTAGTGGAAGCATCAATTGTATATTTTGGAAAACATAGTAGATCCAGTAAAAAAATTAATAAGTAGTACCAAGATTTGATTTCACATTTATAAGTATATTTTAAATCATTTTAATAAAAACTCTTATAAAGAACCCATATGGTGGGACATAAATATGATAACTTGTTCTTACAGCTTTGGTCTAATATGGTTTCTTTTCAAGTAATTAAAGAAGATCAAGGATGATCCATGTATGAGGTTTAAAACATTTTTGACAGACATTTTTTTAAGAGTTATATGAACCATATAATAAATTCTCATTAATAAATTTAAGATAAATTTATGCAACCTGGATGTCGCCTAGAAAACAACTACCAAGGTTATTTCTAAGGACGACTTGAGAAGAATACAACACCATTAGTTGTTTAGTTGAGAGTACAACTTTAGTGAACTTAACCGTAGGATTTTGGAATTATAATGTTTAATCTGATTATAAGTATTGTAGTTAAAATATATTTTATCTCACTAGTTTCTAAAATATAGTTATTCATATTTTATTAGAGAATATGTGTTATTTTTGTCAAAAAAGAAATAAATTAAAAAAAATATATAATTGAAGTCTATAACTTGAGTGGCTTTAATGGTAATATATTGAAATTGTAGTTGTTTCTAAAGGACTTTGATTCATTTTATGGCAATTTCATTGCGAAGAAATTTAGTTACACGTCAAATCCTAAGCATGGATCTATAATTTTGATAATTACTTTAGTTACACCAAAGATGGATCCAACATATAAAGAATATTTCTTAGCATCGAATGATATAGATCCTTTGGTGTTGGATACATACCATATGATCCCTACCTATATAATCAAGAGTATGCCATTGTTTGATGGCTTTTAGGAGAAGACAACATGTAAATATCTCTAGGATTTAAATATGTTCAGAGAGTTTTCTTAGTAAACATGAAGATATCATGATCCATCTCTTGGTGATGGTATTTAAAGTAAAAGCTTCATTGTGGTTTAATTACTTGAAGACTAAAAGCATTCATGGTTGATATGATCTAGAATATCTATTCATTCAAAGGTTTGAAGATATATTTGATGTACACTCATTACTAATGTACTTAAAATTCATCACCAAACAACCCATTAATTCCATCCATGATTTGAACTTAGAATTCCATAGGACATGACATTGGAATTTAGTATCAACAAGGTAATTAAACAAACAAGTACTTATGTTTTATTTAAGGGTATTACAACCTAGTTTGGCACTTATCATAAGATGGTAAAATTATAATACCTTACTTATAGTGTATGAAGAGGTATTTGAAGCTAAAAACTAGTTATGGATATTTGATTACTATTCTATAGATTGTCATCTCCTTCCTATCAAAATCTATCAAGAACCTAATATTTTAAAACTCAATGATAATAATTATTCACCTTCCCTCATGCATGCACCTTGTCCATACCTCCAAAAGAGGATACCATGGATCATATATATAGAAATTTTGAGGACCAAAGATCATTCATTGAGGGGATATCTCACAGGTTGGATATTGTAGCACCCTAAAATTGGCACGGTTAAAACCTTAGTAAACAGATAAAATATTAAAATTTGAATTTCAACCCCAAACTGCCCGTTAAACCGCCTTTTACCCGCTTTCCCCATTTTTCGTGCCATTTTTAGGATTTGTTTTGACCGTTGGACGATATCGTCTCAGATTAGACGAAATCGTCCCCGATCTGACGAATTCGTCTGGAACAGAACGTCCAGACGATTTCGTCCCAAAACCAAATTTTCATAATTAGCTTCTATTTCAACAGCCTCTCCAACTCGGGCAGAAGCGTGTCTGCGCAGTTGGAGATTTCCCTGTTGGAGATCTCCCAGATTGGGATGATCCCCAACCTCCCAAACCTCTTCCTAATCCTATATAAACTAGGATTTTTCTAGTTTATCCCCCTGATTCCCCTTGGCTGGCTGGCTAATTCTCCCCGAACCCCCAACCCCTTAGTTGACGGATTTCATTGCAGAGTTAGCTCCTTATTCCCTCGCACTATTTTGCTTGCATTCGGTATTTTTGTATTTTTATTGCAGGAACTCTACTATTTTTCAGTCGAAGCTAGCTTGGATCGTCGCGGACGATCTCGGACGATTGCGGACGATCTCGTACGATTGGAGGCGATCCTGACTGTAGTCCAGATTGAGGGCAGTCCGAGTTTAGAGTTTGCATTTTCTTAGCTTTTTTTGCATTTTTCATATCATATCTCTGCACTGTTTTAAGTTATTATGTTTTATGCATCTTGGAGTTCACCTCATTTAGCATAATCGCATGATAAAGTTAAAATCAATCATTAAATTTACTGCATTTCCTTATTTGTTATTAGAATCTATTATTTAGGCATGTTTGCTGTTATTTCTACCATTATCCTTTGCTTTTGCACTTGCATATTTGGTATTTTGCGTCTATTTTTGTGATTGCAGGTTTCTGACGAATTCGTCAGATTTCAGACGATTCTGTCTGATTTCAGATGACCTTCTATGATTTGGGATGATTACGTACAAACTGAGATGATCTGAACTGCTACAAGACTCAGAATCTCCATCAGACATCCGGGATCAGGTATGACACCTTCTAGTTAGCATATTCTCTGTTATTTGCATCCATTTCTATTTTTTGTATTCATTTAAATCAGCATTGGCATATAGAATAGTTTAGATTCATATCGGCCAAACCTAGGAGTTGAATGATCAAGCATAAAAATGAACACATCAAACACACTATCAACCTAGGCGTGGAAACTGCCATTCAAAATTTTCCTGGTGAACCCACCATCCATCAAAAATTCACCCTTATACACCTCCCCCGAGAGGCGGGACCTTCCAAGGGCCTCTCAGTCCGAGGTATTGTCCCATCCTTTTCACATCCCCCTTCCGGGCGCGGATCCTATAGCCTGAAGGTAAGGGTGCAAAAAATTTGGAGCGATACATTTTGGTGAACCCGACGTGAAACAGAAACCTTTTGAAAAAAAAACCTTTCTAAAAAAAAAAATAAGAAAAACAAAACATAAATGCATTTAGACTTAAGAAAATTTGCATGTCATATTTAGATGGTAGACTATAATAAAAGATGAGCTGTCACCATTAATGTTGAAAATCAATTAGCAGCTATAGAGATTACTTCTGTGCTTAGAGTACCTCAAACAAATAGGGTTCAACCTTTGTGGGACGAACTTGATAGGAGATTGGATCTCATTTCATCTAGAGCAACCGAACTTAGGCAAATCAAGAGGTTTGTCCTAGATAGAATCTTGGATCCCGATCAAGTGATTTTGTATCATGAACTTCAGAGAGCTTGCCATAGGTGGTTAGCAGATAAAAGAGCCCTTGTGTCTTCTGAGTTGTATACCTTTGAGGAATACCTTGAGAATGCAGTCGTAGTACATAAATTTTTGTCTCGTGTAGAGGACCAAGAGGTCGTTCTTACGGATAGAAAAAGATGGAATAGAGTTCCCAGAGCTGTGTTATATCGAGAATATTGCCATGAGATTTATTTTTACAAAATAGAATCTGAAACAGATAATATCACCATAGCACACTTTGTTGACTTCTTGAAAAACAATTTCCAATTTGAAGAGGAGCACTTTATGACTCCTGATGAACTTGATCCTATCAATGATATCTATAAACTATTTATAGAAAACTAAGTTATTATTTTATTATTGTTATTTCTTGTATTTAGTGTGTTGTTTATTGTCTTTATAAGCATAAAAACAAAAACAAAAACAAAAACAAAATAAAATCATAACAAAAAAAAATCAAAACATTTTCTTTTAAGTATTATAGTAGGTATATAATTAAAATATATACCTCCCAAGATCTGTTGCAAATATATTAATATATATTTGCTAAAACCTAAATTTAGACACAATGACTAGACTCGGGAATGGAAAACAAATTGAAGTAGAAGAAGATTGGTTAGGAAAAACCACAAATAAACCGAGATGCCCTTCTTGAAGACCCAATTCAGGAAGAAGTAACCTTAAACCAACAAGAAGAAGAATTTGTGGACGCAAATGAACAAAAAGAAAATGATAGAGAGGAAGGATCCTCATCTCCTAAAATAACTCCAAAAGGATCTGTTACTTTTGAGAACATGGACCATTTTTGGAAATTTCTCAATAATAATATTGGCACCCTTAATAGAGCAGTTCATATGGATAAAGATCAAATTAGTGATACTCAAGCAACCCTAGAAGATATATATCACACACGCACTAATCCTTTGTCCTTTGTTGATCAAGAGAGTGATCAAGTTGGACCGTCCAATTTGGACATGGCTGCTATAATCCAAAACATGCAACAACAACAGGCTACCCAACCACCTAGAGTGCCTGTTACCAAGCCAAGGGTTATTCCCACACAAAAGAAACCTTCATTCACTGCTCTATTTTGCCAAGCTATTGATCAATATACCTCAAATCAACAAAAGCCTAAAACAAAACCAAATACCAATTTCCAACAATCTGGGATACAACATAATGCTACAACAAATCTTCTTCATAATACTCTTCCTACCAACCATTTGCATAACAACAATATAGCATCTAATCCTTATGTCCCGCCTTCCTACGGTCACAAATCCCATACTCATGTACCACCAAACCAATATGGTGGACAAACTGGTAATTTGGAAGCCATGGTGAAACAGTTAGTCTCTCGCATGGACCGGATAGATCCCTACCGTCCCTCGTACAATTATCGAGAGATGTGTAGTCAACCTCTAGATCCTATAGTTGTAGCACAACCATATCCCAAACACTTTCCTATGCCTGTCCTACCTATATATAAAGGAACTGAAGATCCCATAGAGCATCTTCGTATGTTTAGGATAGCATGTCATGACATATCACATGATGATTTGCTATTACTAAAAATGTTCCCGAAAAGCTTAGGGGGGATGGCATTGGAATGGTATTATCAACTACCCACTCATTCTTTGAGAAATTTTGAAGAGACCGCTGAGTCTTTTGTGCATCAATTTAGTGCCTATATCGAAAGGCATGTAACCATTAAAGATTTGTACAACCTAAAACAAGACAAAGATGAGTGTTTTGCTGACTTCTTAGCTCGATGGAGACAGTTGATAGGAAAATTACACTTTGTGTTACCTTATCGGGAGATGTTGGATATTTTTATCAATAATTTACAAGAACAACTATCCTATGAATTATCAAACTGCTACCTTGACCACCTTCGATCAAGCTATAGACTTAGCTCGAAGGGTGGAAGATGCTCTCATTAGAAGAGGTCAGCTCAAAAAGAAAGATGATGAGAAAACATCCAGAAATCAATATAAAAATAAACAAGTTGTGGGTGACGGAGTCACTGATAGCAGAAACATTGCTAATGTTAATACTACGAAAACAACAGAGAAGTTTATATTGAAACCTCCTGATAAACCACCCCAAGAATTTACTAGGTTAAATCAACCTTTATCAACCATTCTCCCGCAATTACTAGCATGAGGCTTGATCCAATTACCAGCTATCCGGGAACCTGATCCAACCATACCCGGATACAGAGCTGATTTATATTGTGATTTTCATAGAGGACCTGGACACGCTACCAACTCTTGTAAAATATTAAAACATAAAATACAAGATTTGATTGATAACAATGAGATGGAGGTGCAAGCCTTCCAACCTAAACAAAATCCTTCTAATAACGCTCAAAAGAACATTCCCCAAAATCAGAATCAGAATGCCAATCAATCATTGGACATATTTCAACATCCTTTACCAAAACATGGTAAAGAGGTGGCCAATCAAATTGAGCATCACAATGTTCCTCCTCCTACCCGATATGTAGGGACTATTAGTGGACAATTACCTGTTCATGATCCTCAAATATTTGACACAACTTTATCCATAGTTACGACTAGACCTCTACATAATATTCGGATACTTGATCTTAGTGACACCGAATATGAGACTGAAAGTGACATGGAAATCACCTCAAATCAATCGAATAGTTCTGAAGATGAATCAGATCCTATTCAACCTATCACCAGTTCTATGGTTCCAGAAGAACCATTTCCTAGAAGAGTCACTACTAGACCATCTTCTCACCAAATAGTTTCTAATGAACAAGCCATAAATGCTAGACCAAGACCTATTCATCACTTGCAAAATAATATTGTAGGAACCATCGGAGCCGTTACCAGACAACAGGCTCAAACCTCTCAACAAGATCAAACTCAGAACGATGGATCAGCCCCATTTGTTTTGAAAAATCCCAATAAAGGGAATTATGCATCTAATGTTCAACCTAAGCCTCCTTACAATATTAATGAACAATTATCCAATACTACAACTAGAATTTCCCTTTTGGACCTCGTTAAGATCTTCTCCTACCCATAGGGATGAATTAATGCTCACATTAAGCCAAATGATGGTACCACAAAATATTCAACTTTGAAGCCATGTCCAATACTATCATCACTCGAGAAGTCGATTGTATTGACTTTCGAGATAAAGATATCCCGCAACATAGTTTACATAAGGATAACCCCTTATATATTACTGCCTTAATTGGAGATGTAGCCGTTAAACGAGTCTTGATTGATAATGGTTCATCTTTAAACATCTGCACTTTTGACTTCTACCAACGATTTGGGTTTAGAAGTGATGAAATGAAAAGAACTGATATGATTATAAAAGCCTTCAATGACGAGACACAAGAAACGTGTGGAGTCATTACTATACCCTTGCAAGTTGGTCCTAGAACCCTAGATACGACCGTGTTTATTGTACATTGCCCTGCATCGTACAATATACTTTTGGGTCACCCTTGGATCAATGCGATGCGAGCGGTTCCCTCCACTTTACATCAGTGTGTTAAATTCGAATTTAAAAACCAGTTGGTTACCATTCATGGTGATCCTAGACCCTTTGATATGTGCGCTTTGGCAGAACCTGTTGGAGTTCAATTTTGCCCTAACCTGTCATCCACACATCCTAATTCTTATCATCCATCCAAACGTGTGAAACACACACCCATAACATCATCTACTCTTTCAACTACACCTATACATATAGCTCAACCATCTTCTGAACAAACCACATTAGGACCTCGAAAAGATCCTAAAACTACAACCAATGCTTCCTGTTTTACTCCTATATCTTCCATACCTATAGACTCACCCATCAATATCCCTATGACATCTACATCCACTACAGGCATCCTTTCTACACCCGACGATGTAGGAAATGTTCCTTCTACCTCTTATGCTCTTACTGATGAGCTCTTACCCGATTTATCTACAATTCTTATATCTGAGGAAGCCAACACTGCCATGCAGACTTCCCTCCTTTTAAATAAACTCCCACCCTCTCCTCGTACCTTGGGCCTCCCACAGCCTATGGGAAGTATCTACCAAGTCGGGAGTTGTGCTTTTATTTATAAAGGATATGATTGGGGAAGAATACCCAGAAACATTAAGACACATTGTGATGGATATGCTAGATGCTATTTTGCTAATGATTATCTTAAAGCTAAGCCCATAATGCTTAAATTGGGATATAAAGGGAAAGGTTTGGGACCTTTCCAAAATGGTATGAAAGAACCTTTTGAGGTAGAACCGTGGCCTGCCCGCTGTGGTGTGGGCCTATTTTCTAGTAAAGGTCAGCCCTTTCCATTTGAGGATGATGACCATCTCGTATGTTATCAAGATTATCTAGATAAACAAGATTCTTTGTGTCTAAAGAATAATTCTTTTACCTGCAATATGCTATCCATAGCCTACCCCGAAATGATTGCCGAATCCGACGACGAGTTGGAGGGAGATATCTTTCATGATGTTTCCATTGAGGAATTGTTATATAATGAATTTTATTTTGATGGCTCTATCCCGAATATAGCCCGACTTGAAGCTACGACTCCTCAAGACGAATTATCCAAGTTAACCTTGGAAGAATTACAAGAATTAGGTGTTTCATCCGCCCCACCTAATTTTGAGAGAGATTTACATATGGAAGTTGAAAACGTTATAAAAATTAACATTGGAACCGAACATAACCCTCACATAATCAATATTGGATCAGAATTGAGTCAAGAAAAACAAGATAAATACATTTCATTTCTTAAAGACTATGAAGATGTCTTTGCTTGGACATATGAAGACATGCCAGGTTTGGACCCTTCCGTAGTTATGCATCATCTAGTAGTCCATCCAGATGCTAAACCCGTTAAACAGAAACTTCAAAAAATGCATCCTAAAGTGGCCTTACTAGTCAAAGGAGAACTAGAAAAACTGTTGAAAGTCATTTTTATACAAGCCATTGATTATGCCGAATGGATCTCTAATGTAGTTCCAGTAACTAAGAAAGAAGCCACTAAAGTTAGGGTTTGCACCGATTTCAGAGACATTAATGTTGCATGCCCTAAAGATGATTTTCCTCTTCCCAACATGGATCAGATCATTGACTTTACTACTGGAAGTGGAATGATATCCTTAATGGATGGATTTTCTGGTTATAATCAGATCAGGATAGCTCCTGAAGATCAGGCCAAAACAACCTTTATTACCCCTTGGGGAACCTTTTGTTGGAAAGTGATGCCATTTGGCTTAAAGAATGCAGGTGCAACCTATCAACGAGCTATGACTTATATTTTTCATGATATGATGCATGATATCCTACATGATTATGTAGATGATATCATAGCTCGTTCCATCAAAGAAGATGATCATTTAAATGACTTAAGGAAAGTATTTGATCGGTTAAGGGAATATCTTATCCGACTAAATCCAGCTAAATGCATATTCGAAGTTAAGTCCGGTAAATTATTAGGGGTTATAGTTTCTTTACGTGGCATTGAAATTGACCCTCTCAAGATCGTGGCTATCACAGATATGCCCGCACCCACCAATATATCAGAATTACGAAGTTTACAAGGTAAGCTTCAAGCTATTCACCGCTTCATCGACAAGTTGGCAGACAAAACTGGACCCTTTCTTAAGCTTCTTAAGAAAGATGTCTCTTTTCATTGGGATGAAGAATGCCAAGAAGCATTTGAACTCCTTAAGCAATATCTCCTCAAACCACCAGTGCTTTCCCCACCTAGATCTGATCATCCTTTTATCTTGTACATTTTTGCTTCTGATTCTACCTTAGGAGCTATGTTAGCTCAGCTTGACGATGAGAAGAAAGAACGTGCTAATTATTACATCAACAGAACCTTAATCAGTTATGAAACTCGCTATACCATATTAGAGAAATTATGCCTAGCAGTCATATTTTCTACACAAAAACTATGACATTATATGCTCAATCAAAAAATGTATGTTATTGCCAAATTCGACCCTTTGCGATATCTCATGAGTCGACCATATTTATCTGGTCGCACAACCAAGTGGGTTCTTGCGTTAAGCGAATTTGAACTCACCTTCATAGGACAAAAGTCTGTTAAAGGTCAAATCATAGCAGATCAATTAGCTGCTGCACCCTTAGAATCTACTCATCCCCTCATCATTGAGTTTCTTGATGAATGCCTTAAACTAGAGGTAGACCATTCAGAGCAATGGTCCCTATACTTTGATGGAGCCCGATGCATGAGTGGGGCTGGTGCGGGTATTATTTTAATATCTCCACAAAAACATCTTATACCTCTATCCTTCAAATTAACATTTGCTTGCACCAATAACACTGCTGAATATGAAGCTCTTATCCTTGGATTACGAGCTGCCTTGGCATTGAAAATTAAAAGTTTATTGGTTTTCGATGACTCCCAACTTGTCATAAATCAAATCAATGATGTTTATCAGACCAGAGATGATAAATTACGCCCATATAAAGCATATGTTTTGCAGTTATTATCCTTGTTTGATCAAGTTACTTTGGAAGCTATTCCTCGAACTAGCAATCGTGCGGTGACGCTATGGCTGCAGTTGCATCTCTTTTACCCTTGGAGTTAGACGATGAATATGCTACCATCATTATTCATCGACTCCAGGAACTCGCTTCAAGCAAATCATGCTTAGAACCTTTGGATGTGTTTCTCATCAATGAAACAACTCCTGAACCATGGTATACTTGATATATTTAATTTTTTGTAGAAAGGAACCTTCCCTGATGGTTGTACTAGCAACCAAGCGTAGGTTATTACGTAGACAAGCAAGTCGCTTTGTGATTATTGGTAATACCTTGTATAGAAGATCTTTTGAAGGCATCTTATTGAGATGTTTGAATCTAGAAGAATCTAGATCAGCTTTGAATGAAGCCCACAATGGATCTTGTGGGGGACATTTTAGTGGTAGCACCATTGCTAAGAAACTCCTTCGGATAGGATATTTTTGGCCTACCATGGAAAATGATGCACATAATTATGTGCGACATTGCGACAAGTGCCAGAAACATGCTGACCTTGTCCATGCACCTGCACAAGAACTATAGGCTATTTCATCTCCTTGGCCCTTTTCAAAATGGGGCCTAGACATCATTGGAAAAATCAACCCTGTGTCATCCGATGGACACAAATTCATCATAACCGCCACTGAGTATTTCACGAAGTGGGTTGAAGCTATGCCATTAGCTTCTTGCATCTGGAACACAAGTTTCCAAGTTTATTTTTAATCAAATTATTTGTAGGTTTGGAATTCCTGCCAATCTCATTTTCGATAATGGAACTTGTTTCAAAAATAAAGATGTCAAGAAATTATGTCAAAAATATAAAATTCAACATCGCTGGTCCACTCCCTATTATCCTCGGGGTAATGGTCAAGTGGAAGCATCTAATAAAACCTTAATCAAAATTCTCAAAAAATTGGGTAATAAATCCGGTCGATATTGGCACATTCGGTTATATCTCGCTTTGTGGGCCTATCGAACTAGTGTTCGAACCCCCACTGGAACTTCACCTTTTGTCTTAGTTTACGGTGCTGAAGCTATTTTTCCCTTTGAACTAGAAGTTCCTTCTTTAGCTCTACTACTTCAAGATACTTGAAGTAGGGGATGAATATCGTCTTTGGCAGATTTAGTCAGCTAGAACTTCTAGATGAAAAGCGCATCAATGCTTTGGAGCATCTTCGCGCCTACCAAAACAAGCTTAAGAGAGCATATCTTAAGAAAGTTCATCCTCGATCTTTTGAGATCGGTGACCTTGTCTTAAAAGAAAATAAAAAAAATACTAATGCAACTAAAAACCTTAAAGGTAAATTTGAGCCCAATTGGCTTGGACCATATGTCATCAACTGCTAAATTTGGATCAGGAGCATACAAATTATCTACCTTAGATGGTAAAGAACTTAAAGAACCTATGAACATTATGCATCTTAAACGTTACTATGCATAAAAATTGGTCATTTCATCATTGTATATATTTGTTTTGCATATTATTTCCTTTTTAGTCACTTATTTAAAACATTTCAAAAAACAATTATCTTGTATTTCTTTCAATTCATAACTTAAAATTAAAAACATCCAAATCATCAAAATCTTCAAAAACATCTTTTATTTTGTACCTGTCAAATTGTGAAGTATTGCAGTTATATTTTCAGTTATTTTGGATAAATTAGCATTTATTTGGAATCCCGCACTTTCACATTCACATGAATAAATATCTTGATTTTATTTGGTATGATTATTCATCTCTCTTATATCAAAGTCCACGAGTTGAATTAAATAAAGTTTTGAGCATAGAGAACTGATCTTGTTATTTACTTGAACCAAGTATATCTTTTCACATTAAAATGATTTCATTGCAAATTCGATATGATGCTACATAGTAGAAATGGTTTCCTGAGCGAAAAGTTTCCCCTGCTATCCTATCATGCACATGGTCTAGAATCTTTGAGAATTGACAAAAGGACAAGCTCACCCCTACCCAGAATAAAAATCCCTTGCTCTACAGCTAATCCGAGCAAGTATCCCTAGCATAGGAAGAAAAAGAAAAGTTCAAGAAAAAGAGAAAAAGAAAAAGGTTATTTTGTATCATCACCACAATATTTCAGTATTTTCTCAAATATCAAAGCAAAAATACAAAAGTACAAAAAAAAAAAAAAGAAGCAAAAAGAGAAACGCAAAAGCAAAAATGCAATAAAATCCTTTCCCTACCCCTTGAAAAGAAAAGAAGGGTGAATGAGCTTGAATCCCTGGAATTCTCAATTATTCGAAAACTGTGAGGTAAGCCCCATAACAGGTGGTTTGTGCCCAACCCGCTTGGCCTTGGGTAATCCCTAGCGTGGTGATATGTCTGTCACATTAGCGACCTTCTTTTGTACAGACCTCTGTCAGCTTATGGATTAGCTAGCTCTTGATAACCTAACTTACATAGTAGTCTGGTACGGTTACATGCATATAAATCATGGTCAACGAACATTCATTTGGTCAAGGCAAATTACTTGTATCAAATTATCTTGCTCAAAATTGGTGAATGAACAATACAATCGCACACACATTTGTATTTGAGAGATTTTGTATCATTATGATAAATCAAGATCGGTAATGAACTCACATTTGCACATGAGGATTCCTTATAAATCTATATTTCTCTTTGAGATAATTTAAAATATTTCTGTAATTCTTTTCGGAATAATTTTATCCTTTTATTTCAGAATTCTTGTTTTCTATAAAAGCAATTATATAAATTTTCTCACAAAATCACAAAAATAATTTCAAACAACATGTTCATATTATTATGTTTATCAAAAATCAAAAAATTCATCTTGCAAAAACCAACAATCTATTTTCTTCTTTGGATTTCGCGATGATGGTATAAGTCTATACCTATAATTCTATGCCTAGCGCAAACCATTGTTCTAATTTTCTTTTCCATTTATTTTAAAACAAATTCATCAAAACATATGACTTGCATCATTATGTTACACAATTATGCTTTACAAACAAACGAACACTTATTCTATTTCATGTCATTATGTTCAAATTCAATTTTGCAACCATGGTATAAATTCTAAGGAATTGTTCAAAATTTTATCACACTTAGGAATTTATGCCTAGCAAAATCATATTTCTTTTCGTATCTCATGCATACTATTTTTATGAAAATCTGAAAACAAATCATCAAACCATCATTATCTCCATCATTACAACACAAAGTCTTAAGACAGTCTCTTAAGCACTCTTTTACTTTTAACAATATTTCTATACTGGGATTAGCTTGACGACCGAGTGAGCGGCGACTCCATGAAATGGTCTATAACAACGACAATGTCCTTTGAAATTATTGTTAGAAGTCTCTTTTATTTTTTATCAAATCACACCACAACAACCAATTGTTTACATCAGACTATTTCATTTAAAATCTTACAGCATGACATCAAATTATAATATTTCAAAATGACATAATTACATGAATCCTCAATCAAATAAGCAAACAAATTCAAACATTGAAGCATCATAAAAACATATGAACAAGTCATATCATCAAAAATATAACTATATATATATATCAAAAAATTATATACATCATATCAAAACTGGATTGGTATGCCACAATCTATACCCTGGCATACTCAATCCTCTCAACAATCTCTACAAAATCTACAGTCCATAGACACCTAGCCTCGAGAAGCCCTCGAGCTCTCAGCCTCATCTCCTCCCCCACCCTGACATGGAGGAGGTGGTCCCATAGAGGTCCGGGATGTATCTCGGGTCCTCGTCATCGATCGGGAGGATGTCCTCACCGATCCCAGCCTAACTGGTTCTGCAATGTTGGTCGGTAGCTGTACCCTCTGGCCCTCTAGAACCAGCTAGAAGTATACACCCTGGTAGAATGTAGTCTGCATCATCGACCACACTAGATCATCCCTGCTCACCCCTCCCCCCGAGCCCCGAGCCGTGTAGCCTCATCCTGTAATGTATACACCGAGCTCGGAGGTGGGCAACCTCAGCCCAGAGAGCCACCGTCTCGCTGCTCTCCCCTGTGTCAACACCCTTGCCCTTATCAGGTGATGGTGGTCTCTCCCCCTACTATGAAGGGAGCCTCTCCTCCCTCGCCCTATCTCTCATGGCCTCTATGGAGCCCGTGCCATCCTCTGGCATCTCTCCTATGGGGACCATCATTGCTCTCTCCCCCGCGACCCCGCATTGCCTCAATAGCAGCCTGCCGTCGCCTCCCCATCTGGCGCACCACAGCGTGCACTGGACCTTGCACCCTCGTCATCCGAGGAGGGTGGATGCCTACGTACCAGGCATCGTAGCCATCCACAACCTCGGCATCGTCACCATCCACTGGTTGGATGGGGGCATCGTCCATGTCTTGACTCTAGAATCGTTGCATATCTGGAGCCCCGCTCAGTGTAGTACTATCCCGAATAGTTTGGGAGTACTCGTAATCCTTGAGAGAAGGGATCCCTCCTCGTAGACCGAACTATCATAGTACTCGATCATAGCGGTGGAGCTCTACCTCTCCTCGCTCCATCCTCAGCTAGCAGACTTGCCCGATGCGAGCCAGCTCCTGCCCATCCTCTACCCACCGGGGTGCTCTCGCCATGGCCTCTAGGTGATCTGGTCTGGGATGAGGTCGTCTAGCAACCTCCGTGACATCGACAGATCTATCCGCCATTGTGACCCCCTTTGTAGCCACCAATAGAAAACCTAGGGCCTCTCTCGGTCAACCCTTATCAATGGGAGCCCTACCGGCCTCCGCACCGCAATGTGCTCCCAACACCAAACCTACAGCAGCGATGTCAAAACCAGACATCGACCTCCCTTGTATACGACCCCATGCAGGATCCTATACAAGCGGCATAGAACAAAGCTGCCCCATGCAAATCTGTACCCATGGTCTCTCATGTCGTAGACTATGTCTGAGAGCACCCACGGTAGTCTGCATCCGCTCTGGTGGCACAGCAGTAAGCCACCGACAACTCCTACCAAAACCCGAGTCAGCCTAGATGCCCCAGGCATCTATCGTAGAGACTCGATGTTCACTCTGCCCTTCTCCAGGGTGAAGCTCGGGTCTCCAGTGAGCCTCATCATCGCCTGGCCCTGATTGGCCGTAGGCGTCATCAGCCGTCCTTGTATGGGGATCCTCATGATCCTCCATACGTCCTCTAGAGTGGGAGCCATCTCCCCTGTCGGTAACCGAAAGCAGGACGACCCCGGATACCACCTCTCTGCTAGGGCTATCAGTAGCCCCATGTCAGTCGGTACTTGTGGCATCTCTGCCACATGTTGTAGACCGACCTATCCAAGTCGGTCATGCTCTACCTGGTCAAGCGTGGCTATGTCATCTCTTAGCCCACCATATTTCCATTCTCGGCTCTTTAGTAATCCCTTCTGCAAAACAAACAATAAAACAACAAAATCATTAATAAACCAATCATTAACATCAAATTAAACAACTTAAAATCAAGTTTAAAATGATATCGTCCACCATTGGATGATATCGTCCCCAATTGGGCAAAATCATCCTTTGTGAGGATGAAATCATCTCCGATTTCGCAACTTGGGAATCGCCCCTTGTTGGACGAAATCACCCCTAATTCATCGATTTCGCCGTCAGACGAAATCGACGATCTAGGGACGATTTCGACGAAATCGGGACGATTTTGTCTCGACGACGTCGACGGCCTAAAAATGGCCGCGATGCCCCAAACAATCAAATTTAACTCAAAAAACTTGCACAAAGTTAAATTAAACCTAATCTACTAGGATTAGATCCTTACCCGTAGCCCGCGTCGGACCTCTATCGCTCTGTGCGCTGTCTCCACCATTTTTCTTCTCTGCAGAGCTCTGGAACAATAAAAGTGAATAGTAAAAATGAATTAGGGTTTTCCCTATTTTCTTTAATTTATTTAAAAATCAACATTTTAAATTTTTGCTTTTCCGCATTTTTACCTCAAACGTTCGATTTGGGTAAAAACACGGAGGGGGCACCATAGTCAGCATTCGTACGATTCGACCAAGAATCGTCGTCTAAAAAATTGAGTATATTTTTTGCTTTCTCGTAAAACGGGAAAAACTCGTCTTTAACGCATTTTCTTCAAAAAATTCGCTAAAGAGGGGGCAAAATGTAGCACCCTAAAATTGGCACGGTTAAAACATTAGTAAACAGATAAAATATTAAAATTTGAATTTCAACCCCAAACTGCCCGTTAAACCGCCTTTTACCCGCTTTCCCCATTTTTCGTGCCATTTTTAGGATTTGTTTTGACCGTTGGACGATATCGTCTCAGATTAGACGAAATCATCTCCGATCTGATGAATTCATCTGGAACAGAACGTCCAGACGATTTCGTCCCAAAACCAAATTTTCATAATTAGCTTCTGTTTCAATAGCCTCTCCAACTCGGGCAGAAGCGTGTCTGCGTAGTTGGAGATTTCCCTGTTGGAGATCTCCCAGATTGGGATGATCCCCAACCTCCCAAACCTCTTCCTAATCCTATATAAACTAGGATTTTTCTAGTTTATCCCCCTGATTCCCCCTCTGATTCTCCCTGAACCCCCAACCCCTTAGTTGACGGATTTCATTGCAGAGTTAGCTCCTTATTCCCTCGCACTATTTTGCTTGCATTCGGTATTTTTGTATTTTTATTGCAGGAACTCTACTATTTTTCAGTCGAAGCTAGCTTGGATCGTCGCGGACGATCTCGGACGATTGCGGACGATCTCGTACGATTGGAGGCGATCCTGACTGTAGTCCAGATTGGGGGCAGTCCGAGTTTAGAGTTTGCATTTTCTTAGCTTTTTTTGCATTTTTCATATCATATCTCTGCACTGTTTTAAGTTATTATGTTTTATGCATCTTGGAGTTCACCTCATTTAGCATAATCGCATGATAAAGTTAAAATCAATCATTAAATCTACTGCATTTCCTTATTTGTTATTAGAATCTATTATTTAGGCATGTTTGCTGTTATTTCTACCATTATCCTTTGCTTCTGCACTTGCATATTTGGTATTTTGCGTCTATTTTTGTGATTGCAGGTTTCTAACGAATTCGTCTGACGAATTCATCAGATTTCAGATGATTCTGTCTGATTTCAAATGACCTTCTATGATTTGGGATGATTACGTACAAACTGAGACGATCTGAACTACTACAAGACTCAGAATCTCCATCAGACATCCGGGATCAGGGTATGACACCTTCTAGTTAGCATATTCTCTGTTATTTGCATCCATTTCTATTTTTTGTATTCATTTAAATCAGCATTGGCATATAGAATAGTTTAGATTCATATCGGCCAAACCTAGGAGTTGAATGATCAAGCATAAAAATGAACACATCAAACACACTATCAACCTAGGCATGGAAACTGCCATTCAAAAGTTTCCTGGTGAACCCACCATCCATCGAAAATTCACCCTTATACACCTCCCCCGAGAGGCGGGACCTTCCAAGGGCCTCTCAGTCCGAGGTATTGTCCCATCCTTTTCACATCCCCCTTCCGGGCGTGGATCCTATAGCCTGAAGGTAAGGGTGCAAAAAATTTGGAGCGATACAGATATGAATAGGATATAAAATTATAAACATATATAGGTAAACTTTTGATGTCTTGGAACACCTTGCAGAGCATAAGCCTATGCAACATACAACATGTATATATATATCATAAATTCCCTTTATATTTATAGGGTGTTATCATATTTAATTTATATTTTAATGAATTAAAAATTCCTATGGAAAAGTTTCAATCTTCTTAATAGGATTCTTATTTGCCTTTGCCTAAGAAAGAACCAAATACAAAAGATAACGATTTCAATGATAATGAATTGAATCTATAGGAGCAACAAATATAGGTTTTGAATTATAATCTAGGGCATTTAGAATTATCTTTTATTATGACTTAGATAAGGTAAAGGTAATGAAGTGAAATTCTAAACAAGAATATGAGTTAGTTAAAACTATCTTGGATAATAAGTTGAAGCCTATGAGGAAAACAAAGGGAAGTAATGAACTAGAATACAAGGTAGATTCCCCTTAAAGGAAGAAAATACTGTAAGGTTTAAAAAGACTAGATATGACTACCTTCTTATGGAGGTTATTTTATTTTTTGAAGATAAAGTTCCAATAGAGGATACCATTCAACAAATAGATAAAAACTTATTGCAAAACCAAAAGGTGTCTAGATTGTATTGGATGAGAGATCCATATGGACCAATAGAGATGCCATGATTATAAGGATAATGTAATTTCCTACACACTTAGGAACTAAAGTTAGAAAATAAAATTATGGTAGTTTGGTGCTTCAAAGAATGGTAGTAGAATTCTTGGAGAGCAACAAAAGGAACTACTACTACTAAATAATGGCCCATTGCTTAGCTATATAAATATAGGGATGTAAATTATGGACATAAAGATTTATCACAGAAAGGATAAGGGACAAGGAATCTATCACAATAGTTAAAATCTTGGCATAAACCTATGCTCATGACCATATTCTAGCCAAAGAAGAGGATTATTTTCCAAGAGGTTGATATCAAACATTATGTAAGAAGGAAATAAGAAGAGACATTTATTTTAGTTGCTCAGAATTTGGCATCCACCCATGGTCCCACACACCTTTTTTATGAAAAAATATATCATATTCTATAGTGTATCCAAAAAGCTCTAAATTGAAAAATACCTCTTAATGGTAGTCTTCCTTATATACTATTGATGCTATCTGACTTGGTATGCTTGCACAAAGTGTTGAAAGATCTTGAGCTAGAATAATAGCATCATAAGGAAGGATCATTATTTTCTTGAGCTTGTAAATGGAATTGATTTTTTTTGATGAAACAACTACTAATGAATTTCCCATAAAGTAATTGGTTTCTTTCCGTTTCTTATTTATCACTTCTATTTATTTGATTTTTTATATAGAGATAGATAGGTTTACCATTCTCACGTGAGTGAAAATATTACAAGCAACACTCATGTTCCCATTTCATTTTAAAATTGGTCAAAGACCTCTGAAGTTGATAAATTCAAGATCTAAATGCAAAACTTCTCAATTTTTTTTCAAGTTAGACTTGATCTACTACTAGTAACACTAATTTATCAATATATAGAAACTACCAATTCTCTCAATATAAGTTGATCAACCACATTTTTTGATTAGCTAGCAATTCCCTAGATGCAATGCAAAAAGGTAGTGTGGAGGGAACGAATGTAAAAAATGACCTATGTCAATTCAACATAAGGATGATAACATGGTGAGTCCAGAATTAAAGTAATTTTAGGTAGATGGAAGGTTTATAATGAGAAAATTTCTATTTATCAATGGATAAAGCAAGTAATTGATCCTTTCACCAAGTAGGCATGGCGCCTCACAAGTTGCTAGAATTATAGTGGTTTGACCACTCCCATGCACAAAAAGTTACAAATTAGTCATATGGTCGAGTTTGAACATGAAAAAATAAAGTAGGGTCTCAAAAATATTAGATAAATAGATCAAGAAAGATCAAAATAGGGATCAATATTCCAAGTATCAAAAAACTAAAAAAAAATAAAAATATCTAAGTATTGGATCATCCCAAGCTATTCATGCTATTGATAAGGTCACACTATTGACCAAATCATACCATCAATAAATTTAGACCACTAGCCTACTTACATCATTAATCCACTCACACCACTAACCTATTCACATGATGATATGAACTTGTCATCATCATGTCCAATCAAATCATCCAATCGCGAAATTGGAGAAATAAGTGTTTGAGGGTTTGAAGGCACCAATTCACTCAATTATGATGTATTTCAATTGATAATGACTCAAAATTATATTTTAGAATACTTTGAAGTGTTTTTTAATGAATTAGGTGTTCTTTAAATAAAGAGGTGTCATGCATCAATTTGGGGGTAACTTTGACAAGGCAAATTTGAAGAAGGGATAACTCCATCATTCAAGATTTGTTTGACTTAAAATATAGCGAGTTTATTATTAACATCAACAATAAGCTACAAAATAAATTTTGAGCCAAGGTATTATGATTTAATCCTCTAAAAATGTAGATAAAAATATTATTCATTTTGAATAAGCATATTGTATTTTGGTGATAAGTCAATCATTACATAATAGTTTTAAATTATTCAAGCTGGCAGTGAAATAAGATTTAGAGGACACAATTTTAGGTTGAATTTTAAGCCAAAATTTAATTAGATGAGCATGCAAGAGAGAAAGCATATTTCTAAATATTTTGGAAATAACTTAGTCACCATTGGTTGAAGAACGACAAGTTTTAGTTTCATCCTCCTAAAGCTATCATACATCTACCTACAAAATTTATCTCAAAACTTGTCCATTTGATCAACAAAGTGATAAAAATACATTTGACAAGAATATCCAAAAAAGACCATGTAAAAATACATTGATTCATTGAAAATATATTGAATCACTAAAAAATGGATCAATTCACTTAAAAGGACACCAACACACTAAAATATATACATGCTAAAAAATACACTAAATCACTAAGAACAAATCTACTAATTCACTGATAAATGCATTGATTTGTTTCAAAGATATTGGTTTTTTATCATGATATCCGAGAATGTGTGAAAATGTATAGTTAGGGTTAAAATGATATGAGTCCCACCATAACCATTGGCTAAGTAAAAGTGTCTTATAAATTGACTAAGACTAAGAAAAACTACTAAAGTGCACATAAAAGAGCTTTAATGCCAAATTTGGTTGGATAAGTAGCCATTTTGCCATCTAAGTTTTAGAATTTTTATTCTCATTTCCTTCTTAAGTTAAAATTTATTGACCTCAATTAGATTTGAGTTAGATTTTGATTACTATAAATATGAGCAAAGGATAATTTCTAAGATATTTTTTATGAAAATTACAGATATTCTTTTGCTCTTTGAATCAAACTTATGTTGGACTGATCAATTACAATGAACATATGGATTGTGCACGATATACTATATTGAATTGTATATACTCTATTATTAACCTTTTTAATAGGTGAATAAATGATATCTATGACCTTCTCTCATATCTCTTGCTAGTCCTTTCTATTTTACCTTGCAAATCTATCAATCAATGTTAATGAATTAAAGCTATTTTGCCTCTTTAAGTATGTTAATTGAGTCAAATTTAGTTGCCAACATTGTATGGTTGTATTTACTTTCATGCATTTGCGTTTTTATCAATTTTAATATTTTTCTTCGAATATCCAAACTAGGTTATTAGATTAGAAATGATTTGTTCTTCATTGGAGATTCAAAGGTTTAAAATCCTTTTATCCAATATTGGTCTCATTGTGAGGATACTATCACAATTAGTCACAATGTGCAGTTCAACACACACAAAATACAATGCTCATTGTTACAACTAATTCTAATATAATTCTATAGCTATTTGTCTAATGGAATTTTAAATCCAAATTAGGATACTCAAACAAGTGCTACACATTGTACTCATAATACAAAATAATGGATCCTCCAAGCATGAATTTCTTTCATAATGCACAAGAATTTAACATATATTTTATCTCTAAAAATTAGTAAAACCATGAAACATACATGATTTCAACATTAATACTATCTATTTCATGTTTTTACTAATTAATTCTTAATATTAATATTTCTATAGCTATAGAGGCATAAAAATAATGTAAAATTACCATACATTATCTATGGTAGGTTTTAAGCAAAGTTTAAATTCCAAACTCCTATTATATTCCATAGCTAAATTTTTACCAAAAAATAATTACTCCACATATATGTTCACATAGTTCCCAATAATGACATTACAGTAGACATACACAATCACTTTCTACACAAAATAAATACCCATATTGTAGAAAGTTCACATTCTACTAATATACCTAGAGTATCCCAACTACTATCTTGGTATTCCTAATGCTTAAGAGGCTTACAAAAGCAAAGGATCGAACAATTAAAGCCTCTAAAACACCTACTTTTTAGAGTGAAATTAGGAGAGGCAATACATTATAGGGATGTGATTGGCTCACGTAGAACTAAATTGTTACTATTGAAAGAGCAATTGAAAGAGCGAATTGCTCCCTTTCAAGAGAAAATTACTCATAAATGGGCTAAGAGAGACAAGGATACACGAATATCGAGAAAAATTCCTAGGAAAGCAATATATATTTTTTTGAGGTTCTAAGAGTATTTGGAAGGCTTCTAAATGTTTAAGGGATTAATTTAAAGGCTCGTAATATTTAAAGATGCATTATTTTGCTAAAGATACCCCCCAAATTAGTATAATTACTAGTAATAGAGTTTTCTCACCCTATGTAACTCGGGTGAATTATTATTATAAATAAGATCCATGGTGTCTATTATAAACATGTCTTAGCCCTTGAGGAAATTGGACCTACACTAGATGAGTTCTATATTATCCTTGCTTTAATTTTGAAAATAATAGAGATATTATGGAAGACATTTGTTTTCCAATTGTCGCATTGCTCTTTTGGATTGTAGAACACATGGTGATTATAGCATTGACCTTTTTACTTCTAGATATTTCTTTCTATTATATTGATTTCATATGTGTGGGAGCATACTTTTGGTATTCAATTTCTTTGTGTTGATTTATCATGCACTTTCCTTACTATGCATACAACCATATTTTATTTTTATGCAATTTACTTTAATCCCTCACACCCTTACCTTTATTACATTTACTTTGATGCATTTAATTTTTATACTTAGATTAGATTAGATTATAAAGGATACTAGGGAGTCAGCCTAAATATAAATTCAAGGATGCATATTTCTCCTTCTTATAATTTGATTGACCAACACCAAACTTGTGAGATGTGTTAAAGTTAAATTTTTTTGGCACTCAACAAGGATTTTCACACACTTGGTGGAATGAAGGTCTTAATTTATACACTAAAATTATGTCTATTCATTTTTTCATGTGAAATTATAGGTCCTTTATAGAATTACAACTTTGTTATATATACTTTAGCATTTTTTTAAATTTTCACAAGGTGGAGGAATTTCACAAAGAATCATATACTTGAATTTATTTTTGGATTAAATTTCACTTTACCACTAGTAAGGAGTGATTCACCATACTTGAAGAATTTTGTAAAGTTTTTATATGATGAATGATTTACTTCTTCATGAAGCACTTCCCTTGTAGAGAAATATTTTTTCTAAGTGTTGAAAGAGTGAATCATTTGAATATAGAAAGTGAATTTCCTAGAGAAAAAACAACTTTGTTTATAAATATTTAATGAGCAATTTGCTCCATTTTTAATGTAATTTTTTCTAAATGTTTTGAAAGTTATCTTCTCATTTACATAGAACAATTCACTCCAGTGAAAAATTATTTTTCTAAATCAAAAATATTTTTCGTGTTGGTATATACGAGGTGTAGTCTAGGCCAATGAATACATGATCAAAATTATAATAGTATAACAAATTAATTCTATTTAGTTGATGTCATAATTTATCAAAGGAAGAACACTAAAGGGATAAAGAAGGTGATTATTATGTGAATACGAGGCAATGAATGAAGAACACAAGCTTATACTGAGAGGGGGGTGAACAGTATAAGACCACTTTTTACTTTTCTTTCCCAATCAATATTATGCAATGTATCAATAGCAATATCAACAATAGTAATCAAAGCAATGCACAAATCACCACACACAATAGAGACACCAATTTAACGTGGTTCACCCAATGTGGGCTACTCCACGGAGAAAATATTTCACTAAAATTTTCTCAACAAATCTCTTGGGAATCCTTTCCCTATTACAATGTTTATGGACCTCTATCCAAAGGAGACACCAATCCCCTAATCAAGTTCATGGATCTCTATCCATAGGAGAACTCTTTCTCCTTAGCTCTAGCTAGTGATCTTCTAGAAGAATTGCTACCTCCACTACACTGGCTTATGGATCTCTATCCACTGAAGACTCTTATCCTCACTCAGAAGACCTATCTTCACTACTCTAGCTAATGGACCTCTATCCACTAGAGACTATCATCCTCTATACTCTATCACCTCCAAAGCTTAAAATTGCTCAATCTCTATCCTCAAATCTACACTAAACATAGTCCTTCGATCTAGCACAAATCTGCTCAATATCTATCCTCAAATATGTACTAAACATAGTCCTTTGGTCTAGCATAAATCTGCTCAATATCTATCCTCAAATATGTACTAAACATAATCCTTCGGTCTAGCACAAATCTACTCAATATCTGTCCTCAAATCTACACTAAACATAGTCCTTCGATCTAGCACAAATCTACTCAATATCTATCCTCAAGCCTTAACACAAATCTTGACTTAATCACAAATCAATTCTGCTAGATCTATTCCAAACCTTAACTCAAGGTTTGAACAAATCAATCAATCAACTCTACTCACAAGTCTTCTCAAAGACTTATCTCAAATCTGCATTGTAAGCTTCCACAAAAGCTCACACTAATATATCCATAAGTCTTCACCAAGACTTGCCTCAACTCTGCTCCATAAGTCCTCACTAGAACTTGTTCAATCTGCTCAACAAGTCTTCAACAAGACTTACCTCAAATATGCTCAACAAGTCCTCACTAGAACTTGTCCAATCTCATATAAACATATAGATAATTTTTAGAGACTCAATATGCTTCACACTCATCACAATGCTCAATCACTTCCAATATCTTTCTCAAATCAAATTAGAATATAGAAAAATTTTTTTTTAAATTTTAATTATCTTTCAAAACTTCACTTTATTGACTAGGCTCAATAAACTCCACTCAATAAATCACTCAATGAAATACTCCTTGCTTACAAACCCTAGTCCAAGCATATGAACACTCACTCAAATATTTCCAACAATGCTTATTAACCAATCTCACATAACAATGATACTCATGATCTTGCAAACCCTAATTCAAGATAGTTCACAACTTCACATAACAATGATACTCATGTTCTTTCACAAACCCTAGTTCAAGATAGTTCACAACTTCACATAACAATGATACTCATGTTCTTTCACAAACCCTAATCATGCATATAAAGGTTCAACCAATGTTTCCAACAATGCTTATCAAACAAGGTTTCTATCTTCAACCTTTATTCTAAAAAACCTTGAAGCATTAATACAAAACCAAACTCAACAATGCTTACCAAACAATCCTTTTCACTCCAACTTAGCATTCACAACATCCAACAATCACTCACAAGAAATATGTGCCCATACCTTTTTGTTTGATGAAGAAGTGCCCTTAAAAACCTGTTTTAACAAGATCAAACTCTTTGCCAATATCAAGGGTTTAGATGACAAAAATATACTCTACACTTCAAATAATATTCAACAACCTTCAAAATCAAAAATAATAAATTTCCTTACTACCTTATAACTCCTTAATCACTTAAAAATTCAACTCAAAAATTAAAGTTTTGCATACCCCTTTTAACTCCCTTCAACAACTTATAATCCAAATTAATTATGCAAAAACCTTAATTAAAATAAACCTTTGGAAAACAAAAATATTTTTCCCTCTTTTATTTTTTGCAAGCCAAGTCAACCCAAATAATGTGCATACCTCTATTATGCTGTCCAAAAGGCCTTGGTGGGATTCGAGCCATCGATGGCTCTCCCCAAGCGCTTTCATAGTGCTCGCGCCCACCAACTAGGCTACGTGGCTCCACAAGAACCAAAAGGTATGAATGCGCCTTTGATTTCCTCCTCCTCGAATGATGCAAACATAACATGATCTTCCCTTCGGCAAAAATGGAGTGCACAAGGTTTGAACCCGCACCTGGCATTCTCGAATGCTTCTAACGCAGCCTTTGGCTGCCAACTCAGCTACGAGGGGCTTCGAGTGAATTTTGGAGGCCATGAACTCTTGTCCTCTTCTATGCTCAACACACATGCAAAAATGCACAAGCCTTTCTCTCTTTGCACGAGCCAAAAATCGTTCGCATGGGATAATTTTCAAATGCCAAACCTTGGCATTATTTATATGCAAACCATAGCATATTCCAACGTCGATGAGCATTCGAATTCGAATTCGAATATTAAAATTAATTTTAAATATTAAATAAATATTTAAATTAAACCTTAGCACCCATCATTATTTAAATTAAAATTTTAATCAAAGATTAAAATATTTTAATTTAAATTAAATCTGCTTGTGGGTCTTTTTCACCTTGGTCCTTGATCTTCTTCAACTTGATTTTTGACCCGAAATAATAATAATAAAATATTATTATTTAATTTGAACTTGCTTCTCCTTCCTTGGGTCTTCATCCTTTGAGCCCTCCTGGGTATATAATATTTAAAAATAAATATTATAACCTATTGCTTTTCAAGACCTTCTTGCTTTTGGAAGAAACACTTAATGTCCTCAAAGATGATGAACATAGCACAAAAATACTTTTGACATCAATGACAACAAACACTCCTCAAAATGTCCAACAATCTCCCCCTTTGTCATTGATGGCAACCCAATTACTTTTTACCATTTCCTTAACCTTTTTATGTTCTGCTCCCCTTGACTGAATGCTTTCCTCCTAACTCAAATCTCTCCCCCTTACTCAAATCTCTCCCCTTTGACATCAATGGCAAAGGGTCACCTTTGGGGCTCGAGGCTAAGAATGAAACTCTTAGCTTAGCCCCTCCCCCACCTCCTCTTGAGGTGGTTAATTCTGGGGTGGGAGTATTTCTACTCCCAGCATGCACTACTCTTTTCCTTTGTCTACTTTCCTCCTCATCTGATCCTTCTGATTCCTCTGACTATTCTTGTTCCTGCTTGTCTCTGGAATCTCTTCTCTACACCACTTTGTTGTATGTCCATCATTATTGCACTTATAACACTTAATGTTATTATTCCTTGGAGGTGCAAATATCTTGGGATTTCTCCTGGTGAAGCCATATCTATTCCTATCATGAACCCTACAATTCATTGCCTTGTGACCAAACTGATTACAAGAGTAGCAATACCCTTGAAATAGCTGCATGTTCTGAAGTTCCCATATTCTTGTCTTCCATGTGTCCTGCATTGTGAAGCTTTGTGCCCAAACCTATGACATGAGAAGCATCATCCATTGAAATTGCCTTGCCTTGACCTCATTGGTCTTTTAGTCTCTTTTACCTTGTGTTGGTTCCTGTTCCATCTGTTCCTCATTTGTGCATTGTTCCTTTCCTTGTTGAAATTTCTGTTGTCCAACTCATCCTCAGAAGTCTCACTTTCTCTTACACTCTCTTCTTCTGAAGTTTCTTCTTCTTCAGAACTTGAGATTGACTCCTCTTTTTGTTTCTTTTGTACCTGTTCAAAACCAAGACCTATTTTGCTTGATGTAGGTTTTTGTGTCTTGATAATCTTATCCAAATTCTTTGAGCTTCTCCCAAACCTGTGTAACCTATCCTTAGACTCTTTCACTTCCTTCCTTAGTGAAGCTACTTCATGCTCCAACCTTTCACATTCTAAGACCTTTGCTTCTAACCTATCTTTGAACTTCCTTGTCTTAGCCATTGACTTATTTAGATCCTCTATAAGCTTTCCTTTCTCTTCATCACATTCTTGAAACTGAAGCTTAAGTTGGGAGTTTTGCTTTCTTACCTTCTTTAATGCATCAAGAGCATGAATAAGCTCTCCCTCAAGATCAACTTCTCCCTTCTCTGATTCTTCCTCTATTTGTTTACCTTTGAAAACATCTTCATTCTTTTCTGACTTGTCTTCTTTAGGATCACCTCCTTCTTCTTCTAGTGCCATAAGAAGATTCTCTTCTGGTCCTTCAAGTGTATCTTCATATTCATCATCACTGAAACTAAAACCACTCTTTGTACAACTATCCTCAAGATGACCAAAGTTACCACATCTAAAATATTTGAGGATTATTGGTGTTCTTTTCCTAACCACTTCTTTTTCTTTTTCCAGAAATAGAACTTCATCTCTATCATTATCTGAGGAACTATTATCACTATCACTTGAGTACTTACTTGCCTTATCTGCATAGAAACTCTTCTTGTACCTCTGGAAAAACTTCTTCCCTTGTGTACCTTGTCCATCCTTATTTTTCTTTTGGTACCTGTACCTTTTTGCATCCCTGTTCTTATGATCCTGTTTCTCATCACCACTGCTATTTCTAGCTTCTGGACAATCAGATGCATAGTGACCATATTTTCCACATTTAAAACATCTAACTGATTTTGTACCTTTATATTTTCTTGAGTCCTTGTTCCTTCTGCCATAATTGGCTTCTTCATCACTGGATAGCTCATTGCTTGAATCTGACTTCTTACCCTTAGTCTTCTTAGTGGCTTTAAATGTTGCTTCTTTCTAGGGAATAGGTTCCTCTTTTATTCTTATCTCAAATGCTATGAGAATGCCATGTAATTCATCTCTTGTCAAATGATCAATATCTTTTGACTCTTCTATAGCTGAAATATTTTCACTAAACCTTTTTGGGAGTGACCTTAGAATCTTATCACACACATCAGGTTCTGAAACTTCAAGCCCAAGTCCTTGCATGGAGCTAACAACCTCATCCACATGAAGTAGATATCCCATAATATTTTCTTCATCCTTCATTTTTAGGTCTTCAAATGCTCTCTTGAAATTTTGCAACTTTACCCTTTTGACCTTTTTATCTCCTTCATATATGCCTTGCAACTTATCCCAAATATCCTTTGCTGATTTGCAATGCATAATATTTATAAACTCTATTTCACGTAAGCCCTTTTGAATTGCATTCATTGCTCTTGAATTATAATGATGTAGAAGCTTACCATATTTATCTGTAGGTGGAGTTGTTGGTGGTGTGTATCCATTTTCAACTACTTCCCATACTTCATTTCCAAGTGCCATTAGATGAAACTTCATCCTTGTGCTCCATAGTGTATAATTGTTCCCATCGAACAATGGTGTTGAATTTCTTGAGGATCCACTCTGAGAATCCATCTGTGTTCTTGTAAGCTTTTCCTTCAAGTTGTTAAACTCTTTCGAAGGAACCCGCTCTGATACCAATTGAAGAACACAAGCTTATATTGAGAGGGGGGTGAACAATATAAGACCACTTTTTACTTTTCTTTCCCAATCAATATTATGCAATGTATCAATAGTAATATCAACAATAGTAATCAAAGTAATGCATAAATCACCACACACAATAGAGACACCAATTTAACATGGTTCACCCAATGTGGGCTACTCCACAGAGAAAATATTTCACTAAAATTTTCTCAACAAATATCTTGGGAATCCTTTCCCTATTACAATGTTTATGGACCTCTATCCAAAGGAGACACCAATCCCCTAATCAAGTTCATGGATCTCTATCCATAGGAGAACTCTTTCTCCTTAGCTCTGGCTGGTGATCTTCTAGAAGAACTACTACCTCCACTACACTAGCTTATGGATCTCTATCCACTGAAGACTCTTGTCCTCACTCAGAAGACCTATCTTCACTACTCTAGCTAATGGACCTCTATCCACTAGAGACTATCATCCTCTATACTCTATCACCTCCAAAGCTTGCTCTTAATATAAACATAGTCCTTGTCTAGCACAAATCTCAATATCTATCCTCAAATCTGCACTAAACATAGTCCTTCGGTCTAGCACAAATCTGCTCAATCTCTATCCTCAAATCTATACTAAACATAGTCCTTCGGTCTAGCACAAATCTGCTCAATCTCTATCCTCAAATCTGTACTAAACATAGTCCTTTGATCTAGCACAAATATACTCAATATCTATCCTCAAATCTACACTAAACATAGTCCTTCGATCTAGCACAAATCTGCTCAATATCTGTCCTCAAGCCTTAACACAAAGCTTGACTTAATCATAAATCAATTCTAGATCTACCCCAAATCTTAACTCAAGGTTTGAACAAATCAATCAATCAACTCTCACAAGTCTTCTCAAAGACTTATCTCAAATATGCATTGTAAGCTTCCACAAAAGCTCACACTAATCTATCCACAAGTCTTCACCAAGACTTACCTCAACTCTGCTCCACAAGTCCTCACTAGAACTTGTCCAATCTTCTCAACAAGTCTTCAACAAGACTTACCTCAAATATTCTCAACAAGTCCTCACTAGAACTTGTCCAATCTCATAGAAACATATAGAGAATTGTTAGAGACTCAATATGCTTCACACTCATCACAATGCTCAATCACTTCCAATATCTTTCTCAAATCAAATTAGAATATAGAACAATTTGTTTCACATAATTAGAACTATCACTTCAACACTTCCACTTGACTAGGCTCAATCAACTCCACTCAATCAATCACTCAATGAAATACTCCTTGCTTACAAACCCTAGTCCAAGCATATGAACACTCACTCAAATATTTCCAACAATGCTTATTAACCAATCTCACATAACAATGATACTCATGATCTTGCAAACCCTAATTCAAGATAGTTCACAACTTCACATAACAATGATACTCATGTTCTTTCACAAACCCTAGTTCAATATAGTTCACAACTTCACATAACAATGATACTCATGTTCTTTCACAAACCCTAATCATGCATATAAAGGTTCAACCAATATTTCCAACAATGCTTATCAAACAAGGTTTCTATCTTCAACCTTTATTCCAAAAAACCTTGAAGCATTAATACAAAACCAAACTCAACAATGCTTACCAAACAATCCTTTTCACTCCAACTTAGCATTCACAACATCCAACAATCACTCACAAGAAATATGTGCCCATACCTTTTTGTTTGATGAAGAAGTGCCCTTAAAAACTTGTTTTAACAAGTATCAAACTCTCCTTGCCAAGCTCAAGGGTTTAGATGACAAAAATACTCAACTTCAAATAATATTCAACAACCTTCAATATCAAAAATAATAAATTTCCTTACTACCTTATCACTCCTTAATCACTTAAAAACTTCAACTCAAAAATTAAAGTTTTGCATTCCCCTTTTAACTCCCTTCAACAACTTATAATCCAAATTAATTATGCAAAAACCTTAATTAAAATAAACCTTTGGAAAACAAAAATATTTTTCCCCCTTTTATTTTTTGCAAGCCAAGTCAACCCAAATAATGCGCATACCTCTATTAATGCTGCCCAAAAGGCCTTGGCGGGATTCGAGCCATCGATGGCTCTCCCCCAAGCGCTTTCTGCAGTGCTCGCGCCCACCAACTGGGCTACGTGGCTCCACAAGAACCAAAAGGCATGAATGCGCCTTTGATTTCCTCCTCCGAATGGTGCAAACACAACACGATCTTCCCTTCGACAAAAATGGAGTGCACGAGGTTTGAACCCGCACCTGGCATTCCCGAATGCTTCTAACGCAGCCTTTGGCTGCCAACTCAGCTACGAGGGGCTTCGAGTGAATTTCGGAGGCCACGAACTCTTGTCCTCTTCTATGCTCAACACACATGCGAAAATGCACAAGCCTTTCTCTCCTTTGCACGAGCCAAAAAATCGTTCGCATGGGATAATTTTCAAATGCCAAACCTTGGCATTATTTATATGCAAACCATAGCATATTCCAACGTCGACGAGCATTCAAATTCGAATATTAAAATTAATTTTAAATATTAAATAAATATTTAAATTAAACCTTAGCACCCATCATTATTTAAATTAAAATTTTAATCAAAGATTAAAATATTTTAATTTAAATTAAATCTGCTTGTGGGTCTTTTTCAACTTGGTCCTTGATCTTCTTCAACTTGATTTTTGGCCCAAAATAATAATAATAAAATATTATTATTTAATTTGAACTTGCTTCTCCTTCCTTGGGTCTTCATCCTTTGAGCCCTCCTGGGTATATAATATTTAAAAATAAATATTATAACCTATTGCTTTTCAAGACCTTCTTGCTTTTGGAAGAAACACTTAATGTCCTCAAAGATGACGAACATAGCACAAAAATGCTTTTGACATCAATGACAACAAACACTCCTCAAAATGTCCAACAATGACGATATTGAGTTTAGTCTAACTCCATAAAAAGAAAAGTATCCAATATCTAATCCATTTCAATAAGGTTAGAATACTTTGTTTACACCCCCTTTATGGTCACGAGAGTTAAATTTCCTTAATTATCTCCTAATATTTAACTATATTTTTTCTAGTGCCAATCATACTTGGGCCTCCATGATACATACACTTTCAAAAATTATTACAAACACCTTATATGAAATGCACCAAATATCCCAATCCATACCAAATATATCATAGTTTTTCTAACCAAATAGGGTTCCTAGTTAGACAATCTGCTAGTGCAACTATTTCCTAAAATAATTAAAATTTTTAACTATCAATATATTCCAATTCCTAAATTAGAGTGATTTAACCATTCCAATCCTTAAATTATCAAGGCAACCCTTCAATAAGTGAGTCCTTGATTGGGTTGAGTAAAAAATAAAGTGTTTTAAACATGGACAACCCTCCAAATAAACCTCCATTCCACAACCAATCAACTCCTCCTAATGCCAATGTTAACAATATCTCAAGATAGATGAATTCAATATTAATTCAATGCATCACATAAAATATAAAAGTGTCACCTTGCCAAAAAGGGACACAAAGAATTCAAGGTACCACTTTACTTTAAATGTTACCCCCCAACCAATCAACCAACACAAAATATATACCAATAAATGCCTCTATCTAATCAAGAAAATCTACAACCTAGGTTATAAAACTCTTAATGAATGCACAACTTATAATCTATACCAAGTTTACCCAATCATAACCAATTTTACCCAAATCTACCTTTGGTATAAATTCCAAATACTTAATTTCCACCATAATATTATGCCCTACATAGAATCTGCATTTACAATAAATGATCCAATACATACCTCCACCATAGGCACACACAACCCCGTCATAAAGAGAAAACACAATATTCATTATCAATGCAATGTAGGCAAGCTCATCCATACTATCAAGAGCCTATACCAAATAGAATTGAAAACCAAATACCAGATTGGACTTATCAAGGACCTCTAAAACTAATGGACTACTTTCTCATCCTAGTTGTTGCTATAAAGTCATTACCTACCTTTGATGAAAATAAAACTAAGCTATACACATTAAAGTGAGTGCATCACATTCAATAGAAGGACCTTATGGCATGCTTAATTATTTACTCATTAAGATATAACATACTTTATGATATAGTGGTTTATCTAGTAATTCTATTACTAACCGAACTTCTATTATATAACCTTTTATGAAGAGACTTGGTAATTTAGACAATGGATATTCAATTATTTTTAATTTAATTACATTCAAATACATATTTAAAAAATATTTGTGATTATAATACTATGTCCATAAGGACACTTTACTTAATTCCACCAAATATACATCCTAATGAGGAACATGCTTTGTCATTTTATATAAAAGGTTTATAGTCTAATTTAGTACTTAATTATTTTGGCCTCAACCACTGATGCCTTAGTCAATATAAGGGTATCATCGACGAATTGTTGGTGAGAAACAACCCTAGTGAGATATGTTGCCTTGATTCCCGATATTAGCCTTGAACTACAAGCATTTTTTATGGTTTTGCCTAAAGCTTCTACCACAATGATGAATAACATGGGGCTGATAGGGTCCCCCTGTTGAATTCCTCTGTGACTTTGAAAGTAACCAACAATTGTTCCATTAACTAGAATCGAGAACCATGCTTTAGAAATACATTCTTTGATCAAATTAACCCATTGGTGGTGAAAACCAAACTTAAGGATGACAACAATCAGAAAGTCCCAATTTAGCCTATAAAATGTTTTGTTCATATCAAGCTTGAGGGAAAAAATACACCTATTAGTCTTATGAGCAGAGTGTAGAGCTTCATGAACTGTGATAACTCCATCCAAGATTGACTCGCACTGGACAGAGCTTCCCTGGCATGGATCTATGATGCGGGGCAGAATATCTCTCATTCTATTTGCAATGGCTTTAGTTAGGATATTGTAAGAAACATTGCACAGACTGATTGGCCTGAAGTCAACCATAAATTTAGGGGTTGGATTTTTAGGAATTAGAGAAATAAAAGTAGAGTTGATACCTTTTGGGATATGATGGCTTGCTTGGAATTCTCTGATAGCAAAAATTACATCCTCACTTACGATGTCCCAAAAAGCTTGATAGAAATGAGGGGGAAAGCCGTTGGGTCCCGGGGCTTTTTTTGGCTCCATGATAAACAAGGCTTCCTTAATTTTCTCATAAAAAAAAGGGAGCTAGAAGCTTAAGGTTTATATCCTCATTTGTTATGATAGGAATGGATTGCAAGAGAATATCTTTGGCCTCCTCATTGCACTGCGATTCTTGACCAAGGATAGAATTGAAATAAGTTACTGCCTCCTTTCTAATTTTGTTAAGTCTTGAGTAATATAACCATCTAATTTTAATTTTTTTTTATCTTGTTATTGCTTCTATTTCTAAGCGTGGTGGCATGAAAAACATGGAATTTGAATCTCCATATTTCAACCAAAGAGCCCTTGATTTTTGCCTCTACAAGGACATTGCTGGTCAGAAAGTTAATTTCAGTAAAAGCAAGTTATATTTCTTGAACACCTCCATTCATAGGTAAGTAAGGATTGTATAAATTTTAGGGTGTGATATAGAAAACCTCCCCACTTCGTATCTTGGTCTCCCTCTTTTCATTGGTTCTCCGAGAGAGTCAATGTGGGACAGGATTATTGAAATAATTCAAAAAAAACTTGTTGGATGGAAAGGTCATATTCTATCTCAAGAAGGAAAGCTGACCCTCACTAAGGCATCTCTTTAGAGCATTCCAGTCTATTTCCTCTTCATTTTCAAATCCCCTATGAAGGTTTTCCAGAAAATTGAGAAAATCCAATTTTTTTTTTATGGACTGGATCAGAGGAGAAAAAAGTATACACCTTGTAGGATGGACCAAAGTGTGCAGACCCAGGGAAAATGGGGGCTTAGGTCTGAGGATAATTGCTCATATAAATTTAGCTTTACTTGCGAAGCAGGTGTGGCATCTCATTTCTGGTGAAGAAAATGAATGGAAAACTATCATCAAACGAAAGTATCTTCAAAATATGGAATTTCTAAGTGACTCAGTTCCAATCAGAGGTTCTAATTTTTGGAAAGCAATTCTTAATTGTAAGGAAATCATAAAAAAAGGTTTAAGATGGGTTTTAGGAAATGGTGAGAGGATAAATTGCTGGAATGACAGGTGGGCTAAGGACGAACCGCTGACGCAATATCCTAACTTATCTCGAATCAAAGATATCACAGAACTCATTGGTAGAAAAGTCTTCGATTATATGGTTGAGGACAGATGTAGAATGAAGTGGAAACAAATAAGAATTTAGGGATTTCAAGTAAAATCAAATGATATTTGTAACATTCTCGGGTAAAATTTTATCCCCATGAGACCCAAGGAAGATCAAGTGACCTGGGCTCCTACAAAAAATGGGCAGTTCACTGTTAAATCAGCTTACAAGCTTTTGCTTGATGATGAGGATTTTGTCCTCCAAAAGGACTTAGTTTGGATAAAAAATTTAATTCCAAAAATTGTAGTCTTTTCATGGCTGGTTATCAAAGGAAGAATTCTAACCATTGATAATATGATGCGTAAAGGTATTTGTATCACTAATCGTTGTTATCTGTGCAGGGCTAATTGGGAGACCATTTATCACATTTTCCTTGAGTGCCCTTTTTCCTTGACTGTCCTAAGTGGGGTTTTTTAGACCTTCAATATTTCATGGTTTAAAACAGCCACCGTAATTGATTTGTTCATCGAGTGGCCTTGCCACTTTTCAAGCCAAAGACTTAGATACATGTGGAAAATTTATCTCAATCACTATATTTGGTAGGTGTGGTTAGAAAGGAACCATAGAGTATTTAATGAGTCTATCCATGATCATCAAACTATCATTGCCAGGATCCTATCCTTTGCCAATGAGAATGTGAACCTTATCCCTTTTGATAGTTGTAAACCTCATCTATAGGAGACCATGATTGCTCAATATTTAAGCTTAACCTTGTTAGATGAGTCTGTGCCTAGGGTAATCAACCCTAGATCAAATTTTAAGTGGTCTCCACCTCCTACGGGTTGGTTTAAGCTTAATTTTTATGGAGCAGCTAAGGATAATCCTGGAAGAGCAGGCACTGGTGGCATTGTGTGAGATCATAATGGAAATATGATGCTTGCATTTTATGAATATTTGGGAACAAGGATGAACAACGAAGCTGAAGCTAGAGCTATGTGGAGAGGCCTTCAAATGACTCAAGACTTAGAAGGCAATTTGATCGTAGAAGGAGACTCTATGCATGTTATAAATCTTCTCAATAATTGGAAAACACCTCCTTGGAGGATTAAAACAATTTTTGAAGAGGCTAGGATCCTTTTCCAGGGAAGACAGGACATAAAATCCCAACATGTCTTTCGGGAAGCTACAAAAATTGCTGATAAGTTGGCCAATTTGGGTGTCGATGGTGATGAACTTTTCAAATGGGAACATGGTGTCCCGAGTGAATTAGAGGAGCTTATTCAATAAGAATGCCAAGAATGATAGTCAAATTTACCAACAGGGAAGGCACTGTAAGTTCGAAGGCTAGGAGTATTCCCATATCTTTTTTGAATTGGACTCACAATAAAAATTATCTGAGCTGTCAGTCTTCATGGATGCTTCTTGGAAATACCACAAAGACTAATGGGGATAGTCACATGTCAGATAACATGGCTCCTAGTCATATTAGTAATTTGAGATTGGTTTATAATCATAGGGAAGGAAAGAAATGACAATATAAGACTTCGAACCAAAGCCACATGGACCACCAGATAGCCACCGCCATAAATCTAGCCAGTAGGTTCACTTCTCCAAGGCTGATTGGCCAAGATAGTATGTGGTACCAAAGCATGTCATATACGAAAGAAAGCAATTACCAAAGAATTATTAAGAGTAACTATCAATACAGAGCTTGTGGGAGTTTTTTTTAGTACTCTGCTATGTGTGTCTGTAGCTTTTTTTTTCTCCATTGTCTCAAGGAAGGGATCCATGTCTATTTATTTTTTGTAATTATGATGCATGTGTGTTTTCTCGGGGTATACCCAAAATTTTTTATGGGAAGTTTCTTTTTGATAACAGGCTATGTGCCTTACCGGATGTAATGGCTTTGGCGGCCTGTATATTTTACATATATATGATCCCTCGTAAGGATATGTTCATCAATAGCCCTGGGATGATTTTTGTAAAAGGTTTTGGGTCAACCTGTAAAACCCGATATTAATGCTATAGTATCTTATCTACAAAAAAAAACAAAAAAATAGTCTAATTTAGTACTATTTTTTTGCAATGCTAACTATGTTACTTTAACTAAAACATTTGAAGAGGTGGCCCATGCTAAAAATATCCTCATTAGGTTAAGAAATTTACCTCCTACCCTACCTATGACATATCTAGCCTATGTAGTCAAAAATTCATAAATTCTAGGGCCTCCTCTCACCATAGTTTCAATCCTAAATGCTCAACCATCCACTAGCATGACTACCTATACCTATCCACAAGTCACTTCTCCCTACATAGTTACCCTCCTTAAACAAAATGGCCCTTTCTCCACCTCTTTCGATCTATAGTTTCCTACTTTACCAACTTCACTATAGAAGAATGAGAACGTCACCACTCCTTAACCAAATCAAGATGATGATGGAAAATCCAATTGTTCAAGATGATGGAAATGTTGAGGGCCCTAGTAAAGCATACAACCATAGAGAAAAATAAAAAACAAATGGAAACCCAATAATAGTAGTTGGCAATAGTTAAATTAGTATTAATGAAGATTCCCATACCTTATCAAAAGCAAGTCCCTTGACAAGGTACCAATTAGATAAATAATTAGATGCAAAAATATAGGGTCAATGTGATTTTAGAGAAATACTTTATGATGCTTTACCTAAAATGATAGACATGATCTTATTGAATGCACCATAAATTTAAGGTATGCTCAAACATAGATATATAACCAACAATGATATGTATAATAGACTATAGTTTTAGATCATTTAATGGCAATTGTAAATCAATGGTCTATGGAAAATTAACATATCTATAAGTTGACAAGTCAAACAATAATCAGTCATATCACTTCTAAATTTAGATAATGTACTATTCACAAATTTTGACCTTTGTAAAGAAGATGAGGATTTCCATTTTAGAGATGACCTTGTATGCATTAATCAGTTTTAAGGGATTAGGACTAGAAGTAATATGAATATAGACTTGAGAAAGAACAAGCTAAGAAGTAAGCTAAATTAGGTATCAATTCCATAATTTTGAGAAGGGGATGTCCACCTTTGCATGCGAAAGATAAGGGGTCAATGTAATTTAAGTAATCCGATTATACAAAAGGGGAATATGGAGAAAGGACCAACAACAACTCCCATAAATTTATACTATATTTAAAAAAAGAAATAAAAACCAATAGCAAGTATAGTGGTTGATAAGAAAAATGAAAGGGAGAAGCTATATAAGGAAACTAACAATTGACTAAAATACATATCCTTGACCAATGAAGAATGAATCCTTACAACTAGATGATACAAAAATTTAAATTGCATACTAAAAGTATCATAACTAAATTCATATTTGATATTTTTGAAGAGATGTAAAGAACATCAATTAAAGTTAGTATGCTAGAATCTCTACCCTTACCTAGAGAGAGATATTTTCTTCAAGAAGTCCTCAAAGATCAAGAAAATAGCTATGCCAAAGCTAAAGCCATGACACTATAGCAAACACAACACAATGTATTAAACACTAAAATTTCAAAGTTGAAGATCCATTATATATCTAGGTAAATATGACTAACATATATAATACTTCTAAACCTAAAACACTAAAACTGCCACCATTCTATGTCAGAATAAAAATGGAACATTACCTGTTAATATGTTGTATATTGTATTTTGAAGAATATATAATAGTGATTCCAAAGGTTTTATATGAATATAAGGGATTGTCATATACTAAAACTACAAAAAATCCTATTTAGATAAGTGGGACTAGAATAAATGCTATGGGAGGATTGAAAGATTTAATTATGATAGTGGTAAAACACCCATAGCTAGTAGTTTTTCAAGAGGTCATTATGGTCGATCTCCCTTCTTAATTTAGGATGTTGTTATTAGTAGAATGGACTAAGAAGTTGGTAAGGAAAAGATACTTGGTAATGGATTACATGCACATGAAGGTTCCTTGGGATGGGATTAGAATAAAAAATGAGTGTTTGTGCAACTATATTTTACACATGCTTGATAATGATGGGGTAGTAAATTGGAACAAACTTCTTGAATTTGTAGATGAGGAATAAGATGAATGTGGAATGAATTTAGAGCTTGTTATGATAATAGGCATCCTTTAAAAAATTCATGGCCCAAAGGTAAAATTCAAAGAAATAAAGCTTTGGAATTACTTGATATTTAAAGAGCCCACTATTATCCTAACCATTACAAGCAAGCTCAAGGATCAAATGGGATGTAGATGATGCTCTTTGATTGTTCCCAGATAAGAAATAGAGCTATCATAAATATTCACCTAACCCTAAAGTATACAATTAAACTATGCTTATATATTATCATTTAACTGCACTAGTAATATTGCTGCATATGAGGCCTTATGTACTAGCTTAAGGTTGAAAATGTATTAAAAATAGGAAAGTATTTGGTGACTCTGAACTTGACATAAAATAAGTTAATTTAAATGATCTACCAATAAAAAACACCTAAAATCTTACAAATATAGGGTCTAGGATATATTAGAAAGCTTCAACAACTATAAAATCTAGGCCATTCCTTTGGATCTAAATACCGAAGTAAATGGGTTAGCTTCCATCACTACTAAATTTGATCCCACCACAAAAATATGGGATAAACTAAAGGAGCTTGATGTATTATTTAGACCTGTTATCCCTGATAAATCTGATCACTAGCAAGTGTTTAACAATGATGAAGACATTATAAAATTCCTTGTTGAAAAGGCTCAATATGCAAAAAATAAGAATGAGTATGGGGATGATGTTAAGGAATGAGTGATCCAACTAAGGGTCATTCAATTTCTAAAAGAGCTAATCATGCTAGAGAGATTGTTTAATCTCAAGGACAATGCTAAGAAGTCAAGCTTCATAGTTATACCATCTAGTTGAGATTACCAAAGAAAATAATCTAATTCTAGGGCAGGAATATATCAAAGAAGAGATAAGTCTATTTAAAAACCATGTGAAAACTATATGGACATCATTGCCTAGATATATGAAGACCTAAAGGTCTATGATAGAAGCATAATTGAACATACCATTGACTTGAATAATGGAATTTGATCTTTCTATCAAACACAAAGGCTTGTTAACATAAAGATTGAAGTAGCGATAAAGAAGGAACTTCTCAAACTATTGTAAGACAAAATCATATCTCCTAGTATACATTCTACATGGGTGGAAAACCTAGTTTCTATGTGTAAGAAGAATATCACAATATGCATCGATTTTGAGAAATTTAATAAGGAATCCTTAAAGATAATTATCCACTTCCATCAATTTACCATATTCTAAAGTAGCTGATTTCATGAGACAGGACAAAGGAAGGCTTATTTGGAAACAGATAAGGATTCAAGGATTTGAAGCTGAATCAGAAGAAATCCAGAGCATCCTGCATCAATTATTCATTTTGATGAGACCTGAGTAGGATCATGTAATATGGGCAGCTACCAAAAATAGGCAGTTCTCAATCAAATCTACATACATGCTAATATTAGATACTGAGGGCCCCACACTCCAGATTTAGATCGTGTGGGTCAAAAATATTATTACTAAAGTTGCAATGTTCTCGTGGCTGGTGATCCAAGGTAGGATTCTTACTATTGACAACTTGATAAGGAAAGGTGTGATAGTTGCTAACCGTTGTTTTTTGTGCAGGGCCAATTGGGAGTCCACCATCCATATTTTTCTTGAATGCCTGGTCTATTTGAGTATCCTCAATGGGTTATTTCAAGCCTTTAGCATTTGTTGGGTCAGACCAGCCACCATCATTGACCTCTTCCACCAATGGCCAAATACCTTTGTTAGCCTTAGGTTGAGGTTTATTTGGAAGATTTGTCTCCATCATTTTCTTTGGCAGGTTTGGCTAGAAAGAAACCATAGAACTTTCCATGAGTCGAGCCATGATGTCACCTCCATCACCAATAATATTCTTACCTTCACCCATGAAAACGTTAGCCTTATTCCTCATGAAGATCGAAATCCTTCCCCCTGGGAGAGGATGATCGCTCAATCCTTAAATATTACTCTAGGCAAGAAAATTGTGTCTACCAAGGTCAATCCCAGATTAGATGTCAAGTGGAAACCACCCTCGGTTGGTTGGTTCAAGCTCAAATTCGATGGGGCCTCTAAAGGTAACCCTGGCAAAGCAGGGGCTGGAGGAGTAGTGAGAGACCATAAAGGCAAGCTAGTGATGCCCTTTTCTGAGTAGCTAGGAACAAGGACTAACAACGAGGTAGAAGTAAGAGCATTATGGAGGGGTCTTCAGTTGGCTTAGGAGATTGAAGGTAAACTAATTATCGAAGGAGGTTCGATGCATGTCATAAACCTTATCAACAATGGGAAAAATCCCCCATGACGAATTAAGATTGTCATCAAAGAGGCTAGGATCCTCTACCAATCCAGGGATGATCGGAAGGCCTAGCACATGTTTAGGGAAGCAAATAAAATAACTGATATTTTGGCCAATATAGGGGTGGAAGCCGATGGGTTGGTCACTTGGGAACATGGGGTCCCAAGTGATGTGGACAAAATTATTCAAAATGATCTCCAATGATGATGAAATTGTGGGGTTCGAAAAAAGTGAGAGGAGTTTCATTTTTGTTTTGTCAATACTGCTTCGATATTTCTGGTGATGGCTTTTGTTTTCTTTGCAACGGGGGAAGGTTCCAGGTGGCATGGTGGCTGCAAAGGACCGATGTTGTGATTTTGCGACATGTCATAGTTTAAGGAAAAGCAAAATTTAGCAAGAAAGAAAAAGTGTCACGATATCGCGACATGTTGACCAAGAAAGAAAAAGTGTCGCGATATCGTGACATGTTGAGCAAGAAGAAAAAAGTGTCGTGTTTTCATGACATGTTGAGCAAGAAAGAAAAAAGGTCACGATTTCACGACATGTAGAGCAAGGAAGGAAAAGTGTCACGATATCACGACATGTTGAGCAAGAAAGAAAAAGTGTCACGATATCGCGACATGTTGAGCAAGAAAGAAAAAGTGTCACGATATCGTGACATGTTGAGCAAGAAATAAAAAGTGTCGCGATATCGCGACATGTTGAGCAAGAAGGAAAAAGTGTCACGTTTTAGTGACAGGTTGAGCAAGACGAAAAAAGTGTAGCGATATCGCGACTTGTCGCAGTTTCATGACCAAAAGAGAAGAGAAAGAGCAAGAAGGAAAAAGTGTCACAATATCGTGACATGTCACATTTTTGCGACCAAAAGAGAAGAGAAAGAGTAAAAAATAAACATGTCATGATTTCACAACATGTTGAGCAAGAAAGAAAAAGGGTCACGATTTTGCAACATGTAGAGCAAGGAAGGAAAAGTGTCGCGATATTGTGACATGTTGAGCAAGAAAGAAAAAGTGTCGCGATATCATGACATGTTGAGCAAGAAAGAAAAAGTGTCACGATAACGCGACATGTTGGGAAAGAAGGAAAAAGTGTCACGTTTTGGCGACATGTTGAGCAAGACGAAAAAAGTATCGCGATATCACAACATGTCACAGTTTCACGACCAAAAGAGAAGAGAAAGAGTAAGAGGGAAAAAGTGTCACGATATCGTGCCAGGTTGCATTTTCGTGACCAAAAGAGAAGAGAAAGAGTAAGAAGGAAAAATGTCGCAATTTCGCAACATGTTGAGCAAGAAGGAAAAAGGGTCGAGTTTCGACGACTTGTTGAGCAAGAAGGAAAAAGGGTCACGATATCATGACATGTCGCAGTTTCACGACCAAAAGAGAAGAGAAAGAGCAAGAGGGAAAAGTGTCGCGATATCGCGACAGGTTGCATTTTTGTGACCAAAAGAGAAGAGAAAGAGTAAGAAGGAAAAATGTCGCGATATCGCGACATGTCGCATTTTTGCGACCAAAAGAGAAGAGAAAGAGTAGGAAGGAAAAAGTGTCACGATATCGTGACATGTCGCATTTTTGTGACCAAAAGAGAAGAGAAAGAGTAAGCAGGCGAAAGTGTCGCGACTTCGTGACATGCTAGATTTTTGCGGGCAAAGGCCAAGAAAAGGAGCAAGGAGGCAATTGTGTCGCGATATCGCAACAAGTTGCTTATTGTGTCCAAAAGCAACAAAGAGGACAAAGAGGCAAAAGTGTCGCAATATCGTGACATGTCGCATTTTTGACATGTCGTAGTTTCGCGATGATCCAGAGAAAATGAAGGAAAAGACTCAAGGACGACGCGATTTTATGACTTTTCGATTCTTTGCGGTTGGAAGCGACAAGAGAAAAAAATGGGAAATGAATGTCACAATTTCATGACATGTCTCAGTTCTGTGACAGGCTGTGGCAAAGGAGCAAAACGAAGGCAGATTGTTGTGATTTTGCGACAGGTCTCATTGTCGCGATATGTCACATTTTCGTGACTTTCTAGAGCAAATGAAGGAAAAGACTTAAGGACGTTGCGATTTCGTGACATGTCGCACTTTCACGGATGGAAGCGGCAAGAGTGCAAAATGGGAGACGAATGTCATGATTTCGCGACATGTCTCATTGTCATGACATGTCACATTTTCGCGACATGCCCGTGACATGTCACATTTTTGCGACTATCCAGAGCAAATGAAGGAAAAGACTTAAGTGCATCGCGATTTCACGACATGTCGCACTTTCATGGATGGAAGTGGCATGAGTGCAAAATGGGAGACGAATGTCGCGATTTAGCGACATGTCTCATTGTCATGACATGTAGCATTTTCACGACTTGCAGTGGAAAAGGAGCGGAATGAAGGCAGAATGTCACGATTTTACGACATGTCTCTTTTTCGCAACAGGTCGCATTTTTGCGACTATCCAAAGTAAAATATGGAAACGACTTATGGATGTCGTGATTTCATGACATGTCGCATTTTCGTGGCTGGAAGCAGAAAGAGTGCAAAATGGGTGACGAATGTCATGATTTCGCGACATGGCTCATTTTCGTGACTTGTTGCATTTTTGTGACTTATAGTGGCAAAGGAGTAGAACGAAGGCAGAATGTCATGATTTCATGACATGTCTCATTTTTGTGACATGTCACCATTTTGTGACTCTCCAGAGCAAATGAAGGAGAATACTTATGGACATCGCGATTTCGCGATAGGTCACATTTTCACGGCTGGGGCAGCAAGAAAGCAATTGTTGGCAATTTTGGGTACTTTGGGTACATTGCATTTGCTCAAGTGAATAAGTTGTCATTGATGTCAAGAAGCTTTCGAAGGAATTTGATTTGATGTCAAATAATTTGTTTTGATGAAGGTTATGGCATGACAGTTTCAAAGGTCTTTTGCAAACCCCAAGCTGACAGGTTCGAAAGAAAGTAAGTTGGAAAAGTGTCACGATATCGCGACATGTCACATTTTCGCGACTTAAGCAGGAGAGAGAAAGCTTTTTAGAAAAGTGTCGCGATATCGCGACATGTCACATTTTCATGACTTAAGCAGGAGAGAGAAAGCAAGTTAGAAAAGTGTCGCGATATCGCGACATGTCGCAGTTTCGCGACTCAAAGAGGAGAGAGAATGTACGGAGTCAAAAATGTCACGATTTCGCGACATATTGCAAGGAAGGTTGTTCGGACGAAAAAGTGTCACGATTTCGCGACATGTTGCAGGAGAGAGAGTCCAAAAGAAAAAGTGTCACGATTTCGCGACATAATGCAGAAGAGAGAGTTCGAAAGAAAAAGTGTCACGATTTCGCGACATAATGCAGAAGAGAGAGTCCGTAGTGTGAATTGTCGCGATTTCATGACAAGTTCGAAGAGAGAGAAAGTAGCAAGATAAAGTGTCGTGATTTCGTGACATGCTACAGAAGTCGAAGTGAGAACTGTCACGATTTCGCGACATGCTACAAAACTCGAAGTGAGAACTATCACGATTTCACGACATGCAGCAAAGGGAAGAGTCTGAAATGAGAACTGTCACGATTTCACGACAGGTTGCAAAGAAGACGTACGAAAGCTGAAAGCGTCGCGATTTCGTGACAGGCTGCAAAGAAATCGTACGGATGCAGAAAGTGTCATGATTTCATGATAGGTTGAAGAGAAAGGTTATGGATGCAGAAAGTGTCATGATTTCATGATAGATTGAGATGGCAGCATACAGTTGGAGAAAGTGTCACGATTTCACGACAGAAACAGAAAGCAGGTCTTCAACAGTTGAAGAGTCACGATTTCGTGATAGAAACAAAATGAAAGAGCATGGAAGAAGAAGCGTCGTGATTTCACGACAAATTCAAGAAGGAAGAGCTCAAAGGCGAAAGCGTCATGATTTCGTGACATGTTCCAGTTTCACGGGCGTAAGGCAGAGAAAAGCACAAGGCAGCGAAAGTGTCACGATTTCACAAAAAAAAACAAATTATTTGTGACATGTTCCATTTTTGCGAGCATAAAGGAGAGAAAAGCACAAGGCAGCGAAAGTGTCACGATTTCGTGACATGTTCCATTTTTGCTAGTGCAAGCAGAGCAGAGTGCAAGGAAGCGAAAGTGTCACGATTTCACGACATGTTCTGCTTTCGCGGGTGCAAGCCGAGAAGGGGTTAAGAAAGCGAAAAGTGTCGCGATATCATGACATGTTGTATTTTCATGGCAGAAGCTCAGAAGGGTTACAGAGGTAGTGAAGCCGACAGAGTCAAATTTTAGCCGACGAAGATTAGGGCTTGCAGTCGACGGAGATTAGGGTTTGCATTTGCATAACAGTCGACTAAGATCAAAGTTTTTAATCATGAAAACTCTGTTATAAAAGGAGGGTTGTTTGGAGAGTTGAGTGTGAGATCGAATGCGTGGTTGAAGTGCGACGTTCACAGAAATAGTGCGAAGAGAAGAAGTTCGATCATCGAGAGCAGAGTGCAAAATTCGATAGCAGTGTACGAGTGCATTTTGTCGAATCGTCTAAGTGAGAGAGATCGCAAGGAATCAGAGTGCGCGAAGACGGTGCTGCTATGTTTGCGTAGAGAGAGCAGAGGGCGTAGAGAGCAATAGGCAAAGACGAACGAGGACATTTGTGCTAGACCGAAGGACTGTGTTTAGTGCAAATTCGAGGACCAGCTTTGGAGGTGATAGAGTTGAGAACAGAGGTCTCCAACTAGAGCAGGGAGGACAGGTGTCTTCTATGGATAGAGTTCCATTTGCTAAGGGCAGCGGAGGCAGAGGTTTTCTAGAGGATCACCAGCCAGAGCAGAGCTAGGGGATTGGTGTCTCCTGTGGGTTGGTGCCCACGAACTCGAGATTAGGGGATTGGTGTCTCCTTTGGGTTGGTGCCCATAAACATTGTAATCAGGAAAGGTATTCCCAGAAGTTGGATTGATAAAATTTAGTGAAAGATTTTATCCGTGGAGTAGCCCACTTTGGGTGAACCACGTAAATTGTTGTGTCTCTATTGTGGATGGTGTTTTGTGCATTGCTTTGATTACTGCTATTGATACTGCTATCTATACACTGCATAATATTGAATTGAAAGTTGAATTGAAGGAAAAAGTAAAAAGTGGTCTTATACTGTTCACCCCCCTCTCAGTATAAGCTTGTGTTCTTCAATTGGTATCAGAGCGGGTGCCTTCGAAAAGTTTAACAGCTTGAAGGAAAAGCTAGTAAAGAACACAATGGATTATTCAAGTGGCAATGCAACACCTATTCTTGATGGATCAGATTTTGGTCTTTGGAGTGCAAGAATGAAGGTTCATCTAATGGCACTTGGTAATGAGGTATGGGAAGTAATTGAAGATGAGTACACTATTCCTGTACATGGTCCATTTACTAAAGAAGAAAGGCTCCTACATCACAGCAATTCAAAAGCAATGAATGCAATCCTGAAAGGCTTACAGAAAGTAGATCTCACCAAAGTGATTCACTACAAAACAACTAGTGAAATGTGGAAACAGTTGTAGGTGGTTCATACAGGTGATACAAATGTCAGAAAGGCCAAGTTGAGACATTTCAAAGGTATGTTTGAACAACTCAAGATGAATGATGATGAAAATATTAGTGACTACATGCTTCGTATGGATGAGGTTGTTAACTCCATGAAAGACTTAGGACTTGAGCTTGCTGAAAATGATGTTTGTGATAAGATTTTAAGATCTCTTCCTAATAGATTTAGTGAAAATATTTTTGCTATTGAGGAAGCTAAAGATTTGGATAAATTGAAAAAGGATGAGCTTCATAGCATTCTTGCAGCATTTGAGTTGAGAACTCAGGTAAAGGTTGACGTCAAGAAAGAAGCAGCTTTCAAAGCTACCAAGAAATCCAAGGGTAAACAGCTTCAAGAGAGTGATGAGTCTTCTAGTGATGAAGAGGCATATTACAGCAAGAAAGGCAAGTTCTCTAGAAAGCACAAAAGCATGAAAAATATAAGATGTTTCAATTGTGGAAAGTTTGGTCATTATGCTACTGACTGTACTGTTTCCAAGAATGAAAGTGATGAAGAGAAACAAGATTCTAAGAGCAAGGATTCTGAAAAGCACAAGTATCACAGAAAGAACAAAGATGAGCACAACAATCAAGGAAAGAGGTATTCTCACAAGCACAAGAAGAGTTTCTACCTAGACAAAGCAAGTAAGTGTTCGAGTAGTGATAGTGAAAGTTCTTCGAGTGATGATGAAAATGAGATGTTGTTTATTTCAGAAAAAGAGGAAGAACCGAAACATAGATTCATTATCATGAAATGTCTTAGATGTGGAAATTTTGGTCACCTTGAGGATGATTGTACAAATAATGATTTGGTTTCCAGTATGTATGAGGATGCTTCAGAAAACTATAAGGAAGATGCATGTATGGTTTTTGAAAAAGGTAGCACCTCTAGTGATAAGAAATCTGAAAAAGGTTTTGATGATTCAGAATGCAAACAAATAAAGGATCATGAAAGTGAACTTAGTAGTGCTCTTAGTGCTTTGAAAAAAGAAAGAAAGAAGAATGCCAGACTCAAGGATAAGTTAGATGAATGTTGTATAGAGAGAGATGATCTTATAGAAAGTCTTGACTTCTCTATGGCTAAGATACAAGAACTCAAGGATGAGCTAGAATCTAAGGTTCTTGAGTATAGTGAGTTAGAACAGAAAATGGCTTCTTTGAAAGAAGAAACTAAAGAGTACAAGGATAAGCTTTACAGGTTTCAAGATAGCTCCAAAAAGGTTAAGTCACTCATAAAAGGTCAAAGAAAACCAACAGATAAAACAGGCCTTGGTTTTGTTAAGCCGCACAAGGAACAAGTTGGAGAGTCTAGTAAGAGACTCCAAAAGGAAGAGAGTTCTGATGAGGAAAGTATTTCAGATCATGAGTCCTTGAATGATAGATGCGCAAAAATAGAAAACAGAATTCAGAATGAGAAGAAGAAGTTTTCGGGACCCAAGAGGTCAAATAAAAGAAAATTTCATGGCAGATGTTTTGCGTGTCACAGGTTTGGTCACATGGCTGCACATTGCATGGCTCAATTGAAGAAGGTAAATGACAATTTCAGAAGTGCTAGTTACTTTCAAGGGCATTGCTACTCTTGTCAACAGTTCGGGCACAAGGCAGTCTATTGCGAGGTAAATAACAGGAACAGGTTTGATCAAAACAGGTTCGGCCAGAACAGTTTTGGTCAGAACAAGTTTGGGCAGAACTGGCGGATTCAAGGAACAGGTATGCCTAAAAGAAATAACATTGTTACTTGTTATAAGTGCAACAATGGAGGTCACACAGCTAGACAGTGTAGAGCTGAACTTCCAAGGTACAAGAACAGGAACAGTGGTATGAACAGGTCCAAGGATCAAGGCATGGATAAGAACAGGAATGATAACAGGAACAGGAACAATGATAGGAATAGGAACAGGAATATGGACAATGAGTTCAAGAGAAGGCCCGACAAGGAAGTTATAGACGCTGATGATGATCAGTGCCTAATGGGAGTTTTACTCCCACCCCAGAATTAATCACCTCATCAGGAGGTGGGGGAGGGACTAAGCTAAGAGGCTCATTCTTAGTCCCGAGCCCCAAAGGTGACCCTTTGCCATTGATGACAAAGGGGGAGAGATATGAGTAAGGGGGAGAGCTTCAAGTGAAGAGGAAAGCTTCAAGTCAGGGGGAGCAAAACTTCAAAGGATGTTGGTTAGTTGTTAGCACAGTTTGTTTCAGTTTTGGCTCTTGAGAAGTGTTTTTAGTAAAGGTTTGCCATCAATGACAAAGGGGGAGATTGTTGGCAATTTTGGGTACTTTGGGTACATTGCATTTGCTCAAGTGAATAAGTTGTCATTGATGTCAAGAAGCTTTTGAAGGAATTTGATTTGATGTCAAATAATTTGTTTTGATGAAGGTTACGGCATGGACAGTTTCAAAGGTCTTATGCAAACCCCAAGTTGACAGAGTTCGAAAGAAAGTAAGTTGGAAAAGTGTCACGATATCGCGACATGTCACATTTTCATGACTTAAGCAGGAGAGAGAAAGATTTTTAGAAAAGTGTCACGATATCGCGACATGTCGCAGTTTCACGACTTAAGGAGAGAGAAAGCAAGTTAGAAAAGTGTCACGATTTCGCGACATGTCGTTTGCGACTCAAAGAGGAGAGAGAATGTACGGAGTCATAAATGTCACGATTTCGTGACATATTGCAAGGAAGGTTGTTCGGACGAAAAAGTGTCACGATTTCGCGACATGTTGCAGGAGAGAGAGTCCGAAAGAAAAAGTGTCACGATTTCACGACATATTGCAGAAGAGAGAGTCCGAAAGAAAAAGTGTCACGATTTCATGACATAATGCAGAAGAGAGAGTTCGTAGTGTGAATTGTCATGATTTCATGACAAGTTCGAAGAGAGAGAAAGTAGCAAGATAAAGTGTCATGATTTTGCGACATGCTACAGAAGTCGAAGTGAGAACTATCACGATTTTGTGACATGCTGTAGAACTCGAAGTGAGAACTATCATGATTTCGTGACATGCAGCAAAGGGAAGAGTCTGAAATGAGAACTGTCATGATTTCGTGATAGGTTGCAAAGAAGACGTACGGAAGCTGAAAGCGTCACGATTTCGTGATAGGCTGCAAAGAAATCGTACGGATGCAGAAAGTGTCACGATTTCATGACAGGTTGAAGAGAAAGGTTATGGATGCAGAAAGTGTCACGATTTCATGACAGATTGAGATGGCAGCATACAGTTGGAGAAAGTGTCACGATTTCATGACAGAAACAGAAAGCAGGTCTTCAACAGTTGAAGAGTCACGATTTCGTGACAGAAACAAATCGAAAGAGCATGGAAGAAGAAGCGTCATGATTTCATGACAAATTCAAGAAGGAAGAGCTCAAAGGCGAAAGCGTCGTGATTTCGTGACATGTTCCAGTTTCGTGGGCGTAAGGCAGAGAAAAGCACAAGGTAGCGAAAGTGTCACGATTTTGTGACATGTTCCATTTTCATGGGCATAAAGGAGAGAAAAGCACAAGGCAGCGAAAGTGTCACGATTTCGTGACATGTTCCATTTTCGCTAGTGCAAGCAGAGCAAAGTGCAAGGAAGCGAAAGTGTCACGATTTCGTGACATGTTCTGCTTTTACGGGTGCAAGCCGAGAAGGGGTTAAGAAAGTGAAAAGTGTCACGATATCGCGACATGTTGTATTTTCATGGTAGAAGCTCAGAAGGGTTACAGAGGCAGTGAAGCCGACAGAGTCAAATTTTAGCCGACGAAGATTAGGGCTTGCAGCCGACGAAGATTAGGGTTTGCATTTGCATAACAGCCGACTAAGATCAAAGTTTTTAATCATGAAAACTCTGTTATAAAAGGAGGGCTGTTTGGAGAAGTTGATGTGAGATCGAATGCGTGGTTGAAGTGCGACGTTCATAGATATAGTGCGAAGAGAAGAAGTTCGATCACCGAGAGCAGAGTGCAAAATTCGATAGCAGTGTACAGAGTGCATTTTGTCGAATCGTCTAAGTGAGAGAGATCGCAAGGAATCAGAGTGCACGAAGACGGTGCTGTTGTGTTTGCGTAGAGAGAGCAGAGGGCGTAGAGCACAACAGGAAAAGACGAACGAGGACATTTGTGCTAGACCGAAGGACTGTGTTTAGTGCAAATTCGAGGACCAGCTTTGGAGGTGATAGAGTTGAGAACAGAGGTCTCCAGCCAGAGCAGGGAGGACAGGTGTCTTCTATGGATAGAGTTCCATTTGCTAAGGGCAGCGGAGGCAGAGGTCTTCTAGAGGATCACCAGCCGGAGCAGAGCTAGGGGATTGGTGTCTCCTGTGGGTTGGTGCCCACGAACTCGAGATTAGGGGATTGGTGTCTCCTTTGGGTTGGTGCCCATAAACATTGTAATCGGGAAAGGTATTCCCAGAAGTTGGATTGATAAAATTTAGTGAAAGATTTTATCCATGGAGTAGCCCACTTTGGGTGAACCACGTAAATTGTTGTGTCTCTATTGTGGATGGTGTTTTGTGCATTGCTTTGATTACTGCTATTGATACTGCTATCTATACACTGCATAATATTGAATTGAAAGTTGAATTGAAGGAAAAAGTAAAAAGTGGTCTTATACTGTTCACCCCCCCTCTCAGTATAAGCTTGTGTTCTTCGACAATGCGGTGGGCCACTGCCTGTGTTCTAAGGGGTTCATAAATATGTGTAAGGGGCCATGCTCTTTCTTGGTAGGGTGGCATCAGAAGGGTACTAGTAGTGACGAGCAAACTGTCCCTATTGAGGTTTTGATCTGTAACAACATAGTGCTAATTTTTGTAAAAGGTTTTGGGTCAACCTGGAAAACCCAGATGTAATGAATCTGTACCTTAATTACCAATTTTTTTTTTACCATATTCTATGTAATATAACATTATCCCAAATTTTATCATTGCTTTATGATTTTCTTGGATACAATTAGATGTGTGTTAATGTAAAGTACCACCCTGATGGAACTTTTCCTTTATGCTTGATTTATGTATTGATGTGTGGATATCAAATGCATAATCTCTTTTTATTTCATCAATATGAATTGATAGTTGCATTTAATGCTTTCTAAAATTGGATTATGCTACTTTTTTTTTTTGGTAATTATTATAATAGATTAACAGTGGGTTTTTATAGAGGATCCTAAAACCTTATATACAAAATCAGCCTTGCTAAATAGTGCTTCATGCCTCTTGGCTGGAAGAATAAACCTGTATGCAAAAAAAACAAAAAGCTGCTAATTGCCCGAGGGCTACAAGTAAGGCATTTTTGCCTGATTATCCTGGAAACCATGGCCATTATAATTGGGAAAACAAAAACTAGCCGGAGAAGCTGGACCATCGGAAAGCAGAAGACAGCCAAGAAAACTACAAAAAATTCTCCCATACCGGGAAATAAATTTCCACATTTCGCTTTCCGGAGGCGGAATTCGAAGCATACATGTTGGATAGGATCCAAGAAAAATGACTGGACTGAAAAAAACCGTTGAAAATCCTACTGAAAAATTTTACCCTGGCCCAAATGGCCACTTCGTTTAGTCTTCTCACATCCAGGATTTCATCCGTGCGATTTGAGGTTCTTCTTACTTCCCTTTCCTTGCTGGAAGGGAGGTTTTGGGATAAACGCATCACCCATCAAAGAATCAGAGTCATCCTGAAACAACAACAGTTGGGTTCCATTTGCAACATCAGTCGCAGTTTCTTTGTCTCTCTTTTCCTTGTTGGGGGGACGACCCTGCTTCCTTTCACTACCAAAATCCACCCCTCGCTTTTGACTCCTCGTAATCCGAGGGCTAATATTACCAAGCTGGTAACCTCTTCTTCCCAACAGGTAGTCTTCCAATAACTTTTGTGCCTCGGGAGAGTTCCGATCATAAATTTTGAATGAATCTGCCTGTGTGGTGATAAGGGGGGGCCTGTTCCTTTTCCTCCTGTGGTCCTAGTTGGGGGCGCCCACCACACTGCTCGGAGTTCGGATGGGTGGTGATTTCCTCTTCTGGTAAGGAGGATTCGAGATGGTCCCTGGATGGACCTGGAGATTCATGGCCTTTCGCAAAAGGGTGCTTCGTCTGACCTTCACCATGCTCTAGAGGGTTGCAGGGATCTCGCTCCTTCTTCCTCGGCTTTTGGAGAGGACAATTGGACTGAAGATGCCCTTGAGAACTACACTGAGGGCAGAAAGTTGGCCTGTTCTCATAAACAATAGCTTGCTTGTGTAGAAAAGTACCCCCAGATCGCAGAGTAATGGAGGATGGGAGGTCCGTCTCCAAGTCCGCCAAAACACAGAACCGAGCTTGGACAAATCTAGTTCGAGCTCTGGTGGGAGAGTCTAAAGTGATCATCTCCCCGATGGACCGAGCAATACCTTTGATTACATTTTCATGCCAGCAGAAAAGGGGAAGACTCGGGAGCCTAACCCATATTGGAGCAATGTTGATATTTTGGGTATCGGGGTTAAAGTCCAAACCCCACTTCCTTAGAAAGAGACTCCTACGGCCCAAGAACCAAGGCCCTCCAGCCAGGATTTTATAGTAGTCCTCCTTGTTGCTCAGCCTAATCATGAAAAAACCTCGGGTTAGGGCAGCCAGCTCTAAGTGACCAGAGGTCCGCCATTTGCCAGACACCCACTTGCGAATGGTCTCCATGTCGGGACGACCACCAATAAACTTACCGATGAGGGTAAATTTTTCAAAATCCACAAAGCTTGAGAGAATTTCCGTCGGGATGTCCAAATCGTCCCCAGATGAAAATAACTCCTTGGAGAAGAGCCCGCTTAGGGTTTCAGAGACCGCTGCCAAAGCATATGACTTCCGAGGTCCATCTCCCCGTTTGTCTGGCGGATCCTTGCCGCGACTTGGCAAGGACTTCTCGGCGTCCCCAGACTCTGTTTGCCCTCCCTCCACCCTACCGACGCTCCCGTGCTCTCCTAGAACAGCCTTCTCGCCCACCGTCATCCCCACCCTCCCAAGAAACCCTAATTTCATCTAGATCAGGATTATGCTACTTTTAGAATATGGTACTATTTATGAATTATGTGGTTGCAATACCAAGTATTCTCACAGGTGGATTGGTATGGGATAACCACCAGAGTTAAGAGAAAAAGGGAAATGATGGATGAATTCTCATCGAAATATCAAGGGTAAAAGAAAACCCTCATATATATGCATTTGCATATGTTTGATTAAAAATGCATCTTCAGGCAAGGAGGTTGCTATTTAAGCAAAAGAGTTATCCTTAGTAGGTGGGTGATAACATTGTAGTTATCATAAAGCCTTCTGCTTAAGGAAAAAAAACATTGTATATGCATATTTTTGATTTACATCTCAGACATGTAGTTTAGAATTGGGATGCATTTATGCATGTGTTTTGAGGTATGGGAATTGTTTAGTTAATAATTTTTTTATGAATCTTGGTATTAATAATAATGTGGTATTATTAGAAGTTGTAAGCTTACTGCAGTGATAAGGGCTTTGGATTCTCTTTAAGATGTTCAAGGTTCAAACCCCACTCAGTATGAGGGGACAATGACCCCTCATTAAAACATGTGTAAAATCATTGAAAAATAATGTGGTATTATTAATACTTGGAATATTAAATATCAATTTTAATGGTTAATAGTAACATTTGGTATTAAATAAATTAGTTAAATGAGTAACTAATTTTTTTATTATTATATTACACTAATGTTAGTAATTAGCAATAACATTAGAAGACAATAATATTATTTTATGATCTACGTGAATGGTTCACTAATTTTTCATTAAGAGTATTAATAGGTTTATATTAATTTAAATTAGTTAAAACTATATAAAATGGGATCTTCAAGTAAATACATCCATAAATATTGGAAAATAGAATATTTGGAAAGGTGAAATTTTTTGGTAATGTAAAGAGTCTTAGGAATGTTATCCCTTATTTCATAGCTAATCGAAAACACCCTGGCAAGAGAAAGAGGATGGATGGAGTGGTTGACATGCTTTGAGAGTAAAGAAGAAGTCATTTCCAACCCATGATCTTCCTTTCCTCCAAGCATTATTTTATCTCTTGGGTTTCCAATATTTGGGGGATCGCTAGTGAGAAGGAGGAGAAGAGAATTGAAGCATTGGAAAAAGAGATCCAAAGGGTGTTGGAGAGCTAGACCTAACCAATATTATCATGTAAAATTTGTTCATCACTGATAATATTTTAAAATAGCTTTAAGTTTTTATGCGTATGGAATGCTTGACGGTTGTTTTCTAAAGACGATCTTACTAGTTTGGGTGGTTATCCATGTGCTTATATTTTTAAGAAAGTGCTTCTATGTAAGTTTTTTTTCAATGCTCTATTGTGCTATGTATTATTATTTTAATTATTGTAGCAATAAGCTTTTTATAAATGAAGAATTAAGTCAAGCTTTTGGTTTAGAATCTCTTTGGAAAACTGAGTTTTAGCTTCAACAATATGGCACTGTAATCTAGGAAGATCTTGTATTAAGTTTTGAAAATAGTTAGGTTAGTGATGCCAAACTATTTGAGTGGCTAAAGCATGAATTGGGTAAATCTTATAAGTCGGTTTGGTAGCTGAAGGATTGTTTAACCAGTTAGTCTATTTGGTTCAACTTTTTCCCGAGACGTTCTAAAAGCATCATTTTTAATCCTATTTGGGATAAAAGGATTAGTAAGGGTTTTTAGTAGAAATATTTTTAGGCTCACTTGAGATCATATCTATCCCTGAACCATGTGGCATTATCATGTCTAATTACCATTTTTCACCTTTTTTTGCTATGTTTGTTAAGGTTTGCCAAGGCTTGGAGGAGCATGATGGAAAATATTTCATCAACCATTTGTTGTACATTAAGTGACCTTTACCCAAGTTTTTTTGAGCTTTCCAAATTTGCTTATTCTATTTTTTTAGAGTCTTATAATGTTGTTATTGTTTGGTTGCTCGAATTGGCTTATTTTTTATGTTTTGTAGAGATATAGCTTTGTATCTTTATCTTTAATGTTGAGGCTTCCTGGAGGGAAGACATATGAGCTTGGAGTATTATTTTTCCATTTTTTGGAAGTGCATTCTTATAAAATGGTCTTTGATTTTCTTTTGGGTTAGGTTGAAGTGAATAAAACAATTTTTCTAATGTTTTTTTTTTCTTCAAAATTAGTTTATATAACTATTAAGCCATAGTGCTAAGATTATTAAATAAATTGATAGCTCTTATTTTATTGCTTTGATTAAATAATGCTTCATTTTATTTTTCATTTAATTGAGTAAGTAATTGATAGTTTTAGGGTTAAACTATTAATCAATGTTGAAGTTTTTATATTAATCTGATAAATAAAGTGATGGTATTAGTCAATGTCATATTTTCGCGACCAAAAGAGAAGAGAAAGAGCGAGAAGGAAATGTGTCACTATATCGCTATATGTTGCATTTTCGCGACCAAAAGAGAAGAGAAAGAGGAGGAAAGAAAAAGTGTCACGATTTCGTGACATGTCGCTTTTTTGCGACCAAAAGTGAAGAGAATAAGCAAGAGGGAAATGTGTCACGATATCGCGACATGTCAAATTTTCGCGACCAAAAGAGAAGAGATAGAGCGGGAAGGAAAAGTGTCACGATTTTGCGACATGTCGCTTTTTCGCGAACAAAAGAGAAAAGAAATAGGAGGAAGGAAAAGTGTCACGATTTCGCGACATGTCGTTGTTTCGCGACCAAAAGTGAAGAGAACAAGCAAGAGGGAAAAAGTGTCACGATTTCATGACATGTCGTATTTTCGCGACCAAAAGAGAAGAGAAAGAGCGGGAAGGAAAAATGTCGTGATATCGCGACATGTCATTTTTTCACGACCAAAAGAGAAAAGAAAGAGGAGGAAGGAAAAGTGTCACGATATCGCGACATGTCACAATTTCGTGACCAAAAGAGAAGAGAAAGTTTTAGGAGGTGAAATTGTCGACTGCCTATGTTTTAAGGTGTGTGTAATACTTTGTAAGCATGTTGCTCTTTGTTGGCTGTGTGGCCCTAGTAGGGGGCTAAGAATAGACTGTGTGGCTCTTTTTTGTTTCGCTTAAGCTTTGTGTTGTTGTTGTAATAGGTTTTGGGTCAACCTATAAAACTTGGTAGTAATGAAATTGTACCTTATTTACCAAAAAAAAAAAATGTTATCACTAAAAATAGAAGTTTATTATATTATGGATGAGGATTGAGTAGCTAAGGAATCCATATTTGAGAGAAGTATGGGATTATCTCAATGTTCTTACATGAATTTTTTTGCATGATGCATATTTTGGTATTATTGTATGCTTATTTTGCATAGTGCATGTTAGGCTTGCATATGCTAGCTTTTGAGGATATATGCAGTGGGAGATGTTAGAATATTGAAGAAAAATATTATAACCCCAAGACAAAATAGGTATGTGAAGCATCACAAGAAAAATTTGAGAGAAGCTTAAAAATGATTGATTTATTCCATGGGATCAACTTTGTATAAATAGCAAAGTTGATCAATGTGAGCCGTTGGATTACAACAACTCAATAGATCTGAGCTAGTCTTAACTAGGAGTTTACCTACCTCATGCAAGAGTGGTAACTCAAGTTAGACTATCCTAGTAGGACTTAAGATTTATTCTAACACCCCCCTTAAGTGATACTAGGGGTAAGTGTAACAACAAGAAATGAGTCCCAGCAACAAGGCCTGATTAGGTACTCATGTACATAATGTGAGTGGCACATCTAAAAAATGAGTCCCGACAACAAGGCCTAATTAGGTACTCATGTACAACATAATAAAAAAAATTTTGGAGAGATGATGAAAAAACCACATGGGAAAAACCATCTTCCAAAAGAAGAAGAAGAAGAAGAAGAAGAAGATGGAGAGGATAAAACCTCTGCAACACTCCCCTAAGATAACTTCCTTACCCCAAGTTTCTCATGCAATTGATGGTAGCATGGAGAAGCAAAGGGTTTGGTGAAGATGTCTGCAATCTGACTCTCTGTCGAAATAAACTCCAAGCAAAGATCCCCATCCTGAATATGCTATCGAATGAAGTGCATGTGAATCTCAATGTGCTTGGTGCACTGATGCTCAACTGGATTTCAAGAAATATGAATTGTGCTTTGGTTATCACACCAAAGTATAATAGGTTGGTCATGGAAAAAACCAAACTCTCTCAATATTTGATGAAGCCAAAGAGCCTCCTAACTGGCCAAAACTGCTACCCTGTACTCTGCCTCTGTAGATGATAATGCAACAACCTATTGTTTTTGCATGACCAAGCAATAGGTGAAGAACCAAGACAAAAAACATAGCCAGAGGTGGAACATCTATCTTCAACTAAACCTGCCCAATCAGAATCTGTGTATCCTACAATCTCTGTAGATCCTCTACTATAGAATAACCCAAAATGAGTGGTCCCCTGCAAATAGCGAAGAATTCGCTTTGCTGCCTACCAATGGCTGAAATGAGGTGTCTGAGAAAATCTAGAAATTAAGCCAACAACATAGGAAATGTTTGGGTGAGTATGAGTCAGATACAATAGACTCCCTACAAGCTGTCTGTATAGAGTAGCATCACATAGAGGTGAAGTGCAGGAAGAAGTTAGAGTTACCCCAGACTGAAAAGGCATTGAAGAAGGCTTGCAATCAACCATCTTAAACCGCTGAAGAAGATCTAGAGTATACTTCTGCTGACATAATGAAATCCCTGTATCTATTTGAGTTATCTGAAACCCAAGGAAGTAATGAGCTAAACCTAGATCAACCATCTCGAATCTCTCAAAAAGGGAGTTTTTTATAGTCTGAATGTGAGAAGTGGCACTACCAGTGAGAAGTAGATCATCAACATAGAGAACAAGAATGGTGATGTTATCTTCTTCACGCCAAATATAGACTGTAGCATCAGACTCACAATGAGAAAATCTAGTGGTGAGAAGGAATGAATCCATCTTTTCATACCAAGCTCGTGGAGCTTGTTTGAGTCCATATAGAGACTTTCTTAGTCTACAAACAAGGGAGGAATCTTGAATAAATCCAGTTGGTTGCTCCATATATATTTCTTCCTTTAAGTCACCATGCAAGAAAGCACTTTTCACATCCATCTAGAAAACAAGCCAATTTTGTGAGGCAACAAGTGCAAGTACAAGCCTAACTGAATCCATTTTTGCAACAGGTGCAAAGGTTTCTGAGTAATCAATGCCTTCAACTTGTGAGAAACCCTTAGCTACCAAGCGAGCTTTGAATTTGTCAATGGTTCCATCTGCTGCATACTTGGTTCGATAAACCCATTTACAACGAACCAATTTTCTTCCTTTAGGAAGAGGGACTAGATCCCAAGTTTGATTTTTAATCAAGGAAGAGTATTCATTTTCCATGGCATCATCCCATTCTTTAATTCCATTTGCCTGAACAAAGGATTGTGGATCAGTAGAAATGGATTGGTAGACAAGACCAGAACCCAATGAATGACTAAGTCTGGAAGGGGGAAGATCTTGGATATAAGGAGTTGCCTCTAGAACAGTAGTGCGGGCCCATTTTGGCATGGATGGTGGAGTAATGGGAGTACCAGAATCTATTGGAGGATTTTCAAGAATATTATCATCATTTTGATTATTTATCTCAAGGATTGGTTCTTCATCAGATTGAGGCTCAAATAAGGGAGATGGCTCAAAGGAATCAAGGTTGGTAGAGGAAGATGGATGAGGATATTTAGAAGGGAATGTTTCATCAAATTGAACATTTCTGTGAAAAAAGACCTCATGAGTAGTAGGATCAAGTAGCCTGTAGGCTTTCATATCCTCACAATAACCAACAAAGATAAGTTGCTTGCTTTTCTTGTCTAAAGCCTTCCTATTTTTCTTTGGGATGTGGGCCCAAGCAGTACAACCAAAAACTCGAAAAAAAGAGACATCAGGTTTTGAGCCAGACCAGGCTTCCTCTAGAGTCAAATGCCCAAGTGCTTTGTGTGGTGTGTGGTTTTGAATGTAATTTGCACAATTTATTGCCTCAGCCCAAAAAACTGCTAGAAGATCCCTTGAGTGGAGCATACAATTAGCCATTTCCTTTAAAGATCTATTCTTTCTCTCTGCTACACCATTTTGTTGTGGATTATGGGAGACTGAATGTTGATGAATAATACCATGAGTTGAGAGGAACTTAGAGAACTCATTACTGAAGTATTCCCCCCATTGTCTGTACGAACCTTTTTTATTTTGCAAGTGGCTTGATTTTCAACTAAGGCTTTATAACTTTTGAAGTGGGATAGGACATCACTTTTGTATTTTAGAAAATACACCCAAGTTCGTCTTGAAAAATCATCAATGAAGGTTAAGGCATATTTTGCTCCTTTGAAATATGGATGTGGGAAGACCATTAAATCACTATGGATTAGTTCTAATGGGGAGGAAGCTTTTTGGGAACCACTTGGGTGAAAAGGATCTTGATGTTGTTTCCCAAGAGCACATCTAGGACACACTCCATCAATAGAAGAGACTTTTGGCAACCTAGTTACCATTTCATGAGTACTCAACTCTCTCAAATAGCTATAACTGAGATGTCCAAACCTTTCATGCCAAATTTTGCTTTCAAGATCTCCATGAGCAACAAAACAGGAGGCTCTATTAGAATATTTGAATCCCTTGAAGTGAAATAGGTGAGCTTTATGATCAATGTCACCTTTTTCTATAAGGGAGTATGGTTCTTGAAAGTCTTTTATTTCAACTCCTGTTGGTGAGAACATAACTATTTTGCCCTTTCCAGATGTACAAATTTGATAGATAGAGAGAATATTTGTAGAAATATCTGGGACATAGAGAACATTATTGATATGACCACCATCAATGGTTATGTCACCTTTTCCTTTGACAGGGATAAAGGATGAGTCACCAACTTCAATGTTGCAAGTTGAGCTTGAGGAGAGGGAAGTAAATGACTCATGTGAAGAAGTCATATGATGAGTTGCCCCTGAATCTAGAACCCAATATTTTGATGAAGTTTTAATAGCTTTACCTTGAACATTTAAGGCTTTTCCAATTTGCTTCTTAATGTCAATTTTATGATCCTTCATTGCTGCCTCAAGTTGTTGTAGTCTTTTCCAACATCTGCTCACTGAATGACCATCCTTTTTGCAATGAGTACAAGTTATAGGTGCTTTTTCTTTCTTTTTAAATTTTTCTTTATTGGAGTTGGAAGCTACTAAGGCTTTTGAGGAGGAGGGAGAGGTCTCAAATTTTGAAAGCTTCATTTCCTCTCTAGTTAGCCTATCACAAAACTCCTCTAAAGTGGGCATTGTAAAACTTGTACCAAGTGCATCCTTTGTAGACAAAAAGGTGGTTGCAAAAATTTGAAATGCTCCATTTAATTTTGAAAGAATAAGATAGATGCATTCTTCTTCTATTTTATTTTTTCCACTGCCTTTTAATTGTGTGAGGACTTCCTTAAATTTGGTGAGAAAATCTACAATTGTGCTGAAGTCTTCAGGAGATAAAGTTGTTAACTCTGCCTCTAGTTGCATTGATCTTATTTGATCCACTTTACCAAACAAGGTTTTTAGTTTCTTCCAACTCTCAAATGGAGTTTTACATTCAGAAATGTGAAACCATAAGCTTTCACTCACATTTGTGCTTATAATACCCATTGTTTCATACATTTTCCCTTTATGAACAAAAATTTCATATTCTTTTTCAAATTCAGGCTGCTTCTCTTCTAGCAAATGTGTGAGACCTTTTTGAGCAATGAGATTTAATATTCTGGGTTTCCATGTGTGATAGTTATGAGGGGTGAGTGGGTCAATTGTATTTAGAGAATTCATTTTTCCCAAGGAAAAAAGTGCAGTTACCAATAACCCTCCAACTGCCCAGAAAAAAATTACAATAAGAATCTCTTTTGAAAATACAATAAGACACTTACAACAAGAAACTCCCCCCGAATCAAGGTAACAAAATGGTGCAAGAAGCAGCACCAATAAACCCCCCAAAAAAAATTGTATTATGAAATTACAAAGAGACTTCTCACTTTTAGAGTGCCTTTATAGAATAGGCACAGAACAAATGAAAGTGAGAGAGGTCCAAGAAGGGGATATGTAGGGAGGTTACAAAAAATATCCAATTTTTAAGCTCCAAAAACAAAGCTCTTCATAGTGCAGCTAGGTAGTTATTTTGACAGTGCATCCTTGTTAAAGAATGGGTTATTGAGAGCATCAAATCAAATAAAAGCAACACCTTCTCCTCTAAAGTTTAATATTTATTGTACAACTTATCTCTCTTTCACTTGCTACAAGGTATCATGATGGACGCTGATCTACAAAAGAACAAAATATTTGTACGTAGGGCAAAAGGAGAAAAATACCTTTAGATTGCTCTCTTTGTATGAACACTAGAAGGATGTAGTGCTCTCAAACATGCACAAGCCTTTCAAATAAATTAATGCAACCAGTAGAACTTTAATGGACTGCACAATTCTCTCTTTTTATCGATTTGCAGTGCTATTGACCACATGAGCCTTTCAAATAGAGACGACCACTAATTTTTGTATAACGTATAAAGTACTGGTCTTTGCCTACTTAAGAGCTAAAAAAATGAGCAAATAGTTGTTGAATCAGGTCTTTGAATTCATTTCAAGCTGCCAGAGGATGACGTTAGTAGAAAAAGGAGGTAAATATTTATAGCGTTTGAAGGAAACATCTATTTGGATCACAAAAAAAACTGAAGTCAAGAAAAAAATTGCATCTCCACACCTCAGGTTTACTCGTTGAGAACTGCAGTTTGATGGAGTCATTGAGAGCATGGGCAATTGCAAGCCATTTGAGAGCATTGGCATTTGCACCAATGAGGAAGTACCAATCACACAAATAAGTCTTGAGATTGAAGTGCCAGAGCGGAGTAAATTACACAAGGATTCCTTGATTACGTAGTTACTCCAAATGATGCCAGAAGGGAGTACTCTTAAAGACTCAAAGTGGCAAGTGTAATATCCAGTAAGAAGACACACAGAAACTAGACTGATTGTTGAGGAATCGCTATATGAGCCAAAGAAAATGTACTCCACAAGCTCAAATTTTTCCCAGTGAGAAAGTGCACAAATATTTTGGTGACCAAACATGGGTATCATGAGGATCACGTTTGCTTTAATGTGCTTCAAAAATGGCCACGATGATTGATTCAAGCTTAATAACTATTCACAATTAATTAGCTTGATCATTTGGCTCATACTCCAATGAACCAGGGTGGCAGATTTTAGAGGCGGCTTCAGAAAAAAACACCCCATGAGCTAAAATGGTGATGGAGTTTAGAGGTGGCACCAACAAAAAAAACCCCACGAGCCAAAAATGACTCAATTTAGGAATCAGTGCATGAGCCAAAAAAAACTTCCACGAGCTTGAATGTTCTTAGTGAGAGGGCGGTACAATCACAACTAAAAAAATATGCAATCACATTGGAGAAAAAACATTTGGTTAGCAATGCCCATTGATTTTCACATAATATGAAGTTTGTCGACATCAAAGAATTTCATGCCTCAAAAAAATATGACGGACTACGCACTTGTCCCAAAAAAAAGAGTTTCGAAGGATTGTGCATTGCAAAGACAACGTGGATATGTTGGAGTGCATACTGACTATTTACATAAGCATGTAGGCATTCAAAAAAGGCACTGCACACTAGATATTAAAAAAAGTAGTAAATCATAAATTTTTCTACTAATCAAACCAAAATTTCCAAAAAAGACAAATGAACTAGTTTTTTTGGAAAAAAAACTAAAAGGTAGTCTCACGAACAATATAAGAGAAACAAAGACTATGATTCATTTGAAAATTTTGACAGAATGAAATGGAAAAAATCTTCAAGAAGCAAGAAATCTTGAATGCAAGCATCTATCAAGGCTCTGGTACCATGTTAGAATATTGAAGAACAATATTATAACCCCAAGATAAAAAATAGGTATGCGAAGCATCACAAGAAAAAATTTGAGAGAATCTTAAAACTCGTTGATTATTCCATGGGATCAAATTTGTATAAATAGCAAATTTGATCAATGTGAGCCATTGGATTACAACAACTCAACAGATTTGAGCTAGTATTAACTGGGATTTTACCTACCTCATGCAAGAGTAGTAACTCATGTTAGACTATCCTAGTAGAACTTAAGATATACTGATTTATTCTTATAGGAGAGATCTAACATAGGTCCTAGTAATATGCATAAAATATGAAGGAAAATAATTTTGCAATATGACTAAAATATACAATAAATAGAAATGACGAAATATAATGCAGTATGGAGGTAATGGTCACTCCATTAATACAAGCTAAAGAGCTACATTTTACTCCATGCAAGAGTTCTACTACTATGTACTACTCTCTACTACAATGCACTTGATATGTGATATGTCTCTATGAGGCCCTTTATATAGGAATATATATTCCTTGGCCAACACTCTACCTAGCTATACAAGGGGACACCTTGCACATTTCCACTTGTGCATTTATTACATTGCTTGAAGTAACTAGCTAACTTCCCCCTAAAGTAATATCCTACTCTAACTATGTACCAAAGGTGGTACATTTACATGACCAAAATGATGTAATATACTCTAACTCTAACACCCCCATGTATTACATTATTTGGATATTGAAGATTTAAATATTTAATATAGATATTCTTCTTGAGAACGGTCTTCAACTTGATCTGGTTATTTGTATTCACATTGCACTATATGCCTTCTTGAATTGGTTCTTCTTCTTCTTCTTCTTTATTGGAGTCAAAACTGGAACTTGTATTCTCCTTCATTGCTTACTGTAATCTAATCAAGAAAGTAGTTAGTATCTTCATATGATGCAAAGAGAGCTGTAGCCAAGGGTTCTTAAGTATTTATGATTTCTTTGCTATTCATGTCTTCTTTACTAAGATCTCTTTTAGCATGTATTTTATTCATTTTCCTACTTTTTCTCCTGTGATTCTACATTGATACTAGTGAAATTTTTACTTCATTAGGAGTTAGTCTATCATCACAATAATATTAATTTGTATTGCTAGCTTGCTTCATGTGTTGAGTGAGTACAAACACAATTAATGATAGGTAAATAATCAAGTACTCTTAGGATGTGAATACAACTATATTTTGTGAATTCCACCATGACCTAAATAGGTTTTCATGAAGATAACCAATTAATGCTTCAAAGATATCCTCTTTTGTTGGCAATTTTGGGTACTTTGGGTACATTGCCTTTGCTCAAATGTATAAGTTGTCATTGATGTCAAAAGGCATTTTTGTGTTGATTTCAAAAGAGTGTGATGTCAAGAATATCTTGAGAAGCTTCATTATGTTAAAGGGTTTTTATTAAAACCATGGTGACAAGGCTAAAGGTTTTTCTTAAAACCATTTGGACTCATTAAGGGTTTTTATTAAAACCAAGCTTAACTTAATGCAAAGGTCCATGTGTATTATTAATAATTAAATTAACTCATACCTTTGTCAAAGGTCCAAGTTTAATTTATTATTAATAAAATAATAATAATTATTATTTTAATTATTATTAAAGGGTCTTTCAACCCTTAAGCGTCGCCGATTTATTGCCATCGTTGGAGGAGCGCCGACGTCAATCAGTGAAGGATAAATTGCTATATAAGTGGGCATGGTTTTCAAAAGTTAGCACCACCGATTATTATTTGGACATCTGCGATTTGTGGTTCTCTGTTTTTTTGATTTGCGCTTGGCTTCTCGATTTGCTTTACGTCATTTCGTTCGAATTACGCTTGGCATCTATGATTTGATTTTGCACCGTTTCATTCGATCTGCGCTTGGCGTCTGTGACTTGCATTGCTCTACATCCTTCGAAAAGCGCTTGGTGTCTTCATTTGAGCTCGCTCTATGTTTTCGATCTCCGTCAACGTCTTTGAGATCGTGCATGTTCTATGTCGTGGAGACTGCGCTTGGCAATCTCGGATTTGAGCTTGGGCTGTATCCTTACCTTTTGGCTTGACGGCAGTGGTTTGTTTGCATGCGGTTTGTGGAAGACGTTTACGTTTTCCAGGATCTTGGCATCAAAGAAAGATAAAAGAGAGGGCAGCGGTTTGTTATTTCGTTGGGCTCTTGTGACCCAACGACGGTGGCGTTTAAGCGAAAGCGCTAGACGGCAGAGGTGCTGAGTTCGATTCTCTTCGTTGGGGATTTCTTTTTGGTCGCGGTGTGCATAGAATGGTGGCCGTGAATGCACGGGAGGTATAAGGTTAAGGTATCTTTTTGTTTTGACATTGATGTTTAATGTTTAATGTTTATGTGGAGTAATAAGGTGTAAAGAGGTGTTATTTTGTATGTTATTGTACTTTGGTGGTTTTTACTAAGTTGGAGAAATAAGGTGTTATATTTGGATCTTTAATATTGTGTAATATTGTATAGTTGCTAACTCTAATTGGTGGCAAATTGAGAGTTAGTGTTGTGACAGATTTTTGAGTTCTCCTTCTTCATCAAAGTAAAGGTATGGGCAACTTCTTCCATGTATGTTGTTTATGGTATATTTTCTGAAATTGAGTTTGGAGTGAAAAGGTTGTCTACTAGGTATTATTGGTGTAAATCTTATTTTCTGGATATTGAAGATTGTTTATGCATTAAAGTTATTGTTGAATCTTTGGGTGAATGCATAATTCTGGTTGAGGAAGAAGAAGCATTTTTGCAATAGGGTTTATGTTAATAAGTCTTGCTACTTGCATTGAGATGAGAAACTAGTTGAACTCTTTTGGTGAAAAAGAATATAAGATCATTGTTGGGATATTGCAGGGTTGGCAATTGTTTTGAGATTGAGTTTGAGTTGAGATTTGAGTTGAGATTTGAGATTGGGAGTTAAGTATAGAACATATTGGGTCTCTAACAATTCTCTTTATGTTTCTATGAGATTTGAGATTGGGAGTTAAGTATAGAACATATTGGGTCTCTAACAATTCTCTTTATGTTTCTATGAGATTTGAGATTGAGATTTGGAGTTAAGTATAGAACATATTGAGTCTCTAACAATTCTCTTTATGCTTCTATGAGGTTTATGAATCACATTGGGTCTCTAACAATTCTCTTTGTGAGTTCATGCTAAGCAAGTTTTTCTTGGTGAGCTTTGAGGTTTTGAGGAAGGTTCGATGGGGACTTGTGAGCAGGTTTGGAAGGTTATGGGGACTTGTGAGTATATTTGGACAAGTTTGGTGGGGACTTGTGAGCAGATTTGGGTAGGTCCTAGCAGAGGACTTGTGAGCTGAGATTGATAGTTCTATCAGAGAACTTGAGGACAGAGGTACATTGGTTCTTGGAGAAGAACCTGAGGACAGATTTGGCAAGTCTTTGAGAAGGCTTGTGTGCAGAGGATTGATTTGTTCATAGAGTTGGACAGATCTAACAGATAGAGGAAGACTTGTACTAGACCGACTGATTGTGTTTGGTACAGGTAGCTGAGCTGCTGTGGACGTGATCATAGAAGGCAGAGGTCTCTTAGGCTAAGCATTGAGGACAGGAGGTCTTCGATGGAAAGGAGTTCCACGTGCTGGCAAGAGGTAGAGGTAGTTGATCTTCTGAGGGATCATTTCCAGAGCAGAGGGGAAGGTATCTCCTTTGAGCAGAGGCTCATAAATTTAGATTAGGGGAAGGTGTCTCCTTTGGGCCGAGGCTCATAAACATTGTAATTGGGAAGGTTTCCCAAAGAACTTTGAGATAAATTTTAGAGAAAAGTTTTGTGGACGTAGCCCAGGCATTCGGGTGAACCACGTTAAAATTGGTGTCACTTTGTGGATGATTTTGTGCATTGTTTTGATATTGCTTTGGGTATATTGCTTTACTAGTTTTGAAGTATAAAGGAAAAAGTAAAAAGAGGTCTTATATTGTTCACCCCCCCCTCTCAGTATAAGCTTGTGTTCTTCAATTGGTATCAGAGCGGGTGCCTTCGAAAAGTTTAACAGCTTGAAGGAAGATCTTACAAGAACACAAATGGCAAGGAAAGGCAAAAGCAAAACCATGAGACACAAGAAGAAGAAAACACACATGGTCATGAAAGAAAATGAAGATGAACTCAATGTTGCTATTTTGGGAGGAAGAATGGAAATAGATTCAAGAGATGAATCAAACAGTGGAGAACAGGCCAGATTAATAAAGTTTTGCACCAGATGTGGGAAGACCGGTCACTTTGCAGCTGATTGCTCACAAGGTAGAGAATGTTTTGTTTGTGGTCAACTCGGTCATAATGAACGTCATTGCCATGGGTTTAGTAGCAGTGAAGATGAAGATGATCCATTCAAAATTGGTGAAGAAACAGATTCAAAACAGGAATGTGATGAAGAAGGAAGTGATGCAGAAGCAAATTGGAAACATAAACTAATTTCAGCTCTGAGTAAAAAGGTTGAGGATGCAGAAGATATAATCACCAGTTTGAAAGTACAAACAGAAGAATACAAGAAATTTTTTGAAGATCTCGAAATGCAATTAACCAGGAAAATAGAGTATTGCAGTAAGCTAGAAAAAGAAATTGACGGTTTAAGAATGCAGACAGAAGAAATGAGTAATAAAGTCGATATATGCAGCAAACATGAAGAGGAATCTAACAAAGTTGTTAGCAATCTGAAGCTGCAAATAGAAGAGTCCAAAAGGAGTGAAGAAACTCTCAGGTCTCAGATCAATGAGAAAGAGACTATTTGTTGCAAACAAGAAGAAGAGATTGTTTCATTGAAGAAACAACTAGAAGAGGCCAATACAAATCTTAAAATCAAAGATGAGCACAACAATCAAGGAAAGAGGTATTCTCACAAGCACAAGAAGAGTTTCTACCTAGACAAAGCAAGTAAGTGTTCTAGTAGTGATAGTGAAAGTTCTTCAAGTGATAATGAAAATGAGATGTTGTTCATATCAGAAAAAGAGGAAGAACCAAAACATAGATTCATTATCATGAAATGTCTTAGATGTGGAAATTTTGGTCACCTTGAGGATGATTGCACAAATAATGATTTGGTTTCTAGTATGTATGAGGATGCTTCAGAAAACTATAAGGAAGATGCATGTATGGTTTTTGAAAAGGGTAGCACCTCTAGTGATAAGAAATCTGAAAAAGGCTTTGATGATTCTAAAAGCAAACATATAGAGGAAGGTGAAGTAGATCTTAAAGGTGAACTTATTAGTGCTCTTAGTGCTTTGAAAAAGGAAAGAAAGAAGAATGCTAGACTCAAGGATAAGTTAGATGAATGTTGTATGGAGAGAGATGATCTTATAGAAAGTCTTGACTTCTCTATAGCTAAGACACAAGAACTCAAGGATGAGTTAGAGTCTAAGGTTCTTGAGTATAGTGAGTTAGAACAGAAAATGGCTTCTTTGAAAGAGGAAACTAAAGGGTACAAGGATAAGCTTCACAGGTTTCAAGATAGCTCCAAAAAGGTTAAGTCTCTCATCAAAGGTCAAAGAAAGACAACAGATAAAATAGGTCTTGGTTTTGTTAAGCCTCACAAGGAACAAGTTGGAGAGTCTAGTAAGAGACTCCAAAAGGAAGAGAGTTCTGATGAGGAAAGTATTTCAGATCATGAGTCCTTGAATGATAGATGCACGAGAAATAGAAAATAGAATTCAGAATGAGAAGAAGAAGTTTTCAGAACCTAAGAGGTCAAATAAAGGAAAGTTTCAAGGCAGATGTTTTGCTTGTCACGAGGTTTGGTCACATAGCTTCACATTGCATGGCTCAAGTGAAGAAGGTAAATGACAGTTTCAGAGGTGGTAATTTCTTTCAAGGGTATTGCTACTCTTGTCAACAGTTTGGGCACAAGGCAGTTTATTGCAAGGCAAATATCAGGAACAGGTTTGATCAGAACAGGTTTGGTCAGAACAGGTTTGGTCAGAACAGGTTTGGTCAAAACAGGTTTGGTCAGAACAGGTTTGGTCAGAACAGGTTTGGTCAGAACTGGTGGATTCAAAGAATAGGTATGCCTAAAAGAAATAACATTGTTACTTGTTATAAGTGCAACAATGAAGGTCACACAGTCAGACAGTGTAGAGCTGAAATTCCAGAATACAGGAATAGGAACAGTGGCATGATCAGGTCCAAGGATCAAGGCATGGATAAAAACAGGGATGAGAACAAGAACAAGAACAGTGACAAGAATAGGAATATGGACAAAGAGTTCAAGAGAAGGCCCGACAAGGAAGTTATAGACGCTGATGATGATCAGTGCCTAATGGGAGTTTTACTCCCACCCCAGAATTAATCACCTCATCGGGAGGTGGGGGAGGGACTAAGCTAAGAGGTTAATTCTTAGTCCCGAGCCCCAAAGGTGGCCCTTTGCCATTGATGACAAAGGGGGAGAGATATGAGTAAGGGGGAGAGCTTCAAAGTGAAGAGGAAAGCTTCAAGTCAGGGGGAGCAAAACTTCAAAGGAAGATTCTCGGTTGTTAGCACAGTTGGTTTCAGTTGGTTTCAGTTTTTGCTCTTGAGAAGTGTTGTCAATAAAGGTTTGCCATCAATGACAAAGGGGGAGATTGTTGGCAATTTTGGGTACTTTGGGTACATTGCCTTTGCTAAAATGTATAAGTTGTCATTGATGTCAAAAGGCATTTTTGTGTTGATTTCAAAAGAGTGTGATGTCAAGAATATCTTGAGAAGCTTCATTATGTTAAAGGGTTTTTATTAAAACCATGGTGACAAGGCTAAAGGTTTTTCTTAAAACCATTTGGACTCATTAAGGGTTTTTATTAAAACCAAGCTTAACTTAATGCAAAGGTCCATGTGTATTATTAATAATTAAATTAACTCATACCTTTGTCAAAGGTCCAAGTTTAATTTATTATTAATAAAATAATAATAATTATTATTTTAATTATTATTAAAGGGTCTTTCAACCCTTAAGCGTCGCCGATTTATTGCCATCGTTGGAGGAGCGCCGACGTCAATCAATGAAGGATAAATTGCTATATAAGTGGGCATGGTTTTCAAAAGTTAGCACCACCGATTATTATTTGGACATCTACGATTTGTGGTTCTCTATTTTTTTGATTTGCGCTTGGCTTCTCGATTTGCTTTACGCCATTTCGTTCGATTTACACCTGGCATCCGTGATTTGCCCTTGCACTGTTTCATCTGATTTGCGCTTGGCGTCCATGGTTTGCCATTGCTCTACATCCTTCGAAAAGCGCTTGGTGTCTTCAGTTGAGCTCGCTCTGTGTTTTCGATCTCTGTCGACGTCTTTGAGATCGTGCATGTTCTGCGTCATGGAGACTGTGCTTGGCAATCTCGGTTTTGAGCTTGGGTTGTATCCTTACCCTTTGGCTTGACGGTAGTGGTTTGTTTGCATGCGGTTTGTGGAAGACGTTTACGTTTTCCAGGATCTTGGCATCAAAGAAAGATAAAAGAGAGGGCAGCGGTTTGTTATTTCGTTGGGCTCTTGTGACCCAACGGCGGTGGCGTTTAAGCGAAAGCGCTAGATGACAGAGGTGCTGAGTTCGATTCTCTTCATTGGGGATTTCTTTTTGGTCGCGGTGTGCATAGAATGGTGGCCGTGAATGCGCGGGAGGTATAAGGTTAAGGTATCTTTTTGTTTTGACATTGATGTTTAATGTTTAATGTTTATGTGGAGTAATAAGGTGTAAAGAGGTGTTATTTTGTATGTTATTGTACTTTGGTGGTTTTTACTAAGTTGGAGAAATAAGGTGTTATATTTGGATCTTTAATATTGTGTAATATTGTATAGTTGCTAACTCTAATTGGTGGCAAATTGAGAGTTAGTGTTGTGACAGATTTTTGAGTTCTCCTTCTTCATCAAAGTAAAGGTATGGGCAACTTCTTCCATGTATGTTGTTTATGGTATATTTTCTGAAATTGAGTTTGGAGTGAAAAGGTTGTCTACTAGGTATTATTGGTGTAAATCTTATTTTCTGGATATTGAAGATTGTTTATGCATTAAAGTTATTGTTGAATCTTTGGGTGAATGCATAATTCTGGTTGAGGAAGAAGAAGCATTTTTGCAATAGGGTTTATGTTAATAAGTCTTGCTACTTGCATTGAGATGATGAAACCCTTGTTGTTGGTAAAAATAATATAAGCATCATTGTTATATGATATATTGCATGGTTGGCAATTGTTGGGTTGTGTTTTATATTCTTGAGAAAAGCATACTACATCTATCTTATTCTTTTGAGATTGAGTTTGAGTTGAGATTGAGTTGAGATTTGAGATTGGGAGTTAAGTATAGAACATATTGGGTCTCTAACAATTCTCTTTATGTTTCTATGAGATTTGAGATTGAGATTTGGAGTTAAGTATAGAACATATTGAGTCTCTAACAATTCTCTTTATGCTTCTATGAGGTTTATGAATCACATTGGGTCTCTAACAATTCTCTTTGTGAGTTCATGCTAAGCAAGTTTTTCTTGGTGAGCTTTAGGTTGAGGTTTTGGACGAGGTTCCGGATGGGGACTTGTGAGCGAGGTTTGGGCGAGGTTCCAGTGGGGACTTGTGAGCAGATTTGGACGAGGTTTCGGTGGGGACTTGTGAGCAGATTTGGACAGGTCCTAGCGAGAGGACTTGTGAGCTGAGATTTGAGAGTTCTATCAGAGAACTTGAGGACAGAGGTACATTGGTTCTATCGAGAAGAACCCGAGGACAGATTTGGCAAGTCTTTGAGAAGGCTTGTGTGCAGAGGATTGATTTGTTCATAGAGTTGGACAGATCCGACAGACGAGAGGAAGACTTGTACTAGACCGACTGATCGTGTTTGGTACAGGTAGCTGAGCTCGCTGTGGACGTGATCATAGAAGGCGAGAGGTCTCTTAGGCTAAGCATTGAGGACAGGAGGTCTTCGGTGGAAAGGAGTTCCACGTGCTGGCAAGAGGTAGAGGCGGTTGATCTTCCGAGGGATCATTTCCAGAGCGAGAGGGGAAGGTATCTCCTTTGAGCGAGAGGCTCATAAATTCAGATTAGGGGAAGGTGTCTCATTTAGGCCGAGGCTCATAAACATTGTAATTAGGAAGGTTTCCCAAAGAACTTTGAGATAAATTTTAGAGAAAAGTTTTGTGGACGTAGCCCAGGTATTCTGGGTGAACCACGTTAAAATTGGTGTCACTTTGTGGATGATTTTGTGCATTGTTTTGATATTGCTTTGGGTATATTGCTTTACAATTTTGAAGTATAAAGGAAAAATTAAAAAGAGGTCTTATACTGTTCACCCCCCCCTCTCAGTATAAGCTTGTGTTCTTCATATTTTGCTTCTTTAAGAAATAAGGAGAATCTCTCCTTATCGCTAGTTGATATATTCTTATATCCTTTAAGGGTATCTATCAAGTTTTGAGAATATAATTCCATTTCATGAAATAATTCTTTGTTAATAAATGTATTTTTTATTATTTCATCCATATTCCTTCTTGATAGGTTTTGAGATAGAGTTTCTTGTTAATCCTTAGAATTGTAAATATGGATTTGATAGTAGTCCTTTGAATACTCTGAATTGAATCTTTGAAGTAGTCTACCTTATGATTCCCTAGTTTAGAGTATGTGAATTTGATTTTATAGAACCTTTCTAGAGCTTAGGTTTTGTAGGCTTCCTTATATCTCCCTACTTAAGAGAAAATTCTTATAGAATTTAAGTTTTGTAGAGACCTTATGAATCCCAAATAGATTGGGATACTTGATAAGTTTTGAATGAATGCTATTATTATCAAGTTTTGTAGAATGCCTTATTTCTCCCTAGTGATTTTTAATATGTTGTATGATTGATAAAGTGCTTTTTGTGAATAGTAGTTCAATTTTAGGTTGATTTTGTAAATTTTTGTAAATACCAAAATTAACTTTTATTACTCCTTATTTCTCTTATTGAACTAAGCACTTTCTAATTTGATGAGGTTCTAATGGTTGGATTTATTTTACCCCTTTAATATAGTTTTGAGACAATAATACCAATTAATTTCCAAATCTTAATAATTCTTAATGAACCTCCTTTTTATAGCTTTTGATAATTGGTATTTAATGTTTATAAATTCCAATATCCTACTTTGGTGTCGTATTCCTTATAACTCCTTATAATAAATTAATAAAAAAAAAAAAATTAATTATTTTTTTTTTTTTTTTTTTTTTGTGGGGTCGCATCCCCCCCACCTCTCCCATCCTTTTTTTTCTCTTTTTTTTTTTTTTTTTCCTCACCCCCCCCCCCCCCCCTCTCCCCCCCCCCCCCCCCCCTTTTATTTTTTTTTCCCCCCCGCCGAGGAGGGGGGGGGGGGGCGCGGGTTTTCCTTGGCCCTCTTTGGGGGTTGGGTGGAACATTGGTCTCCCCCGGACCCTTAATTTGAAATATTAGAAAACAATAATATTTGCAATAATGGAATTTTAATTTTCCAAGTAGAAATCCTTATTTCTCCTAAGTTTAATTTATAAATATTAAGCTATAAATTTCCTTTAATTTTTTCTTTCAAATATGGTTGATTTCCCTATAGTTTTCAACCTTATATTATACCCTTCTAACTCCTATTAATGAAAGTAAATTAGAATAAGGTAAATTCTTACCTTTGTAATGTTGCAAACCCAAAATATTCAACATTGAATTTGATTGTAGATGACAATAATATTTATGTCCTTTCTTTAGGTGCTATAACCAATAGAATGCTTTCATTATTACTTGGATTCATTGCTTGGATGGTGGTGCCTCAATTATAGAGTCTTTGATCTCCCTTGACAAGGGTTGTTAATGATCCTCACCTTTCTTCCACACTGCAACTTAGGCTACTACAAATATGCTATGAATATGGCTATGGATGTTGTTATGAAATTGGTTATGAATGCTGATGACCTCCTTGGTCTTTGGTGCCTTTTAATAGAAGAGGAATCTTGAAATGTGTGACAAGTGTCACGATGGTTATCTTTGAGCGCTTGAGGGATGAGAAGATGCTTATTGCCACTTGTAAATTTTTTCTAGGTAAAGGATGAGCATTACAATCTTGGATGAGTGCTAATTATTTTTGATGATATGTATCTTCTTCCTTCTAACACACCAACCTTCTTCCCTATAAAATTTTCTTGGTCAAACTTGCAACGAATGGGTGCTCGTGTGGGAAACATTAGGATTTCCTTCTATATGATAAGTGCTACCTTCCTGTTGTGCATGATATTTTTACATAATTCCTCTTCAATGTATCTTTGCAATACCCTTATTAAAAATGCAACACAACCAACTCTTCCTTTATTTGATGGTGCTTGGTATGAGTTGGTTCTAGCTGGAGTGGAGAGCAAAACCTTTGGAGACTTGGAGCTAGGATTTGAGCAATGATCTTGAAGGCTTCAAGCACTACTATGGTGGAGTTTGAAATACTCCAATGATGCTCCTTGGACGTATGTCTAGTGTAATATTTTGTGCTTTTTTCCCCTTATTTTTCCAACTTGTTATGAAATCCCTTTTGTAGATAATATTGCCCTTGAATATAATACTTCTCCTTTCTTTGTATTGTGCTTTATTTGCTTGTAGGTTTGGTTGTCCAAATCATAGAAGATATGAGCCTTTTGAGAGACTCTTCTACCTTGCTTGGAGAATACTCTTTACATGGTCACTTTCAGCTGATCTCCTTTGTGAAGAATGTGTCTTTGTGGCACTTAAAATTTTTCCTTTTTCCTACATCAGATAGATTAGTCTAGTGCAAGATAATGTAAATAAAATTGTATATAGAATACCTTATTTTTGCACCTTCTTTTGCACTTTATTCTGTTGGTTTTGATGGTGACTTTCTCGTGGGCAAGGGTTTATTTGATGTTGTCTCTTTTTCTAGACAACTCTATCCTTTGCTTGGTTACTTTGGTAATAAACCCAATCTAATAACCAAGTAGATAGAAGCTTTTTGAAGAAGTAATTTATGCACTATTTTTTTATGTAAATAGCCTTTAGTGCACTTTGAATATGAGATTCACCAAGTCTCAATTTGAAGCTTCTTTTGCTGATTTGATGGTGGTTTTCTTCTCCACTTCCTTGGAGGAATCTGATCTGATTTTTGGTGGCTTCTTTGGACCATGAAGTGTTGTAGATTATGTGTACCAAATAGTGTCTCTAGACACTTCGATAATCGGCTAGTTTTTGTGTCCTTGATATTTAACAATCAACAAACACAAACTAATCCTTTTGAGAGTAACTAGTTAAAGATTAACTAGTGTAGTGCTAATGGGTTACTAATAAAATTTAATGGTGACAATAATATCTCCTTATCGCTCTGATAAACTATCAAAATAATTTTTAAATGCACTTAGTAATCTTTTGCAATATTTCAAGAGTAATCTGTAATGAACCCTTAATGAGTATTCTATAATTTTTCACTACAATCAATATTGTAGGATGTAGTCTTCTTGCCTTCTAAATAGATAATAGGTATATGATAATTTTATTTCTTTCAAAAATATCTAACTCCTATTAAATGTGCAATTATATCTTAAAAATAATTCTCCTTTTTGCATATTCTTGAAGACTATAATATGGTTTCTTCTTCTTGCAACTTTAACCAAATATGGTGCTTAATAGAATTCGATAATGAAACCTAATTTGAAGTTCAACTAATTACACCTTGGTTTCTTACATTTAATGGCTTCTAAATTAGATGTATATCTAAGTGTTTGATTCACCAATTTGCCACCTTGTAGTGGATGAACTCGCAACTTCTTGTTGATTGTCCTGAACAACTTCTTGCTTCACCAAACTGTGGTCTTGAACTTTATGTCTTGAGCCTAGGGTTTGGTGGCCTGATCTTCCTAGTGATCTTCTATTTTTTGTTGTAGATTTAAAGAACTATTTTCTCTGAATTATACCTTCTTGTTGTGAGAGGTAATCTCTAAATATCTTATATTTGGTAGGCTTGTTATGTCTGAATCCTCCTTTAATATTCTTGTAGAATTCTAACTTCTAATAGGATCTTCTTCTTCTCAAGATTTTGAATATCTTGAGGTCTTCATTGGATTCTTCTTTTAGGATTTGGCACTCCTTGCCAAATTATTCTTCTCTTGGACTTGTTGTTGGATGGCAATAATTGTCCCAAGTCCTTCACTATCAGGAGCTTTCTCCTTGGTAGTGGATTTCTCCAATGAGTCCTCCTAGGAACTCTTTTGATGATGCTTCCACGATATCTACAACAAGGCTCTCCAAGCCTTTTTATTTTTCCTCCTTGAGAACTCTCCAAGGTCTTCTATATTGTAGCTTCTCTGGTCTTCCAACTGAGACCTTTTCTTCAACCTTCTACTTTTGGAAGTGTTGGTGATGAGATCTTCTTCTAGGATCTCTAAAATTTGCTACTTCTATGATCAAGATGTTAGAGTAGGTTGTTTACCTTAGCTCATGTTCACCTAGGTAATTTATTTTCCTTTTATTTAGTTATTCCATGTATTTTCCCCACCCACTTATGTGTGGATATTTCATTTATCTTATTTAGATATTATGAGATGTTACATATTTATTTCTTAGATATTATGGGGATATTTTTAGGTTTGACTATTCCTAGGAGTTATGGGGATATTTTTAGGTATATTTGGAGGGTTGAGATTCTTTCTCCCCATAGCGGTTACAGATCTATGGACCATATCACTTATTCCTTTTGTACGGTGGATATTTGTCCTTAGCTTGATCCTACCGCTATGGTTGATCATCCTTGCCTATATAAGCAAGGCACCTTCATTGTACTTATTGAAGAGGAAGTTCCATTTTTAGATATAATATATGATATTGTTGCTCTTTGTTTTGCATATCTATTTGTAAGCTTATGCTATCAATTTGCTTTCATATTCTTGTTTTGGTTGAATGTGGTGTTTCTGTTAACACTTGAGATCCTTGCAGCTTGGAATGATCTGATTATCATTCCTTTCATGGTATCAGAGCAATAGGTGTTGCAGTCATCCATTTGTGAGTGTTGTGCAGTTGTTTCTCTTGCAGGTTCGAAGATTGGTGTGGAAGCTTCAATTTTTGTGATCGGGTCCTTGGTGGAGTTTTTTGGCAAGTTTGTGTCTCTCCTTCCATTTTTAGATCATCATCAGCCTCCTAAAATCTCTTCTTCCCATACTGTAATAGCCTCATTCCCTTGGATCTATCCTAAGCATTTTTTTCTTGAGCATTTCCTTTTTTGGCAGGGTCACCAACCCAACCCGTTTTTATATTTTGCATGTATCTCCTGATAGAAATGGAATTTTTCCACAAAAGTTTTTTGAGGTCTGTATATTCATTCTTATGATTTGTGTCCAAAATTTCAGCTCATTTGGATAAGTATTCTTCAATATATCTTGATTTTACGAAAACCTACACTTTTTTAGTAATCTGCATATATCTTCATCAAAAATTCTAATTTTTTGTAGATTTTTTTACAGAATGTGTAAAATCATATGATAGACCTTCCCATAAAATTTCAGAGCATTTGGAGTTGTATTCTGACTGTTACAGTGATTTTACTATTTTTAGTAAACTCGTCCTTTCAGGAGAAATATTGGGAGTTGCTCAACGAAATTTTTTCCAGGCCTGTAAAATCATTTTTTTGATATGTCTGTAAAATTTTAGATTTTTTGGATCTGTATTTAGAAATTTATAATGATTTTATGACTGCACTCTCAATATTGCATTGTGAAAAAGGTTTTTGCACTTGAACCGGTATATGGACTATTGTTATAAAGTCCCATCTTCCTTCATTTGTTGTTTGTCCACTTAGTTTGGAACTTTGTGATCAGCTTACTTGGTGTTCAGTATTGGTGGAGCCTACACATTGTTGTGCTTGAGGAGTCCTTTGTCTTTGACTTCCCTTGCTTTGTTGTGGTGCATCCTCTTGTGCCAATCTTCCTCATTGAGACACTTAGTTTGAAGGAGGGGATTCTTTTGGGAATTCCTTTGGAGATTTTTTCAAAGTTTAGAAGCTTCATTTGTGCATTGATGTGATTTTGTGGTATTTTGCACCACCTTGTGACATCACACTAGACCTCTCACATTATAATGGCATTTGATTTTGGGGGGGCTCTTCTACTTTTGAGGACATCTTGGAAACTTCTTTTTTTAAACTTAGCATAGAGGCAAATGCTGAAACTTTTGAAGCATGGTTTAAGGTACTTTGTTCATTATGTCAAAGTGAAGGTTTGGATCCTTTGTTCATAACTCCAAAACCCAAACCAATGGTGAAGGATAAGGAGTATAGGACATGGTTCATGAACAATTTAAGGATATCTAGCATGCTTTATTATTCAGTTTGTGGGGAGCTTCAAAATTTTATTGGAGTTCACAAGAACACACCTCACCTTGCTTATCATATGTTGAAAAGAAAGTTTTTACCCAAGGCACCTTCTCTTACAATTGCTTGCATGGAGGACATCATTTGTGACATTGCATATTTGTTTTTGGAGTCACTATCTCATGATGTTTTGGATGATGAGGTTGATGCTACAATACTTGCTTTAGATATTTTATAGGATACATCTCCACACTTATTTTCTGTGGATGATCATGTTGATGTTGTAGCATATACAACAGATATTTCATGGCATGTTACATCCTTACATACAGATGACTTCTTGGATGGTGTTGCCTCTCTCTTCATTGAGAGTCACACATGTGATTTTCTTGACATGTATGAGGAGCTCACTCATTTATTTGATGATGATGTATACATTGTATCTCCTCCATGTACTTCTTCCTTTGTGGACCCTTTTTTGGTGTGCCCTCCTTCTTTGAGTGAGCCACCTTGTCCACCATTTTCTTCTCCTATTTCTTTCACATTGGATGATGTACTCCTACAAGAGTTGGATACAAATATTTTATCTTCAGTTGGACTCTCACTTGGAGATCCTAAAGACCATGTTGATTCTTTTGAGGCTTCTAAGCCTCCACTTCTTTCTCTTGCTACTTCCATGGGCTCATCATCACTTATGCAATAGGACATTGGTGATTCTTCCTTGATGGATGCTCTTCACACATCTCTTCCACTTTTGCACACTCATGGTTTTGTGCACATTGATCTTTTGGATGTTGATTGGGACTATATTCTACCCTATTTTGGTGTTGGTTTGGGCTTCTACATTCTTGGAGATTCATTTCATAATTCATTGGTGACATCTTCTTCACTTCAACTCAGTTTGAAGGATTCTACATCATCATTCTACATTTTATTCCCATCTTCTCACACTCACTTGGAGTGGGAAGACATTCAACGGATGCTTCATGGCTACTTTCTTCCTCGTGGGAGACACATTGTTCATCACAGAGGCATCCACTTCTTCATAGGACTTATTCATGGAGCTCGTCATCCTAGGGGGGTGTTGGGAGCACTCCTTGGCTCCATTCCTACTTCTTCTCTCTTTCTAGCTGGATGGTTTTTTTCCACATGGTTTTCCACCTTCTGGTTCAAGAGCTTTTGGATACACATTGTACATGAGTACCTAATCAGGCCTTGTTGCCGGGACTCATATTGTGGATATGCCACTTTATTTTTTGGCACCTAGCTTCACTTGAGGGGGGTGTTAGAGTAGGTTGTTTACCTTAGCTCATGTTCACCTAGGTAATTTATTTTCCTTTTATTTAGTTATTCCATGTATTTTCCCCACCCACTTATGTGTGGATATTTCATTTATCTTATTTAGATATTATGAGATGTTACATATTTATTTCTTAGATATTATGGGGATATTTTTAGGTTTGACTATTCCTAGGAGTTATGGGGATATTTTTAGGTATATTTGGAGGGTTGAGATTATTTCTCCCCATAGCGGTTATAGATCTATGGACCATATCACTTATTCCTTTTGTATGGTGGATATTTATCCTTAGCTTGATCCTACCGCTATGGTTGATCATCCTTGCCTATATAAGCAAGGCACCTTCATTGTACTCATTAAGAGGAAGTTCCATTATTCAAATCTAATATATGATATTGTTGCTCATTGTTTTGCATATCTATTTGTAAGCTTATGCTATCAATTTGCTTTCAGATTCTTATTTTGGTTGAATGTGGTGTTTTGTTAACACTTGAGATCCTTGCGGCTTGGAATGATATGATTATCATTCCTTTCACAATAACAGGGCTCTATCAGTCCCTTTCTATATCTTCCAATATTGGAAGTTTTTCCAATGAGATCTACTTCAGATCTCTTCTTCTTCTGAAATAAGTCTTTAATTAGTAAAGGAGATCACCAATATTATATTTCATGGACTCTTCTTTGGAGTCTTCTTTTGAATCAGGAACTCTTATCTGAAGTCTTCTTAAATAAATCTTCTTTGAAGTATTTCTTTTGAATTAGGAATTCTTCTCTGAAGTCTTCTTCATAATTAAGGCTTCTATGGCCTTATTTGCTTCTACACTCTACAGGTATTTATCTTGAATGGAGATCACCAATCTCTTATCTCCTTCTTGACTCAACTTTTGGAGTCTATTCTTCCTCGAGTCTATTATAAGGCTACTATGGCATTTTCTTCACTTCTACAATTTGCAGGATTTGCAACTTTTGTAATGGGACCCTTTTTATCAAGGTCTTTGAAATCTTTAGTCTTCTCCTTGTTGTTGCAAATGCTAGAATGATTCTAAGAATATATTCTTCCTATCTCTCTTATAGGAAGCTTTCCAAACTTTTTCCTGAATCTCCTTTTCCTACAACAATTTTCTAGAAACTAGAATGAAAGAATTTATAATTATGAACCAAGGCTTCTATGGATGTTTTTTGGATCAAGGCTTCTATGGCTTTTTTTTGGATCAAGGCTTCTATGGCATTTTTTTGGATCAAGGCTTCTATGGTTTTTTTTTGGATCAAGGCTTCTATGGCCTTTTTTTGGATCAAGGCTTCTATGGCATTTTTTTCTAGATCAAGGCTTCTACAACATTTTTTTGGATCAAGCCTTTTATGGCCTTTTTTTGCAATGTGAAGTTTTTCAATCTAGCAATGGAGATCTTCAATCTCTAAACTTCACCAAGACTCTACTCCTAGAGTCTCTTCCATAATGTCTATTTTCCTGCAATAAAGAACTTTAGATAATGGTTAGCGTAAAAATATCCAGATATTTTGAGATCAATAATATTCACTAGTTGATCCATCAAACTAGTGGAACAAAATACTGAGTCCTAGTCTTCACGAGTTTTCTTACAACTCTATGGAAATAATCTAGCAAATGTAATCTCAAATTTTTTGTAACTGAGATTTATTTTAGTCCTCACTTATGGCTATCCCCATTCCTATATTGATTCACCATGGCTTTAATACCTCTATTAGCTTTTGAGGATATATACAGTGGGAGAGATCTAACATAGGTCCTAATAAGATGCAAAAAATATGAAAGAAAGTAATTTTACAATATGACTGAAATATACTATAAATAGAAATGATGAAAATACAATGCAGTATGGAGGTAATGGTCACTCCATTAATACAAGCTAAAGAGCTACATTGTACTCCATATAGTATTTCTACTACTATCTACTACTCTCTACTACAATGCACTTGATATGTGATATGTCTACTATGAGGCCCTTTATATAGGAAGATATATTCCTTGGCCAACACTCTACCTAGTTGTACAAGGGGATACTTTGCACATTATAACTTGCATATTGCTACTTGTGCATTTATTACATTGCTTGAAGTAACTAGCTAACTTCCCCCTAAAGTAATCTCCTACTCTAACTATGTACCAAAGGTGATACATTTACATGATCCAAATGATGTAATATACTCTACCTCTAACAACATATACATTCAAGAGTTATCCTAATCCCTAGACATACTTTCAAATGTTCATTGGAGAATACCTAACAAGCGGAGGCCTTGAGGAAAAAATAAGGATTATTTATGTTTTTTAAAATATTAAAATGGAATATTTTTTTGGATAAGGATTATTATGAGTATTATAATTATGAAGAAGGAATAGATGTTTTGTAAATACTCTTGTTACATTATTTGAAGAATGGAAGATTAATTATTTTTTATTTTATGTTTAGTTCTTGGAAATAGATAGTTATTTGTTATAATGGAAAGGATGTGTTATTGATGGGAATTAATAGAATCTAATTGATGGGTTATGGTGATGAATCCTTTAGATGTTGATTTTATCCTTTTTATTACAAATAAAGGAAATGCTAAATTCTAGTATTATGATTTGAAAAATATTTAAATTTCTAGTCTTTATCAATGTGTTATGTTGAATTTAATTAAGATTTAATATAGCACTTTATTTTATTTTAGGAGAGATGTTTATTTATTTTAAAATATTTAAAATCTTGGGTTAGATGGGGGTTTTGAACATGAAAATAGATCCATATTATAAACCCTCGAGTCAATATGAATACACTTCCTAGTCGAGTTGTAGTGAGGAAATAACTAGGTATTTGTGAATGATACACCCTAAAGGTGAGGCTTAGGTCACCCAAAATGATGAGGCTTTTAGATAGTCATAGTAGTGAGACTTTTAGGTAGTCCTAACGATGAGGCTTGGATAGGTCCTAAGTGGTGAGGCTTGGATCTATTTCTAACGGTGATTGGTATGGGATAATACACTAGATCATTCATAAGATAGTATAGTAGTGGCACCTTACGATGAGCTAAGAGTGACCATGATCATTACCAAGTGAGTTGTAATGATCTTAGTTATCTCACAATGAGGTGAAGCTAACTAATCACTAAGGCATCACACCAAATAGATGGACTTATGTAGGGTTAGGGAATTGGTTCCCCCTTTAAGTGTTATGGGCCTTAAAGGATAATCCCTACATCATGGTCAAGTTGTCCTATACTGGTGAGGGTATAGGAAAAGTGGGGGGACCACTGATGACATATTTTCTAAATGATGAGGTTTAGAAAAGTAAACCCTAGAAGTATGAGAAGTTGGCCACTCCTATCCACTTGAGTGTCGTATATAGTGACAATGAAATCAAAATGTGGTTATGCCTTATACTACTAAAATATAGTGGGTCTTCTTTGTGAGTTAATCCTTACAAATAAAAAGTGTCTTTCTCCTTTGGGGTGGGTTGTTATAGTTAAGGATGATAACCAACACAAGACAAATTTTTTTTTGTTAGATAAAGGATTTATATTGCAAAAAGGGTTTTAAGGATCCCTGAACCTAGTTACAAAATCAGCTAAGATAGTTGTGTTCTACTGAAGGATATACCTAGTATTCCTAGTAATACACTAACTATTAGAGGCCTTAATAGAGGGCACAACATCAACCTTGAAATTCTGGATACATTTCCTAAAAACAAGATAATGAGGACGCAGCCTCAGACCAAAGGCCATAAGCAAAAAGAAACATAACTAGAAACATGACACTAAACCTAAATAAGTTGACTCCTTCTCACTGGAAGGACAAAAAACTAGAAAAAACCTATTAACAGAGAAACACCTGGCTTCGCATAGGGTAGCCGTAAGCACTAAAAACCAAAAAAAAATGAAATTAGTCCTCAGCTAAAACATTGCTTTCTTCCTTCGCGACCTCTTCCTCAACTTCTTTAGGTTCATCTTCCTTAGGTTCAGTATTCACAACATCCTTAGTCACTTCAGCAGCTCCATCACCCTCTTGAATATCTTGGCCATAGAAAAGATTTTGAAGACCTTCCTTGATGTCCATGGTGCAGTTAACCATCACATTTATCATTACCATGGTGGAAGAAATGATGAATTCTTTGATTTTTTTATTCTCCTCATTATCATATTTGATTTCAATCACATTTTTCTTGGTGGCCATGTTTTGGATCCTTGCCGACTTCCTCACTGGTTCGTCAGAGCTATCAAAACTTATACTTCTTCTTGCTCTTAATTTAGAAACTACTTCAATGGCCTTCTTCTTCTTTTCAGCAAGATACAAACGTCCCAAGGAAGTTTTAGTTTTAGTAGGGCTGGTAGGGACATGATTATGTTTAGGACTATTGGCCACAATGTAAGAATAAATGACCTTAAACATACCTTGGTGGTGAGGGAGATCATGGTTTTTCTTATCTATGCAAGAAGAAATGGAATGGTTCATGGATTTGAGGAAAAATGAGGAATGTTGAGGGGATTTATGTCTTTGAAATGGTTTACAAAGGCAAGGTGATAGGTTTTCAAGGTTTTCTCAGGGTCAGCAACATAGATAAATTCCAGAATTGGCTTCATCACAAAATTCTAGGGGAGAAGGAGAATAGTTCTGTAGACACCAAAATCCAGCCACTTGTAAGTCATCTATACCTTCCTGCCAGCCACGTGTCAGTCATCCATCCTTCCCGCCATTATTTGGCCCAAATCCACACTTTCCCACCATTATTTGGCCCAATTTCACTTTTCCCGCCATTTTTCATCCCCAAATTTATTTAAATTAATATTTATATATATATTTTAATATTTTAATATATTTTAATATATATATAAATAAAGTTTAAGTGATTTAATCTGAGCCATCCATCCTTCATTTAATCTCATCCGTCCATCCATCTTAATCCCTTTCACAACCTAGATTTATTCTCTACCCTTGGATCCACTTTAATCTTAGCCACACGTTCAAAGTGTCGTTAAAACCCTAAAGTGTGCCCTAAGAGTAGATTATAAATTGAGTCACCTTGATGGCTCAAACCCTATCTATCTCTTTGGCTAAACCTACTTATCTTCCCTATCTAAGTCTGGAGTTGGCTATTGCCGTTAATCCTGAGTCTTCTGAGTCTTCTACGGCCCTAAGTCTGAACTAAACCCTTTCACCGCATCCATCGCCGTCGCCTGGTCTCGCCGCGTTAACAGGAAAAGGTATAGATTCGTCTAAAGCAAGTAATCTTTCTTTATGTATTAATCTGCTGTTGAATTCTGCATTCTGTTTATTTTTATTTCATAAATCTAGGGTTTTAGACCGCTTTCGAGGGCTCACACAAGTGGAGCCCTCTTATTAGTTTCTAACTCTTTGATAATTTTAATGTGTGCAAGATTCTAGTGGTAGATCTGATTTGTTGATAGCAAGTTGTTAAGCTGGAGTGGTCCGAGCCAAAGGATACAACGAAGCCCACTCATTCTATTGAGGTTAAGGATACATTCTTCGGAGATGCCACCACATTGTGCCAGCTAGGGTTTCGGAGAACCCTAGCACAAATTGTAACTTTGTATCACGAAAAGGGTTACGAGCCCTGTTGTACTTAAAAGGAGTTTCTAAACTCCATTGATTAATAAAAATCATTCATTTTGTACAACTGTTTTGCATTCCTTTATTGTGATTTCTTTATTTCTGTTTGGCGTTGTATCTTTAATCTACAAATGGTGATCACGGTGGGACCCCCTAGGGTTTCATGTTTTTAATACTTGCTTTACTGATCTATTCCTGTTTTTGTTTTATTTTGCAGGTTCCGAAAATCATGAAATTCGCTATTCCAGCGAACTAGGGTTTCTGAGGAGTTTGCAAAAAATGCAGCAGACGCAGAGTGGCGTCTGGAAGTCCGATCCGAAACGCAGAGGTGCGTTTCAGCCTGCGCAGACTCCCTTGGGCGTTTGAAGGCGCTTTACGTAAAAGCGTAGGCTTCCGAGTAAGTGCATTTTTTTTTTTCTTTGTTAAACTGTACTTTTTACGTTTTTGGTTTTTCTCATCGTATTCTGTTTCTTTTTCGATCATTGCTTTAAAATGAACAAAAACTAAGTAATCTGAAAAGAACAGCTTAAGTCGTATATACATTTTTTTTGTTACATTTTTAGTTACATTTTTCTGCATTGCATTATTGGTTGTTGCTTGCATAAAAAAAAAAATTGCATACCTAGCCGCATATTAGAATAGCTACGAATTATCTCTGTTTTAGTTATCTAAGTAGGACTATTGATTGGATGTCAATAGTACTCCTGCCATTGGGTGATTCTAGGCAGAGAAGTGGACGAACCTTCCGGTTGCTCCTTTGATATCTGATATCATTGGTAGGCAGGGGGTTTTAAATGGTGTACTCCACTTCTTCAGAGGAAATGGCATATTTTCAGTGGCCTCTTGCTTAGATCATTAGAAATTTTGATTTATAGCTTTGTATGTATACATTAGACAACTAAAACACTTAAAATAAAATTCACTGCATTTCATATTGCATTTAAAATAGTAATATCCGGATTTCATCACTAGGTATTGCTTGAAGTTTAGTGACGGTGGAATTCATCTCCATCCATTAAACTTCTGCCTCATACACCATAGGTCACCCCCAAGCAAACTTGTTGGATTTCATCACCAGTAAGAATCTCGTTGTCCTTTCCTAGCCATAGTTTTTACCTTTTTTGTGAATAATTCAAGATTAGATCACATGCAAAACTCATAAACCGGACACTTAAAATTTACTACAAATTAAGATCAAAAATAAGTAATTAACCGCAGTAAGACACATTGGTTGAAACCTAGGTTGTGACTGTTTTCTGATAATTTCTTTAGTGTAAATTTATCATTCAAGTTTTGCATTCTTCTTTTCTGAATTTGTTTAGATTTATTGCTTTATGGTCTTAACAAGGAATCAATCTAAAATGTTAAATCTAAATAATCAAATGAATAATTCACAGAACATCCCCACCACCAGCATGGCCACTTATCCTAGTGAATTTCAGGCAGGTTCTCCTACAGGTCTTTCACGTCCTTCTATCGTCTATCGCATGGCCATGCCCATGGAGGAAGACAATTCCTGTCATATTACCCACATTGATATGGCCCAAGTGCAAACTCACTTAAGATATGGCACTGGCTATATCCTTAAGCCAATCCAAGATTCCCCTATGCAAGATTCTATTTTTCAGCAGGATATTGCATCAACCATACCCGCCGGTTTCACTCAGTGTCTACACTAACCCCTTTTTTGAGGCTAATGTTGTATCTGCTCAGCTGGCTTCATCTCCAACATCTTCCCAGATGCTCAATTGTCCTCCTTTGGAGACAAATGTAGTGTCTTCCCGACCACTTTCTCCTCCATTTACCCCGGTGTACACCAATTCTCTCTATGAGGTTAGTGGAACCTCCTCTAGCCATGACCAATTTCAACCCTCTTCTTCCCAAACCATTTATGGTTTCACCCTACCCGGGGCACAGCTCTACTATTTCTTCCTGGTACCGCCTACTTCAGCCACCTTCATTGCCCTCGCTACGCTAGCCTCCCGTGACTACCATGGAAGCCCGCCCTCCACCTTCATCCAATCATCCCACCTCCCTTGGGTTAGAAATTAATAAGGTTAGGGAGTACCTCGACAAGTTGCTTCAGCAACAACGGCAACAAAATGCCCAACCACTTGTCGTAGTAAATCCTACACCCCAACCAATTTCTACCCAGCCAACTTTTCTTAGCTCATGCCCCACCTGGGCACCCCAATATTCGGTGGTGTCCATTCCTACCCCACATTTCTCCCAACCCAGTCCAGTTCATCATTCACCCCAATCACCTTCTTTTCGGTATCATCCATACCAACAACCTATCCATTCCACACCGCCTAATCCAGGCAATTTCATCCCATCTCATCATTTTTCCACTCCTCCATTGCATCATCATAATCATCAAACGAATCAAAATTTTCATGAAGATTCTCGACTCCATGCTATGCAACAACAGATTGACAACCTTATGCTCAACATGCCTGGCTCATCTAGTCGAAACCTACGCTAAGGTCGTTGATCAATCAACCAATTCATCCTTCGGTACCTTCATCGCCATATCCGATTGATTTCACATTACCGAAGTTTGACAAATTTCGAGGAACTGAGGATCCTCACGAACATGTGAGCTCATTCATGCATGCCTGCTTTAGAATCCAAAATAATGACGCTCTTATGCTCATAACTTTTCCTCAGACATTAGGAGGAGATGTTGTACAATGGTACAATCATTTACCTCACCATAGCATTTATGCTTACGAGCAATTGATTAATCTATTTTTAGAACGATTCTCCCTAAATGTACAAAGGAAAGTCTCATTGTCCGACTTATACAAGCTCAAGCAACATGACGATGAGACTGCTTTATGACTTTGGAAACCGTTGGAGGACAATCGTTATCAAATTGCCATTCTCCCTACCAATGGAGGAGTTAACCAAAATGTTCACCCAGAGTTGTCTAAAACCTATCTCTTGGTTACTCCAATTACAACAATACAGGACTTTTGAAGAGGCTTTGGCCCAAGCAAGTATCATAGAAGACATTAAAGTCCAAGAGGGTGTTTTAAAACCCCATAGAAAAGAATGGCAACAAAAGGGCCAACAACAAAATAATAATTATGGCCAAAACAAACAAGCACAGGCTAGTACAACCTCAAATGTTAACCAAGTTAATCAAGTGGTGGCGAGCCAGCCCGTAATGGCTCAACAACAACAAGTAATGCAAAGTCAACCGCAACCAATTGCTTATCATGCGGTACCCGCCCCTCCTCAACCAGCTCACAATACTGGGCCAACCATGGAAACTCGACCTTGGCAAACAAATCATCCCAAGCGACAGTTCACACCTTTAGATGAACCATATGCGGTCATATTCAACAAGTTATATAGCACAAATCAGTTAACTTTACCTGAGTTTAAACCTTTAGAACCATCTAGAAGGGGGAAGTATTACAAGGAGTACCTATTTTGTCCTTATCATAGGCAAAATGGACACGATATCAATAATTGTACGACTTTCAAACATGTGATCCAAGATCTTATTAAGATTGGAGCCATTAAATTGGATAGCCCCTTAGCCCAACAAAATCAAAATATTGGTGTATTTCAAACACCCCTTCCACATCGGGAGGAAGCTCCAACAACTTCATGGGGAGTAACTCATGTAACTCCTCCTAATCAAGTCAACCATGTACAACAATACCAAGGTTTTGTGGGTACTATTAACGTAGTAAACCGGGGTCAAAGGGCGAACCAACCAAATCAGCCGAACCACAACCACCTGTACAAACCCCCAGTCCACCTCATGTAACAGTGACCCAACGACGTGCTAGTACTTCTCAACAACCGCTAAATCATTCTACTCAATGCCAACGACCCATCATGTCATTGAGTAGCCGATTAACTACCAGTTTAAAAATGGCTTCCGCCAAGTTATCGATCTATGACCTCATTCAACAATCTCCCCCGCATAGAGAGGCATTAATGGAAATATTAAAGTCAATCGAGCTTCAAACTCAAGATACTAATGCCTTCAACAACTTTGTGGGGAGTATTCAAACATGCATGGAGCCCTCCATCACTTTCTATGATTTTGAAATCAAACCTTTGTCAACAGAAAGTATAGATCCTCCACTGCATATCATGGCCAAGATCGATCACAAGCCATTCAAGAGAGTCTTAATTGACACCGGTTCCTCAATCAATATCATTACAACATCGGCGTTGAGTCATCTAGAGCCGTCGCCATCCCTTATCACCAAGTCGACTTTTACTCTTAAAGCATTCAATGATGCTTTATCTTCCCTGGTTGGCACGGTTATCTTGCCCATTGAGGTAGGGGCCCAAACTTTGCATACCTTGTTTCACATCTTGGAAGGGTCCATGGCATACAATGTATTGCTTGGACGGCCTTGGCTTAGGGAGATGAGATGTGTCCCTTCTATACTGCATCAATGTCTCAAGTATGTATATGAGGGACAAGTTCATTGTGTACCCGCCGACATTGAACCCTTCAAACATTGCAACTATGTCTCAAATCCTTATGAGATTGTGTTGCCATCCACTCATCTTTTCTTGACCCCATCTACTTCTTCTATACCATCTTCTTCTAAAGCTCCCATTCCCGAGGAGCTACCCATCATATCGCAACCATCTTCCTCTTCCGCTATTCCATCTCATTCACCACTTTCTTCATCTCCTAATCTTCCTTCTTCTTCATCAGTGACCACATGCACATGTGGCCATGACCAATCATCTCTTTCCACGTCATTACCCCCTTCTTCTACACCTTCTTCAACATCACCTATTATTCCTCCATCTTCCCAACCATCACCAGCTGATGTTTCACAAGTCAATGAAGCATCAACCCAACCAAATCCTTCCAATTCTTCTATCCCACATTCTTCTATTCCATCATCTAGTCCATATCTCTCCCAAGTCAAGGTCCATCTAACTGATGCAGGTATTGGTGAGTATGCCATCCAAGATGTCCACATCACACCGTTCAATGTGCAAACAGCTAAAGATTTTGGTCATCCACATGACCAACATTTATCCATTGGATCGGTTTATAACATGGGTTCTATGCCAAATTCCATTAATTTTGTATATGGGGGAATAGAGTCATCTTCTAGTCCTACCACCATACTAGAACCCAAGCATCCAATCCCTGCCAATATCGAAAGGATGGAGGGTTTTCCCTCTCACTATTTCCACAGACATAATTGGCAGCAATTTGGCCTAGGTCGATACGAGCAAGGGGTAACTGAACGCATCGATATGCCATACCAGAGACCCACTGAGCATTTTGGTCTGGGCTACCAACCACTTCCATCCCTTTCTTCTTTTGAACAAGCTTTTCAAAGCATTAATATTAATTCAGAAGAAATCCTCCACCCCGACGAATCCGAAGATGAAGCCTATGAAGAATTTGACGTCATGTCAAATGGTGATGAATCTGAAGAAGAGTCGGCGCCAATTGTTCCCCTCACTGAACAAGATGAGTTTTATCTCCAATTGTTCCCTCTCCAAGAGGCCATCTTTCGCTTGCTTCTTCCACAAGAACGAGGTGAACCACCCCCTCCGCCACATCCATAAGCCATAATCCAAACCTGTATTATATGTATATACTAAAATAGTGGTTTTCACCACTACCAAAAAAAAAAAAAAAAATCAGAAAATTCCCAAAAAAAAAAAAAAAATATCAAAATATATAAAAATACTTTATTGCTTTATGTATGTGTGTAATAGTGGTTTTCACCACTACAAAAAAAAAAAAAAAAAAAACTCAAACTACAAAAAAAAAAAAAAAAAACTGAAAAACTATGTTGTTTTGCATTTCATGTCTTCCGAGGTCTTCACCGGTTTTCCCTTCCATTCCGCCCATCCTTTCTTTCATAAGTCGACAATGAATTTTGAAGACTTATTCACCCCGCTCCATAATCCATATGATCCGGATAAGCCAATCCCGATCAACCCAAACCTGATTGACATGGATCGGATTTCATCTCCTCCATCTATTTCATAGTTCATCCTTTCCGAGGAATTGTTAAGGGCTTCCGCCAACTACATTCCTCCTTCACCTCCACATTCACCTTCATCTTCTAAGCCAGAGGTCTTCCATGCAGACATAGACGAGAGCAAGGCACAGGAGCTCGATGACATTTTAGATGACATAAATCCGATCCCTACTCCCCATCAGCCTTGAGGAAGGTTCCCACATGTCTATTGAAGAAACTATCGATGTAGACCTTAGTCCAGATCAAGATGGCACCCAAATTGTGAAACTGGCTAAAAGTCTATCATCAGAGGAACAAGAGCAAATGATTGCTCTACTTAAGCGGAAGAAGGAGATATTTGCATGGTCTTACAAAGACATGCCAGGCCTAGACCCTAATTTGGTTGTCCATAACCTCACCTTACAAAAAGATGCTAAACCTGTCAAATAGAAACTTAGGAAAATGCATCCTACCGTGGCCCTCATAGTTAAATCGGAGATTCAAAAACTTTTGGATGTTAAATTTGTCGTCCCGATTGATTATCCCGAGTGGCTTTCTAACATGGTACCCGTTCGCAAGCCTAACGGGGGAATACGTGTTTGCACCGATTTTCGAGATCTAAATAAAGCATGTCCTAAGGATGACTTTCCTCTTCCAAACATTGATACTCTTGTCGATACTCGCTGCTGGTCATGAAATGCTTTCGTTCATGGATGGATTTTCAGGATACAAACCGCATTCGAATAAACCCTGAAGATCAACACAAAACAACATTTACCACACCTTGGGGAACTTTTTGTTACAGGGTGATGCCCTTTGGCCTTAAGAACGCAGGTGCAACCTATCAACGAGCCATGACTTATATTTTCCATGATTATATGCATAAGATTATCGAAGATTATGTGGATGATTTATTGGAAAAATCTAAAACTCGACAAGAGCATTTTGATGTATTGGAAAAAGTTTTTGATAGACTTCTAGAGCATAAAGTAAGGTTGAACCCTAAGAAATGTGTCTTTGGTGTTACCTCATGCAAACTCCTAGGTTTTATTATCTCTAAACGAGGTATTGAGGTGGACCCAAACAAGGTCAAAGCCATTATGGAAATGTGTCCCCCAACTAATTTGAAGGAGTTGCGTAGTTTGCAAGGAAAGATTAATTCAATCCGTCGCTTTATTGCACAACTTTCTCGATAAATGTAGGCCATTTTGCCACCTACTACAAAAGGGGGTACAATTTTCATGGACAGATGAGTGTCCGAAAGCCTTTGATGACATCAAGCAGTATTTAGCGTCTCCGCCGTCTTAGCTCCGCCTCGTCCAGGGGTCCCTTTCAATATTTATATCTCAGCAACGGACTTTGCCTTAGGGACAATGCTTGCACAAAAGAATGAACAAAATCGTGAGCAAGCTATCTATTATATTAGTCGAACATTGGTAAGCTATGAAACCCGATATGCTTATGTGGAAAAGTTGTGCTTAGCAGTGGTTTTTGCCACTAAGAAACTTCGTCATTATATGCTTAGCCATACAACATATGTCATAGCTAGAGAAAACCCTCCGCGTTATATGATGTCTCGCACTTATAATAACACTCGTACCGCTAAATGGATAATGTTGCTTACCGAATTCGATCATGAATTCATTAGCCAAAAATCTGTTAAAGGTCAAGTTATAGCCGATCAACTTGCGAAAGCTCCACTACCTAGTGATCATCCTTTGATTATTGAGCTCCCAGATGATTCGATATTTGCTATCACTAAACAAGAAGAGGACATCATTTCGGAGGAAGATGTTGACATCACGCTATTTTTTGATGGCTCTAAGTGCACGAAAGGTCAAGGCGCTGGAGTTGTGTTTCATACACCTCAAGGGATTCCCATCCTTTTATCATTCAAACTAGACTTCCAATGCACCAATAATACAGTAGAGTATGAAGCCTTAATTTTAGGTCTTCAATCAGCCATAGCTATGAGAATTAAGCGTATTCGAATATTTGGGGATTCTCAACTCATGGTTAAACAAATTATAGGAGAATACCAAGCCAAAGAACCTACCATTAAGATTTATCATGATGTAGCAATGAAGTTGCTCTCTAAGTTTGATTGGTATGAGATCACTAGTTTGCCTCGTTCGACTAATAGATTCGCGGATGCCATGGCCTCTCTTGGATCATTGATTCCAAAGGACTCCCTTGGAGAGGTACAACCCCTAATCATTTCCACAATCTCTAAGTCTCGCAATTGTCCGTGCCGAGTCTAAGGATGAAAAAGATGTTTGCTTTATCCATTCGGATCCATATGAGCCTTGGTCTAGTGAGATAGTAGCCTTCCTCAAGTTTGGAACACTCCCATCTGATTTGTCTCGAACTGCCCGCCGCTGTTTTAAGCAAAAGGCAACTCATTTTGTTCTTTTGGGGGATGTGTTGTATAAACGTGGATATGATGGAGTACTCCTCCGCTGTCTAGAAGCATGTGAAACACATAGAGCTATTGCTGAAGCCCATGATGGTACTTGTGGTGGTCATTTTAGTGGAATGGCCATTGCGAAGCGTATTTTATGTATGGGGTATTATTGGCCCACTATGGAACAAGATTGTTGCAAATATGTTAAACAATGTAAAAAGTGTCAAGAACATGCTAATTTAACCCATATACCATCACAAGTTTTATAGCCCATCCAAAGCCTTTGGCCCTTCTCACAATGGGGTCTCGATTTAATTGGCAAGATTTCACCTGCCTCTTCAGGATAGCATACTTTCATCATTACAGCCACTAAATACTTCACAAAGTGGGTTGAAGCTATTCCTCTAACCAGTACGACAGGTCCTAGAATTGTGGAATTTATACTTCACAATATCATTTATCGTTTTGGTATTCCCTCTAAAATCATTTCTGATAATGGCAAGTCTTTTAAGAATAAGGATGTTCGATCTCTTTGCGAAAAGTATAATATCCAACATAGTTTCTCAACTCCTTACTACCCACAAGCCAATGGACAAGCTGAAGCTTCCAATAAGACCATAATTGCTATTCTTAAGAAACTTGTTAACGAAAATCATAAATATTGGCATACACAAATCCCCTTAGCATTATGGGCTTACAGAACAAGCATCAGAACTCCCATTGGGGCAACACCATTTTCTTTGGTCTATGGAGCTGAAGCAATCATGCCTCTTGAGCTCGAGATCCCTTCCTTGCGAATTTCTTTGCAGGAATTTATCGATGATGATACTGCTAGACAAGCATGTCTTGATCAACTCACACTCATAGATGAAAAACGAATCAATACTTTAGAGCATTTGCGAGTTTATCAAGACCGATTGAAACGTGCTTACAATGCCAAAGTTCATCTAAGAGAATTTCAAGTAGGGGATCTTGTCCTTAAAGAGAATCAACAAAACACCAATGCATTGCCGCATCTTCGAGATAAATTCGTGGCTAATTTGTTAGGTCCATATATGGTCACTGAAAGAGTGGGTAATGGAACTTATAGACTTGCTAGTTTAGAGGGAGAGGAAGAACCCGAACCACTTAATGTTATACACTTGAGGGCATTCTACGCATAGTTTGAATGTTGGAAATTGTTTTGGAGTTATAAGGAGTTTGATTTTATTTTTAAATAAAGTCTTAATTATTATATTTGCATATTGGAGGAGTAAGACTTTAAGAGTGTTGATTTTATTTGTAAAGGGATTTTTGCCAAAGATATTATTATGAAGATGTTGGATATTATTTTAAAGTTGGAGTGATAAGGTGTATTTTGTTTGATATCATTTTGTATTGTGATTCATTGAGAAAATTATTATCTTCTAACCTTTCTTTGAGATTGGAAAAGAAGTGATTGTGAGTGTGGCAGATTTATGAGATCCCTTCATCATCAAGAAAAAGGTATGAGCACATTCTTCCATAGTTGAGTTGATTGATTGACTTTCTGAAAAAAAAGTTTGGAGTGAAAAGGATTTGATTAGGGTTTCCTTTTTGAGAGTGTTTGAGTTAATGCTTCAAGGTTTTCTGGAATAAAGAGTTGTTGTTAAAACCTTGTTTTATTAGCATTTTTGTTGAAGCCATTGGTTGTGTGAAGAACTTGAGTTAGGGTTTTGCAAAAGAACATGAGTATCATTGTTATGTGAAGATTGATTTATAAGCATTGTTGTTGAAGAGAGTTGTTATGCAAAGAACTTGAACTAGGGTTTGAAAAGAACATGAGTATCATTGTTATGTGAGATTTGTTGTTAAGCATTGTTGGAAACATTTTGAGTTGATGTTTATATGCTTGGACTAGGGTTTGTGAGAAAGGGGTGTTTCATTAAGTGATTGGTTGAGTAGAGTTGGTTGAGCCTAGTCAAGTGGATGTGTGAAGTGTTTGTTCAAGTTCCATAAAATAAACTATCCTATATTCTGATTTGAGTTGAGAAAGTGTTTGAGCATTGAGTTGAAACATATTGGGTCTCTAACAATTCACTTTATGTTTCTATGAGATTGGTTAAGTTCTGTGTGAGCTTATTGAGCAGATTTGGACAAGTTCTGAGTGGACTTGTTGAGCAGATTTGGACAAGTTCTGAGTGGACTTGTTGAGAAGATTTGGACAAGTTATGAGTGGACTTGTTGAGCAGATTTAAAAAGTGGACTTGTTGAGTAGATTTAGAAAGTTCTGAGTGGACTTGTTGAGCATATTTGAGCAAGTTCTGAGTGGACTTGTTGAGAAGATTTGAAAGTTGAGTGGACTTGTTGAGCATATTTGAGCAAGTTCTGAGTGGACTTATTGAGCATATTTGAGCAAGTTTTGAGTGGACTTATTGAGCAGATTTGAGCAAGTTCTGAGTGGACCTATTGAGCATATTTGAGCAGGTTCTGAGTGGACCTATTGAGCATATTTGAGCAGGTTTTGAGTGGACCTATTGAGCAGATTTGAGCAGGTTCTGAGTGGACCTATTGAGAATATTTGAGTAGGTTTGAGTGGACTTTTGAAAGATTTAGTCTGGAGGTGATAGATGTAGAGGATAGTAGTCTCTAGTGGATAGAGATCCATCAGCTAGGGTAGTGAGGATAGGTCTTTTGAGTGGGGATAAGAGTCTTTAGTGGAGAGAGATCCACAAGCTAGTGTAGTGGAGGCAGTAGTCTTCTAGAGGATCACCATCCAGAGTAGAGGAGGAGTTCTCCTATGGATAGAGATCCATGAACTTGATTTAGGGGATTGATATCTCCTTTGGATAGAGGTCCATAAACATTGTAATAGGGAAGGATTCCCAAGAGATTGATTGAGAAAATTTTAGTAAAATATTTTCTTCGTGGAGTAGCCCACATTGGGTGAACCACGTAAATTGTGGTGTCTCTATTGTGTATGGTGTTTTGTGCATTGCTTTGATTACTGTTATTGATATTGCTATCTATACATTGCATAATATTGATTGGGAAAGAAAAGTAAAAAGTGGTCTTATATTGTTCACCCCCCTCTCAGTATAAGCTTGTGTTCTTCAATTGGTATCAGAGTGGGTTCCTTCAGAAGAGTTTAACAACTTGAAGGAAAAGCTAACAAGAACACAATGGATCCTAAGGAGGTGTCCTCAAATAATTCAGCACCAGTATTTGATGGAAGTGACTATATGTATTGGAGTATGATGATGAAGATCTACCTGATGGCACTTGGCAATGAAATTTGGGAATCAGTGGAATTTGGATACGATCCCTTAATCAATCCTCCTACAGATAAGGAAGGTAAGCTTTTACAACACTATAATTCAAAAGCAATGAATGCACTTGTGAGAGGTTTGCGTAGAACAGAGTCTATGAAAGTTATGCATTGTAAAACTACAAAAGAGATGTGGGATAAATTGCAAAATATATATGAAGGAGATAAAAGTGTCAAGAAAGCAAAGATGTAAAATCTCAAAGGACAACTTGAAGCATTAAGAATGAATGAAGAGGAAAATATTAGTGCTTATCTAATTCGAATTGATGAGGTTGTTAATGATATGCAAGGACTTGGAATGAAGATTGATGAATCAGATGTTTGTGATAAAGTCTTAAGAACTCTTCCAAAAATATTCAATGAACATGTTTCTGCTATAGAAGTATCAATGGATGGTGATACTTTGACAAGAGATAAATTGCTTGGTATGCTCACAACTTTTGAGATAAGAACAAAAGATCCTATTCCCCAGAAGGAAGCAACATTCAAAGCAATCAATAAGACAAAGGGTAAGAAGTCAGAATCAAGCAATGAGTCATCTAGTGATGAGGAAGCTAATTATAGTAAAAGAGATAAAGATTCCAGAAGATCTAGAGATCTAAGATCTGTTAAGTGTTTCAATTGTGGAAAGTATGGACATTTTGCAATAGATTGTCAAGAACCTAAGAACAACAATGGTGAAGAAAAATAGGATCACAGGTACAGGGATTCAGAAAGATACAAGCATCAAAATAAAAGCAAGGATGGACAAAACAGACAAGGAAAGAAGTTCTTCCAAAGGCAAAAGAGGAGCTACTATGCGGATAAGGCAAGTAAGTACTCAAGTGATAGTGATGCTAGTTTTTCAGACAATGATAGAGATGAAGTCTTGTTTATGATTGAAGAAAAAGAGCAAGTTAAGAAAAGGACTCTAGTAATTCTCAAGTGTTTTAGATGTGGTAACTTTGGACATCTTGAAGATGATTGTACAAGGAATGGTTATAGTTTTAGTGATGATGAATATGAAGATGCACTTGAAAGACCAGATGAAAATATTCTAATGGCATTAGAAGAAGAAGAAAGTGATCCTATAGAAGACAAGCCAATAGAAAATAAAGATGAGGACAAAGGCAAACAAATAGAGGAATACTCAGAAAAGAATGGTTATGATCTCAAGGGAGAACTTATCTATGCTCTTGACATGGTAAAGAAGGTAAGGAAGCAACACTCTAAACTTGAAATTCAGTTTCAAGAATGTGATGAAGAGAGAAGATTGCTCATAGAGGATTTAGAAAAATCAAAGGCTAAGGCAAAGAGGTTCAAAGATAAGTTAGAAGCAAAGATCTTGGAATGTGAGAAGTTAGCACAAGAAGTGGCACTACTAAGAGAAGATTTAGAAGACTCCAAGGTCAAGATGAAAGGGTTCAAAAATAGCTCAAAGAACTTGGATAAGTTCATCAAGATACAAAAGCCTACATCAAGCAAAATAGGTCTTGGATTTGAACAGGTTCAAAAGAAATGGGAAGGAGAGTCAACTTCAAGTTTTGGAGGAGAAGAAACTTCAGATGAAGATACTTCAGAAAAATATAGTGTAAAATATAGTGAGACATCTGAGGATGAGTTGGACAATAGAGAGTTCAACAAAAATAGGAACAATGCACAAAGAAGATACATATGGAACAACAATCAGAATAGGTCAAGAGAGACTAAGAGACCAATGAGGTCAAGACAAGGAAACTTCAATGGAAGATGCTTCTCATGTCACAGGTTTGGGCACATGGCTTCATAGTGCAGGACACATGAAAGACAGGAATATGGGAACAAATAACCTTTCCATGGGTATTGCTACTCATGTAATCAGTTTGGTCACAAGGCAATGAATTGTAGAGTTCATGATAGAAGAGGATATGGCTTCACTAGGAGATATCCTAAGACATTTGCACCTCCAAGGAATAATAACATTAAGTGTTATAAGTGCAATAATGATGGTCACACAACAAAGTGGTGTAGAGCAAACATTCCAAAAATAGGTATGAACAGGAATAGGAACAAGAACAGGAACATGGATATGAATAGGAACATGAACAAGAACATGGACATGGATAGAAATAGTCAAAGGAATCAAAAAATTCAGATAAGAAGAAAAGAGGATAAAGGTAAAGAATAGTGCTTTCTAGGAGTAGAAATACTCCCACCCCAGAATTAACCACCTCAAAAGGAGGTGGGGGAGGGGCTAAGCTAAGAGGCTCATTCTTAGCCCCGAGCCCCAAAGGTGACCCTTTGCCATTGATGTCAAAGGGGGAGAGATTTGAGTAAGGGGGAGAGATTTGATATTTGAGAAAGCATTGAGCCAGGGGGAGCAATGTCCTAGGGGGAGCAACACGAAGAAGAAGTCAAGTTTTTGGTAAAAAGGTTTTGGGTTGCCATCAATGACAAAGGGGGAGATTGTTGGACATTTTGAGTCCCTAAGTCAAAGTTGTCATTGATGTCACCAGATGAAGTCATCATTAATGTCAAGGACTTTGTCAAGAAACAAAGTTGTCAAGGTTGTCATTTGATATCCAGGAAGAAGCTTCAAATAACACCAAAGGTCAAGAGAATCAGTGCAGAAGTTAAAGGCAAAAGGGCTCCATAATATTTTAATTTTATATGGAAGCTTAGTTTAAAAGGTGTTTCATAAAAACCTAAGGAGGCTTATTGCAAAGTTAAAAGGAGGCCTAATATTTATTTTATAAAATATTTAAATTCAAAAGGAATTTAAATTTTATAAATAAATATCATTAATACCAAGTTGTGCAATAAGAGAAGGCCCTAATAAAACCAAAGGTTTTATTAAATTAATTTATAACATTTAAATTTAAATAAATTTAAATCACTTATAAATTAATTCGAACGTCGACGTCGAATAATATTGGAGGAGCACCGACGTGTTTGCATAAAGGATGAAAGGCTATATATATACCATGCCTTAAAGGTATTTTAATCATCCTTGCTTCGAACGTTATTTTGTATGCGAATTGAATGAAGAGGAGCTCATGAGAAAAGACAACAAATTCATATTTTGTGTGACAACGATTGAGAACAAATCGAAAGCGCCAAAATTTTGAGAGCCAACTAGGCAGCGTGGCCTAGTGGCGAGGAGGCATTGGCTAAAACATTGAGGCATCGAGTGGCCTGCGTTCGAAACATGATGGCAGTGTTTGCATTGTGTTGGAAGCGCCAAGGGATGGTGCACATTTTTATTTGGCAGAGAGAGGGAGGTTCATTGAGCACGTTGTGCTCTCCACTCCCCAAGCGAGCGCTTAGCTCGAGCGGCGGTTGGAGCCGCGGCAAAGGCGTTGGTCATGGGCTGCGTTGAGGGTTCGAATCCCTCCAAAGGCAAGGTAATTAAATTTTGATTATTTTTAATATTGCCTAAAGTTGGGAGTTAAAAGGGTTGCTAGTTGGAAATAGTTGAAAGGGTTGCTAGTTGAAAATTGGTGTTTGTTGGAAATTATTTTTAATAAAGTTTGGAGTTATAAGGAGTTTGATTTTATTTTTAAATAAAGTCTTAATTATTATATTTGCATATTGGAGGAGTAAGACTTTAAGAGTGTTGATTTTATTTGTAAAGGGATTTTTGCCAAAGAGATTATTATGAAGATGTTGGATATTATTTTAAAGTTGGAGTGATAAGGTGTATTTTGTTTGATATCATTTTGTATTGTGATTCATTGAGAAAATTATTATCTTCTAACCTTTCTTTGAGATTGGCAAAGAAGTGATTGTGAGTGTGGCAGATTTATGAGATCCCTTCATCATCAAGAAAAAGGTATGAGCACATTCTTCCATAGTTGAGTTGATTGATTGACTTTCTGGAAAACAAAGTTTGGAGTGAAAAGGATTTGATTAGGGTTTCCTTTTTGAGAGTGTTTGAGTTAATGCTTCAAGGTTTTCTGGAATAAAGAGTTGTTGTCAAAACCTTGTTTGATTAGCATTGTTGTTGAAGCCATTGGTTGTGTGAAGAACTTGAGTTAGGGTTTTGCAAAAGAACATGAGTATCATTGTTATGTGAAGATTGATTTATAAGCATTGTTGTTGAAGAGAGTTGTTATGCAAAGAACTTGAACTAGGGTTTGAAAAGAACATGAGTATCATTGTTATGTGAGATTTGTTGTTAAGCATTGTTGGAAATATTTTGAGTTGATGTTTATATGCTTGGACTAGGGTTTGTGAGAAAGGGTTGTTTCTTAAGTGATTGGTTGAGTAGAGTTGGTTGAGCCTAGTCAAGTGGATGTGTGAAGTGTTTGTTCAAGTTCCATAAAACAAACTATCCTATATTCTGATTTGAGTTGAGAAAGTGTTTGAGCATTGAGTTGAAACATATTGGGTCTCTAACAATTCACTTTATGTTTCTATGAGATTGGTTAAGTTCTGTGTGAGCTTATTGAGCATATTTGGACAAGTTCTAAGTGGACTTGTTGAGAATATTTGGAAAAGTTTTGAGTGGACTTGTTGAGTATATTGAGCAAGTTCTGAGTGGACTTGTTGAGTATATTTGGACAAGTTTTGAGTGAGCTTGTTGAGCAGGTTTGGACAAGTTCTAAGTGAGCTTGTTGAGCAGTTTGGACAAGTTCTGAGTGGACTTGTTGAGTTTGAGAGTTGGTGAGAGTGAGTGGACTTATTGAGTAGTTTGAGTAGGTTTTGAGTGGACCTATTGAGAATTTGAGTAGGTTCTGAGTGGACTTATTGAGTATATTTGAGCAGGTTCTAAGTGGACCTATTGAGCATATTTGAGCAGGTTCTGAGTGGACCTATTGAGCATATTTGAGCAGGTTTTGAGTGGACCTATTGAGTATATTTGAGTAGGTTCTGAGTGGACCTGTTGAGCATATTTGAGATAGAGCTTTGGAGGTGATAGAGTAGAGAGGACAGTAGTCTCCAGTGGATAGAGATCCATCAGCCAGGGTAGTGAAGATAGGTCTTCTGAGTGGGGACAAGAGTCTTCAGTGGAGAGAGATCCACAAGCCAGTGTAGTGGAGGCAGTAGTCTTCTAGAGGATCACCAGCCAGAGCAGAGGAGAAGGAGTTCTCCTGTGGATAGAGATCCATGAACTTGATTTAGGGGATTGATATCTCCTTTGGACAGAGGTCCATAAACATTGTAATAGGGAAGGATTCCCAAGAGATTGATTGAGAAAATTTTAGTAAAATATTTTCTCCGTGGAGTAGCCCACATTGGGTGAACCACGTAAATTGTGGTGTCTCTATTGTGTATGGTGTTTTGTGCATTGCTTTGATTACTGCTGTTGATATTGCTATCTATACATTGCATAATATTGATTGGGAAAGAAAAGTAAAAAGTGGTCTTATACTGTTCACCCCCCTCTCAGTATAAGCTTGTGTTCTTCAAGGTTTTCATGGAACCTTTCAACGTGTTCTTTGTAAAAAGGAGGTATATACCATATCTTGGAATATTGCTCAATAGTTTGGAAACTATGGCAATGGATTCTTAATATGTTTGGTAAATGCATGATGATGAATAGCATAATTGAAGAATGGTTAAAGCAATGGAAGAAAACGTATAAAAGTGAGGCTTTATAGACAAGATGGGATATTTCAAAAGATACAATACTTTGGACTATATGGCTAAAAAGGAATAGAAGAATATTTAAAGGAAAGGAAAAAAATTTAGAGGTAGTTAAAAGGAAGATATGTTTAGATATATAGGAGTCTAAACCAATCCTTTCAACTCACCCAGTTCCTAATATGGAAGCAAAGAGCCTTGATAGATGGAGTCAAGTCATTAAATTGAATTATGATGTTGGGTACAAGAGAAGCAAAAAGGAGGCAAATCATATAAAGTGGAAACCACCATATGTGGAGTTTGTTGAATATTGATGGAGCATATAAAGGAAATATAAGACCAGTAGGATGAGGAATAATTAGAAATAAAAGAGGAGAGATTTTATCTCATTACACTTTCAATAGTGGATTTAAGACAAATAATAAAGTTGAAGCTTGGGTGGCTTTAGAAGGGTCAAAAATATGCAAGCTAATGAAATGGAACAAAGTATGGATGGAAGGTGATTCTCTCATAGTAATAAATGCAATTTTGAGGAAAGAAAAGGCTCCATGGAACATATGAGAGATAATTGTGAAAATTTAATATCTTGCTAAAGAGTTCGAAGAAGTCAGGTTTACACGTACATTAAGGGAAGGAAAAAATGTGCAAATAGGCTAGCCAATAGAGGGATTTTTATTGAGGATTGTGAAGTTAAATTCTCCTTTCCATGGTTAGAGGAAGTAGTAAGTTTAGTTGAAGTTGACAAGAAAATATTGACTGCCTGAATCAAATAATGATTAAGATTTAATTTAATGTTTTCCATTGGTAATATCTACTTTATTTTATAACATTAATGTGTTCTCATATAAACTATTTAATATAATTTTTGTGGTTGCACTTGTGTTTCAGGAAGGAAACTAGCAATCCAAATTTGATAAAGCGGACTATGATAGTACGATGTTTTGGAAATATTACTCTACTAAGATGCAATGCATAGATAATAGAGGTGAAGTTTTTGTATTGTGAATGTTGCTATAGAAAAATGTCAAGAAGGATGCTAAATTTTGGAATATTTGTATTCATACATAAAATTGAAAAGATCCAAAAAATGAAAATAAAGAATTTAAACATTTTATGTAAAATGATGTAGGTTTCTAGCTATAGCATCTCAATTGAGATGAGAAGTGTATCTATTTGTAAAATCTCAAGCTCTAAATAAGAGAGTTATAATTTGGTAAGGGTGGGGGATCCGAGTACAACCCCTTATTATCTAGCAAAAAAAATAAAGATAAAATATGAAAGAAAGATTAATATTGAATTTTTGTATTATTTTTGTTATAAAACTATTACAACTTACATATTTTTTATGTTAGAATATTAGAGATTTCAATTTTATAATTTTTTTGTAGGAGATGTTACATACACACATGGAAACTTGAGACTACAAGGGCACTATTGAGTGTCAAGGGAACTAAAAAATATATTAATAATTTCATGGCTTATATGTCAAAAAGGATTAAAGTTTGAATGCAAAAATTAAATATTTTTAGCAGTTATTTTTTACTAATATTTTTTTTATTTAAAAAATTTATGTTTAATATTTTTATTTTCTATTATAAAAAATTGACATGAATAGACCATGACATACCATAATTTATATTACATACATTCATTTTATTTAAAAATATTTTGTATCAATTAAAGTAATGATTAGTTGTAACTATTAAAAAATATTAATTTGTAGACTCTTTTCCTTAGAAGGCAATTTTTTTATAAGGTATACGTGGCTTCTATTGGGAACCACTACCATTAAAATAATAAAGCATTACATTTCTCTCATTAATTGAACCATATAGAGCTTGCATTTTTATAAAGATATTCTTTATTTGCCTTATTAAAAGTACTCTCCTCTTTCTCAAACTTCTAACATTTTTTAATTAACTTCTTGATATCATTTGCATTAGAAAATAAAATCTCACTAGACTAGTTGCCTTATAATTTAGATTTTTCTAAGATAAACATTGCGAAAGACTAAAATATTTGTCACCTAATTTTCTTTTCTATAAATGTGTTGGCTATAACAACATATAAATTTCCCAATACTTTTTTTTAGGAGTTTTTTTTGTTCCCCTAAGATATTATTTTCATCATCATTTTTTTCTTTTTATTTACGGGCTTAGCCCCACTTATTGTTAACACTTATATTGTTAGACTAGTAGGGTGTTGGAAAAAGTTTCATTAATAAAAAATGTGAATACATATAATTAAGGTGAGGTGGTTGGTGTGGATAACTATCTATCAAACACCTATTCAAGTGCAAGTCTTGAATATCTACACTTATTACATTACATGATGCAATAAATTCCTAAAATTCCCCCTTTTTATAATCATACTTAAACAAGGGAAAGAATCAACAACTCAAAAAGTTAAAAAAGATCATGGACTAATACATGTAAATTAGTCCATGATTTACATCATCATTAATAGAGATAAACTCAATTGCTTACCTCAGTAGGACTGATCACATTAGACTCAATAAAGGATAACAACAAACAAAACTATTTAATATTTTACATCATAAGTGGATAGGGACACATTCCTCTATCTGTAAACCTCTATGATTAGAGATACACTCAACCAATCATAGGTACAACATTTTACTTGTGAACAGGGACACACACAACTATTCAATAAGAGCATATGTGAATAGGGACATACTCTACTATTAAAAAAAATAGGGTCTCAACTTCTTTCAAATGAAGCATTATCTCTAGTAGACAGTGTAGTCTAATTTAGTATTTAAAATGGATCATAACTAGGTCATCTATATGACCCCCCTTAAGCTAAATAAAACCCCCTTTAAGTTGAATAAAGTTTTTGAACATGTGGTCTTCAAAAGTCCTTGTCATCTATATTCAATAGGACAATTGCATCAGGCTTAAACAATGCTTTTGATGAGCATAATTATGTCTATCTTTTGCAACAAGATAGTAGATAAAAAAAACTAATTTATCTCTTGCCAAAGTCTCAAAAAATTGCAAAATGAATTAAAAGTAAAGGTATCATCATTCAAATATTTGATTTCATGAATCTTCAATCAACCTATATACAGTTAAGTCAAACCTCAATGAATGCACTAATAATAATGTTCAAGTGCCTCACTTTCATGTGAATGTAATCAATACTTCTTGGATGTCTCTGTAACTTCTTTGAGATTAATAAATACTTGTAACACCTGCAAACACAAACAAGAATAACCAAGAATAAATCTTCTTCTTCTCCAGTTGGCAAGGTCTTCTCCTCATTCAAACTTATGTCTACTCCTTTATGGATTCTCCACCAACAACATGCTTTTATGGACTCTAAGGGGCGTCTCTTTCTCCTCGATAACTAGATTAATGTCATAAATCAAAGCTTCATTCTAATATCAACTTACTCTAATACCACATGTCGGACCAATAGGGTGTTGATGATTACACAATGACACTGAGAGGGGGGGTGAATCAGTGTAGCTATTAATTTTTATATCTATAGCATTTAATATGAAATAAAGAGAACTTGACAACTGAAAAACAACTTGAAAAAGAGAGCACACCACAACACTCAATATACCGAGGTTCACCAATTTGGCTACTCCTCAAAAATGACTGCTTGGACTCCAATCCAAATCCAGTCTTTGCAAAATCAATTTTACAAATACTTTACCAAGACCAACCGGAAGGAGCACCAACCCCTATAATTTTCTCATTGCAATGGATGGAGCATCAACTCCTAGTACCAAGCACCAACTTGGACCGCAATTCGATCAATCTAGAATGACATAAAAATGTCTTCACTTCATGCACGACCCCGACCGGTCCGTAATTAACCCAACTCTACACACTCTCACTGGCTCTGCTTATTTTTCTCTTGATTCTTTTCTAACCCTCCTTTTACAACAATTTCTCTCTAACAACGAGCAACATCTTCTCTGTACGATTATTCTTTTATAACCTTTCAATCTGGCATGCAGTCGAATGACCTTCTCCAACTGTTCGAATTCATTACTCCTGTCCATAATGTGACTGTTCGAATGCATGAACATACGGCTGTTCGAGTGCCTTTTCTTTTCTCCATATGCAATTCTTCGAAAGCTTTTCGATTCTTCATGTTCGGCTTTTCTGTATGCTTCAAATACGTCTGTTAGAATGCCTGCAAATACGACCTTTCGAATGCTTTTATTATCCTTCATATTCGGCTTTTCGAATGCATTTCAATTATGCATGTTTGGCTGTTGCATTGCATGTCCAACACCTGTCAACGTTTAATCGTCTGTCTGACTTCAGTTACTTCTTATGTGACAGACTGCATGATGCTTTTCTGCCATGTGTCACCTTTCATGTTGCTTCGGCATTTTCCAGTCTAACTGTTTCCTATCGTGATATCGCGACACTTTTAACTTATGCTGACGTCACCCTGAAGGTTGTCGCGAAATCATGACCATTTTGGCCTTGAAAGCTTTTCCCCCGCTCATGTCGTGAAATCGTGACACTTTGAACTTTTGCTGACGTCATCCTCAATGCTGTCGTGAAATCGCGACCATTTTGGCTTTGAAAGCTTACCTTCTGTTCATGTCGCGATATCGCGACACTTAGAACTTTTGCTGACGTCATCCTCAATGCTGTCGCGAAATCACGACCATTTTGGCTTTGAAAGCTTACCTTCTGTTCATGTCACGATATCGCGACACTTAGAACTTTTGCTGACGTCATCCTTAAGCATGTCGTGAAATCGTGACCGTTTTGGCTCTTGGAAGCTTTCCTTGCATCTTGTCGCGATATCGCGACACTTTCAACATTTGCTGACGTCATCCTTAAGCATGTCGCGAAATCGCGACGCTTCAGCTTTCGTACACTCTTCTTTGCCAGCAACCGCGAAAATGGAACATGTCGCGAAATCACGACGTTCTCTACTTTCGTACAATCTTCTTTGCCAGCAACCGCGAAAATGGAACATGTCTCGAAATCGCGACACTTTGCTCTTCCGTACAACTCTCCTTTCCATTCATTTCAACATGTAGCGATATCGCTACACCTTTGTTGTTGAGCATTCTCTCTCCTCTTCGGGTCGCGAAAACCCGACGTGTCGTGATATCGCGACACTTTTCGTTGCTAGCTCCTTTTCTCCATTTATGTCACGAAATCGTGACATCTTTTCACCTTGCTTCCCTCTCTGCCAGCATGTCGCGAAATCGTGACAGTTTACCTTTCACTTTCTCTCTCCTCTGCCATGTCGTGATATCACGACAAATTGGCATGCACTTTATCTCTCCTCGGCAATGTCGCGAAATCGCGACAATCTTCCTTGCAGTTTCTCTCTTTCGCTTTGTCGCGATATCGTGACACATTTTCTCTCTCCTCAGCGAAAACTCGACATGTCGCGAAATCGTGACATTTTGGCGTGCATTTTCTCTCTCCTACTTTTTGTCGCGAAATCGCGACAGAAAACATGTCGCGATATCGCGACAATTTTCTTCCTTGTCTCTTTCTGCCATTTTCTGAATCTGGGTTACCTTTGTTTGTCTTGAAATTCACTGCACTTGATCTCGATCGACCTCCGAACCGCATCAATCGTATCAATCTGCTTGTGTTGACAATAATGACAATACTTTTGCAATTCTTTTGCTGCACCTTGCTCAACAATCTCCCCCTTTGGAATTGTTGGCAACACACTGCAACCTTGCTTAATTTCTTCTCCCCCTTTGCCAATAATACCAAAGGGTCTGTAGACTCCCCCTGAGTCTATGCACAACATTCTCAGACTTAAAAAGTTTGAATGCTCCCCCTGAGAATGTGTTTCCCATAGCTAGTCAGTGCTTGGGTGGTGTGACTACTCCCAACTTCTTCCGAAGGTATTCAAATACTTCCTTTGGCAAAGGTTTTGTGAATATATCAGCTACTTGCTCTGTAGTTGGAACAAAATCCAATTTAACCTCTCCTTCCGCAACTTTATCCTTCAAGAAATGATATCGGATTGCAATATGTTTGGTTCTTGAATGCATTCATCGGATTCTTGGATATGTTGATAGCACTAGTGTTATCACATTTAATTGAAATTGGCTCTTTGAAATGAATACCAAGATCTTTCAACATTTGTCTCATCCATAATATCTAAGTACAACATGTTGTTGCTGCAATGTATTTCGCCTCTGCAGTGGATAGAGATACTGATTCTTGTTTCTTGTTGTGCCATGCTACCAGACTGTCACCAAGATAAAATGCTCCTCCACTTGTGCTCTTTTCGTCATCAATACATCCTGCCCAATCTGCATCAGAATATGCAATCAAAGTGAAATATTTACCTTTTGGGTACCACAACCCATAATCCATAGTGCCCTTGAGATATCTGAAGATCCTCTTTACAATTGTTACATGAGTTTCTTTGGGACTAGCCTAAAATCTTGCAACCATACATACCGCTTGTAATATATCTCGGTCTAGTGGTCATTAAATACAGTGAGGCTTCCAATCATAGACCCGTACATTGTTTGATCTACATCTGGGGATTTATCATCCTTACTCAACTTGCGAACTGTTGTCATAGGAGTGCTGACCGGTTTACTGTCTTCCATTGTGAACTTTTTCAGCATTTCTTTTACATATTTAACTTGAGAAATAAAAATGCCTTTTTCATTTTGATTGACCTACAGTCCTAAGAAATAAGAAAGTTCACCAATCATTGACATCTCAAATTCTTTTTTCATTTTAATTGATATGTCTTTGCAGTATTCATCCATGCCGCTGCCAAATATTATGTCATCTACATAAACAACAAGAACAATAAGATGACCCTTCTCTGTTTTGACATATAAGTTGCTATCCACCAAACCTTTCTTAAACCCTTGTTTAATTAGATAATTATCCAACCTTGCATACCATGCTTTGGGTGCCTGTTTTAATCCATATAAAGCTTTCTTTAACCTGCAAACAAAATCTGGATTGTCACCAAGTTGGAAGCCATCTGGTTGTTCAATGTAAACCTCTTCTTCCAGCTTTTCCATTCAAAAATGCTGATTTTACATCCATTTGATATACTTTGAAGTTTTTATGAATCGCTAATGCCGTAAACATTCTGATTGCCTCTAGTCGCTACCAGGTGCAAAAGTTTCTTCAAAATCAATGCCTTCAACCTGAGCATAGCCTTTACATACCAATATTGCCTTATTTCTGACAACCTGCCCATCTTCATTCAATTTATTTCTAAAAGCCCATTTAGTGCCAATTATGTTTTTATTTGTTGGTCTAGGTACTAATTCCCAGGTATTGTTTTTCTCTATCTGATCTAGTTCTTCATTGATTGCCTTCATCCAACTTTCATCATTGCTTGCTTCAACAACATTTTTAGGTTCAATACTAGATAACAGAGAATAGTTCCTCACTCGTTGCTTCTTCTTGTCTGAATACCATCTGTGGGATCCCCAATAATCTGTTCACTTGGATGATTTTTCCGCCAGTTGCCTGTTTTAAATTTCCTATTTTCTTCTTCTTCAGATTCGGTTTTTGCACCATCTGGATCAATTTTTTGATTCTTCTCTGTTTCTTTTTCATCATCACCTTCAATGACTTCTTCATACATAGGGTAGTTTTCTTGATAAGTAGTTTCTTGTTCTCTACCTTCATCAACTTTCACATCAACACTTTCAACAATTTTCTTCAACCTCTTGTTGTAACATGTGTAGGCCTTGCTTTTTGTTGAGTAACCAAGAAAGATACCTTCATCAACTCTATCTTCAAATTTATCGAGGTTATCTTCAATCCGTTTTATGTAGCACTTGCTGCCAAATACTTTGAAATGTCTTGTTGTTGCCTTTCCGCCAAACCACAACTCATAAGGTGTTTTGCTTTCATGTGGTCTCAACATGCACCTGTTTTGAATGTAAACTGTAGTATGGACTACCTCTTTCCAAAATCTGTCGACTATTTTGTTTTCTCGCAACGATTGTCCTTGCCATTTCTTGCACCTGTTCTATTCTTCCTTTCTACAACACCATTCCGTTGAGGTGTCCTAGTCGCTGAAAACCTGTCTTCTTATCCCATGTTTTTGACAAGTATTCTACAAATTCTTCGGAGATAAACTCTCCTCCCCTGTCCGATCTTAGGCATTTAATTTTTTTCCCGATTGATTCTCAACAAGATTTTTGAAGGTTTTAAACATCTCAAAGGCTTCCGACTTGAGTTTCGAAATAGTACCCATGTCATTCTTGAGTAGTCATCTATACACAACATAAAATATTTGTGTCCATTTATGCTTTCGGTTCTCATGGGTCCACATAGATCAGGTGTGAATTAGTTCTAATGGCTTGCTAGTGAAGTATTCTTTTGCTTTGAAAGTGGCTCTGGTTTGTTTTCCCTTTTGGCATGACTCACGGATGCTATTTACTGAGTTTGCCAATGTTTGGTATATCTCTAACTGCTCTTTTTGAACTGATTTTTGCCGATTGTCAAAACTAATATGCCCAAGCCTCTTGTGCCATAGCCGCTTTTCATCTTCCTCGTCCCATCAAGCATGTTCCTTCTGCAGTTTCGAAAGTGTATACAGATTTCCTGAAGTTCTCGATCCAGTGGCTATTAACTTTCCATTTTTTGTCTTTCTTACTTCACGACCCTCCTTCTTGAAGATTACATCATGACCTCTGTCACATATTTGACTTACACTTAGCAAGTTATGCTTCATGCCAATTACAAACAAGACTTCTTTTGATTTTATATTGCCATCACCGATCTTGACTGATCCCTTTCCAACAATCTTTGCTCCATCATTATTTCCAAATTTCACGGAACCACCTTCATAATTCTGTAAATTCTCAAACTTTTGCTTGTCACCTGTCATGTGACTGGAACAACCACTGTCAAGTATCCAAGGTGCTGATTTGTTCTGAGCTTTAAAAGCAGTATGGACAATCAAAGATTCCTTTTCTTTCCATTCTGGTTTGATAGTAGATTTTGCTACTTGTTTTGCCTTTGTCCTTTCATTAGCATGTGCCTGTTTTTCAGGAAATTTCTGGTTTTGTTTCAACCCACTTGGCTGAGATTTTCTACCCTGATAATTATTTGATGCAAAAGTGCTTCTGAGCTTCTAGCAATATGTCCAAAATTATGACAATTATAACATTCAACCGCATAATTCATTAAAGGAGAAAAAACATTTCTGTCTGGTAAAATTCCTTTGAGATACATTATGCCCGCAATCTGAAATCTTATGGCCATAAGCATTGCATTTAAAACAATAACCGTAAAATGCATGATTAAACCCGGGTGCCGGTCTTTGCCGCTTTGAAGTAGGAGCCATGACTCTTCTCTTCCTCGGATGTGTGACTTTTGTGAATCCATCTTTGTCGATATTCTTCTTGAATCGGCATTATTGTTTTCTTTTGCATGATTTTGTTTTTCTGGTTCAACCCCGATCTTTTCTTCTTTCTTTATGGGTTCTATATTCAAGTTCTTTGAATCCTTTGAAGATTCTCCTTCATCAAAGCCTAAACCAAATTTGATGTCGAAAAGCCTTTGGTTATTTAACATTTTATCCAGACTTTACAAGTACTTTCTTCAAACTTATGAAAATAGTTCAATTTTCTATTCATCTCCTCTAATCGCATCCTTAACTTAACAATGTCTTCCTCTAGCTTGCCGCATTCAACCTGTCTTTACGAGTTAATTGTTCATCAAGAACTTCGGACATTTTCTTGAATTCCTCTGTCTCGTATTTTTCGATTGTTTATTATGTCTCGTGGCATTCTCTAATTTCTTTGAAAAATTTTTATTCTTCTTCCTTTCTCGCACTCAACTCTTCAAGTGCAAGCAACCAATTCTCCTTCCAAATACACTTCAACTTCATCCTTGGAATTTTCATCACCTTCCCGATTTTCCTCTCGTTCTTTCTTCTTCAAGTGCCATGAACAGAGCTTCACCTCCTTCTTCTTCGGACTCCTCATCTCGTGCTTTCTTCGAACTCGCCGACATTCTTGGTTATGAAGCTTTTCTTCTTGAAGTTGTTCTTTCTAAAATTTTGTTTCTTCTTCCAGTCACCTTTTTCTTGGTGTGAACCTTCACCATTTTTGGTTCTCTCCTCGCATTGGACATTTGGCTGCAAAATGACCGACTCCTCCACAATTGAAGCATTTAAAAGGTAGCTTCCCTCTATATTTTCCTTTTCCTTTTGTGAGTTTTCGAACAAAATTGGCTTCTGTTTCATCCAGTGTTCCTTCATCCTCAGATTCATGTTCAGCTTTTACATTCTTGTGTGCTTTAAAAGTCTGCTTCTTTGTCTGTAGACTTGTTTTGTCCTATTCTCATTTCATATGCTATCAAGGAACCATGCAACTCATCCATGCTAAAGTTGTTTAGATCTTTTGCCTCTTCTATTGCAGAGACTTTGGAGTTAAATCTTTTGTGAAGTGTTCCGAGAACCTTTTTCACAACAACCGCATCATCAATTTCTTCATCGAGTCCTCTCGATTGCATTAATAATTTCGTTGACTCTCGACATATAAGTCTCTATGTTTTCATCTTCATTCATTTGCGAGTGCTTCGAATTGTGCTCGATGAGTTTGCGGCTTTGCTTCCTTAATCTTCATTGTCTCCTTCATGGATGCTCTTCAGTTTATCCCACATGTCTTTTGCCGATTTACAACTCATGACTCTTATCAGTTCACCGTCAACAAGCCCACACATTATGGCATTCTTAGCTTTGGAGTTGTTTTCAAATTTCTTTTTCTCAGCAGATCTCGTTGGAGGGGTAGTGGGTGTTGTGTATCCACTATCTACGTAATCCCAAATATCGTATCCCAATGCACTCAGATATGTTTGCATTCTGAGTTTCCGGAAGGTGTAATTTGTTCCATCAAATAAGGGAGCTTTGTTGGATGAAAATCCTTCACCACCTACCATTGTTCCTTCCAAGATCTCCTTAGCTGATTAAGCTTGTACAAGGAACCTTGCTCTGATACCAATTGATGATTACACAATGACACCGAGAGGGGGGGTGAATCAGTGTAGCTATTAATTTTTATATCTACAACATTTAATATGAAATAAAGAGAACTTGACAATTGAAAAACAACTTGAACAAGAGAGCACACCACAACACTCAATATACCGAGGTTCACCAATTTGGCTACTCCTCAAAAATGACTGCTTGGACTCCAATCCAAATCCAGTCTTTGCAAAATCAATTTTACAAATACTTTACCAGCACCAACTGGAAGGAGCACCAACCCCTGTAATTTTTCTGCAACAGATGGAGCACCAACTCCTAGTACCAAGCACCAACTTGGACTGCAATTCTGATCAATCTAGAATGACATAAAAATGTCTTCACTTCATGCACGACCCTGACTGGTCTGCAATTAACCCAACTCTACACACTCTCACGGCTCTGCTTATTTTTCTCTTGATTCTTTTCTAACCCTCCTTTTACAGTAATTTCTCTCTAACAAGAAGCAACATCTTCTCTGTACGATTATTCTTTTATAACCTTTCAACTGGCATGCAATCGAATGACCTTCTCCAACTGTTCAAATTCATTACTCCTGTCCATAATGTGACTGTTCGAATGCATGAACATACGACTGTTCGAGTGCCTTTTCTTTTCTCCATATGCAATTCTTCGAAAGCTTTTCGATTCTTCATGTTCGGCTTTTTTGTATGCTTCAAATACGTCTGTTAGAATGCCTGCAAATACGACCTTTCGAATGCTTTTATTATCCTTCATATTCGGCTTTTCGAATGCATTTCAATTATGCATGTTTGGCTGTTGCATTGCATGTCCAACACCTATCAACGTTTAACTGTCTGTCTGACTTCAGTTACTTCTTATGTGACAGACTGCATGATGCTTTTCTGCCATGTGTCACCTTTCATGTTGCTTCGACATTTTCCAGTCTAACTATTTCCTATCGCGATATCGCGACACTTTTAACTTATGCTGACGTCACCCTGAAGGTTGTCGCGAAATCGTGACCATTTTGGCCTTGAAAGCTTTTCCCCCGCTCATGTCGCAAAATCGTGACACTTTGAACTTTTGCTGACGTCATCCTCAATGCTGTCGCGAAATCGTGACCATTTTGGCTTTGAAAGCTTACCTTCTGTTCATGTCGCGATATCGTGACACTTAGAACTTTTGCTGATGTCATCCTCAATGCTGTCGCGAAATCGTGACCATTTTGGCTTTGAAAGCTTACCTTCTGTTCATGTCGCGATATCGCGACACTTAGAACTTTTGCTGACGTCATCCTTAAGCATGTCGCGAAATCACGACCGTTTTGGCTCTTGGAAGCTTTCCCTGCATCTTGTCGCGATATCGCGACACTTTCAACATTTGCTGACGTCATCCTTAAGCATGTCGCGAAATCGCGACGCTTTCGGCTTTCGTACACTCTTCTTTGCCAGCAACCGCGAAAATGGAACATGTCGCGAAATCGTGACGTTCTCTGCTTCCGTACAATCTTCTTTGCCAGCAACCACAAAAATGGAACATGTCACGAAATCGCGACACTTTGCTCTTCCGTACAACTCTCCTTTCCATTCATTTCAACATGTAGCGATATCGCTACACCTTTGTTGCTGAGCATTCTCTCTCCTCTTCGGGTCGCGAAAACCCGACGTGTCACGATATTGTGAAACTTTTCGTTGCTAGCTCCTTTTCTCCATTTATGTCGCGAAATCGTGACATCTTTTCACCTTGCTTCCCTCTCTGCCAGGCATGTCGCGAAATCGCGACAGTTTACCTTTCACTTTCTCTCTCCTCTGCCATGTCGCGATATCGCGACAAATTGGCATGCACTTTCTCTCTCCTCGGTAATGTCGCGAAATCGCGACAATCTTCCTTGCAGTTTCTCTCTCTTCAATTTTGTCGCGATATCGCGATACATTTTCTCTCTCCTCAGCGAAAACTCGACATGTCACGAAATCGCGACATTTTGGCGTGCATTTTCTCTCTCCTACTTTTTGTCGTGAAATCACGATAGAAAACATGTCGCGATATCGCGACAGTTTTCTTTCTTGTCTCTTTCTGCCAATTTTTGAATCTGGGTTACCTCTGTTTGTCTTGAAATTCACTGCACTTGATCTGATCGACCTCGAATCGCATCAATCGCATCAATCGTTTGTGTTGACAACAATGACAATACTTTTGCAATTCTTTTGCTGCACCTTGCTCAACAGGTGTTGGACAGAGTTTTAGTAAACAAAAAATATAAATATATACAATGAAGATGAGGTGGTTGGTTTGGATAACTAACTATCAACCACCTATTTAGGTGCAACTCCTAAATATCTACCCTAACTATATTACATGATGTAATAAATTCCTAACATATATTTTTCTTTTGTTTTCCCATATTATTATCCCTTTTAGCTTTTTTTTTAGCATCTTGGGTCTTCCTATATTTTTCATTTCCAACAAAACTTTCATCTTTATCACCCTCTTCAAATTTTTAACATTGTTCATAGTTAGACTTATCATCTATAGGTTTATCTTGCCCTAAAGGATCGAAATTGCAAGGAATAACCTTCAAAGCACTTTATATTACCCTAGAAACCTTAAAGTGCAAGGATGTTTCTCCATATTAATTACCTCCTTATGCTACTCTAAAAACCCTAAATTAATATGAAAATTATACATCCTTATTTCTTTATTATGTTGCTTTTAAAATTCTAAATTGCAAGGGATAAGCTCTACATTTATTTTGTTTTTATTGCAAGGATAGTATTTTATACTACTTGAGAAAAATGAAGATGATTTATCTAGAATAAACTTGATATTTTTTGCCTCCTTTATTTTAAATGTTTCCTCTCTATTTTTCTTTGCACCTTTAACTCCTACTAAGTTTGAACTTGCACATTGCACTTCCTCATCCCATGTATCCTTATATGTTTCTTCTAATAGTCATAAATTATGATGGCCTTTATCAAGTGATGTTGCACAAAAGACTTTCTTTACCGCTTTTTTGGTGGTGGAATACCCTTGATCTAGTCTAGTTTTTACTATAGTATGGTCTCCTTGAATTATCTTGAAGTTCATCTCATGGCAACATTTTTTTGGTCTCCTTTTCTATCATATTCACTTTGAAATCTCTTGCCATGTGTCCAATCTCATGATAATTTTTTCAAAGAATTTACATAGGTTTTTATAAGGGGTCCTAATCCCCTCATACTAAGTGGGGTTTGAACCTTGGACCTCTCAAAGAGAGGCCAAAGCCCTTACCACTACAATAAGCTTGCAACTGTCAATCTCATGATATTTACAACATAAGAATGCAATGTTTTCATAATCAATTTGTTGATCTTGTTCTTTTAGTTTAAATTTAATCTTAATGTAAATTTCTCACTCCATTGTCTTAAATATAAAGCACCTCTCCCCCTAAACCATAGACCACCACAAATTCTTTTATTTTTGATTTTTAAACAAAGATAATGAGTAAAACAACCTTTAGAAAGAAGAGCCATGGGATAATTTAAATTCAATCCTCACTTCCACTTGATCATGTTTTGGATGTCTAAAAATCTTGGCAAAATATCTATGAAATATATATATTAACCCTTTACTTTTAAAAACCATTATATCGAGTTCAATCATCTCTAGATTTCCTCTATCTCTAGCTTAGGCATCTATACTTCCATTTAAGGCATCCTTAATTCTCATTAAAACTTTCAAATATGACCTTCCTACCATCGTGCTTAGAAAAGCTTTTCCTAATATAAATATCTAAGATATAGAAAAAAAATAAAGGTTTTTAACTCGCACTCACTTCCTATTTACGTTCTCCTTACTTTTCTCCAAATCCTTTTCAAATTTATTATATTAAAATATATAAAAAGTTTAACCATTATATAATATTTTTATATCTGCAAGAATGAAGTCTATCAAAATGGCCATTTGAGACATAAGGCTTTAGCCCATGCATATAGAATAGAATAATGTTTTTCGTTTCCACGCATTAATTTGTGTACTACATTTCACTGAGCGTCAAACTTATTCCAAAATGGAGGAGAAATAAAACACGAATAATAAAGTTACAACCTTCGTATAAGAAGACAATCTACGATGATTTAAAAAAAAAAAAACCTTCGTATAATAAGACAATCTAAGTCGCATCAATTCAGTTGTAAAACATGCATCATTGGAATAAAATGTAAATTGTTTATTTTTTTTTATTGATTAATGTGATTTTTTTAAGATTGATGTTTATCCTTCGTAACGTAAAAATTAAATTTAGTTTGAAACTTAGACATTGAGTATTATAGTTTTGGCAATATACCTAATGGGAAAGTGCTAGTGCGGGTATTGATTTCAGAATGATTCCCTTGAATACATACCGACAAACATCACTGAACACTAAATGAAGGATGCTGGCAGAGTGCATTGCATACCATATGAATATGGCTAATACGGCTTTTGTGAGGCCAATTAGGTCACTTTCCTCTAAAAATAAGAGTAGCACGGAACTTTACTTTGCCGGACAAGCGACAGTTTAATCAGTTTACAAAATAGTTGTGAAAGATAACCACAAATTTTGAGTATTAAAATTATTGTGGTCTCAGCATTGGACCATGTAACAGCGAAATCTATTCACACGGAAAAGCAAATTCTATCAATAATTTAAAGTTCATCCCTAATACAAATTCTAGCCATATGTATCATGGTGAAAATTTGTTTTTGGCGTGCATTCAGTCGCCGTGATAACTGCCCGGAAACTGCTGTTGTGGGTCGAGAGAGGTGAAAGTGAAAGTGTCGGGTAGGGACTATACAGATGACCGCTCTGCCACCACAATAAAGTAAGGGAAAAAGGCAAAGTTATGTACCTGCATACCTGAATGGACTGGTGAGCTTTTTTGTGGCTGTTGGAGAGCTGTACAACTTATAGACATGCAGTAGATATAGACAATCTACCTATCTATCTGAAAAGTCTTCAATGTCAAGAATAACTCTCCTGCTTCTTTCTTCCAGTTCATATCTTGAAAGATGGTCAATTATATTTCCTGATCCAATAAGATTGCGCTTGCACAGAGGACAGGAAGAGTTAATCTTCAACCACTGATCAACACACCCTACATGGAAGAGGTGTGTGCAAGGAAGTTCCTTCAGATGCTCATCGTCCTTGTACCTTGTAAGGCAGATGCAGCACTCCTGTTCAACCCAAATTATAGATTAAGATCGGTGGTAAAAAATCATTATGAACTGCATTGTAAGATTCAAGGCAAGAAAGGAATTTATACTCACTGCATCTTCTGCTGTGAGAGATCTCTTCCTGCTTCCTGCAGTGTCTATTATATACCCACCGGCACAATTTGTGTCATCATCAGTATCCGACTCTACTGACCTTCTCCCATTTCTAATTCCCTTGGGATTATTCGACGTGGATTTGAATCTGTGAGTGGGCAAATCTGCAATATCCCGAGGGGAAGCTCCCCTTTCCTTTCCCTGAGAGCTTATGCTGTAGCCAAGCACAGTACTCACACATGGCATACAGCAACACAGCAGTGCAAACAGAACGAATGGCAGCGCATACCCAATACAGCTTAACGCAAGAAGTGCAATGCATAATCTGCAAGACAAGATACAAGGGGTCGACAAGGCCTAAATTTTGGATTATGTAGCCATTATTGGAATAGTTTAACAAGATACATGGTTTTCTATAATGTACTACTTACTTGTATAGACTTGGAGCCTCATCGGAAAATGGACGCCTAGTGCCAAACACCCACACATTACCGATGACAAACCATACTGCAAAGAAAAAATCTAATGACATTCTGCACCGTTCCATGAAGAAAGCAATCCTGCAGTAAACGAAAACAATGCCCAAGACATTAAGCAATTTTATGATACTGTTGTTAATGCAAAATTATCCACAAGGTATAGATACCTATCACATATAGACTCTACCCAATTTTAATGAAGAATAGTGCCTAATAGAAAAATTAATACACGGCTTCAAAGTACACATTTTTATGATGCCCATTTGGTATTCATATTCAGCAAATAAGGAGAGATGGAAATCAAATTCATAGCTCAAGATTGAAGGATAGGGTACCTGGAATAGCCATTGGAACCGTCAGCATTAGAGCTGTTCACCGGAGCGGTTCTCCCATGCTGCGGTCTCAGAGAAGTGAGGTAAGTATTCCGGCGGTGAGGATTTGGATCTGAAGGATTATGATCCATGTAAGGATGCTTGTAACGCCAATAGAGAAGAGGCAGGCTCACACAACAACCAAAAGCATATCCAACAACCCACAAGCGCAGAGGTGAAATGGGCTTCTCATTTCTGGAAAGCACCAGAATGACCGCAGCCGAAACAATCTGAGACAAAATCAGAACCAGCTCCAACAAGATCCATGTCCCGGTATTCAAAGGGTTCAGTCTCAGATCCGACCCTTCTCTCCCGTTTTGATAATGGAAAATCCTTCTAACGAAACAAAACCATCTAGCCCTTGAAAGCCTCCCCAGAACCCTAGAAAAAACAGTCTCCTGACCAATTTGCTGCTGCTGCTGCTGCTGCTGCTGCTGTTGTTCCAGTTCAGGCCTGTCCACATCATCCTCGCTCACAATAAGCCCCGTGCCACTCGCATTGCCAAGAATGCTATTTTGAGCCAAAGAGCCTGCTGATTGAGGCTGGATTACCAGACCGGGATGCTGCAACTCCTGTGTATAGATTGAATTCATCACTTTCCAAGGCCTTCCGTAACCTAATAATCCAAAATTATGCAATCCTGGACGGAACCAACTAGCATTTTTTTTCACTGAATCTTTACACGGATGAGTTGTGCACACAAAGGACCCAATGCAGAACTTGAAAGCAATCCATATTCCATTATTCCTAACCAGAAGCCCAAGCTACTGAAAGGACAATGCACAGGAGTGAAGCATACTCCACAACCTTTCTGGTGGTAACTAACGTATTACATAACACCCGAATATGTCAATTCATGAGGTTGGGCAATCACCTTCCTCAATGAAGGAAGGCTCTGCATGATGTGCCCCACATTCGATTCTGATCCACACCCACCTGCACTGCTTCAATTGCAAGCAAACCAACTGCTTTCTTCTTCTTTTTTTATTTTTTCCCACCTTAAAGAAAGCTGTCTATGATGTAATCGGGTTGAAGAATGTGAAAGACTCGTACTGTTTCCGCGTCCTATTTCATCAGCCGGCGTAGAAAGGAACCAGAATGATATGGACACACAAAAAAACCGAGAAGACAGTTCAGATGACGATGAGATATAATGGCAAAATACTCGAATAACTTTCAAACAACTCGATGAGTTAATTTTTTTTTTAATATAGAAAGGGATCCGTCAAATTCCAAATCTACGCCGCTCTGCGTTAAACCTAAATCTCAAATATCACAATCCTCTGATCAAGTTCAAAGCCGTACAAGCGTCGTGTCGGCCACCACAAAAATCTAACAACTTTCCAATCACGCAACTCCTAATAATTAATGGATTAATCAGGAATCTTATACGACAAAAGAAGGATCCTAATATCATATTATGGACGTTATTAGCCACGAGTCTTTGAATAAGTTTTAAGTTATTGATATGACTGCCCTCATATTCACTTTTAAACCGTATTGCTGTGAATTTGGAATAATTTTAAACACAAAAAACAAAAGTTTGACCACGGTTTGATGAATTCAAGTTTATTTATAAACACAACCTTTGAGATGTAATCCAGTCTTCTTGGAGCTTCTTCCAGAGGTGCGACAGAGAGTGATGCAATTAACCTCAAAGCTTAAATTTTTTATCAACAATTAATCTTTGTTTTGTTTGTGGGACTCTTCACTCTTATTAATATCAAGTCGCCTTATGTGTGGGGTAGTTGGCCCTCTTATTTTCTAACCGATTCATATGATGTTATATTCATGTGATACTGTTTTTATACATACTATTTATTTCCAGTAAATTAAAATTTCTTCCATTTTAATACCTTCTCTTCTTTTACAAACTCATTAACACAAATCATAAAACCTTAACTATCAAGGTGTCCACAGACATGATAATTATGTTTAATTGCTGGTTAAGTATGATAATGTGGGTGTGGGTAAGGTAAGCTATCTATGTTGGGTTGAGTGGAGGTGGAATATGAGATGGAGGGGGCGCTTCACTGATATGATGATGTTTCCCTTTTTCCCTTCACGAATCGAGTCATTTTAAAGGGGCAAACAACCTTTTGGTACACCCAATGTATTCAGCGACGTTTCAGGGGTCAACATATTCATTTGAATTACCTCTTTTTCCTTTTTCTTTTCATTACTTGGGCCAATCGTCTCTGTAACCATTGGGCTTTTGTTAACGAGAATGTGGGTTGTCGTAGGCAACCAAAATGTCAAACTTAACTTTTTGGAATTCTAGTTTTAAGATGATTGATTTTATGAACCACGTCAACACATTGAGCAGAATTATGTCTTTCAATGGAGACAATCATTTTCAAGAGTGGGTACAATTATCAGCTGTGACAGTGGCCACACATCATATGTTTTGTGGACCCATCACCTCTGTCTATGACATTTACCGGGCAAAGTGGCTACAAGGATGTTACAACTACCTGTAACATATTAAAATTTACATGAATTTTTTAAAACATGTAAGCGTGCCTGTGTCTCAAGTACAGACAAGGTGGGTTCATCTTGTGGTTAGAGACTTGACACTCAACAACCAGTAATAGGAATTAATTATCCTTCTCCTAATATAAAATAAGACGATAATGGTTTCTGCAGTCCCTTTGATTCAGGTTCTTATGAATTACCAAACAGCTCAGTCAGTGCCTGGCTAGTAAAGGATATTTTAATTGATTGTGCCCTCATAGCCTTCTTACAAGCTAATAAACAATAAGAAGCCCCTACAATTAATTAGTTTTTGAGTGTTTTTCAAATGTTGAGGTGTTTTGATAATGGTTCTTCATTATAGAAGGTTATTATTGACTTGATAGTTTAGCAAGATTAAATTTATTAAGGTCAATTATTTATTTCGATCCTAATAATCTGTGTAAACTTATTTATTCATATTATTTAAATTTAGATTAGTTAGGTAGTGTATCATTTTATCTCTTTTGTTTGTTAGTGGTATGTTATTAAAGTATCATGATATTAGGTTAATTAGACAATATTTAAGTAATATTTCTAAGAATACTTTTCAACTTGTTTTTTTATTGGAGATATTTTTTAGCTTGTACTTTTTCCTTGAGCTTTTACTTTTCCTCTAACCAATCCTTCATATAGGTCAACTAGACAATATCTAAGCAAAATTTTCAAGAATACTTTTCAACTTGCCTTTCTATTGAAGATATTTCCTAGCTCCCTTTTTTTCTTGAGCTTCTACTTTTCCTCTAACAAATCCTTGATATATTTCTTACTAAGAGATTTTTTCTCTTGATCAATTGCCTTTTAGAAGTTAAGTTTTGTGCATCAAAATATCAACATCATGATTAGCTAAATTATATGCCATCCTATTTTCTTCTATATAGATGTGTTGCCATTTATAGGATATTAAGAAAAATATTACCATTAATCCAATTTTCACATGCATTTTTCTTGACAATATTACTAATAATTAAGAATCTACCTCATTGAAAATATGTTTTCATCCTAGAGAAGTAGGATTTCCGTAGAAAAAATTTGAGTAGTAGCATCAAAGGGTTTTTGTGGAAAAACCTGAGTAGCGGCATCAAAGGGTTTTGTGGGAAAAATTGAGCAACGATGTAAGAGAATTTTTGTGGAAATTTTTTGAAATTAGCTGATCTAAATAAAAATCTAAGTAACGACATCAAAGGGTTTTGTGGAAAAAATTGAGCAGCAGCGTAAGAGGATTTTAGTGGAAAAATTTGAGCAGCAACGTCAGAGAATTTTTGTGAAAAAAACTGAGCAGCGACATCAAAGGGTTTTGCAAAAAAATATCTGAGCAACAACATCAGAGGGTTTCTATGAAAATATAAGCAACGATGTGAGAGGGTTTTGCGGGAAAATAATTATACATTTTTTATATTGTAGGACAAGAATCACAATGCTATGGTGAATACGAGCGATGATGATGGTGATGACACACAAAGAGTGATGGTGATAATAAGCGATGGTGATGTGGCAAGTGCAATCTATAGCTTCCATCCTATGATCCACCATGAGTTGGCTGACAATGTAAAGGCATCATATCGAAAACCTTTTTTTGGTACCCCTCCAGATGTTGGAGGCAGATCTATGACTTTGGACAGTATTTAGGTAATCACAAGCTTTGGTGTGTGTCTCAGGAGAAAATCTATGAACCCTGATGGAGATGGGGGTCCCTTAGAGGAAGGTGGAGGGAGAATTTTGACTTCATTTGTTGACACGTCACAAGGTCAAAATAGATCCAAACATGTTTTCTCTTCTCGCTTCTTTGCAACCCTTTTCAAAAATACAGTTTCTTCTAGGCCTTCCCCTCGCCTCAAGGTTGATCCACACCCTTCTCAAGGTGCCCTTTGCATTTCATAGGAGTTTGTATCCTCCCTTGTGGACCAGGATTCTCATTCTCTTATGGAAAAATTTTTAGGGCCTTACCCTGACATGGAGTCGATCCATAAATGGGCCATTACCCATTAGTGCCTTCAAGGATCCATGGACCTAGTTGCCTTTCCCAAGGGATTTTTTCTCATCCATTTGAATAACCCCATTGATTCAATTAGAATCCTATCAGGTAGACCATGGTTCTACAATCGAAGAGGGTTTTTTTATCAAGAAATAGAGTGTGGATTTCGATCCAAAGACTCAAAATAACAATCTAGCTTCGATTTGGGTTCATCTTTTGGGTCTTCCTCTCCATTCCTTGGATGAGGACATTTTATAGGGGATTTCCTATGATATTGGTGAGTTCATCGATCTTGATCCACCTATCAAAGCCAAGACCTGCATGATCAATGTCTGCATGTGCATCAATGCTAACCTCGATTCCTCTCTTCCTTATTTCATCGAGTTGATTTTAGATGAGATATTTGAGACTCAAATTATAAAATATGAGATCAAGTTAGCCTTTTGTTGTAGGCGCTCAAAACAAGATCACCTCAACCCTCAGTGTTAGATGTCTAAGTTTTCTAAGGTTCCTTCCACCAAAAAACCTTCAGGAAAAAGGTTTTAGTAGCAACAACGTTCTCATAATCAATCTAAATCTTCTTCTTTGGTGGGATCTAGGCCCCCTACTTTTGGTACTAAAGCTATTTCAAATCAGGAGATTCCTTCTATAGGTCCATCAGGGGAGGGTTTGAACGATATGGTCAAAGATTTATCATCTGTTGCTAAAATTTTGTTGGGGGATCCTCTGAATGCTTCATCCTCTATAGGTTAAGCTCTTGAATATGTTCCTCAAGTTGACATCTCTTCCTCCTTTAAGGTATGCCCTTTATCTTCTATTTCTAATCCTTTTTCTTCTCTGTCTATTCCTTAGGTTCATCCTTCTATCAATAATGTTGCTCCTCAAATCCATCCTCCATAGAGCTCTCCTTATCCTAAAGGTCTTCTCAGCCCTTCCTCATGTAAAAATATTCTCAACAATCTATTTTTCATGAGCTCCCCTTCACCAAAAATAAAAAAGGTTCCATGCTGATGTCAGTTCAAAGAAGAAATAAGGTCATCATTCCTCTTAGCTCATCAAAAATAGAGAATGTTTTGAGGATGTTTCCAATGGAACTTAGCTCACTTTAAGTCTCTCCTCCAAGCAAAACCTTATTTCAGATCCTCTCATGGAATGTGAGAGGCCTCAATGGACACAACAAAAAAAATTTGGTTAAGTCCATGAGGAAAGACCTTAAACCAACCATTTTCCTCTTGCAAGAATCCAAAATGGATACCCAAAATGCTTTATGAATTTCCAAATACATATAAAAAAACTAGGAATTCCTCATAAGCCCCACCAATGGAGCCTTTGGAAGGTTGTTATGTTTGTGGGATTCAAATTTTGTTGAAGGTAGACTCCTGTCTATGGCAAAAAACTACATGAACATCTTGCTCTTCATTAAGGACTATCATTGTAGATGGATTTTATCAAATATTTATGCTCCAAACTCCCCATCTAGGAGATTTCATCTTTGGAATAATCTTAGTCAGATGAGAGAGGTTTTTCTAGTGAGGTTTGGATGTTGGATGGAGATTTTAATTCTCCCTTATTCCCCACTAATAAGAAAGGAGGCTCTGAAATAATAGTTAATTCCTATGAGGATTTTATTTCATTGTGGATGAGGAACTCATGGATATTCAACTCAAATGTCTAAAATTCACTTGGATCAATCATAGAAAAGGTGATCAACTTATTCAAATAAGGCTTGATATATTCTTAATATCCATTAACGCATCTTTTCCTTTGGATATGCTATCCTTCATTCTATGACTCGAATAGGTTTTGATCACAACCCCCTTCTCCTTGATTGTTCATTCCAGGTCTCCCTGTTCAAATCCCCTTTCAAATTTGAGGCTATGTGGCTTCAAGATTCGTATCTCAAGGCACTCATTGCAAATTTATGGTCTTGTAGTTTTTATGGATACCTAGCCTATCAGGCTAGAAATAAGCTCCATTTTGTGAAAGCACAACTCAAGAAATGGAACAAAGATATTTTTGGCAATATTTTTTTTAGAAAACAAATATCCAATCCCAGCTCACAAACATTGAGCTTCTTGCCCAACATGGAGAATTAGACATAAATATTCTTGAGGCTAAAAGGAAAGCTTCTATCTAAATACCATAATATTCTTAAAAGTGAAGAAGTTTTTTGGTAGCAAAAGTCCAAAGTTACCTGGTTGAAAGAGGGAGACTATAATACTAAATTTTTCCATACCACCATTATGAGATATAGGGGCTCTAACAATATTAGGGAACTCACCAGAGCTAATGGGACTATTATTTCAAAAATTACAAATATCAGAGATGAGATAGTGGCTTTCTTTGAAGATCTACTACTTTCTTTGAAGATCTACTTAGACCCAGTTTAGAGTGCAATACACAAACATCAAAGACTCTCCTGAACAATATACCCAAGTTGGTATCCCAGTAGTATAACAATTGTTTGCTTAAACCATTTTTTGTTGAGGAAATTTGTAATGCAATTTTTTCCATGCAAGGTGGGAAGGCTTCAGGTTCAGATGGTTTTACCCAAATTTTCTTTTATAAATATTGGGATATTGTGGGGTCTGACATAATTTAGCCACCCAATAAATGTAGCAGACCAAGAACATTCCTAAAAATGTAAACTCCACCTTTTTTTTTCTCTCGTACCTAAGTCCAATAATACCAAATCCTTATTTGATTTCCACCCAATCATTTTGTGCAATATTTTTTATAAAATCCTCACCAAAGTGATTGCCACAAGATTTAAACCTATTATTCCTTTCATAATTGATTCCTATAAGGTTAGTTCTATTCTAGGGAGGCTAATTACTGATAGCATAATTACAATCCATGAGCTTATACATTCTATTTATAAAAGTGTCTTGGAAAAGGCTTTTTATAAAGTGTCTTGGAGTTTCCTCTTCTCTTTCTTGTCCAGATTTTGTTTCCATATTGATTGGATCAACCTAGTCAAAGCATGCATCTCAGGAGCCAACTTCTCTATCTTAGTCAATGGTTCCACTGGTGGTTATTTCCAAAGTGCCAAAGGTCTGAGACAAGGTGATCCTTTGTCCCATTTTCTATTTATCATTGTGGCAGAAGCCCTAGGGAGAACTCTACGATCTTCCTATTCCAAAGGAGAAATTTTTGGCATTAAAATTACCTCATATCTCATGCCCATATCCTACCAACAATTTATGGATGATATTTTTCTAGCCACTCATACATCTATTCCCCAAGCCAAAATCATCAAGTCCATTCTTAATTTCTTTGATTTTGCTACTGGTAAAAAAGTCAACTTCTACAAAAGTAAATTGTATTCTCTCAATACGCCCCCCAAATAGCAAACTAGCATAACTAATATCCTTGGTTGTACCATTGATGACCTTCCTACTACCTACCTAGGTTTTCCACTTTTTGTTGGTTCTGCCAAAAAATCTCTTTGGTTTCCACTCATTGAGATAATTCACAAAAAATTGGTAGGATGGAAAGGAGGTCTTCTTAGTCAGGAAGGAAAAGCCACCTTAGTAAAAGCCACTCTCCAGAGCATCCTTATTTTATTTTTATCCATATTTTGTATTTCAATTAAAGTTTATAATAAAATTTAACAACTCGAGAGGAATTTTCTATGGTCAAGCTCAAAACACAAACAAATATTTCATTTGGTTGCATGGGATCAGGTCTACTCCAAGAAAGAATATGGTGGTATCAAGCTTAAGAAGATCAAACAAATGAACCTAGCCCTCATTGCCAAGTAAGGATGGTGGATCCTTCAAAATGAAAAGTCACTATGGGTTGATATCATCAAGGCTAAATACCTCTAGCATCAACCAATGTTTTTGGATGATCCTTCACCTATTCAAAGTTTTATCACTTGGAATTCCATCTTGTGTACGAGAGAGATCATCAATAAATAAATCCATTGAAAACTTGGTGATGGACAAAAGATACACTTTTGGGAGAACAAGTGGCTAGGTAAAAACCCTCTTTAGAACCATCTTTATCTAATCTACCTCAAACTTGTGACTGATATGTTGTTTGGTACTGTGCATTTTTATTGATGTTGGTAGGAAGCACTGGAAAACCATTCCTTACGGTAATCTGAATGAAGACCAAAAAAGAGCTAATCTTGTTTTTTCTAACATATTACGTCTTTGTGTTATTCTCAAATGTTTCATTGAAGATAAGCTCTTGTGGGCACCTAGTGAAAATGGGCTCGTCTATGTTAAAATCACCTATTTCCTTAATGAAAACCTTGGTCAACCATGGTTTCCTTCTAAGATCATTTGGAAGAAGCACCTCATTCTTAAAGTTTGTTTCTTCTTTTGGCTTGTTGTTCAGGATAAAATCCTCTCCATTCCAAATATCTATATTTGAGGGCTCTTCATTCCTAACTGTTGTTACCTTTGCAAATAGGAGTGTGAATTCACCTAACATATTTTTCTCTCCTATTATTTCTCCCTCAAAGTTCTTTGCTTCTTATTTTCCTCTGTGGGTATTGCTTGGGTTCCTCCATTTTATCTGAATGATATTTGTTTATATTGGCCTAATCCCTTTAAAAATTTTCATGTCAAAACATTTTAGACCTTCTATCTCCTCCATTTCTTATGGGAATTTGGCATGAAAAAAATTCTAGAGCTTTCAATAACTCCATACATGATTCCAAAAATGTTCTTTCCAAAGTTATTCACACGATAGCTAAAAATATCTCTATTATTTAGGGCATTGGGTGGTCGGAGTCCCCAAGTGAAGCTCAGTTAGCCAAGTTCCTCTGGCTCCCTTCATGTAATATTTCCTCTCTCTCTTCTGTAGTTGATCACTCAATTATCAAGTGGTCTCCTCCCCTTTGGGATTGATCAAGTATAATTTTGATGGTGTTTCCAAGGGTAACATAGGACCGGCTAGAGCAGGAGGTATCTTTTGAGATCATACATGGTAGATATTGCTGGCCTTTACAAAAATATTAGCATCCAAACCAACCATTTTGTTAAAGCTTGAGCTCTCTTTCATGGTATGTCTCTCCTATCCATAATAAATTACCCTAATATTATTATCAAATATGAGTCTATGAATATTATTAGAAGCATTGTAGGCACCCAGTCAACATCCTAGAATATCTCTAGTTTAATTCTAAAGCAAAGTTTTTTTTTTAGCTCTTCCCCTAATGTCATTGTCCAATATGTCTTTAGGGAAGGAAACCAAGCCATTGACTTTCTAGCTAACCTGGGGAGTTCTTTGTCTAACCTCATCATTTGGAATGAAAGTACTCCTCCTCCTTAGCCGATGGTAATTCCACACTTGTATCTCTTTTGTGAGTTTTCACAAGATTCAGGTTTCTTGGGTAGGCACATCTTCTCCATGTTATGGGAATCCTCCTTATATTGGATAGCATTTTTAGAACACATCTCTAGAGGTTTCATCAATCCGTAGAATTTGTCTAAGTTCACAGGATCTATTTTCAATATACATTTTCATGCATGGCTTCACCTTGAAAAAATGAATATTCGGGGTATGTGGAGCTTGTGGCTCGACATGGAGAATGTCTATATGAGCCATACATGGAGATATTGTACTGCACCATCTTCAATGAACACCTCCTACAAGTTTTTCATTGTATTAAAAATGATAAAATGGAGCCATCTATTGTTTTAACCAAACATGTGAGCAGGCTCTATGTGAGCCCATTAAGACTTCCTCTTTTTTCCCTACGAGGGTTTCTCTGTTTGTTTTTATCTTTCTTCTTGGTTGTTTTGAAGAAGGTGCTTCCTTTTTGTTTTAGATGGTTGGAAGTATTTTTCCTAACTAGAATTTTTTGTAAAAGTTTACAAGATCCTTTCAAAATCCCTCTTACCAATAAAAAAAAAGAATTTTTCATCCTCTTTTTATGATGATCTTAATATTATAAGAAGTGCCCTAATGTATCCATATTTATGTTCCACATGCATCTTATGAGTAGATAAGAAAAATTTTGCCTTCATCATTCCTTAAGACACAAACATTGCTAGCTTTACCATGGTTTTCTTTGGAAGCACCACCAAAATAAAGTTTTATAAATATGAATTCCAAACATTTTAAATTTTACCATCAATTAATGCAAATCCTTTGTACCAACTATATTGTCATGAGTAATTTTCACATCTATAATCAACTTCTATAACCAAAGGGTTAGCATAATTTTTCTAGAGATAAGACTTTTCATGATGAGCACCATGCTTATAAATACTTTTCACTACATACAATAATACAAATCTAAGCTTGGACATGATTTCAAGATTCATTTTGAAAGATTATACTATTCCTTTCATGCTAAATATTCCAAAAAATAATAATAGGACCAATACTCTAAAGAATGCCTAGTACTTTTACTTTGAAATTACTAATACAACACTTTATCAAATATTTTGGGATCAATGGAGCAAACCCAAAATATTTTATTTTCTTGATAAGAAACCATAATAACAAGCAGGACAATAAACAAGTATATGATTTTATTCTTCTAGGTCCTCGCATGCTTAAAAGTTCCTTGATACCCTTCTTTGTAGACTATCACTTATAATAATTTTGTTTTGGACTCACAAAATGTATGGGCCTTAGGGAGGGACTGAGGTGACCGGATCTTCTTTCAAGGAAAATCTTGAGTAGGAAGTTGTGATTGCTCCAAATACTTATATTGTTAATCAATCTATTATTTTCCATATCTTGATAGATTCTAAAAAATATTAACCTTCTATGAAAATGAAATAATAAAACTCTAGAAGCATATTTTAGCTTCCTTTTTACTTGTTTGAGGTCCTTTTACTCATATAGATTGGAAATACAATATCTATATTTAATGTTTACTTCAATATAATTTTTTACTTTTAAAACTCTACAAGCTAAAGAGTCTTAGGGTAGTGGTTGCTATTTTTGATAAAAAAATGATAGGGTAATGATTCAACTAAGTAGTAGACCATAAATTCATAGAACCTCCCTCATTGAATATGTTACTTGATTAATTATAAACTACTTGATTTGAAGTTTCATATTGTGAATCTCCTAGGTAGGGTTCATTTCTAAAAAAATTATCTATATCTATAGAACCTATATATTTTTGGAATAATAATTTTCCTAACTATTTCATTGAATTTTGATTAATTTTCATTTAAATTTTTCCCTAATACTAATCTCATAAATCTATAGTTTTATAAACCTATCCTTCCCACATTATTTCTTATGCAAACCCTACCCATTTTAAATAACAATATAAACATCTCCTCACATCCTTTCCCAAGAAAATCTCTTTATTTTGTAAATTAGGGAGTTATACCCTTTGATAGTATCAAAAGTGACAATATATATATAGAGATAAAATACAATGTAGCTATTAATGCATAGAGCAAGATGATAATTAAATCATGCCCATACCAACACTCTACATTTAATGTTCTAGAAAAAAGGGGTTGTTAATCTCCTTGACCTCTATATTCAAGACAGATCTCTACTATCCTATGCTAATATAATTTAGTCCTATATCAATACCAAAAAATAAATGCAAAAAGTGAACATTCAAGGTAAGGTTGTGATAGAATAAAAGTAAATGCAAGAAAAGTAAATATAATCATCAACTATAACAATGATAGTGTGTGATCAATTGCACAAAATTAGGATGATTGAATAACAATAATCTAAGTCCATTCTAGATGTAAGCTCAAAGTGGGAAAAGGACTAACAAGAAAATGTAAGGCATCACCACTATCATATGCTTATAAAGAGAAGTCCGACCAGTTGGGACATAGTTTTGTATGAATGCTAAGCACAATTTTCTATTAATTAAAAGATGAAATATTACATTCAAAGAGTGTAGCTCTAACCTTTACTCAAATAGTTAAAAGATTATTTACAATGAGACTTGGACCCTTATATATAGTAATAAATTCATCCTATTCACCCTGAGTGGAAAGACTTTACATGTACAAAGTAAAAAATAATAATTAATTGTTATTGTCGATCTATATTCACTTGGACATGCTGCTTATGCTGTTGATTCTCTGCAATATTAATGAATCGAAGGTTGAGAAGCTACAACTTGATGAATCACTGACTTCATGACTTAACTATTTCTTGCTATAATTTTACCTCAAAATTTCTAAAACTATGGACTCTTATTTGCTCATCCTAGTATGCCATGCTTTCCTTATATAATGACCATTATCAATCCACTTGCTACATGTTAAACATAGTACCATATACTACATTTATGGTGACTTATAAGGATGTTATTGTTGGTTGGAAGAGACCCTACATATTACTAATAATTGAGTTGCAAAGTTGATAAAGGGGATCCAAAAATGGAGACCACATATTATGATCATTCTTGGGTGGAAAAAATAATGTTGACCATTATGTGTTTGAAGAAAATTTTATGCTCTCTAGTTGAGATAATATTATTGCCAAGTCATCGAACTCCTCCTGTGGTAGTTCCTCCTAGGACTTTGGGATTGAATTCACACCTTCCAAAATATTTTCTAGATGATATGATGTTAACGGTATTAATTCCTATGTTTGTTGGTAGAATTTTATTCACTTAAGACCTTGCCTTATTTTTTTCTTCAACTAGCTTGGTGTATCTATCATTGAATAAAATGGTATCCTAGTTGGAAAGGGGACTTGGGAGTCCTCCCAATATTAATTAGATGATGTGACTTCTCAATTTGTATGAGGTATTCTTTAGTCCATCATAGGAGGATTGGTAGGTGGAAAGAAGTTGTTTGCATGGGATATTCATTAATTCTACTTGCAACACCTACTTTTCCAGGAGTCCTAGTTTGTGTAGCTATTTTAAGCTAACTTTATAGGCCCACTTTAGGATTGTCATGTTGGTTTTGAGTGATGGGCTAGAATATACACTACCAATGTATGATCTGGATTTGGCAAGGATATCCTTGCATGCCCATAAAATATATAGGTATATCTTTGCATACTTCATAATAGCCAAGATCTTATCCCAGATACCATTGATAATACTTGTGATCAATACTTTGGAATTTATAGAGTCATTCTCCTCTAGATTTTTCTCTATCTTCTTAATTTGGGATATCTTCTCATATTTTTTCTTGATAGACTTTTCCTTATCATTTTTTTCACTTTAGTTATTCTTTCTTCAGTTACTCAACTAGCTACTTTTATTCATCCTTTTATTTTATGGTGGCTTCCAATTTAGCCTTTAGCTTCTTTATTTCCTCCTTTTCTTAATGCATCATGATATTTTATTGCTGAAGTGTTATAGAAAGTTCCTTATTATGCTTGGAATAGGTTTGATTATTGCTAGTAAACCTTAATGAGTTGTAAGACATGGCCAGATTCACCTACTTAGAAATTTGGTCATGATCTACATAGACTAACTTTCGTAAGTTCAATCTCAATAACCTGACCATGTAATTGGAGAAGGTAGAAGCAAGGTGGGTTGGATAAATAATCTCAAACTTAGTGAAAAATATAATTTTTACTCTATTTTTCACCTGCATCCTTAGAGTTAGCGTCCCTTAGTGATGAAGCCACTTGTTTTATATGATTAATGGCTTATTGGAATTTTTGTAGGTAAACATTAAATTGTATCCATATGTGCTTATTCATATAAAATAATGGTTTGCATCAACAAGTGATTCATGGAAAATACAATATGGGTAGGTCCTTCAATAATCCATAATTTTCTCATTGGTGTCAACACTATATGAATTTCTTTTGTGTCTAGATACTAAATTTCATAGTCTAAAAATTCTATTGTGTTGGATCCTACTTATTAGTGGTGTATTCAGGCACTCCAATGACAATAGTCTGGGCTAAAATGTGGTGGTGGTTTATGAAATATTGGAGGATGATGTGGAGATGAAGAAGTCTAGGTTGACCATGTCTAGGAAATGATTGTGGATTCAATTTATGTGGTGATGAGTGGAGCAAAGGCTGGTGGAGTGGATATGGAAAATATGGAGGTGGAAGACACTATGGATAGGCAAAAGGATGGTAGCATCATTATGATGACTATAGTTAAGAATTTCATAATAGTAGTAAAGGTGAAGGAATGCATGAATACAAAATTTTATGTGGTCATACCTAGCAGTAAAATAGAAGAAGAGAAAGTAGAGAAAGGATAGAGTTAAAATATGGAAGGAGAGAGAACAAATATGGTAGAAGATGAAATGGAGAAAGAGATAGTGGAAAAGTTGGTTGTTATCACTTTTTTTACCTAAAAAATGACAATGCCCAGGTGTTCCACTTTATCATTGGCAAAAATATTGAGAGTAATATAATTGATGACAACCTCTCGTATTCAAAATTATCCCCTCTAGTTGCCCCTATGCTTGTATTACCTACTAAAATTTTCTCTTAAAGTTATTACATTTTTCTTTTTATAACAAATTTTAAGGATCCTAATTCTTCTATTTGGTCTCATATATAATATTGGTTAGTTGTTTCCTCTACTACCTTACTAATAATTGATAATGTTTATAGGCTTGATGACACAGGAAGAGATCGAGTTTACATGTGTAATTGCTCCTATTATTTTTTATTTCCACCTCTTATAAGTGTTAGTCATTCCATATTGATTAGAATTATTCATCAAAGCATCCCTTCATAGTCCTTGGTTTACTTTTCTACTTAGGATTCTCCTTCTCATACCTCATCCTTATGTAAGTATCTACCTTTTTTAGGCTCTAATTATGGTTTAAACCCATCAATATTTTGATAGTCTAGTGGTTGATATATGTATCAAGGCCATAATTGAGATGGATCTCTTGCCTTCCTAGGTTAATATTTCCTTATAAAAGTGGAACCAAGGAAAGCATTGCTCCTTAATATCCCTTACCTTTTATTCCTAGGTGCCTCTTGTAGCTAGCTTTTTTTTTATCTCTATAGATGTGAAATCGAACAACACCAAACAATATACTTAAATAAATAAATGAATAAAGCAGAATAAACACATGATTGCACAAAAATAAAATTTTATTCTTATTATCGGGTGGATCTTTGATATTAAAACTAAGTGTATCCTAGATAAGGATTTTACAATGCTTTATTATTTAATACAACAATTTCAATATGTTAGGGTTCTCCGAAACCCTAGCTAACAAATAAGGGTGGTGTCTTCATGATCGACTTGATCTCAACAGTAAGGTGAGTGGGCTTCAAATATCCATAGGCTGGACCACTCAAGTGCTTTAGAAGCATCCAATGAACTTGATACCTAAACTTGCAAACAACAAAAAACAACAGAAGGTCAATAATATCTGCGAGGGCTCCACTATGTGAGGCCCTCAATAAGAAAACTACTAACCCTAGTTGCAAAAATAAAGCTATAAATAGATATAAAGAATAAAAATACTTGCAATAAATAAATTACCTTATCACACTAATTCGTTGTTCTTTGTTCTTCATCATTGTTGCAGAATTTGGTGCACAGATGCCCTAGCGACACCTGAGGGATTTCTAGACTACATAACTAGGGTTGTGAATGCTCGCGGGTGCTTGGTGATGGTGAGAGGCATCTAGAGGAACTCAATGATGATAGGAGGCACCCAGAGGTTCTCGATGATGATAGAAAACACTCAGATATGCTTTAGATAACTTAGAGGGGCATTCTGGGATTGAAATATAATCTACAAAAGCAAATCTGGTTCGTGCAAGGTGGACGACAATATAGAAGTGACAATGAGCGACGAAATATGGATAATGGCAAGGGATATTGGATGCTTAAGGACTTAGGAAAAACTCCTTAACACAAAAAACTTAGAAAACTTAGGGGTTGAGTCATCAAAATAACTCCTCTTTATAATCTCTCCTAGGGCACATTAGGGTTTCAACGACACAATTTATGTGGTCAAGATTAAAATGTGACAAAGGGTGGAGATTAAATTTGGGTATGTGGCATGGATCAAGGTGGATGAATGGTTGGGATTAGATCATGATGGATGGCTAGGATTAATTCATATAAATATACATATATTTATTAAATATATATAAATAAAATATATAAAATATTATTATTTAAATATATATTAAACAAATATATATAAAAATAATGGGTAAAAGTGGTGGAAAGTTATGGATGGATGACAAATGGCTAGATTTTAGTGTCTACATATGTCCCTTTTTGTACCATGTTGTGTATAACACAATATGGTGCAAAAATACAAGAAACCTGGTTTGGCCTGATGTAGAAGCAACTTTCTCTTGTTGGAATGCAAAGATGAACTTGAAGTCAAAATAATTTTGATTATGTAGATTACCCCCTCAATTGGAAAATGAGTGACAAATTCATATCACAAGCCAATTAAAATATTTGTGCATATGATTGTGTGGAATGTGTAGTGCAATTATGGATGATATAAATGATGTAAATGTGATGCCATTTTTACCCCAATGGTGGGAGGGGTTTCTTGAAAATATGCAAGTGATTGATTATATTTTTTCCCTAACATAGAAAAGGGGTTTTTACCAAGTGTAGATGCCATGATCATGTAAGATGTATCTATTGACAATTTTGTCACATTGCCTAGAGGGGTAGTAAAATCAAAATTTTGTGAAGTACTTCTTTTAATTTGTTCCTTTGTTTTTTAGAAGACATTTTTGAGTATTGCAGCAATTTTGGCTTTCATCGCCATCCCCCTTGTACATAGAATGGAGATACAAGTGCTTCGCTACTGAGCAAGCTAAGCTTAAGAGCTTCGCAGGAAAAGGAAGATGGCTTCGCTGAAGGAAGGAAGTAGAGAATGAAAAGAGCTTCACGCCCGAAGCAGCCCAAACAGATGCTTCGGGCGAAAGTTTTGCGAAGCGAGATTCGAAGAAGTCCAAACATTGAAAAACTACTTCGCTAAGAAATCGATGAAGCACCCACTTCGGGCCTCCCTACTGGCGAACCATTTTTACTTCACCCAAAGTTATCGCGAAGCATCCACTTCGGATAACTTTCATGCGAAGCGTTTCCACCCGAAGCGGTAGTGGCCCGTGAAGTACAAAACACTTTTCCAAGGCGAGAATGCACTTCGGCCGAAATCCTCCCGAACCGCGGCTTTGAAGAAGGTTCACGATGAAGCATTTTGACGACCCATCAGCGAAGCATCCACTTCGCGCGGAGAACCTTGCGAAGCAACTTTTAACATGCCTTTCCAATGAAGCAACGAAAGATTGAGAGCCCAACCTTGAGAAGAAATATCTACTTCGGCATTTTACATCCTCGAAGCCATTTTGCGAAGCTCCTTCGTGCGAAGTACATAACCAAGGGAGATGATCTGCTTCGGCTTACATCCATTGCGAAGCAGGGTCACGAACTAGAAATCGGTGAAGCGCTTCAAGGGCACGCACTCCAAGCCTAGGTATTTTTTTGAGGCAATCAAGTGCCTCATAAATGAATTTTTACGTGCCCGGTGAACTCGCTGCTCATTTTTAGCAATCTGAAAAGAGGTATCGGTCTCAGAAGGAGAGCCCGACGGACATGGCAGCCACTCGAGCTCCACACCCAGAAGCCTAGGATGGATCAGGTGGCTCATAAATGCGAGTTTCCCTGGCTGACCCGATCGTAGCTACTAGTTATAGAAAAATATTTGAGAACTCAGTCATGGGAGCCGCGAGAGCCGACTTCTCAGGTTTTCGAGGATGTACTCCTCCATTTTGTGCATTGATGGCTCAGAGGGTCGGGTCCTCTATAAAAACCCAGGCATTGTAATAAAAATGGGGGGAACTTTCTGCTAGAAAGTTGTTGTAACTTGAATCCCTACGATTAATACTAAAGAGCTTCGGGCTTAATTTCTCTCTTGTATGCTGCCTTCTGTGATTATTTCTGTTATTTCTTTCTTCATTTGCATACTGTAATTCTGCATTCTAGATTTAGGTGTGCGATTGGGGATAGAACCCTAGAATTTTCTCGAAGGATACATAGGGGAGAAAAACGCTGTAATAGTTCTCTTGTATGCTGCCTGTGGATAGTGTTTCTGTTATATTCACTCATTTCCTAGTCATCGTAATTCTAAATTCTGGATTTCGACGTAAGGGGGAGGGTAATCCTGGAACTCATCCAGAGGATACATAGGAGGACTAGTATTGCGTTCATTTCATTTTATTCTTGGTATTTATTGCTACTGTTTCGGGCTATTAGCCAGTAATCATGCTGCTGGTTCTTTCCCACTTTAATTCACCAATATTTCTTCCCTTACACTGTTTATTTCTTTCCTGCACCCTTACTATTTTTATCTCCTTCCTGCACCCTTACTATTTTTATCTCTTTCCTGCACTCTTGTCTCAAAAACACCAAGTAGTTTAGTAAAGGAGCCGACCTTTCTCCGGAGATTGGCACGAGGGGCATCTCTTCCTCTCGACCTTTCAATGTTGGTCTAGGTCTAGGGCGTGTACACTTCCCAAAATCCTTTCCTGGGCAGATTTGATGACCAACAATTTTTGGCACGCCCGATGGGACCCGGTCAGTCTCACCTTGTGAGTGGTAGTGAGAATCGATGCTCGTCTCATTGCCGAAAGACTCTTAGCATCTGGCGACTCTGTTTAACCTGAGAATCTTAAAGTCGTAAGAGACCGATACTTAAGTCTGTGCCTTCATGCAAACAATATGGAGAGTTAGGAATAGAGGAGAGGAGACTGAGTTCTTTGAGCTTGATATTGACGCCTTCGAGGAACGCTCTAGGTTGGTCACCCCTGAGTCATTGTTACGTGGAACATCCTCGCAAGAGGCTACTTTTGATGAACAAGGACTAACTTCGGATAGCACAATAGCTAGCTTTCCTCCTAATCCTCCCAACTCACCAAAGCATCCTAGCACCTCCGTTCCTATTAGTCATCCTGTTAGCAACCAAAGAGGAACTTCGAGAATCCTTATTTCTCATAATCCAGGTGCAAATATGGCACAACAACAACAACAACAACAAATGCAGTAGCAAGCAACAACCATCGCCCAGACTGTTCCCAGCATGGAATTCTTTTGGACCGCTAAATCTAGCGGGACAAGGGCAAGTTCCACTTGCTGCTATGAAGAAAATCCCAACGTTCGATGGAACTGGGAAGACTGCTCTGGAGCACATCCAGGACATAGTTTCTCTGGTGGCGATTCATGACATCATAGAGGAGCGAGTTATGGTAAAGCTTCTGGTTCTATCTCTTAGAGGGAAGCTCCTCTACTGGTATAGATCTTTACCACCCGGTACTATAATGGGATGGGACCAGTTAGCCGAACAATTGATGAGAAGCTTCAATGAGTCCACCGATCCATCTTCTCTTCTGCATCAGTTCACAATGATCCAGAGACATCCACAAGAAGAGATCATTGATTTCAATGTTAGGTTCGCTCGAACCTAGCAAAGGATACCAGTTGGACTTCGGCCAACTAGCGAAGCTACAACATACTATTTCCTTAGGGCTTTCAACCCTGATATCAGTGTAATGGTAAGGTATTCGAATATCAATACCTTCCTAGAGTTGTATGAATTAGCCTAGAGAGCGGAAATGGATCTAATAGCTATGGGTAAGCTTCCCCAAAGGATGTCGATGCCCATACTTCCCGATTTCCCTCAATCCTAGTATGCGAATGCAACCGCTTCATAGATCTCTACAACCCCCACGTACCCGATCTCATCTTGGAACCCGAATCCCATTGTATCTCAGATCGCTACTCCACAAATCCATTTTCCCACATTCTCGACATCACAACCCACTATCTCTTCGATATTTCCTGTATTTCCAACACCACCTCAACACCCCGCCCTACCTCCAATACCAATGATGGCTCCATTGCCACCTATTCCCAAAGTCGATGATATGCAAGCCAAAATACTACAGGAAGTTCAGTCCCTGAACTCCATAGTGCAAACTCTGTCCAATGACATGACCATTATGAAAAAGAAGCAAGCACAACAAGAGTTTCTACCAAGAAGGTCTTATCCTACACCCGCGCTTACTAAAGATCAAGCGGTCCAGCAAGGGAGAGCGTCGGCAAGAAATGTCGTGATTGATGAAGCTCCGAGCACCTCCGACTACATACATTGGTGCTCCACGTGTAATGACCCTCACGAAGAGAATACTTGTATGCTGCACCAACATTATGTGCAAACGCTGGCGAGCAGTAGTCATGGTGGTCAGGTCAACATTATCAGGCAAATGGATCAAAACCTGGTAATTGGCGAAGAAGAGCAAGTTGCAGTCCTCACCAGAGGAGGAAAAAGGTCAATAGAGGTAGATGCTATTCAAATGGCTCCCTTAAAGGTGCATGCTCACCATGAGAAGGGACAACAACTTCCCCAGGCCCCGAGCGAAGCTTCTCAGCTTCCACCAGTAAAAGAAAAGGCTCAATAGGCCCCTACAAATCCACCTCAGGTGGAAACTAAAGAACAAGCTAGAGAGAAGCTCAAGCTTCCTTCACTGACCAAGCGACAAAGGGTCGAAGCCATGGAGCAGTATCACACCAGGTATGAGGCAAAAAGGGAATCTGAGGTGCCCAACTCCCTAGTTTACAATATTGTAGATGAGCTGAAGAAGACTCCGACCAAGATTAGTCTATATGATGCATTGCAGTTACCCGGACAAGTGGACTTGCTGCAAGAATCGTTGAAGACAACTAAGGCGAGAAAGTCAGCACCGCTCGCCCTAGTGCAGACCCTATCCATGTCCATTATAGGAAAGAATAGGCCACCTCCATTCTACCTATCTCTACAAATGGAAGGGTATGTTGTACACAACTATATGATTGACTCCGGGGCCACGATGACAGTCATGCCCAAAGCAGTGTGCGAGGAAATAGGAATGGAGTACACCCAAAGTAGCCATGGCATGCTCCAACTGGATGGTACTCCTATGAAGACTATGGGTGTAATTAAAGATATACCTATCCGACTACACAAGATGCCTCAGATCATGGTTATACAAGAGGTGGTGGTCATCGACCTTGAGCCATATTTTAGTATGTGCTTGTCAAGAGAGTTTACAGCGAAGCTGGGAGGATATCTATCTATGGATTACTCACACTTAGAGATTCCATTCAAAGGGAAGAAGGTAAAAATCTACAATGAGAAACCTTCTACCTTCCTCGTATAGAAGATGTCCGAAGAAGAGAGCAAGTGATCCCGTGCATGCGATAGTGGAAGGGATAGAGCAAGTGGACTCGGTCGAGGAATCCCTTGCACAGTTAAGTTGTGAAGATGAGTTTTCATTGGCAGACTTTAATGCCATGATAGAAATGGAGATGGGATGCTATGCCATCACTAAACCAGAGAAACACATCAAGTCAGAGAATAAAACATGTGCCCAAGAAGAATTATGGAGATTGTTCTTCGATGGCGCCCGATGCAAGAATGGCGCTGGAGCAAGAATTCTTTTAATATCACCATCAGGGGAGCAAAAGGAATATTGCTACCGGTTGGTATGGAGCTGCACCAACAATGCAATAGAATACGAAGCTTTATGCCTAGGACTCAAGAAAGCAGAAAAGTTAGGCATAAAGCATCTCCAAGTCTTTGGAGATTCAGAATTGATATGCAATCAAGTCACAAACAAGTGCATTTCAAAGAAGCACTATCTCAAGGCATACCATAATAGGGTATGGGACTTGTTTGACCAATTCGAGTCTCTCAATCTGCAGTCCATTCCCCATGAAAAGAACCGACATGCTGATGTCTTAGCATCCATCATAGCTAGGTACTCTCCAAAAGAAGACATGGTGCATAAACCTAAAGCTATGAGGATGATTTACAGGCCCTCTATCCTAGACAGAGATCTGCATTGGCAAGTTTTTGATAATGATGAGCAGATTGTGAATTTTATGATTCAAGAAGCAGCAACAATTGAAAGAAGAAGCCCGGATGATGAGGAATATGAAGGGCTAGTTCAATTGAAGAATAATCACGTTCCCAAGGGATTAATTACTCTTGAAAGCCTCTTCGATCGAAATGATCGAGCAGTTTCTCATAGGATCAAAGTCAATGCGAAGCAGTATCAGGATTTGGAGCTTGAACTTGGAAAAGCAATAAAAGTTGGAATAGATTGCACTTCGAAAGAGCTAGAATAGATCCGATCTCTGTGCAGAAGGTATCCCGACATAGTGGCATGGTCTTATCAAGACCTAAAGGGATACGATCGACAACCGATCCAACATACAATTGAATTGCAGGAGGGGATCAAACCCTTTCGACGTAAGCAAAGGCCTGTTAATCCAAAGATCGAGGTCCTAATGAAAGTCGAGCTCCTAAAGATGCTCGAGGCAAAGATAATTTATCCCATAAAGCATTCCTCTTGGGTAGCGAATCTAGTCCTTGTTAGAAATAAGAATGGAGATATACGACTATGCATGGATTTTCGCAACCTGAATCAAGCTTCACTCAAGGATCATTACCCTCTCCCGTAGATTGATCAGATCTTGCACTCAGTGGCTGGGGCTCAGCGCTTCTCCCTACTTGATGGCTTCTCAGGATATAATCAGATCTGGGTTAGGGATGAAGACCAACATAAAACCGCATTCACTACTAAGTGGGGAACATTCGCCTATCAGCGAATGCCATTCGGCCTTTCGAATGCGGGGGCCACTTTTTAGAGGGCCATGGATTTAGCCTTTGGAGAATTGTTGAATAAGGTCATTGTTATCTATTTGGATGACATGACCATCTTCTCCCGAAGAAGGGAGGATCACCCTTTACACCTACAACAGATATTCAAAAAATGTCGAGAATTTGGCATTTCAATCAACCCAAAGAAGTCCATATTCGTAGTCAATGAGGGGAAGTTATTGGGACATGTGATATCAGAGAAGGGTCTCACCGTAGATCCTGATAGAGCTGAGGCTCTCTTGAAGCTCCCACTCCCGATGAATAAGAAAGGACTACAATATTTTTTTGGCCAGATCAACTTCGTAAGGAAGTTCATTCCAGATTTCGCCCAAGTCATTAAACCAATGTCTGAACTCTTGAAGAAGGGCGCTGAATTCATCTGGACGGATGAAAGGAAAGAGGCATTTGAAGAGATCAAGGCCCGAATTGCTCAGGCACCAGTCCTGACCAACCCTGACTACAACCGAGATTTCATCCTATATGCTATAGGAGAACCTGAAAGCTATGCTGCAGTCTTGACGCAAAAGGGGGAAGACGACGAAGAACGCCCTATCACGTTTCTAAGCCAAGTGATACACCCTCATGAAGAGAAATACAATTTCATAGAAAGGCAGGTGCATGCAGTAATGAAATCCTTGAGGAAGTTCAAGCACTTCATTTCTCAGAGTCGGGTTACAGTGTTCGTCATTCATCCCGATGTGCGCAACTTCATTATTCAAGGAGAATTGGGTAGCAAAAGAGCCGGTTGGGTCAGCAAAATATAGGAGTTTGACATCGAGATTAGACCCACAAAATTGGTTCATGGTCATGCACTATGTCAAGAGCTTGCGAAGAGCGTAGCGGCCGAAGTGACAACTTGTCAGTGGGATGACTCGACAGTAGAAGGGTGCTTCACAAATCAAGAAGAGGATGAGAAGGACTGGGTCGGTGAGATAGTTGAATATTTCAATACCGGGAGATGTCCTCCACATTTGAATGCTTCATAGCGAAGACACTTCAGGATGCGGTCCCTCCGATATACGTTGCACCCCAAAGGCCTATTCTTCAGGAACATCGATGGCATTCTTCTCAGGTGCATAAAAGAAGATGATAAGAAGAGAGTCCTAGGAGAATTCCATTCAGGGTTGTCCGATGGCCACTTCATAGGAAGAACAATGACATTGAAGATAATTAAGGCGGGTTATTATTGGCCTACACTCTTCATCGATGCTTTTGCAGTCTATCGTAGATGCGAGCAATGTCAGAAGTTCATCGACCGAAGCAGAAGTGCTCCTATGCCCCTCCGACCGATACAGGTAGAAACACCCTTTCAACAATGGGGGTTGGATTTCATAGGGGTTATATCATCGAACTCCTCCGTAGGGCATAAGTTCATCCTGATCGCAACCGATTACTTCACCAGATGGGCCGAAGTAGTACCCACGAAGCATGCCGATCAAGAGACCGTCATTGCTTTCCTAGAAGGTTTGATCACCCGGTTCGGCATCCCAAAAGCAATCGTAATGGACAATGGTCCCGGGTTTTCAGGCACCAAGATCAACGAGTTCCTCTACAAATATGGGATATATCATAAGGTCTCTTCTAATTACTATCCATAGGGTAACGGATTGGCAGAATCGACTAATAAGACTCTATTAAGGGTGCTAAGAAAACTCATGGAGAAAAACAAAAGAACTTGGCACCTCCTTCTAGATCGGGCCTTGTGGGCCGATCAGATTTCTATCAAGAAGTCAATCAAAACATCACCTTACGCCCTGGTGTATGGCAAGGAGGCCATCCTACCAACCCATGTAGAGATCCTTGCATTGCAGTTGTTGGATGAGGAAGAAGAAGTTAATCCTATGAAGAACAGGTTGGCTCAACTACTGCAGCTGGAGGAAGACCGTGAGAAGGCCTACCAGAGCTTCGCTAAGCATGCTCAGATCACCCGAGACTGGTTCAAGAAAAATCCTCCGACCGCACGTTCAGAGTGGGAGATCTAGTATGGAAGTGGGACTCCTGGAAGGCCAAGCCTGGGAATCATGATAAATTGGATGCTTTCTGGGATGGACCATTCGAAATTGTGAAGGTAAACTCAGCCAATTCTTTCATCCTCAAGGATGCAGATGGTCAGATCTTGCCGATTTCTGTCAATGGTCTTCATTTGAAGACTTTTCATCACTGAGACGAAACAAAAAAAAAAAAAATGGTTCAAGTTTTACTTTTGTATGTAAGATTTTTTATCTTTGTATATACTCTATTTCAAGATTGCCAAGAGGTTAAGTATCACACTACCACAGTGACAAGCCCCAGCTTCGCTAGGCTTAGCGAGAATCTCCTTCGGGAACTTTGTGTGCGAAGTGACTGATGCAAGATGGTTCGCAGCGAAGCACTTTGGCCTGGAAGGAGTCCTCAAAAGAAACGAAATTCAGAATGAAGGCGTGAGAAGTGCTTCGCAAAAGGAGTTTGAGCGAAGCAGTTTTCGAAGGAAAATTAGCGAATCATTTTTCAAAAGGAACAAGCTTCGGAGGCAACCTTCCGCGAAACAAAGTGGTGACGCGACGAGGTAAAAATACTTCGGGCCCAAAGTATAAAAATCAGTGGATCACTGGAGGTTCACCGTGAAGCGTCTTCAGCATCGGTTTCAACTTCGCCAACCCAATAGCACGTGAGACGAGGAGCATTTAAAATGTGCCTTGAGAGACGTGTCGATGACAACTTAGGGAAACGCTCGCAGTAAGTGATTTTAATGCAAAGGTGGCGGGGCACATCCCGAGAGAATTCAGTTATGAGAAAATCTCACGCCTAGGTACGAGGTGGCAGGAAGTTAAGTTTCCAATGCTGGGCAAAATCATCGAAGCACATGGGCCCACGTACAACGCCATCGTAAAGCCAATCAAAAGGTAAAGCAACCTTCCCCGTCCGAGTTGTAAATTTAATTTTGGTAGGCACCATAAATAGAGGTAGTTGCCTTTTAGGGCTATAAAACTCAAGCCTCAGTAGTAAAAAGGTTGTTCGCCTATTGGTTAATGCAAGATTAAGAGCCCCGTTGATAGCCTACATTTCTTTCGCCCTTCGCGTCGAAATCCTTCACGTCGAAGCCCTCTGCATCGAAGACTCTGCTGCCGTATATCCAGAATGGGGAAGAAGAATTCTAAGGAAAAGAGGAAGGAGCCTGAGGTAGCAGGCCCAGAGAAAATGAAGAAGGGCAAAGAGGAGAAAAAGCACAGACCAAAGAGGGTCGACCTCAACCTCCGCCCCGAAAAGCAAGCCATAGAGGAAAGAGAGGATTCAGAAGAGGAGCAACCTGAAGAGCCACCAATTGATGGGTGGGAGAAAATAAGGGACACTGAACTTTCAAAGAGCATGGCCGAGCTCCGATATACTATTGAGTTCATGAAAAGCAGACTCTCCATGGAGAACAAGAGAGCCGCTACCTATTACTCACAGATATACTGGTATCTGACCCCGCCCGCGCACCATTGTCCCAAATTAATTTGTGCCATCACACAAAACTACCAGCCCTCCTCCAGACAAGTGTTGTACGCCATGGGCCATAAATTATTTTCAATTTTAAAAGAAGATGTGCAAGGAGCTTTCGCGCCACAACAAGGGCCGCCCAAGGGTTATTCGGTTCACAATGTCATCTTGAGCGAACAAATGGAGAGGTTCACCTCCTCCAGCTATATTTTGAAATTTTTGAGCGAGAACCTCAAGGATGGACTCCCTTCAGGCAGGTTACCCCAAATGCCTCTCCCCTTGATGGATTTCAAGAGCACGGACATCTTCTCCATCATTGCATGGGTCGTGGGCCTGTCAACCGATGCTTCGGTGCACCCCTGGTAGGTGTCTTTGGCCGAATGTATTTCATGAGGGGAGTTCTATGCCCCAGATGCATCAAGGCCAAACACTAACCCGATCTTCTTTGACTGGGCAGAATGGGTGGCCCGGACCTTGCACACGCGGCTAACCAACATGAAGAATGCTAGAACGGGTCAGTACTTTGGGCCTTGCTCTTTCCTAGTCTGGTTATTTTTCTATCATGTTCATAAGCAATTCCCCCACATCGCCATTTCTTCAAGCGGCAAGGATGGAACTCCTCTGTCGGTATACTAGTGGACTCCCCTCTTGGCGAGGATGGAGTCATATTATTCTTTTAATCAACAATTCCTGGGACCTGCTATTCATCTGTTGAAGGGTTCCTACCCTCGGGTACCCATCAGTCTAAGGGACAAAGTGGTGAAGGAGGAAAAGGGGGACGTATTTCAATTGATGTAGGGGCTTGTGGTTTGTCTGTTCGGATTCATGGGGAAGCCCTTCCTGCTACCCATTTACCCCTCGGAATACCAGTTCACGTTGGAGGTCACTCGACAGAGCGACGCGACAAACGTCATCTACGACCATGACCAAAAATGGGCGCACACATGCGACTTCCCTTTCAAAATGGGAGTAATTGAGGTGTTTGCCCTGAAGCAACATGTGTACCTGGAGGAGAAGCTTGCCGACTTTGGTTTGCTCTAGATTCCTCAATGGTGGTGTTACGACCCCTTGGGGGTGATGAGGGATCACCTCCGATTCAAAAATTTTCATGTCTGCCCTCACCCAAAAATCGTAGAGCAAAGGAATAACCCCAATGGGAGGGATTTGGAGTGGCATCTAGAAAGAATGAAGACCTTACCTCCCTGGCATGAGTTTTACCCCATGGAGGTCGAGTATGATCCAGTTCGGCACCCCTTCCCGGGCCCAGACTCCACATTTTGGAGAAATATGAAGGATGAATTGAGGGAAGAATTGAAGGGTTGGGGCGAAGAACAATTAAAGGAATGGTGGATAATGAGAGTCCATCATCAGAAGATGAAATCATACGGGCTCTTGGAGATGGATAGAGACTTCACAATTGTTTATGAAGCCAACGCTGGGACTTGGAAGCCCACCTCCTTCACCGACTTCATTCCCCCTAGTGCCCCAGGTTCGGGCGAAAGCCCAAGGAGAGCCGATGATGCTTCGAAACAAGAGGAAGAGGAGGAGGCAGAGGCGACACCACAAGAGTTGCCTCAGGAACCTATGGAAAGCCATGACACGAGCACCGCAGGGTCGACGCAGCAATCAAAGAAGGGGGAGAAAAGAAAAAGAAAGAAGATGGAGCAAGCTCAAGTGCCTCCAACCCACCCGAAGCGACCACGTACAAAACCTCCAGGTGCTTCTAGCGGATAGCCTATGATGAGCTCAACCGAGGTAAATGTTGGAGGGACGACATCGCAAAGGGCCGAGGCAGTCTCAGACGTAGACATCATCGATGTGGAGGAACTCCTCCAACAAGAAGGGGGCCCTGAAGAAGAAGTCATGGAAGTCAAAAGTGCAAAAGTTGGAAAGGAACAAGAGCCGATCACGCAGGAAACCACTACTTCTGCTCTATCAGGGGAGCACGCAGGTACGCACTCCTCACCCTTCACCTTGGTTTCTCAAGGTATGTCCACCATGGTCCCGATCGAAGGTCCTCATCAGTCTCTCTCTCTCGAAAGTTTGGTCACCCCATCACATGTTGCCCTTCGCCACCTCGAGTTTACCTCATGATCCCGTTAGCCCCATAAGCATATCTACCCCATTCGAGTCATCAGGCCAGGACAAGTCCATCGATACTACTTCGCTCACCCATACCACCATTCCCTTGGTTTTTAGTTAGGGTGAAGGTAGTACTCCAACGCCGAACCCCGTCTCCCACTCCCCTGTCATGCACGACGTTGTTTCTCTCATCGAAACTCCTACCACACCCATCGCCGAACCTACTGGTGAGGCATCCCCTGTACACTCACTATATTTGTTTACCCCTTTGGCTGGAGACCCAACCTCATTTGAAATAGAGTTGTCCATGATCAAGGAATGTCCTCTAGCTGAGAAGTTGCTCCAGGCCCGACAAAACACCGACAAGATGCTAAAGGAAGCCAGGAAAAAGAGGGGGTGCTCTCTAGCCAGAGTAGAAAAATGCGCTATTTTTGACTTGAAAGGCGAAAAGTTGCATAAGGTGAAAAAGGTCCCCAAGGTCCAAAAGCCACTGGACGAGATGACCCCTACAGATTATGACTATCAAGAGAAGTCCAAGGACCTGGAACACTTGGATGTAGATAATGAATCTGCATCTATGCATGTACGAATAGAAACATTCCATGCACATGCAAATATCACCAATCAACACCGATTTGAAGTAGAGAGCGCCAACATCAAGTTGGAGGAGGAGCTAGCCAGGACCCGCTCTAAGCTAGAAGACATGGAGAAGCAGTGCGAGATGATGAAAAAGGAAGTAGACACCTTAAAACAACAAGTAGAACAACTGTAGGGTACGACTAAAAATCAAAGCAAGATACAGGCCGAGGCTGATCTGAAGGCCAAAGAATTTGAAAGCAAAATCTTGCAGATGCAGCAGCAGTTGTACGAAAAAGAGAGCCTGGAGCTGTTTGATAGAGGCAGAATAAAGGAAATCCACTTGCACCTGCTCAAAAACTTTAGATCTCGGGCCTCTAGTGCCTTGTCAATTTTAACCTACATCACCGAAGCCCAGTATGCCACTGCTCAAGAAGGGCCAATAGTGGATGAAATCATACAAAAAATTAGAAGCCGACTCAAACTGGCTTTTGAGGTCCAAAGTATCAAATATCAAGACCTGCAGGTCACTGCGATGAGCCGGACAGCCAGAGATTGGTCCACAGCCCAAGCCACGGTCCGCGCCTTCTTCTCCAAGGTGAGGAAAGCACAGAAGGTGAAGGACCTCATGGATGTATTTGAACACGAGCAACGCACATCACTGGGGTATTTCCAAGATCTCTCTTCATTAGGTTTCCCAAGTTTCATGGATGATGATGGGAACCTTTTGACTAAGGAAGAGCTCAAGCCGGCTTGGCTACATTTTGAAGGCGACGTCTCAGAGATAGACGAATGGGAAGAGCCAATCATAGAAGGGCAAGTCACAGATTTCATTCTGAGACATTGCAAGATCGCGGCCTGCCTGAATGATCTAAGCACAAGAGCCAAACATGCCGACATAGGGCAAATTGATCGGTTCCATGTTCTGATCAAAGCGCTACAAGACCGAGAGCCTTTTCAGAAAGGCTCCTGGGCTCACGTTCGCCAAACCATGGAACGCATCCATGATCACCTTCCCCAACCACCGCAATAGGAGGCCACGCCAGAAGAGGAAGAAGAGGAAGAAGAAGAAGAAGAAGCTGTGGAAGCACCCCCAGAAAGAGAAAAAGGAGAAGGGTCTGGAGGTAACTCTGGCCCAATGGATTAAGGCTGAGGGTTCTTACACCGAGGCGAGCTCGTTGCCCCATGAGCCACCAAGAATGTTGACAATTTTGTCACATTGCCTAGAGGGGTAGTAAAATCAAAATTTTGTGAAGTATTTCTTTTAATTTGTTCCTTTGTTTTTTAGAAGACATTTTTGAGTATTGCAGCAATTTTGGCTTTCATCACCATCCCCCTTGTACATAGAATGGAGATACAAGTGCTTCGCTATTGAGCAAGCTAAGCTTAAGAGCTTCACAGGAAAAGGAAGATGGCTTCACTGAAGGAAGGAAGTAGAGAATGAAAAGAGCTTCATGCCCGAAGCAGCCCAAACAGATGCTTTGGGTGAAAGTTTTGCGAAGCGGGATTCGAAGAAGTCCAAACATTGAAAAACTACTTCGCTAAGAAATCGACGAAGCACCCACTTCGGGCCTCCCTACTGGCGAACCATTTTTACTTCACCCAAAGTTGTCACGAAGCATCCACTTCGGATAACTTTCGTGCGAAGCGTTTCCACCCGAAGCGGTAGTGGCCCGTGAAGTACAAAACACTTTTCCAAGGCGAGAATGCACTTCGGCCAAAATCCTCCCGAACCATGGCTTTGAAGAAGGTTCACGGCGAAGCATTTTGATGGCCCATCAACGAAGCATCCACTTCATGGAGAACCTTGCGAAGCAGCTTTTAACATGCCTTTCCAGTGAAGCAGCCAAAGATTGAGAGCCCAACCTTGAGAAGAAATATCTACTTCGACATTTTACATCCCCGAAGCCGTTTTGCGAAGCTCCTTCGTGCGAAGTACATAACCAAGGGAGATGATCTGCTTCGGCTTACATCCATTGCGAAGCAGGGTCATGAACTAGAAATCGGTGAAGCGCTTCAAGGGCACGCACTCCAAGCTCGAGTATTTTTTTGAGGCAATCAAGTGCCTCATAAATGAATTTTTACGTGCCCGGTGAACTCGCTGCTCATTTTTAGCAATCTAAAAAGAGGTATCGGTCTCAGAAGGAGAGCCCGACGGACATGGCGGCCACTCGAGCTCCACACCCAGAAGCCTAGGACGGATCAGGCGGCTCATAAATGCGAGTTTCCCGCTGACCCGGTCGCAGCTGCCAGTTATAGAAAAATATTTGAGAACTCAGTCACGGGAGCCGCGGAAGCCGACTTCTCAGGTTTTCGAGGATGTACTCCTCCATTTTGTGCATTGATGGCTTAGAGGGTCGGGTCCTCTATAAAAACCCAGGCATTGTAATAAAAAGGGGGGAACTTTCTGCTAGAAAGCTGCTGTAACTTGAATCCCTGCGATTAATACTAAAGAGCTTCGGGCTTAATTTCTCTCTTGTATGCTGCCTTCTATGATTATTTCTGTTATTTCTTTCTTCATTTGCATACTGTAATTCTGCATTCTGGATTTAGGTGTGCGATTGGGGATAGAACCCTAGAATTTTCTCGAAGGATACATAGGGGAGAAAAATGCTGTAATAGTTCTCTTGTATGCTGCTTGTGGATAGTGTTTCTGTTATATTCACTCATTTCCTAGTCGCCGTAATTCTGAATTCTGGATTTCGACGTAAGGGGGAGGGTAATCCTGGAACTCGTCCAGAGGATACATAGGAGGACTAGTATTGCGTTCATTTCATTTTATTCTTGGTATTTATTGCTGCTGTTTCGGGCTATTAGCCAGTAATCATGCTGCTGGTTCTTTCCCACTTTAATTCACCAATATTTCTTCCCTTACACTGTTTATTTCTTTCCTGCACCCTTACTATTTTTATCTCCTTCCTCCACCCTTACTATTTTTATCTCTTTCCCGCACTCTTGTCTCAAAAACACCAAGTAGTTTAGTAAAGGAGCCGACCTTTCTCTAGAGATTGGCACGAGGGGCATCTCTTCCTCTCGGCCTTTCAATGTTGGTCCAGGTCTAGGGCGCGTACACTTCCCAAAATCCTTTCCTGGGCAGATTTGATGACCAACAGTATCCCATTGTGAAAAAATCAAATTCAAATTTGGTTACCCCAAGTTTGGGGTAATTCCATGTTGTTGATGCATGTGCCTTTTGGCATCATTGATATGCAATGTGATGAAAATGCAAGAAAATTATTCAAATTCAGAGGGCCAACTAGTTAATGTCAGATAATTCCTATAACCAGAACCAATCACCCTAGCTAAGGCTAGTTGCCATGATGACTATCATGAAAAAGAAATGATGAGTTATTATTTTATCAATGACTACTTTTGAGCAAATTGGTATTGGCATAGTTTCACTCGAAAGGTGAATTACCAAATTTGAATTTGTGTTTGAAAAATGAGATATTAGATGATGAATATGGCCAAGTTTCCTTATGATGATTTACTCATCTTACCGAATTGCATGGATGCAAGTTGCTGCAATCGCCAAGGAGATAGAATAGACCACTAGATACGAGGTTCACTTGAAATTTGTTGAACTTGATAAATTTATGAATGTAATGATTGGAATATGATGTGTGAATGAGTGCAATGATGGAATTGAGGATGCAGATGATGAAAATAGTCATTTTGTGAAAATTTGGACCATTTTGGAGCGTTTTGTAACTTGTAATATGATTTTACGACTTTTGGTTGCAAGCAAAAATTATGACTCCAAATCAATTTTGGTTTTCACAAAACATGATATTATGATGATTTTTATGTATGTATGTAATTTGGAATGATTTGGTGGAGGTAAGATACCTTTTTGGATCAGTTTGATCTTTTTGTCAAAATTGACACCAAACGCCAATGGGTGGTTATTGCTACCGCAAATTCCCACTAGAGTTTGACATTTTCCAAAATGTAGGGAGGTACCTCAATGCACTAAGAAGTTCCCATGGGCATTTTAGTGTGCCTGAAACAACTATAAAAGGCCTACAGAGAGGAAATCAAGCTCATTTGTGCATCCACAAATTTTGGAAGTTGCATCTGAGGGAGTGGAATGAAGTGAGTGGATTGGAGTGAGTGGTGTAAGCTACGGAAGCTATGGTGGTAGATGGAGTGGATGTGGCAATGAGAGTAGGTGTGCACTTTGCCAAGGTAAATGCTTTTGACTTACCTTTGTTTTTCTTTGTGCAAAAGTTTTTTTTTTTGAAATAATGCAATGTATGTGACATTAATGCTTTGTGTTGTGTTGCAGTTGAAGATTTTGGAGGCTCGATATTGGTTCTCACCTCTCATTCCTAGGGTGAGGAAGGTGCAACAGGAGGATGAGTGGTATTAGTTGGAGGTATTTGGGATGGTTGGGTAGCCAAGATAGATGTGGTGAGGGTAGATGAGGGGTATCTCTCTACCTTGGCAGAGATATGAGATCTAGATAGGGGGATGTTTATGCTCCCTATTTGTGAGGTGACTGTAACACTTAAGGATGTATACTACATTCTAAAGTTACCAGTGGAGGGCTTGCATGTTGAGGTTGGACACGAGAAGAAGTACGAGTTGAGCTACATGTTTGGGGATGGATGGCAGGATGTGGAGGTGACTGGTGGAGGGATTACTTACTTGTCCATGTATGTGGACAAGAAGTTGGATGCCCTTCCTACTTTGGTGATGTTCATGTTGGCCAACATAGTGGTATTGAATTGTACTTGTTATTTATTCCCATGGAACCTTGTTGGGTTGGTGTGCGATATGATCGCTACACCATAGGTGTATGTAGGGGCTTCTACTTTCTTGATGTATTTATATTGGGAGCTATATGAGGTGAGGAGGTAAAAGCATCAAGGACTAGGTTGTAGTTTGCTGCTGTAATGCTGGGATTAGGAGCACTTTAGTGTGGCTTATATTGTGGTTTTATTGGCTAAGGGATGGGATAGAGAGCATCCTTATGCGATGAGGTGGCCCATGGCAGAGGAGGTACAATCGAGTCATCCAATTTAGATGAGTCAATGGTATAAGGATTTATGGGATATATTGATGGTAGCTCAAGTAATATGGAGACCATGGCAAGGTGCCATGTGGATAGGTGATAGAGAGCATCTATGATAGGTGTGGTAGGCTAGATGGGTAGTTGCAAGGTGCATAAAGGAAGTGGAGTTGATCCAGTTCTCACGGGTGTTGCAGTAGTTTAAACTGAGGTATGAGGTTCTTAATGCACCAGTACTCTACAAACATCATCATGATGAGATAGGTATATCGTATGCTAATACATGGAGGGCCACACTTGAGGATGATGAGGAGATGAATCTCCCCTATATGGATGATGCGAGGACTACAAAGGAGTATAATGCAAGGTTTGTGACTCAACCACTATGGATACCAAGTTTGGAAGTGGATAGGGGTGGTAATGGGGATGATATCAAGGATGTCGATGAGGCTTCTAAGCACTAGATATGCCTTCGAGCTAGTAGCTAAAGGAGGCAGACTAGGAGGACCGCAAAGTAGGCTTCAAAGTTTGGAGGAGATGGAGGTGATATGGCAGAGCAGGTTCACGACCTTGAGGGAGATGGAGGGAACATGGAGGATAGGTAGGAGATTTTGGATGGGCCTCCTAGTCAGATTGAGGATGATTGAGTAAGGCTAGAGCAGCTAGTGGTAGAGTGAGACACTATGATAGCGGCTCAAGATATGGAGATAGCTTGGTTGCAGTGTAGGAAGATGGTTCGAGAGGTAGAGATAGCTCGGTTGTGGATGGAATTGGAGATATGGCCGATAATAGGTAGAGGTGAGGATAGGATCACGAGGCTCTAGGCTGAGCTACTAGAGGGATATCATAGGTAGAGATATGATGTACATTGCCTTCGATTTTGAGAGGGATATTTTCAAGCATTGGATAATTGGTTGATGGAGCATGATATTGGGCTTCCAGAACCATCCTCCTCATCTATATCTGGGTCAGCTAGACCTAGTGAGTCTAGGTATAGGTCTAGGTCTAGGGCTCCTTCAGGGTCACAGGGGTCCTCTTATAGGTATTAGCTAGTGTGTGGATGCACTTTTTGTATATGAGCCTTGGTGCTCCATTGTATATAGCCTTTGGGCTTTCATTGTACATGCAATATTTATATATATACATGGATTTTAATTTTTGTGTTATGCTTTTGTGTGAATGTTTTTGTGTGGATGCATGTGTATATGGATGATTAATGCAAGTGATAATGCAAATGTATATGGATGATTAATGCAAGTTTATGAATGCAAATTTTCTAATGATCATTCATAGTTTAGATTTTTCTTGGCCATGTTTTAGCATTATTTTTTAAATCAGGGGCACCAATCCGGTGGTAGGTGGAGTGAAAATATTTATGACATGGAAGAATATATGGATGTTGATATGGAAGAACATATGGATGTTGATATGGAAAATTGATTGTTTTGCAGATATTCAGACATACTAGTGGTATCAAATAAACTCACTAAAGTCTATCTATTTTCTCTAAGATCAAATGTGTGTGTAGTGAATTCATTTACCAAATCAATAGCATGGTAATGAATCATAGCAATCAAAAACAAATGTGTGTGTACATGAGTTCATTAACTCATCTTGAGTAAATTGGTTAAAACATGTTATGGATGAGACCAAGAAGCTAGCTTGTCCTTATGTGTGGTCAGAGGTCTCTTTAAAATAGTTGTGTCACCATGCATGAGCGTAATCCACTACTAGTCAAGCGTCTATAGCTCTGGTGGAGACTAGATCCATAGTTCATGGATCTGACCTTTAGGCTTTGGGGATGACTACCTAACCGTCTAAATGGAAATGTAGTACTATCCTTACAACTTGAGGATCAATGGTGTGTGATGTAAAAGATTTAGAGTTTGTAGGAATTTTTTCCCTACTCTTTATTTTATTTTGAAATTGTGATAGTGGTGAAAACCACTATTTTTGTGGACTATGTTGCATGATGGGACAAGTAAGGACTACCCTTTTCACTTCGAGGTTCAAAAAAAATATGGTGGTATCCCTCTTTGGCACAAGATATTTTTAAGATGTGTGATTTGTGTTTGGTTCAATATTGTTTTGGAGTCAATTCCTAGAACTCAAAATTTTCTTAGTGAAAATTGTGGCTTGGTCCTAAAGAAAGTTCGACATGTATTTATGGTCTACTTAAAATATTAGGAGAGGTTGAGTGATCCAAAACACCTAGGAATTATGGGCATGTGACTTTTCTAATGATAATTTGGATTTATGGAATGGTGCAATAAAATAGATGATGTTTGAAGGTGCCCTTGATTAAGGCAACATGACTATATTGGACCAATTGTTATCTAAACTGAATAAATGATCCCTAATATGAAATATGAAATGTGTGAAAATTATGGTGCGAATGCAATGTATGAAATGAAATGAGTTTTATGCAAATGTGTGTATGAAATACAATATGTGAAATGAGATGTGTGCAATGCAATGTTGTTTTTGTGTAATAGCCATGTATATATACATACATACATACATATATATATATATATATATATATATATATATATATATATATATATATATATATATATCACATTATGCATAGAATGCTCTCAAGTGTATAACATTAAGTTGTTCGAGATCTTCAACTCCATCTAGACTAGTAAACCTATAAGTATTCTTATCCACTCTTTGAGTAACAATCTATGGACCTAACAAATTAGCCATAAATTTATCACAAAGGTGCGACAATACATTGGTGTTCTGTTGATTCTCTTTAAGGATAAGATCTCCTACTTGGAATTCACATAGATGAATTTTGGTATTATAAGAATATTTTAGGCGGTCTTGATATACTCGTAAATGCTCTAAAGCATTGACTCACTGTTCATCAATAAGTGTTAGTTGGTCAAGATGTGCTTGTCGAGCAGTGTCATCATCTATGAATTCTTGTCATGAAATTCACGAGGGGATCTCAAGCTCAAGAGGTATGATTGCTTCAGCTCCATAGACAATGAAAATGGTGTTGCCCCAGTAGGTGTGCAGATGCTTGTTCGATAATACCATAATGCTAAGGAAATTTGTGTATGCCAATCTCTATGATTTCATTTAACAAGTTTCTTGAGAATAGCAACCAAGGTCTTATTCATAGCCTCAAATTTTCCATTTGCTTGTGGGTAATAAGGAGTCGAGAAACTATGTTGGATATTATATTTTTTGCAAAGTGCTCGAACATCCTTGTTATTGAAAGACTTACCATTGTTTGAGATGATTTTCAAGGGAATAGAAAAATAACAAATGATATGATGAAGTATAAACTCCACAATTCTAGGTCTTGTCGTACTAGTTAGAGAAATTGCCTCAACCCACTTTGTGAAGTATTCAGTGGTTGCAATGATGAATGTATGTTATCCCAAGGAAGAAAGTGATATTTTTCTGATTAGATTTAGACCCTATTGTGAAAAGGGCCAAAGGATTTGAATAGGCTATAATTATTGTGATGGTACATGAGTTAAATTAGCATGCTTTTGACACTGCTTATAATGTTTGACATATGTGCAACAATATCGTTCCATTGTCGGCCAATAATAACCTATTCATAGAATACGCTTTTCAATGACCATCCCACTAAAATGACCACCACAAGTACCATCTTGAGCTTCAACTATGGCTCTTTTTGCCTCATCAAACTTGAGATAACGAAGGAGGATTCCATCATAACCACGTTTATACAAAAAGTCCCCCAAGAGAGTAAAATGAGCTACCTTTTGCTTGAAAGTGGTTTTAGCGATCTGTGACATATATTTTGGGAGTGTTCCAAACTTGAGAAAGGCTAAAATTTGGTTCGTCTATGGCTCAAATGACTCCAAATGGATAAAGCAAACATCCTTTTCATACTTAGATTTAGCATGGACAATAAAAAATTTAGAGATTGTTGAAATTATGAGGGGTTGTACCTCTCCTAAGGTATCCTTTGGAATTAATGATCTAAGAGAGGCCATCGCATCTGCAAATCTATTAGTCGAACGTAGAAAACTATCAATTTCATTCCAATCAAACTTAGAGATCAATTTCATTTCTACTTCATGGTAAAGCTTAATAGTAGGCTCTTTGCATTGGTATTCTCCAGTTACCTGTTTGACAACAAGTTGAGAATCACCAAATATCCTAATATGCTTAATGTCCATAGCTATGGTTGCTTGAAGATATAATATTAATGCTTCATACTCTGCATTATTGCTTGTGCATTGGAAGTCTAGTTTGAATTATAAAGGGATAGGCACCCCTAGGATGTATGAAACACAACTCCAAAACCTTGACCTTTTTCACACTTAGAACCATCAAAGAATAGTGTGATATCAACATCTTCCTCCAAAATGATATCTTCTTCTTGTTCAGTGATAGTGAATACCAAATAATATAGAAGCTCAATAATTAAAGGATGATCACTAGGTAGTGGAGATTCCACAAGCTGATCGACTATAGCTTAACCTTTAATGGATTTTTGGCTTATGAACTCAAGATCAAATTTTGTGAGAAGAATTATTTTATTTAGCAGTATGAGTGTTATTATAAGTGCGAGATATCATATAACGCAGAGGATTTTCTCTAGCTATGACATATGTGGTGTGACTAAGCATGTAATGTATGAGTTTCTTCATGGCAAAAACCACTTCTAAGCATAATTTTTCATGTAAGCGTATTTGGTTTCATAGATTACCAATGTTCGACTAATATAATAGACAACCTGATATCGATTGTTTTCATTCTTTTGTGCAAGCATTATCCCTAATGTGAAGTCTATTGCTAAAACATACATATTGAAGGGGACCCCCAAACAAGGAGGAGCTAATACTGGTGGAGAAACTAGGTATTGCTTAATATCATCAAAGGATTTTTGATATTCATTTATCCAAGAAAATGGCACCTCCGTTTGTAATAGGTGATTGAATGGCCTGCATTTATTAGAAATTTGTGCAATAAAATGATGGATTGATCAAATATTTCCTTTTAAACTACATAATTCTTTTAAGTTTTTTGGGGGAGGCATCTCCATGATGACCTTGAATTTGTTTGGGTCCACCTCAATGCCTTTTTTGGAGATATTAAACCCTAGTAGTTTGCCAGAGGTAACACCAAAGACACATTTCTTAGGGTTCAACCTTACATTATGCTCTAGAAGTCGATCAAAGACTTTCTCCAATACACCAATGTGCTCTTATCGAGTTTTAGATTTTACCAAGAGATCATCTACATAATCTTTGATGATCTTATGCATGTAATCATGGAATATGTATGTCATGGCACGTTGATAAGTGGCACTTGCATTTTTGAGGCCAAAGGACATTACCTTGTAATAAAAAGTCCTCCAAGGTGTAGTAAATGATGTTTTATGTTGGTCATTAGGATTTATTTGAATTTGGTTGTATCCTAAAAAATCGTCCATGAGAGAAAGCATTTCATGTTTTTAAAAAGAGAGAGGTATGTCAGTATCCTTAATCATCCTACCCATCCATTTATACTCCATACATGGCCAAAGGGGGGAAGGAACAAGGCCAAATCAGGTGTCGACAAGAGTATTAATGTTTAGGAGAGAAAAATCATCCTTAGGACACACTTTGTTAAGATCTCAAAAATTAGTGCAAACGTGTATCGCCCCATTAGGCTTACGAATGGGTACCATGTTTGAGAGCCACTCAAGATAATCAATGGGTATGATGAAACCCACATCTAATAGTTTTTGAAGTTCTTATTTGACCAAGAGGGCAATGGTAGGATGCATCCTTCTAAGTTTTTGTTTGATCGGCTTAGCATCAGAGTTTAAGGTGAGATTGTGGAAAACCAAATTAGAGTCAAGACTAGGCATGTCTTTATAGGACCATGCAAAAATTCCCTTCTTCCTCTTGAGGAGAGCAATTAATTGCTCTTGTTCATATTTGGATAAGCTTTTTCCAAGCTTGATAATTTTGGGATTGTCTGTATCTGAACTAAGGTTCACATTGATGGTATCTTCAATAGACATGTGAGAACCTTCCTCAAGTTGATGGGGAGTTGGGATTAGATGAATGTCATCTATGAGGTCATCAAACTCTTCTAACTTATCCTCATCTATGTCTACCTAGAAAACCTTAGGATCTGAAGGTGAAGGTGAAGGTGAAGGTGGAGGTGATGGAGGAATGTAGTTGGCTAAAGCCCTTAACAATTCCTCGAATAGGACAAACTCAAAAAAGGATGGTGGTGAGGAAATCTGGTCCATATCAATAAGACTCATGTCAATAGGAATTGGCTTTGCCAAATCATATGGATTACGGAGTGGGGTGAATAAGTCAACAGGATTCATGTTGACTTAAAGGGAAAATGGATGGGTGGCAAAGGTGAATGGAATGGATCCTTTTGGCTAGAACTGATGCTAGAACTCTATTAAACCTGGACAGTAGCAAGCAACACAAATAAATGCAATGTACATGCAAAATATTTTTATTTTTGTTTATATATATATTTTTTGAAATTTGTTTTTTATTTTTTTGATTTTTTTGAATTTTTGATTTTATGTACATATATTACAAAAAAAATGGTTGGTGAGATGGATTAATGGGATGGAGGTGGTGGTTCACCAGTTGGTTCGGCTCACTCTTGTGGAAGAAGCAAGCAAAATATGGGTTGATGGATGGGGAACGTTCTGAGGTAAAACTCATCCTGTTTAGTGTGTGGAATGATGGGGTCTGATTCCTCTTCAGATTCATCAGAAATAATTGACATGAGGTTGAATTCTTCATAGACTTCATCTTCGGAGTCATCTATGTGATGGATATCTTCTCCTGAATTTAAATTTAAACTTTGAAAAGCTTGTTCAAGAGAAGAGGTGGATGAAAGTGGATGATAACCTAAACCTGAATGGTCATGCGTTTCTCGATATGAAACATTGATAATCTCATGCACTCCCTATTCATGCCATCCTAGGCCATGTCCTTGCCAATTAACAATGTGGAAATATCGGGATGGAAAACCTGACATATGTTGTATATTGGTTGGTGTGGGTGTTTTGGGTTCATCTGGGGTAACTAGATTGGATGATGAATCAAGTCCCCCATACATAAAATTAATGCTATTAGGCATTGAACCCATGTTATATACCACTCCTATAGATAAGGGTGGGTCACGTGGGCGATCGTAGTCCTTAGCACTTTGAATGTTGAGTGGTGTGACTATAATATCTTGGACCACATATTCACCAATACCAGGATTAGTGAGGTGGACCTCGACTTGGGATGATGTGGATGGATTGGATGTGGATGGAACTGACTCATGGTTGGTTGATGGTATCTCACAATCCATCATTTCGACTTGTGAGACATTGGTTGATGTGGATGGAGATGGATTTGGTTGAGTGGATGATGATGATTTGGAAGGAGTGATTATGGAATGTGATGATGTTGATGATGTGGCTAATGTTGATTGAGTTTGACCACATGTGCATGTAGTCAATGGTGATGAAGATGGGGGTATGGAATTGGAGGCTTGATGAACATTGGTGATTGGGAGCTCCTCAGGAATAGGGGCTTTAGATGATGATATGGATGGGGTGGATGATGAAGTGGTTGATGAAGTGAGGAATAGATGAGTGGAAGGTAACATGGACTCATAGGGGTTTGAGATAAAGTTGCAATACTTAAATGGTTCAACATCCATTGGTATGCAATGTACTTGTCCCTCATGTATGTATTTCAAGCATTGATGTAATATGGAAGGGACACATCTCATTTCCCTCATCCAAGGTCATCCAAGGAGTACATTATACACCATGGACCCTTCCAAGATGTGGAACATAGTATGCAATATTTTGACCCCCACTTTGATGGGCAAAATAATAGTGCCAACTATGGAGCAGAGAGCATCGTTAAATGCTTTCAAGGTGAATGAGGATTTGGTGATGTGATCTGGTGGAAGCTTGAGATGTTGAAGGGTAGATGTTGTGATGATGTTTATGGAGGAGCTAGTATCAATTAAAACTCTTTTGAAAGGCTTCCTATCAATTTGAGCCATGATATGTAATGGAGGATCCACTGATTTCGATGATATTGGTTTGATTTCAAAATCATAGAAAGTAATGGAGGGCTCCATACATGTTTGAATATTCCCCATAAAATTGTTAAAAGCATTAGCATCTTGAGATTGAAGTTCAATGGATTTTAGAATATCCATTAATGCTTCATGATGTGGAGGAGATTGTTGGATTAGCTCGTATATGGATAGTTTGGTTGAAGCTATTTTTAAGCTTATGGTTAACTAGATGCTCAATGAGATGATTGGCCTAGATGGATGATTGGAAGGATGAATGGGTTGAGATGGATGGGCTGGAATATGGATTGGCTGAGAGGGATTGGCAGAAAATTGGATGGGAGATGATGATGTGGTAGGTTGAGACACACTTGCCTGTGGAGGTATGGGTGATTGACTAGACTGTTGTTGAGCATTTTGTTGATTGGAGCATTGTTGTTGACCTCGGGTTACTACATGAATAGCACCCACAAAACCTTGGTACTATTGAACATGATTAACTTGATTAGGAGGAATCTTGGTATTTGACCCTCCTATTGTTGGTTGTGCTTCCTCATGATGAGGAAGTGGTGTTTGAAAGATCCCAAGATTTTGATTTTGTTGAGCTAGAGGACTGTCAAGCTTGATAGCCCCTAACTCAATAAGGTCTTGTATTCTATCTTTGAATTGATGGTAGTTATTAATGTCATGCCCATTCTATCTATGATAAGGATAAAATAAATGCTCCCTATAGTGTTTACCATGTTTAGCAGGATCATCAGGTCTGACCTCAGGCAAGGGAAGTTGATTTGTGTCATATAACCTATAGAAAATGGAGGCATAAGATTCAACCAATGGGGTATATTGACGAGGTTGTCGAATAGATTATCGACGTGGTCGATTGTCCATAGCTGGCACTATGTTTTGACTTGATTGAGTAGTTGAGGGAACCACATGATATTCAATTTGTCATGGTTGTTGTTGCATGGGTTGTTGTTGAGCCATTATTGGCTGGCTCATGACCACTTGATTTACTTGATTGGATGAATTGGCCGGATTGGCCTGATTGGATTTTGATTGGCTAGAATAATTTCCTCTATATTGGCCCTTGTTTTGCCATTATTTCTTCTTAGGCTTAAGCACTCCTTCTTGGATTTTTATCTCCTCAATTGTGCTAGCTTAGGTAAGAGCTTCATCAAATGATCTATGTTGTTGTAATTGCAATAGCCAAGAGATGGGTTTTAAGCAACTCTTAGCAAATAATCGGGTCAGCTCTTCTGTTGGTAGGGAAAATGGCAATTTGGTGATAACGACCCTCCAATGGTTACCAAAGTCATAGATAGACTCATCATCATATTGTTTTAGATCATAGATATCGGATAATGAGACTTTCTTTCTTATATTGAGGGAGAATATTTCAAGAAATTGGTCAACCAATTGCTCAAAAGTATAAATACTATGATTGGGCAAATGGTTATACCATTCTACAACATCTCCCCCTAATGTTTGAGGGAAGGTCCTAAGCATTAGAGCATCATTGCTTTGAATTCTAAAACAAGAATGAACAAATGAACTCACATGCTCTTTAGGGTTCTCCATCCCTTTAAATTTATCAAACTTCGGTATTGTGAAATCTTTCGGATATGGTGGTGATGGTACCAAAGGATGAATTGGTTGATTGATTAGTTGATATAGGGTAGGCTTCTGGTTTATCATGCCAGGAGTATGTTGCATCAAACTATCAATCTGTTGTTGCATAGCCTGGATTCAAGGGTCCTCCCTAGGAATGTGGAAACCCTGAATCACTTGATGATTTTGTGATGGTGAGGTGGAAAGATGTTGAGGTGTGATGAGGTGATGATGACTTGGTAGAGTTTATTGATGTTGATGATGATGTGGTTGATGAAGGAATGATTGTGAATGAAGATATGGAGATGATGTATGAGGGCTTTGGATAGGTTGGCCAATGGGAATAGAATGGGTATGGGTTGGCAACGGTGTTGGAATGGAAACCATAGAATATTGTGGTACCCAAGATGGACTTTGGCTAATAAATATGGGTTGAGTGGAAATAGGTTGAGGCTTAGGGTTCACCTGAACTTGTTGTTGAGCATTCTGTCACTTCTTAAGCAATTTGTTGAGATGTTCCCATGTCTCATGTATTTCCATATCAGTGGTTGATGGAATGGATGTGGATGGGATTGATGAGGTAGGTGGGGGGTAAGTTGTAATAGGAATTGCAACTTGATGGGAGACACTAGATGGTATGGATGTGGGCACTTGTGAAGCAGCATTAACATGTGCTTCATACAAGGGGTTACCATAGATTGAGGTATATGAGGATGGGATGGATGTGCTTTGGGCACATGATGATTGGGGTATGGAAAAATGTTGGGAAGGTGCAGTAGATACCTCAAAAAGAGGGTTATTGTACACCTGGGTAAAGCTTGAAGGTTGGGAGGAGATAAGTTCCTACTGTAAATAAGGATCATGTCTAGGTGAGTTGGGGACTGACTCTAAGACATAGTTAGTGGATTTCAAAAGAGCTTCCACTCGTGCCATGTCTATATGGGTGATGTGGTGGTCAATGGTTGGTGAAGATGATTCTATTTGGGGCATGGCCATATGAAATGATGTGGATGACACAGTGTGTGAGGGACCTATAGACAAATCTGAATGACTTACCTATATCACACTAGGGGGATTGATCATGGAAGTGGTGGTGGAAGGTGATGATGAACACTCCATTGTTGAAGTGGTTTGATTGGTGGATATTTGATTCATTATTTTAGCTTGATTTCTTGTTAATACCATAAACTAATGAACCAAATATAAAATGTGCTAAAAATGAAATGTGAAATGAAAAACTCACAAAATCAAATAGGTAATCCAATCCTATGTTTATGCAACAAAAATGTGTCTTACCTGGTTCTTTGATTATCTCATGTTAATGTTTCTTTTTTTTTGGTTTTGTGTGTTTCAATGCACTAATCTAAATTAAAATGGGTGAACACTATGGCTTGGATGGACAATGAGATTCTTACTGGTGATGAAATCTAGCAAGTTTTCTCAGGGGTATCCTATGGTGTCTAGGGGCAGAGATTGGTGGATGGAGATGAAACCCACCATCACTAGATCTCAAGCAATGGTTGGTGATGAAATCCAACACATTACTGTTAAAAATGAAACGTGTTGTGTGTGTGATTCCTTTTAAAATTTTTCAATTTATTAAGGTGTACATACAATGTCAGAAATAACTGATTTCACTAGTCTAAATTAGAAGCCAACACAAGAAATATTGATTTTCCCAAAATAAGTAGAGTACACCACTTAAGACCGCTCTCTAAACAGAGGAGGGTTCATCTACTCTTCCACCTTGAATCACCAAATGTGAGGGTAATTTCAATTATTCTAATGTTGTTCCTACTTAGACCAACAAAAGGAGAAATTCCTAACCCTAGAATGCAAACTAATTTATGCAATTAATAATTCATATGAAAACAAAAATGCAATTGCAGCACACCAAAAAATAGTGAAACCCTTAAATGGAAATGTGTGATTTATGATTGAATGTGGATGCAAAAATGGATGCAAAGAATTATTCTAATGCCTAGAAATGTATATTAAAATGTTTATTTTTACTAGATTATTAATGATGTTCTTTTTAGCCATAAATCTATAAAAACATGAAAATACGTAAATCAAAGAGGTTAGGGTTTTATAGTAGACTTACAGATAAGCCTATGTATTGTTCCTCCTCTCTATGAAATACCTCTAGGCACCTGTGAAATACACCTAGGTGCTTCTTGAATGTCCCATGAGCACTATAGGGTATCTACACACCTTCTGCAACTTCTACAACTCCTCAGAAATTGGTTCTACAAAATTTGTGCGACCCATTTTTCTAAAAAACCTGCAAGATAGAAGATAAAAAGTAGTGAATTAATGACAATATAATTAGCATAAAGAACCCATTGTGGGTCCCACCATGATCACCATTTGTAGATGCAAAATCGAACAACACCAAACAATATACTTAAATAAATGAATGAATAAAGTAGAATAAACACATATGATTGCACAAAAATAAAATTTTATTCTTATTATTGGGTGGATCTCTGATATTACAATAAAATGTACCCCAAATATGGGTTTTACAATGCTTTATTATCCAATACAATGATTTCAATATGCTAGGGTTCTCTAAAACCCTAGCTAACAAATAAGGGTGGTGTCTTCATGCTCGACTTGATCTCAATAGTAAGGTGAGTGGGCTTTAGATATCCATAGGCCAGACCACTCAAGTGCTTTAGAAACTTCCAATGAACTTGATCCCTAAACCTACAAATAATAAACAACAATAGAAGGTCAATAATATCTATGAGGGCTCCACTATGTGAGGCCCTCAATAAGAAAATTACTAACCCTAGTTGCAAAAATGAAGCTATAAATAAATCTAAAGAATAAAAATACTTGCAATAAATAAATTACCTTGTCACACTAATTTTTTGTTCTCTGTTCTTCATCGTTGTTGTAGGATTTGGTGCATATATGCCCTAGCGACACTCGAGGGATCGCTAGACTATAGAACTAGGGTTGTGAATGCCCATGAGTGCTCGGTGATGGTAAGAGGCACCTAGAGGCACTCGATGATGATAGGAGGCACCTAGAGGTGTGATGATAGAAAATTCCTATAGGTGCTTTGAATAACTCAAAGGGGTGTTATGGGAGTGAAATAGAATCTACAAAAGCAGATCTAGTTCATGCGAGGTGGGCGATGATAGATGCAAAAGTGATGGTGAGCGATGAAATATGGATAATGGCAAGGGAGCTTGGATGCTTAAGGACTTAGGGAAAACTCCTTAACACCAAAGACTTAGAAAAATTAAGGGTTGAGTCATCAAAATGACTCCTCTTTATAATCTCTCCTAGGGCACATTAGGGTTTCAATGACATAATTTGTGTGGTCAAGATTAAAACGTGATAGAGGGTGGAGATTAAATCTGGGCATGTGGCATGGATTAAGGTGGATGAATGGCTAGGATTAATTCATATAAATATACATATATTTATTAAATATATATAAATAAAATATATAAAATATTATTATTTAAATATATATTAAACAAATATATATAAATAATGGGTAAAAGTGGTGGGAAGCTATGGATGGATGACAAGTGGTTAGATTTTGGTGTCTACAATATACTTTAAGGAATTTCCCATCTACTCTATCCATAATGGGCTTATATATCTCTATAATGAAGTCATATGAAGTCTTGTGGTCTTTGGAGCTTGGGATATTCATTGCTTAAAAAATAAGGAGGGGTTCTCTAGTTGAATCAACTTTATCTAGCTCCATATTTGGAATCCATTATTTTCTTTGGTGCAAAATTAGCTAGGCTAGGTACAAAGTGAAGCCAAACACCCTAGAATTTTCAAAATTGGCTAGCTATTATTTGATCACCTTAACCAACAAGGTGGTGTAGTTAAGTAATTGAGGATATTTTATTCCTTTCATGACAATATATAGCATCCCAAGGTGTTCCTTATTAATGAATTTATTTTTCTCAAGGCTTATGAGGAAGGTAATTGCTAACAACATTCTTTATGCATCCTCTATAAATTGTGTCAACTTTACCATTAGTTTGAACCCTTTGGATTTCCTTGAGTTATTCATCTATTTAGCCAATATTTTTTTCCAAGTAGATTGATATTTTTATTTAAATAATTTTATTTGTAACTTGGGGGAATAAGATATACAATTGATGTTATAATATTTCACTCCCATCATAGCTCTAGTAGTTTCTAGTATTATCTAAATTGAAGGGGTTTCAAGCCTCATCATAACAATAGCTTTAGTGGATTTATAATATCTTTGGGTGCATGCATGTACTAGATATGGACACTCCCATACTCTTGACACTAATATCTCCATAGTCTAGAAACAATCCATGAGTTTCTAGGGTTAGATTCATATCTTATTAGAGCTTCTCTCTTGGAATCATTGAGGTTAAATTTAACGTTAGGATCCTTAACACCATCATAAATAATTTAGAAGGTTTTATTTTCATTTCTCTTTATTTTTGCTTGTTTTAGTTGTGAAGGAGAGGCAACACTCTTTCCTTTTGCTTTAGAATATTATTTGGCTTCTATTCTATAAGATATAGATCAGTGATTTAGAGTGGATTGTAGTATTGTCCCTTCACTACTAGATCTTGTTTTCCCATACCTAGTTCCTATTATTTTCCTCAATTGACTTACACTAGATTATTTGGGGTCCATCCTATAGATTTCTAGATAATATTTGGCCAAGTTTCAAATTGGAATTCTTTGTCTTTTTAATGAATCATTGGACCTCTTCCTTATATTTTTGCTTTGTTTCAATGAACTATTTTTCTATGGTGGCAAGTCATAATAGGCACCAAGTCTAAATATTTTTGCTTCTTAGAGATGTAATTTCAATGAATCATTGGTATTCTATAACTTAATACTAAGATATGTAATAGTGAATCAAAGGACTAGGGTGATAAAATAGAGGACTCTTGACTTAGTGGGTAATTTTGGATGAAGGTCTCTAAATATTCAATAAATTGGAAGTGCAGGTCAATGATTCAACATGGACTTAGTTTGGTTGAAGACTAGTGATGGAGGATTTTGGACAATGAAAATATGGAGGTGGGTGTTATTGATTTGGTGGGATTTGGATTCAAACATGATTAGCATAGAAGAAGTTTTTTTGACCCAATGGTTTGCTAGTATGTAAGGTTTTTAAGATGCACAGAGGGAGGGAAATAAAAATTTATGAACATTAGATAGAGGGGAAAGGAAAACCTTACTAATATATGGGCACAATGGAGATGGTTGGTATGCCAATTGGGATAGAAATTTATCTATATCTAACACAAATGCATTGACTATTGCTTTCTTAAAATAAAAATATAGAGTTTGAAGGTGGATCCTGCAAGGGTTTTTATGTTAGTTATATTAGGGATTCATTTCCAGTTTCTTCAACAAACCAATATTCTTTATCAATAAAAACAACTAGTCATAGGCATGTCTTTGATAAATCATGGTAGTATGTTGTAAGAATTTAGTGGAAATTTTAAAATTAGCTTATGAGTTTTAGTTGTAGAGGGATTTGGATATTTGTATGTCCAAATGAAGAGTAAATTATCCCCCTTTGATTATTCTATTTATAACATCTAGCCTATTTGATTTTACACGTGATATAAAATCCCTTAAAAAATAATTTTAGATTCACAAACATGCTTAATCAATGATTCACAATTTTTTTATTATGTTATTGTGACATTACTTTCCACTTGTATTCTTATTTTTAGTATTGATGAATTGATGCTATATTATGTTGACATATCTTAATACTCCCTTAATTTCTTAGGTGCCACACTTTTTAGACCTATGTCAATGTGATATTACACTATATCATGAGTCACATCATTCATCAATGGATCAATGCTTTGGATGAGTTAGATTGTATTTTCTTAATGATGATAAATTGTTGGATACAATAAAATTTTTAGTTATTCTTTGGAAAATAACATGGTGGAATATAGAAAATGTTGGCATGCATCACTACACTAATAAAAAAATCACCAAATATATTTAGTGAATCAATGAATTCTTGACTTAGGTAAATTTACTTTTCTTTTACTCTATTCTCTAAATTTTACCATTTCGTCCAACTGAATTCTATAAAAAGGGAACTAAGAAGAAAGGGTACTAGGTGTCTATTTTAAGATTTTCACCTATAAAAAAATGTTTTTCTAAAGGCTAGAAAAATGAATAAGAAGAAGTGTGAAAACAAGAAAGGAAAAAATATTATATACATATTTACAAGTATTTATTTTCTTTTTCTGCCTATGTAGGGTGTAAGTGCTTCCCATTGGCTGAGATGGGTAGCATCCCCCCTTCATGCATTGGGTTATTGGACCTTAATTATCTAATAAGATCCACCCTAAAATGAGTTCAAATTGCCATTTTGTCTAGGTTTTATTATATATTCATCCCACTTCATCACTAGATTACCTTCTTTGAATGAGACATCTATCATCATCCTATCTGACCACCTTTTTATTATATGTTGACTACATAAAATATTTTGGAAGGTCCTCTCCATTTCTTTCTCTAGCTATAGCAAAGCACTAAAGCAAGATATTTGTATCTTCAAGTTCCAATTGTTTATACACTTGGAGTGAAGGTATTTCCAAGTTTATAGGTAATACAACATCTTTCCTAAACACTAACATATATTGAGAAGTTCTAATTCAAGCCTTTAGGATCACCCTATCAACCCATACTTATCTCTTCAACTTGGTATTCCAATCTCTTTTAGATTAAGTAATTATCCTTTTTAGAATATGGATCATGTTCTTTGGTGGAATCAACTAAGTCATTCCCCTAGGGGTAGTAATTCAAAGAATTATTTAAGAGAAACCCATATTCTAATGTGTGTTGAAGTAAGTGTACCCTAGTAAAAGAGATGGAATTATCTATAATGATCAAAAACAATGCTCAAAACTAGTTAATATATTTTATATTATTTGGATGGTAGTTTCTTGATTCATAGCTTTGACTAAGACAACATCTACCCTTCTTGTGAAATAATTAGTGGTCATCAAAATCTAGTCATGCCCTACACTTGACATAGGGTTGATCTTTCCAATGAAATCTATTCTCTATTTATAAAAATATCCTATAACCATAATTGGATCTAGAGGAATAGGGGATTGTCTTCATTGATCCATGTAGAGGTGGCATGCACTACAATTCTTCACCCATTGAAAGCAATAAGTAAATATAGTTGTCCAATAATACCCAACCCTTAGAATATTATAAGTTATTATTTGAGTAGAGTAGTGACCTCCTTCATTATGATACTTGTTCTGGAGGGATTTGACTCTTCCTTCTTCCATGCATACCAATAATATTCCCTTATACCCTCTTTCAAAGAGAGTATTCTCCATATATACATAGTATAGATATTTTTTCTTGAACCTATATCTTTGCTTTAGTGTTAACCATTTGGTAAACTCCATTGATAACATGCATAATTTGATATCTCCCATCCATCTATCCAATTTTTATGGATCTTATTCTTTAATAAGTGTCATTTATTCACTAGCATAGTCCATGGTTAGGTTCTTATGCAAGGCTCTTCCTCTTACAATCTTAGTAGATTTTATCTCTATGTCAAACTCCTAGATCTTGTTGATCCATCCTACTCTTTTCTATCCTAACTTTCTATGGAGAACTACTGACATAACATCTAGATGCATAATTAAAACACTTATTTTACTTTGGGATAGTTAATATCTAAACTTCCTCAATACCTTCATCATAGCAAATACCTACTTCTTTATGAAAATGCATGTTTATTCATAGTTGTGAAGCACCTAACTCATGAAGGAGATATGATTTTCTTAATATTTATCATATTTTTGACTCAATAATACAACCACACTCTCATCAATGCGAAAGACATATAGACAAAAGTATTTTAAAAACTACGTAAGTGCCTTGGTGGAAATCTTATTAATATCTTGAAATTTTTGTTTTCATTATAAATGTGGCACCTTTCTTTAGCATATGAGTCATTGGACTAACCAATTATGCAAAGTTGGTGATGAATTTAGATATAAACTACATTTTTCTTGGGAAGGATTTAATACCTCTATTTGATAATGGCAACTACAAATCTTGAATGGATTTTATATGGTTAAGGTCAATCACTAGTCCATATTTGGATACTATGTGACCTAAATTTTTCCTTCTTGTTTAAAAAGGATCGACTTATTAGGGTTCAAGAGCATATCAAATTCTTTACATCTTTTAAAAATTACCTCCAAATGCTCAATGTGTTTTTTCCTTCCCTTTAACAAAATTGTTAGGTCATCTAGGTATACCAAAAGTATTTCATCTATTAAACTTTTGAACATGATTTACATGGCTCTTTGAAAGGTGGCATTAGCATTTGATAAACCAAATGATATTATTTGGTAGGAAAATATTTCCCACTTGTTTGTAAAGTTGGTTTTGTGTTGATTATTATATTTTATACAAATCTGGTTGTATCTTAAAAACCTATTTATTAGTGTGTAGCAGCTCCAATATAACCATGTTGGCTATCTTATTTTTTATTAGCTTGGGCCCTAGGTTTATATAGTCAACCCTTGGCATTAGATTTAGGGTTAATTTTGATTTAGTCTATATATAGTAATAGTTATGTGGTAGTTGGAATCGTATTTTCACATTCAATTATTAATTGCATCTGATGTGCATATGAGACTTTTTCCTTTCTAAGTGGCTAAATGGCTTCTCCCTCTCTAAGTAACTAAGGGATTTGCATTGATTTCAATCTATATTTGACATTTGCATATTGGATTTATGGGTAATTGGATCTAACTTAGTGATATCATTGGATATTGTTAATTTTACATTATTGGATTGCTACTATTATTGCTATAATTATTGAAGTTATTTCCTAACAAGTGGTATCAAACCCTTGATCGTGGTTCCCTGTTGAGGTAAAAATTTGTAGTAGAAGGGCATGCAAACCATTCCACAACCTCTATAGAACAACACTACTTGTGTTTTGGTAATTTTTTTAGTCCATATTTTGGTGCAATTATCTTCTAGAATATTGTGAGTTTGTTATTGTTACTTTCTTTTCTTAAGCTTAATTAAATAAAAGAGTATCAAGTGTCGTTGGACCCTTGTGAGATACTTATACCATTGTAATCATATCTTTGAGATGGTCAAAACAAGGGGTATCTCCAACAACACTTTTTTGAAAGGTAAGTGTCTTAGGACCCTTGTGGGAGACCTATCCCATTATGATCATATCTTAGAATTTATTAAAGAGGTGCTTTTCACAACTCTTTTTTATTAGCATTCTAGGTATATTTTGGATTTTTATCAAGTACCACTAGTGTATGAATGAAATTGCTACCTAAACGATTGATCATGAATCATCATTTAAATGCAATACATTGTTCAATTAAAGGATGTATGTATGAGAAAAAAGAAACACTAACCCAAAAATCTTGGAAAGCATCAAAACACTCTCCCAAACATCAATAGTTTTGATTAGTGTCTTCTTTCTTCCTTAGAGGCCATGGATTTTCCTCATAACACCTTGAGTTCTTCCTCTCCTCCTTCTAATAACTCTTCCCTAGTCACTCCTCCCAATAATCATCCCTAATAACTCCTAATAACCCAATCACACCTTTTGATACCCCTTCAATTGGTATTACACTTCCTAGTACTATTGAACTAGATCTGCATTCTTATCTATTGCATCAAGGATAAATTATTTCTTCTATTGTAAATTCCTTGGATAATAAAATATAGATGATTTATTACATTATCAAGACCTTGAATTCAATCCAAAGAGTCCAAAAAATACCCACCACTATCCCTCCCCTTGTCCAAGGATCATGTTGGGTATAAAAAATGGTCTTCACACTCTGGGCACCGCAACCACTCGCAATGCAGTTCACTAGGTGCATCTAGTGCTCGTACGTTGCATGGAGTTCTAGTCCTAGGAAGTTTTGGGAGAATAGGATGTGGATCCTTTGGATGCCCTCTAGATTTTTTTACCAAGGTCGACTCCTTATTTGGATTCAATCTTTAGTTTTTCATTGTGTTCCTAAGCTAGCCTACTCTAATGGGGTATTTTCTAGGGAAAAGGGATAGATGGAAAGTAATAAATTATTGAAAGCAAATAATAGAAGGTAAACCTATACTAAAGGGGCAATGTTCCAAAGGTCAATAAATCTTCATACCATGGTGAGTTGAATGAAAATATGCATCGTAGCTAACATCGTACACGAAACATGATTTCTCTAAACATGAGTTGCATGAGTAGACACATACAAGAACTAGGATAAAAAAGAAAATAGTCACAACTTATCATATATATAAACATTAAATTACATGTATGCCAAAGAAAGAGGCTCAAAACTAATCAACTAAAATGATACAAGGCTTGAACCAGGTTGTGATACAAAAAATAATGAAGGAAAACCCCATACAAGGCTAGATACGAGGCATGCATATGGTTAGCTTTCGATCCTTTACAATGAAGAAGAAAGAGGTATTTATAAGAAGAGAAATATTTCCCCCTAAAATTTCTACAAGAATTCAAAATTGGTCGGTTCAAATTTGCCTTGGCTAGTTAGCATCAACACTAAATGATATTTGAGACCTTGTGGATTTGTAGCTATAAATACTACTTGTAGATACCTAAAATATGTCATGTTGAGGAGACTACCTATTTGGACTCCTTGAAAACCATGTGACCACTCAAACAAGATAATTTTCCTTTAAAACCATGACCATCCTACCCCTACTCAAGGTCTCTCCACCCTAGAGTGGTCCCCAATAAAGGCCACTCTACCCCAGAGAGGCACCCAATAAAGGCCATACTACCCCAAAGTGATCATGCCATAAGAAAAAAAAAATAGAATCCATATGTGGATTGGCAGCACCAATTTTGTGCACCCTTGAACCCAGTTTAACATGCACACGTGTCCTACTATAATACTACATAGGTCAGGAGAGCCAAGTGGCATTGCACGGGATTTTGGAAAGATCATGTAGGCCAACTCTCCCGTGCAGATATTATTTAAAAATAATAGATTTCTTTCAAGGGATCTATAAATTGGAATTCACCCTCAATTGAAAAGATCCCAAGTTTTTGAGTGTTCAAGCGATGAAGTGCTACATGAATTGAACCATAGATCCTTGAGCTATTTGTATTCTTCATTGCTTTAGCATAGTTATATTTTGTTTTACATATTTACTCATCATGTTTCAATAATGTATCACTTTTTATTTATCATTTCATTTGCACATGCTACTAATGCTTTCATGTTCCTTGTGTGTAGATCATGGATTTTCTATTGGGGAAGAGAAGCACAAGAGTTTAACATCATCACCGCTTGCCAAGGTCATGAAGAAACCCTTTGCAGGATGGTTTGTGGATGCGATAAGGCCATATAGTGCATCAAACTATTTTAGAGAGGGTTGAACCCTTGGATCATGTATTTATTGTATCACACTATTGAAATCCTTAAAGGGGATGTGTTTGTAACCCATTTTGATCAAAACAAGTTATCTTTAATATAAAGGATCTGATTTATCATTTAATTGTTTTATCATAGTTTGTTATATTGCATGATCTTGTGTTCATTTATTGTAATCATACATTTCAAGTTATTATACATTGGTTTTTAAGAATTTCAATGGCGATCACGATGGGACCTAGTCCCTATTTTTCATAAATATTACTAATTGTTATTATTTTATGGTGTTTTGAGTTACAGGTACCACTATCCCTTACAGATATGGTCAATAGACATGACCATCTGACCCTAGGATGGCCTGGTTCTACGATTACCTGATCCTAGAGTAGCCTCATTCTATGATCACTTACCCCTAGGATGGCCTGGTTATGTGACTACTTGACCCCAGGATGACCTCGTTCTATGACCACCTAACCTTGATATGGCCCTGATTTGAAGCTTTTTTAACCCAAAATGATTGTATGGATGGTGAAAACTTTATTTTTGGGGGCTCCGCCCTTGAACTCCTGAACATGGGGGTGCCCCACTATGACCCCCCTTGCAGACGCCTGCTATTACGACTAGTGCGTGACTACCCACCTCAAATAAAAAGTCAAAAAATTTTAGTAAACGATATATTCATCAAACGTAGGCTATTAAAGTAAGTGCATCTATCTTTCTTTTCATATTTTCATAAAGAAAAGTAAAAAAAAGAATTTTTTTTTCCATTATAGAAAATATTGCAATCTTTGTTTGTTGTTTCTTTGGCTTGCTTGTTGCTGCTTGTTTATAAGCTACTCATGTAGGGTGCATTTTAGATTTCTAAAATTAAAACATACATTTTGTAGGAGTTGAAACCTCATTTTATATACATTAGCAAAACATCATCATATACTCTATGCTTTATTTTTTTTTTACAAAATAAAATGAACCCCACACACCACATCCTATTTTAAACATTGGCAATTTGGATTTCACCACCACCCATCGATAAATATTAGTGAATGTGGGCTTTATCTTCACCTTTTTGGCTTGCATATTTTCACATCATACCCCATTTTTGGCCAAGGCTAGATCCAAGAATCGTCTTAGCCATGGAAGATAGCACACATTCCTATTCAAAGGGTGTATCACTACCCACGGTGGATTGGGTGAAGACTAGTAGGACCTATGCTATCTCATTGGATATGGGATTCATCTCCATATTTTGGTGTGTGCAAGCATATAGGTGAAATCCTTTTAAAATTGAGTATATCATCAACAAAAGCAAAACACAAACAAGAAAGAAACAAGAACAACACATCAAAACACATGAAACAGATTAGGGATTCACATTTAAAATTTAAAGGATATAATCACATTATTTGATTTTATATTTTCTTTTATTTTTTGATTGTGTGTTTCTAAAATTAAATAAGATAATCACATGTTAACTACACGTGGCCAAGCCCACTCATGGGCTAGTGCTGCAAATGATTTCCAAGAGGCATGAAATACCTTCTCTTCAATCCCAAATATTTATCCATTCTTTCTTGACATCTTGGTTTTTACAAAGAGTCTGCCCTAGAGGAAGTTCCCATCCCAGATGCATCTACTGATACTTGGTATGATTGTAATGATGACCTCAATAGTCAAGATACTTTTCGTTCTCACCATAGACAAACCTTATAGCACGAGGAGGGTCCTAGTAGAGCAGTGCCATGAGTTCACATTCTGACTTGCCCTATATACCAAGTAGAGAATGATCAAGAATATACACCATGGATGAGGTTGGATGATCATGCCACTCCTTTTGACCATCCATGGATGAGTTAGAAATATGCCTTTCTAGATAGGTATGACACTCACCATCCTTCTTGAACACCCATGCTAGCTCATACAGTCTTAGTCAATGAGGACAAAAGAGATTTTGATCATCCCCCAAATCCTCAAGAAGAGTATTCCATGCAATCACATTGTGCCTCTGTGACACCTGAGTGTGTCGAGCTTACCTATAATCTTGGGTACTAAGTCAACATGGTTTCCCTTGATTGTGGAAAATAAATAGCCAACTATTCTAGAGCTACAGATCTGGCAAAAATCCTTTGTATTAACATGAAAGGCAATAGGCCCCATACTACTAACCAACTAGAGCAAGCCCCTAGAAAGCATGATGACAAACAAGTAATAGTGAACCAGCTATGGTTGTATAAACAATGCTTGGATGAGCAGTATTAATTAAGCCAAAAAAGACTGCTTGAGAATAGGGTGTACCAAGAAGCAATATAATAGAAAAAACTACAACAAGCCATGCAAGAGGTGTTTCCCACCCCACGTACATATAGGTAGCATATACAATAATAGTGCATGGTACATAAGAAAAAATTGCCACCTAGATCTAATTAGAACCATCCTCCTCATGTCCCCCCTTAACAACATAGGCCTCTGTAGCATCAAATCAATAATGCTCCACCGGAGCATGTAGCCTATGAGGACTTAGGGTCAGATTACCATGATCAGGGATACCTTGAGTCACATTATGAGGATATGATTGATGGCCATGATCAACCACCTCACTCCACTATGCATCTTCCACCTCCTCCTCCTCGAGGAAAAAGGTGCAAACATGAGTTCTTTTCCTTCGAAGTTTACAAGATGCTAACTAAACATATTAAATCATTGGAAAAATAAGTTTTGGGAATGAATTACAAGAAACCCACACTAATTCAACTATACAACAAACCGTTACATCCTTCTATCCCATATCCCCCATATCTGGAGTATTTTTGAAATGCCCAAGTTAGACAAGTTCAAAGGGGATGATGATGCATAGGAGCATGTCACTAGTTTCATGAACCTATGCTTTCAACTTTAGGATAATGATGCCTTGTTGTTGAGAACCTTCTTGATAACACTCTTAGGCCCTTGGAGTGGTGCAATCATCTTTCAAGGCATAACATTCAAATCTTTGAACATCTTGCCAATGCATTCCTATAACACTTTGCATTCAGCATTAAGAAGAAAGCTACATTGACTAATTTATACTATCTTTAATAATTTTATGATAAACCAGTCTTGGATTATAGAATTAGGTGGGAAGCGATCATGTAAAAATTACCATTTGCCTTACCTATAACAGAGCTCACTTGTTTATTCACAAATATTTGTTTAAAATAGATCTCATTGCTATTACAACTCCAAAAATATTAGACCTTTGAGGAATCTTTGGCTTAGGCTAAGGTCATAGAGGATATCAAGATTCAAAAAGGGGAACTTAAACTTTGAAAGAAATAATGGAACAAAAAATTGAAAGGCAACAAAGTTCAACAGAAACCTGCAGTGGTTAATCAAGTTGTCTTGAATATTTCAGGGTCTATAAGTATAATCCACCACAAAAAAATAATTATCAGACCCAACCCTCTCATGTGCAATACAATCAGCCTCAACAAAATCAAAGGCAAAGATAACAGTACCATTAACCTTGTAATTATACGCCATTACCTAAGTCTTTGGCATCACTCTTTAATCGATTATGCGAGGCCAAGGCTATCACCTTGCCAGAGATCCATCCCTTAAATACTAATAGGACCAAACCAAAGTGGTATCAAGAGGACCAATACTATCCTTATCACCGTGTAAATGGTCATGACATTCAGTCATGTATCACATTCAATAATAAAGTACAGGATATGCTCTACAAGGATGAACTCCAAATCATAAATCCTCTCACCACCAACAATCAATAGATGGGTATATTTAAGGATCCATTACCTACACATGAGGTACTCATAGGTCAAATCCCATAGGTAAATGAAATCCATACATCCCCACCCATGCACAGGTTTGTAGGGATGATAAATATTGTGACATGGAATAGGAGGTATCTAAATCAGGTTGCACCACCTGTAGCTCCAATAAACATCCCTTCCACACCATATCCTATACCATCCACAAATCCTATACCAGGTCCACCACCTTATCTAGTGGTAACTATTAGAAGTAGGCTTACTCAGAGCCTACAAATCACATTAGCCAAACTTTCTATTTACGAGCTAATACAAAAGTCATAGCCACACCATGAAGCTATAATAGAAATTTTGAATTCATTTGAATACCAAACCCAAGATACCAACTCATTTATTTATTTTTTGTGGAATATTCAACATTATATAGAGTCTATCATTATATTTCATGATCATGAGATCAAGGCAACTCCCACTAATGGGCCTGATCCTCCACTGCACATCATTGCTACTATAAATTGGATTCCCTACAAGTGAATGCTGATCAACATAGGTTACTCAATCAATATCATAAAAAATGATGTACTAAAGCACCTTAGCCTTTCAACCTCACATATCATCGCATCTACATTCACCGTTCAAGCATTTAATGATGCTTTATGCTCCACTATTGGTATAATAGTCCTTACTATTCAGGTTGGGCTAAAGACTATTCCTACACTATGCCATATCTTGGAGGGTGTAATGTAGTATAATATATTGCTGGGAAGACCTTGGATGCAAGACATGAAATGTGTCTCATCCATTTTGTATCAATGTCTCAAATATATACATGAAGAGCAACTCCATGTGGTTCATGTTGATATTGAGCCCTTCAAGTATTGTAACATGGTCCATCACACGTAAAATTCTACCTTGCCATCCATACATCTAGACATAAAACCAAATAATCCCATCAAGATTCTATATTTGGTACCATATTCCACCATTAAAACTTCCCCATCCATGCCATCACCATAACTTTCTCCTGATATCTCTTCTTCCTCCTTGAATCCTTCAAGCAAGAAAAAGTTGAAGGGACCAATTGAGGATATTCCTCCCTCAATTTCCACCATCCTAGTAGAAGATGCTCCAACTCCTGTGGATGTGGAAAAATCACTTGTTGTTATCGATGAGTTGGATCAAGCCATACATCCATCATCATCATCCACCCCACCGTAGGTCATAGTTCATTTGGAAAATCCTGGACTCACTGAGTATTTGGTACAAAATATTATATTCACTCCACTCATTGAGTCCATACAAGACATGGGTAGGCCTCACTTGTCTTCAATATCCATTGGTACCATTTTACCCTTGGGGGTCCCCCAAATTAGACAAATTTTATCTATGGGGGCCTTATCAAATCCACAAGTCTATCACCTATGGTGGCGGACAATGCTGAACCATTTTTAGGGAATGTCACTTATCTTTCAAATCTATATTTTTCCTTGTGATACTTTTATCACTGCCATTGGAATTGGAATGGTCTTGGTTAGTTTGAACAGGGTCTTTGGATGCCTTACCAACCGTAATATCAACTCCCTATAGAAAAATTTTGCCTAGGGTACTCTATGTATATGCCAAATGAACTCCTTGCAGATTCCCTAACCTTAGGCTTTGAGGAAGATATTGATGAAAATGATTACGTTGACCTAGGCTATTTTCATATGTTAAGAGACTATATCCCTATTACTATCTAGCTTCAGAATTCCCTTAATGATACACCAGAATAGTATGAGGATGAGATAGAAGTTACGTACCTTAATCCTTACCATAATCAATAGCCTCTTGATTATATTAGTGAGGTATCCAAATAATCTAAGGATGCAATGGACTTAGCCTATTTAGGCCCTAACCACATGCGATGGATTGGTGAGCAAATTTATATAAATTCTCATCTATCCTCTAATCAATAATACATTAATAGTTGGATCCCTAACACAAATGAATATCGATTGGCTTGAAGAGGGTAGTGGATCCACTCAAGATCAGGATGACATATCCATTTATTTCTCCTACCATGATTTTGATGCAATATCTATTGCTTCAGATAGCTCAGAGGATGCAAAAACTATTATTGTGCCTATTGATGATCTCAAGGAATTCTCCCTTCATCTATTACCTGTGGGGATACCCATTTTGTATCATCTACTACCATTGCAAAATCTGATCATATTAGCTCCTCCTAGGCCTCATCAAATCATTCCACTTCCATATTAGCCACCTTAAATACATTTGAGACCACCAATTTTTGATAGGCTCCTTACACCTAAGAATGGAAATCATCCACCATCCATCAATATGATTTCCATTGACTTAACCATGCCACTCCATAATCCCAGTGACCCTTAAAATCCATTACACCTCAACCAAGAGGCCATTTATTTTTATCATATCGCAATTCTCCCATCACCCATAGTGTTATTCCCTTGTGAAGAGATGTTATAACCATTTCATTTCTCCCAAGGGTTATCCAAATATGTGTCAAGTCGAGTTCTAACCTACTGAAGAGATCGATTTTCAAAATCTAGCTGATGATATCCATTTTATCCCTATGCCTCATCAGCTCAAGGAGGGATCCCACATATTAATTGATAAAATAATTGATGTCAATATTGGTACTGATCCCACTTTTTCTAAAAATATCAAGTTGGGACTCAATCTATCCCTAGAGGAACAAGCCGATATCGTAGCTCTGCTAAAAGAAAATAGAGAAGCCTTTGCTTGGTCATTTAATAACATGCCAAGTCTTGACCCAAGTTTGGTCATGCACAATCTAATGCTTGATCCAAAAGTTAAAACGTTCAAGAAAAATCTAAGAAATATGCATCCAAAAATTGCATTAATGGTAAAACATGAACTTCAAAAATTATTGGATGTCGGATTCATCCAACCCATCGATTATCCTCATTGTATCTCCAACATGGTACCCGTCAAGAAACCTAATGGGAATATTCACATATGCACATATTTTCAAAATCTCAATAAAGTGAATCCTAAGGATGAATTCCCACTTCCTAACATTGATGCTCGTTGACGCAACTACAGGACATGAACTATTATCCCTCATGGATTGTTTTTCAATCTAAAATCAAATTCAATTCAATCCTAAAGATCAATCCAAGACAACCTTTACCACACCTTGGGGGATATTCTACTACAAAATCATACCTTTTGGTCTCAAAAATGTTGGTGCCACATATCAGTAGGTCATGACATACATCTTTCATGACTACATGCATAAAATACTAGAGGATTACATAGAATATTTAATTGGTAAATCTATATTTTTTCATGAGCATGTAGATGTTCTTAGGAAGGTCTTCGATTGCCTCATCAAACACAATGTTAGACTTAACCACAAGAAATGTGTCTTTGGAGTTACATATGGAATTATCTTGGGTTTCATAGTCTCAAAATGATATGTCGAGGTTGATCCTACCAAATTCAAGGTGATACTCAAAATGTTTCTCCCTACAAACCTTAAGGATCTTTGTAGCTTACAAGGAAAGGTCACATCCATCAAATTCTTTATAGCACAACTGTCAGATAAATGTTGACCCATGAATTTAATCTTACAAAAGGGGGTCCCATTCAAATGGGATTATGAGTGTCAAAAGGACTTTGACAAGATTAAGCAATGCCTGGCATCTTCACCTCGCTCTGGTGTGCCATTTTTACTATACATAGTAGCTATCAATTTTACTTTAGGGACCATCCTAGCCCAAAATAATGAAGGACATAAAGAACAAGTTGTATATTACATCAACCACACCCTGGTGAGCTAGGAGCTTAAATATGTATACATTGAGAAGCTTTACCTAGTAGTGGTATTTACCACTAAGAAGCTGCACAATTACATGTCAAACCACGTATTTCATATCTAAATAAAACCATTTGTGGTACATGATGAGTCATACATATCATAATAGTTGTACTATGAAGTGGATCATGCTATTGATAGAATTTGACCTTGAATTCATAAGTCATAAATCTATCAAAGGCAAGTAATTGTTGATCAATTAGCAGAGGCTCCTCTTCAAGACAATCAACCTCTTACCATAGAGTTACCCGATGATGTAGTTTTTGCATTATCCAACTTGCTTGAACCAGAAGAACCAAATAATAAAGTTGATATGATTCTATTCTTCGATGGTTCCAAATGTTTGCAAGGGGGTGGCGCAGGAACATATTCTTCACACCACAAGGGGTTCCTCTTCCCCTATCATTTAAACTCGATTTCTCATGCACCAATAATAATATTGAATACAAGGCCCTCCTTTTGGGCCTTCAAGCAACCATAACCATGTGAATCAAGAAGATAAATATCTTTGGCGATTCCTTGCTCATTGTCAACCAAGTCAAAGAAATCTATCAATGCAGGTGTTCAATATTGCAGTCTTATAAAGCCCTTGTGGATAAGCTCTTAGATAAACTTAAATGGTATAACATCAAGGCAGTCCCTCGTAAATCTAATTGTTTTATGGATATCGTGACCTCTTTGGGATATTTAATTCCGCAAAACCCTTCAGATGATATTACAAATATTCATATCAAACACTTTTGCAATTAGGGATTTTGCATGAAGCTTCCAAATATGATGATGTTTTCCACATGAGTCGGATTGAACTGCACTATGACTGGTTCTATCACATACATAACTTTTTGACACATACTTCTTGGGGGTCTTTGATCCCCAATAGTCCTTTTAAGAACAACATAATAATTTATACTAAGGTTATGTCTCAATTAGCATTCATGTGGGATGACTCTCAAAGGGAGCAAGTAGTTCATTCAGTTGAGACTCGGCAATATCAAGATTGGCTCACTCAACTCAAGGATTTCTTGAAGCTTGGTACCATCCCTTTGGGATTATCGCATACCACCAAATAAATATTAAAGCAAAAATCAACAAAGTATATCTTGCTGGAAGACATTTTGTATCAACGAGGCTATGATGGTCTTCTCCTTCATTATCTAGAGCTCTACAAATCTACTCGAGAAATTTTGTAAGCTCATGATGGTACTTGTAGTGGCCATTTATGTGGCATGGCTATTGCCAAGCACATCCTTTAAATGGGCTATTATTAAACTACTATGGAGAAATATTATTGTACCTATGTCAATAAGTGCATGAAATGTCAGCATTATGCTAATATTTCATACGTACCTTCTCAGGCCTTGCAACCAATTCATTTGGTGTGGCCTTTTCATAGTGGTATTTTTATTTACTTAGGAAAATATCACCCCCATATTTTTGCCATTACAAATTTATATTAATGGCCACAAAGTATTTTACCAAATGGATGGAATAAATACCTCTTACCACTATGACTGGACAAAGAATTGTGGAGTTCATACTTCATAATATCATATGTTGTTTTGGTATTCCATCCAAGATTATTTTGGACAATGGGCCTTCATTCAAGAATAAAGATATGCAAGCTTTGACTGCAAAGTACAAAATTCAACATATTTTTTCTATGCCCTACTATCCATAGGTCAATGGGTAAGTAGAGACTTTGAACAAAATGGTTATTTCCATTCTTAAGAAAACCGTCAAAGATAATCATAAATATTGGCATCTTCAATTGCCTGTCGCATTATGGGCTTGTAGAACTAACATTAGGATGCCCACTGGGGCAACTCATTTTTTGCTGGTGTATGGCGTAGAGGCCATTATGCCCTTGGAGTTAGAAATTACTTCTTTGTGTATATCACTCCAAGAGTTCATCAATGATGATACTGCGCAACAAGCTCACCTTGATCAGTTGACCCTTCTTGATGAGTGCTACGTTAATGCTCTCAAACACCTCTATGTTTATCAAGATCATCTTAAGCAAGCTTATGATTTGAAATTCCATATTAGGGACTTTAAAATTGGAGATCTTGTACTTAAATAAAATCAACAAAACTCCAACTTGCCACTGCATATGCAAGGCAAATTCATGGTAAACTGGTTAGGCCCATTTATCATCATACAAAATATAGGGCTTGGGATGTATAGTTTAACATCTCTTGAAGGTGTTGCGGAACCTAAAAATCTCAACATACTTCACCTGTGGGAATTTCATGCATAAGGCCTAACTCAAAAAGATCCAAAGGAACTTAAGACCTTTGGTCAACTAAAAAAATACAAAAAAATAAAATAAAAATAAAAAATCAACCAAAAACACCAAAAAATTGAACACAAAAATATCACATCATCAATCGCATTGTATTTCATCATGCATTTATCATCATTACATTGATATACTAGTTGCACTAGACATATTTATTACTTTTCCATTGGGATATATTGTTCTTACATTTCCATAAATAAGCACCACGCTTGTATGATTGTCATGTCTTAATCAACCTTATCCACCATCATCATTTAATTTTTTCTTAGGAGCTCTTACTTATTAAGGGGTCTTCGTAAGATAGGGTAGACATCGAATGAACATCAGAAATTATGTTTAGATGACCACTGACTATTTTATGAACACCTTTTAGTTCATAAAATATTATAGGGAAAACCCCCACATCACAAACATCATATCATCCATATTTTCCTTTGTAGATATATTTTTCAACACAACCAATAAAGTTACTATGGGGTGTTCACTAGGGTTTTTCGATCATTCAACCATTCCTAGTTTTCCTTTCAAATTGTGTAGAAACTTATCTTGATTTTCTAAGGTAGGGTCTTGCTTTATTCGTACCTTGTGTATCTCAAAATTCCAACACACAATCACACTTTAAAATCCAATTTTGAACAAGAAAGAATGAACCTACAACGTAGTCCTTACCACCTTGAGTGAAAGGTTTTCATTTCTCATCCTATTACGTGCATGGTCTAGGGTGCTGAGAATTTACAAAAGGACAAACTCCTCCTACCCAGACCAATAAAATCCCTTGCTCCACAAAAATGAGCAAGTATCTCACAAAAAAAAGAAGCAAAAAATGGTTTTCACTACTAAATTAAATAAAACCCCTTGCTCCTCACCAAAAATGAGCAAGAATCCCCAATCAAAGGAATTAAAAGAAAATAAGGGGGTAATGAGCTTGAATCTCTAGAATCCTTAGTTATTCAAAAATAGTGGGATGATTTCCATTACAACACTGGGTTGAATGAAACCTGCATGGCAATGGGGTAGTCTTATGAATTGTGATATATATGTCACATTAGAAATATTTTTTTGTATAGAACAATGTCAACTTATGGTTAAGCTAGTTTTTAGTGGCTTGTATTGCCTAGTAGTCAAGTCCAAATGCATCCAAAATCAGGATAATAATGACCATAGGGTGATCCTCATTATAACAATGGATTGAATGAAACCCGCTTGGAAATGGGGTAGTCTTATGTGTCATATTAATAAACATCACATACACACATAGGGATATTGAATATATTGGTCTTCCTAGAAGAATTTTATCTTTCAAATTCCAATATAGTCAATATGCATCTTTTGACTGGTTAACTAGGGTGTTTGAGTCTCATGAAAACTATATTTTTCCATTATAACATCTTTCTGGTCATCCATCCATCATCTACATTTTCATCATCTTACATATGATTGGCTTTCAAATGTATGACTTTATTGACAAGGTTAACATTTTGATTGATGACTTTTGTACATTTGTGGTGCTTACATTTAGGTTATTTTGCATCTTAGATTCAATTTATCAAAAAACAAACAAACAAACAACATAAAAAAATCATTATCACAAAAATACCCAAAGGTACTTAGGCCCTTTGGTCAAATCATCACAAAAGGCTCCAAAGGTGCCCACATTCCTTTCGTCAAAATTAATCCAAAAGCCCTGTTGGAGCCAAATTTGACTCAAACTTTGAAACACCCAAATTTAAATTTTTGGTTTCATCAAAATAAACAAGCATTCCTAGTCTCTTTGCATCTTATTAGAGATTTTGGCTTTCCATAAATTTAACCTTGAACATTGCTATTATGTGCACCTTTGAAAAATTGTTATATCTTAAAAAGGTTGCCAAAGTCAGTCCCTTTTAATAAAACCCGACCATTGAAAATACAAGGTTTAGTCTTCCAGATCAATAATCATAATTGGACCTAAGTCAATTTTTAAATCATTAGAGTCCTAAGTTATTAAAAGATCTAATCAAGGGCCATGGTCTAAAAACCCAAAAATCCAAGCACAATATTAAAGTCCAAAAAAATAAAGTTTGCATTAAGGTCTTCATTAAAATCCTCGAGGGTATGCACCCCGTTGCGTTAAAAATTGAGCACCTCGTATAAATATAACGATAGCGCTTCATCAAAAAAGAATCCAATAGACACGCTTTTCATAGGAAACCCAAAGGTTAAGACAAAAGTCAAAATATCTAAGAAGATTTTAACCTAAGATCAAAGTCATTGAATTAAATCTGTGCAACTTTGCTAATCTGGACGGATGCGCTTGAGCTAAGCCCAATCCAATGGATGCGCACTCTCCAAAAAGTCAAATATTTAAGGAGTCAACAAGGGTCAAAATTCCAAATTAAAGCCTAAAGTCTGGCCCCTTATTAATTAAATATCAGACAAATCTGACAGATCTGACGGTAGCGCTTAAGCGAGATGTAAATCCAATGGATGCACTTGATTTAATTAAACCACTTTTTAAAATACTATGGTCAAAAGCATTAAGGATGCACACCCCTTGAAATTAAACATTGAGCTAATTGGACAAATCTAACGATAGCACTTGATCAAGATCTGATCGGACGACGGTGCTATCATAAAGGCATGTCAAAAAGGTAAAAGACCCCATGAGATTAATTAAAATGATTAAATGAGATTAGTGAGGGTATAATGCATGGACTAATTATCCCCCTTTTGGCTTAATCAAAGCTTAAAATCATATGCCCCTTGGTAACTAACCCCGCAGGTTGAAGAAAATCAACGATCGTGCCGACATTGATCGAAATCCAACGATCGCGTCGAAATCAAAACCTAAACGACAAAATGGTAAATGTATCGGAAAAACAAAGGTAAAGCCAAGATTAATCATGCATTAGTGAGGGTATAATATGTTGCTAATTACCCCCTTTCGGCTTAAACCGAGATTAATCAAATATAATAATGCGCCCCTTTCGGCTATCGAGTATGCAACTTGCAGGAGATCTAACGATAGTGCTAGAACAAGCTCAAAGATCAATGGACGTGATCCATTCCATGATTCCCTTTTGTCATACAAATATTTAAAGTAAAAATGAATCAATGGATGTGAAGCCCCTTGTCAATATCTGATGGCGACGAATGAGTCAAAGTCAAACAAAGGGATGAAACAACACAAATATCTAACGGTAATGCCCATCTCCGCCCGGATCCAACGGTAGCGCATTGTTAAAAGTGATCGAAGGTTAATCAAGGCTAAAAGAAAGCACTTAATCAATTTGATCAAAGGTTTGATACATGGATAATCTTCCCCCTTCCATTTTGGCTAAACCTCGCACATGTACAGGAAATCCAATGGTCGCACCCCCATCATTGTATGATCCAACGATGGTGCACGCTTCAAAGGTAAATCAAAGGGTAAGCCTAAATCGGCATTTGATTAATTAAATTTTAAACCACATTTAACAAGGGCCCTAACACATTATTAATCACCACCTTTATTTTGATTAGTCAATATTAAACAAAGAAGGTTCGAAGCATGTTTCTTTCGGTTATCTAACCCATAGGTTATAAAATATCCAAGGCAACGATGGAACAAAGGTTGATCCAACGGCTGCGCTCGATCATGGTTATTCAGGGAAACTTAAGGATACCCGAGATAATGATAGGCACTCACATCAAGAACCAAATCTTATGGGGATCCCTAGGATGATTGCTACCCAATTAAAATGTAATCGATCCCTAAGATTTAATTATCATTTGGGCCAAGGTGGCACGAGGTTCAAAATGGAGGCCACCCCTATCACACGTCACAGCTCCACGTCGGAGAGGAAGAAGCTTCAGGGACCAATAGCAAAGTTTTAAATGATTGTAGGTACACAAACCAAAGAACCCAAAAACACATAGGATGACGGGCTTTACCCGCCATCAAAGCCCAACCTCGAAAGAAATGTGTTGGCAAATTTCCTTTGGCCCATTTTAAAAAGTAGTTGGTAACACAATATTAATGACAAACGTGCGAATATATCAAACTCATTTCACCACCCAGTATTTGAGCTCACAAAATCAATCAAGTTACCACCTTGGCAATCTAAGAGCAGAAATTGGTACACAAGAAGTATAGAGAGAAGAAGAGTTTTGAGCTTCCTTATTTTAGAAGAACTAGACTCACTACCATGAGCACAATGGCATCATGGGGAGATATTTTTGCACCCGAAGACACTAGAGAAGCAATGAAATTCATTACAGATCGGTCACCATACTCTGAGATTTTTGGACCACCTGTACCTGGCAGCACAATGTATGAATTCGCTCAAAAGTGTGGAGCTGATAAGAAGCCTACTCCAACACAATAGTATGAGATCGACAATGCATGTATCAAAAGTTTTGCTCATGTAATGGAGAATGATAATAGGACCCCATGGATAATGGCTGACCTATTTCATAAAGCTCGAAGGTTACAATACAAGGGTTTCCCTAGAAGTAATATATGGAACAGTAACCTTGGGAAGTTGATATGTCCAAAGGTTTACTTCTCCTCAGATTTAATGGTATGGTTAGCAGTGGCATATGATGAAAGGACTAGAACATTTTGAGATAATAAGGATCGACCAGTATTCAACATCAAATTCGAGCACATCAAGCAAGTTTTCAATTTGATAGAGTATACCACCTTTTTGGTAAAAAGGGTAATTGAACACCAATCTCGAATGTTCACAGGATTAGAAGTTTTTAAATCTTTGTTTGATACAAATGAGAAAATAGTTAATAAATTCCCAATTAGGAAGACTATTTTTAAGCCATGGGTCCAAGATTTTTGTGATATGATAAACATAGTCTTAGGGGTACAGGATCTCAGTATAGTGAATAAAAGAGTTTTGTATTTAGCAGCACAATGCAATCGGGCGTATAACACCCCAATTTATGCATGGGAACTAGAATTGAGTAACCAAATACATGAGCAAATGGTAGAATTGAAAAAGGTTATTTTTGAACAAAGACAAGAGATGCCCTATTTTTCACAATACTCAATTTTTATCCACCTGATAGCGGGACAATTAGGAGAAGAAGCCCAAAAAAGAGTAGAAGTCATTAACAGCCCCTACGTCCAAACTAGTTTTTGGAGAATACATGAAGGGCAAACTCACATGGGCTGGTTCTGTGACCATTTTATGGTAGAAATCCATTGGACTTTAACCGGCGTGCTCCCTGAGAGGCTAGGGCTAGGAGTAAGGGATTTTATCAAAGAAAAGGAGATTGGGGATTTCTTTTTCTCAGAAGGGTTCACTTATATCAGGCTCTATGGGGCCAAAATTCCCCCTAAGTTGTTACCAATGTATTGTCCATTATCCCTAGCAGCTCTGGAGTTATGTAGGCAGGTGGTCGAAGAAGCTAAGATGAGACTAGTGAAGAAACATGGTAAAGTCCCCTGGCTCAATGTCCCTTGTCATTTTGGGGACTATATATTTGTTGGCTACCTTGCACTGCTCAAAGGTATGTTTGATTTAGATACTATGGACTTCGATGAGATAACTTGGAGGTTTTATGATCCAAAAGGGATATACAGTAAAATGATGGAAAAATGGGAGTATGCTCGAATAAAGCATCGAAAGGATGCTTATGAAGAAATATTATTGGAAGCTATGGAAAAAGGGATAGATTTATAGGTTGTATGGGATGATTTCCCTCCTAAAGATAAGGGCAGCACATAGATTCATGAAGCCTATGATTACCCTACAGAATTGAGAAGGCTTTGAGAAATTTTAGTAGAATCTGTAGCACCTATTTTACCAGAAGCAGCTCAAGCAATCAAGGAAGACCCCTTATTAGAGTTGATAGAAGAATAGGGTATTGATCAAATGGAGGTCACTGTAAATACTATAGATATAATAGAACAATAGGTCAGGCCTCCCATAGATGATCATCTCAGAATAGAGGTAACACCAAGCACTTCCCAAGAGGTTTCCAAAAACCAAGCACAGCTAAAGGGAAAGAAATTGTGACCACACCCTTCAAAAATCTTCTCTCCAGGAACAGGCTATAATTCCTATTTCTGATAGAGTATTAGCTGTAACAAGTGTAAAGAAATTGGCACCCATGGCCATCCCTACCTCTTTAAAAATAAAAGGATAGGAGGTTAAAGTTCCATTAGTAGTAAGGATGAATATGAGAAGAACTGGTGGATTTGGGGGTCTGTTCCAAAGTCACCAAGTGAAGAGACAAATAGAGATAACCACTATAGAGAAGAAGAAGCTAAAATTATATTTACCTTCTACACAGGTTTTTTTGGAAAGGACAGATGAACAAACTACTTTTACTATTGCAAATGAACAGGAATTATAGGTAGTGGTAGAGATGGGAAATATAGGAGAACAACTTGTATAGAATCATGATTAGAAACATCTATGTCAGATATAGCAGAGGTAAATCTTCCTGCCCTGCAAGACCCACTTGTCTTCAAAGTCAATGAGGAGACCAGGGGCTCATCAGTACTAGGAAAAGAAGGTGAAATGGTCAAAGTTGTCAAGGCAATGCAAAATCAAACCATGGACCAACTAGTTGAGAAAATTGTAGAGTTAAGAAATCAATTGAAAAGAGAAGAGAAGGAAAAAGCTGAAATGAAAGCATTAATAAATAAACAATAGGAAGAATTGGCACAAAAGGATACTCCAAAGGTACATCCCCTTCAGTGGTAAAGATTCAGAATCATGCCTATTATCTAAATGCAATGAAGAAGGATATGTCAATGAAAATACAAGTTCATGCTAGAGGGCTCACCGAGATGTTTAGGCAGATTAGGGTGATCCAAATAACTGCTCGAGAAATACAGACATTGATACAGGAGAAGGAAGAAGACTTCGAAGTCATTCATCCTACCCTTGATTTAATAGGGGATAATTTTGAAGAGTTGCAGGGTCAAGAGATAATCACAAATAATGGCAATAAAATCCAGTTCAATTTTGAGTTCTTGAAAGTAGCCCTATTTGGGGTAAACCAGGAAAGGTGGATCAATGTTGTAACTAAAATGGATAATCTGATAGAAGATGCAATAGGTAAAATGGTAGATATTGGTCTATCCTTAGACACATGCTTGGAAGCCCCCAGTATAGAAGAGCTACTCAAGCATACAATAGAAAAATTTGACTGTGAGTCAGATGATGAGTCAGAAATGACTAGACAATCTACCTTGTTGGTAAATACTATGGAGATGTTACTCTTCCAATATGAAAGAAACAAGCCCATTCTTGCTATACAAAAAAATAGAATTTTGCAGGAAATGAACATGCTAAGGTTTGCTGCCACCTTTGACACAAAAGTTTGGAGATTAATAAGTGAACAAATAAAGAGGTTGCAACAAGGTCAAAAAGGGAAAGAGGTTGAAACTTACAGTCAACAACTGGAAGAGAGTTCAACACAACAAGGACCTGTGCCAACAGAAAAAGTCTCCGAAGTAGTTAAAGAGCCAAGTGCTCAAAAGGAGATAGTTCAAGAGGAAGTAGTTGAAAAGGAAATAGTTGTAAAAGAAGTAGTGGAAGAAAAAATAGACTCTCCAAACACCACCATCACTGGTTAAAATAAGCTACTATTTGAAAAGGTCAAAAGAGAGGGTACAACCCAAATAGAAAAATATAGTGGAAGCCAGTTGTACCAGTTTTGAAGATCAACTCAGAAGAGGACAAGTGTAAGGCTAGAAATAAACCAAAAATAATAGAATCAAGAACCAACAACTATAAAAGGAAGCAGACAGGTTCAGATTCATCATCAAGCAATTAGAGAATAGCATTTTTTCTAAGAGGTATACTTGAGTGCCCTTTAGAGTTGTGTTGTTGTATCTCCCTTTTGTGTCTATTTTTCTCATTCATTCTTCTTTCTTCCCTTTACTGTGCAGGATTTTGATAGGAAAGTGCTCAAGAAGCTGAGATTATTTCCTGTCCTATTGAGCCTGAGATTCAGAGACTCTACTGTTACCATATTGGAACAAGGAGAGTAGGAGAGACCTGTTACATTATTTGAACAGAGTCTTCTTCATTGTATTGATGTATTTCTTTGAGAAAAATAGAGTTAAAAGGCATCCTGCCCACTCTACATGTAATATTTTATGAAATCAATACAATTCTGAGTTTCATTCCTGTTATATCTTTGTCTCGGTACTGTGTGTCACTGTGTAATGGATTACATTATTTGAATGCATTATATACGTTTCTTTCATTGGTTAACTTTTAGTTTTATTATGATATTCGAATAAGTCTAAGAGCACCAATTTTATTTTCCCCCTTCTCTCCGTTCATGTCAAAATTGTTGTTAAATTGCTATAACAACCCAATGAATCTAGGCACCGGTCTACATAAGGCATAACAATTGGTTATTTTCTTGCTTGGTCATTTTAATACATATAGTGTTATATTAATCTGGAGCATGTAATCAACGTTTTATCATATAATTACCATTGGGGTTTCCTTACCCATTCTGTAGTTTTCTTTTAGCAATATTCATGTTTATCATAATAAAGAGGTAGGTTGACCAGAGCCTGTAATAGCTCATTGGTTTCAAATGGATTTTTGTAGCGTGACAATCGAATCCTATGGATGCAAGAATCGGTTCCAATAATTTTTTGGCATCGTTGTCGGGGAGGACTTGATAGAAAGATTTAATTATCTTTTAAAGTTTTTTCTCTGAATGACATTATTTTTAATCAATGGGTGACCAGTCAGAATAAAGAACTTTTGTTTTAATTTTTACATTTTTACGTTCTTTATTTTACCCATGGTTTTCAAATTTGATTTTCTTTACGTTTCTTGATTTTCTTGAAAATTCCTACGTTTCTTGATTTTCTTGAATTATCCCAAGAACCGACTCCCATGAGGATGAGTGATAATATCAAGCATTCTTGATAAAGTATACGTTGTTCTTTCTACACCTCGATGTTGGCGACTCTGTCTGAATGAACCCAAAAGATAAAATAAAAAAGAAAGAGCAGAATGTGTTGGCGAACACTAGGAGAAGTGGTAAGGAGCTATTCCCAGAACTCGAGAATCTAGAGGTATTTATACATAATCAAAAAACTCCACTTTTCAAGAGTACTGCTTATAATAGTAGATCAAATTCTAGCGGTAAAAAGTACGTAAAGAAAAATCAGAATACTATTACTATTGGTATCACTGTAGATGAACATTTGAATTCTGTTATAGAAGATACATGTGATTATTTTTATTGCCCAATTAATACTGAGGTAAATAATCCATTAGATTACATTCAGGCTACCCATAACCATATTCCTGTAGGTATTGCTACTGTGAATTTAAATCCTACAGTAACAATGGCCTAGGCTAATGTTCATTTATGGAGGACTAATAGATATAGGCCTTTTGTGTTACCCATCAATTTAAATGCCTTACCTAGTAAAGCTCACAAATACCTTCCAAAATTCTTAGGAAATAGTGCAGTAACTGGAGAAGATCATATCAAAAGTTTCTTGTATGCAATGGATAGTCTAGAAGTTGAACATGAAGATGTAGTATTGAGACTATTTTTATAGAATTTAGAAAAATATGCTAGAGAGTGGTTCAATTCCCTTCCAAACAATGATATCCCAAACTTCACCAAAATGGAAGCTGTGTTTCTAAAGAAATATGGTGAAAGGAAAAATGAACAATCTCTGTTAACTGAGTTAGCCACTATGAAGAAAAAAGAGAATGAGGTTGTTAGTGACTTCAACATAAGATTTTCAAATACTAGGAACAAAATCCCTACCAACCTTAGGCCTAGTGATATTCAGTCTATTTGTTTTTATAAGAATACCTTTCAAGGAGAGTTTAACTATGAGTTGAGGCAAGAACAAGCCACCACCATTGATGGTTGTATGGAAAAAGCACTGGATATAGAAATAAATATGCTTGATAGTGGTAAGATGAAACCTTACTCTTTAGAAGTCAACTTACCTGAGAGAAAACCTAAAAGAGTGGCATTTGATATACAAAGAAGAACTGAAATTGATCCAATGGAAAAGTTGACTAGTCAAATGACTGAGATGTTCAATAACGTGAACAACAGGTTAGCAAGAATTGAAATAAATGGAAATAATGGTGAATCTTCACAAACAGAGTGACCTCATGTTGACAACCATCCTCCCTTTAAGAAAAATTTCAATAGGAATTGGGGAAACAACAATGGTTCTGAAGAAGGAAATAGGAGTAGGAATAATGGGAACAATAACTAGAAAAACCAAGAATCTGATAGAGATCAAAATAGTATTCCTAACCCCATATCATCTACCAATATAGCAGAAGGCTTTCCCTATTTTTGCTCTACTTGTGATGCACCTCATAACCCTGATGCATGTGGAATTCACCTAAGTGACCAACGCAATGTAGATTTACATGTTGAATCAGAAGAGGATATAAGAATCAATGCTTGTTGGTCTGTGGAAGATGAGTCCAGAGAAAGGATGTTTGAAGAAGATATGGATAAGTATGCTTCAAATCATCATCCTCAAATTTTAGTAGCTGAAGGAACTAAAATCTTGCAGAAATCACATGAGTCAAGATATGATAAGATGAAGCAAGGGAAATTAATCCCCACTGCTCAAGAAGTTGAAGAATTAGAAGCTACCCATGTTCTGAATTTAAGGAATAGAATAGTCCCTGAAAGAACAGAGAAAGCCTCTACAAGTGAAACAAGAAAACAAACTTTCACCAATAAGAATATCAGTAAAGAGAAAACTGATAGAATCCTCAAAAATATTACTCCTGAAGTAATAGAATTAGAGGAAGAGATTCCCAAAGAAGAAAGTAATAAACCACTGGATATAAAGAAGATAGAATTTGATGTTGGGTCAGAACTCAATAAACAAAAGGTTAATATCACATTTGGAGAACTTATGAAAGTTCAACAATATAGAGAACAAGTCTGCAGAGCATTTGGATTAGTGGAACAAAAAGAAGACCCAACTTGCCATGCTGCTAGACAAAATCAACATGATACAAGATCACCATCCTCTGTCAGACCCTTTTATGTATCATTAAGGTACAACTCACATGAAGGAGAAAGATATGTCATTCATAATTGCATGTTAGACAGTGGAGCCTCACACAATATCATGCCCAAATTAATAGCTGATCAAATGGGATTAATCTGTACTAGAGATTCTGCCCCTATTTTTGTAATGGATAGTAGACAAATTCCTTGTGTAGGGGTGATAACTGGATTGTTAGTTTTCTTAGATCAACACCCCAAAAAGGGCATAGTCATGGATGTTGCAGTAGTTGATGTTGACCCATTCTTCTCACTATTACTCAGTAGACATTGGGCAGAACAACTGGGAGGTTCAATTCAATTGGACTGGTCCTATGCTACAATCCCAATATCAGATAAGGAGAATATAATTTTATGAAGAGAACCATTTAACAAGCACTCCATAGAGTTAATTCAAACTGATGAAACAATGATAAACTTAGTAAACTCTATGGAAGAAAAAGGGATGGGAGTTTACTCAATATGGCATAACCCATTCCTGGTGGAAGTACTAGAAGCAAAGAACATGGATCCAAAAGTTATGAAAATAGTAGATGCTGAATCAGATAGAGTATTAACCCAAGAAATGTGGACCATGTCTTTTGATGGAGCTAAATCCCAATCTGGAGTAGGTGCAGGTGTTAATTTGATTGATATAAAAGGAAATTACCTTGGTATTCCTTACAGATTAGAATTCCCTTGCACAAATAATGTAGCTGAGTATGAAGCTTTATTACTAGGGTTAAGGAAAGCAAAAGAATTAGGTATTAATTACTTGACTATAATAGGGGATGTAGAGCTTATTATACTATAGATTAAAGGTAAATATCAGACTAAGCACCCTAGGCTTAAGCAATATAAAAATGCAGTATTGGAAGAAATTGATAAATTCTTAGCTTTCAATATCTCATATATTCCAAGAGAACAAAATCATGTTGCAGATATTTTAGCTGTAAATACCTCAGGTCTAGATCACCCAGAGATAACTACAGAATATATGGATAGATTCCCAACTATTTCAGTCTATAAACCTTCTGTGCCAGATAACATAGTCTATCTACAGGTCTTTCAAGATGATATAGATATTAAGGATTTTATGACTCTACAAAATCAGTATGCAGATGTAATCTGTGATGAAAAGGATGAAGATAAGCTAAAAGACCAAATAGGAGAGCCAGTAGAAGTAATCCAGTTGAAAACAAATAAAATACCCAAAGGATTAGTTTCTCTAGAGAGTCTATTTGATGATTTTGACAAAGCTTATAAGCCTTTAAGCAGAGAGGTAATATCTGAAGATATTAACATTGGTTCAATGAAAGAACCTAGAATAGTGAAAGTAGACATGGCCTTACCTGCTAAAGAAAAAGTTGGATATATCAGTTTCTTGAAAAAGAACAAAGAACATTTTGCTTGGACTTATGAAGACCTTAAAACTTTCAAAATAGATGTAATGACACACATAATACCCTTGAAAGAAGATTCCAAACCATTTAGACAGAAACAAAGGAAGTACAACCCAACTCTGCACCCAATAATGCAAAAGGAGGTACAAAAATTGTTGGATTCCAAAATAATCAGAAAGGTAAGATTTTCTTCCTGGATATCCAATTTAGTACCAATCAAAAAAAAGAATGGGGATATTAGACTCTATGTAGATTTTAGAAATTTAAACAAGAGTTCATTAAAAGACAATTACCCATTACCCAACATGGAACAATTATTGCAAGCAGTAGTTGGCTCAACTAGATTGTCTCTGTTAGATGGATTTTTAGGGTACAATCAAATTCAGATAAATCCAGAAGATAGACATAAGACAACATTCACTACGCCTTGGGGCACATTTGAATATTTAAGAATACCTTTTGGACTGATGAATGCAGGTGCTACTTTTCAGAGGGCAATGGATTTTGCCTTCAAAGGATTAATGTTCAAAATTGTAGTTGTATACCTGGATGATATCACAATATTTTCTAAAAATCTAGAAGATCATCTAGAACATTTGACTACAGTTTTTGCTCGGTGCAAGGAATTTGGAATTTCTTTAAATCCCAAGAAATGCATATTTGGGACTACACAAGGAAAGTTTTTAGGACATATAGTTTCAGAAAAAGGAATAAGCATTGACCCAAAAAGAATTGAAGCTATTTCCAAAATTCCCCCTCCCAAAAATTTGAAAGGTGTCAGGTCATTCTTTGGCAAGATAAATTTTATTAGAAGATTTGTCCCAAATTTTGCAGAGATGACCAAACCCATAAATGATATGGTTAAGAAAACTGGAGAAATAAAATGGACAATAGAGAATATGGAAGCATTTAACAAGATCAAAGAAGCCATATCAACCACTCCAACCCTAAGCTACCCTGATTATGCAAAATATTTTAATATCTATTCTTATGCATCTGAACATTCTATTGTTGCAGTTCTTTCACAAAAATATGATGAAAATAATGAAAGGCCAATAGCCTTCATGAGTTCAAGATTGAAAGGAGCACATCTTAAATACACCTTGCTAGAAAAACATGCTTATGCAGTCATCCAATATTTAGAACATTTCAAAGGTATATTTGGCTCAAATAAGGTTTACTATTGTATCCCTTTTATAGCAATAAAAGATATTTTTTCTCAATCAGAGCCATTAGGAAGACCAACAAGATGGATGGTAAAGCTTCTACAGTATGATGTTGAATTCAAAATAGTTAAAACTATCAAAGGACAAGGTTTGGCTAAACTGTTGGCTAACAAAGAAGAAGAAGGATTTGAAAATGTTCTCACAATAGATGAGGCATATGATGTCAGAAGAATCAATAATACCGAATGCAAATGGTATGAGGAAATTTTGTCATACTTACAAACCCTGTCATTCCCTAAAGATATGTCAACAAACAGAATGAGGTCAGTCAAGCTTCAAGCCCAAAAATATTATATGCAGGATGGTGTGCTATACTGGAAACACCCTGATGGAGTATTATTAGTCTGTTTATATGAAAGTGAAGTCCCAAAAATAATCAATGAATTTCATGATGGTTTCTATGGAGGACATTTTTCTCCAAGAGCTACAACTAATAAAATTATGAGAGCAGGATATTATTGGCCTTCCATTTTTAAATATGTATATAAATATGTTAGGAACTATCATAACTACAAGTTTTTGTAGGAAAGAAGCTAGCAGCCATGCCCCTCAAGCCAGTAATCATTGAAGCACCATTCACCCAATGGGGTATTGATCTAATTGGAGAGATCAAGCCTAATTCATCTGGCCAGCACAAGTGGATCATAACTGCAACAGATTACTTTACAAAGTGGGTAGAAGTTGCACCCCTGAGAACATCCACTACTACCACTATCATCAAATTCTTGGAAGAAAATATTCTGACCAGGTTTGGAGTTCCTCAAAAATTGGTTACAGATAATGCACAATATTTTGTTTCATATGAAATGGTAGAGTTTTATGTTGAATATGGAATTGAACTATCCCATTCTGCAAATTATTACCCCCAAGGAAATGGTCTAGTTGAGTCATCAAATAAGAATGTAATAACTAGAATAAAAAGGTCATTAGGTAAGAACAAAAGAGGGTGGGACAGTGAACTTAAATTTTCTCTATGGGCTGATAGGTTGTCTATAAAAAGAAACACAGGAAGAACCCCCTATGAGATGGTATATGGAGAGAAAGCCTTATTACCTTCAAGAATAGAAAAATTGGCACTTTCCCTCTTATTACAAGACCATGAAGACCCCAATCCCATACAAAGAAGGCTTGACCAAATTGTCCTGTTAGAAGAGCAAAGAAGAGAGACCCTTAATAGAATGATGGAACAAACCCAAAAAACTATGAAATTATTTAATAAGAAAGCCAAGGGTACTCCTTTTTATCAAGGAGATATAGTCATCTATTGGGATCCTAAAAATGATAAGCATGGTGAAAAGGGTAAATTTGAACCTAAATGGATTGGTCCATACTAGATAGCCCATGTTATAGGGCAGAATACATACAAGTTGTAGACCTTGTAGGGAGAAATAATGGCTATCCCTATTAATGGCCAACACCTCAAAATGTACAATCCCTATTGAAGGTGAATAAAAAAAAAAAGAAAAAGTAAGTGGAAAAACAAAAACCCCAAAAATAGAGTGATGTATTTTGTTATTTTTTGTACTAGATAAGCTTTCCTTTTGTTGTTAGCATAATTCTGAGTTGTTGTACACATGATATTCTTAGTTTGATGAGTATACATTACTGTTGATTCCACCAAAAATGATAAGAAAAAAGGAGATTTATTTTAGACTCTGATGAGATTTACAATCTTTCAAATATGAGTGTTTATGCAATGGTTATCTGATATGAGATAAAACAGAATGAAAACAGAGCTGATTGAAACATCATGTCAAAGCCTCACATTACAAATGATACTTAAAGTGACTTCAAAGGTCCAAAGAACCAAGTTATCTTTGAGAGGGTGGTTAAGCTAAAAATCATTACACTCATCCTTTTAGCCAGAAACTAATCCTCAACTCAGGCATACTCTTTGCACAATTTGCTTATATCAAATACTTCTCAAACGAGAAAGAAAAATTACAATAAAGTAAAATTGAGTCACTGCCTGAGATATCTTGGAAAACCTCTACCAGGGCTATAGACGCTTGACTGGAAGTAGGGTAAAACTGGATGGGATTAGAAGCAACTCCACCGGGGCTATAGACGCTTGACTGGCAGTGGAGCCCTGCAGAATGGTGAAAATTTTTAAAGAGTGAAATCACATATTAGGCTTAACTATTTTTCTCAGATATGGCAAAGTTCTGAAAGACTTAGAAATCAAAATAAATGCACAAACACACACATGGGCTTAAACATGATGGAGCAAAAGGTTTTTGACAAATTTTGTGTAATCATATCTTATAACTTAGCTAGAACAAGCATTACAATATATCTCAAAAGCTCATCTGTTTCTAAAATTTTGGCCCTACTTTTCCAAAAAGTGAATAAAAGGAAATTACAGTTTTTCAATACTCTCTGACTCTGATGTCCTGTCACTTGTACAGTTTTTCAGTTTTAAAATTGTAATGTTTTGTTGTTTTTAAGTTTTGTTTATCAGCCTTGATGATTTGAATTTTTGTCCAATTTTTGCAAATAAAACTAGGAGATTCTGTGGTTCTCAAGTGCCTCATGTTTTCAACACATTGTCCCAGACAGAGCCTATGTTGGAGCTAAATTTGACTCAAAATTTGAAACACCCAAATTTAAATTTTTGGTTTCATCAAAATAAACAAGCATTGCTAGTCTCTTTGCATCTTATTAGAGATTTTGGTTTTCCATAAATTTAACCTTGAACATTGCTATTATGTGCACCTTTGAAAAATTATTAATATCTTAATAAGGTTAGCCAAAGTTAGTCCCTTTTAATAAAATTCGACCATTGAAAATACAAGGTTTAGTCTTCCAAATAAATAAGTCCTACTTGGGCCTAAATCAAATGATAAATCATTAAAGTCCTAAGGTATTAAAAGGAATTTAATCAAGTGCCTTGGTCTAAAAACCTAAAAATAAGCATAATATTAATGTCCAAAAAATAAAGTTGATTAAGGTCTTAATTAAAACCTTAGGGTATGCACCCCATTGCGTTAAAAATCGAGCACCTCGTATAAATCTAACGATAGTGCTTCATCAAAAAAGAATCAATAGGATGCTTTTATAGGAAAAGGTTAAGCAAAGTATAAGATTTTAATCTAAGTAATTATTAAGATGATGGATGGTTGAGTAGAATCAATGGATGGTTTAAAATTAGGAGTCAAAGGGTTAAAATTAAATATAATAAATTTGATGGTAGCGCTTAAGCGAGATGTAAATCCAATGGATGTGCTTGATTTAATTAAACCACTTTTTAAAATATTATGGTCAAAATAATTAAGGATGCATGCCCCCTTGAAATTAAACATTGAGCTAATTGGATAAATCTGATGATTGTGCTCGATCAAGATCTAATCCGATGGTGGCGCTCTCATTAAAGGTGCATCAAAAAGGTAAAAGACCATGAGATTAATTAAATCTATTAAATAAGATTAGTGAGGGTATAATACATCAGATAATTATCCCCCTTTTAGCTTAATCAAAGTTTAAAATCATGTGCCCCTTGGTAACTAACCTCGTAGGTTGATCAAGATCAATGGTTGCGCCACATTGATCGAAATCCAATGATCGCATCGAAATCAAAACCTAAATAATGAAATGGTAAGATATCGAGAAAAATAAAGGTAAAGCCAAGATTAATTATGCATTAGTGAGGGTATAATACGTTGCTAATTACCCCTTTTGGCTTAAACCGAGATTAATCAAATATAATAATGCGCCCCTTTTGGCTATCGAGTATGCAACTTGCAGGAGATCTAACTATAGCACTAGAACAAGCTCAAAGATCAACAGATGTGATCCATTCTACGATTCCTTTTGCATACAAATATTTAAAGTAAAAAGGAGGAAGGCCTTGTAAATCGATGGTGAATGAGTCAAAGTCAAACAAAGGGATGAAATAACACAAAGATCTTGACAACGCCCATCTCCACCTGGATCTAATGACAACATGTTGTTAAAAGTGATCAAAGGTTAATCAAGGCTAAAATAAAGCACTTAATAAAGTTTTATAAAGGTTTGATACGTGGATAATATTCCCCCTTCCATTTTGGCTAAACCTTGTGCATGTACGAGAAATCCAATGGTCGTGCCCCCATCATTGTATGATCTAATGATGAAAATGGTAAGCTTAAATCAACATTTGATTAATTAAATTTTAAATCACATTTAACAAGGGCCATAACACATTATTAATCACCACATTTATTTTGATTAATTCAATACTAAACAAAGAAGTTTTGAAGCATGTTTCTTTTAGCTATCTAACCCATAGGTTATAAAATATCCAAGGCAACGATGGAACAAAGGTTGATCCAATGGTTGCGCTCGATCATGGTTATTCAAGGAAACTTAAGGATATCTAAGATAATGACAGGCACTCACATCAAGAACCAAATCTTATGGGGATCCCTAGGATGATTGCTACCCAATTAAAATGTAATCGATCCCTAAGATTTAATTATCATTCCGGGCCAAGGTGGCATGAGGTTCAAAATGGAGGCCACCCCTATCACACATCACAGCTCCACATCGGAGAGGGAGAAGCTTCAGAGACCAATAGCAAAGCTTTAAATGATTGTAGGTACATAAACCAAAGAACCTAGAAACACATAGGATGACGGGCTTTACCCACCATCAAAGCCCAACCTCGAAAGAAATGTGTTGGCAAATTTCCTTTGGCCCATTTTAAAAAGGTAGTTGGTAACATAGTATTAATGACAAACATGTGAATATATCAAACTCATTTCACCACCTAGTATTTGAGCTCACAAAATCAGTCAAGTTTACCACCCTGGTAATCTAAGAGCATAAATTGGTACATCGAAAGTACAAGGAGAAGAGTTTTGAGCTTCCTTATTTTAGAAGAACTAGACTCACTACCGTGAGCACAATGGCATCATGGGGAGACATTTTTGCACCCGAAGACACTAGAGAAGCAGTAAAATTCATTACAGACCGGTCACCATACTCTAAGATTTTTGGACCACTTGTACCCGACAGCACAATGTATGAATTCGCTCAAAAGTGTGGAGCTGATAAGAAACCTACTCCAGCACAATAAGTATGAGATCGACAATGCATGTATCAAGAGTTTTTCTCATGTAATGGAGAATGATAATAGGACCCCATGGATAATGGCTAACCTATTTCATAAAGCCTAAAGGTTACAATACAAGGGTTTCCCTAGAAGTAATAGATGGAATAGTAACCTCGGGAAGTTGATATGTCCAAAGGTTTACTTCTCCTTAGATTTAATGGCATGGTTAGCAGTAGCATATGATGAAAGGACTAGAACATTTCGAGATAATAAGGATCGACCAGTATTCAACACCAAAGTCGAGCACATCAAGAAAGTTTTCAATTTGATAGAGTATACCACCTTTTTAGTTAAAAATGTAATTGAACATCAATCTCGAATGTTCACAGGATTAGAAGTTTTTAAATATTTGTTTGATACACATGAGAAAATAGTTGATAAATTCCCAATTAGGAAGACTATTTTTAGGCCATGGGTCCAAGATTTTTGTGATATGATAAACATAGTCTTAGGGGTACAGGATCTCAGTATAGTGAGTAAAAGGGTTTTGTATTTAGTAGCACAGTGCAATCGGGCGTATAATACCCCAATTTATGCATGGGAATTAGAATTGAGTAACCAAATACATGAGCAAATGGTAGAATTGAAAAAGGTTATTTTTGAACAAAGACAAGAGATGCCCTATTTTTCACAATACTCATTTTTCATCCACTTGATAGCAGGACAATTAGGAGAAGAAGCCCGAAAAAGAGTAGAAGTCATTAACAGCCCCTACATCCAAACCATTTTTTGGAGAATACATGAAGGGCAGACTCACATGGGCTGGTTCTGTGACCATTTTATGGTAGAAATCCATTGGACTTTAACCGGCGTGCTCCCTGAGAGGCTAGGGCCAGGAGTAAGGGATTTTATCAAAGAAAAGGATATTGGGGATTTCTTTTTCTCAGAAGGGTTCACCTATATCAGGCTCTATGGGGCCAAAATTCCCCCTAAGTTGTTACCAATGTATTGTCCATTATCCCTAGCAGCTCTGGAGTTATGTAGGCAAGTGGCCGAAGAAGCCAAGATGAGACTAGTGAAGAAACATGGTAAAGTCCCCTGGCTCAATGTCCCATGTCATTTTGGGGACTATATATTTGTTGGCTACCCTGCACTGCTCAAAGGTATGTTTGATTTAGATACTATGGACTTCGATGAGATAACTTGGAGGTTTTATGATCCAAAAGGGATATACAATAAAATGATGGAAAAATGGGAGTATGCTCGAATAAAGCATCGAAAGGATGCTTATGAAGAAAGATTATTGGAAGCCATGGAAAAAGGGACAGATTTACAGGTTGTATGGGATGATTTCCCTCCTAAAGATAGGGGAAACACACAGATTCATGAAGCCTATGATTACCCTACAGAATTGAGAAGGCTTCAAGAAATTTTAGTAGAATCAGTAGCACCTATTCTACCAGGAGCAGCTCAAGCAATCAAGGAAGACCCCTTATTAGAGTTGATAGAAGAACAAGGGATTGATCAAATGGAGGTCACTATAAATACTACAGATATAATAGAACAATAGGTCAGGCCTCCCGTAGATGATCATCTCAGAATAGAGGCAGCACCAAGCACTTCCCAAGAGGTTTCCAAAAACCCAAGCACAGCTAAAGGAAAAGAAATTGTGACCACACCTATTCAGAAATCTTCTCTCCCAGAACAAGCTATAATTCCTATTTTTGATAGAGTATTAGCTATAACAAGTGTAAAGAAATTGGCACCCATGGCCATCCCTACCTCTTTAAAAATAAAAGGACAGGAGGTTAAAGTTCCATTAGTAGTAAGGATGAATATGAGAAGAACTGGTGGATTTGGGGGTCTGTTCTGAAGTCACCAAGTAAAGAGACAAACAGAGATAACCACTACAGAGAAGAAGAAGCCTAAATTATCTTTACCTTCTACATAGGTTTTGTTAGAAAGGACAGATGAACAAACTACTTTCACTACTGCAAATGAACAAGAATTATAGGTAGTGGCAGAGATGGGAAATATAGGAGAACAACTCACAGATGAACCACGATTAGAAACATCTGTGTCAGATATAGCAGAGGTAAATCTTCCTGCCCTACAAGACCCACTTGTCTTCAGAGTCAATGAGGAGACCGGGGCTCATCAGTACTAGGAAAAGAAGGTGAAATGGTCAAAGTTGTCAAGGCAATGCAAAATCAAACCATGGACCAACTAGTTGAGAAAATTGCAGAGTTAAGGAATCAATTGAAAAAAGAAGAGAAGGAAAAAGCTGAAATGAGAGCATTAATAAATAAACAACAGGAAGAATTGGCACAAAAGGATACTCCAAAGGCACAACCCCCTTCAGTGGTAAAGATTCAGAATCATGCCTATTATCTGAATACAATGAAGAAGGAAATGTCAATGAAAATACAAGCTCATGCTAGAGGGCTCACCGAGATGTTTAGGCAGATTAGGGTGATTCAAATAACTGCTCGAGAAATACAGACATTGATACAGGAGAAGGAAGAAGACTTTGAAGTCATTCGTCCTACCCTTGATTTAATAGGAGACAATTTTGAAGAGTTGCAGGGTCAAGAGATAATAACAAATAATGGCAGTAAAATCCAGTTCAATTTTGAGTTCTTGAAAGCAGCCCTGTTTGGGGTAAACCGGGAAAGGTGGATCAATGTTGTAACTAAAATGGATAATCTGATAGAAGATGCAACAGGTAAAATGGCAGATATTGGTCTATCCTTAGACCAATGCTTGGAAGCCCCCAGTGTAGAAGAGCTACTCAGGCATACAATAGAAAAATTTGATTGTGATTCAGATGATGAGTCATAAATGACTAGACAATCTACCTTTCTGGTAAATACTGTGGAGATGTTACTCTTCCAATATGAAAGAAACAAGCCCATTCTTGCCATACAGAAAAATAGAATTTTGCAGGAAATGAACATGCTGAGGTTTGCTGCCACCTTTGACACAGAAGTTTGGAGATTAATAAGTGAACAAATAAAGAGGCTGCAACAAGGTCAAAAAGGGAAAGAGGTTGAAACTTATAGTCAACAGCTGGAAGAGAGTTCAACACAACAAGGACCTGTGCCAACAGAAAAAGTCTCCGAAGTAGTTAAAGAGCCAAGTACTCAAAAGGAGATAGTTCAAGAGGAAGCGGTTGAAAAGGAAACAGTTGTAAAAGAAGTAGTGGAAGAAAAAATAGACTCTCCAAACCCCACCATCACTGGTTAAAATAAGCTACTATTTGAAAAGGTCAAAAGAGAGGGTACAACCCAAACAGAAAAAGATAGTGGAAGCCAGCTGTACCAGTTTTGAAGATCAACTCAGAAGAGGACAAGTGTAAGGCCAGAAATAAACCAAAAATAACAGAATCAAGAACCAACAGCTATAAAAGGAAGCAGACAGGTTCAGATTCATCATCAAGCAATTAGAGAATAGCATTTTTGCTAAGAGGTATACTTGAGTGCCCTTTAGAGTTGTGTTGTTGTATCTCCCTTTTGTGTCTATTTTTCTCATTCATTCTTCTTTCTTCCCTTTACTGTGCAGGATTTTGATAGGAAAGTGCTCAAGAAGCTGAGATTATTTCTTGTCCTATTGAGCTTGAGATTCAGAGACTCTACTGTTACCATATTGGAACAAGGAGAGTAGGAGAGACCTGTTACATTATTTGAACAGAGTCTTCTTCATTGTATTGATGTATTTCTTTGAGAAAAATAGAGTTAAAAGGCATCCTGCCCACTCTGCATGTAATATTTTATGAAATCAATACAATTCTGAGTTTCATTCTTGTTATATCTTTGTCTCGGTACTGTGTGTCACTATGTAATGGATTACATTATTTGAATGCATTATATACGTTTCTTTCGTTGGTCAACTTTTAGTTTTATTATGATATTCGAATAAGTCTAAGAGCGCCAATTTTCTTTTCCCCATTCTCTCTGTTCATGTCAAAATTGTTGTTAAATTGCTATAACAACCCAATGAATCTAGGCACTGGTCTACATAAGGCATAACAATTGGTTATTTTCTTGCTTGGTCATTTTAATACATATAGTGTTACATTAATCTGGAGCGTGTAATCAACGTTTTATCATAGAATTACCATTGGGGTTTCCTTACCCATTCTGTAGTTTTCTTTTAGCAATAGTCGTGTTTATCAAAACAAAGAGGCAGGTTGACCAGAGCCTGTAATAGCTCGTTGGTTTCAAATGGATTTTTGCAGCATGACAATCGAATCCTATGGATGCAAGAATCGGTTCCAACAAGCCCCAAATACAATTAAGCTCTTTGGTCAGATCATCACAAAAGGCTCCAAAGGTATCCACATTCCTTTGGTAAAAATTCATCCAAAATACCCAAAGGCACTTAAGCCCTTTGGTCAACATCAAAAATCTCCAAAGGTACTCACATTCCTTTGGTCACAATCAATAGGCTCTAGAGGTACCCACATTCCTTTGGTCAAAATTCATCCAAAATACCCAAAGGCACTTAAGCCCTTTGGTCACACCAATCAAAAGGCTCCAAAGGTACCCACATTCCTTTGGTCAAAATTCATCCAAAATTCCCCAAAGGTACTTAAGCCCTTTGGTCAACATCAAAAATATCCAAAGGTACTCACATTATTTTGGTCACAATAAAAAGGCTCCAAAGGCACCTAACCCCTTTGGTCACATAAAATTTAAAAATTTTGAGTGAATCTCATATCTAGTGATTTACTCTATAAAACTAATGATTGCAATGATTAGTTTTCCATACAATTTGGTAGGATGAGTGAATTACCATAAGATCACTCACCAAAAATAATAATAAATGGGTCAAATAAAGGTTGTAATGGGGCATGCACCCTCTAAAATTTTGTAATGGTCATAGAAAACCCACATCAAATCATAGTGGTCAAGCGACTCATTGCTTTCATCATTATATCATTTCCTCATTGACTTGTTGCTTGAGAGGGTAGCCATACATCAATAATAAAACACTCAATCATGTAAGTTGCATTCATTCAATAATCATTACCAAAGATAATCATGACCTTATTTCTTGGGGTAGATAACAAGAAAAAACTTAAATTAAAACACATTATAGGATAGACGAATCTTTGTTTGTTTGGTATGCCTAAGGTTATGGCCTTGTGAACTAGACGAAGGTCCACCCTTGGTTGAAAGGTTTATTAAAATCAAGTTCCTAAACTTTTCAAAAGCAATGGTTTGAAAATTCATGCCCTTTTTATGATTGGGGCATCCAACATTGATCAGATCAGTGAACATAATCAAACCTAAATTTGACTTGGGATCATCTATTTTTTCTCCGCATTGTGTTTTCACACAACGTATCCCAAAAAGGGGTATTTGTAGATACCTAAAACATGTCATGTTAAGAAGACTACCTATTTGGACTCCTTGAAGACCATGTGACCAACCTTGGGTAACCTTAGGGCTAAAAAAAGTGGTCTCCACCACTCAAATAAGGTCATTTTCCTTTGCAACCATGACCATCCTACCCTGGAGCATCCCCCAGTCAAGGTCGTTCCACCCCAAAGCGAACCCCAATCAAGGTCACTCTAAGCATTTGAAATATTTCTAGCAAAAATTTCCCATCTGATCTCTCTCAAACTCAATTCCCTCTTACTACAACCCTTTTCTAATGATGAAATCAAAAAGGTTTCCTTCTCTATGGTTGGTGACAAGGCCCCAAATTCTAATGGATTATCATACCTCTTCTTTCATAACTTCTAGAATATTTTTGGCCCTAATATTGTGTAGCCATCCAAGAAATCCAAATAAATAATCACATTCCAAAATATCTCAAATCCACCTTCCTAGCCTTCATACCTAAATCCATAGATGCCAATTCTCTCTCAAATTTTAGGCTCACTAGTCTATGCAATGTCACCTATAAGATCCTTACCAAGGTCATAGTAAATATGATGACAACTATCCTTCCCCTTATAATAAACCATAGCTAAGGAATCTCTATTCAAGGGAGACTCATCACAGATGGAATCATCATGATTCATGAACTTATCCACTTGATTTCTAAAAGAGAGAAAATTGGGTTATTTTTAAAGTTGGACATGAATAAAGCCTTTCATAGGGTGTCATGGGTGTTTTTCTTCTCTATCCTATCCAGGTTTAGCTTTCATACATATTTGGTTGAGCTCATAAAATAATGTATCTTATCTACTAGCTTCTCTATCATTGTCAATGGGTCACCTATCGACTACTTCAAGAGTTAGAGGTCTTATGCAAGGAAACCCCCTATCACCCTTTCTTTTCATAATTCTAGCTAAAGATCTAGGCAAATCACTTAAGGTGGTTTATCTCCAAGGATACATATCTGGAATCAAAGTAGCCTCATCTCTTAATCCCATAAAACACCAATAATTTGTTGATGACACTATCCTTGCCATCTTATCCTTTGTTCCCTAAGCCAAAGCCATCAAATCCACTATTAATCTCTATGAACACACTATAGGGTAAAATATCAAATACCTCAAATTTTTTTTTTTATTAATACCCTTATTGGAAGATAGCTCAAGATAGCCAAAATCCTTGGCTGCTCCATCTCAAATATTCCATCTACCTACCTTGGACTTTTGGTCTTCTTTGAATGCACTTCACCTTTGGAATAATTTCATTGAAATGTTGCAAAAAAATCTTGTGAGATAGAAAGGGCTATTTTAATCTAGGCCAAGAAAGCCACTCTAGTTCAAGATTACCTTCAAAGTATCAATGTTTTCTTTTTTCTCTATTCAAAGCCCCTTCCTCCATTTGTCACAAATTTGAAACATTTTAAAAAAACTTCCTATGTTCCGGTTCTAAATCTCATAGAATATTTTTGTTGGTTGCTTGGGACAAGGTCTCCTCCAAAAATGAGTAGGGAGGGCTAGGATTTAGAAAGACCAAATAGATGAAATTAGCTCCCATAGCCAAAATATGATGAAGACTTCTTACCAATGAAAAATTAGGATGGATTGATATCATCAAGGGTAAATACCTTTGGTAGAACAATAGGCTCCTGAATGAGGCCACTATTCCTGTAGGCTCTGCCTTTTGGAACTTCATTCTAAAATATAGGAACCTTATCTAGAAAGGAGTTATATGGAAACTAGGCAATGGCTCAAGCATTGAATTCTAGAAGGACCCATGGGTTCTAGATACTCCCCTTATAGAACACCCATATATTATCATTTGAAATCCTATAATTGAACACCTCTTTGGAATCAAAGTCTGCAAATTTATGGATAACAACCGTAAGAGAAAAGCATGAAAAAAATCCCTTATAGCAACTTAAATGAAATATAGGCGAGAGCCACAAAGGACCTTTCCAATCTTCTAAGAACCTATGTCATTCCTAATGCTAATTTAGATGATTCTCCAATCTAGAAAGCAACTAAATATGGAAAGTTTTCAATCAAATATACCTACTATATTTCAAAGGATGATAAGGGTAATTGGTTTATTACTAATCTCATTTGGCTCAAGCATCTCACCCACAAGATTGCTTTCTTTTTTTTTCTAGTGGTTTGAAACAAAATTCTTACCATAGCAACCTTCAATACAAATGAATGACCATTCCTAATGGGTGTTACCTCTACAATTCTAATCCTGAGTCCACTCACCACCTTTTTCTTGCTTGCCCCTTTTCTTTAAGTTTTCTCCATTCTATTCTCATTACCTTTGGGATCATGTGGGCCCATTGTTACTTCATCATTGACCTTTGACTTCAATGATCTTCTCCCTTCTTTGGTCATGTAGAAACCAAAACCTAGCCACTTGTCCTCCATCTATGCTTTCCCATCATTTCTGCCTATTATTTATATATATTTATAATATATATTTAAATAATAATATTTTAATATTATATTTGATATATATTTAATAAATATATGTTTATATAAATAAATAAATCTCAGCCATCAAATTTCATTTAATCTCATTTGTCCATCCACCTTAATCCATACCAAACTCTAAACTTAATATCTACCCTTGGATGTACTTTAATCTCAACCACACGATTAATGTCATTGAAACCCTAGCATACCCTACGTTGGACTATAAGTAAGAGCTATTTTTTATGGCTCAACCCCATGGATCCTTGATTTGGGCTAAATCTTTTTCTAGTTTTTTGACTAACCTAATTTCCCTAAGTGCCTTAAGTCTTTAATCAAGTCTTTTGTGCCCTAATCCCATTTCATCCACCACATCCCATACCCCTCGCTCACCATCATTGTCGTCGCATCCCTTGCCCTCAACTGATTTGCTTCTGTAGAATCCTCCTTCATATTATAGATACCTCTAGGTGCTTTATATCAACACCAAGTACCCACGGGTGTCTCCCTACCAGTCCCAAGTGCCCATGGGTGCCTCTCTACCAATCCCAGGTGCCCACAGGTGCCTCACCAGTCACAGGTGCCCATGGGCATTTTTTACAGCTGCAAGGTTCTCATGTACGCTTTACGTAAGCTCTTCTAAAGGCCTCATACCTTTGAACAATGCTAGGTTATGCCTTAACCATAAATATACAAGCACAAACATCAAATTATGATCAACACATATCAAGGTAAATCACACATTTTATTTCATATCTTTATATTTGCATGCATTTTTAGTTACCAATAGCAAGGGTTTTATTGATTATCTGAGGGTATCACGTAGTGGAGCCCTCCTAGTTATTACTAAATCTTTGATATTGTTGTTATGTATGTAGTTCTAAAGATATATTACCATTAAGAAATTGCTTAAGCTAGAGTGGCCCGACATAGGATATCAAAAAGCCCACTCAACACTATTGGGATCAAGAACGCGTTTGAAGACACCACAAATTTGTTGCTAGGGTTTTAGAGAACTCTAACCCCTATAACATTGTATCAAAAGTATTACAAAATATCCTAATTGTAATAATAAAGTTTCTAAGCTCCTCCCCTATTAATACAATATTGATTCATTGTTGTGCAATTTTGATTTTTGTGTGTCCATTATTTAAGCATTGTTTGTAGTGTTGTGTTTTTGCATTCACAAATGGTGATCACGGTGGGATACCCTAAGGGTTTCTATTTGTGATTTATATTACTGATTTACTTGCTATTTTTTGTTATATTGCAAGTTTTTTCGAAGCGAGAATTTCACAAATTTCATCAGATCTAGAATTTTTGAAGTCTACAGAAGTTTGCAGAAGGTGCATGAAATGCCTAGCGACACCTGAAGGTCATTTAGAAATGTCCAGAGGCACCCATAGGATTTTAGAGGCACCTAGAAATACCCAAGGGCATTTCAAGAAGTGCTCAGGTGCGTTTATGATGATTTGGATCAAATAAATAGGCTTTACAGTAAGTCTGCTATCAAAACCCTAAGTCTTCGTTTTACGTATTTTGGGTTGTCTGCTATGTTTTTTATATTTTGAACATAAAATAAACCATCATTAAGCAATTTGGAAATGAACTCATGTTATTTTGCATTTTTTGGGCTACATTCATTCACATCTTCTGATTAGTGTTTCTATTTATTGAATACAAATTGTTATATTTTATCTACATTTGAACTGAAAAATTGCATAACATAGTGTTGCATATTAGGGTTAGAAACATTTTATTTCATTTATCTAAGTTGGAACACCATTAGATTGCCAAAATTATCTCTACCAGTTGAGTGATTACAGGAAGAGGGGTGGAAAAACCCTCTGGTTGTTATTTAGACAGGGGGTCTTAAGCGGTGTACTTCACACCCTTTGGAGAACTTGGCATTCTTTTGTTGGCTTCTGATTTAGATTTATGAAATTAATTGTTTTTAACATTGTTTGTACACAATAGAAAATATAAGCTTTAAAAAAATTCACACACATCATGGTTCATTCAAAACAGTAGTGGTTGGATTTCATCACCAACCATTTCTTGAGATTTGGTGATGGTGTGTTAGTATCCTATCCTAACACCATGTAATTCTCATTTACCTATGTAATAACCCACTTCTAACATGGGGATCCCATTTTAATGTTATTATGCAATACTTAGTAATGTAGGTGGCAATAAAGGTACCTCTCCAAGTGGTACCATCTCATGTAACCATTTTTATCAATATTGTAACCGATGTAGTAAGATACCTCGCCAAGTGGTACCATTTCATGTAACCATTTTTATCAAGATTGTAACCGCTATTTGGTGGAAAATTCTAGCTCAAGTGGCATTTTGCATGTAATCCACCTCTTGAGCATTTAGGTAGGGTTGCATGAAGTTTTCCTTTAAAAATATATGAAGCCATGTACAACATTATCCTTTTGCAATTTAATGAAATATTGAAGGAGGTTGCTCCCTCGAAGAGGCCCATAATTCAGTGTTACTGTGAGATTGTTTCATTTTTGTAATTGATTTCTGCATAGTGATATTGATTATTTGATGTATGTGAGTTATTTTTTAGTATTTTGTGTGTGTGCTTTATTTTAATAGTAGGTTCCTAACAAGTGGTTTCAGAGTGCTTTCCAGGGCCAAGTTCTGCTGCAACTAAGATGATTCTTACCAATAATTCTGCCTGTTAGGTATAATTTTCCTGTGTGTTTTTTATTTCTGTTTTTCCTTTATCAAAAAAAAAAAATCCAAAAAATACAATCATTTTTTCGTAAAAAATCAAAAAATACCAAAAAAAATATAGTAGTTGTGTAGGTTAGAAACCCTGTGTCGAGGATTTTAAAATATCATGAAGGAGTTATCATTATTGGCTAAGCTAGATAGCCCATAAAGCATCTAGTGAAGTGAGAGGTGATCAGGCTCCAATACCTAGACCTTAGACAACACTCGCACATGAAATTGAGCTCCCACGTATCTTTGGGTATATCGGGAGACAATCTAGGTTTAAACAATATTTTATCCATTAGGAATATTTTTGGCCTTGTATTATCCATAGTCCATAGGACACAACATCCTGGACGATTACCCTCCCATACTGTTAGAGAGGCATATAGTGTGCTCAAGGGTATGTGTGGAATCCTCTTTGAGTAGTGGCCTAAAATATTGGTCTAAGCAATATTGTTTGTCACTGCGGTATAACAGAGGGCCTATGGGTATTATATACTCCCTTACTTAGCATACATGGTTCACGAAAACAAAACATAAACAAAGTATCATCCCATTGCAAATCAACCCATTCTTGTTCTGCTAACCTGCATTCACCATCCCCAAAAGTGAGCATACAGAGAAGGCTTTCCCTATCACAAAAAACAACTTGCATGCACCAACAGTCAAGACAAATTTATGCAAGTGTTTGAAACAACCTATGGTCAGAATCTAAACAGTCGAGACAACGATAGTAACAGTCCTCTATACCAGTCCAAAATTATAGAATTTTAGTGTCAAAAATAGAGTTGTCAGTGTCAAAACGTTCCCTAAGGTCAGAAGCAGCAATTGTGTTAGTAACCCTAGTACATGTTATAGGAATAGAGAACAGTGAGTGACACAGTGGTCAGGGTACAAACTACACAAGTCAGTGATAGTTGATTCCATACGGCAAATTTTGAATTGTAACTCCAAATAAAAAATAGAGAACACCAGTAGACTCGTCAATACAAGACTCAAAAATTTATTAAAACAGGGATATCTCTTCACACAGAGCTCAGATTGACTCAAAAATTTAGCAAAAAATCCTACACTCTATTCCAGGAAAAATTATCCTTGGCAGCTCCTGGTCAAATTTTGGACCAAATTTCTAAAAATAGCAAATTTTGATTTTTCTTGCTAAGGCCATAACTTTTCATCGATCCATCAAATTGATCCAATTTTTTGGGAATAGAATCTACTTGTTATTCTTCACAAAAGACCCTCAAGGACTCATTGGTGAAATTTTAAGTACAAGTGGAAAAAATTACCTTCACATCGACTTGCAACCAATAGGAGATCACAAAAAGTCAAGAAATTCAGTATATTTCCTCATTGAGCGCTCAGATAAAACAACCACCAGAGTGGACCCTATCCTAAAATTAGTGTTGCAACACATTTTCCAAATTGAATTTTGGACCCTTACTAAAAATAGTAACTCTTGAAAATCCAAGGTCTATTTTTAGTAAATCAGCATAAGAGGGACCGCAATGGCAAGCGGCACTAGAGGACAACAAAAGGATTTAGACTTGGGCACATTATTGGTCGACCTACAAAAATCCATTGCTAACTTGACCTCTGCAAACAAGAACATAGGTACATATATTCGAGAGCTTCGACTGGATCAAGATAACACTAGAATTTGTTTAGAAGAATAACTCATAGAGATGGAGACCAAATTGCATGATAGTACCAACACTAAACACCATGCTAAAAATTGTAAATGAGGTCGATGAAAACCAGATGACAATCACTCTGATTGAGATCCAACCTTCAGAATGCCTAAATTAGACTTCCCTAAGTTCAGTGGAAAGGATGTCGATGGGTGGTTATGTCGGGTTGATCAGTTCTTCTGACTCCATAATGTCCCTGTCTATCATTGGGTTTAGATGGCTTCCTTCAACCTAGAATATGAGGCCTTACACTGGTTCCAATGGCTACGGGTTGCTAACCCTGATATATCATGGGAGGAATTTGAGTCCCAACTACTCACCCAATTTGGCCCTAATGATTACGATGACTTTATAGGTGCACTGACAAAGATGAAAAAAACCACTTCAGTTCATGATTACCAGACCCAATTTGAGAAATTGGCCAATAAAACTAAGGGTTTGAATGAAGGATTTTTATGAGTTATTTTTTTAGTGGGTTACGAGATGATATCCAGGATGAATTCAAGATGTTCAAACCCCACACCATGATGGAGGCTATTAGTTTAGCCTGATTGGTCGAATCTAAAATCTCAGCTCAAAGGTGGACATCACAATTTTTGCATAACCGACCTTCTTTCCCTCCTCAGGTCCAAAACCATATTGATAATAAACCTCCTGCTCCCAAGTAGATGACTACAGAGGAAATGGATGCGCATTACGCCCAAGGGTTATGTTATAATTGTGATGAAAATTTTATGAAGGGACATAAATGTGCAAATAAGAGATTGTTTTTAATAGATGTGGAGGAACCAAAAAATAGTGACCATAGTGATGAGGAGAGTGATACAACTAAGGCACCAACTCCACAGGAAGAGGAACTATCAGAAACACCAGAATAAATTTTAGTCCATGCTCTTGCCAGGATTACCACCCCACAAACCATGAAATTTGTGGATAATTTCAAAGGCCAACGTCTCACAATTCTTATTGATTAAGGTAGTACGCACAACTTTATTGATCCTCAGGTGGCCAAATGGACCAATTGCTATATACACTCATGCAATTATTTTGAAGTCATGGTGGCCAATGGAGGCACCTTACCTTGTAAAGGTAAATATCAAAATGTCAAAATTTAGATAGGGGATTATGAACTCAAGCAAGATATGTTCACCCTCCAATTGGGAGGATGTGATGTTGTGTTAGGATCCCAATGGATGAGCACCTTGGGCACTTTCTCCTACAACCTTGTAGAACTATGGCTACAATTTTCACAAAATGGACAAACATATACCCTCAAGGGTATCAAGGTTGGTCCTACACAAATTATTAGTTCCAATCTCATGGAGAATTTGTTGAAAAAGTCCTCCCATGGGGTCATTGCATAAATATTTTCAATTCAGCAACCCACTTCTACAGCAGATCCACTTCTAGTAGATTTGCAACTTGTTCTAACAAAGCACAATGGCATCTTTTCAGAACCAACTGCACTGTCACCTCGTCGCTCTCATGACCATGCTATTCCACTACTTATGAGTAGTGCACCACCAAACATCAGATTGTACCGATATCCTCATGCTCTCAAGTAAGAAATTGAGAAGATGGTACAGGAATTGCTCAAGGCAGGTGTCATTCGACCCAATACCAATCCCTATTCTTCTCTAGTTTTGCTAGTTCACAAGAAATATGGCTCATGGTGATTGTGCATAGACTACCGTGAGCTCAATAAGATCACCATCAAGGATAAATTTCCCATTTCGGTAGTGGATGAATTGTTGTATGAATTACATGGAGCTATGCACTTCTCTAAGTTGGACCTTCATTCGGGGTACCATCAAATCTGGCTCAAGGATGAGGATATTCCAAAAACTACTTTTCATACTCATGAAGGTCACTATGAGTTCTTGGTAATACCATTTGGTTTGACAAATGCACCATCCACATTTCAAAGCCTTATGAACAACATATTTCATCCCTTCATGCGGAAGTTCATCCTAGTTTTCTTTGATGATATATTGGTTTATAGCCACTCATGGCAAGAACACCTTACCCATGTGGATCAGACATTACGGTTATTGGCCCAACATCAACTTTTTGCTAAGCGGTCTAAGTGCTCCTTTGGTATGACTAAAGTGGAGTATTTAGGACACATTGTTTCCAAATATGGTGTCAAGGTTGACCCTAAGAATATTTAGGCAGTTGAGGACTGGGCCAAACCCCACACTCTCAAAGGACTTCAAGGATTCTTAGGACTTACAGGTTATTACAGGAAATTCATTCGCAATTATGGGAAAATAGCAGCTTCCCTCACATCTATGTTAAATAAGGACTCTTTCACTTGGACAGGACCCGCTGATCAAGCCTTTCTTGAATTAAAGCATGCCATGACCACCACACCTGTTCTAGCCATGCCAAATTTCTCTAAACCATTCATCATTGAAATTGATGCTTCTATCCATGACATTGGGGTAGTATTGATGCAAGGGAGACCCTTGGCCTTCACCAGTAAGGCACTCTCTGAGCGTAATTTGGAAAAATATACATATGCCAAGGAGATGTTGGCCATCTTACATGTTGTCACCCATTGGAGACCATATCTCATTAGGTGCCATTTCTCCATTAAAACATACCATCAAAGTCTCAAATATTTCTTAGAACAACGGGTTGCTACCCCAGAACAACAAAAATGGGTTTCTAAACTCATGGGCTATGATTATGATATCACCTATAATAAGGGAAAATAAAATCTTGTGGCTAATGCTCTCTCTCACCAATTTGAGGCCCTCAGTATGATATGTGTGATCTCCGCACCTATCCCCCAATGGATAGATTCCTTATGATAGGAGGTATTTCAAGATGCAGACCTACAAACTTTGATGGCTTCACTTCAAGCTGATTCAACTTCATCCCCAGGCTACAATTGGGATGGCCAAGATTTGCATTATCACCAACGCCTTGTTATTCCTCGTGCCTTGCCACTCTGTGACCTCTTCATGAAGGAACTACACACTGCTCCCTCTGCAAGTCATTCTAGATTTCTCAAAATGTATGAACGCCTCAAGCATACATTCTTCTGGAAAGGTATGAAACAGGACATCCCTGACTTCATGGCAACTTGTGATACCTTCCAATGGATGAAATGTGAAATAGTTCATTCTTCGGGTACTCTTCAACCCTTACCCATTCCAAATCAGGTTTAGACTAATATTTCTATGGATTTTATCAAAGGGTTACCTAAATCGGACGGTAAGTCTGTTATTCTCGTGGTAGTGGATCACCTTTCAAAGTATGCTCATTTTTGTCCCCTTGCCCATCCTTACATAGCCTCAACCATTGCCCAAATCTTCCTCGATTCCATTTTTCACCTTCATGGTATGCCCACCTCCATTGTGTCCAATCGAGACCCAACCTTCACTAGTCATTTCTAGCAAGAGTTGTTTAAGTTGTAGGGAACAAAGCTCAAAATGAGTTTAGCCTATCATCCACAAACGGATGGTCAAACTGATATTGTCAACAAATGTTTGGAGACCTATCTTCATTGCTTTGCATCAGATCATCCTTATCAATGGGTGAAGTGGCTTCCTTTGTCCGAATGGTGGTACAACATGTCCTATCATACAACTACCAAGCTCACTCCATTTGAGGTTGTTTATGGGTGCCCTCCACCCATGCCTTCTTCATACATTCCAGGCAGCTCCAGGGTCCAGGCAGTCGATATTACTCTTCACCAGTAGATTGATGTCCTTCACCAGCTGAAGCATAATTTGGACATGTCCTAGAACCGGATGCGACAATAGGCTGACCAGCATCAATCCAAGCATAGATTTTATGTGGGTGGTATGGTTTTTCTTCGCTTGCAGTCATACAAACAATCATCCCTCCAAATCTATCATTTCCAAAAAATTGCTACAAAATTATATGGGCCTTACCAAGTCCTACAACGAATTGGTTCCACTACTTACAAATTGGATCTTCCACCCACCTCTAAGCTCCATCTTGTTTTCTATGTTTCGTCTCTCAAGAAAGTTATGGGCACATAGGTATAGGTTCAATCAACATTACCAGAATTGGATGAGGAAGGGTCCATATTAATTGAACCATAATAGTTGTTGGATCGTCACACTTGCACTCTCTGTAATTGTACCATCATAGAAGTCCTTTTCCAATGGCATGGGCTCCAGCCAGAAGATGCTACATGGGAGTCTATCCATCAACTCCAACACCAGTTTCCTCAATTTTAGCTTTGAGGACAAATCTTTTCGAATGGGAAGGACATGTTAGGATCCTATCCTAACACCATGTTGTAATTCTCATTTACCTATGTAATAACATGGTGGTATTCATATCCATCCACCAATCTCTAACCTTAGCCACCATAGGATACCCCTGAGCAAACTTGTTGGATTTCATCACCAACAAGAATTTTTTTGCCCTATCTTAGCCATAGTTTTTCACCTTTGTTTCATTAAGAAATATTAGAAAATCAAAACACACAAAACTGGCACATCAAATGAATAAACACCAAAAGGAGATAATCAATGAATGAGGTAAGCCACATTGGTTAAAACTTAGCATTGATTGTTTGTTTTCTTAAGCATTCTAGTTTTTGTGTTATATTTGGTATTTTAATTTGTATCTTGATTTATTTTTCTTATGGTATTAACTAGAAATCAAAAGAAAGCAATAAGTCAGGATAATTTAATGGAACCTTCATTCGCTTTCCCCACTACTTTTGTGGTAGATCCCATGAATGTGACATAGGTAGATTTGTCTACAGGTCCATCACATTCCATGCCATACAAAAACTTTCACATGACCATACCCCAAGAGGAGTAAACCTCCCATACAATTCATAACCACATAACCCATATAGATATGGAAAGAGTAGAAGCTTTCATGAAGTCTTCTAATTATGCCTTAGAATCTATTCCTAACTCACCTAGATAGGAATCTACTTTATATCAAGAGCTTGTCTATTCCCAACCCCCATCCACTTTCACCCAGGTGTATACTAACCATATTTTTGAGGCATCTGTTGCACCTTCATCCCATACATAAATTCCCCAATCTTCATGTTCTTCTAGCACCTCATATACCTCCACTTACACCAACCCTTTGTATGAGGCACAAGTTAATGCAACCTCACAAGTTGCCATACCTAGTGTGACTTTTACCTAAACCACATCATCTATACCTTCCACCTCCATACTCTTAGCCTCTAATAAGGATATTAGTGAGGCATGGGAACACCTGCACAAATCACTTAGACAGTGTCAAAATGCTCAAAAGCAAGTACAAGTTAACCCTAAGCCCTTACATAACTCTACTCAAACTATCCTTTTCAACCAGGGTCCATCATGGGCACCACAATATTTTGTGGTTTCCATTTTTGTTCCCCCATCAAGCCATATGATCACCCATCCTATTACCATTGGCTATCCTAGCCATAACCCCCATCCATCAACATTTATTTTTATAATTCCCCATATTTTCATCAACAATCTCCCATTCATCATATTTAATCTAATTCACCTAATCATCAGTACAAATCCCTCATCATTTGATAACTCCACAACATTTCTCCATGTTGCCACAAGCTAATTAGGTAATTTAGGGCTTCCACATTCCTAAGGAAGACCCTTGAATTAAGTCCATGCAAAATAAAATAGATCAATTGATGCAATTTACTCCTAGTTTTTCAAACTAGAAACTAACTTTATGACAATTGATCAATCAACCAATTCATCCTTCGATACCATCCCTGCCATATCCGACGGAATTTATGGTACCCTAGTTCGATAAATTTAAGGGAATTGAGGATCCCAAAGAACATGTGAGCACCTTTGTTCATGCATGCTTTAGAATTCAAGATGATAATGCCCTTATGCTTTGAAATTTTTCTCAAACATTAGGAGGGGATGCCATAGAATGGTACAATCAATTGCCAAGCCATAGTATCTATACTTTTGAACAATTGATTGATCAATTCTTTGATCATTTCATCCTAAATATTAAAAATAAGATCTCATTTTTAGATTTATATGCTTTAAGGCAACATGATGATGAATATAGATATGATTTTAAAAACTGTTGGAGGGTCATAATCACTAAATTACCATTCACCATACCAATGGATGATCTAATTAAGATTTTCACCAAGAGTTGTTTAAAACCTATCTCTTGGATGCTCCAACTATGAACTTATCAATAATTTGAAGAAGCTTTAGCTCAGGCTAGTGTCATTGAGGATATCAAAATCTAAGAAGACATTATTGAGCCCAAGAATAAATAATGGCAAAATAAGGGCCAATACAAAAGTAATTATTTAGGCCAACAAAAATCAACACAGGCTACCCCAGCTACCTAATCCAATAAAGTCAATTAAATGGTCATGATCCAACTGATAATGGCTCAACAACAACAACCTGTGTAACAAGTACCATAATCAATTTCCTATCATGCGGTCCCCTCAACAACACAAGCTCCAATAGTTCAAAACATAGTTCCAGATGTGGAAAACCATCCCCAATGATAGTCTGTCCAAAAAAATCACCAATATACCCCACTATATGAGTCATATGCATCTCTGTTTAGAAGGTTGTATGAGACAAATAAACTTACTTTGCCTAACATTAGATCATATGATCCCACCAAATGTGGTAAAAATTATTACGAATACTTATTTTACCCTTATCATAGGCAAAATGGGTATGATATCAACAATTTTCATGTATTTAAAAACGTAGTCCAAGACCTTATTGACTTGGGGGCAATAAAATTTGGTAATCCCCTCACTCAACAAAACCAAAACCTTGGTATATTGTAGACACCACTTCCTTATCATGAGGAGGTGCAACCAAATTTAGAGGGAGCTAACACTAAAACTTCCCCTAACCAAGTTAATCACATTCAACAATACTAAGGGTTTGTATGTGCCATTCATGTGGTCACTAGAGGTCAACGGAATAACCAACAAAGGAAACCACCTCAAGAAAGTGTCTCACAAAATTCTACATTGCCACCCATCTAGGTTTCTCCTAATCCTTCACCACCCATTCATATTCCTAGTCAATCGACTCCATCGAATCCATCCATCAATAATCCACCTTGACTTGTCATCTCATTGAGTAGCTGGACACAAGTTTGAAAATGGCATCCACCAAATTGTCAATATATGAGCTAATCCAACAATATCCCTCACATCGAGAGGTATTAATGGATATCTTAAAATCCATCGAATTGCAATCGCAAGATCCTAATGCCTTCAATAACTTTATGGGGAGCATCCAAACATGCATGGAGCCTTCCATAACATTTTATGACTTTGAGATTAAGCCAATATCATCAGAATTAGTAGGTCCTCCATTGCATATCATGACTCTCATTGACAAAAATTCTTTTAAAAGAGTCCTAATTGATACTGGTTTCTCTATCAACATTATCACCACATCCGCTCTTCATCATTTAAACCTTCCTTCATCTCACATCACTAAGTCATCCTTCATCCTCAAAGCATTCAATGATGCTTTGTATTCCATAGTTGGCACTATTATTTTACCCATCGAAGTAGGGGTTAAAATGTTACACACAATGTTCCACATCTTGGAAGGATCCATGGCTTACAATGTACTCCTTGGAAGACCTTGGATGAAGGAAATGAGATGTGTCCCTTCGACACTACATAAATATTTGAAATTTATTCATGAGGGATAGGTACATTGCATGCCAACGAATATCAAAGTATTGCAATTTCATCTCAAATCCTTATGAGTCCATGCTCCCTTCCACTCATATTTTTATTTTGTCGTCATCCAATCCATCCATCATTCCATCAATCTCTTCATCAAAAAATCCAATTATTGAAGAGCTCCCTATCATCAACCCTCATCAAACTCCCATACCCTCATCATCATCATCATTAACTACATGCACATGTGGTCATTATCAGTACACATCATCAACATCTTTTCCATCCACATCATCATAATCCACTAATATTCCTAATCTAATTCATTGCCTTCACCTAATGTTTCATAGGTCAAATTAACAGATTGTGAGATACCACCATCACTCGAGCCATCACATTATCATAATTCTTCAATGTCATCCCAAGTCAAGGTCCATCTCACTAATCCTAGTATTGGTGAGTACATGGTCCAAGAAATTACCATCACACCCCTCACCATACCTAGTGTTAAGCATTTTGATCACCCACGTGACCCACCTTTAGCAATAGGAGCAGTTTATAACATGGTTTTAGCTCCAAATAGCATAAATTTTGTATATGGGGGAATTGAATCTTCATAAATTCTAGCTCCTATAGAAGAACTCAAAGAACCACAACTTGCCAATATTTCAAACATGATAGGATTCCCATCTCGATATTTCCACATTATCAATTGGCAAGGTCATGGCTTAGGATCACATGAATAGGGAGTGCATCAACCTATTGATGTTTCATATCAAGAGGTGCATGACCGTTTAGGTTTAGGTTACCACCCACTTCCCACCACCTCTTCTTTTGAACAAGATTTATAAAGACTTAATTTAAATTCAAGAGAAGATGCCCTCCATATTGATAATTCTGACAAAGAAATCTATGAAGAATTCAAGCTTATATCGATAATTTTAGATGAATCTAAAGAAGAATCGGAGCCCATAATTCCCCATTTCAAACAATATGAGTTTTATCTCAACTTGTTCCCCATCCATGAGCTCATATTTTGCTTACTTCTTCCATAAGAGCGACCCACCCCTACCGATGAACCACCACCTCCATTCCATTAAGCCATTCCATAAGCCAACTTGTAACATATGTACATAAAACAAAACAGTGGTTTTCACCACTACCAAAAAAATAATAAAAAATAAAAAACATATTTTCTTTATTTACATTACATATTTAAATATATCATTTAATAAAACATGTTTTGTGTTGCTTGCTGCTATTCAAGTCAACCAAGCCCATAGCACCAATACCTAGGTTCCATCCATTCCATCAAATCTTGTCCACCTTGCCCATAAGTCAACATGAATCCTATTGATTTATTCACCCCACTTCATAATCCATATGATATGGCTAAGCTAATTCTAATTGAAATAAGCCTTATTGATATGGATCTAATTTCCTCGCCTCCAACCTTTTTTGAATTTGTCTTGATCGAGGAATTGTTAAGTGCCTCTTCCAACTACGTTCCATCCTCCCCTCCACCTTTGCCTTCACTTTCATCTTTGGATCCTAAGGTTTTCTAGGTAGATATAGATGAGGATAAACTAGAAGATTTTAATGATATCTTAGACAATATTCATTTGATCCCTACACCCCATCAAATTGAGGAATATTCCCACATGTCTATTGAAGATACCATCGATGTGGACCTTAGTTCTGACAAAGACAATCCCCAAATTGTCAAGCTTGTCAAAATTTTATCACCTGATAAAAAAGAGCAATTAATTTGCTCTCCTCAAGAGGAAAAATGATATATTTGCATGGTCCTACAAGGATATGCCAGGTCTAGACCCTAGTTTGGTTGTCCACAATCTCACCTTACAACTTGATGCTAAGCCGATTAAAAAAAAACTTAGGAGAATGCATCCTACTGTGGCCCTAATGGTAAAAATAGAGCTTCAAAAACTCCTAGATGTAAACTTCATAGTTCCTATTGATTATATTGAATGGCTCTCACACATGGTACCCATTCATAATCCTAACAGTATGATACACATATGCACTTACTTTTGAGATCTCAACAAAGCATGTACTAAGGATGAATTCCCACTTCCAAACATTGATACTCTTGTTGAATCTTGCATTGGCCATGAAATACATTCACTCATGGACAATTTTTTAAGATACAACCGGATTCAAATAAATCTTGATGACCAACACAAAACAACATTAACTACACCTTGAGGAATATTTTGTTACAAGGTGATGCCCTTTGGCCTCAAAAATACAAGTGCCACTTATAAACATGCCATGACATACATCTTCCATGACTACATGCATAATATTATCGAAGACTATGTGGATGATCTCTTGCTAAATCTAAAACTCAACAAGAACATATTGGTGTATTGGAAAAGTTTTTGACCGACTCCTAGAGCATAAGGTAAGGTTGAATCCCAAGAAATGTGTATTTGGTGTTACTTTGGACAAACTTCTAGGATTCATAATCCCTAAAAGATGCATTGATGTGGACCCTAAAAAGGTGAAGGCTATCCTAGAGATGCCTCCCCAAACTAATTTAAAGGAATTGCAAAGTTTACAGGGAAATATTCAATCAATCTATCGTTTCATTGTGCAACTTTTTGAAAAATGTAGGCCATTCAATCACCTACTACAAAAGGGGGTGTCATTCTCTTGGACATATGAATTTCAAAAAGCCTTTGATAACATTAAGCAATACCTAGCTTCTCCACCAATATTAGCTCCTCCTCATCCAGGGGTCCCATTTTATCTCTATATTTCAGCAATGGATTTTGCATTAGGGACAATGCTTGCACAAAATAATGAAAAAAATTGAGAGAAAGCTATTTACTACATTATTCGAACTTTGGTAAGAAACAAAATACGTTTATGTAGAAAAACTATGCTTAGTAGTGGTTTTTGCCACTAAGAAACTTTGATATTACATGTTTAGCCACACAACTTATGTCATAGCTAGATAAAATCCTCTGCATTACATGATGTCCTGCACTTAAAATAACACTCGCACCACTAAATGGATAATACTTCTTACTAAACTCGACCTGGAATTCATTAGCCAAAAATCCATTAAAGGTCAAGTAATAGCTGATCAACTTGCAGAAGCTCCACTACCTAGTGATCATCCTTTGATTATTGAGCTCCCAAATAATCCAGTATTTGTTATCACTAAAAAATAATAATATGTCATTCCAAAGGAAGATGTCAATATCACATTATTCTTTGATGGATCTAAATGCATGAAAGGTCAAGGTTTCGGAGTCGTATTTCACACACCATAGGGGGTACCTATCCCATTGTCATTTAAACTAGACTTCCAATGCACAAACAACACTGAAGAGTATGAAACCTTAATATTAGGTCTTCAATCAACTATAGCTATGAGAATTAAGCATATTAGGATATTTGGTGATTTTCAACTTGTCGTCAAGAAAATCTATAGAGAATACCAATGTAAATAACCTATCATTAAACTTTATTATGAAGTAGCAATGAAGTTGCTCTCTAATTTTGATTGGTATGAAAATAATAGCTTGCCACATTTGACTAATAGATTTGCAGGTGCAATGGCCTACCTTGGATCATTTATTCCAAAATATTCCTTTGGAGAGGTACAACCCCTCATAATTTCAACAGTATCTAAATCTGCAATTTCTCGTGTTGAGTCAAAATATGAAAAGGATATTTGTTTTATCCAATCGGATTCATATGAGCCTTGGTCAAGCCAAATAGTAGCCTTTCTCAAGTTTGGAACACTCCCATATTATATGTATCGAACTGCCAAACACACTTTCAAGCAAAAGGTAGCATATTTCGTTCACTTGGAGGACGTGTTGTATAAACATGGTTATGATGGAGTTCTGCTTTATTGTCTCAAGGCTAGTGAGGCTCAAAGAGCCATAGCTAAATCTCATGATGGTACTTGTGGTGGTCATTTTAGTGGAATAGCCATTGCAAAGCATATTTTATACATGGGTTATTATTGGCCCACCATGGAACATGATTGTTGCACCTATATCAAATATTGCAAGAAGTGCCAAGAACATGCTAATCTAACTCATGTACCATCACAAGATTTATAGCCTATTCAAAGCCTTTGGTCCTTTTCACAGTGGGGTCTAGATCTAATTGGAAAAAAATCACCTCCTTCTTTGGGACAACATAATTTCATCATTATAGCCACTGAATACTTCACAAAGTGGGTTGAGGCAATTCCTCTAACCAACATGATAGACCTAGAATTGTGGAGTTTATCCTTCACCATATAATTTGTCATTTTGGTGTCCCCTAAAAAATAATTTTAGACAATGGCAATTATTTCAAGAAAAATGATGTTAGATCACTTTGCAAGAAATACAATATTCAACATAGTTTCTCGACTCCTTATTACCCGTAAGCAAATGGACAAGCTAAAGCTTCCAATAAAATATTAGTTGCTATTATTAATAAAATTGTCAAATAAAATCATAGAGATTGGCACACACAAATTCCCTTGGCATTATGGGATTATCGAACAAGCATCTACATGCCTACATGGGTAACACCATTTTCATTGGTCTATGGAGTCGAAGCAATCATACCTCTCGAGCTTGATATTCCCTCTTTGTGAATTTATTTGTAGGAATTCATAGATGATGACACTGCTATACAAGCACATATTGACCAAATAACACTTATTGATGAGAGGTGATTCAATGCTTTAGAGCATTTACGAGTTTACCAAGACTACCTCAAACTTGCTTACAATGCCAAAGTTCATCTATGTGAATTCCAAATAGGAGATCTTGTCCTTAAAGAGAACCAACAAAGCACCAATGCATTGCCGCACCTTCATGATAATTTCATGGCTAATTGGTTAGGTCCATACATTGTCACACAAAGAGTGGGTAATGGTACTTATAGACATGCCAGTCTAGAGAGAGAGGAAGAATCCGAACCACTTAATATTATACACTTGAGAGTATTCTATGTATGATTTGATTACTATATACGTATATATATACATGGCTAATACACAAAAACATTTGCATACATTTCATTCATAACATTGCATTTCACCTGCATTCACATTTAAAAAATAATGCATTCTACATTTCACACGTTCATAAATTGCATTTCATACATTGCATTCACATTCCACATTTCATATAGGGATCATTTATTAAGTTCAAGGTCCTAATTGGTCCAAAAAAATTCATGTTACCTTAATTAGGGGTGCCTTCACAATATCATCCACAATTCCAAAAAGTCAAATTACCATTAGCACAAGCCACATTCACAAATTCTAGGTGTTTTCGGTCACTCAGCCACTCCTAGTGTTTCAAGAAACCTCTGAAAAACATGTCAAGTTATTTTAGTGCCATTGCACATATACACTAATAAAATCTTGAGTTTAGGAACTAATTTCGAAAACATTCTTGAACCAAACACAACTTCACATCTTAAAAACATATTGTGTCAAAGAGGGCTAACACCATACTTGGTATGAACCTCGAAGTGAAAAGGGTCATCCTTGCTAGTCCCATCATGCAACATAGTCCATAAAAATAGTGGTTTTCACCACTATCACAATTCCAAAAATAAAAGAAATAGTAGGGACAAATCCCTAACAAAAAATCTAAATATTTTACATCACACACCACTAATCAATTGGGTTGTAAGGATCATACTACATTTCCAGTTAGACGGTTAAGTAGTCATCCCCAAAACTCAAGAGATAAAAAAAAGTCATGGAATATGGAGTTAGCCTCCACCAGAGCTATAGATTCTTGAATGGTAGTGGAGTATGCTCATGCATGGTGACATGTCTCTTTTAAAAGAGACCTTTGACCGTTCATACGAATAAGCTAGCTTCTTGGTTCTCTCCATAACAGGTTTACCCAATATAATCAAGATGAGTTAATGAAATCACTTGCACACATACTGGTTCTCGCATGTCTTGGGTTATTACCATGCTTTTGATTTGGTAAATGAATTCACTGCACACACATTTGGTCCTAGAGGAATTAGGTAGTTTTAGTGTGTTTTTGTTATATAATAGGATGTTTGAGTCTCTGCAAAATAGGCAGTTTTCCATATCAACGTCCATATCTTCTTCCATATCAACATCCATATCTTTTTCCATCCACATCAGTTCATAAGTCATTCATCCCATTTGCCACCTATTCTGGTGCCCCTGATTAAAAAATAATGATAATAAAATGTCTAAGAAAATATCTAAACTATAAATGATCATTCATACATACCATCTTGCAGTAATCATCCATATATTCCACCTTGCATTAATCATCCATAGCATATCATATGCATTAGTAATAAACATAAACATGCATTCCACAAAAACACATATAACACAAAAGGTAAAATCCATGTATATATATGTATAAATATCACATGTACAAATATTTCCTGAAGGCTACATATATTGGAGCACCAAGGCTCATATACAAAAGTGCATCTAAGCACTAGCTACATCCTCCAAGAATACCCCTATGAACTAGCAGGAACCTGTGATCTAGCAGAAGCCTCAAACCTAGAAGGAACCCTAGACCTAGAGCTATGCCTAGACTCGCTACACCTCATATTCTTGGACACAGATGAGGTTGGAGGATTAGGAAGTAGAATATGATGTTCCATAAACCTATCCTCCAATACCTTGATATATCTATACCGAGACTAAAGATGTTCTATGTCAATAATATATCGATGATCTCTCTCTGCTATCTTTACCTAAAGCCTCACAATCCTCGCATCCCACTCTACCACTTACTTCTCTTGCTATACCCAATCCTCCTTTCTCCAGCCTGGGGGTACATCTGGAATCCCCTCCACCTCATCCACATCCTCACCATCTTCTCCATATCCCTCAATATCAATATTCTACTATGCTGCACCGATCACCTTCCACATCTATCATATCACAAGCACCACTACTGCTTAGGGGCCTCTTGGGTCCCCTCATTTTGGGTATCCTTCGTACCCTCATCTCTAGCCTATCCACCTCCACCACCATTAGCCACTCATCGAGGCGATACCCATGGTGTCTACACCACTAACCATGCATCACAATTCATGGTTGTCCCCACACCCATTTTAGCCATGAGATACATCTCCTCATCATCCTCCAAGGCCACCCTCCATGACTCCACCCAAGATATCCCAATCTCCTCCCGATGTCTCCTATACTACATCGGCTCATCAAGGACATCCTACCTCAGCCCAAACTAATAGAGCACTCATGAGAATTCAAAGTACTCCACCTCCCTCTTGTACCTTCCAACCACCCACCTACCCTATCACACTCATCGTAGATACTCTCCATCCTTGGTCCACTAGACACCCAACCATGGCCTCCACACCACTTAGGCAGATGTCAATACAACACATATCTCCCTATACCACTGACTCATACTTATTGGATGACTCTACTACACCTCCTCAGCCAACACCCTTTGCCTAGCATAGGGCTGATCCCTATAAAAATCCTTCATAGGCAGGCCCTCTAGTCGAGCAACCATAAAATTCTACCATATCTATCATTGCAACGATAAGCTACACCCTAATAATTTATAACCTCATCTCATTACATCATATAACTCCCAGTATACCTGTTTGAGTAAGGTAGGATCCCATGCATACACATGTCTCCTAGTGAGCATATCATTCACTATCCCTATAAGGTTCCAAGGGAACTTGCACCTGGTATTGTTTGGGGCCACAATGTTGGCCAACATGAACATCACAAAAGCTCGAAGAGGGTCCAACTCCTTGTCCACATATATGGACAAGTAAGGTATACCCCCACCCTCCATCTTCACCCCCTACCATGCATCCCCAAACATCCTCATCATATTTATCTTTTAGTTGATGCTGATCTCAACCTGAATCCCCTCCACCGGTACCTTGAGGATGTGATATACATCCTCCAAGGTAACTGTCACCTCACCCAAGCTGAAAGGTCCTCTTATCTGCATCCCATATCTCTGCCAAGGTGGAGAGGTACCCTTCATAAGTCCTCACCACATCCAGTCAGGCTACTTCTGCTAGCTTCACATACCCCAAAAGCGCCCACTCCTCCTCCATAATCATCTTTCTCATACCAAGAATATAAGATGAAAACTGGTGTCGAGCCTCCAACACTCTAAGTTGCAACACAACACAACATATTTGTTAATAATTTACAAAAAAATACTTTTTACACAATATAATAAACACAATGTTACCTCAACTATTCGCACCCCATTCGTAGCCTTGGCCCCCACACCAGCTCCCTCTGCCACCATAGCTTTCAAGCTTCAAATGCCTCACCTCACTTCACTCCCCACTTCCCCTAAATCCTTAGATACAACTTCCCAAACTCCCAAATGCACAAGTGAGCTTCAATTTCACCCAAAAAGCTATTTATAGTTGCTTCAGGCACCTTGAGGCACCCATGGGTGTTTCCTGGTGCACTGAAGCATGCATAGGTGTTTCTGTAGACCACAAGCATCCACGGGTGTTTTGGATCAATATTGACAAAAGGTAAAATCATTCAAAATGGCAGCTTGCCTCCTCAAAATATCACAAAATTTCACCCATAGATCAATTTCATCATAAAATCAGGTTTTGTAAAAATAAAAATTTGTTTGGACGCATAATTTTCATTTGCACCCACAAATAATAAAAATCACAATTCCACCTACAAAATGCATCAAACTGATCCAATGTTTTACAAAATTACCATCTTCATTATAAACATCATAATTGTCATCATCCCATCAATTTTTGTGAAAATCAGAGCTGATTTGGACTAATAAATCAAATTTTATGTTAAAAAAGGTACTAGATTATTCAAAATGCCCTTAAATTTTTGCTAATCAATTCTAATTTTTGCAAAATCATCAAGTTTCCTCTACACCACTTCAAAATTCCCCAAAATCATCATCCATCATCCATTTCTTCCCACATGTGCGAAATTTCAAGTGAATCTTGTATATAGTAGTTCGTTCTTTATACTTGGTGATTGCAACAATTTGCATCCATGCATTTTAGTAAGATGAATGAATTACCATAAGAAAACTAGGTCATCATCACCATTCCATATCTCCTAGTTCAGAAATCATAATAAAATTGGGTTCCTCACATTCCAAGTGAAAATATTTGACAAAGATGAACTTGCTAAAAAGCTATCATTGATGGCCTAGTTTATGGGGCTTAAAACATGGACAACATCAAATCCTATCATCCAAAAAATCCCTAACACCATAGAGATAGGAACTAGATAGGATGATTGGTTCCAATCGAGGGAATTATTTGAAAAGTCACTAGCAGGACCTCTAAGGTTGACTCTTCCATCTTGCATCTTCATATTGCATATCAATGAGGCCATACAATGAAATTTATTCCAAATTATGGAATCACTCCGAATTTTGGGAAACCAAAATTTGATTATAATTTTTCCATGACAGGGATACATCTTACATGATCATGAAATTTAGCACAAATCCCTTCATCCATTGTGGCAAAAACATATGCAATCATCATCACCATTTATCCCAAAACCCTTCATCTATTGGGGCAAAAATAGACACACATTCCATCATTCCCATTTCCTTATTTGCACAACATTTCTTCCATCAATTCTTTTCAATTGGCTTGTGAGATTCATCCATAACTCATTCACCAATTGAGGGGGTAAGCTACGCAATAACTCCAAATTATTTATTCTTTTTACCTTCAATTTCATTTAACATTCCAAAAAAAAAAGAGAAGCTACTTCTATGCCTAGCCCGATAAGGTATCTCATATTTTTGTACCATATTGTGCTTCATGTAACATGGTACAAAAAAGGGCATCTGTAGACAAAAATCTAGCCACTTGTCCTCCATCTATGATTTCCTACCATTTTTACCTATTATTTATATATATTTATAATATATATTTAAATAGTAATATTTTAATATTATATTTGATATATAGTTAATAAATATATGTTTAGATAAATAAATAAATCCCAGCCATCAGATTTCATTTAATCTCATCCATACATACACCTTAATCCATGTCACGCTCTAAACTTAATATCTACCTTTGGATGTGCTTTAATCTCAACCACATTGTTAGTGTCATTGAAACCCTAACATACCCTAGGTTGGACTATAAGTAAGAGCCATTTTTTATGGCTCAACCCCCTGGATCCCTGATTTGGGCTAAGTCTTTTCCTGATTTTTTGACTACCCTAATTTCCCTAAGTGCATTAAGTCTTTAACCAATTATTTTGTGCCCTAATCCCATTTCATCCACCACATCCCATGCCCCTCACTCGCCATCACTGCCATCGCATCCCTCGCCCTCACATGATCTACTATTGTAAAATTCTTCTTCATCTACCTAGCACCTCCAGGCACTTTCTATCAATACTAGGTGCCCACAGGCTCCTCCCTTCTAGTCCCAGGTGCCCATAGATGCCTCTCTACCAGTCCTAGGTACCCATGGGTACCTCCCTACCAGTCATAGGTACCCACAAGCATTTTCTACAGTCGCCAAGTGCTTGTGGGTGCTTTACATAAGCTCTTTTGAAGGCCTCCTACCTTTGCATGATGCTAGAGCATGCATTTGCCATCGATCTACAAGGACAACCATAAAAATATGCTCAAAAAGTATCAAGTTAAATCACACATTTTGTTTCATATCTTTAGATTTGCATGCATTTTCAGTTATCAATAGCTAGGATTTTATTGATTATTTGAGGGTATCACGTAGTGGATCCATCATGGTTATTATTAACTCTTTGATATTGGTATTATGTGTGCAAGTCTAAATATCTATTATCATTGAGAAACTTCTTTATCTAGAGTGTCTCGGCATCGGATATCAAAAATCCCACTCAAAACTATTGGGATCAAGAACACGCTTGAAGACACCATAACTTTGTTGTTAGGGTTTCAGAGTACTCTAACTCCTATAACATTGTATCAAAAGGATTACAAAATATCCTAATTGTAACAAAATAGTTTCTAAGCTCCCCCCATTAATACAATATTGATTCATTTTTGTGCAATTTTGATTTTTGTGTGTCCATTATCTAAGCATTATTTGTAGTGTTGTGTTTTTGCATTAATAGGTCAATAGCTCAAATCTATTTGGTATTTTTGCCTCCCTCATTATTTATGGAAAATTTAGAGAGATAAATTTTAGAGCCTTTTGTAATGTCTCTAAGGATCATATTTCTACTAGAATCTGAGTGCTTTCTATAGCTAAAGAAAATTATTATTTGGTTTCCTCTTCTGGATCTCAAGAACCCATTGCAAATTCTAGACTAGTTGTTTTATTCTCTCCTCCCCCATTGCTCCTCCTATTGACATATCAAACATTAGGTGGTCCCCTCCCCTAGTGGGTTGGATCAAATTAAATTTTTATGGAGTAGTTAAAGGTAACCCTATACATGTTGCCATTGGTGGTGTCTTCATAGATAACCAAGGCTAAATTCTTCTTGCTTATGCTGAAAACATTGGTATTCAAACTAATTAGTTTCCTAAGACCAATGAAATATACCAAGGCTTAACTCTTCTTGATGGTCTCCCCTCATATAGTATTATCATAGATGGTGATTCAATGAACACAATAAATTACCTCAAAGGAGCCCAACCTCCCCCCTAGAGTGTCCAAAACCTCATTGAAGAATCCAAGAGATATTTACAAAAACTCAACAACTATGTTATTCAACATGTTTATCATGAGGACAATCAAGTCGTAGATTTTATGGCCAATATACGTTTATCCCAAGAAAATATTTTTATCTGGTGTGATAAATTTCCCTAATATCTAATTGGAGATAATTCTACTAGGATTCATTATTTTATTTAATCCCTCCATGTTGACTCCTTTTATCACTATGTTTCTCAAGGTTATCATCTAGTTTTTCACTTTCAATTTGAGTCTCATTGCACCTCTAGTTTAGGTATTTTCTATGGATATAATTCTTTGGATCAATATTTATTCCCTTGAACTTTGGATCACTCCTCTCCCACTCCACATCACTCGATCGATACCTTGGTTGTGGGCTAGTGTTAGCTTTTTCATATCTCTTATCTTTTGGCCTCCCTATCTTGCTTTCATACCCCCACCCAATCTTACCATGTGACCATTTTTGCTCTCCTCAAGGCCCTTCTTGGAGAGCTAATCCCCTTCGTTGGTCTGCTAATCATCTATGTTCTAGCCTTATCCTTATAATTAATGTTTGATCATTTGGAATCTATTACCACTTTTTTTATAATAATTTCAAAATATGGACCTATTTTTTCAATCACCTCCCTTGAAATTTCTCGTGGACCCTCCACATAACTTGCTCATGCTAGTTTGTGTAAAATCTTAGAACTCACATTTCAAGTGTTGTTTTCCTCATTGGTTATCATTAGGTCAAGTCCTTCCCCTCTTTTTACTAACGTAGATGAAAAATCTAGAGAGGATTTCTCAACATGAGGACAATCATCAATGGTTATGGTGGTGCATCGTTTCTAGGAGCATAGACTTGCACAATGGCAGTTTCTCAATTCTTTTGGTTAACCAAATATCTGGTCCTTTAAGATCAGTTTGAGCTCTATTTATTGCCTATGGCATTCCATTTTGCCATGTTATCTCCTTGAATTTTGGCTTACTAAACCTTCCCTCTTGGTGGTTCTTGGAGAATTGTGTTGCTAACTAGGGTCACCATATCTTCCCTTCTTATCACCGCATCCTACAAAACCCCCTTTATTTTCTTGTTTATGCTTTGCTTCCCCCATATTTGATTATGATTGACCATGACTATAGGTTTGAACCTAAATTTCTTCAATAGGATGCAATTAGAGAAGATATTTTCAAGGACCATGGGCTCCTCCCTTTCCTCTAAAATTTTAAGGGCAATGACATGGAGTTATCTCAAGAGCTTACTCATTCATGGGAAGTTTTTTCAAAGGGATAAATTTCACCATAATTATCAATCTATTGAAAAAATTCATGAGGCTCCCTAATGATGGGAAGATTGTTTAGTGAGAGAAACACTCCTTGGTTTTCAAATTATCCTTATTCTCTTACAAATAGGACAAGCTTGGAAGAGATAAAGGTGTTATAGTCAAATAGGTCCTTCCCAAGCCATGAGATAGGGTAATGATGTCAATCCTTTATTATTTCTTGGTGGATGGTCCAAGTTGCATACTTAGAAGTTTCCATCTTACATTTTTGAGTCTATCAACAATTTTTAGAAAGGAGTTTCCTCCTTTCCTATCCACCAAGGTCTCCATATTATCATTTACAATCATGTTCTTTGAAATAAGTATTAAAAGGTAATTATTTTCTATGCTAGAAGCCCATACCTATCCTTACATTATTAATTATAGTCATTGTGATAGCCTTCTCCTATAAGAAATTGATGGAGCTACCCAAAAGTGTGTCTCTCCCAAAAACAATCGAATGCTAGATTTTGGATCTAAAGCAGAAGAAACTTCTTCGACAATGAAATTAGAGGATTGACATTGCTTAACCCATAGCAAATATTAGTTTGAAAAATGTAAATCCCCCATCATCCTTGAGCAAGAGCCTAGTAATTCTAATAATTCTCCCACCATGCTTCACAAAGTCAAACATGAGGACGTCTATGTTTGGTCCTCGTCTCAAAATAAATCCCCTCATAGTGGCTCCTCAAAGCCATCCAACCATACCCAATAGAGAATGTGCATCCCTTTCATCACTAAGAAATATTACATTCAAGATATTGACAACCTAATGAGTGCTATATCTAGAGAAACCAAAATTAATGCATCTCTATTACAATAGGCCATAGTCATCTTGGAAGAATTCAAGAATCAAATCAAGGGTGATGAACAAGCGAATCATGTGGATGCCCTTGCTCCTGACGACGATGAATGTTGACCATCCCTTTTGTTCTTCTCTTCTATGATCCCATCCCTATTTTTTAGGTGGCCTCCCCTATTTTAAATACCCCCTCCTTTTTGTTTTAGTTGTTGTTTTTTGTCTTGACCCTGTCTCAAGGAAATAGCCTCCCTTGATCTCAATGTTGGATCTTCTCTTTGTGTTTCTAGGAGATATTCTTTCTTGATGGTCCTTTGATGTAAAGGGTTTAGGGATCCTTTCTAATCCCCTTCCTTCAATAAATAAAAAATAGATAAAATTATACACCATAATCCCCTCTCTAATATATCAAGAGATCTAGAACATAGTCACCATATAATATTCATCAATATATTTTTCATTAGCACCATCAACATTTGCACCTTGTCTAAGGGCAACCTACTTTGACCATTTCAAATCAATAAATATTCCACACAAATATTGGGGGCAACCTTCTCATCGCTATTCTACATACTCATACATTTTCCTTTCCTATTTGGGGGTACCCATCAGGACAAACATACATAATAATTTCTCTTTCATACATTTTCTTAGTAAAGGTCCTTTGGGCCATGTTTATCATAGCATGACATACATTTTATTAGTAAAGTCCTACAAGACATACTTATCATAGCATAACATACATTTACTCAATAAATTCCTTTGGGTTATGCTTCTCATAGCATGAAATATATTTTCTTAGTAAAATATTTCAACCCATGCTTCTCACAGATTGACATAAATTTTAGGCCATGCTTCTTAAATCTTGACATACATTTGTTGAGTAAAGTCCTTCAGGACATGCTTCTCATAGCACAACATACATTTTCTTAGTAAAGTCCTTCGGGCTATGCTTCTCACAACATGAAATATTTGCTCAATCAAGTCCTTCAGGCCATGATTCTCATAATATGACATACATTTGCTCAATAAAGTCTTTTGGGCCATACTTCTCATAGCATCACATACATTTGCTTGATAAAAATTATTTGTATCACATCACTCATAGTGTTAAGCATTACTAACAATTACTAACAACTAACTTTACTAACCACAATGCATATATATTGTACATATTAAGGTACCTCATCATATCTTAAGTGCTTATATTTTATGCAATATATTAGGCCACCCTTTAAGCGTGATGAGATTTAATTCCATTTCCCTTATTGCTTGTTCATTATCATGGCTCTTAGGCAACCGCTTAAGAATATAATCATAACATCCTTTTAGCACTTGTCCATAAGAATTTTTGGCTCAAATGATAACACTAAGATCATTACATAAATATGTGCACTCATCCCATAAGTATTCTTCGATCTCAAAGGATAATGCTTTAATTAGGGTCACAATGAACACTTATCATTTATCATGTCTAGAGACCACCACTCATGTAGATCAACATATCTGAGTGCTTGTCTATTATCAAACTCTCAAGTCACCACTCAACAAATAAATTCTTGTCATTTAGCATTTTTCCATTATCTTTTCCTTTAGATCATTGCTAAAGTGACAAAATGCTTCTACAAATGTCTGTTATCTATCTCATATTTCATTTACATAAGAAATTAGCAATTAAACTTAAATCAATAATATCACATCATTAAAACACAACATGCAAAGGTAAACATACAACATAATATCATAGTTGCATATAAAGCCTAAAAATCATACATGCCTATTAGACACATTTACCACAATAAAAATATTGATACACTTAGCCCCCATCATATAAAAGAGAAGAGGTCTAAAACCTATAAACCTTTGAGAATAATAAATCATGGATGGAGTCCACAACTATGAATTTTAGTGATAGATACCTCTCTATTGGAGCAACCACTACATGATATACTTGTAAATAGTATATTTGTCTCCACCTAACACAATTGTAGCTCCTCCCTTTCCCTATCAAAATCTACCTAAAACCTATTTGTCTCTACATTTTGTATAGCTATATACCTCTCCATCTAATCTAATAATCATTATATCTAACCAACTAGTGTAACTGTAACATCCACACCTAATCCTTTACCCACTCTAACAAGGGCCTCATCCTTCTCTTGAGTAACATAATCTAGAATACCTTCCAACTCAGCTTTAGCTAAATCATGAGCCTCTCACTCCCACGCCATCTAAGCCACCTTATTTAAAGCTCTAAATACCTCCTCTTCTTGTATAACCTCAACTATTTCCAATTGCTCTCTTATCGCATGAAAGCTCCTCATCAAATCCTCCACCTCTACCTGGTTAGTTTCTATAGTTGATAAAATAGTGCTAGCCTACTTGAATATTATCAACACCATGGGTACTATTTCCAATGGAGGTACATCTAATGGGGCATCCCCTACCCTAATCTCTCCTTAACCCTCTTCCTTGGTTGCCTACCTTCTTGCCCTCATCACAAAAATTCTTTCCTAACTACTATATATCCTTGAGAATATTGGTCATTTTCTCAACCACCATGGCTCACTCTACATGTGTCTCTACTAGTGTCAATTGTTCTAGGAAAACATGAACATACAATAACATGTATCCCACTACTACTCTGGGATCTCCCATAGTTGGATCAAGCATCTTAGGATCACCTGTATTTGCCTTAAAAAAGGTGTATAGATCGAGAGGGGCAAATATTCTCTCCCAAGTAATTTGTTGTACCCACATCTCTCCAACCTCAAGTATCCCCTGAATACCCCCAAATTGGTATAATACTTAATCATATTATCAAAGCTCATAACACATTCCTCTGCTATCTCGTCATCTAACCCTCTTCACTCGATCCAACTCTTGACCATCATCATCCCACCTGTATTGCCCTCTTCACAAACACCATGTAATTTTTTAAGGTCTCAAATCATAAATAACTTGGCAAGCATAATGCTCCTTGATCATTTATATACTATAGGTATCTCTACACCAAGTCTCTTGGACTTCCCCATTCCTAGTTGTCTCACTACCATATGCTCCCAAGTCCACATGTGAGGGAGGGTGTAAAAGACTAAACTCTTACCACTCTAGTAAGTCACCCAATATAATGTCCTATAAAACCTAGCCAAAATAGATGGATCCCATATGTATATAGTCCCATTATATTGCAAACCAACTGTAACCTCTCTCCATCCCCAAGAAATAGACTATTGACTCATGTCTACAATTAGAATCCCAAACATAATGGATTACAGTAGTGTTATAATACAATGTATATGACTCCCCTTGTATGCATCATTAATAAGAAATCTTGTCTTCATCCCTAAAAACCTCTTTTATCTCGTTAATAACTCCTTGCAAACCTTGTCATCCTTGGTAAGATAGACTGGAACTCCTTGCATAAGGAAGTGAATAATACAAAAAACATCCTCACATCCTCATGGGTCACAATGATCTCTCCCATGGGTAGCCTATAAGTATTGGTCTCTATATATTGTCTCTTATCCAACACTATCAAAAGTGGTCTATCAAACTCTAGCTTTAGCATATATACCACATGATCCAAGCCAATGACCACCAACACTACATAGTCATGATCATCCACTAAGGTCATTATTCTATCCATGACCTTAAAATATCTCTCCCAACTCACCAAAACCTTTATCACCTACAAAATATACAAATCCAAGCCTCATCAACATCATTACAAGTAATTTTTAACACTGGAAAATTGGCCATAAGTTACAAAATTACCACTAGAAAATTCACCACAAGTGATAATAATACCACTAAAACTTTCCACGAGTGGCAAATTTACCACAACCACCAAAAAATACAAAAAATAGGCCCATAATAAAAAAAAATTCTCGGTTTTCAATCTTACCTACAAAACCCTCTTTAAAACCAGTACAATCCCTTGAACCAAGTCCGCATAATGAGCAAGTCTCCCATTATTTTCCATCGATATCTAGCCTCCGTCACATGAGCTCTCCAATTTTCCAAATTTGTACAATGAAAATTACTTCAATTTCCACCACACTTTCTCCTTTTAAACCCACCATACCCACCCTAACTCACTTTCCATCCAAAATATATCTCTGCATTCTATCTAATCATCCCCTTACATTGATACTTCTTCCTAAATAATATTTGGAAAAAATTCTCAAGGGAGAACCCATGGGACATATGGGGCATGAATTATTAGATACCCACAGAATACTAGTTCATGGTATACATACAACAATAACATTAAACAACCAAAAACAACCACAATGACAATAAATTCTTTACCATAGCATCCCAAGACATTAGCAAGCATCATAGTGTCAAAATTGAACTGCTACAACTTATTTTTAATGCAATTTCACAAAAATCACATCAAAATGGAGCAAAATATAGACACCCAATTTTGACATGCTACCTAAGAAAATGTATCAAACATCACACCAAACATAAAAAAACAATCAATTAGCTCAGCTATAGTAATTTGGGCACCATTTTTAGCCTCTTTCAACCACTTCATGACAAAAATGCCAATGGAAATTTTATTATCCTGTAACAATTTTGACAAAAGTTATTTTTTAGCCATTTGATTGGTTAAACTGATCGCTAGTCAAAATCACCAATTTGGGATAAAAACACCAATGACAATTTTGACATGAAGTGGTTTTTTTGCTAAAATGTGTTAGCTTTTGATGAGTATATGATATAGAAAATGCAACCACAAGATGCAAGATAAGCAAGCTATGATATCTATATGATAATGACACTATAATATGCAGGAAAATAAGGAGATAAACTTTTGCAATAACTTAGAAATATACCATCAAAGAAAGCTTACAAAAATATTACAATGTAGTATAATTGAGGACATGAACACTATAACCTACTTTTAAAGGAACTACATTGTATCACACTACTAATCTATACTATGCACTCTCTATATTCTCTCCACTCTATTTCACTCACTATAAGACCTTTATATGGCAATATAGGTTCCTTGGACCTTACTCTACCTTTGAATCTATCCTATGACTTATGTACATGTGGACTACATGTACATTTACATCATTGCACATTTTGACACTTATGCATTTATTACATGCTGAAGTCACTACATAAATTTACTCTAAAGTAAACTCCTACTCAAGTAATGTACCCAAGGTGGTACATTGATATGTACCCAATAATGTAATATATTCTCTAACACCCCACTGTATTACATTATTTGGGTATTGAAGACTTTAGTCTTAAATATGGATCTTCGATCTTTAGATGTCCTTCTACTTGATATGGTTCTTCTTCTTCTTTAGCTTTAGCATTAGATTCATTCTTTGTGATTTCTTAATTATACTCTCAGTCTGTATCATGTTGAGTATTTTTATATTGTTCTCTTTTGTCATGTTTTCTCTTCCTCCATTTTTGCATTGTTACTTGAGGAATATCTACTTCCTGATGTGTTAGTCTATCATCACAATGAAATTGACATGGATTCAAAGATTCATTACAAGTATTTACTTTAGTTTATTTTATTCTTATAAAGAACTCAAAAGTGATTAATGATATATACAACATTAAGCACTCTTATGAGAAAATAATAATCATATTTTGAGTGTTCCACCAAGTCCTAAATATATTTTCACGAAGATATCCAATTAATGTTGTAAAGTTCTCTTCCTTGGATCCCTTCAAAAACAAAAAGAATCTTTCTTTCAACTTTGTAGACAAGAGTTTGAATCCATCAAAGCTTTCTATCAAATTTTGTGAATAGAACCTAAGTTCATGAAGTAGCATTTCACTATTTTCATTGAATGCATTATTAATTATTTTCTCCATAAACCTTTTGATGTTTATGTATTTTTTTACTTTTGAATTTGACTTCCTTACGTCTTCCTAGTTTAGAGTATGTGAACCACTTTGATAAAACCTTTCTAAGGTTTAGGTTTTGTAGGATCCTTATGTCCCCCTAGTGATTAAAATATATTCTAATCTTGGTAAAGTGCTTTAGGAAGTAATAGTTCAACTTTTGAGTTGATTTTATAATGTTTTGAGAATGATGCTAATATACTCCTATTTCACCTTATTTCTTCTATTGAACTATGCACTTATCAATTGATGAAGTTATTTATGGTTGGATTATTTTATCCCTTTAATATGAGTGTGTGACAAGTGTAAGAAAATAATTACAACTCCTTTAAGTAAATAATAAACTTCCTTTTATACCCCTTAATATCCAATAGTTTAATATTTCTAAATTCCAATAATCTATGTTTGATGTAGTATACCTTATAACTCCATAATTTTGGAATATCATAAATTAATAATATTGATTTTCCAAATAGAAACCCTTATATATCCTATGGTGTTTAATTGTAAATATTCCACTAAAGTGATTTGAAATACTATGGATATGATCTCCTTTGATTTACTTTCAAATGTATTAAGGTTGATTGTTTCTCCAATATAAATGATAAATAAACTCAACCTTATGATATACCCCTTATTACTCCTAAATGAAAGTAATTTAAATCAAAGTGAAATATTACCCTATTAATGTTGTATCTCTCTAAAAATGGGTGTTGTAATTCCATTATGGAGGACGTATGATAGTGGCAGTGAGTTTAATTCTCCTTTCACTCCTTGAATTTGTGCTTTGCACCTTAAATATGCTCTCAACCATACCTTAATTCCTTCAGTAATGCTAGCTGAAAATATGCTTCCACACTCTAATTTGGGCACCTATAAGTATGCTTCTACGTTCTTGACACATGCACCAAGTGGCATAAGCATTTCTCAAGACTTGATCTCCTCCTTAGGTGGTGCAACATTGATGAAGGACTTTTTAGGTGATATGACACATGGTGCAGAAGTTCTTGAGCATTGAAAATGTAGGTGAGCACTCAAGATGCTTTCTTTGAGTTTTGGTTTGAAGATGAGAGTGTTACTTACTTGAGTGCTCTTCTTCCTTGAACATAGGTGTTAGGGTTTAAATATTCTCTTACACCTTTGTGCCAAGTGGTACAATATTACCTCCTTGTTAAGACAAGTATTTGAGATTTCTTTGCATACACTCTCTCCTTCAAAGTACCATTTTCATAAGGCTTCTCAACGTATTCTTGCCAACTATTGTAAGCTTTTATTGCCTCCTTTGTGACAGTAAATTATGAGATGGCTCTTCCTTTTCTCCAACAAATATGGATTATGTATTCCAACATAGTTAGCTCTAGCTGTGAAGATTCTAAAGTGTAGTAATTGAGGTCCTATAATACTTCCTCTCGGTTGGTGGTTAATACACATTGGAATTTGGTAATGCACCTTGTTTCTACCTTATACCTTGCTTATTTTCCTTGTAATATGTTGTCCTTAGTGCTATGAATTTATGTAGATAATATTTACCTTACGTAGGCCCTTAGTGTTGTAGATATGCTATAGATGATTGGTTCTTATGTAGTCCTTGTACGCTATAGGTTATCATTGCCTTATGTTTTGGATGATGATGTTCTCTAACACCTTGATGAGTTGGTTTTAGAGCCTTATGAGTAGCTCTTAACTCAAGTACCAATAGATGGATATCAAGCCCTTTAGATGGATCGTTTCTCAAGAACCTTTGCTAGTTCTTATCCTTTGTAAATGATGGATGTTGAGACCCTTTGTAATGGCTCCTCTTCAAGCACTTTGATAGTGTTGATGTTGAAAACTGAGCCCTTTAGGATGGATCCTCTTTGAGCACTTTGGATGTACTTCTCCTTTACCAATTGTGGTCTCTTGTAGTTAGTATGATAGGCTATGTAGAGTGTCCTTAAGACACTTTGTTTTTATATCCTCTTCATGTAATAATAGAGATAAACTTGGTGCTTCTATAACCCTACAATAAACCTATAATGGCTTTTGTATTGCACCTGTAATGTGAGACTCTCCTAGTCTCATTTTGTAGATCTTTTTCCTAGTTTTTATGGAATCTTTTTTTCTCCACTCCTTGGAGGAATATAACCCTGTAAGATGGCTTTTATAGGTCAAAATAAGTTGGTTTTGTGCACTGAATAGTGTCTCTAGACACTTTGATAGTATACAGATTTTGTGCTCTTGATATTAAACTTAACAATTAATGCACATAATAATCCTTTGAGAGTAACTAGTTTAATGAATAACTAGAATAGTGCAATCAATCCTTAATGTACCAGTAATATCTCTAACTTAATGCACTTAAGGATAATAATAATTTTACCTTATTGCTCTTGTAAATGAACCCTCAAAGTAATTTGAAATATGCACTTTATTTTCACTACAAATTAAAATACTTAGTGCACCTTAAAAAAATAATGTCTTCTTTGATTAATAGGAAGATGCTATTTTTCTTTTTATCAAAATATATCTAACTTATATTTTAATGTGCAAGTATAAACCTTAAAAGAAACTATCTTTTGCACTCCCTTTAAGACTATCATATGCAACCTTCTATTTGCAACTTCTTAAAAATATAATATGGTTCTTAATGGAACTTGATAATGAATTAATTTTTTTTTGGTAAATAAAAGTCTTCATTAATTACCGGTTTTTGCAGGTTAACTCAAAATCTATTACAATATCCAGACTTCTGCTGAGATTTTAGATCCTAGTCATCCTTGAAACTTTCTTACCAGAAATTGTGTTGAATCCCCCACAACACCTTACTAAAAAAGCACACCCATACCTAAACATAACTGTAAACATTACTTACATTGATAGGAATTGAAGTTTGGAAATTTGCACTTATGAAACATGTTGTTTGCCCATTTCCTATTCTCTGTCGAAATCTTCCAAGGCTTACACCCTGTTACCTTCATTTCAAATTTGGTATGATTTAGAGGGAAACCCCATAGTTATTACCAGCTCCATGGGGAAAGAACACCCATTCATATTTCTCCTTAACAGTTAGGTTTCTTTTCATGACTAATAATTTTTTCCACTTCACGTGGCACACCTTTTGTCCATGTCACCAAACTACCAACATCAACACCTATGTTGGCTAATTTTTCAGCTGACCTGTTGGCCTCACGGTACACATGACGAGCCCTCCTGTTCTGTCTTGCCGAAAAAAGGATCCTCACTTCATGGATGACTCCCTCGATTCTCGATGGAGGTTTTTTGCCATTGGTTAACAGGTTGATGATGTTCATAGAATCACCTTCAATCATCAAGTTACCTTGAGTTGCTTGGGCTACTTGCAACCCTCTCCAAAGGTCTCTAGCTTCTGCTTTGTTATTAGTTTTGATTCCCAATGGTTCAGCGAAGGCCTTGACCAGATTTTCTTGATGATCCCTAATTATTCCTCCAGCTCCAGCTCTTCTCGAGTTCTCCTTGGCTGCACCATAAAAATTTAGTTTAAACCAAACCTGGGGGGGTGGATCCAAGAAATCCTATTTTTGGGATTGGGCAAAGGAATGGAATGTTTGTCCTCAATACCTAAGGCCTGAGCTAATTGTTTTTCTTGGGGAAGAATTGAGTGGTTCTCATCCACTAAGGTGCTAAGGTTTTCTTTCGCAAAGACAATAATCCTGTTGAGGATGGTTTTTGGGTTGTGAATGGTATCCTTAAAGGCTCTATGGTTTCTTTCTAGCCAAATCTATCAAAGAAAATGATGCCAACATATTTTCCATAGGTACTTAAGTTTTAGGCTAACAAAGGGTTGAGGCAATTGATGGAACACTTTGAATATAAGAGCAGGCTTAACCCATGAGATCCTAAAGGCTTGGAAAAGTTCATCTAGGATGGACTCTGCTATCGAAAACTCCAAAAACAAGTGTTGGGTTGTCTCCCATCCTGCCCTACACATGTAGCAACGGTTAGCAATAACCATACCTTTGGATAATATATTGTCCATAGTGAGGATTTTTCCTTGAATCACCAACCATGAAAAAAAGGATATTTTAGGAATTAAGCCTTTGATCCAAACCAAACTCGGTTGAAATTGTTGACCTTCCACATTGAGAAGCAAATTATAGGTAGACTTAACTGTGAAGTCACCACTTTTAGTATCATCCCAAATAATGTGATCTTCATCCTCTCCAGAGGGAATAATTTGCTGAATTAAAATGTTATAAAGCTCTTCAGACTCCACTTCAAAACCCTGTACTCTGATGTATTTCCACCTGTTGATATTTATATCTTGCCACATATAATTTGCAACCTTCTTCCCAATATGTTGCTCGATATGCTCTTGAATCCTATCCAAATGAGGATTCTGGGATAACTCCTCAGCTCTCACCCACCGATCCTTCCAATAGTCTATTGTTTGCCCATTTCCTAGAATACATCTAAGACCTTTATTGAAAAGATCCATGCTCGTGAGGATTGCCTTCAAAAAAGCAGATCCCCTGCTTGCTAAGTTGTCATTAAGGAAGTTCACACCTTGGAGATATTTCCTCCTAACTATGGCAGTCCATTCATTATCGACCTTAGTCAATAACTGCCACGCACTTGTTTGGCTAACATAACTATATTGAGATGAGCAACTCTCCTCAATCCTAACCCCCTATTAGCTTTAGGTTTGCAAACCTTGTTCCAACCTACTAAATGGATCCTTTTCTTATCCTCAGTCCCTGACCAGAGAATTTTTTTTTGAAGCTGCTCAATTTTGTGATACACCTTGTCGGGAGCTCTAAAGACCGATAGGAAGTAAATGGGTATACTTTGAAGTGAAGCCATAGTTAAAACCGCTTTGCTCGCTTGATATAATAGATGTCCTTTCCAACTTCGCTAGATTTTTTTGGATCCTCTCCGTAACTATGATCCACATTGATCCTTCGAGTTTCCACGTAAATAGGGGAAGACCTAAATAGGAGGTGGGAAGGGATGCAATCTGACATTCCATGATCCTTGCTATGCTGTTTTGCCTAGGAATGGGGGTATTGATGAAATAAAGTTTGCTCTTATCAAAATTCACTTTTTGTCTAGCCGCTTCTTCATACATTATGAGAATATTTTTAATCCTTCTTGCCTCAACCACAGAAGCCAAAGTCAGTAGCAATGTATCATCAACAAATTGTTGATGTGTCATTGGGGTAGTTAGTGACGTGGCCTTGATACCTGATATGAGTCCAGCTACCACTGCTACCTTAATGGTTCTTCCCAAGGCCTCAGCTACAATGATGAACAACATAGGACTTATGGGATATCCTTGTCTTAGACCACATTTGCTTTGAAAAAAACCTACAATGAGACCCATTAACCAAAACTCGAAAAACAAGGCTTAGAAATACACTCTCTTATTAACTTGACCTATTTCATGTTGAAGCCAAATTTTAATAAAACTGCCTCTAGGAATTCCCAATTTATTCTGTCATAAGCTTTGTTCATGTCTAACTTTAAATCCATGACTACTTTTTTTGTCTGAGCGGTTGTATGAAGAGCCTCATGAACAGTAATAAATCCATCTAAGATTGATCTTCCTTGTACATAACTTCCTTGACTTGGATCAATGATAACCAGTAGAAGTTTCTTCAAACGGTTGGCTAAAACTTTGGACAAAATTTTATAGGATATATTACACAGGCTAACCGGCCTAAAGTCAGCCATAGTATTGGGGTTGGGGCCTTTAGGTATCAAAGAAATGAAAGTTGAATTGAAACCCCTTGGAATATGATTTGAACTTTGGAACTCCTTGATTGTAGCAATAACTTCTGCTCCAACAATATCCCAACAAACTTGGAAAAACCATGGTGAAAACCCATCCGGCCCAGGAGCTTTGTCAGGATCAATGTTAAACAAATCCTCCTTGATCTCTTTGTCCAAAAAATTTGTTGTAAGAGACTCGTTAATCATTTCATCAATGATTTGTGGAATGAATTAAAGGAGAGAGTCCTTTACTTGGGCATTACAGGCCCATTCTTCACCCAATAATGAATTGAAAAAATTAACAGCCTCGTCCCTGATCTCTTGAATGTTTTGAGTTGAGGATCCATCCACCTTAGTTAAATTTCTAATATTATTGTTGCTTCTATTGCTCAATGTGGTAACATAGAAATTTTTTGAATTAGAGTCCCCTTCCTTTAGTCATAATGCCCCTGATTTATGCCTCCAATACATCTCTTCACAAGCTAAAATATTATAAAACTCACAAAGGGTTTCCTTCTCTTCAGTCCTTGTCGCCTCATCATAGGTTCCATTTTGGATTTTGCTTTCTATTATTCTTAGTTTTTCCCCCACTACTCTCTTATTCTCAGAAGGTTGTTTTTCACCATCTTAAATTTTTGAGATAGTTTGAAGGAAGCACTTCCCTGGATAGGCTTCTGTCACCATTCCTCTATTCATTTCTTGAAGTCTGAATGTTTAACCCACATTGATAGAAATCTGAATGGCTTTTTAAAAGAGTTAGCCTGAAATGCCTCCCATAGAATAAGATTATGGTCTGAAGCGCATTTAGGAAGGTCTTGTAATGTTGAATCACCAAACATTGTTGTAGCTTCCTTGGATAAAAAAACTGTCCAACCTTTCTTGAATTAGCTGACTTCCTATCCTCTTGTTACTCCATGTAAATTTGGCTCCTTTTAGTCTTACATCCATCAATTCATTTGTGTTAATGAATTCATTGAAATCCTCCATGCTCCTTGAGGGTAACCCAGATCCTCCCTTCTTATCAAATGGGTAAAGGGGGGTATTGAAATATCCCCTAATCACCCAAGGAATGTCTTTAAAAGCTTGGCTCAAATGCCCCAAAAACTCCCACAGTTTAGACCGCCCTTGGACAGAGGTGGGGGCATAAATATTTGACATAATCCAATTATTATTAGTATCAAAATCATGAAATAATATGCTTAAGACTCTTTCATTTGCCTGAATAATACTTTATTCTATTTTAATAGGATCCCATACGATCATGAGGCCTCCAGATGCTCCTATTGCCTGTTGAAAGGCTACTTCCCCTTGCTTCCAAATCCTTCTAGCTATAAGTACTGATTGTGCTGCATCTGTTTTTGTTTCTTGAAGAAAAATAATAGTAGGATTCCAATCCTTCCTTATAGACTTCACCATCCTTTGTTTTGGTGGGTCGTTTAGGCCTCTCACATTCCATGAGAGAACCTTCATTTAGACTGTTTGATATTTTTTCCCCGACCCCTTCCCTGATCCAAAGGGGGTTTTTCAATTTTGCTATTATCTTGGCCAGGAATAGCTTGCTATAACATTGTTCTTTGCTTTCCATTTACAATTTCTTCATTGATTTTCATTCTATAGTGCTCTATTGTAGATATTCTCCCTTTCTTTCTTTCACTTCCATAATCTATCGGATGCTTGGTAGTGCTTCTAGTCTATTTTGGACTGAAATGAGGGGGCATATACTGTGATAGTCTAGGGCTTGAACCTTCTTCCTCATTTTTGGGGTTTTCAATTCCCTCTTCATCCTCAACCTTGTTTTGGTTCACCTCTCCTATCTGGTTCCTAAACAGGGGGCTTTCCTTCAAGGAACCTTTTACCGTTGGTCTCATCTGATAAGGGATAATTTGCTCCACTATTGGATTAGGAGCTACATTTCTGGCTCTTGTTTCCATAACTTCAACTCTTGAATCTATTTTTTCTATGTTTAAACTGAAATGACCTGGCAATTTTTCTTCATTTTGAGCATAGATTTTGGGGCTTTTTTCATAGTTGTGGATGGTCCCGATTTGGATGGGGAGTCTAGGGTTTCAGGAAACTTGACACTGATGGTATCATCCTTACTATTTTCTTTTTCAACTTCTAGATTTTCTAGGATATCAAACATGTTCAAGTTGGGATCTTTATTACATACCTTATGAGTTTTGCCTCCCTCATTATGTTGCTTTCCTTTCTCTTGGATTTTTTCCAGTACTATGTTGGCTTGGTCAGCCTGGTTATTCTTAACTTGTCTGTATCCTTCCAAGTTAAGACATGGTCCTTGAAACTTTGGGATCCCTCTCCCATTAGCTTTCCCTAGAAAACCTTCGCTCGTGGCTTCCTTGTTTGCAGTTATTGTCAAACATTGGGCTTGAAGGTGGCCTTGGGTTTTGCACACGCTACAAAATGTTGGCTTGTTCTCATACTCCATAGGTTGAATCCTTAGAAACTCTCCATATGCTAGTTCCACCTGAGAAGGTAGATTAGAATCCAAGTTTGCATTTACACAGATCCTGGCATGCATCAGTCTAGTCATTGCCCGGGTTGAATGGTCTATTACCACGAGCTCTCCTATTGTCTTTGCTATACCACTAAGCCAGTACTCATTAACAAACTGGGCTAGTAGGTTTGGTAAGCGGACCCAAATGGGTGCTATATTAATGTTCTGCTTCTCAGGGTTGAAATCCTCCCCCCACTTCCTCAGAAAGAGGCTACGCCTTCCTAGAAACCAGGGTCCTCCTATCAAGATGCGCTCTGCATCATCTTTGTTGTTGAGTTCAACTAATGAACCTATTTGCACCCAATTTTCTTGTCTTAACAAACTCTGTATATGAGGGATTGCAAGATGATTATATTAACATTATTTTTACCTTTTACTAGATGGACTTGTAGCTCTTATTAGCTATTTGAAATAGATCTCTGTAGACACCAAAACAACACCAATCCGATTATGTGACTACAAACACTGATCGCATTGACACACACAGCTTTCAGGGCAGCCCTCAGAGGTCAAACAGTGGTCCTAGCCACTTACATAGCAGTTTAGAAGGTCCAAAGTGAACAAAGCAAAGTCGATCATTTTAAAGCCTTAAGCAAGAACAAGCCTTTATCAAAAGCAAGCCTTTATCAAAAGCAAGCCTTTATCAAAAGTAAGCCTTTATCAAATTCGGCCCCAAAACAAAGCCTTGGCCGAAGTGTCGCGATATCACGACACTTCGGCCCAAAAACAAAGCCTCGACCGAAATGTCACGATATCACGACACTTCGGCCCCAAAACAAAGCCTCGATCGAAGTGTCACGATATCGCGACACTTCGGCCCCAAAACAAAGCCTCGATCAAAGTGTCACGATATCACGACACTTCGGCCCCAAAACAAAGCCTCGGCCAAAGTGTCACGATATCGCAACACTTCAGCCCCAAAACCAAGCCTCGACCGAAATGTCGTGATATCGTGACACTTCGGCCCCAAAACCAAGCCTCGGCCGAAGTGTCACGATATCGTGACACTTCGGCCCCAAAACCAAGGCCCGACCGAAGTGTCGTGATATCGTGACACTTCGGGCCCAAAACCAAGGCCCGACCGAAGTGTCACGATATCGTGACACTTCGGGCCCAAAACCAAGGCCCGATCGAAGTGTCACGATATCGCGACACTTCGGGCCCAAAACCAAGGCCCGACCGAAGTGTCACGATATCGCGACACTTCGGGCCCAAAACAGAGCCCCGACCGAAGTGTCGCAAGGCCCAGAACAGAGCCCCAGTCGAAGTGTCGTGATATCATGACACTTCAGGCCCAGAACAAAGCCCCAGCCAAAGTGTCACGATATTGCGACACTTTGGGCCCAAAGGGAAGCCTTGGTCGGAGTGTCATGATATCGTGACGTCGCGATATCGCGACAGACTCCCATCTTCGCGCCAAGGTGGACTTAACCAATCAAAGGCAGACATTCAATCAATCAAAGGCGGACATTCAATCAATCAAAGGCAAATTTAATCAATCAAAGGCAGAAGTCAAGCATTCAAAAGTGTCGTTAAAGCATTAAAGGCGACATTCAACAAGTGGCAGCCAAGAACAGTCAGTTATTGCTCCTACCTATGCATGCGCGTGTAGGTGGGCAGATTGGCAGTTAGCGGACTGTGCGAGGGTAGTCATGTAAGCCCTAGTCAAGGCGGAGTCTCCTCCCTGTTGAGAAGGCATGGCCGCCATGTGGCATCCCTGAGTGCCCTTTTCAAAGAGACCCCGTGGGTCTATAAAATGGTGGATTTTCCCACCCAAAAGACAAGCAGGTAGACATTTCGAGCAACGAAGTGCTGCCAAACCAAGGACCCGATCGCATTCCTTTCTGATTCATTCTTCTACACCGGCAATCTCTTTCGAAGGAGAGGTTATTGGTGGCTGCTAGAAGGTGAACCCGGACCTTAATACCCGACAGTGGATCATAACATTCCATTAATTCGACGACAACTCAACCTAAAAGATTTTGGGCCCTTCCTTAGTGGATTGGCGCCGTAATCAAGTTCTAACGAGGGCGGCCCGCTTGGGCACCCCACACCTTTTTTCCAGTTTCATATTTTGCCATTGATCTCATGCTTTTCATTGCAGCATTACGTTCTACGCTATTCTGTTAGACGCATTACATTCTACGTTCTGTCATTTTAGTCTATTCGTTCATTACGTGCTTATTCTATTAAATGTGCAGGTCATTTATATTCATTTTATTCACTGTTTTCAATGATCTTAGGCATACATCTTTCACTAATTTCAAGAAGTAAATGTTTCATTTTAACACAGGTGCTACTAAACAGTTTGTTGTTTCTCTGAACGCAGGATAAGCAGCAGCAAGCAAAGACACGTTAACATCAGCGACGGCAATACTTTGGCCCGCCCACTTTGCATGTGGGCATGCGGAAAGAAGATCAATGTGCACAATTGTAACAAAGATCCATTTAACGCTCCTAGCCCCTAAAAAGGGAGGAGACGTCTTTGTAACCGAGGATAAGAAAATTGAATAAAGAGGGTTGTGCTTTCATACATCTTTCTTTCATTTCCAATTTATCTCCTTTCTTTGTTTCGTGCATAGGATTAAAGCGTTATATCTTGTCTTATATTGCATAGCTATAGTGTTTCTCTTATTTTCGAAATCTCATGCTTTCAATGGCGATCACGGTGGGACCGTTCCCTGATTTTTAATATCACAAAAACTAATCAGATTTTTGTGTTTTGTGCTTAACAGGTACCATTTTTTTAAAAAGCAGACTGTTATTCGTCTTTGCCTGGACAAATTTTTGCCTGTAAATTTTAGAGCCGAAGATCAGAAACAGCAAGTCCGGGCAGAAAAGAGGTAACGGTTTCTAACTGTCCCTGTCATTTTCTGCTGTGATATTTCTATTTTCTGTCATGTTTGCCTTCTGAGGAAAAGTTTTAATCCATTAAAAAAAAAAAAATTTACGTTCCGTCAAATTTCTATTTGCTGTTTTCCGGTTTTTAGTGTTTGTATGGCTTAGGGAAAGTTTCTTTTTTTTTTTTTGCTGCCTGTTTCATTTTTAAATAAAAAGAACCACACACACTTCACGTGGTAAAATTAAACCAAGGAGCTGGTCGTAAAACCCCAGCCCTTGAGCAAGACCAACGGTGGGTTCATCACCACCTTGGCTTAGCTTTGCATCCATTTCCCCGATTGTCACTGTTGTTAGGCGTAAATCCTGACGAAAGCTGACCGAGTGTTGCTGGGGTGATTCCCATGCACGCGAGGATAAGTCTTCTATGGTAGGTGTCATTAACAGGACAATCCCCCCTTCCGTACCGCCTATGTTCCACGTACCATCTGCTCTCACGTACCTATAGTTTCCCTCTCGTAAGGGCGGGTATATAGAGAGGTTGGTATATCGGTCCGGCAATGGTATATTGAAGGGGCGACCATTTATGGGAGTCATATGAGCCAACATCATGCATTTAAACGTTCTTCAAAACTTGCAAAAACAAAACAAAACATCAAAATGCACTAAACCAGTTTAGGACACACTATTTAATCCTTAAAAGAGATAATCACGGTTTGTGTATGTGTGTGTTCATTTTTGCTTAGTGTAAACAAAAAGAAAAATCATCATAAATGAGATAAAAATCTGCTTAGCTAGTAGAAGAGCACCACAATGGTGCTCACCCGTAGCCAAGCCCAATCACGGGCGGATGCTATGGGGAGTATCCAAGGAGGCACAAGTCACCTCCGGTATAGCCCCAAGGATTTGGTCATACCACCTTGGCGGCCTGACACACAAGGCAGTCCCCTCCGTGCCTCGACGAAATGGGACTATAGGGGCACCTCTTCGAGGAGCACTCCTGTTCAGCATAGCACTCAACACACACCCTTCCATGAGGGGTACAGTCATAGGAGAGCTCCCTTAGATGCTCGCTATGAGCGGTCATCGCGCGATGAAGCGCTAGGTCAACATAGGGTTCAACGGGAGGAACCACATCATTACACTATCCCTCCTTCACCCCCTCTAGTTGTCAGGACTACAAGGACAAATCCAGAGCACAAGGCTCCTCAAGCAGGGTGAGCCAACGCCACTCGTCCCTCTTTCACTTATGAAAGGGGGTATGAGGAAGACCCCTACCTTCCTCGAGAGCAATATACAGTGCGAGAGCAATATGCCTCCGCACCTGCTATCTATCAGGACCACTCACTGAGGCCAGAGCCTCGGATAAATGCCACTACCTCCAACAGAGGGAGGCTGCCTATAGATATCTTGGATCACTATGACCAAGATAGATATGTCAGAGAGGCATCTAACCCTTCTAGACATGAAGCGGGAAGACCAACTATCTTAGAATCTATCAAGCATTTCGCACATCGGATGCAACTCACGCAACTTGAGCTAGAACGACAACAGTTAGAGCAATGGTATCTTCTAAATAAAGAGCACCTTCTACACCGAAGGATGAGTTGCTCCAACACACTATGCAGGAGAAGACTCCAACCCCTCACACACATAAGACAAAACATTTTGAGGGCACAACCCATGGGGGCGAGACAGGTCATCGCGACCTCATCAAACGCTACCCCCAACACCTCCTAGACAGGAGCGGGAGGCTACTCTCCCGATTCCTAAAGCCCCCGCCTCCTAGACATGAGCGGGAGGCCGCTCCTATAACCAATGATGGGTGCCTTCCTCAGACATCCACCCAGGTTTATGAGCCACCCTTAGAAATTCATCAAGAAGCCTCTAAGGAATCAGAGTGAGAAGAAGAGTGGGATGAACTACCCTACCAAGGCATGGGGGGTGCTATCTGGCCACCCCTCCATAGGCCCCAAGTTCCTCAACAAGAACCAACCAAAGAGGAGGAGCTCAAGTCTCCCGATACATGCAAAGCACTAGAGCACTTAGAGTCGGTAGAGACCAAGATTTTGGAGCTCCCAAGGCCCAACTTACATGAGGCTCCTTTCGAAGAGGATCAAACTTTAACCATAGGGCTACCTGATGATGTAGTCCTCCATGTCTCAGAATCTCCAGATTCTGATGAGCTATACTCACTGGTCGAAGGTGAGGATAAAACAGAGATAGCCCACAACAATCACATGCGACAACATCGACATCCTATAAATATCGATGAAGCATGTCAACAGATAAACATAATACTAGGGCATGAGTGGCACGTTAACCCACCGTAGTGGGACCAAGCATTACATCCGACACTTTGGGCACACAAAGATCAATTTCAACCCAAAGACCTCATAGCAACATCAGTATCGAGGGTAGACCCTGTCCTCATATCCGTGCATAGGGCCGATCCATTCATGCCAATCCCTCCAGAGCCAGATCCGGAGCACAAATACCATCAAGTCAGGGGTACCTCTATCCCTTGAAGAGCCATAGTCCAAACCCAAAAAGCTCCAAGGATTCTCGCAATCGCTTGGTCACCCCAAAAGCTCCAAGGATTATCGCAATCACTTGGTCACCCCAAAAGCTCCAAGGATTATCGCAATCACTTGGTCACCCCAAAAGCTCCAAGGATTATCGCAATCACTTGGTCACCCCAAAAGCTCCAAGGATTATCGCAATCACTTGGTCACCCCAAAAATGCTCCAAGGATTCTATAATCGCTTGGTCAATCCCAAAAATGCTCCAAGGATTATCGCAATCGCTTGGTCAATCCCAAAAAGGCTCCAAGGATTCTTGCAATCGCTTGGTCAATCCCAAAAATGCTCCAAGGATTATCGCAATCGCTTGGTCAAAACCCAAAAAGGCTCCAAGGATTATCGCAATCGCTTGGTCAAAACCCAAAAATGCTCCAAGGATTATCACAATCGCTTGGTCAAATCCCAAAATGCTCCAAGGATTTCCACAATCGCTTGGTCAAAAATCAAGAAAATTCAAAAACAACAAAAATTTTTGCATTTCATTTCTAGGCATACTCAAATTCATCAATAGAGAGCTCTTCTCGCACCTCATCTTCATATTCACCAAAATCAATACATCAAAAATACAAAAATACATAGCTGCATTAAAGCATTGCATCCATACATTGCATATTTGTGGTCGTACGGGTCAAAGGCACCATAGGCTGTAATTGCTCTGCTAGTCCATCTTGTTCCACCCTGTTCCATTTTTACAAAAACAACAAAACACCATGCATTGCTTTTTACCACACTAGAGTCAGTGGTCTTTTAATGTATCAAGGATTTCGTGATTCAGTCATCATTTTGCTCTTTAGCCATGTAATGTATCAAGTCAGACAGATTTTACGAAGGTAGAGTTACACTTGAAATACACCTTGTTACGTAACATCCCAACACAAATTAAAACACATAAAAATTCCCAAGTTGTGTGAACGAAAGATGAAACCTGCGCAGTAATCCAGGTCACCATAAGTGAAACGGTTATCTTGCTCATCCCCCCATGTGAATGGTCCTAGAATGCTGAGAATTGACAAAAGGACAAGCTCTTTCCTATCCATTCACCTCCATATACGAGTGGTTTTCACCACTACCAAATCCCAATCATAGTTGGTTCCCAAAGTTGTAAGGATTTGTACTACACGTCCCTGCCAAGGATGGGTAGTCATCCCCAAGACCTAAAGGGATCAACACCATTCACAAACAAAATTCCAACAAATCATCATCCTAAAACTTTCCATTCACCTGTGATCTCCAAGTTGTAAGGATTCGTACTATCCGCCCCTAACCAGGATGGGTAGTCATCCCCAAGGCCTAACAGATCAATGCCCTTGCTCCATAATCTCCATCATCCCCTTGGTCCCCAACGTCGTAAGGATTCGTACTATCCGCCCCTAACCAGGATGGGTAGTCGTCCCCAAGGCCACAAGGATCAAGGCCACTCACAAGCTCAAATTCACAATACTCAAAACACAAAATCAAATAACAGTGGTTATCACCACTATTCAAAGTCCTTGCTCAAAAAGAATTAATAAATAGTGATCTTCATCACTATATAGACGAGCAACTTTCTAAATCATTCAGCCAACAAATATCCTGAACTTGAATCCCCGGAATTCTTAGCATTCGAAAACCATCTAGGTGATCCTCATTACAGGTTTGGTTGATAGCCTATCCGGCAATGGTGGTATCCTACCCGCATGACGATATGTTTGTCACATTCACTTTGCATGTGTGCGGACCAATGTTTGCATAAGGATGAGCTAGCTTATGGTATCCTGGATAACACCGTAGATTAATCTAACTAAATACAACAAAGGAGTTAGTGGAGCTAATTAGGTGATCCTCGATACGAGGTTCGGTTGAAAGCCCATCCGGCACTGGCGGTATCCCGACAAATACCACATAAATGAACTCAATTGCACACACAGGGATGTGAAATAGCTTGGTCAAAAACAAGTCCGATTCATACCTTGTTCAAAAGTCTTGTAAGATAAAGTACAGTCATGGCTAGTAAGTTAAAACCGTTTGAGTCTCAGAAAACCTTAGCTACATTTCTAAACCAATTGCACTACTTTTCATCCTTACAATACCATCAGAAAATACAAAAAAAGAAAAACCACATGTATACATACAAAGTCATGCATCACAGCAATCGCCTAAAAAACAAAATAATAGAGTTCTAAATAGTCTATGGTGCCATAGCCAAACATCACAAAGTCCATCCATCCATTTCATTTCCGCATATCACATATAAATCAAAAACATTTGCATTCATCACAAATGCATCCATCAAAATAAATCAACATACAACAATCGCATTTATCATACCATATGCATACATCAAAATAAAGTAGCATGCATCCATCAACATCAATCATTGTGCATAACATAAAATCATGACATATACACAAAGCAAGAAACTCAAAACAACAAAAACATCTCAAAAAAAATGCAACACAAAAACAAAGCAATAAGCATTGCCGGACACAAGTGCTCTTGCACTTAACCTCTTGGCATAAAAAAATCGATGTCGGGGCTCAAATTGTCACTTTCCTACTTCCCCAAGAAGGCTATCATAGCCGGACCGCTCCACGGGAAGATGGGTTTTCGACGATTTCACCCCATTATGGCATCACCAAAAGGGTTAACACCCACCAAAAATAGGTCCAAATGTCGGGAAATTGCACGTGCTTAAACGGTAAAACATCTAAAGGCACCCTTGCACAAGTCATCTTGGGTCAAGCGACTCATCGCTTTTCTCATGAAGGTCATTCCCTCATCGATTCGTCGCTTGAGGGGGTAGTCACACTTAGTCACCAATCAACAAGCACACACCCAATCAAGGCAATGGCATGCATTCAAAGAATCATTGACAAAGACAATCACGCTCCTGCTTGGGGCAGTAAACAAGCAATCATCAAATTGATCAAACACTTGGTATTCCCGAAGCATGAACACAAGGTTCCCCTGTGGACAAAAGGTTACGCCCTTTGCCTAATCATGACTGATCAATGTCCAAGCTCAAGTCACACCTCACCAAAATAGGTTAACACTTGAAATCAAATTCCTTAGCTCGTCAGAAGCAAGGATTCAAGAATGCATGCCCTTTCCATACTTGGGGCATCAAAAGTTGGTTAGGTTACCAAGAAACCCTAATCATTAGTGCTTTGGTTATCTATTTTTGCTCAGCACTACGTCACCCGTAGCGCTTCCCAAAAAGGGGCATCTGTAGACACCAAAACAGCACCAATCCGATTATGTGACTACAAACACTGATCGCATTGACACACACAGCTTTCAGGGCAGCCCTCAGAGGTCAAACAGTGGTCCTAGCCACTTACATAGCAGTTTAGAAGGTCCAAAATGAACAAAGCAAAGATGGTCGTTTTAACAAGCCTTAAGCAAGAACAAGCCTTTATCAAAAGCAAGCCTTTATCAAAAGCAAGCCTTTATCAAAAGTAAGCCCCAAAACAAAGCCTCGGTCGAAGTGTCGCGATATCACGACACTTCGGCCCCAAAACAAAGCCTCGACCGAAGTGTCGCGATATCGCGACACTTTGGCCCCAAAACAAAGCCTCGACTGAAATGTCGTGATATCACGACACTTCGGCCCCAAAACAAAGCCTCGGCCAAAGTGTCGCGATATCGTGACACTTCGGCCCCAAAACCAAGGCCCGACCGAAGTGTCACGATATCGCGACACTTCGGCCCCAAAACCAAGGCACAGCCGAAGTGTCGCGATATCGTGACACTTCGAGCCCAAAACCAAGGCCCGATTGAAGTGCCACGATATCGCGACACTTCGGGCCCAAAACCAAGGCCCGATCGAAGTGTCACGATATCGCGACACTTCGGGCCCAAAACCAAGGCTCGGCCGAAGTGTCGCGATATCGCGACACTTCGGGCCCAGAACAGAACCCCGACCTAAGTGTCGCGATATCGCGACACTTCGGGCCCAGAACAGAGCCCCAGCCGAAGTGTCGCGATATCGCGACACCTCGGGCCCGAAGGGGAGCCCCGGCCGAAGTGTCGCGATATCGCGACGTCGCGATACTTGGGCAAGGACTCCCATCTTCGCGCCAAGGTGGACTTAACCAATTAAAGGCAGACATTCAATCAATCAGAGGCGACATTCAATCAATCAAAGGCAAATTTAATCAATCAAAGGTAGAAGTCAAGCATTCAAAAGTGTCGTTAAAGCCATCAAGGCAGACATTCAACAAGTGGCAGCCAAGAACAGTCAGTTATTGCCGCCTGCTATGCATGCGCGCGTAGGTGGGCAGATTGGTCGTTGGAAGACTGTCACGAGGGCAGTCATGTAAGCCCTAGTCAAGGCGGAGTCTCCTCCCTGTTAAGAAGGCATGGCCGCCACGTGGCATCCCTGCGTGCCCTTTTCAAAGAGACCCCGTGGGTCTATAAAATGGTGGATTTTCCCACCCAAAAGGACAAGCAGGTAGACATTTCGAGCAACGAAGTGCTGCCAAACCAAGGACCCGATCGCATTCCTTTCTGATTCATTCTTCTACACCAGCAATCTCTTTCGAAGGAGAGGTTATTGGTGGTTGCTAGAAGGTGAACCCGGACCTTAATACCCGACAGTGGATCATAACATTCCATTAATTCGATGACAACTCAACCTGAAAGATTTTGGGCCCTTCCTTAGTGGATTGGCGCCGTAATCAAGTTCTAACGGGGGCGGCCCGCTTGGGCACCCCACACCTTTTTGCCAGTTTCATATTTTGCCATTGATCTCATGCTTTTCATTGCAGCATTACGTTCTATGCTATTCTGTTAGACGCATTACGTTCTACGTTCTACGTTCTGTCATTTTAGTCTATTCGTTCATTACGTGCTTATTCTGTTAAACGTGCAGGTCATTTATATTCATTTTATTCACTGTTTTCAATGATCTTAGGCATACATCTTTCACTAATGTCAAGAAGTAAATGTTTCATTTTAACACAGGTGCTACTAAATGGTTTGCTGTTTCTCTGAACGCAGGATAAGCAGCAGCAAGCAAAGACACGTTAACATCAGCGACGGCAATACTTTGGCCCGCCCACTTTGCATGTGGGCATGCGGAAAGAAGATCAATGTGCACAATTGTAACAAAGATCCATTTAATGCTCCTAGCCCCTAAAAAGGGAGGAGACGTCTTTGTAACCGAGGATAAGAAAATTGAATAAAGAGGGTTGTGCTTTCATACATCTTTCTTTCATTTCCAATTTATCTCCTTTCTTTGTTTCGTGCATAGGATTAAAGCGTTATATCTTGTCTTATATTGCATAGCTATAGTGTTTCTCTTATTTTTGGAATCTCATGCTTTCAATCTCTATCTCACCTATTTGCAGCTTTGAAAACCTTTAATTTATTGCCTTGAAACCATAGTAGGTGACTTCAATTCTCCTTCATGATGCCCTCTATAAATTTGAATTTTTGCAGCTAGTAATGTTGTCCTAATTACTTCCTTTCCATAGTTAATTTTTGCAATGAAATTTTGTCTTTGAAACTAAAACATGTGGTAGGTAATTCCACCAAATTGTAGCTAAGGTTTCCTTCAAAAATCCTTCAGTATTATACTATAGATTCAAAAAACCCCTATCGTCGAATGAGCCTTCTAGACTTCAAATGAAATCTTCAAAAAAATTAGGTTTGGTAGTAATGTTTGTGTCCTTTCTCCTTCAACCTCCTTGTTAAATTCTGACTTCAATCAAGGTCTTCTTCTCAAGAATCTAGAAGTCTTGAGGTCTTCACCAATATCCTCCAAAATTTTGCAAACTTCTTACCAAATCCTTCTCTTTTGGGCTTGTTGTCGGATAGCGATAATTGTCCCAAAAACTTCCTTTATCAGGAACTTTTCCTTGCTGGTAAATTTATCCAATGAGTTCTCCTAGGAAATACTTTAATGGCATTCTTCGAATCTCCTTCAATGAGGATCACCAAGCCTTCTCCTTATTTCTCCTTAAGACCTCTTCTCTAGGATCTTCACTCTCATAGCTTCTATGGTCTTCCTACGGAGACCTTTCCTTCAACCTTATTTTGGGGAAGTATTGGCAATGAGATCTTCCTCTTGAATCTCTGAATTCTGCTACTTTAGTAATGATAATTTTGCTATTCCTTTATCACTTTCAAAACTAGAAGTTCTTCAATGGGACCTTCTATGGATTTCTTCAACTTCTTTAGGCTTATTTCTTCATTTTTTTATCTATAGTCTTTTATGGAGATCACCAACCTACAATATCTTTCAAAAATCCTTTAAAATTTGAATTCACGTGGCTCTATTACCATGACCTTAGATCTTTTGTATCTGAATAGTGGATCAAGTGATTCATAGGCCCACTCATCTCTCGAGTTGCCAAAAAACTTAGATTTATCAAAGCTAATATTAAACAATGGAATGAGGAATTTTTTGACAACATCTTTGTTAAACAATAGAGTATTCAAAGGCAACTATCTGGCATAGAAGAGATTCTTTAGAATGGCAATTCTTCACCAAAATTTAGACACACTGGAAAAGAGCTCTTATCTAAATTTCACAACATCCTGGCCTATGAAGAAGCCTTATGGAGGAAAAATTCTAGAGCAACATGGCTAAAAAAATGGGAGTCCAACACCAAATTCTTCCATGCAACTACCCATAGACATAAAATCTTCAATATAATTAGGAAACTAACTAAGGTTTATGGGAATATAATTGAAGATATTTTAGAGATCATATATGAAGTTATCACCCACTTTAATGACCTCCTAAGTCCAAGTAATTTATATTCTTCTCAAGCAGTTGAAAGATTACTAGCCAACATTTCCCATATGATCTCTCCCAAACTAAATTCCCTCTTATTACAATCATTTTCTCATGATGAAAATATAAATACATCCTTATCTATGGTTGGAGATAAGACCTTGGGTCCTGATGGATTCCTAGCCCTCTTCTTTCATAAATTATAGAATATTGTTGGCCTTGATATTGTTGTAGCCATCCAATAAATCCAAAGATATAATCACATTCTAAAATATGTCAACTCCACCTTCCTAGCCCTCATACCTAAATTCATAGATGCCAAGTATCTCTTAAATTTTAGGCCCATTAGTCTATGCAATGTCACATATAATATCCTTACCAAGGTCATAGCAAATAGGATGATAACAATCCTCCTCCTTATCATCAACCCAAGCTAAGAAAGCTCTATTCAAGGGAGGCTCATCACATATGGAATCATCATGTTTATGAAATTATCCACTCAATTTCTAAAAGAGAGAAATTTAGGTTATTTATAAAGTTGTACATGAATAAAGCCTTTCATAGGGTGTCGTGGGTGTTTTTCTTCTCTATCCTATCCAGGTTTAGCTTTCATACATATTTGGTTGAGCTCATCAAATAATGTATCTCATCTACTAGCTTCTCTATAATTTTCAATGGGTCACCTATCGACTACTTAAAGAGTTAGAGGTCTTATGCAAGGAAACCCCCTATCACCCTTTCTTTTCATCATTCTAGCTAAAGATCTAGGCAAATCACTTAAGGTGGTTTATCTCCAAGGATCCATCTCTGGAATCAAAGTAGCCTCATATCTTAATACTATAACACACCAATAATTTATTGATGACACTATCCTTGCCACCTTATCCTTTGTTCCCCAAGCCAAAGCTATCAAATCCACTCTTAACCTCTACTAAGAAGCTACAGGGTAAAATATCAACTACCTCAAAAAATAGGTTTTTTTTTAATACCCTTATTGGAAGGTAGCTCTAGATAACCAAAATCCTTGGCTGCACCATCTCAAATCTTCCATCTACCTACCTTGGCCTTTTGCTCTTCTCTATATGTACTTTGGAAAACCTTTGGAATAATGTCATTGAAAGTTTTCACGAAAATCTTGTGATATAGAAAGGGTAATTTTAAGCCATGTCGAGAAATCCACTCTAGTTCAAGCTTACCTTCAAAGTATCCTAATTTTTTTCTTTCGCTATTCAAAGCCCCTTCCTCCATTTTTCACAAAATTAAAAAAAAAATCAAAAAAACTTCCTATGGTATAGTTCTAAAGCTCATAGAATATTTTTGTTGGTTTCTTGGGACAAGGTCTACTCCAAAAATGAGTAGAGAGGGCTATGATTTAGACAGACCAAATAGATGAAATTAGATCTCATAGCCAAACAAGGATGAATACTTCTCACCGATGAGAAAGCAATATTAATTTATATCATCAAGAGCAAATACATTTGGTAGAACAATAGGCTCCTGTATGAGGCCACTATTTCTAAAGGATATGCATTTTGGAACTACATTCTAAAATCTAGGCACCTTATCCAGAAAGGGGTTAGATGGAAACTAGAAAATAGCTCAAGCATTAACTTCTAGAAGGGCCCATGGATTATAGATACTCCCCTTATAGAACACCCATATATGATCATCTTAAAGCCTATCATTGACCACCTCTTTGGAAGCAAATTTTGCAACTTTATGGTTAACAACCACAAGATAAAAGCATGGAAAATAATCCCTCATAACAACTTAAATGAAATATAGGTGAGATCTATGAAGGACCTTTCCAATATTCTAAGAACCTATGTCATTACTAATGTTAATTTAGATGATTCTCCAATCTGGAAAGTAACTAAATATGGGTAGTTTTTAGTCAAATATGCCTACTATATTTTTAAGGACAATAGGAGTAATTTTTTTCCTATCAATATCATTTGGCTTAAGCATCTCACCCACAAGATTACTTTCTTATTTTAGCTAGAGGTTTGAAATAAAATTCTCATTATCAATAACCTTCAATCCAAAGGAATGACCATTCCTAATAGGTGTTACCTATGCAATTCCAACCCTGAGTCCACTCACCACCTTTTTCTTGCTTGCCTATTTTCTTTAAGTGTTCTTCATTCCATTATCATTACCTTTGGGACCATGTGGGCCCACCCTTACTTCATCACTGACCTTTGCCTCCAATGGCCTTCTTCTTCATTGGTCAATACCTCAAATATATTTGGTCTTTTTGCCTCCCTCATTATTTATGGGAAATTTGGAGAGAGAAATTTTTAGAGCCTTTTGTAATGTCTCTAAGGATAATATTTTTGCTATAATATGAGTGATTTCTATAACTAAATAAAAATATTATTTGGTTCCCTCTTCTGAATCTCAAGAACCCATTGTAGAGTCTAGACTAGTTGTTTTATTAAGTCTCTCCCCCTCCCCCATTGCTCCTCCTATTGACAGATCAATAATCAGGTGGTCCCCTCCCCCAGTGGATTAGATCATATTAAATTTTGATGGAGCAGTTAAAGGTAATACTATACATGTTGATGTTGGTGGTGTCTTCATAGATAACCAAGGTTAAATTCTTCTTGCTTATGCTGAAAATATTGGTATTCAAACCAATCAGTTTGCTTAGGATAGGGAAATATACCAAGGGTTAACTCTTCTTTATGGTCTCTCCTCATCCATTATTATCATAGAGGGTGATTCAATAAACACAATAAATTACCTCAAAGGATCCCAACCTCCCTCCTAGTGTGTCTAAAACCTCATTGAATAATCCAAGTGATCTTTACAAAAACTTAGCAACTATGTTATTCAACATGTTTATCATGAGGGTAATCAAGTCGTAGATGCCATGGCTAATCTAGGTTTGTCCCAAGAAATTATTATTATCTACTACAACAAATTTTACCAATCTCTAATTGGAGACAATAATACTAGGAGTCATTCTTTGCTTTCACCCCTTCATATTGAATCCTTTCATCACTATGTTTCTTGAGATTATCATCTAGTTTTTTACTTTCAGGTTGAGTCTCATTGCACCTCTAGTGTGAGACATTTATATGGATATAATTATTTGGATCAACCTTTATTCCCTTGAACTTTAGATTATTTCTATCCCACTCCACATCACTCAACCGAGATCTTGGTTGTGGACCAGTGCTAGATTTTTCATGTATCTTACCTTGATGGCCTCCCTGTCTCACTTTCATACACCTAGCCTAATATTGTCATGTGATCATTTTTGCTCTCCTAAAGGCCTTTATTGGAGAGCTAATCCCCTTCATTGGTCTACTAATCATATATGTTCTAGCCCTATCCATATCATCATTGTTTGGTCCTTCGAAACCTATCACCACGTTTTTGGTAATAATTTCAAAATATGGACCTATTTTTTCAATCACCTCCCTTGAACTTTCTTGTGGACCCTCCACATAACTTTCTCATGTTGGTTTATGTAAAATATTAGAACTCGCATTGCAAGTGTCATTAACTTATTGGTTATCATAAAGCCAATTCCTTCCCTCCTTTTTCCTAATATAGGTGACAAATATGAAGAGGATTTCTCAACATGAGGACAATCACCAATGGCTATGGTGTGAATTATTTTTAGGATCATCAACATACACATTGGTGGTTTGTCAATTATTTTGACTAGCCAAATATATGGTCCTTTAAGATTAGTTTGTGCTCTGTTTGTTGCCTATGGCATTCAATTCTACCTTGTTATCTCCTTGAACATTGGCTTCCTAAACCTTCCCTCTTGGTGGTTCTTAAAGAATTGTGTTGCTAACTCGAGTCACCATATCTATCTTCCATATCACCAAACCTTACACAACCCTATCTATTTTCTTGTTTATGCCTTGCTTCCCCCATCTTTGATTATGGTTTACCATGACTATAGGTTTGAACCTAAAGTTCTTCAACTAGGTGCAATTATAGAAGGGATTTTCAAGGACCATGGGCTCCTCCCTTTCCTCAAATATTTTAAGGGCAATGACATGGTGTTGTCTTAGGAACTTATTCATGGGAAGATGGTAGATTTTTTATCAAAGGGCTCAAATTCACCATAATTATCAATCTGTTTGTAGAAGTCACAAGGCTCCCTAATGATGGGGATATTTTTCAGTGAGAGAAACACTCCTTGGTTGTCAAATTATCCTTCTTCCATTTCAAAGGGGACAAGATTGGAAGAGATAAAGGTATTATAGTCAAGGAGTCCCTTCCCAAGCCATGGGATAGGGTAATGGTTCCTATCATTTAGTATTTCATGGTGGATGGTCCAAGTTCCATATGTAGAAGTTTCCATATTGAATTTTTTAATTAGTCAAGAATTTTTAGAAAGGATCTTCCTCCTTGCCTATCCACCAAGGTCTCCATATTATCATTTACAATCATGTTCTTCGAAGGTAGTCTTAAAAGGTAATTATTTCCTATGCTGGAAGCCCATAAGCCTATCCTCAAGTTATTAAGTCCAATATTTGTGATAGCCTTCTCTTAGAAGAAATTTATGGAGCTACCCAAAAGCATATCTCTCCCAAAACCAACTGAATTCTAGAGTTTGGATCTTAAGTAGAAGAAACTCCTCCCACAATGAATCATAGGTTTGAAATTGTTCAACCCATAGAAAATATTAGTTTGAAAAATGTAATTCCCCCATAATACTTGAAAAAAGCTTGAAAATTCTAAGGATTCTCCCACCATGCTTCACAAAGTCAAATATGATGATATTTTTGTCTAGTCCTCCTCTCAAAACAGAGCCCCTCAGAGTGGCTCCTCCAAGCTATCCAACCATAACCAATAGAGAACGTGCATCCCTTTCATCACTAAGAAATAATACATTCATGAGCTTGATAACTTGATGAGTGCTATGTCTAGAGTACCCAAAATGAATGCATCTCTATTGCAATAGGACATAGTAATCTTGGAATAATTCAAGAATAAAATCAAGGGTTATGAACAAGTGAATCATGTGGATACCCTTTCTCCTGGTGATGATGAATATTGACCATCCCTTTGGTTCTTCTCTTTTGTGATACTCTCCCTATTTTTTGGGTGGCCCCCACATTTTTGTTTTAGTTGTTGTTTTTTCTCTTGAACTTACCTCAAGAAGACAACCTCCCTTGATTCCAATGTTGGGTCTTATCTTTTTATTTCTAGGAGACTTGATGGTATTTTGATGTAAAATGTTTAGGGATCATTTCAAAACTTCTTCCTCCAATAAATAGTAAATAAATAAACTTAGAGGCCATAATTCCCTCTCTAATATGTCAAGAGATCTAGAACATAGTCACCATATAATATTCATCAATGTATTTTTAATTAGCACCATCAGCATTTGTACCTTTTTCAACATTTCAAATCAATAAATATTCCACATAAATTCTAGGGGTAACCTACTCATGCTATTCTACATACTCATACATTTTTATTTCCTATTTGGGGGCACTCATCAGGAAAAACATACATACTAATTTCTCTTTCATACATTTTGTTAGTAAAGGTCCTTTGGGCCATGCTTCTCATAGCATGACATACATTTATTCAATAAAGTCCTTTGGGTTATGCTTCTCATAGCATTAAATATATTTTCTTAGTAAAATCCTTTAACCCATGATTCTCACGACATGACATAAATTTTCTCAGTAAAGTCCTTCAAGCCATGCTTCTTACAATGTGCCATATATTTTCTCAATAGAGTCCTTCAGGCCATGCTTCTCACAACATGACATACATTTGCTTAGTAAAGTCCTTAGGCTATGCTTCTCACAACATGACATATATTTGCTCAATAAATTCCTTCAATACATGCTTCTCACATCATGAATAAATTTGCTCAATAAAGTCCTTTGGACCATACTTCTCATAGCATGACATACATTTGCTCAGTAAAATTATTTGGGTCACACCACTCATAGTGTTAAGCATTACTAGCAATTACTAACAACTAATTTAACTAACCATAATACATATATCTTGTATATATTACAGGTACCTCATCATATCTTAAGTGCTTATATTTTATGCAATATCTTAGGCCACCCTTTAAGCATGATGAGATTTTATTCCATTTCCCTTAGTGCTTGTCCATTATCATGGATCTTAGGCAACCACTTAAGAATGGAATTATCACATCCTTTTAGCACTTGTCCATAACTATTTTTGGGATCAAAGGATACCACTAAGATCATTTCTTAAATATGTGCACTTACCTCATGATGAGCTCTGTATATGCTCATTTTTTGTACTACTTTCCCTATGAACTGCGACACTTATTTCTATAGATATGTATGTTTTATGAGAATTTTATATATGTTTAACAATTTATTTTGCATGATATTTAATATTTGTTTTGAGTGTATTTTTGTGTAGATTTCATAGAATTTGTTGTGTGTTAGCATGTTTACATCGAGGTCCCACTCGGACCTAGCACTTTCAATTTCATGATGGCAAAATTAAAGGTAAAACATCTATAGTACACCGGTGTGAAGTGCTAAGTCAGGCGCTCGATTCCCTTTGAAGCACCCGATTCCTATTTGGTGCTTGACTGACGGGTGCCCGATTCCCATTTGGTGCTTGACTATCGAGTTCCTGATTCCTATTAGGCACCTGACTCCCATTTTGGCGCCTACTTCCCGACTTCTACAGATAAGGTGCCTGATTCCCATTGAAGCCAAATTCTAGCATGACCTTGTTGTCGGTAAAATAGAATGTGATTTCAGCAAAGGATGTGGATGGAGTCTCAATGTTGGATCTAGACCAGGGACAATGTCAAAGATGATTAGCTATCTATTTTTTAGCTGTTATGTAAAAATCTATGTAAATCGAGTAAAGCAAATATCAGATGTATTCTGATAAAATAGAATACACTGAAATAGTCTAAAAAGCTTGATATTTTACTCGATTCCCTTTATTCATGCATACTATTGTAAAATAGAATCAAACATTTGATTTATTTCCAATTTGTAATAGGGCATGGCCGCATATCTTATAAATATGCAGGCCACCCCTGAAAACGTGATCCCAGATTTTTCTTGTACCTATCCTGCTACAATTTCAATAAAATATTTCTGAGTCATTTCTGATTAAATCAACTTGCATCCGGTGAATGATTTAATGCGGGCAGAACCTGTTGGAAGCGTGGGCCCACTCTCAACAGTGTTCTTCCCTTACCTTTTCCCTATTTTCTATCTTTTTCAATTCTATTTTATTTCTTGTAGCTTAATTTTAATTTCTATTATTTCCCCTATTTTGTTGTAATTTCCAGCAAGTGTGCAGTTTCAGTTTCTGAATATAATTTAGTCATGTCTTTGATAGTGTAGGATAGATTAGTGGTTTGGAAACTAAATCAGAACTCCAATGAAACACCAACACCCCCAAACCATAAATCTGAGGGACTCATCTCATTGGAGGGAATTACAAGCATATATTGTGCAAGGTTGCTCACAAGTCTATGAGCTACCCCGGGTTGACAAATTAAATGAGGCAATGAATCTGAATGTAGAAAACTAACCAATGTTTTTGCCCAATATTTTGGCATCATTTTCGAGGAGTAGCCTATTGTAATTTCTTTTTCTGAAGGAAGCATGTTAGTAGTAGTTTAGGTTGCTACCTACAGAACCTCCATTTTAGCTTTGTATGAGTCCACCTAAGAATAGAGGACCAAATGGTCATTTTGTTAAAAACAAAGATATTTCTCAAAAGTATTCTGCTTCAACTGTACCTGATCCTGAGATTGAAACCTCTTCTCCACAATCTCCACCTATGCATTGGCTTGAACATCCAATATTTGCATAGGATCCTTCTAAAACAAATCAACAAAATCTTAGAGAAGGATCTGAGATAAGTAGAGTTCAGTCTGAGGAAGACTTATTGAACTTTCAATGTTGGCAAGTAGTTAGAGAAGGAACTATATCAAACATAGATTTAGTAATCCTTCTGTAGGATAAGAGAAATGAACTAGAAGCCTTGAAAGCTGCTTTGAACGTAGTTGGTGTAGATACCCTATTCACAGATAAGATGGTTGATGCAGAGGAAGCATCCACTAGTTTTAATTTTCCCATAGGAGAGGCACGAGGAGACCACAAGATGAAACATATCTCCCCTACCCACCTTCCAATATTTAGAGGACTACCAATAGAAGATCCAGATCTATTTTTGTTTAAATTTTATGTCCTATGCAGATCAGTGGATTATACGACTGATGCCCAAAAACTAAAATTATTCCCTTCCACTCTTGATGATTCAGCTTTACGTTGGTTCATCAGTTTGGGGGATAAACAGATAACTACCTGGGAAGAATTGAAGAAACTTTTCCTAGATCAGTACCAAGATTTTGGTAGAGCACGTGATGCAAGGGAAGAAGTCCTAGACATGACACAAAGGGAAGGGGAATCTATGGAGGAATATTGGGATAGGTTCAACTTTAATTTGCAAAGATCACCCCATTCGAAACTAGGAGACAGGTCCTTAAGAAGCATTTTCTTAAAGGGACTTACAAATGAATCTCTGGAAGCCTTAAACATGATTTTTGGAGGGGATATTTATCAACATCATATGGATGATATTCAGCATTTGTGTCAAAACTTTTCAAGAAGGAAAGGTAAGTTGACCCCTAGAAATATCAAACAATCAGCCACTATCACTAAAATAGAAATAGGCAATATGCTTGAAGACCTCAAGAGTGAGATGTTATCATCTCTGGCTCTTCAAATGGACACCCTTCTGCTTCAGAAAAAGAAGTAGGAGAATGAGGCAACATTGGCCTACTTTTGTCCTAAATGCAGGGGAAAACACCCTAGAAATGAATGTCCTAAAAACAAAGTTTGAGTGTGTGTTGTATGTTCAAAGGATCACAAAATAAAGTTGTGTCCATAGTTATCAAAACCTAGAGAGGAACCTGAGGTAGTAGAAGCATACTTCATGGGTAATAGGAGAAACTGGTAGTAGTCTCCTATGGGAAACAACATGCCAATAGGAATGCCATATTATGGGGGTAGCAATTTTTAGAACCAAGGTCAAGCTCAGCCACCCAATATGGGCTGGTGGGGACAACAACCTTGGAATTAGTATCCCCAAGGAGCAAATCCTTACAACCCCTATCCATGGATGCAATACCAGTAGCTTGGGTAGTAGTGGAGGAACCATAATTCTTGGAATCAAAACCCACAATAGGCTGCTCCAGTTCCACTATAACCAACCCTGCCAGCTCCTCCTGCTTTCAGGCCTGCTCAACTACCAACACAACCTATAACCAATCCAAATAACAAACAACAACCAACTTATCAAATGGAGAATGAGATGTACCCCATGTACAATATTAAAGTAGATTGTAGTCCAATACAATTAAGGTCAGGGAAACAAGTAGGTGTAGAAGTCACTCCTCTGGTAGAAGAGGAGGAAAACATAGAATTAGGAAAAGAGGAATCACCTCTTATAGTAGAAGTAGAAGAAGAATCAACACCTGTAAATAATAGAGAAGAGGTTCCACCTTTTCCACAAAGGTTGTAGGAACCCAAAAATCCAATACAATCAGAATTTGATATTCTCTCTAGTCTAAAGAACTTGATAGTCACAATCCCTCTCTTTCAGGCCATCAGAGATATTCCTATCTATGGCAAGGCCATAAGAGAATTGTGCCTGAAGAAACTAGGAAGAAAACCTACAAAGTCAATCAGTTTGGTGGGTTAGTTAGCTGATCTTATGTTAGGGAACACCTACAACCAAAAATACTCAGATCCAGGAAGCCTTGTCCTAACTGTACAAATAGAGGGTTGTGTTTTACCCAATACATTAGTAGATTTGGGGGCTGCCATTAATGTCATGCCCAAAGAAACCATGCAAAAGCTTAAACTATCTAACCTGAAGCCAACCAAGACTATTTTGTAGTTGGCAGATAGGTCTACAGTGCTCCTAGAGGGAATGCTGGAGGATATCACTATTATAGTGGATGCATGGGAGTATCCAATAGATTTCTTAGTGTTACAATCCAAGTCTGGGTTGGGTGGATATCCATTAATCTTAGGTAGACCTTGGCTGGAAATAGTTGATGCTTACATAAGTTGTAGAGATGGCCAAATGACCATTTTTGATGGTCAGAACATAAAAAAATTGATCATCCATCCACCTGCACAATCTACAAAATTGTTGGGAGAACCTAAAAATGAAAATCAGAATATTGGTGGTCTATCAATGATCCAATCTATCATGACACTTGATGAATTGGAAGATGAGAGTGATGAGGATAGGGTAATATCAAATTTTTTCCAAGGAGAACCCTCTTATCCTCCTCCTGAGTTACCATTAGTGGGAGGAAAAGACCACCATATTCAACAAATAGAGGTTGCACCTGGTAGAGTGTTGAACATAGATGACAAGTTGATAGTTGAACAACAAATCAAACTGAAAGAAACATTGGTAAAACATCAATATGCCTTTGCTTGGGAGTATTCAGACATGAGAGGAATAGCTCCTAAAACCTGTACTCATAGGATATATCTAGAAGACCAGGTTAAACCAGTAAGACAACCATAAAGAAGAATGAATCTAACAATGAAGGAAATTATCAAGATTGAATTGCAGAAACTCCTCATAGTTGGGTTCATTTACCCCATTTTAGATAGTGAATGGGTATCACCTTTGGTGGTGGTACCCAAGAAAAATGGCAAGTGGTGAATTTGTGTGGATTATAGGTTGTTGAACAAAGCAACTAAGAAAGACCACTTCCCCTTACCCTTCATAGATCAGGTCCTTGACACCTTATCAGGTAAGAAGTATTTTTCTTTCCTGGATGGGTTCAATGGATATAATCAGATTCAAATAGGGGAAGAAGATCAAGACAAGACCACATTTACTTGCCCTTGGGGGACTTTTTCTTACCAAGTTTTACCTTTTGGTCTGTGCAATGCACCTACCACATTTTAGAGGGTAGTTTTGAGCATCTTCTCTGACATGATTGGAGAAACTATGGAGGTATACATGGATGATTTCACTGTATATGGTGAAACTTTTGAAACAACCATAGAAAATTTGGAGAAAACACTTAAGAGGTGTGAGGAAACTAACCTATCCCTAAGCAATGAGAAATGTTATATGCTAATGCAGGAAGGGATAGTTTTAGGACATCACATTTCTGTAGATGGGATCAAAGTAGATAGGAAGAAGATAGAAGTTATCCAAAACCTACCTACTCCCAAAACATAGAAGGATATCCATAGTTTCCTAGGATCATCTGGTTACTATAGGAGGTTTATAGCAGATTTTAGCAAAACTGCTAAACCCCTGAGCACATTGTTATCAAAGGACATAGAGTTTGTCTAGATAGAGGAATATGAACAAGCATTTAACACCTTAAAGGAAAAATTGATTACTGCTCTAGTACTGAGAGGTCCAAATTGGACCATACCTTTTCACATATATGTTGATGCATCTAACAATGCAATAGGGTCAGTGTTGGGATAGAAGGATGGTGATGATTTCTATGCCATCTATTATGTTAGTAAACACCTCACATGTGTTGAATTCAATTATACTATCATAGAAAAGGAATTTCTTGTAGTTATACATGCTCTTAACAAATTTCATCATTATATCATAGGATATCAGGTTTTTGTACATACTGATCACTCAACTATCAGATACCTGACAAACAAACCTAGGATTAGTGGTAGAATTATTAGATGGTTGTTGCTTTTGTAGGAGTTTGATGTGACAATAGTAGACAAGCCAGGTAAAGATAATGTGGTAGTTGATTTCTTGTCCAGGTTGACACCTCCAGATCATGCAGCTACAGATGACAAATTTCTAGATGAGCATTTGTTTTCTCTGAATGAACAGATACCATGGTACGTAGATATGGCTAATTATTTAGCCATTGGTAAAGTATCCCTTGCACTTTCACCACATGAAAAACAAACTTTAATTGAGAAAAGTGTAGACTTCTCATGGATTGATGGGTGCCTATTTAAAATAGGGCCTGATCAGATCATGAGAAGGTGTGTTGCTAAGAATGAGATAATAGAAATATTGAAGGCTTGCCATGATGAACCTTGTGGTGGCCATTTTGTAGGAAAAATGATTGCATACAAAGTGTTGCAGGCTAGTTATTACTGGCCTACACTATTCAAAGATGCAGCCAAGCATGTGAGCCAGTGTGATCAATGTCAAAGGATGGGCAGACCTACTCTCAGAGATGAAATGCCACTCCAACCACATGTTCACATAGAGCCATTTGATAAATGGAGGATGGACTTTGTAGGACCCATTAATCCATAGTCAGCAGGTAAGAGGTTTATCTTAGTTTGTACTGACTATGTGACCAAGTGGGTTGAAGTGCAGGCTTTGCATGATTCAAAAGAGAATACTGTAGTAGACTTCTTGTACTCATCTATTTTCACAAGGTTTGGGGTTCCAAGGGAGATCACAACTGATCAAGGACCTCAATTTACTTCAAATATGATTCAGGAACTCATGCAACAATATAAAATCAGGCATAACAAAACCACTCCCTACCACCCACAGGCAAATGGGCAAGTTGAGGTAACCAACAGAGAGTTGGAGAATATCCTGACAAAGATAGTACAACAACATAGGAAGGATTGGACCACTAGATTACCAAAAGTAGTGTGGGCCTACAGGACCACCTGGAAGACTACTACTGGTTTCACACCATTCCAGTTAGTATATGGGAAGAATGTTATGATGCCTATAGAGTTTGAAGTTAAAACACTTAGGACTATAGTAGAGTTGAATATAAACTTGGATGATGCATAGAAGGAATGGATTCAATAGCTTAACCAGCTGGATGAATACCACCTTGATGCTCTACAAAGAATAGAGGTCATCCAAAAATAAAGGGCCAAGTGGCATGACCACCACACCAGGCCAAAGTAACTCAAAGTGGGAGAATGGGCATTACTGTATGACTCCCAATTCTAGGAAAGGAAAGGTAAGCTCATGCAACATTGGATGGGGCCATATGAAGTGATTAAAGTCATCAACAATGGAGCTATTAGGATCAGAATAATTGATGATAGCAACATTACATTAATAGTCAATGGTCACCACCTACATCCATATCATGTGTCTGAAACATACATGATGAAGTCTAGATTAGGCATGGGGGAGACCCCAGTTGATTCTAATTTCAAATTGAGTTAGTAATATGTGGACGTAGTCCACATAGTCCCAAAAATAATTATTCTTTCAAATTTTTCTTTTTTTAGTTGTATTTCTGTTTTGTAGGAATGATGCCCTAAGTGCAGTTGTTAGGTAGCCTAGGAAACCTAGGCCTAACAAGCATAGGATCCATGAACCTGCACCTTCCCAACTTTCTAGAAGAATTGTTTGTAGTAGGAGTAGTTTATCCCCACTTAGAAAGGGGAATACTATACCTGAATCTGTACAGGAGTGTTTGGATTGGTCTTTATGGATAATAAAACACTCAATTGTTGGTTCAGGTAGTGGATGCTGATTTTGTCCCTGTTCTTCAACTAGAGCGCTAAAGGCCTGATCAACCTTAAGTGTATATAAGTGGGCATATCAAGCAGATATTGAAATAAAGGAGGAGCACTTGCTTTTCATTTTTTGATGAGAAAGGCACTTGATTCTCGGTTTTTAGAGAAAATGGTACCCGATTCCCATTTTACAAAAGAAGGCACCTAATTCCTATATTTTGGGAAGGTGATGCTCGATTCCCATTTGTATGGTACAAGGCGCCTGACTCCTAGTATGTCAAGGAGATGGTGCCTGCATCCCATTTTCTGGCAGACCGATGCTTGATTCCTAGTTTTTCCAAGGAGATGGCACCCGACTTCCATTTTTGGGAAAGTGACACCTAATCTCCTGAACATATCATAAAAAAAAGGTTGTATATAAAGTTTGAGTTTTGTATAAAGTTTGATTTAAGTATGATACTCGATTGCTAGTAAAAGGTGTCTGCTTTCCATGTTAAGCATGATGCTCGATTGCTAAGGTGTCTGCTTTCTATTTTCTAGGCACCTACGTACCTTGATTCAAAAGAAGGTGCCTGATTTCCACATAGAAAAAGGTACCTACTTTCTATTTTCATGGGTGTTTGTGCCTCGTAAAAATAAACTTTAGCATTGGGAAGTGGCCCGAGCCATGTCAGCACCCCACTCATGTGCAAATTCAAATCTATCATGGATGAAATTATTTTGGAGGGAAGAGAAGTTGTCAGCAAACAACTTTTGAGGAGGGGATGTTTGTCATCCCACGAAGATATGTTTTTTCTAACCTTTATTTTGAAACCTTGTAGGATGTCTCAAATGTATCATATTGTAGTTATCAAGAACCAGTCACATGGAGAGAAATTCACCGCATGGGAAATATGACCATCATTTTTCATTGTGGTTTGCCTAGTCATCATCTACCAGCCAATAATAATGCACCATGGATATCTGCGCATGGTACACCCATGGAATAAATTTAGGTACATGATTAAATTTTTTATTTTATGTATATATTATTTTCATACGCATGTGTGTCTATGAAAAAGTGTCAGCACAACCCCCATTGTAGTCCTAGCCACCCGTATTGTTCCACTTGGCACTTTTCCATGTGTCATAGCTCTGATTGGTAAAATGCTTATGGTTATCACCTACGCAAGATCCGACACATGTTCTAAGGAAATTTTACATGGATAAATGTAATTACTTTTGATTACGGTAGTTAACCACCTGCGTCCAAGGAAGCAACCAATTTTAGAAACTACTTACCAAACAATTATCATGTAAGGAGGGAAATTACAGAGTGTCGTAACCTAGAAGAACTAGAGTGTGAAACAATTGCAGAGTGAATCTTGAGCCGAGGGGAAATTTGTGCTCAAATCTATGGGGGAAAGTCTAAGAACCATGATTTAAATAAAAGTGAACCTACCGACTACTCAGGTATTTCTATGGATGTCCAAACACAATTTGATGTTGTAGGTTGGATGGAGTACTATTGACTGGTCAGCTAGGGCCAAGATGTAGAGGTAGCTAATGAGTTTGTAGCATCCATGAGGGATGGGGTTGTTCATATGTGAGGACTAGAGATTCTAGTCATCGAAGAATATATTGCCATGGTGATGGGCCTTCCCCTAATAGGGGAGTACACGTACAAAGAAGATAACCCAACTCTCTATGCATAGATATTCTTCGAAATTCTGACAGAGCACCTAATGTGTGTTGGTTTACCCAAGCAACACATCCTCGAGCTCTGGAGGGCAATTTTTGAGTAGATCACATGGTTCTTCACCTATTCTAGTAGGTACTCCAAGCTGAATTTGAATCATTTTTAGTTTCTAAACCATATACTGCATGGGGATAAGATCAATGTCCCCCATTACCTTACATGTGCACTCAAATATGAGGCTAGATGGTACTAGGTAGGCACAACATCTACCTTGGCTCACCATGGCCTAATTTTGGCCTTGGTGCGATATGCAGAGTCACATAGAAATGTGATGATTGAGGAAGTTGAGGGTAATAATGCAATTCTAGGAGTACAAGAAGAAGTGGAGGTGCTAGAATAGAATGAATAGTCAGTTGATAAGGTGATAGAGCAAGCAGAGATGATGCCTGCATCCCCACCTGAGGAAAATACATGGGAAGCAGGACAAGCCTCATCCCCTATTTTTCCCTAATTTTATGAGGAAGTAGGATAGGCTTTGTCCCCTACTGGCCCTCAATTTGATGATGAGGTAGGGCATGATCCGCCAAGCCCTACTTTCATGCCAGTTTCCACCAGAACCAGAAGTAGAAGGATGAAGGTGTCTATGGTGGTTTCTAGCTCATCAGATGATGAAGCAACAATTGATGAGCTGAACAAGGAAGAGTATCTGACCCAAATTTTATAAGATATTTCTAAGGGGCATACTCCTAGTAGGAAATGCAAATAGAGGACCGTAGTAGCAATAGTAGATATTGAAAGAATAGGCCTCCACTTGGGAGACCAAATATAAGGAAGAACAGACTTATTTTCCAAGAGTCACAGGAAAGTAGCTACACTAAAATTGTATGAATTATATCAAATTATCCGATAGTTACAGGGAAAATAGGAGAATTATAGTTGTAGGTCCAAAAAACTAGGGTTGGACAACCAACCACGGTAGAAGCGAAAGTACATACTGATTGGGCAATGGATGTGCCCACTACCTCTCTAGATTCTAAGGAGAAAATATTCTTCTTTGGCCCTTGGAGGTCAGATGCTAGAAATTCCAGCCAAGAGGTTGAGGTAGGAGACCACTCTGTGGCTTTTGCTAAAAATTTGTCTAAATAGGGGAGCCCTCAATCTCAGAAAAGGTCCCCCATAATTATAATTGAAAGTACTTCCCTACACTCTCACATAGAAAATGAGCAAGGGATGGATGTTGTAATGGAAGTGGAGCAGCCTTGTTCATCATCTCACTCTGTAGAATAGGTAACTCAGGAAGATGAAGTTGAGGTTGAAGAACCTCAAAATTCAGAAAAATCTATAGAAAAAGAAGATGAAAAGAAGGATGAAGTGGAGGTTGAAGAGCCTCAGATTTCAGACAAGGGTGAAGAAGGGAATTTGGAGGTTAAAAAACCTTAGAAGTCTACCCATTTGGTAGATCAGAAACCTAACCAAGATACAAGGGTTGAGCCAAAACATTCTCAAGTGGATGTAGGGACTGAATAGCCTCAGGAGGAAAAGGTAATTCTAGCAGTGCAGCAATCTGCTACACAAAAATAAAAAGAAGTCACCTGAGCCCATACCTTCAGGATAGGTAGAGGAGACTCAAAACCTGTATCTACTAAAAAATAGGAAGCAGTAACAACACCAACATACCCTGAAATATAACCCAAAAATTTGAGACCGAAGAGAAAGGTTGTAAGGGAATCTCAATGAAGACCTAGAACTAGAGCAAGGACTGCACAATTAAAGGAATCAGGCATGAATTTTGATGAGGAATGGGTAGAGACCTTGAAGTTGTTTGATAAGCAGAGACTAAAGTTTGAACAACTCAAGGTGGATATCAAAGCAGATAAAAAGGAGTATAAGAAAGCCTCTAAGAGAGTGGCCAAGGAAACCAGAAAAGAGGCCAGAGAGGCATCCAAAACTCCTTGGCCAAAAATTGAAGTTGCTCGATCAACGTAGTTCTGGGACTTGTATGGGTCAATAGGTAATCAACCTTCAAATATGAAGGTATATTTCATGAAGATGGGATTTTTAGGTCTTGTACCACCTACAGATCAAGCAACAAGTAGCAAAACCCCTCCGATGGAAGAAATAAAGTCTAAGGATAATGCTAAACTCGACCCAACAAGGGCCAATCTGCCCACAGCCAAGGTTGCTGAGAAGTCCAACATCCCATTTGGAGATGAATCTGTAGTACTAGTGGGAGAACGTTTACCCCTTCACCATGAATACTAGAAGATGGTTGAGCCCACATTCCAGAAGGAGGCCCCCATTTTTACTGGTTACTACTTGAAAATTGAGAAAGGAAAGGTAGCCTGGACAAGGGAACATCTAGGTAAAAGAGCAGGTCCAAGTCAGCCAGTTTGATGCAGCAAGCACTAGAGACAGTAGGAACAAGAGGCAACCACTCCCAAAGCACCAAAGGGGTGAAAGCCCAGAGATAAGGAAAAAGCTAAGGCCACTACAAAGAAGAGGAAAGAAATAGTCAGGGCTTACTGGAAGGTTGTGAATGAAACTGGTAATTACCAGTATAAAGTGGCACAAGGACGTGCCAACCCTTAAGCATGGGGGAATGATGAGCTCTGTATATGCTCATTTTTTGTACTACTTTCCCTATGAACTACGACACTTATTTCTATAGATATGTATGTTTTATGAGAATTTTATATATGTTTAACAATTTATTTTGCATGATATTTAATATTTGTTTCTGAGTGTATTTTTGTGTAGATTTCATAGAATTTGTTGTGTGTTAGCATGTTTACGTTGAGGTCCCACTCGAACCTAGCACTTTCAATTTCATGATGGCAAAAGTAAAGGCAAAATATCTACAGTACACCGGTGTGAAGCGCTAAGTCAAGTGCCCGATTCCCTTTGAAGTACCCGATTCCTATTTGGTGCTTGACTGATGGGCGCCCAATTCCCATTTGGTGCTTGACTATCGAGCACCTGATTCCCATTAGGCACCTAACTCCCATGTTGGCGCCTGCTTCCCGACTTCTACAGATAAGGCGCCTGATTCCTGTTAAAGCCAAATTCCAAGCACGACCTTGTTGTCGGCAAAATAGAATGCGATTTCAGCAAAGGATGCGGATGGAGTCTCAACGTTGGATCCGGACCAGGGACAATGTCAAAGATGATCAGCTATCTATTTTTTAGCTATTATGTAAAAATCTATGTAAATCAAGTAAAGCAAATATCAGACGTATTCTGATAAAATAGAATACGCTGAAATAGTCTAAAAAGCTTGATATTTTACTCGATTCCCTTTATTCATGCATACTGTTGTAAAATAGAATCAAACATTTGATTTATTTCCAATTTGTAATAGGGCATGGCCGCATATCTTATAAATATGCAGGCCACCCCTAAAAATGTGATCCCAGATTTTTCCTGTACCTATCCTGCTACAATTTCAATAAAATATTTTTGAGTCATTTTTGATTAAATCAACTTGCATTCGGTGAATGATTTAATGCGAGCAGAACCTACTGGAAGCGTGGGCCCACTCTCAACAGTGTTCTTCCCTTACCTTTTCCCTATTTTCTATCTTTTTCAATTCTATTTTATTTCCTGTAGCTTAATTTTAATTTTTGTTATTTCCCCTGTTTTGCTGTAATTTCTAGCAAGTGTGCAGTTTCAGTTTCTGAATATAATTTAGTCATGTCTTTGATAATGTAGGATAGATTAGTGGTTTGGAAACTAAATCAGAACTCCAATGAAACACCAACACCCCCCAAACCATAAATCTGAGGGACTCATCTCATTGGAGGGAATTACAAGCATATATTGTGCAAGGTTGCTCACAAGTCTACGAGCTACCCTAGGTTGACAAATTAAATGAGGCAATGAATCTGAACGTAGAAAACTAACCAATATTTTTACCCAACACCCCATAAGTATTCTTTGGGCTCAAAGGATAATGTTTTAATTAGGGTCACAATGAGCACTTGTCCTTTATCAGGTCTAGAGACCACCACTCATAATATATCTGAGTGCTTATCTATTATCAAATTCCCAAGTCAACACTCAGCAAAGAAATTCTTATCATTTAGCATTTATCCATTATATGGTCCTTTAGATAATTTTTAAAGTGACATAATGCTTCTACAAATACCTTTTATCTATCTCATATTTTATTTTAAAATATCACATCATTAAAATACAACACATATTTAATTAGCAATTAAACTTAAATCAACAATATCACATCATTGAAATACAACATGCAAAGGTAAACATACAACATAATTCCATAGTTGCATATAAAACCTCAAAATCATACATGCCTATGAGACAAGTTTAACACAGTAAAAAAATTGATACACTCAACCCCCATCATAAAAAAGAGAGGATGTACCACATGAGAAAATTGGTACATTCACTCCCATAATCCTAGCCCTAGCCACAAATACATCCTGCATCCCCACCACTAAGTACTAGTGGAGGAGGTGGAGGTCTAAATCTTATAAACCTTTGAGAATAATGACTCATGGATGGAGTCTTCAACTATTTTCATGTCAGTGACAACATCCTGTCTATTGGAGAAACCACTACATGATATAGTTGTCAATAGTATTAGTCTCCACCTAACACAATTGTAGCTCCTCCCTTGCCCTATCAAAACTCTAATATGGTGCTTAATGAAACTTGATAATGAATTAATTTAAAGTTCAACTAATGAACCTATTTGCACCCAAGTTGCTTACCTTAACGAAATTTATAGATGAAGGATTGCAAGATGATTAGATTCACCTTATTGATGCCTTTTATTGGACGGACTTGCAAATCTTCTTGGCTATATGAAAAATATCTCTATATCACCTTTTTGTATCTTTGAAACCCTTTAATTTGCTACCTTGAAATTGTAGTAGATGACTTCAATTCTCCTTCATGATGCTCCCTTTAAATCTGAAGTTCTATAGTTGGTAATGATGTCCTAATTGCTGTCCTTTCATAGTTTATTTCAGCACTAAAATGCTATCCTTGAAACTCAAAAATTTTGTCGAGAATTCCCCTAAATCGTAGCTGAGTTTTACTTCAATAACCCTTTAGTATTCTACTATATATTCAAAAAACCCCTATCTCCAACTGAGCCTTCTAGCTTTCAAAGGCAATCTTCAAACCTTTCAAATTTGGTAGTAATATTTGGCTCCTTTCTCCTTTGAAATCCTTGTCAAATTTTGACTTGAATAAAGGTCTTCTTCTCAAGAATATGGAATTCTTGAGGTTTTCAGCAATCTCCTTCAAAATTTGGCAAACTTCTTGCCAAATATTTCTCTCTTGGGCTTGTTGTTGAATAGTGACAACTATCCCAAAAAATTCCTTTATCAAGAACTCCTCCTTGGTGGTAAATTTTTCCAATGAGTTCTCCTAGAAACTCCTCTAATGGTCTTCTTTGAATATCCTTCAATGAGGCTCACCAAGCCTTATTTTGATTTCTCCTTGAGATCTCTCCTCTAGGGTCTTCACTCTCATAGCTTCTATGGTCTTCCTACTGAGACATTTTCTTCAAAATTCTTATATGGAAATGTTGGCAATGAGATATTTCTCTCAGATCTCTAAATTATGCTACTTTAGGAATGGGAATTTTGCTAGTCCTTCTTTATGGCTTCCAAAACTATAAGTTCTTCAATGGGACATTTTGTGGGTCTCTTCAACTTCTTTAGGTTGATTTCTTCAATCTACTATTTGCAATATTTGATGGAGATAACAAACCTCCAATATTCTTCTAGACTCTTCTCTAGAGTCTCTTGAATCAGTAGTAAGGCTACTATGGCCTTTTCTTCTTCTACACTTTATAGTTCTACAATATTCAATGGATATCACCAATCTCTAATCTCCTCCTGGACTCATCTCTAAAGTCTCTTCTTCCTTGAGTCTACAATAAAGCTACTATGGCCTTTTTATCTCTTATACAATTTGTAGGTCTACAACTATTATAATGGAACCTTTTCTCAATGGAACCTTTTCTCAAGTCTCTAAAATATTTAGTCTTCTACTTGTTGCTGCAAGTGTTGGAATGATTCTAATAAAGATATTCTTCCTATCGTTATGCAAGAAGCTTCCCAATTTTCTCTGAATCTCCTTTTCTTGCAACAAGATATTATAAACTAAAATGGAATAATCTATAATTTTGGAGATAATAAACTTTACTATTTGATTTGTCAATCTAGTGGAATTAATGTTGAGTCGTAGTCTTCATAAGATTTTTTGCAACACTGTGGAAAGACTCTAGCCAAATGCAATCTCAAAAAAACTGTAAATGAGATTTTTCTCTCAATCTCACTTGTGGCTCTCCCTATTTCCTTTTTTATCTACCATGTGCTCTGATACTAGTGTTATATTTTTATGAGTATATGATATAGGAAATGCAACCACAAGATGCAAGATAAGCAAGATATGATATCTATATGATAATTGCACTATAATATGTAGGAAAATAAGGAGATCAAATTTTACAATAACTTAGAAATATGTCATTAATGAAAGCTCACAAAAATAGTACAATGTAGTATAATGAAGGATATGAACAGTCCATAAACTAATTTTAAAGGAACTACATTGTATCACACTACTAATCTATACTATGCGCTCTCTATATTCTCTCCACTCTATTTCACTCACTATAAGGTCTTTATAGAGGAAGATAGGTTCCTTGGACCTTACTCTACCTTTGAATCTATCCTATGACTTATGTACATGTGGACTACATGCACATTTACATCATTGCATATTCTGATACTTTTGATTTATTACATGTTGAAGTAACTACATAACTTTACTCTAAACTTCTACTCTAGTAATGTACCAAAGGTGGTACATTAATATGTACTCAATAATGTAATATATTCTCTAAAAAAATGGCTAGAATCCTTTGGAATGAGCCATAGGTATATGGATTCCTTCATCCCACTACCTCCAATATTGCATGTTTCAGCTATGAACTAGACCTACAAATTCAAATTTAGTCTTATACCCTAATGGCCTATTGCACCTAAATTTCCCTCTCAATCCCTCCTCCAAAATTCTATAAATGTAGGCCTTGAGGTGACCATTCAAAAAACAGTTCTATCTAGCTACACTCTACCAAAATATCTTTCTCTCTCTTTATCTCATTTGCATGCTTTGATTCTCTCACTTTGTGCACTCTCAATAAGCATTGAAGCAATTCAAGAAATCCAATGGGGCATTAAAGCAAGAGAATAATATTGGAGTGAGGAGGAGCATTTTATAGGATTGTATATTTTGCTATCACCTGTCTCTTTCCATTCTTCTTATCTTCATTTTGTGCATTTTACCTCTTATTTGGTCTTGTTAACTTGGATTTTGCATTGGCATTTTCTAACCTTTATTTCCTTTCTCAATTAGCATCTTTAACACATATTTATAGCCATATAATGTTTATTTTGTGTCTACATTTCTCCATTTGCAATAAGATTCTTTCATTTATAAGAAATTATCATTCAATTTGTATACTAATCTCATTTTTTCCTTCAATCCATGTATTTGAAGAGAAATAATACCCTAATAAATAGAATCGAGAAAATTATTAAGTGCAAAATTAAAAGGAAAAATAGAGAAGAAAATATTACACAAGAATTTATCCTAGGAAATCCTTTCAAAAAAATCCAACAAGAATATCTCCTTATTATATAAACTTTACTGTCTCCAATACAATAATATAATTTCACTCGCTTTTTGCTTGCAATTACATTTCTTGCAAATTCATTACCAAAACCTCATGCAAGTGTTGTTTTATATACCAACAACACAAGAAGGGGTTTTACAATACCATGGGTGCAAAACCATGGGCCAGCATTACATTAACCCAAAAATGCCCATATTGGTATAAAAATATCTTAAACCCCCAAAAAAATTTCCTCGGGGGCTGAAACCCCTATACCCCTGCTTGGGGCCTGGCTCGACCTTGAACCCTCATGAGGATATGGGTAGAGTGTAAAGTCCTTTTAGAGTTAGCCCCACCTAAATAATATGGAAAATATTCAACACAAGTCCAACATTCTCCCACTTGTTGAATACTTTCCATAGGGGCTTAAACTTGCCATTGTCAACTATCAAGGGCAACCATACCCATAGATCTTCTACACTAAGAAAATTTCTGATCAGGAACAACCTTTGTTAACGAATAAATAGTATTCTTATTTGTATCAACTTTCTCCAACATCACCTAGTTCTCTTCAACCATCTCTCTCACAAAATGGTACTTGATATCAATATGTTTTGATCGATCTTGAAAACCATGATTGTTTGTTAAAAATATTACACTATGATTGTCATTGTCAATTCTCATAGTCTTCTGCTTGATTCCAACTGTTGAACAGAACCTATGTATCCACATTACTTCTTTACAGGTATGATATGTTGCAGTGTACTTTGCTTCTATAGTGGATAAAGTAATAACCAATTGCTTTTTACTCATCCAACTTACTGCCCCTCCAAACAACCTGAACACATAAGCACTCCTAGATATTCTCTTGTCAAGATCTCTAGCTTAGTCAGCATCCACAAACCCTTGTAGATTTACAATATCATTATCTCCAAATTTTCCTTCATAAAAAATAGCATAATCTATAGTTCCACACAAGTATCTAAAGATCCTCTTCATAGTAGTCCAATGTTCCTTTCCTAGATTGGACATATATCTACTAACTACTCTCACTTCATGTGCAATATCAGGTCTAGTACAAACCATTGCATACATAAAATTTTCCACAATACTAGCATAAGGAACATTATGCATTTCTTCAATTTCCTCATTTGTTTTAGGACACTATTTAGTAGATAACTTTTGACCAACCAAATATGGAGTACATACTGGTTTACAATCATGCATCCTAAACCTTTGTAGTATCAAATCAATATATTTCCTTTGATTTAACTACAACTTTCTATTTGCACTATCCCTTATTATTTCCATACCCAAAATAAATTTTACAGTCCCTAAATTCTTCATGTCAAATTCAAAAGATAACTAAGATTTTAGTAACTTTATCATCTCTTTATTGTTACCAATTAACATGTCATCCCCATACAATACAATGATAACAAAATTTTCACCTTCCCTTTTGAAATTTACACATGGATATCTGTAATAGGCTAAAATTGACCCATGTCAATTTACCCTAAGTTCAAAACATTCAAAAAAATCATTAAAACCACTTTCCAACCTCCTGCCTCGATTTTTGTGCCCGTATCAAGTTTATTTTTAACCTCCTGATGATATCGACTCTATCTGAATGATATCGGTCATCTGATATGATATCGAACCTTCTTTATATGAAATCAGCTCGTCCGATTTCATCCAAAACTAAAAATTGCCCAAAATAACAAAAGGACAAAAATTGTTGTAACCCTCTTTGTCCGTATCTGGCCAATGATGTAGATGTTATGGTATCGGGTCAGTCGATATCATCCAAAATAAGGGAAAGCATAACTTCCCTTGTTTTCTAGCATAACCCCCAAAACCACCTCTGCCTATTTAATCCAGGCACTTTTCCTAGATCTCCCTTGACCCCTAACCCTTTTTGCTCCCTAATCCTATTGCAGACTCACCATTTCTCTATTTTATTGTAGGTTTGAAGATCTAGAACTGCGCATCGGCTTGTACGATACGTTATCGATCATCCGATTTCATTAGAATTCATCCGATATCATCTACATGTCACTTGGGGGCATCTTCAGACCATTGTTTGTATTTCTCTCACTTTGCTTTGCATCTAGAGAATCTTATATGTTGTTTATTATTCTATTCAAATAAAGATTCTATCATTATATCATGTTTTTATCAATATAGTATCTTATTTGCATTGTTGTTTGCAATCATAGCATAGATTCATATTAATTTCATTTGAGTATTGCATATTATGCATCTTACCTAACTCAATCCATGTTTAATCAAATGCATGTTATACTTTGAAATCATATTTTGGCATTAGTTTGTGTAGTTGTAGGTTTTTGACTGTATCGGATCCCCGATACCATATCGGATCAACCGATACTATATCAGATTCTAATATCACCCTGCAACATCCGATATCACCTGGATCAGGTAGAAAGACTCCAAATCAAACATCTAGGTCGAGTAAGTCTTGAAATCTCTTTCAATTTAGCATTGCATCTACTATATTTTCTATATTCTACTCTGTATTGTCTTCATTTGAAAATAAAATTGCATATAGTATTAATTAGTTGCATTTGGCCAAACTAGGTGAATGTGAGTGAATTAAAATGAACTCATCAAACAACTCCCAACCTAGGCATGGAAACTGCCATACAAATGTTTCCTGGTGAACCCACCCAATTCATCGACAATCACCAAAGAGGGCACGACATCAAGTGCTTCTCCTCCGAGGTGTAGACCCATCATTTTCCCATTCCCCTTCGAGGCATGGATCCATTAGCCTGAAGGAAAGGAGTGCAAAAATTTTAGAACTACATTCTTTGGTGAACCCAACGTGAACTACATAAGCATCATTCTGATTCAAAAATATAAAACAAAAAAAAATCATCATTTAAACTTGTATGTTTTAGATTCATTTCTTAGATGGTAGATTCCAATATAGGAAGATCCACAATTATAGATATTAGAACACTATTATCTACACAAGAAATATCTTTAGTGGTTGAACGCTCTTGCTATCCCATCTCAAGAAGAGTGGGCTGAACTTTGGAAAAGACTTGACATCATTAAAGCCAACACACAAAGACTTAGTCAAATCAAGAGATTCAACATAGCTAGAATTCTGGGACCCGATCACTATTCTCATTACTTTGATATACAAAGATCATGTGAGAGGTGGTTAGCTGATAAGAGAGCAAGCATCTCTTCATCTATCTACACTTTTGAGGATTATCTTGAAAATGCCATAATTGTACACCGATTTCTTGCACATGTAGAAGATCAAGAGATAGTTTTGGAAAACAAGAGAAGATATCAGAGAACTCCTAGAGCAGTCCATTTTCATGAATATTATCACGAAATATGGTTTTATTCTCAAGATTCTAAAATTGATAGCATTACTATAGCTCACTTTGTCAAATTCCTAAAAGCAAACTTTCAATTTGAAGAAGAGCATTATATGACTCCTGAAGAACTTGAACCTATCAATGACATTCATAAACTCTTTCAAGAAGACTAAGCTTATTATCTAGAATATTATAATTCTTATTTTTACTTTCTTTTCAAAACAAAAAAAAATAAAAAATATAAAATATATATATACATATCTACAATATTTCATATAGGTATATATATAACATATATACCCAAAATTTTAAAACATATATATATATATATATATACCACTGAAAACAAAATATCCAAAGGCAAAATGCCTAGAATCCTGAGAAATGGTAAACAAATAGAATCTGGCTCTGTAGAAGAGCTAGATCAAGAAAATCTTGATGATAAGATATATATTGAAGATGATAGACTTACGAAACAAGATGAGGATGACAATAGAGAAGTGGAAGAAGAAGATCCTACCAAGCCTACAATAGACCCTCAAGGCAATGTTAGTTTCAAATCCATCCAACACTTTACTGAATTTCTAAAAAGTAATATAGATGATATCAATCAAGTTTTAAAGACAAAACATTTACTCCCAAAAGGATATTATTCAATGGAGGCAGCTATAGAATCTGCTTTTTGAATGCATGCAAATCCATTGACATACATGAATAGAATAGATCAAGATGATCCATCTCAAAACATCAATCAAAACATGGAAACACAATCTACTACTGTGAACACCAAAACTACCTCCAAACAAAAACAATTTTTTCTCTTCCCTTTTCTCTCAAGCTCTTAATCAACAAGCATCAACATCACAAAAAGCTAAAAAAATACAAAATCTAAACATTATCAATAGAAAATTCAGCAAAATGCAATTCCATATAAACTTCACAATACTCTTCCTACAAATACTCTACATAATAGTGTTTCTACTGGAAATCCTCATATAGCGACACAATCATATCATCAAATGCACAACAATATGATGACACAAAATCAATTTAGTGGGCAACCACAAGGACTTGAAGCTATAGTCAAACAATTAGCTTCACGCTTAGATCAAATAGATCCTTATCATCCCACATATAGTTATAGGGAGATGTGTAGTCAACCATTGGATCCCATTGTTGTTGCCCAACCTTATCCTAAACATTTCCCCATGCCAGTTCTTCCGATATATAAAGGGACCGAAGATCCTATTGAACATCTTCGTATGTTTAGGATAACTTGTCATGATATTTCATATGATGATTTGTTGTTACTAAAAATATTTCCTAAAAGCCTCGAAGGCATGGCTTTGGAATGGTATTATCAATTACCAACCAATTCCTTGAGAAATTTTGAAGAAACTACAAAAATGTTTGTTCATCAATTTAGTGCTTACATAGAAAGGCATGTTACCATTAAAGACTTATATAATTTAAAACAAGGAAAATATGAAAGTTTTTCTGAATTCCTAGCTAAATGGAGACAACTTCTAGGGAAATTACACTTTGCTTTACCTCATAGAGAAATGTTAGAAATCTTCATCGATAACTTACAAGAGCAGTTATCTTATGAACTCACCACTACTACAATAACTTATTTTGATCAAGCTATAGACTTAGCAAGAAGGGTAGAAGAAGCCCTTATTATAAGAGGATAATTCAAGAAGAATGATGAAGATAAATCTTCCAAAAACCAATATAAAAACAAACAAGTGGTTGGTGATGGAGTTACTGATAGTAGAAACACTCCAAATATCAATACTATCAAAGCCATAAAGAAATTTGTATTAAAGGTTCTTGATAAACCTCCATGAGAATTCACAAGATTGAACCAACCTTTAACCTTGATTCTACCCCAATTATTGGAAGAAGGTTTGATACGATTGCCAAAAATACGACAACCAGACACCACTTTACCTGGATATAGAGTTGATTTACATTGCAATTTTCATCGAGTGGATGGACATTCAACCAACTCTTGTAAAATATTAAAACATTTGATACAAGATCTAATTGATAAAGGTGCAATGGAAGTAGAAAAACCCCCTCCAAACAATAATCCTCCAAACAATGCTCAAAAGCAACAAACACAAAATGCTAATCAAAATTTAGACATCTTCCAAAATCCTTTACCCAATCATGGTAAAGAAGTTGTGAATCAATTAGATCACAAGAATGTCCCTCCCCCAACTCGATACATGGGAACCATCAGCAATTTCTTACCATATCAAAATCCACAAACTTCTTATGTGCCTACTCAATCTACAATCACAATTAGGCCAATTCAATATTTTCAATTTTCATCTTCAGAAGATACAAGAAGCAATTCAGAAAGTGAAATAGAAAGTGAAATAGACATTACTTCTAATAATTCAAATAATTTCAAAAATGAGTCAGAACCAATCCTTCCTATCACAGACTTATTGGTTCTAGAAGAGCCATTTCCTAGAAGAATGACTACACACCCTTCCTCTCAACAAATACTTCCAATTGAACAAGCAATGACTGCTAGACCTCACTTTGGTCACTCACAAACCAACAACATTGTGGGTACTATTGGAGTCATCACTAGGCAACAAGTTCAGAATCAAAATTCCCAATCACAAACTCAAACAACTGATAAAGAAAGACCTCCATTTGTGTTAAAAGCACCCATAAAAGGAAATAATCTATCAAAACCACAACAAAAACTTCCCTATGATATTAATGAACAATTAGCTAATACTACAACCAGAATTTCTCTCCTAGATCTCTTAAGAACTTCATCTATACATAGAGAAGAATTGATGGGTACCTTAAGCAAAATGATGGTACCTCAAGATATAGAACCTACTGCTATGGTCAATGTTGTAGTTTCCCATGGTACAAATTATGTAGAATTTCATGATAAAGACATTCCTCCTCAAAGCATGTATAGAGATAATCCTTTATATATTACGACCCTAATTGGGGATGTGGGTGTCAAAAGAGTCCTGATTGATAATGGTTCATCACTAAATATATGCACATATGATTTCTTTCAAATATTTGGATTTAGAGCTGAAGATTTAAGGAAAACTGAAATGATCATCAAAGCATTTAATGATGAAACCCAAGAAACTTGTGGAGTGTTGTCAATCCCATTGCAAGTTGGTCCAAGAATCTTAGACATGACCATGTTTGTTGTATCTTGCCCTGCATCATATAACATTCTCCTAGGTCGACCTTGGATTAATGCAATGAGAGCAGTCCCTTCTACTTTACATCAATGTGTCAAATTTGAATTTAAAAATCAATTGGTCACTATCCATGGTGACCCTAGACCCTTTGATATGTGTGCAATGGTAGAACCAATCGATGTCCCATTCTGTCCTACTTTATCTTCAACAAATCCTACCCCTCTTAAAAATCCTCCCTCACAAACTAAACCCATATCACCTTGTACCACAACTAAAATAGATAATCCTTCTACTTCGTATCCCCTTTCAGATGAAGTTTTACCAGATTTATCTACCATACTAGCAACCATAGAGCATGCTAATTTTGTTGTACAAGACTCTATTATCTTGTCCCAATTACCACCATCTCCTTGAATGATAGGCTTGCCACGAAGGCAAGGAAACATCTATCATATAGGGAGTTGCACCTTTATCTCTGCAGGGTATGATCCTGGAAAAATTAATATTCAAATGAGCTTTACATTTGATCAAGATGGTTTTGCTCGATGTTATTTCTCTCATGGATATGTGAAGTCAAAACAGATAATGTGTAACATGGGTTATAAAGGTAAAGGTCTAGGTCCCCTTGAAGATGGCATATATGAACCTTTAGAAATAGAGGAATGGCCTGCCCGATGTGGTATTGGCTATATCCCTACAAAAACTCAACCCTTCCCTTTTGATGATGATGACCATCTTGTGACATACGAAGAGTACTTGAAACATCAAGAATATTTAAAAGCAAATAAGAAAATACATTCTTGTAACCTGTTGTCAATAGCATATCCTGAAATGATTGCTTCTCTAGATGAATGTTTAGAAGGAGATGTTTTTCACAATATTTCTCTTGAAGAAATTTTGAGGAATGGATTTTTCTTTGATGGGTCTATACCATGTATAGCCCACATTCAAACAACTACCCCACAAGATGAATTAGCTAAGTTAACTTTAGAGGAACTCCAAGAAATGGGTGTCTCACCCGCTCCTCCTAATTTTGAAAGAGATTTGAATATTGTAGTAGAAGATATTCTAAAAGTCAATATTGGGACCGAAACCAACCCTCGCTTAGTTAAAATTGGAGCTGAATTAAGTGAAGAAAGACAAAGTCAACATATTGCATTCCTCATAGAATATTTTGATGTCTTCACTTGGACATATGCAGATATGCCTAGCTTAGACTCTTCTGTAGTCATGCATCATTTAGTGGTGCACCCAGATGCAAAACCTGTAAAACAAAAACTTAGAAAAATGCATCCTAAAGTAGCATTGTTAGTTAAATATGAATTACAAAAAATTTTGGATGTTGACTTCATTCAAGCTATCGATTACACTAATTGGATATCTAATGTCATTCCAGTAACCAAGAAAGAAGCTACTAAAATTAGAGTATGCACTGATTTTAGAGATATCAATGTTGCATGTCCTAAAGATGATTTTCCTCTCCCAAATATGGATCAAATTATTGATTTTACAACTGGAAGTGGAATGTTATCCCTTATGGATGGATTTTTAGGATATAACCAAATTTGAATAGCTCCTGAAGACCAACCTAAAACCACTTTCATTACACCTTAGGGAACTTTCTATTGGAAAGTAATGCCCTTCGGTTTAAAGAATGTAGGTGCAACTTATCAATGAGCTATGACTTATATCTTTCATGACATGATGTATGACATTCTACATGACTATGTGGATGATATCATAGCTCACTCAATTAAATAAGAAGATCATATCGCTAATCTATGATGAGTATTTGATAGACTTAGAGAATATAAAATTTACCTAAATCCAAATAAATGTGTATTTGGAGTAAAATATGGAAAATTATTAGGATTTATCATTTCTATGCATGGCATAGAGATAGATCCCATCAAAATTAAGGCTATCATCGATATGCCACCACCTAAAAATCTAATAAAATTAAGGAGTTTGCAAGGCAAACTTCAATCCATCCATCGGTTCATCGATAAATTGGTAGACAAAACTCAACCTTTTCTTAAGTTACTTAAGAAAAACACCTCTTTTCAATGGGATAATGAATGCCAAGAAGCATTCAAAGCTCTTAAGCAATATCTCATTACCCCTCTAGTACTCATTCCACCTAGACTAGAATGCCCTTTTATCTTATATATTTTTGCTTCTGAGCTTGCATTAGGAGCAATGTTGGCTCAACTTGATGATGATAAGAAATAACGAGCCACTTATTACATAAGTAGAATGCTAATAAGTTATGAAACTCATTACACACCCATAGAGAAGCTTTTCTTGGCGGTCATATTTTCTACACAAAAGCTATGCCATTATATGCTTAGCCAAAAGATATTTGTCATTGCTAAATCTGATCCATTAAGATATCTGATGAGTAGACCTTACTTATCAGGATGCACAACTAAATGGGTTCTTGCTCTAAGTGAGTTTGAACTCACATTTATTGGTCAAAAATCTATCAAAGGCCAAGTCATAGCCGATCAACTTGTTGCTGCTCCTCTTGAGTCTACTCATCCTTTAAACATCAAATTTCTTGATGAATGTCTTAATTTAGAAGAAGATCATTCTGAATCTTGGTCCTTATATTTCGATGGAGCTAGATGTATGAATGGTGCAGGTGCAGGCATCATATTAATATCTCCACAAAAGCAACTTATTCCCTTATCATTCAAACTTCAATTTTCTTGCACAAATAATACTGTAGAATATGAAGCCCTAATCCTTGGGTTACGAGCAACTTTAGCTCTAAAAATCAAAATCTTATTAGTCTTTGGAGATTCCCAACTCATGATAAATCAAATCAATAATGTGTATCAAACATGAGATGAGAAACTTCATCCCTATAAAGATTATGTTTTAAAACTTATCTCTTTGTTTGAGAAAGTAACTCTTGAGGCTATCCCTCGTACTAGCAACCATGCTGCAGATGCCATGGTTGTTGTCACTTCTCTGTTGCCTTTAGAATTGGATGATGAATATGCTATGATCATCATTCATCAACTTCAAGAGCCAACCTCATCTAAATCTTGTTTGGAACCTTTAGATGTGTTTTTAATCAATGAAATAACTCCAAAACCATGGTATACAAATATTTTTAACTTCCTTCAAAAGGGGACTTTTCCAGAAGGATTAGATAGAAACCAATGTAGGTTGTTACGTAAGCGAGTTGTTCACTTTGTGATTATTGGAAATACTTTATATAAAATATATTTTGAAGGTATTATTTTAAGATACCTCAATTTAGATGAGTCTAAGAAGGTGCTAAGTGAAGTCCATGATGGATCTTGTGGAGGCCACTTTAGTGGAAGTGCTATTGCTAAAAAACTCCTACGAATGGGGTACTTTTGGCCTTCCATGGAAAAGGATGCCAATGATTATGTGCACCATTGTGACAAGTGTCAATGACATGCAGACCTTGTTCATGCTCCTGCTCAAGAACTTCAAGCCATATCCTCTCCTTGGCCCTTTTCCAAATGGGGCCTAGATATCATTGGTAAAATCAATCCCATCTCTTCAGATGGCCACAAATTCATCATAACAACAACCAAATATTTTACAAAATGGGTAGAAGCTATGCCACTAGCTTCTTGCATAGGAACCCAAGTATCTAAATTCATTTTTAATCAAATTATTTATAGATTTGGGATTCCATCAACACTTATTTTTGATAATGGAACATGTTTCAAGAACAAATATATTAAGAAACTTTATCAAAAATATAAAATTCAACATCGATGGTCCACTCCATATTATCCACAAGGAAATGGTCAAGCTGAAGCATCCAATAAAACTTTGATCAAGATTTTAAAAATATTGGTTAATAAATCAGGCCATGATTGGCATACTCAATTATATCCCACCTTGTGGGCTTATCGAACTAGCGTTCACACTCCTACAGGTGCTTCCCCTTTTGTCTTGGTTTACGGTGCTGAAGTCATCTTCCCATTCGAATTAGAAGTTCCTTCTTTAGCTCTTCTACTTCAAGATGTCAAAGTAGGAGATGAATATCATGCTGGTAGACTAAGTCAGTTGGAACTTCTAGATGAAAAGTGCATTCATGCTCTAGAACATCTTCACGCTTATCAAGATAAACTCAAAATATCATATTCAAAGAAAGTTCATAATCGATATTTTGAGATCGGTGATCTAGTTCTTAAAGAAAATCAGAAAAATACTAATGCTAGAAAAGACCTTAAAGGTAAATTTCAACCTAATTGGCTTGGACCATTCATCATCACTACAAAATTTGGATCTGGTGCATATCGCTTGGCTACTTTGGATGGAAAATATCTCAAAGAACCAATGAACATCATGCATCTAAAGAGATATTATGCATAAAAGCAAAAGTTCCATCATTGTATATAATTGTAAATAGCTTCTTCATATATTTTATCATTCAGTTTGCAATTATCATATATTTTATTCATCAAATCACAAAAAAATCAAAAAAATTTAAAAAAGAGAAAAAAATTCAAAAATATGTCAAATTGTTGTTAAGTCATCATTTTGCATCATTAATTGTTGTTTTTCAAAATTCAAGTTATATTTCATTTTCTTTCGGATAAACTCAAAATTTATCTTGAACCACTCACCTAATTCACATTTCTACTAAATCTTGATTTTGTAATTTTGATTATAAATCTCTCTTGAACCAAAATCACTATTACTTCACTAAATAAAATTTTGAGTTTTGGGAACTGGTCTTGCTACTTTTTGAACCAAGAACACATTTCACATCTTAAAATGATTTTTGCAAATTTGAAATATGATACTACATAGTAGTCTTAGTTCCTTAAGTGAAAAGTTTCCCTTGCTATCCTATTATGCGCATGGTCTAGAATACTGAGAATTGGCAAAAGGACAAGCTCCCCCTACCCAAATAAAATCCCTTGCTCTTTGTCTAATCTGAGCAAGTATCCCAAAAATAGAAAAAGAAAAAGAAAAAGTAGTTTTACTACAAAAGCAATAAAATCCCCTTGTTCACAAATAAAATGAACAAGAATCCCTACTCAAAGAAATCAAAATAAAATAAGGGGGTAATGAGCTTGAATCCCTAGAATTCCTCAGTCATTCGAAAGCCATGGGGTGATCCTCATTACAGGTTAGGTGGCATCAAGTCGGCTTGGCAATGGTGGTATCCTTACGCGTGGTGACATGTCTGTCACATTAGCGACCTTATTTTGTACAGACCAATGTACGCTTATGGATTAGCTAGCTTTTGGTGACTTGACTTACATAGTAGTTCAGTACAATTGCATGCATAAAATCATGGTTAACGAATCTTTCACTTGCACACACATTGGTTCATAAAAGTTGGCTTGTATCATTACCTCACTCAAAATTGGTAAATCAACTTCACAAAGCACACACATTTGATCCTTGAGAGATTTTGTATCATTATGTGAATCAATATGGATAATGAACTCACACATCACACACTGGTTCTTGATAAATTTGACTTTATCCTTGAAATAATTTAAAATATTTCTTTGAAATTTGCTAGAAAACATCAGTTTTTGTAACCATTTGCATTAATCCCCACAAATCACTTCATTTTAGCAATTATAGTATATATTGTCTTCAAAATTTTCAACATGCAACATAATGATTTATTTTCAAATAAAACTTGCATTTTAAATCACACATAATCATCTATTATGCATTTGCATTTTGACTTCGTGATGATGGTATAATTCCTAGTAATAACTCTCACTTCAAAATTCATACTAGGAATTCTATGCCTAGTGCAAGTCATCCTTCCCAAATTTTCATGCTTAAATCACTCTATATTTCTCACAAATACAATCTTTATCAACCTATTTTCCCAAAATCGATTCCTCTTAAAGGAATCACCATCCTTTTTCATCATCATAAGCCTCAAGGTTACTCTTGAGCCCAAAATATTTTTTGGTATTAGCAATACAAAACTTCCTCACAATAGGATATACTTCATGACCTAGCGAGCATTGATCTCCATGAATGGTCATATAACAACACAACATCCTTTTGAGGTTCATTGCTAATCCATCAATTTTATCACTTCACAAAAACATCTTTTGTCTTTCAAAACACTTTGCAAAATCATTTTTTTCAAGTTAAGCATGATAAAAAATGTTCAAAAATCAAAGCATAATTACAAAAATTATGTAACACAACCATCATAAGAAAATGCAATAAATCATCCAATTAAATCATACAATGTTGCATAAATAAAAGGATCATTATATATATATATATATCTCAAAATATAAGTACAAAATGAAGTCAATTGGTATGCCACAATCTCCAAAATCGGCATACTCAGTCACTAAGGGATATACCACAAAAATTATCTCAGTATATCATCCCTATACTCCCCTCGAGCCTCTAGAGCTCTCAGCATCATCATCCCCACTAGGGGGTCATGGTGGTCAAAACTAGGGGACCTCTGAGGCTATCCTAGATGTAGAGCGAGACACTGATCTCGAGCGGCTTGGAGCCACAAAATCCTTAGGTAGTGGAACTCTCTGACCCTTAGGCACTACTTGAAAGTACAATGCCTAATAAAAATCTGCTTGCTAGGTAGCTTGAGATGCCTCACTCCTTGAATTGCTCCTCCTTGACTAAATTATTGGGAAGATGTCAAAATAGATACCCTAGCTCCCTGAGCCACCTGAGCCTATGCCTATGTGAGCTCCATCTCTAAGGTCTAGATCTTGGTCTTCTGAATTATAATCTCACCTCCAATTCCTCATAGAGCTACCATCTCATCTCTCTCCTACCTCTATGTCCATGCCCTTCTCGAGTGAATCAGGTCTCATCTCCTACTAAGGAGATGCTCTCCTCTCCTCCTCTACCCTCCTAGATCTCTCCTCTATCCTAGAGACCCTCTCTAGTCTAGTCATCCTCTAGATCTAATGCCCTCCCCTAGTGTGAGGCCCCTCTCTCCTAGGGGGTACCTATGTCCTCCTCATTGTTGCTTGCTAGTAGAGCATCACTGTCGAATAACCAGCTCAACCACTTGATGAATTGCACCCCTCAACCTGGTAATCCATGCAAGATGAATACTAGCATACCACTATGAATATCTCATAGTCACTCTAGCATCATCACCCTCTATCATGGCCACCACATCATCATCTGGTAGAGGATCCATAAAGTGAGCCATGTTTGGAGCACCACTCACTATCATGGTGTCTCATGTCACCCTCAAAAATATGAAATCCCTAGTCTTAGGGATGTCCTACTACAACCCAAACTATCATAGAACCTGGTCTACATGGTGTAACTCCACCTCACCTCACTCCATCTAGAGCTAGATAACTCACCTCATGTGAGCCAACTCAAATCCATCCTCTCCCCACCCTGGAAGCTCTCTCCAAGGCCTCCACTGGATGCTATCCGTAGTCAGCTCATCCATCAACCTCCTAGCTATATCGAGGCTAACCCACCTCAGGTGTCCTCTATGCAAGCACTAGTAAAACACTCTAGGCCTCTCTGCCACCACTCCCATCAGTGGTAGCCCTATAGGTCTCCTTACTACTATGTGCTCCCAGCACCATACCTGTAGGAAAGAGGTAAGTACCAATGCTGCACCTCCTCTATAAACAACCTTGAATAGAGTCCTATACAAGTGATATAAAATGTATGGACCCCATGCAAATCATTGACCCTGATCCCTCATGTCAACCATGACCTCTACCAAAATCCATGGTAGGTGGTGACCACTATAATGGCATAATAGTAACCCTACCACCATACCATTAAGAACCACTATCAATCAAGAGACCCCATCTATCTAGCTGAGTCTCTCAATACTAACTCCACCCTTCTCGATCAAGAAGCTTAGATCTCTAGATAATCACTACATCATCTAACCCTTATTACCCAATGTAGTAATAAACATACCCTTGATGGGCACCCTCAGTATCCTCCATACATCCTCTAATGTTGGGGCCATCTCCCCATTGGTAGCTAAAAATATGAAGACCTTGGATACCATCGCTCGACCAATACCATCAATAAACTCAAATCTATCAGGATTTATGGTATCTCTACCACATGTCTCAAACTAGTAGCCTCTAGAGTGTTCCTCTCTGCATCTATGAGGGCACTCAAATCCCCTGGAGACCATTGTATCTCCACTCTCTATTCTTCAAAATTTGTTTCTATCAATAAAAATTAAATTAGCAATCGGTAGTTATAATCGAACCTAATATTATAATATCGAATGATTTTGATCAATATCGAACCTATTTTGATGATATCGTATTCTCGATATCACCAAAATTTGGTCGATATTATCAAAATCGGACCCATTTTAATGATATCGAAAGTCCGATATCATCAAAATTGAGTCGATATTGCTAAATTGGCTCGATATCATCAACATGATTATGAAAGGACAAGTGCCCTAAAAATCCAAAAATTACAAAAATTAAATCCTAAAAATAAAAAATTTCTAAGCTAAAGAGGTTTACGATCCTTACCCGTATCCTCCCTACCCTCGTTCACACCTCATCAGCTCGGTGAGTGACCTCAACCATTTTTTTCTCCAGAGCAAAGTTTCAGAAGTAGTAAAATGAAAATGAGTTAGGTTTTACCCTAATTTTTCATTTTTATTCACTTTTACCCTAAATTTCAAAAATTTTGAGTTTTCCACCAAACATAGAATTTGGTGCAAAAACTCGAAGGGGGTATCATACCTAATGCAATTTTACAATAAAATTTCAACAAATTTTACAATAAATTCTTGTTTTCTCGTAAAATGTGCCATCTTTTCTTTAACACATTTTTTTCAAAAATGCGCTAAAGAGGGGGCAAAATGTAATAGGCTAAAATTGACCCATGTCAATTTACCCTAAGTTCAAAACATTCAAAAATTCATTAAAATCACTTTTTAACCTCTTACCTCGATTTTTATGCCCATATCAAGTTTATTTTTAACTTCCTGATGATATCGGCTCTATTTGAATGATATCGATCATCCGATACGATATCGGACCTCATCAGTATGAAATCGGCTCATCCGATTTCATCCAAAACTAAAAATTGCCTAGAACAACAAAAGGATAAAAATTATTGTAACCCCCTTTGTCTGTATCTGGCCAATGATGTAGACGTTACGATATCGGATCAGTCGATATCATCCAAAATAAGGGAAAGCATAACTTCCCTTGTTTTCTAGCATAACCCCCCAAAACCACCTATGCCTATTTAATCCAGGCACTCTTCCTGGATCTCCCCCCTTGGCCCTTTTCGCTCCCTAATCCTATTGCACACTCACCATTTTCTATTTTTTGTAGGTTTGAAGATCTAGAACTACGCATCAGCTTGTACGATATGTTATCGATCGTCTAATTTCATCAAAACTCATTTGATATCATCTACAGGTCACTTGGGGGCATCTTCAGACCACTATTTGCATTTCTCTCACTTTGCTTTGCATCTAGAGAATCTCATATGTTGTTTATCATTTTATTCAAATATAGATTTTGTCATTATATCCTATTTTTATCAATATAGTATCGTATTTGCATTTTGTTTGCAATCATAGCATAGATTCATATTAATTTCATTCGAGTATTACAAATTATGCATCTTACCTAACTCAATCCATGTTTAATCAAATGCATGCTATACTTTGAAATCGTATTTTGGCATCAATTTGTGTAGTTGTAGGTTTCTGATCTATATCGGATCAACCGATACTAGATCAGATGTCCGATATCACCCTGCAACGTCCGATATCATCTGGATCAGGTAGAAAGACTCCAAATCAAACATCTAGGTCAAGTAAGTCTTGAAATCTCTTTCATTTTAGCATTGCATCTATCTCTATTTTCCATATTCTACTCTACATTATCTTCATTTGAAAATAAAATTGCATATAGTATCAATTAGTTGCATTTGGCCAAACTAGGTGAATGTGAGTGAATTAAAATGAACCCATCAAACAACTCCCAACCTAGGCGTGGAAACTACCATACAAATATTTCCTGGTGAACCCACCCAATTCGTCGACAATCACCAAAGAGGGCACGACATCAAGTGCTTCTCCTCCGAGGTGTAGACCCATCATTTTCCCATTCCCCTTCGAGGCACGTATCCATTAGCCTGAAGGAAAGGAGTGCAAAAATTTTAGATCTACAATCTCCTTTGCTTTTTCCAAGCCCAAGTGTCAAAATAAACCTGTTAAATTTTTGGTTCCACATCCTTGGAGACTGCTTCAACCCATAAAGATACTTTTTTAGCTTGCATACCAAGTCCTCCTTACCTTTTACCCTGAAGCATTCTAGTTGTGATATATATATGTCTTCATCAAATTCACCATGTAGAAAAGTTGTCTTTACATCCATATGTTCTATTTCAAAATCAAAGGTAGCAGAAATAGCCAATAGAAATCTAATTGATGTTAGTTTAGCCATAGGAGAAAAATATCACCAAAGTCAATTCCCTCAACATGAAAAAATCCTTTTACTACTAGGAAAGCTTCGTATTTCTCCAACTTTCCTTCTGCATTATACTTTTTCTTGAATAACCACTTGCAACCAACAAGTTTTCTACCAAGGGATAATTTCACCAAGTCCCATGTCTTATTTTTATCCATGGACTCAATTTCTTCTTCCATAGCTCTTTTCCAAGACTTATTCACACTTGACTAAAGTGCCTCCTTTAGAATCTTGGGTTCTTTATCAGTAACTGATAAATTAAATGTAGAACAAAAATTTAAAGGGCTATACCTTTCTGGGAGTCTTCTCACCTGATATGATCTCCTCAAAATTGGAGTTCCAGGTTCTACATCTTTAGCTTCCTCCTCACCTTCTTCCTCTGAATATTCCTCTTCAGACTCTCTCTATAATTCATATTCTTCTATAGCATCAAGTTCTACCATAGGTTCTTCCTCATATTCCAATTTTACCTGAACTATTTTTGGTTCTTTGCTTGGTTGCATTTCCTATTTTGAAACCCCTTTTGTTTCTCTAAAGATCACATTATGAATGTAAGTATTATTCTATGTTTCTAGATTCCACAACTTATATCCTTTCACACCAGTACTATAACCCAAATATATGTATTTTTTTAGATTTATAGTCTAGCTTAGTCCTTTTCTATTTGGGACATACATATAAGCTTCGCAACCAAAAATACCTATATGACTAAGAGAGGGTTTCTTACCAGTCCACATTTATTGTGGAGTTTTGTCCACCAAAGTTGAGGTAGGAGATCTATTGATGAGGTAGCAAGCAGTTAACATGACTTCTACCTAGAATTTATTTTCTAACCCTACACCGCTTAGCATGCTTCTAGCCTTATCCATAAATGTTTTGTTCATTCATTCTACAACTCCATTATGTTATGGAGTATACAAAGTTTTTCTATACCTTTCTATTCCATAGTCCTTACAAAAATGCTCAAATTTATTAGAGAAATATTCACCACCATTATCTCTTCTCAAAACCTTATATTTTCTCTATCTAATTTTCTATAAGAGCCTTGAACTCTTTAGATTTATTAAAAACATCATATTTGTACGATTAAAAGTATACCCAAGTATTTTTTGAGAAGTCATCTATAAATGCAAAGAAATAGATGGATTTACCTAATGATGGTACTTTTGCAGGTCCAAACACATCATGATGAACTAGATGCAAAATTCCTTCAGATCTTGTAGCACTACTAGGAAACTTAACTCTAGTTTGCTTTCCAAAGACACAGTACTCACAAAAATTAAAATTTAATGGGCAATCAAAAATTCCTTCAACCATACCATTCATTTTCAATGTTCGAAGGCCTTTCTCACCATGTGCCCCATGTGTTGATACCACAACATTATCTTCACTACAAGAATACTTGGAGCTTCTTCTATCGTATTACTTTCCTCTACAATTAAAGATTTATTGCAATCAATACTTACAATGCTAGCCTCAATTTTGAAAAACGTTCATGTATGAAATCCCCTTACCAACACTAAGCATCTATGAACCATCTTGTAGTTGTCCTTAATTAATTCCATAGTCACACCTGCATCATTAATCTTATTAACAGATATCAGATTCCTTGCCAAACCTAGAATATGCAGCACACTAGGAAGAGTTTTAACTCTTCCATATTTTAATCTCAATTTGACTCTTTCTTGACCTATTATTTTCTTTGTCGAATTGTATCCCAAGAATACTTCACCTCTATTTATATTTTCATATTCACAAAACCCTCCCCATGAGGATTCATATGAAAAGAAACACCTGAGTCAATCAACCATGAGTTATGGTGTTCACTTGAGCATGTTGCAGCTATGAACAGGTCCCTTGAATCTTCATTTATGGTCTTTGTTGCTACATACGTTCCTTCATTAGCCTTTTTAGATCTATTTATTTTATAATACCCTATTTTACCACACTTCTAGCATTTTATTTTATCAGGAACAACAAATTTTCCCTTAGATTTTGATTTCCTTTCTCCTAATTTCCTTTTGTTTCTTTCTTGAGAACAATCTCTCACAAAAAAAGAATCATTTTTATGATAATTCTCAAATTATTTTCATCTCATTTCCTCAGATAGATATGTTTCTACTATATCCTCTAGTTTCAATTTAGAAGTAGTATTGATGATAGCCATAACTAGGTTATCCCAGGAGTCAGGTAATGAACAAAGTAAAGTAATAGACTTTTCCTCTTCATCCATTTTTACATATACAAATTTTAATTGTCTTACCATAGTGTTAAAAGCATTCAGATGTTCAGTCATAGAGTCACCATAATTCATTCAAAGAGAATACAGCTTCTTTTAGAATAAGAGTTTATTTACCAATGATTTAATTTGATACAACACTCCCAGTTTTTCCTATAACAACTTTGGTATGGCCTCTAACGATAAATTTAGTAATACCAAATTAGACAAGCACAATTTGATAGAGATCCATGCCTTCCTATCAATATTTAGCCACTTCTCATCTACCATTCCTATTTTTTTACTCTCGATATCATGACCCACTAATCTTTATCCACCAATAGATCCTCCATTTTGAGTTTCCATAACTCAAAATTCTATCCATTAAGTTTTTTGATCTCTACCTATGTGCTTCTCGTCATTTTTCCTTCATCCAAATTTTTCCATGCACTACTCCCAATCAAGAATAAATTTATATTAGGTTTAAAAACCTTACTCCTCAAACAAAGCTAAAACCTAGCTCTGATACCAAATGAAGATAAATAATACCCCGATAAATAAAATCTATAAAAGCAGTAAGTGCAAAATCAAAAGAAAAATAGAGAAGAACACATTACAAAAGAATTTATCTTGGGAAACCCTTTCAAGAAAAAACCAACAAGAATATCTCCTTATTGTATAAACTTGACCATCTTTAATACAATAATATAATTTCGCTCACTTTTCGCTTGCGATTACATTTCTTGTAAATTCATTACCAAACCCTCATGCAAGTGTTATTTTATATACCAATAACACAAGAAGGGGTTTTACAATACCATGGGTGCAAAACCATGGGACAACATTACATTAACTCAAAAACACCCATATGGGTCTAAAAATATCTTAAACCCTCAAAAAACATTCCTTGGGGGCTAACACCCCCGAACCCCCAAACACGGGCTATCGCCCTCGTACCCCCGCTCGAAGCCCAACCTGACCTTGAACCCAACAAGTATAGGGGTAGAGTGTAAAGTCCTTTTAGAGTTAGCACCACCTAAATAACATGGAAAATATTCAACACAATTCCAACAATATTATAGTCACTAATACTTCTCATTTTGTAGGCATTCAACTTCATTTCACTAACTTATCTCTCTTTGCATGCTTAATATTTATTTTTCTTGTTTTCATGTTCATTTCTATATCATTTACAAGTTCATATGCTTATTATCTTCATTTAATATCATGATTACATGTTTTATTTCCATGCATTTTAAATAATTTTTCTATTTACATGTTATTCCATTCTATTTTCATCTTACATTGACATTGCAAACTAGATACAATTCCTTTGCATTTTTCTTTGCATATTACATGCTCTCTTTGCTCCTTATTTTGTATAAGGAAACATTGAAGCCTCTAGTGTGGCTTTTAAATCCATAATAGTAGTTCAAAATTCTATTATATCACATAACTCTCCCTCTTGCATCATTTTATTTGCTCCTCCATAGGTTTGCATCTCTTCTAGCCTCACCTTTGAAGCATTATATGGCCTATATTAGCATCCAGGAACCTTCACATCCTCATTTTGGGCATATATAAACATTCAAAAACCATTCCACATCCTTCTTGACTCTATCCATATCCTTCAATAAGATTTGGAAAATAATTAAAATTCTCCCTAAGACTTTGTAAATCCTCAAGTTGCAGATCCTAGGGATTATGCTTCTCACCCTCTAATTTGGATTCAATTTAACCCAATTGATCCAATTTGCTGATCCAAAACTCAATAGATCTTAATCAAAGCACATAATTACCACTTCTTATAGCCATTGGTGAATTTGACTCTCTAGAATTACATAGATCAAATTTGTCACTCCTTATCAAAAATACCAATGGTGAATTTACCAATCTATGGCAAATTTGTTAGCAGTTGCTTCCACTCCCAAGGACCAGGTGTATACTCAATTTGTGTCTTAACAAGGGGTATGATTAGTTAGTAATATAACCTATCACCTCTTTGTAAATCAAATAGACCCCCAAAATCAAATAAACCTAAAACCAGGGTTATGCATAGCGGCTATTTATAGCCAATTGGCTAAAATTAGGATTTTTGAAATTTGAAATTGGCTAATATTTGGGACCCTTGACCAAGGCCCATTAGCCAAAACTTTTTGGGTGCAATTTTTTTGGGGGGGTCGATTCGCCCCAATTTTATAATAATTTGACCATTTTAAGTTTAAATTTCCAACATTACCCCTAATAATAGTTAACCTTCTACATGTGTTTCGATACTATTTTCCTGGATTTTGAAACTAATTCGCCAAATTTTTATAAATACAATTTGGGGCTGACCCCTTATGCATAACCCTACCTAAAATTTGGTGTGAATCTTATAGATTTCAAAAATACCACGCGGTTGTAAGAATGTCAATGGCAAATTTTACGACCTATGGTGAATTTTCTTAAATGCCAATTTAGGTAACCCTACCACTTGACACCTCTTTGCTTGGTAAATTGTCTATTTTAAATCATATTTATCTTGGAAAATTAAAGAATCCCTAGTATAGATTTTCCCTTTCAAAGAAGCATTTAGGCAATAATTAAAAAGTCATATAGCTTGCATCCTAAGTTAGCTTGATTTTTTCACATTCCTTTGTTTCCTTAAAAAAATATATCTTTAGCATAGTCATCATTTAAATCTAAAAAAGAACACTAGGTTAGCACTTGTTTTCTTGCATTTGTGTGATTGCATTTAGCATGTATTTTAGATTATATTATCTTGTAAGTTAGTAAAAATTTTATCTTTTGAAAGCTCGATAAATAGTCAAATTAGAGATCCGAAAACCTTAGGTATTTGTTGAATTAATCTATTAAACATCATACAAAAATTGAGCATCAACACAACACATAGCAACATTTTTAATACATGAGGTGGAGCCTAATTGTGTGAAGACTCCAAACTTCAAGGTCTCCTTTGGAAAGAGGCTTCCTATGGGGAAGTAGGGGGTCTAATGGATCCTCCCTACATGCATCCTACTTTCCAAATCTACAACAATTAAATACATAATTATTTTATTTTTAGAGAAATGTAGAAGAGAGGAGGCTTAATGATTTTTTGTTTTGGAGCATTCAAGATATTTGTAGCATTTATTTGTATATATGATGGATCTTTTACTATTATATTCTAATGCCTAGATGTATTAGACTATGCTTTAGTGGCAGGAGCTTTGGTATTGGTATAATTTTATTATTGTTCCCTTAATGCCTCTTGTAACAAGTCTCTTTGAACTTGTAACACTAGAGTTTCTAGTATATTCACTTTGCATGGCATTGTCTTTAATTATAAATAATGTTAAAACTTACATTGGTCAAGGTACATTCATCTTGTGGTGTAAATTTTTCTAAATTTTTCCATAGTTTTCAGTTGACCCTTACTGGTTATTGAGGGATACTTTTAACTCTTCTTACTCTTATTTTGTAACCTTTCTTGTTAATTTTATCCCCTATTGTCACCATTCCCTTTGCTAGTTTCTTGTGTATCTATATTTTATGCTTCTACTCTAGGACCCTATGGAGCTATACAATTTGATCTCTCTTTAGTTACTACCTCCTAATTAGATATATTGAATCCTTATCCTTGATATGTAATGGGGTTTCCCTCTTCTAAAGATAATAATATTCCCATTACGGCAAGGAGGATTTGGTGGTTCATCCTAGGAATTTAAAGGCTTGGGTTGTTATTCTACTATCTTTCTCTTAATTTTTATTATAGTCCCTTCTCATTTATTAAATATATTTGTTTAATCCTTAAATAGTGCATCATCCTCTTTGTCATAATTTCTAAAATTTTCTAAAATAATATTATCTAGATTGGGAAAATTCATGATACATTGTTGAACCATTCTTGTTGGTCTATAGGCTTTAGATTTTGAATCAAAGTTTTTTTACCTATTATTGCTAGAAAGAATATTATCTAATCCAACATATTTTATTTTTATAGATAATATGCTAATTATATATCAAGGTTTGGGTATTTCTTATCACAATGGCATGGTCTAGTATATTATGACTAGTATTACACATAAGACACCAAAGAGTATTCATACTTGTATTGGCATTGACCATGTTATTCACCATCTAATTTTAAAAATTATTGATAATTTAACATGGTATTTGAGCCTTTATAAGATAAGAAGTCCTCTATTGTTATTTTCTTGTTTACTGCCATTACCTCCCTATTGTGGATTTTGATTTTGCTTTTTTTCCAAATTGGTCTAGTTTATGAAAACCTTCATGACTTCACTAAGTTTACTTGTGCTTTAATATTATTGATTTAAATTTTGGATAAGGGGTTTAGGCAAAGAAACAAAGTAGGTAGTTGGGATTGAAAAGTTATGGTATTAGGTGTACTTTGTCTTGGGAAGGTGATGATGTAAGGGGAATTAGTTTGATGATATGTGTAGGTTTTAGGTTGTGTTGACATGAGGTTGGAACTAGGAATTTGAGATAGGATTGAAATTAGTTATTTTCCAGGGTAACAATGGATTATATGTAGTATTTACATATGTAGTTTAAGCCATGGGTGGTGTCAAATGTAGTTTTCCACTTGAATAAACACATTCTCCACTCAAGTAGCTTCCTCAAAGGTTCCTAATAAGGTATATAGATTAGAATTATAAACCATCAGTTTCAAATTAGATTGTAAATATTTGATATAATATGGGAAGGCTTACTCATCAAAAGGTCTAATACTAGGGGTATAAAGTGCAATGTCCTCACAAACTATGTTATAATTATTGATATTTTCCTAGGGATGTCTTTGCATGACATTTAACTAAAAAAGGGATAGAATATCCATTTCCAGGACTCCCAAATATCCTCATGAATGGTTCAACTATGGAATCCCAACCAGACGTAGAGTTTTTATACATGCTTCTATTACATATAATAGCATCTCTTAATTAATATATCAACATTCACACCAATATATCCTCCTCTTGGATTCTATATATCAAATTCAAAGTGACAACTCATTCAAATAATATAGGGCAGCCTTATTCCCATTACCATCAAAGGTAGAAAATATTTTCATGGTAGATGTAGGTATGGGAGAATACACCATTAAATTTAAGGGTCCCTAGTGTGTACTATTAGGTAAATTATTGATATGGTCTAGGAGGTGCCTAGACCTAGTGATTTATATGAGGGTAGTTGTAAGGCATATATGGATGGTGAGGTATTTTTTGTTGCAAAGAAGTCACATAGCCTTATGGTTGTTGGATACAAGGTACCATTTGTTAGAAATCTTGTATTTTTTGTTAGTTATGGTTCACCACTAGAGGTGGAATTGGTATAGATAGATTAAATTGATTGGAATTTTTTAGTAGAGGTGGATTGGGTGACACTTAATAGTTCACACCTCCATGGAGATGTTAGGGAATTTATGGGTTAAAATATGGATGTTGGAAATACTACATAAGATAGCCTCTAAATAAAAGTGATGGTTTTTTTACTCCTATTTACATGTTTTCAAACTACTGGTATTGAGCAACACTTTGGTTTGGCACTAAATTTGGTAGAAATTGATTTTTTCTACCTTAATGTAGATTAATATTAGGTGGATTTTACAAGATTTTTTGGTAAATAAACTTTGGGAAGAGTTGAAACCCTTGATTTATAGGAATGTTAGCAAATGATTGAGTTGTTCTACCCTAGTTTTAAGATGAGATAATAGGATTGATTATCATTTGACTTGATCTAGTTATCTATTGACTCACATTTGCTAGATCACTAGTATTAACCTATAATAAGTTAACATTTGCTTGGATACTAGATCCAACTTATGAATTTTGATTTGGTTAGAATGGTGGGTTTATCATATGTATAGTGGAAGTAATTTATAGTACTCACTTGACAAACCATGCTACAAGAGCTCAAAGTGTTTAACAGTGTTGGGTGTAACAACCCAAAAATACCAACTCAAGAGAGAGACAATTATTTTTGCAATGTACACAAAAGATATCCCAATATATTTTCTTTTCATAATTATTAAGGTTTCACCACATTTGAATTCTATATCACTATAGATGACAGTCAGTGAATATGAGTGGCCAACATCCCATATTTTTTGGGTTTCAGCTTACTAAACCTCATCATTTAGAAGGATGCCAAAGTGGTCCCTTCAAATTTCCCATACCCTCAACAACACAAGGCAATGCGACCACAGTGTAGGAGATTATCCTTTAAGGCCCATAACACTTAAATGGGAATGCCTATTCCCTAAACTTATCCTAAGTCCATCTAGATAGGTTAATCAAGCATAAAGCCTTAGTGCTTAGTTACAACACCTGCACAAGATAACTAAGGTCATTACCCCTCAATTGACAATGAACATGATTACTCAAACCTACACATTCAAGGAATCACCACTATTATCTTGTGATTGAACCTGCAACTCCTAGTTGTGGTACACCTAATCCTCAATGTTTAAGGTGTAATTATTTATAAGAATATGGCTATTGCATCAATGCAACTCCTTCCATATTCAGGAGTTCCTAGCAATTGCATTCTACCAACTCCTTCTAGGATTCATATCTACCTAGTTATTTCATCCTTGCAACTCCTCTCAGGATTGGGATTTTTCTTGACTTGGGTCCTACAAGTGATTCTAAGTCCAACCCAAGACATACCACTCTCTCTAGAATTAATTAATTATGCTTGAATAATAACATGTTTCTAGATATAGCAACATAATGGACATGAAAGTTAAAGAGTGCTTCTCATAACTCAAAAATAATATGAAATTTAAATGATCTAAATGCTAACAATAAGATACGTCACATTAAATTCTATAATATATTTTATCCAAATGCTAATCATATAGCTATGTATAGAAATATCTCATCCATTTAAATGCCATAATTTAGATAGTTCAATTGCTAATAATAAGCTACATAAAGAAGCATATCTTTAATTTAAATGCATGTTAGAAACCTAATATTAAAATAACACTCTCACACCAAAAAATAATAATGAAAATGTTAGCCTCTTGTTCTTCTATGACAATTTCAAAAATGTTTAAGCCCTGGTCGGTGCTGAGGTGTCCTTCGACACCAAAATTGACGTCAAAGATGCTATAAATGATGAAGATGTAATGGAGATTTCTAAGGAGGCATGCACTAATGTTCCTAAGGATAGCACTAAAGATATTTCTAAAATAGATGTGAAAGTTGTTGGTCTGGAAGGTGCTACTTCGTCCCTCATGCAGTTGGATATTCCCCTTGACAATTGACGGTTCTTCCTCTATTTTTCTGGGTCCTCTACGGTGGTGGTTCACGTCTTTTTGTGTTCCTTTTTGGCCAAGGACCACTTCTTTTTGAGCTCTGGTGTTTCTCTCAGTGCCTGTTTGTCTAAGGCTATTGACTCCTTTTAGTCTAAGGATGTATTTTTGAGGTTGTAATTCTGTTTTAGCTTACAGTTCAATTTTTTTTCTTTTGTTCCTTTTTTATCCTTTGTTGTACAAGGTGTTAGGGCACCTTTCAAATGCCCTAGTTTTAATAAATTTATTAATCTACAAAAAAAAATAACACTGTCACACAAATACTTGAAAATAAATACACATGTTCACAACACACTTGGAAATAAAATGCACAATACGAAAGTAACTTGCAGAAAAGGAACAATCTCACAATAGCACTGAATCGTAAGCCTCTTCAAGAGGGCAACCTCCTTCAAAACTTCATTCAATTATGCAAAAAGATACATACAATATTACCTCTTGCAGATTTAAGGAATTCCTCTAGAACCTAACTCCAAAGGTTGGCTTACATGCAAAATGCCACCCAGGCTAGAATCTCCTACCCACAATCAGTTACATTCTTGAAAATGGTAATATAGAAGGGCACCATTTTGCATAGGCACATCTTAGTCCAAGAATATAATAAAACATTACAAAACATTAACATGGGGACTACCCACGTTCCACAAGAACTATTGCATCAAGTGTTAGGATGGGGTCCTAACATGCCCTTCCCATTCAAAAAGTTGTCCTCAAATCTAAAGGTGAGATAACTATTATTGGATTTGGTGAAGAGGTTACCATGTCATATCTTCTATTTGTAAGCCATGCCACTGGACCAAGACATCTATTATAACCCTTTGATGAGAGGTATGCGATATTTGATCAAGAATACATTCAGGTTCAAGAATTATGGATCCTTCCTTGTCCAACTTTGGGAGTGCAGACTACACTTGCACCTTATTTCCTATAACCTACTTGAGATATGATATGTAAGACTAGATGAAGTTTGGAACTAGTCGAAAAGGCTAGTTTTTATGCCATCGCCCCAAGCCTCTACAACACTTGATAAGGACAATAGTATTTGGAGGTAAGTTTCTAACAACCATGCAACTGGAGAGATGATTTTTTGTATGGTTGTAAGTGAAGGAAGACCATATCACCAATGACAAAGTTGTGTTCAGTATGATGTTGATCTGCTTGCTACTTCATATGGTTTTGATCCATGTCCAAATTGATCTTGAGTTGGTGAAGAATGAAGTCACACTGATGGAGAGTGGTATCCACAACCTGAAACTTGGAGCTACCTAGAATGTAAGAAGTTGGAGCTGGTGGAAGTTGACCATAAACTACTTAAAATGAAGTTATCTTAGTGGAAGAGTGATAAGTGGTGTTGTACCACCATTTAGACAAAGAAATCCACTTAGCCTAATGAGTAGGATGTTCAAAAGTGAAGCAACAAAGGTATATTTCCAAGCATTTATTGATAATTTCAATTTGACCATTTATTTGAGGATGATAGGCCAAACTCATCTTGAGTTGTGTACCCTATAACTTGAATAGTTTTTGCCAAAAGTGACTAGTGAAGGTAGGATCTCGATCAAAGTTAATAGATTTAGGTATCCCATGGAGGTAAAATATGGAATAAAGGAATATTTGAGTGATAATGGATATAGTATAAGGGTGGGATAGGGAACATAAGTGAGCATACTTCAAAAGATGATCTACTATGACCAAAATAACTGATTAGCCTCCAGATTTTGGTAGCCCTTCGATGGAGTCCATAGATATATTTATCCAAACTTGATCAGGAATGGATAAGAGTTGAAGTATGCCTGGAGAACACATAGTCTCACCTTTAATGCATTGGTAGCAATCACATTCAACAATAAATTTTTTGATGTTATGTTTCATTTCCTTCCAAAAAAAGGTACGCTTGGTTCAGGTATATATTTTGAGAAAACCTGAATGACTAGTTGTGGGGGATGCATGCATTTCATGAAGGAGGAGGTCCTTGATTTGAGACTCAGATGGAATAACCAAATGGTCATGAAACTATAAATCCTGACCATCCCAAACATAGTCAAGGTGGGACTAAGGATCCTCTTGAAGATTTGCAATGATGAATCCTTGGCTAGATCACGAAGTTGATAAATCCATTATGGAAGAGGAGTAGAGATAGCATGTAGCATGGCCTGATCTTCATGTAGGTGAGACAAGGCATCAACCACCGCATTCTCTTTACCTTTCTTGTAATAGATGTCATAGTCATATCCCAATAATTTAGAGATCCATTTTTGTTGTTCAGGAGTAGCCACCCATTGCTCTAAAAACTATTTTAGACTCTAATGATCAGTCTTGATGGAAAAATATCAACCAATGAGATATGGATGCCAATGGGTGATCACATGTAAAATGGCAAGCATTTCTTTCTCATACATGGACTTGCTCCAAATTTTGAGGGGAAAGTGCCTTGCTAGCAAAATCCAATGGTCGACCCTCCTACATTAAAACTACCCCAATACCTTTGCCTAATGCATCACTCTCGATGACAAAGGGTTTAGAAAAATTTGGAATTACCAAAATAGGAGTGGTGGTCATAACATACTTTAAATCAACAAAAGCATTCTCAACTAATTTAGTCCACAAAAAATAAGTTTTTTGCAGTATGGCTATGAGGGTAGCTATGATCTTGCCATAGTTTTTCATAAAATTTCTATAATATCATGTAAGACCCAAGAATCAATGAAGTCCCTTCAAGGTATTTTTGAGTGTTAATTTTACCCAATTGTGAAATTACACTCTCCCTTAGGATTTATTTCCAAAATCCCCTCTTGCAAATAAGTTAAACAAAAAAACTTCTCCAAGGTCTCCGCTATATTAGCATTTGCATATGTGTATTAGTAATATCAATAAAGATATATCAATTCAATGCTAGGAACACCTTAGTGATTGCAAGTAACTGTAAACAAGGGGCAATGTTGATTTATTTTACCATGCTACTTTAATTATTGTTCATGTAACCAAAATAAAACAAATGTGAGTTGGTCCTCATATGACCACGATGTATTGTCTTAATTCCTTTTATCTTGGGGATTTTAAGGTAGATTTTATCTTCTCTTATTAAGTGGATTTTAACAAAGTTTCATCTTGCATTAAATCCTACTTTTAGACCGAAAAATGAAGATTAAATCTATCTATGAATGTAAATCCGAAATGATGAATAGGCTCCTTGAATATGGTTTCTTATCATGAAGATAAAGATAGCTTTCAATGTGATTAACAAACTATCCCTCTTTGGTGAAATTGATTTTCACAAAGAGGCAATAATTTATGGCCCTAAAATAAGGGCTTTAAAATGTCATTTAATTACCTCTATTTTATGAAATAATTTTCATAAAAAAAAATAATTTAATGCTTAAAAACAGCCTTTTAATACAACATGTAAAATTTACCTCCCTTCAATGAAATCAGAATTTTCATGAAGGAAAGGTGCATTTATTGCTTCAAAAATAGTAATTTGTGAAATGCCATAAAACATAACCCCTTCAATGAAATTAAAGTTTTCATAAGGGACATGTCATCATAGGCTCATGAATGAGATATAAAGTTGAAAAAAAAAAAAAATTGGGCCAAAAGTGAAAATTTTGAAATTTTAAAATCTGTAATAAAAACAACTACTTTGACGAATTTTTTAAAATATGAAATGACTCCAAATAAAAAACATCTAAGTGCGTAATGGAACTATGAAGTATACTCTACGCAGCCATGCAATTATTTTTGGGCTTTGAAAATTTTTAATGTTTATTTTAATGTCCGCAAATAATAAAAAAATCTGAAAATAAAATTTTGAAAAACTAAAAAATGAAAATTTGAAGTAAATTAAATGCTGAAAATGCAGAAATGCAAAGCTCCATCAATTTGATAGCACCCCGTCCTGTAAAACTGAATAAATGAGAGTTTCATATATGCAACCTAACCTATTAGACCTGCAAAACAAACACAATCAAAACAAGTTAGGTGCTAGCTCCTAGGGTACATAAATCAGTTTCAGATTCCAAATATTCGCATGAAGTAACCAAAAAACAATTGCATAAACTTCATCTATAAATCCAGAATCTGAAATGGGAAAGATAAAACAATCAAATTCATGCATGCAAAAATTTTCTCCTCCTTTCTTGCTAACAAGACCTAAAATTTCTGAAGTACAGCTTTGGTATTGCAAAAAAAAATGTTTCAAGTTTTACATTTCAAATCTGACAGCCTTTAGCCTTCAAAAGATCCAGCCCCATTTTCAGTCCTTCCATGAGGTATTTGAAATCTCAGTTTGTCTCTTCATTTCCTTCTTCCATTCCCAAAGCGCCTTTTCCTTTTTCCCTTTGGCTGTTCGTTACCCCATTTTCTGTTTTGCTTTCATTTCTTTTTATGCTTTTCTATTGAGCTTCACCACTCTATTTCTTGGCTTCGAAGCATTCTTTTATAACTGTCACTTTAATAAGCTATATGGTTAACATAATTGTGAAATATGGCCACATGGCCACCATATGCATCTTTTATAAAAGCCTTATAATGTTTCCATAATATGGCCACTTTTATTCTCATTCATCAAAGTGAAACGTCTCTTGATGCTGCCTCGAGTTGATCGTTTACCCACTATACTCGAACCATGACTATTACTTTTGCCCAGCGGTCTATCGCTTCTACGAGTTGTCCTGCTTTCGAACGGGTGCCCCGACGCTTGTCTGTATGCACCTGACTATACCGCCATTTGTCCTATCAAATAAAGGGCCCACTGCCAATATGTGATTTACAATAATTTACATCCCATTGGTAACTTAAAATTACCACTGGTCCTTTCTACGCTCTGTCGGTATTCCCTTCTGTCTTGCTGGCTACCTGAAATCCATGACGTCAACAGTCCTCCTTCGCTGCATTCAAGCCTATGACCTTCGACTCAACTACCTTATGGTATCCCAGGCAACCCGCGTATACCATGGTGAAGAACGCTGACGCGTTTTCAAATGCTGGACTCCCTTCTATGGTGTCGAATCTCTCTGACTGGTATCTCTACTTTGTACTGCATCACCTGCATCTAGTAAGCATCATTCTCGGCATGTATGATGGCAACATGATCCATATCATCTCTATGCTTGCGGAGTTACAATGCACACTGTATCAGTTTCTGCTCTACATGTCCTTTGCGGGCTTACCAAACTCTCAGGCCTGTTGTTGTATTTTTATCATCGAACGAAACACCTGTGTCAATTCTCCCCAAACTGTGGGTATGGTTACCATTCATCTTGGCAGCTCCTCTATGTTAAAAAAACAAACCCACTCCATTACTCTGCGTCAAGTCCCAACGATCTCTGGTGGGAACACTGTATAGGTGCGCCAACAATTTGTCTATGTAAACCCATGACTCTCCTCACTAATCGTTGCTCGTTCCTTTGGTTAGTCTGCGTATTGTCCACATTCACCGATGACATCACTTCTGACTGTCTTCGTCTTTCATGCACACCTATCATGAACATCGTCTATGTGGGCTTCCCACACAATCATGGTTCAACCGCCCGCTGTTACTTCTTTAACGCTAGCTACGATAATCACGACGACCCTACTGCCTATCACACCTTCAAAGGCCACATCATTCCAAAAAAATTTGAATATCTGGTTACCCATACCAAAGTTGCTTCGAATTTGTTACACTACGATGATGTCCACTACTTACACGTCTGCACTCATAAAAATAATGCATTCTCTTGTTTTGTTGACCTCCAACGGCTATAAACATCTTCCTTGGTACACTGTCGATAATCTAAGCATCTCTTACGGTGAATGATGCGGTGGCATAGCTGCACACTCCCTGTTCAAAATTTCCATCAGGTGTCCCATTGCTGTTTAACGTAAATCTTGATCACCGATTCCATGTGTTGTCGACTAAACATAGCCTGACTCTCTCCCGGTTATCCGTCATTGGCACCATGTCTTTCATAATGCGATGTGAGCTTATACTGCGATGGTGTATCATTCACTATGCTACTATTAAATCAAATCTGTGTTGTTTGGCTGCATAAATAGAATGAACCAGTCACCCGGAAATAACACAACCAACCCCCATGCATGTCCTTCTTGGTCATATTTGTACCCGAGAACTCAAATGCCGCGTCCATTCCTCCATCGATGCATTTTGTTGAAAACATGACATATCCCTATCTGGAGATTTCGTGAATATTGCCACCTTTGGAATCGTAGGCACCGTCATGGGTTTCTCCCTACGTTGCCACATCAAATCCATGTTTTGAATGATTATCTCCCTTCCTTCTCGGTGATGATGGTGGAACATCGACAACATCCGGGTGTTACATCCTTTGGTTGCCTCATCTACCATGAATTTTCTATGTGATGTTCGTCACCTCTGCATCATCTTCGAGAAAACCCCACAACGCTCTCACGAACGAGCATTCTGTTGCCCATCACTCCTGGCAACCTCCACGCCACATCTGACGTCTGCCTCTAGGGTTTCGTCGAGCCTCCCGTGCTAAGGACATCCACATATGCCCTTTCCACCTTGGCAATGAGCTTTCTTGGAGCGTTTGGTAAAAACCACCTGCAATCACATACCAATGTAAACGAATTTAGACAAAAATATTTGAAATCATTCATGCTATAAATTATGTCTTGACCTTGGCTAATAAGATTTATATAACATTTAATGGAAATAAAACAATGAGGCTTAGTTTGCTTTATATATATATATATATATATATATATATATATATATGGCGTTTAAATCTCTTTTTTTTTATGATTATATCATATGTTATTATTATATATAAATATATAATAATAAGGTATATATATATAGAATGAAATTTTATTTTATTTTATTTTATTTATTTATTTATTTTTATTCATATGTAACATGATTTAATTAATTTTAAATGTTAACATTAATTTAATTTCACTATTAACAAAAAACCTAAGCAAGTGCAAACAACCTACAGGTAAACTACAGAAAACAAACATCAAAACTATCACCATTCCAAAGGAGAACGAAGGAAGACAAGCAAAGCTACTCGACAAGGCACTTTGAAAGCTGACATACGAATATCGCAGATAGACCTTGTTAAAATCGTCTCTCTCAAGATACCATAACTCATCAAACCTCATTATTGATTTTACAAGAAAACAACGGAGGCATTAATCAATCATGCAACCCTTATTATCTTAATTGTAACCTTATGGAGAAGGCCAACCAAAGGCAAAGGAACCTCTCAGAAACCAAAATCAAAAGTGGGTCCCCAAGTTTTGGGGCTAGTTGTGGAGCAACCACAACAAATGGTGACTCTACTAGGAAATGCTCCTAGGCATTTTGGTAAGAACCCAAACTCTGAAACACACAAACCCAAATATTAGAATTACAAGCATTAGCAAGTATCCAGAGAATGAAAATAGACCAAAAAAACATGAACCATCAGAATCATTCAACATCAACTCAGTGTGTGCAAAGTGATTCATTCCTTATCGTCTGAAACCATTCAACATTCCATCGTCAGTTTCACATGGATGCATATGATATGTTATGGATGATTTATGCAGGATTGGATGTATTGAAAAGATGCTATAATATGAACAACCTATTTTGTAGAAACTCAAACATTCTAGTACCATAAACAAACACACTAAAACTGTCTAACCCTCTTAGGACCAAATGTGTGTGCAATGAATTCATTTACCAGATCAAGAGCTCAGTTATGAACCGCTACAATCTAGAACCAGTGTGTGCAAGTGGACTCAGAGCTTTGGGGAATCGGATTCTCAACCTAAGTATGATGAGAATTTGACCCTATCCTTACTACTCTAATTTTTTAGTTTATTACCTCATTTTGACCAAAATGGTTAAACCTGTTATGGATGAAACCACAAGGCTAGCCTATCCGTTTGAGCGGTCAAAGGTCTCACTTTTAAATGAGACATGTCACCACGCATGAGCATACTCCACTATCAGTCAAGCGTCTATAGCCTCGGTGGAGGTTAGCCCCATAGTCCATGATTTTGCTTTTGATTTCTTGAATCTTAGGGATGACTACCCATCCTTCTGAGGGGACATGTAGTATGATCCTTACAATCCAATAGTCAATGGTGTGATGGAAGCAAACTCAGAGCTTTGGGGAATCGGATTCTCAACCTAAGTATGATGAGAATTTGACCCTATCCTTACTACTTCGATTTTGAGTTTCAAGTATTGTGGAAGTGGTGAAAACCACTATTTTATGGACTATGTTGCATGATAGGACCGACAAGGATGACTCTTTTCACCTCACATTTTCTCCCAAGGATGGTTTTGACCATTTTACCCAAGATGTTTTTAATATGTGCAAATCGTGTTTGGTTCAAGACAGTTTCGACATCAGTTCCCAATCTCAAGATCTTCTTAGTGTATATTGTGCAATGATCCTAAGAGAATTTGACATGTTTTTCAGTGATTGTCTTTGAAATGTAGATGCAAGTGAGATGCAATGTTTATGCAATGTGAAATATACCATGAAATATGGATGAATGAGATGGAGTATACAAAATATTTCACCCTAATTTGCAAAACTGACAACTTCATGCATCCCAAGTTTCAAACGATATTCTTTAATGTGTTTGTGGTACTCGTGGAGCCTTCTGTAATACAATTCCGATGTTTCATATTCTCCTTATCTTAGTGAACATTCATGAGGATACGAGCTGACATCTCACTCTAAAATACTAGAAAACAACCAAAAATTGGAAGCGAATGAATACAAAACACACAAATCAAACTTGCAAACATCAAAACAAAATCCAAACCCAAAACCGAACACGAAAACAAAAATCTATATACAAATGTACAATATGGTACAAAATGATGCAACGCTTGAACTATCACTTCCCTGGATCCCAAACATGATTAGAACATTTCAAAAGACATATAACATGATACGCATGCCAAATGTTGTAGGAATCCAACAAAAACAAGATTAAGCCAAACAATGCAACAAACTTCAACTTACCTCGCTCACCCCACCAATTTGATTTAGTTCCATTAATACTCCCATAGGTGAGATTCAAATCATCAAATTGATTAGACAATACTTGATCTTCAATTTTATCTTGTCTATTCTTTAAGATGTAAATTTCAGGACTCAATTCATGATTTAGAACTAGGCTTTCCTTATCCAAAATGAAGCTTTGTAAACAAGAGCCTATCTCTAAAAATTTCAAAGCCAATTCATTATTCATGTTTTTAGGCCAATCAAATTTATGCAAAAATTTGCAAGCATCTAGGATATTTACTAAATGAGAATCATTATAAGTTTTTATCCTAGATTCCATTATCAATTGTTGATGAATTTGATTTAACAATTCAAGTGCATCAACTTCTTTTTCATTCATCAAAGCAATCTTATTAAAGGTGTGAGTAGAAATTAATCCTTGTTCTTCATTCACCTTCAATGGCATTTCATCATAAACATCATTCAAATTCAATAAATGGTCATACAAATTTTCACCTGAAGCTTGGATGCTTGGACACAAAAGGTTAGATTTTACCTTTTGCACATTTTCATTTACCAAAGCTTGGTGAGGATTTGCAATTTCTTCATTGATTACCTGTTCATCAAACATACCAAAATTGGGCACCCAATTGAAAACATGTCCATCCTTTTCAACCCTCAAATCTTGTTGGTCAAAGTGTGTGTCAAGTAACCCATCTTCATGATCAATCATTTGAGTTGCTTTCAATAGATCAACCTCTTGGTCATTTGGTTCCAATTCTTTGTTCACTATCCATGGCATCTCTTCATGTGAATCCTCAAAATAATCATGCGAATTTGTATCCGAATTTTCAATGAATTTATGTTCAACATGATCTAATTTTGTAACTTTCTCAAATCTTGTGAATGTGGGATCTTCATATGAAGTAGAAGTTTCAACATCCTGCATACAAAGTGGAATAGAAGTTTCATCAATAGGGGTGTGAGAAAATAACACATCTTCATATCTCCCCCAACCATTGTAAAAATTATCTTCCAAATTCGTGGGATGAAACTCTATGGTATCTGTGACATGATCTTTTGATTCATTCATCAATTCTTTTTCTTCTTTGTTCTTGGCAATAACCTCGTTATCATCTTCCAAAATTTGGTGAGATTCCAACCCTTTTTCCAAAACATTCTCAAATTGTACAGGAGTTGTAATATCTTCCTGTGAGTAAGCGATTGTGTTATCCTGCATATCAATTGACACAAAGGGTTCATTAGAAGGTTTAAAGTGAGTGTATTCTTCCCACTTCTTCCAAGCATCATGATAATCATCTTCCAAAATCAAGTGGTGATGCTCAACTACTTCTTCAACATCTTCCAATTCATCAATGTATTTCTCATCAAATTCACCTTCACCTTCCTTAGATGGTTCAATAACTTCCAAAAGTGGGTTATTTCTTGAATTCAAATTTGTAAGGCTATCATAGTCCAAATTGGTAACCCATGATTCAATTTTATCACAATTTGGAGGGTGAAGAATTTCTTGATCATTAGTTTCAAGCATCTCATCGAGAGTGTCTTCCAAGAACAAGTGGTGAAATTCTATCATATCTTCAAATTCATTTATTGATTCTCTTCCAATTTCACTTTCAACCACTTCATTCAATTCTATGGTAGGTTCTGTCCTATCACATATCTCAAATATAGTTGAATTTAGGACACCATTATCTGAATACTCATGCATTTCTAGAAATGAACCCATCTCTACACAATCCTCATTGGTGGATGTTGGCTTGGCAACTTGCACCTCCTCTTGGACTACATCTAAGGTGGTTGTAACATTTGGACATTCAAATTCATCCCCTTGATCATTCACCTTAGGTATCATTGGAGTGGAGGGTGCTATATTCGATGGTTGGTGTAGGTTGGCATCACTAACTCCAAAAGAACAATCTCTCATGGGAACATGTTGTGCCTCCACTTGCCCTTGTTCTACCATTATTGCAACCTCATAGATTCTAGGAAAATATTGATCATCAATATTTTCTTCAATAAGTGTAGCAAGTGTGGGGGGTATGGCTCCCATGTATACTTCAATAGCTTCCTCTTCCAATATGTCCAAACTTTCCCACATTTGAGAGTGCAACTCATGGAACCTCTCATTGAATTGACCCATGGGTTCATTAGGCTCTTTACGAATAGAGGTAAATTGATTTTGCAACATATCTAAGTCAACTTGATTACCAAAATGATAAAGATAGGCTGCTTCTAGTCGGATCCAAGAAGTCCTAACCTCCATGGGTAATTGGCCATACCACAAGAATGATCTATCATCCAAAATGTATGAGAAGAACCTACAAGCAATAGCCTCATAAAAAACTTGGCATTGACATAACGTGCTCTTGTAGATATGCAAATTTTGTAGGTATCCTGATGCCACCTCTTGATTAAAGAGTCGTAGAAACTCCAATAACAATTCAGGAATCTGATGGGGTATTCCAAAGATAGGAAAACACTCATAATACTTTCCTAACGTAGATACCATTTCTTCTCTTATAGATGCCACTTGCTCCTCAAATGTTGCCATTAGTGAAACTCAAAGAATAACTTTAGAACCAAATTTGTTAGTCAAAATAAAAATATCTTGCAATGAAGCATAAAATGACTAACAATTTTCAAATGAATAAATCATAAATATCATCATGTTAGCATCATCCCAAAAGATATGCATCAATTAAACCATGACATGAAAGAACATTCTCAAATTTGCCAAAAGGTTAGTATTAACACATCATCAAATAGAGAATGTTAGAATCAATGAAAGTGATCAACAAAACTCATTAGTCAAGACCAATGTCTTTAGATAAATATTTCAAGTAACATGAACAATTTAGCATCTAAATAGCAATAAAATAAATCAATTCAAATCCTCCTAGCTCCCAAAGTGTTGAGTGCTAAAAGATTACCAAAGATGCTAATCAAATGAACTTGAAATATTTAGCAATTAAAACTCTCAAAGTTACACCAAATCACATCATTCATGTATGAACAATCCAAAAGCGTTAGATCAATGAAAACCAATGCATGAATTGCTTAGCATAAATAAAATAAAGTAAACCAATTCAGGCCCTCCTTCTAGCGCCAAAATGTTGAGTGTTAATTTTACCCAATTGTGAAATTACACTCTCCCTTAGGATTTGTTTCCAAAATCCCCTCTTGCAAAGAAGTTAAACAAAACAACTTCTCCAAGGTCTCCGCTATATTAGCATTTGCATATGTGTATTAGTAATCTCAAATAAAGATGTATCAATTCAATGCTAGGAACACCTTAGTGATTGCAAGTAACTGTAAACAAGGGGCAATGTTGGTTTATTTTACCATGCTACTTTAATGATTGTTCATGAAACCAAAATAAAACAAATGTGAGTTGGCCCTCATATGACCACGATGTAGTGCCTTAATTCCTTTTATCTTGAGGATTTTAAAGTAGATTTTATCTTCCCTTATTAAGTGGATTTTAATCAAGTTTTATCTTGCATTAAATCCTACTTTTAAACATGAAAATGAAGATTAAATCTATCTATGAATGTAAATCCGAAATGATGAATAGGCTCCTTGAATATAGCTTCTTATCATGAAGATAAAGATAGCTTTCAATGTGATTAATAAACTATCCCTCTTTGGTGAAATTGATTTTCACAAAGAGATGATAATTTATTGCCTTAAAGTAAGGACTTTAGAATGTCATTTAATTATCCCTCTTTTATGAAATAATTTTCATAAAGAAAAATAATTTAATGCTTTAAAATAACCTTTTAATATAACATGTAAAATTACCTCCCTTCAATGAAATCAGAATTTTCATGAAGAAAAGGTGCATTTATTGCTCCAAAATGGTAATTTGTGAAATGCCATAAAACATAACCCCTTCAATGAAATTGAAATTTTCATAAAGGAAATGTCATCATAGGCTCATGAATGAAATCTAAAACTGAAAAAATTTAAATTTGGCCCAAAAATGCAAATTCTGAAATTTTGAAATTTTAAAATCTGCATTAAAAACAACAACTTTGACGAATTTTTAAAAATATGAAATGACTCCAAATAAAAAACGTCTAAGTGCATAATGGAACTATGAAGTATACTCTATGCAACCATGCAATTATTTTTGGATTTTGAAATTTTTTTAATGTTTATTTTAATGTCCGAAAATAGAAAAAAAAATTCTGAAAATAAAATTTTGAAAAACTAAAAAATGAAAATTTGAAGTAAATTAAATGCTGAAAATGCAAAAATGCAAAGCTCCATCAGTTTGATAGCACCCCATCCTACAAAACCGAATATGTGAGAAGTTCATACATGCAACCTAGCTTATTAGACCTACAAAACAAGCACAATCAAAACAAGTTAGGTGCTAGCTCCTAGGGTTCAAAAATAAATTTCAGATTCCAAATATTCACATGAAGTAACCAAAAAAAAATTGCATAAACTTCATCTACAAGTCCAAAATCTGAAAAGGGGAAAGATAAAACAATCAAATTCATGCATGCAGAAATTTTATCCTCCTTTCTTGCTAACAAGGCCTGAAATTTTTGAAGTAAAGCTTTGGCATTGCAAAAAAAAATGTTTCAAGTTTTACATTTCAAATCCAGCAACCTTTGGCCTTCAAAAGGTCCAGCCCCATGTTCAGTCCTTCCATGAGGTATTTGAAATCTCAGTTTGTCTCTTCATTTACTTCTTCCATCCCCAAAGTGCCTTTTCCTTTTACCCTTTGGTCCTTTGTTGCCCCATTTTCTATTTTGCTTTCGTTTCTTTTTATGCATTTCTATTGAGCTTCACCACTCTATTGCTTGGCTTCGAAGCATTCTTTTATAACCGTAACTTTAATAAGCTATATGGTTAACATCATTGTGAAATATGGCCACATGGCCACCATATGCATCTTTTATAAAAGCCTTATAATGTTTCCATAATCATACCATCTCCTCTAAACCGTTTTACTTTACTTTCATCCGAATGAAAGTTTAATCTTTTAGGACCCTCCTAACATGTCCTAATTACTTATATTATTTATTCATTATATTCTAGGGTCACAACCCTTCACTCTTACAACTATTAGACTAGGTATTTAAATGCAATCCACATATGATAATAAGGCATCATCTAACAAATATATAAATTAAGTCTATTGTGGGTTTTCTACCTTACAATCAAAAAGTGATTCAATATAAAAACGATCCTGCTTCCCGCACCATTTATTTTCATACCATATGGATCAGAGCTAGATCAAGGAGCAAATTCACCATTAAAAAATTTTCCCACCGCACATTTCAGCCAGTCCACATTCGCGAGGACGCAAACAGCATTCATGCTTCACGGATCCGTGTCAAAATCCTCGCAAAAAATTAAACCTTCTCCTAAGGTACGAATTAAGTTGTCTTACACCCAAATTGCTCGACCTTTCGCGTGGTGACCGGTGGCTGTTTTGAAAAAGCTAAAATCTTCAACGCAGCATCAAGGTTTTCGACGTCCGAAACGCAAAGGAAAAAAATTAAAATTATTTTTTTATTTTTTTTGCTCACCTGTACCAAGTCATATTGATCGTTACCTACACCAACCGCAATGGCTAAAGGACGATGATCACTGGATTCCATTCATGAGAAACACGAAAGGCTTGTTGAAGAAGTTCAACAAGAAAGAGAGGAGAATACCCGTACCATAAGAGAACTCTTCGAGAAAATATTTGCAATGGATGTTAAACTTGATGCCATCAGTCAAAATCAGGCAACAACACATGCAAATTCACCCAACCACGGGTCATCAAACCGAGCAATGTTAGGAGGTCCACAAACTTCCATTCTACCACGGACGACCGAATTAGACTTCCCAAAATTTGAAGGAGACCCTACAAACTGGATCTACCGAGCAGAGCAATATTTCTCACTAAATCAAATTCCAAAAATGCAAAAAGTGCATATCGCCTCCTTCCACTTGGAAAACGACGCCATCCAATGGTACCAATGGTTCGAGAAAACTAACGACACTCTGACATGGTCAACCTTTACACAGAATCTATTAGTGCGATTCAGCCCTAGCAAGTTTCAAAGCTTTACAAGGGCCCTCACTAAATTATGCCAAACCACTTTGATAAGCGAATACCAAGCAGAATTTGAAAGGCTATCTAATCGAACATCCGGATTAGACGTTGCCTTCTTTCAAGAATGTTTTTTCAGCGAATTAAAAGAAGAAATTCGAATAGAGGTGCAAATGTATAACCCTACAAACATGTTAGAGACCATCGGCTTGGCAAAATTAGCGGAGGACAAAATCAAGGCACGGAATCCGTTCACAAAACCAACTTGGGGGAAACCATCAAACACTTATACCAACCCCAAACCAATGCAAAATGGACGAACCCAAAACTCCTACACAACCCCCAAAATTAACCCCGCTCTACCAATTAAGCATCTGAGTTTTGAGGAAATGAAGGAAAGACAAGCTAAGGGTCTTTGCTACCATTGCGATGAGAAATTTGACAGAAATCATAAATGTGCCTCACGGAAATTATATATTCTAGATGCCACAGAGGAAGGGAATTCTACTAAAGAGGAACCTAAAATCGAAGTAGAGGTATTATCCAACACACTTGAAAGTGATGAAGAAAATGCACCAAAGGTTTCCTTCAACGCCCTTGCCGAATTTTTTACCCCTCAAACAATGCGAGTTAAAGGGTATTTTAAGAAACAAAACCTTATTGTGCTCCTAGATTCTGGTAGCACGCACAATTTTATCAATCCAAAGGTGGCTAAACAAGCAAATTGTTTTATATACCCTTGCAATAACTTAGAAGTGATGATTGGAAATGGCAGAAAAAATACATGCAAAGGAAAATGCAGAAATATAAAACTAACTATGGGGGTTTATAACATGAAAGGCGACATGTACGTCCTACCCCTAGGTGGGTGCGACATTGTACTAGGCGTACAATGGTTACGAACCTTGGGCATAGTCCAATGGGAATTTGATGAACTATAGATGAAATTCACAACAAAGAACCAAACCTATATTATCCAAGGCCTGAAATCAGGACCTTCCCAAATCGTCAGCTCGCATAGAATGGAGAAAATTATCTGAAGAGGAAAAAAAGGAATGGTTGCCCAATTATTTTCAATTCAACCTAGTCACAAAGAAGACGAGACACCAGAGTTACAAAAGATTTTAGACCACCATAAGGCGATATTCAATGAACTAAAAGGACTACCTCCACAACGAAGTCATGATCACACTATTCCACTATTTCCAGGGCATCACCCTCCTAATATTAGACCTTATCGTTATCCATACCTCAAAAAGACCGAAATAGAGAAATTAGTACAAGAGCTTCTTAAGGCAGGAGTCATTAGACCTAGCAAAAGCCCTTACTCCTCTCCAATTATTTTAGTTAGAAAAAAGGATGGCTCGTGGCGTTTATGTGTCGATTTTCGAGCGCTTAATAAAATGACCATCAAAGATAAATTTCCTATTTCGGTCATAGACGAGCTATTATATGAACTCCACGGGGCAGCTTATTTTTCCAAGTTAGACTTACGGTCAAGCTACCACCAAATACGAGTCAATGAAAAGGATATTCCTAAGACGACCTTTCGTACTCACGAAGGGCACTACGAATTCTTGGTGATGCCATTTGGCCTGACCAACGCTCCTTCTACCTTTCAAAGTCTAATGAATAAGGTATTTCACCCTTTTCTTCATAAATTTATATTAGTTTTCTTTGATGACATTTTGATTTATAGCAAAACATGGGAAGAACATTTGGACCATGTTAGACAAGTGTTCCAAATCTTGGAGGAAAATCAACTTTATGCAAAAAGATCAAAGTGTTCCTTTGGAAAACAATAAATTGAATACTTAGGGCATATTGTCTCAAAGGAAGGAGTTATGGTAGATCCTTCCAAAATCGATGAGGTGAAAAATTGGCCTATTCCAAAAACCTTAAAAGCTCTACGTGGGTTTCTTGGACTAACGGGATATTATAGAAAATTTGTCCAAAATTATGGTAAAATCGTTGCTCCTCTAACAACATTACTTAAGAAAAATGCTTTCAAATGGTCGTCTAAAGCGGATGAGGCCTTTATCACCTTGAAAACCGCAATGTGTACCACCCCTGTTCTAGCCATGCTCAACTTTTCTAAACCGTTCGTCATTGAAAGTGACGCTTCAGGAATAGGAATGGGAGCCGTACTCATGCAGGATGAAAGGCCTCTAGCTTTTATAAGCAAAGCATTTTCTCCTAAGAATTTAGCTCACTCTACATATGAAAAAGAGATGTTGGCGATTGTCCATGCTATTCAACATTGGAGGCCTTACCTTGTTGTCCAACATTTCATTATACGCACTGACCATCATAGCTTGAAGTATTTTTTGGAACAAAGTACTAATACCCCGGAACAACAAAAATGGGTTACTAAACTTCTTGTCTATGATTATGAAATTACATATAAAAATGGAAAGGACAACATGGCAGTCGATGCACTTTCTATAAAATTTGAAGATATGCCTCAAGTCCATGCTATTTCCTCCCTTATTCCTAAATGGGTAGATGAGGTGCATGAAGAAAGGATAAATGATCCTACTATCCACGCCTTAATTCAACAACTTCAACATAATCCTAGTAGCAAAACTCCATACACTTGGAAGGACAATATATTAAGATACAAAGGGAGGATGGTCCTCACCCCCAATTCAACTTATCGTGAAAAACTTCTTCATGAGTTACATACCTCACCCACTGCAGACCACTCAGGGTTCTTAAAAACCTATAAAAGAGCCACTACCTCCTTCTATTGGGTAGGAATGAAAAATTACATCAAAAACTTTGTAAAAGAATGTGAAGTTTGCCAAAGACAAAAGGAGGAGACCCTCGCTATTCCAGGATTACTTCAACCTCTTCCTATACCCACTAAAACATGGGCAGATATTTCTATGGACTTTATTGAAGGATTACCAAAATTAGGAGGAAAAACAACCATTTTCGTAGTCGTTGATCGTTTATCTAAATATACCCATTTTTGTTCCAACCATTCTAAAGTTGCCCAAGCTTCAACTTCATTATTTATCTTAAATCCAGTATTGAAAGCATAATGAGACAAAATTTGTCCTCTATTATTTTTAATTATTCCTCCTCCTCCTGCTGGTTCTGGATTTCCTTTAGATGCTGCATCAAAATTCAATCCACATCTGGTGGTTTCCACTTTATATTCTTTACCGTAATTTTGGTTCTCTTGTATCCAACATCATAATTCCATTTAATGACTTGACTCCATATATCAAGACTCTCTACTTCCAAATTAGGAATTGGGTGAGTTGATAGAGTTGGTTTAGACTCCTCTATGGCTAAACATATCTTCTTTTTCATTACCTTTAAACTGCTTTCCTTTCATTTAAATATTTTTCTATTCCTTTCTAGCCATATAGTCCAAAGTATTGTATCTTTTGATATATCCCATATTGTCTGTAAAGCCTCACTTTTATAAGTGCTCTACCATTGCTTTAACCAATCTTCAATTATGCTATTCATCACCATGCATTTATCAACCATATTAAGAATCGATTGCCATAAATTCTATACTATTGAACAATGTCCCAAGAGATGGTCAATACTCTCCTCCTTATTACAGAAAACACCCATTATTTATCTATATATAAATATAAATATTTTATGTATTTATATTTATTTATTTAATACAAATATATATGAATAAATCACAACCACTCATCAGATCTCAATCTCAACCATCCATCTGGCTTGATCCATGTCACACATCAAAGTTATAATCTTAGCCATTCATCATGTTTTAATCTCGGTCGCCCGTTGGTGTCGTCAAAACCCTAACATATTGAAGGCAAGTTATAAAAGAGCATTCACATTTGTGAATGAGGTTAAATAGATAATTGATTCGTTAAGCAATCAATTAAGTGATCAACTAGTTAATTGATCCCTTCATAATACAAACCCTAGCATTCTGGCTAACATCCTTCATTCTTGCCTCCACCATATCCCCAATTTTTGTCGTCCAAATCCCCTACAAACCAGATCTGGTTCTGCAATATCCTTACCAAAAACCCTTGAATGCTGCCGAGAGTTCCTAAAATGCTGCTGAGCATTCCAAAAACATTGCAGCGTGTCCACAACCTTTCCAGAATGCTCAAGGGTGTTTCCTAGCCTCTAGTTTGCCACTGACAAAACCTTGAACGCTCGAGGCATTCGTACGCCATCAGATCGCAGAAGCAAGAACACATATCATAAATACATGCATATTCTTCGACAAGGTAAAAGGTATCATTGAATCACAATTTATATTTTTTTGTACTTAGCTTACAATTCATTATAGTAGCACTTAGGGTTTGTCGATTTGTTTCATAGAGGGCCTCACACAGTGGAACCCTCACATATGCTACTGACTTGTTTAGTATTGTTGATCTGTTTGCAGGTACATAAATTATATTTTTGACGACTGTTGTAGCTCAGGTGGTCCCGTAGGAATACTCAAGCCCACCCACAAAATTATTTGGAGTGAAGACAATGCAAAAGACACCAAATATTCATTGTGAATGAGGGTTTTCAAAACCCTTCAATTGTAACTATTGTATCAACACATATTGCATTGTAACATTGGAGATCAAGGCTCCCACCATATTAATACAATATTATCTCTTCATTGTGCAATATCTTTTGTGTTGTTTCTATTATTGTTATCTAAGTATTGTTATTTTTATTCAAGTCCATAGACATTGATAAGGATGAAACTGAGTTATAGGTCTATAAATATTGATAAGGATGAAAATGAGTTATAAGTCCATAGACTTTGATAAGGATGAAACAAATGTTGCAAAGTAACATAACATGTTACTAATAAAGCTATATAATGCCTAATTTTGAAATGAAATGAAAGATTTTAATTACGTCTGCGAGACCCAAATATGGTCTATGGGACCTTAAATATGGAAGTACAATTACTCAAATCATATAATATGATCTTTAATATCTTTGAGAAGGTTGTTCCTTCTCCTACTGATTTGTGTTAGCAATTTCCCAACTTTTTTTATTTTACTATCTTCAAATAAATAAACTTGTTCCCAAGTGTTTCTTTGTATTTGTCACGAATATCTGAAAAAATCGGGCATTTATAGATGAAGTGTTCCTCTGTCTCTACTGCCTTTGTGCTGCATAGAGTACATATCCTTTCTTCCCATTGTTATTTGGGCGTTGTCCATCTCCCTGTTTCACATCTAAGCCTATGAGAGCTAGTCCTTATCTGAGCAATGAGTATTTTTTCCTTCCACTTGATTTCAATGCCTATATACGCTTTTTCCTTGTGATCATACGTTGGGTTAAACTTTGCAATATAATATGTCTTTTCCTGCTTGCATTTTTCCACATTCCACTTCTGAACTTTTCATTCACATAATTTTTTATGTCTTTGTTGACATTTGGGCATTCATTTATGTTGATTTCCCAACGTTTCATCCATTTATGACTTGGTTTCATCCATGTATTCTTTCGCCTATGCAACTCTTCGTCCCTAGTTGCCCTAGGCCATCTGTCGTTTTTCATGTTTTTTGTTTTTTTCAAGTAACATAATGCCTTGGTCATAGCAATTGCTTCTAAAGGGAACATTCCAGTTTCAGCTAGAATATTTTCATAAGGGATTGTGGCCTTAATTTTGAGAAAGTTTGTGATTAGATATTTTTGAATCCTTTCTATTTGCCTCCATTTTGCATTTGTTGTGCCACTAGCCCACACCTCGCAACCATACAACATAACCGGTGTAACAAGTAGGCCAAATAAGACCTTGGTGGTCTTCCAGTCCCACAACTCGGCATTCCTACACCTGTTTTGAAGTGCATATAGTGCTCTCCAACCACTTTGAGTTCTTTTCATCCTAGATGTATTCCAATTAAGTTTGTCATAAAAGTCTATGCCCAGGTATTTTTATTCTACTACTACATCAAGTGATTCTCCTGCAAATTGAAATTTGAGTTGTCGCTTCTTTTTTGCTAAAAAAATCATAATTTTTGTTTTGCTCGTATAGCATAAGAGGTTCTAATAACCTTATCTAAACTTAAGAATATATAAACACCAACATAACCATATAATATTACAAAAATAAAAAAAAATTATTCTTTACTTTTTATATAAAAAAAGTTTTTATTTTTGATACATAGAGGAATCGTCAATTACATTTATCCTTGAACAACTGGTCACAAGGTTAAGTAGCATTGCCTCCGATCCTAATGTCAAATTATGGTGCTACCATTATAACCCTTATCTCGGCTCTGTAAACATGATGCGGAGTGAGGGAGACCCTTGATGGCTTGGGGTTGGTACCGCCATCAAGATGGCGTACACTCACTGGACTCAGTTCAATTCAAACTACTACCTTTGCTCAAATTTGGGATAAATCATTGCTCAAATTTGGGATAAATCACTCGGCTTGGGATAAATTACTCGAGAGTCGTGTTCGGCCCCTACTGCACCAACATTATCAACTGGATTTTGAGTAACCAATATGGATTTGGTAGAGTGGTTATTTGAACCAAAGACTCGAGAATTGCCCTACCCTTTCCAACTTAAATAACTTAAAAAATTAAAATATATAAAAAAATATATTATTTTAAAATATTTCAAAAGAAAAAAATTGCAAAAACATCCTCGGCGGTGAATTTTTAAATACGAGGAACATAGCGCTCCTTTATGTTAACCGAAAAAATTAATGATCCGATCATTTGAATGTTTCTAACCCAAGGAATAAGCTAATTTAGTTTGACAGGATTGTAACAAGGTTTTTATTTCTACAAAACCAATAATATTTAACAGGATTGAAAAATGTTATCCGTTTCTTCCATCTGTGCCATTGCTACGTGAACAGAGAAAGTTGGAAGCTCAGCTCTCTTCGCGCTTATCCATTCACACAGCAGGAGGGAGCTCAAATTATTATTATTATTTTTGTTCTTATCTCTTCACCTCTTCAAATCCAAAATTATCGTCTCATCTTCAATTTAAACAACTGCTGTACCAAAGCTGGATTGCCATACTTAGCTTCTCAAACAAATTCTTCTGTTTCAGAATATGTGCAATAATAAGTCCCAGCTCTCTCACTTACGTGGGTTTTGTTGGGATTTAGCGATTCCTTCTTAAGCCATTGAAATAATTTCCTTTTCGTCAATGGATATTATGAAGTGGGTGTTAGTGGGTTTTTGTAATTCCTTGAGAGACTTCTAGTTTTCCCTTGTTTAGGCTCTGGGTTTTGTTGGGTTCATTGGGATAACTTGAAAAAAGCCCTGCATACAAAAACTAGAGCTGGGTTCCATTACATTTGAATGTTGTCTTGTGGATTATACCTGTCCGGTGAACTGTAATAGGCAGGCAACTGAAATGTATGAGCATTCTTGTCTGCAAGAGTTTATGGATTGGCAGTAATCCTTACAGAGGAGGACGGAAGTCTAAAGTGATTTCATGGAGGCTTGGGAGAGTTTGAATCTTTCACATGTATGTTGGCAACCAGGCTTTGGCCTCCAAAAGCTGGACTTGGAGCGACAGACATTGGCGTGCCGGTTTCCTTGGTGAGTTCCCTTTTCACCGGAAATTCTTTACTTTTCCTTTGATTTCATTTAGAATTCAACCATGGACTCTGCATATACTTCGAAATACATAGCATTTTGGTAGTGCTATTCTCTTCATTTGTATAGAAGGCAAACCCCTTATACAATTTCCGAGAGGCTACAAAACTCCTTTCAACATTTCATTCTATTTGAAGTATTGCCGTCTTTAACACTTCGTTACATTTCATTACAATTAAAGTCTGATGTCCTGAGTCTCTAACGATGCGAATGTCACAACTACTCCAACTACCACTGCTGGAAATTTTGATATGCGAATTAATGTCTGTATTCTTGTGCTTGGATTTCTGCCCGGTACTCCCTCGGTATGTCTTGCAGAACAAGGAGTGAGGGTATAAAATGTTTTTCTTCCTAACTCCTCAGCGGACACCGGCCTCTGGCGTTTGGCTGTGGATACATGTGCTTGGATTTCTGCCCACCACACCTTCGGTTCTGTTTAATTTATATCCCATACAACAATATCACTATGAGAATTTATGATTTATGAATAAAACTCCTGTACAGGAATCACTTTGAAACCTTGTTCCGAAAGAAGAATCTGAAATTGTGGCAACTCAAACTTGATACGGTTCTGAATAACTGGGAATGGTCCATATCATTAATGTTTTGGGTCATAATTTTTATAGGAGTTGAACTTGTAAGAACTAGCCCTTCCACAAGAAAAGATCATATTTTTAACATGGATGTTTGAAAACAACAATAGATGTATGCAAGTTTCCAAGGCAATCGAATCATAATAATATGCCTGGATTTACAATCACCGTCGCGAGTTTGGTCACATTCCTGAATACCAAGTGGATATAGGTGCTGAATGAGTTTCAGCTTTTATCTCGATGTCGTCAAGGTCATTGTTTGTGCTCTTTGAAGCTTGTTATGTTAGGGAAAAAAGAAAAGAAGAAGAAGAATTTTTTTTTTGTCAGCGTTGTGTCAATGACCTAACTACAAGAGGACGAAGATTGAATACATTATTGTTTTAAGGCTTACTTTGATTGTACAAGGTTTGTGTACGTAGAGAGGAATAGAGCATTAACCTCTTTAACAAGTCCGTGCTTCAAAATAAAATAATTCTATTGTGCCATCAAATCATCCAATTTTAAAACAATACCAATTTTGATATTTGCCATCGTTCTATGGGAACAAACACAAAAATATTGGGTCTATATATGTTAGTAACTGATAGTCACCTCATCTCAATAACCAAACTGCAAATAAAAATTGAAGAGGAAAAGAAGAGGGTAGTTGATTGCGTAAGAACAGTTGATAAGGGTCACCTGTGTGAGGGAGGTTCTTAAAGGGAAAGAAATTTGCCTTCATAAGTTTTTTGTGTTCATTGTGCTGTGTAGTGAAGTGCAAAAGTTTGCCTGAAGTCCTCCCATCTTGCTTTAAGCTCTTTTGTTCTCTATGATGTCTCCATCTATCTACATTTCATTACAAAAAAACAGATAAAAAGAGATGAGGTGTAAGGCTAATTTTTAATACATTTTACTGCAAATTGTGTATATGAGATGTTGCCATGCTTTTATTCTTCATTGAAAATGCTAAGGCAGGAGGCAGTCACCAGTGTTGTTGTCTCAATCTCCAATAGTCATTGATAAGAAAATGTGTTTACTTTCTGGCTAGGGTTAGCTATTTGGTTGTAAATTCCTTTTGATGTTCTGTATTTGGCTCTACTCTCTCCTATTTGGGCAACACACAAGTGATAGGTACACAGAAGCATTCACATGAAAATAAAAATCTTCTTTTTGATTTACATGTTTTGCAATTGGAGTGCTTGCTACTTTGATTGCTGTGCTCGAAGACATCACACAATGTTCAGGTCTAACTCCTTCCCATTCCTTTCTTAAAAATGCTTCTTAGTGACTAAAAATTATCATGTCATACTTGATCAATTTGGTCTAATGTTACTCAGATAGGTGATACCTGGTTGGCCAAATGACCGTCTTTTTACAATTTCACCTAAGGAAGCTTAAATAGAGACTCATATTTTGGATGTAATAATGGTTTACATTTATAATTTGATATTTCAATGGTACACCCCAATACTTATAGAAATAAGGTCCATTTGGAAATATGCAACTTGCCTAACAATTATGTTTTCACAAAGCAGTCACCGGTAATTGCAAAAAAATTTAGGAAGAAAAATCTTGTTTGATAATTTTCTGTTCCCTATAGTGGTCTGTGACATATTATTCATGTGTAACATATTTTTCATGTGATTCTGTGACAAATTATTCATGTGATTCTCATCCATCTGTAACAAGGCAAGAATACAATGGCTGTATAATATTCTGGTTCATTTTTAAAACTAAATCATGGGTAAATATTTGTCAAAGTTGTGTATTCTAAGTCAGGATATGAAATGCAGATTAAAACATCAAGAGCATAGTGGGATGAATCTCTATCTATATCTACTAGAGACGACTTTATTTCAGAGGTTAAGAACACTGAGTTACAGCTAATTCCATCATGCCTAATGCAACCTTCTAACATAGTGTGCGTAAGTGTCCCTAATTCTCAACGATGGGGGAATCTATGTGACTATTGTTAATTGGAGTTACACTTAGGGGTCACTCCTCATATTCCTGTTATGAGGATGTCCCATGCCATATCAAAGTTCCACTTGATAATAAGACAAAGATTTTTCTTCACACATTTCCATAATACATGGATTAAAATCCAAATGAGAGTCATTAACCTAATAAATATCAAACTTGGGACTTAGGATTAACAATTTAAATAGTAAATCTTAAAAATATTAGCTTCCTAACAATACACTTAAGTTAGACCAATAATTATAAATTTATGTAAAGTGATTTGTGAGAACTATTTATTTAAATTACAGCTTTAAGGAGTAGGCCCTTATTGGAAGGACTAGAAATTGATATGTAAAGTATACAACAGAGGTCATGTATGACTGTGTGCAACACAATGCAAACATTGCCTCATGTTTGAAATGGTGAGTGTGTTAGGTTGTGGAGTCTGATTTCGGCTAAATATTGATAAAACAGTTCTCTGTTCCTTAACCGGACTGTAGATGACCAATCCCGAACCAGAGGTGGAAAAAGGAAAAAGAAAAGTTAATTTTAGGATTGGCTAAAATTAAGCTTTTTCTAATTGTAAACTTTCTAAGTTTGAATTAGGCCTTAAGTGGGGATTGGGTTAATTATAGGATGCTTGTTTTAGCATGCATGTAACTGGGTTTCCCTATTTATGTAATACCTCCGGTAGAGAGGATTGTATCTTGTTTATGGGAAGTGCATAGGATTGTGTATCTCCTGTAGAGAGAGCAGTAAGCTTAGTGTAGAGCTTGATGCAAGGGTGTTTGCATGTTGAATTACTGTTAGAGTAATTGTGTGGAGATGCTGGTGTTTTGAAGAGGAATTTGCAGCTGGTTGTGTTGCAGGATTACTCCCTTCAGAGATTGTATTGGTGCTAATACAAAGGACTGGTGTTTCTTGGTGGATGTAACCCACACTGGGTGAACCACGTTATATGCTGTGTTTTATCATGTCTTGCATGTTTATGTTCTTCTTCTGTGATGGTGAATAGTTTCTGCTGTTATTGATTAAGTTGCTTGCTTCAAGAATTCTTTTTTGTTTATATAGTGAATCCTAACAGAGTGATCCAGAAGTCCAACGACAAAGACGTTTGCCATTCCATGTGGAAAGCTAAACCCATCTTTAGACATAAAATGATTGTGTGGCTGGTCTTGCATCAAGGATTGGCTGTCAAAACTAGGCTTCATAAAGTGAGCATCATGGATTTTGCTTGCATTTGGTGTGCAAAAGAGAAAATTGTCAATCGCGTCTTTAGCAGGTGTGCTTTAACGAAGAGTTTATGCTCATATGGTTTGAAAGAATTTCATTGCCTTTTTAGCACCTCTTTCATGGCATAACCTTTTCCAAAAGATTCTTGGATGTTTAAGGATGGCTGTAAAATTCTCTGGTTGACTCTAAAATTGTTAATCATTAGTTTCATTTGGAGGTTAAGATGCCAAGGAACATTTCAATAGGTCAAATCCTAGCTTTCAGCATGCAAATAGAGGCTTTTTAAGCAAAATGTGGTACTTCTTATAAAAGCTAAGTTTGAGTGGTTCTAAAAGTATGTTATTTTTCTTTTTTGCATTTGTTATGGAGGGAGCTGCCCGTTCCCTTTGGGCCCAATATCACTGCCCCCTGTGTTTCAAGGACTTTAGGATGAGAATGACACATCCCTTGTCGTCCTCAAAATGTGCAGCCATAGGGGCTGTCCCTAGGATATCTTGACCCTTTGGATGGTGTCTTAAAATTGGGGCTACTTAGGATGACACCTAAGACACCCATGATTCCGTGAGATGGCATAGCAAATTCTGGGACATCCTTATGATTGGCCTGGGGATGGCCTGGCATCTCAGATGACTAAGTACCCTTTGGGGCATTAGGAAAAAAAACGAAAAGAAGAAAAAAGGAGGTGGGAGGCCCCACTAAGGGTGACCCGCCCTTTTACCTTTCTCATCCCTAACCCCGAAGTCACTATGAGAAACGTATAGCAGAGAGATGAAAGGGTAGAGAAAACAAGGAGAAGAAAGGAAAGCAAATGGATTTAAGGAGAAGAAATCAACAAGGTCATGAGCTCAAGTCAAAGAAATAAGGAGTTGAAATAAATTTCTTTTATTTTATGAACTTTCTTTCCATTTTAGAGTAGATTTAATGGGACATGTCTATATTAGCCAAATGGGTAAAGTGCAAAAATGAGTGGCTTGAGTGGTGTGGATGGTAGTGTGACAGTTAGAGGTTCAGTTGGAAGTATCAGTGGAACCATAATTAGAACCCCATATGATTGTCATTTTGAGACACGCAAAGAGGCCTTGAAAGGAAAACAAATGGATTCAAAGAGAAGAAGTAAACAAGGTCATGAGTTCAATCAAAGAAATAAGGAGTTGAAATAATTTTCTTTTCTCTTTTTTGAACCTTCTTTGCATTTCAGAGTAGATTTAATGGGAGATGTCCATATTAGCCAAATGGGGAAAAGTGCAAAAATGTGTGGTTTGAGTGATGTGGATTATAGTGCAACAGGTGGAAGTTCAGTTGGAAGTATTAGTGGAACCATAACTAGAACCCCATATGATTGTCCTTCAAACCAGCGAAATCGTTGATGCAATTTGTCACCATTTTAGACAAGTAATGGATGACTAGAAGAAAAACTAGAGGGATGCAAACATGTTAAATGCAATGTTTGTAATTTTTTATTCAAGGGAGCTATATCAAGGTTTGCCCTCATCTCCTGTATGTTTTTTTTTTTTTTTTTTTTGAGTAATACTTCTTATACACATCCACCATGGGGATTGAACCCGGGTCACATCATCGATAATGCAAGTGGCGTCCTGTATGTGTTTTGAGAGTTGGTGAGGCGTTGTGAAAAAATCACATTGGAAGCAGTGGTTGAAGTGATAGAATTATTCACTTAGTATGCATCTGTTGGAAAGTCAAAATCTGTAAGACCGCTTCTGGCAACTTTTGATGTATCTGTCACTCCAATTTCTCATCCTCTCTATTGCCCTAGTAATAGGGTTGATGATAGCCAAACTGGAAAGGCTTCAACTAATGTGGGAGAGGTCTTCTACTAGATCTAAAAGGAGGGCCAACGTAATTATAGAAATGTACATTGTTTAAGATATGAGCAGGTTGAAGATGCTATTTCCCAATTGTTCTTTTCTAGTGGCATCCTGTTCAATGTTACTCGTTTACCTTTGCATAAGGAGGAACTAAAAGAAGCTGGTCAGGCTGGTTCTATGTACCTCTAAGAGAGATTAGAATGCTGAATGCTCTTGTTGACAAAAAAAAAACTATTCTAGGGTTAACTTGTGGATGGAGGAGTTGAGGGAGACATGTGTGAGGTTAGATTGCAACATCGTCATGGATGGGTGGATTGATAGTGTCAACAGGTCACACATAAATATGAGTTTTACATGCAGCTTTTGACTTTAGATTTTGAAGGATGCTATAGAGGTTGGGCCTGCTGATGTGGTTCAACGGGTAAGAGATGCATTCCGTGTCTGTAGATTTGTAGGGATGATTATCCAACACATTTACATGCATAATCTTTGGACTCCAAGTGTATACATTAAACAGCACATTGAAAGATAGTCAAAATTGATTGGTTGCAATAGTTGGGTTGATGCCATTGGCAGATTTGATGACGTGGCGCCAACACTGTGCCACCACATCTGTTAGTTTCCAGTGAGTTACTTGTATACATATATGTCGTAGTTTTGTTTTGTTGTATGTGTACTTGCCATATGGCCACACGTGTGCGTGACAACCTATATTTTTGAAAGAATGTATGTCATTTATAGTTTATGGGGTACTTTTATTTGAAGTGTATGTCTTTGGGTATTAGGTAGTTGCACAGTTGGGACTGTTGCCAATAGGTTCATGATAGCCCCTTTTTGTTTATATTCATCCTATGCCAGTCTTGTTAAATATTATATGAGGACAGATCTTTGTCATTATCATGTGTATGATCCTGTGCTAGAGCATATGTGGTGCAGAGCATTGTTGTTATATTATACGAGCTGGATTGTTGATGTACTTGATTGCAAAGATAATGACATACTTCCCTTGGTATTATGATTCCTGTTGATGTTGTATTTTTATGCTGCATGTTTCTTTCTGTTATTAATCTTTGTGCATGACATGGAATATCAAAAACCTATACTATATGATAGAGATGTGCAAATGTTTATTTAGAACCGTGATACCTCTTTGGCACTTAAGTCATTTTCACAGAAGGGATACCTGAAACCTATAGATACAAGTTACGCTATTACTCTATGTTGTTGGAGATGATGATTAAGGTGCAGGAGGCCCTACAGTCTCTGGTAATGTACAATAAGTGGGCTAGATGGTGACAGTCCAAAACAAATGAGGGGAAAAGAACAAAGCAGATGATACTAGACGACAATAGGTGGAATAATGCAAACCATATAGTATCCATTGTGTCACCTGCTGCGAACATCATTGGATATATAGAGATGGACTCTTCTATTCTTGAAGAGAATAATGAAACTTTTTGAAAGCATGCATGGTTGCATGAGGGCAGCCATTATTGGACAAAGGGATCCCACACTAGCATTTCATGAGCAACATACTCTTCCCATTATTTAAAAAAGTTGGGATAAGATGAACACCCCATCACACATGACAACATATGCGCTCGATCATTGGTAGTATGTGGCAAGGCCTGAAAGAGTTCCTCCTAAAAAGGACACAATTGTGAAGAAGGGGAAAGGGTTCCTCCTAAAAAGGACACAAATGTGAAGAAGGGATTTATGAAGGCAATCAGAAAGATGTGTTTTACAGATGATGCGTAGTCACTACAAGATCACTGGGTCAGATTTTCAAAACTTACAAGTGAAGGCTTTAATAAACGGGAAATTTGAGAGGATAGACTTATCATTGCACTATGCAATCCCATTGGATGGTGGCAATTACATGGGAATGGAGAGGTCTATTACTAGTGATGCTTTTTATTTCCCTCCTTTTGCAGGTTGCTAACTCCTTTGTCGCTCAAAGGAACTGGTCAACCCACAACTTTATCTACTTTGTTAAGGGATATAGGCTTACTTCTAAATGAGTGGAGAATCTAGTTGTAGTGCTTAGTGCCTTGTGTGTTTAGAATCAAAAGATACTTGACTATCATGAGGGTCCAACATGATGGGATGTTGACTGCAAAGATGGGGGATAGATTGATGAGGATGAGGAGGCGTAAATGGGATTCCACTACACGACCAGTAAGATTCAAATATTAGTGTTGAGGAGTCGAGGACACATTTGTAATTGTAGATGACCTAGAGAATGATTGATGTTGAGTATGTTACATGGTTCTTTAGACTATCATATTTCAGTTTCATTTTGATTTTGACATTCATTTTGCTTATGTACTGGATAGTTGGATTGTAGATGTAATTTAGACTCTTAACTCTTACAATCTAATCAATTCTTATGATTATGGTTTAATTCTTAAAATTTCAAACTTCAAACTTTCATGCATGCCTATAGTTTTGAATTTTGTTCATGTTCGGGCCCTTGGGGTAATGTTATTTACTTTTCATATTTTAAAGTGGGTAGTGTTGCATATTCATGCTTAAAAGATCCATACATTTAAATTATATATATATATATATATATTTATTTATTTATTTACATATTTGTATATGTTGTCTCCTAACTGTCTTGCCGTTGTCCCAGTAGATGGAGTGAGTCCCCAAACTCCAAAAGCGCATCATGTTGTATCTTGCTGTCCTTGTTTCAGAAACTTCGTTGAAAATAGTTTTTTGCACGTCGAGTCTAAAGCACAGGTGTTTTCTCTACATGCTTTTGCTGGACATAATTGTGCAGCCCTTCCGTTGCCAAATATAGTTTTCAAATCTTGCATAAACTCCTTCAACAAAGAGGCTTGGAATCATCATAAGTTGGGGCTAAAGCTTGTGCTGACAACAGTAGGAAATTTATCGTTGTCTTACAATATGAAGGCCTCACAACACTGAAAGGTATATGAGATAAGATAAGATAATTCTATCAATGTCCACAGATGGCCAAAGTAGGCCAATGGGACTCATTGAAAAGAACTGTTACAAATTACAATGCATTGTAGTAACCATAAAGTCCTACGAGAATAAGCTAAACTAGAGTAAAGAATCTAGTGTAATCTACTCTAAAGTGAAACAACTGTATGGCTTAAAAATTACAGCCTTGAGGGTTACCCAAAATGTATAAACCAAAACATGCTAAAAGAGAAGATTAAGAGGTCTAGAAGTTGAGGTACAACAGAGATAGAAAGGAGTTCCAATGGATCCAAGCACCAATATTAATCTGTAGTGGGATGTAAAGTAGAAGCACAATCATTGTCGTCACCAACTATCCCAAAAGGCCCAACACAGGATCTAATGATGCTCCCAAGAGAATGGCTAGGACTAAGAGGGCTTGGTTGGATAATCCTGGGAGGACATGGAGTTCGATCCCTCAAGATTCTTCTAGCATCCATGGTTGTGGAACCAATAGAAGAGGAAAAGAAACTAGTAACCTGCGCCTATCTACAACTCCTCGGTATGTGGGGGGTGGCCAAAACTTGATGTCGAAGAATTGTAGTCTTGTCATGTTGTAAGCAAGAAGAAAGAGTTGAAGCCCTAGTAACCATTTTTGTATGTAGACAAGGGCGTACAAATCTGTCATTAATACCTTGGTTAGTTGTAGCTTTCAATGAGCGCTTATTACTCTCAACTACAGAGATAGTGTGAAAGAATGAGGTGATTAGTCAAGTAGTAGTCTGTATTCCCTGTAATAACTAATACTGAAGAGTCTAGCTTCCTTGAGGTAAAGAGCCTAGCATCTTTGGTCAAGATAACTAAATAAAGTGACAAGTGATCCACCTGAGTCTCTATACAAGCAATGGTACCTACCTCGAATCTCATAATAAACAGGACACTTGAAGATGAAATGTTCTTCAGTTTCCACCTCCAGAATAGAACAAAGATGACATATCCTATCCTCTTGAGGAATATGGAGGTCCGTCTCCACCTACAATTGATGTCAACATGTCTGAGTTGACCAAGAGGAATCTTAAGGCTATGTGTCCAATGTTGCTTGAAATAATTAGGACGAGTAATAATGCCATTCTTAATACTCATCAAATTCTTACTGTAGAAGGCCACTTAGGACTAAGAGGTTGAGATGGAGCAACCCAAGTGATCTGAATATGTTGTCGATAAACATCATCTCTAACTAATTGCTTGATTAATTATCCTCTTATTAGGAAGAAGGCAGGAAGGAGCATTTAAGGAGTATTTGAAAGGAGGTAATTGATCTGTGGAGATGCCAATTGGCTGAAGAAGAAAAATAACTTTTGAGTACCATCCACAATGAGTACCAAAAGAGCCCCGAGAGGCAATGTTTTTTGAGGAGCAAAGCGCCAAATATGGGTCTCTCTCTTGGCCTAAGGTGTAGTCATCCATGGATCTAAGTTGATGAAGCTGAAAAATAATTTTGAAGATGCTCTCAAGACAAAGAGGATTACCACCAAACTCAGCCTAAACAATACATTCGGAAATTGTTGTTTACATCGGATAAATCGCTGAAGCAAAATAGTCTGGACCCTCTCAATGCAAGCCTAATCAACTCCCCTTAGACTTGGACCCTAAATCTTAGATCCATAAAAGACTATAGCTATGATGATGCAATAAAATATGGGCATATTTGTAGGTATGTCTTGAAAGTGTTGTTGGAAGCATTAGTGTTCCAAGACTAAGAGAGATGTGTATCCCTTACAAAGACGTGATTGTGAAGCCGATCGAAGATTAAGGGAATGACCTATAAAGTAAACCCCCAAGTAGGTGTAAGTAGTGGTGATCTCAATGGAATTGCCCTTATAGAAGAATTGAAACTTAGATAGGATACTCTTTGATGTGTTAAAGATCATCGCCTTAGTCTTGCTAAGATTGACTATTGGTTGTCTTAAGTCACAAAAGCCACCAAGAGCATCCAATTGTCTTTGTAAGCCCTCAAGAGTATGAACAAAAAGAACAACATCATTTGCAAAAAGCAATATAGCTACCAAGACATGATGTAGAAGGCAACCGTCATCAACGTGTATGTATGGACGAATAAATTCTTTAAGCTCAACAATGTCGATCCCAAAGAGTGAAGGAGAAAGAGGATAACCTTGTTTGACGCTAATGGTGCTCTGGACATCCTTTGAGAAACCAAAAGCCGTCCAAAACGACCAACAACTACCTGACATAGTCTCTTGATGGCAATGATAAAGAGCTCCAAGATGCCAATGTCATGTAGTCTTTGAAATAAAAGATGCTTGGGACCGGTGTCAAAGTCAAGTCCACAAAACAACAAAACACTTTAGAAGACCAATGGCAATCCTTCTCAATATTAGCTCTAAGAGTGAGAACGTGATCAATAGTTTGATGATTCCTTCTAAATTAGCTTGCCCTCTCGCTCTAAGCTTGTGTTGATCCAACAATTATGAGAGTTTCATACTAAAAATTGTTGCATAAAGCTTAGTAAAAGTGTGCCTAATCATGATAGTTCTATAGTTATTTGGATCTGAATAGTCCCCATATTTGTGGATGGGGCGGATTATATGTTGTGACCAGGAGGCAAGGAACTCAAAACAAACAACATCAATGAATAATTCTGCAATGGGATAGCTAAGAGCTTCAATTCCATACTTCAAGAACTCAGCCTGAAATCCCTCAAAATCAACAGCTTTGCTAGTGCTTAATTTATGTATAGCTCTTTTGATGGCCCCTAAAGAGAAAAGGTGACATGATGTTGGGGGGAAAGAGATATGAATGGTGGGTTGCCTTGGGATACCACATAAAGAATTAGCATAAGAGACCTAGGATTTGCCATTGATGCATATGGGATGGGGATTCCTAGGAAGAAGTGTGCTAAAAGGCTTTGGGAGAGTGATGAAGAACATTGAGAAGCTCACAACGCATAGCAACAAGAAACTTTCGCTTCTTACGTCGAATGAGGCATTCATATTCCCTTAGAGTGGAAGATATTGTTGTAGTCTCATGGATAAGAGCAAAACAGAGCTTTCGATGCATGGACTTACATTCCTCATCATACCAATGATTCATGGGGCAAGCACCAATGCAAGAATAGGCTTTGGCTGTGGAAAAATGTGGGGAAAAGAGTCAAGGGCTACATTCCATAACATACAAGACAAAAATTCATATCTGGTTGTTGCTATGGTAGAATTAAGAGAGTAGTATTGGGACATCAATTGGGAGAGACAAGCAACATAATCATCAGCCAAACACGGATCAAAATGAATCATGGGATGGTTGGTAGGATTGGCTGATGGAGGTGGAATAGATGGGGAGGTGAAAGAGGAGGAACTTAGGGAGAAAGTCAACATTGCATGATCAACCAAGGGAAGCTAACTAGATAGCAGAAAGCCGTGAACATTAGAAAGCAAAGTCCTGTTGTTGGTGACATAGTCATCCGCACTCGTACCTCACACATGTGGAAAACAAGTGAACCTAGAGGAGTTAGGAAACTAAGGAATCCCATAGAGTACAAACAGGCCATGTGACTCACACAATTGAATTAAGTGTTTCCCATAAGCTGTAATGGGATGCTTCTCATCTATAGAGGTCCTAGTGAATGAAGATCATGAACAGGTGCTTGGTGGGCCCTAGTGCGGGCATTGAAGTCACCTATAAGAATGACATCACCCCCTAATGAATATGTAGAAATCTCCATGTAGATATCCAAGTATGGGTCACCATCAGAGTGGATGGCAAAAGTTGACGGTGCGCGAGGAAAATAACATATTGCTATGAAGATGTCTGTAAGAGGGTGTGGGCCCCTCTTGATCTGAAACCACATATCTGGAGTGCTTATCTAACGTGACTAATGATACATGATGAAGGCGATCCCAAATGAGGCATGCCACACCACCTGAACCGCGAATGCCACTTGTTCGACGTGTCATGTGTTTGAAAGCAAAAACACAAAAGTAACCATTGACGTGTCATGTGCCTGATAGCTCATATGATGTTATATTGGCCATATTCGATAAGCTTTAATTTTTGATGTTTCTAGTTTTTGAATTATTCCAAATATGGCTACACTTTATCTTCCACCTAAAAGTGATGTTGGACCTTATTTTTGTCTTACAAAGCTTTATATTTTTCTTCATGCTTGAAGGATAATGTCCTTGATATTTGCATGTAATTATGCTATAAAAGAGACAACTATGTCATCTTCTAATGTGAAAAGAGGAGCACTAGGAATTCAGATAATGTAGGGAGTTGAGGTTCCGTGACAAATATCTAAATATGAGTGATACATGAAGAGATGTGTGTACTGTTATAACAATGTTGGATGATGTGGAGATGTTTATTCTATCATTTGTTGGATTGATGATATATGTATAAGGCATGTGCAAGGATTTTGTTGATGAATTTGTTTTAATTGCCAGTTTTGGGCTGGAGTTATGGAGAACTGTGTTTGACAGAAAAACAATTTTCAATGTGATTACTCAATGTAATTGAGGATGGTAGTGAAAGCATATAGGGTGTTAATATGATAGAGGAATTCAACTCTATGGAAATACGTGTCAATGTTTTCATTGCAATTAATGAATATAACTATACTATAATAGAAAAAGAAATTACATTATTATTAAGATAACAACCATGGTATAGATAGACGATTTGACACGTCTGCACAAGTGTACACTTGAACGTGTGTGGACAAGTTGTTATATGTAAATAGTATTGTCGTATGTAAGTGTTGTCGCGTAGTTGTGTGTACATGGCAAAGTGCGTAATAATATCATGTAATGTAATGGGATGTTTTTAAATTTTTAATGTAAATATGTAGTTTGGTGATAGTTAGGTAGTTGCCAACCACTTATTGATCTTGTAATACTTGTAAGTATGCAACTATGTAGGAGACATGCATAGTGTTTGGTTGAGAGTTGCTTGTTGGTATTGCTTGTTGAGGTATGGTGTTTGAACCATAATGTCTTGCAAATGTTTTCTATGTAGGATACATGATGTGTGCAGTGTAACTATATGTATCTGTAAGTTATTCTCATTGTGTACTTTTGTTTATTTAAGTGGTAATGGAATTATGCTTTCCATTGCTACATTTTGGTGCCGTTGCCTATACGAAGTTGGGTTGATTTTGGTGACATTGAATTTTTATGAGCATATTGCTTGAGAAGGTATGCATAGATTACAGTGGGATGATTACAGTGCAGTTGAAAATGACATAGTTTCCCTCGGGAGGAGGGCAGATTGGAGTTTGTAAACGAAAGTGATGTAGACTTATTTGTTGACACCGACGAAGGGCAAAGTGACCAAGATGTGCACTCATATATGCATGTCGACATGTGAGGAGAACCTGTGCGATAAATAACATGACAACATGCATGATAAGTGATGCAACAACCTTTGTAGTAAGCGACACAAAAACCTACATGATAACATATGCGAAGAAGTTTGTTGAAATGTGTGCGTCGATGAAGAAGTTTGTGCAAGTGAAGTTGTGTGCATCGACGAAGGTGTGCATGCTGATTAGAACATGCATGGCCACATGCGTGGAGGTGAAGATGTGTGTATATGGACGAGCTAGTGCAGGCAGACAAGTTTGCGTAGGTGGAGACACGCTTGTAGATGAATGAGTTCACATAGGCATGCACAAAACTGAACATATTTGCAAAGACGTTCATGCAACCAATGAAGATGTCTACGATTAAGGCATACTTTATGATAGAGGTCATGCTAATCAAGGTGTTCATGACAAAGACTATGATGAAGGCATCCACATTGTCGCGTGCGTAGACATGGAAGTTCTCATTGAGGAATTTGGACATTACAAAGATGAAGTTGGGCATGACGAAGCTGACAAGTTCGATGAAGGAGAAAATTTGGTTTGGCAAGAAAGGTTGATAATGGTTGTAGTAGGTTGTGGGATAGATAGTACACATGATGAGAATTTGGCACTGGAGCAACCATAGGTTGGTGTATTTGATGGTTAGTGGGATGAGAGTACAACATCAAAGCAAATGGAAGATGAGGTGACTGGCAATGCATGAGACAAGAGTCTTGTACTAGAGCAACTGCAAGTTGTTGTGCTCGATGGTGAGCGGGCTGGAAGGTCAACATCAGAGCAATTGTAGGTTGGCATGTTTCATGGTGCATGCGATGGGATTCTAGCATGAGAGCAATTTTAGTGTGGTGCATTTGACAATGTGTGTGATAAGGATGAGACACACAAACCATTGCCAATGTCGAACTCTAGCATAACAGACAAGTGTCCACGTTTGATGGTGGTGAAACGGAGGACCCAGTCAGGCATTTGGAAGATTTGCCTTATGATGTTGAAGGCCAATGGGAAGGATAATGAAGCAGATTAGAGGAGGTTATTTCTTGTGACATTGTGTGGAATTGCAGTGTTTTGGTACATGCGATTTCCAAAGGGCAAGTACTAGACTTAGGAAGAGTTATGGGAAGCCTTCGTGGAAGAATTTAAATTGTTTTACAATGACGATGAGGTCATTGGATGAGACAAAGTTTGTTTGGTCGTACAATTGGAGGTTGAGTGGGTTGTTTACTCATTTGTAGGAGGACCCCTTAGATGCATTGAAAAAAAGGTGGTTTGCGGAGGGCCTTCTTCTTATGTATTTGAAGAAGATCAAGGTGGTCCCTCCAATGTCATATCAAGAGGCCTTTGAGTGGGCCTTGAACTTGGAAAGTGATGCAAAGATGTCATTAAAATGTTGGGGTCATGTTAATGAGAATGAGAGTGACCTCGAAGATGGAAGTGACTCCAATGTTGAGAGTGACTTTGACAGTGAGAGTGATGATTCTAAGAACGACAGTAACTTAGAGGATGATTTGAAGGCATTATCTAGATGTTGGGGTTGAGAAGTCAGTGAAGAGAGTGACTCTCAAGATAATAGCGAAGAGAGTGATGGCTTAGATGATGAGTGTGACACTAAGAACATGCGTACAAATGTCAAATCGTGATTATATGTATGTCCAACACAGGAAGATTGTAACAAAGAGGGTTGCCATTGGCGGGGCGGTTCGCGACAACCACTAGAGAATTGGAAGATGTTAAATTGAGTATGATACTAAGGAAAGATTCATTGGTTAGTGTCGAAGATGTCATTTATGGGGGCACTTCACATTCAAATATCAGAGTGTTGGGAGTCCCATTGTGTAGTGTCGAAGATGTTTTCTCTTAGGGCACATTGCATGTGAATGTGAGGCGTTGCAAGTCAAAGCGAACCGATGATGTGTTGAGGGATGTTAGAGTGTTGGGAGTCCCATTGTGCAATGCCAAAGATGTTTTTTTTTTGGGGGCATATCACATGTGAATTTGAGTGTTGCAAGTTAAAGCAAACCAACAATGTGTGGAGGGTTCAAAATGTTGGAGAAGAGTTGAAGCCCTAGACAAAGAGTAGAGAAAACCATGAGCTAGGTTGAAATTTCATATGTACTCGTGCACCTGGTTGAGACTATGTAGGTGTTTGCAATTACATAGGAGTTTGAGACTGTGCTTGAGGTTGAATTGCATAGGAGGTGGGAATTGAGCAAGTGGTGGGTGTTGAAGCTGTGGTGAACGATGCGGTGATTGCGTAACTTGGTCCAAGTCAAGAAGAATGACACACACAAGCCTTTGGAAGAGAATTTCACCAAGTTATGGGTGTAGAAGGCAGAGCGAGTGGTGCAAACGACGAAGTGAGTGATGTAGACCACAAAGTGAGCGATGCAAACGACGAAGTGAGTGCCACTGAATGCCGTTTGGACCTAGGGTCTAACTATTTGGACTAGAGTTGTCTAAGCTTAGACCTAGGTTGTCTAGCCTAGACTCCCAACTGTTTCGCTCTTGGGACAAGCTGTTTGGCCTTGGGGACAAGTCGTCTAGACCAAGCTAGAGGCCAATAGGGCTGTTCAAGCAATCACGGAGGTTGTTTAGAAGTAAGGGAAAATTGTTTTCTAACAAAGGAGGGTCATTTGCTTGTGTCATCTGGTAGTTTAGAGACCCAACAAGGAGCATTCACCAACTGACCAAGCATTAGTTTGGGACAAAGAAGTTGAAGTGTTGAGTGTTGAAGGGCACAACCTAGGGTTCTATTGGAGCAAAACCAATGAGAAAGAGGGAGGAGAAATCAACGACAACCATTCTAGAGTGAATTTTACCACTGCAATGCCAAGGCTCAAGCATAGAGTTGCAAAAAAGAAGACAAGGGTTTTGTAGAATCCATGGAGCAAAAGAAAACTCTTGTCAGAGTGGAATAAAATTGCAAAGGCCTGTTCGGATTGTGGGACTAGGGTTCTATTTTAGAGATGAAATGCTAAAAGGGAAATCCTTAGCTAGTTTGAAGTAGGTAGCCGGTCGAGTGTTGGACGTACTAGGTGAAGAGTTTTTGCCCTCAAAGAAGGCAAATCAGCCAATTGGGGGGTTGTCTAAGGTGTCAATAGAGAAATAATAATTGTCTGATCGAAAAGTGTATGTAGGAAAGGAGGAACGACAAACAAAATGCCATGGTCGTTAGAATGGCCGATTGAACCATCCAAGAGGAAGACAAGTCCCTTTGGGCCATCCAAACGAACGAAAATTTGACCTAAATGTAGATTGCCAACATAGAGAAGTAATCAACCGTCTAGGAGGAAACAACAACTAGTTAGATGGATTTGCAAGCCATACCATAGGAGATTGCTGTGTTGAGGGAAATGCTAGCCATCTATAAGATTTTAATTGTTTGGGACCAAGAGGTGGTTGTCCAAAGTCAAATGGAACTATTGAAGAGTTAACCATGTTTGTATGAGTTCAAGAAGCTATATGATGACGATTGGTCATTTGGAGCTAGGTGTTGGCCATCTAGTTAGTGGGAAAGGCTTCCTGCCTCAAGTGGGAAACAATTTGCATGGTGAGAGAAGTAGCATGACGACACTTGGTCATCTAGAGGGTGAGTAGACAACAAAAAGCTGTTTGGAAGTTGGATGTAGTCATTTGAGGATGGGGTCATTTGGTTGATTGAGCTAACCGTCCAGAAGTGGTTGATGGAGACGGTCATTCGGTTGGTTGTCCGGGGCTAGTCAATGTGGTTTGCCTTCATGGGTTGGTCGTTTGATCCAGCCATTTGGAGCCGGCCAACGAGGACCATTGCTTGGAATTGTTGTATGAAGCATGCTGCATGAGGGAACTGTTTGGGGAGTGCTGTTGAGGACATTTAGAAACAATGGATGATCTAAGCAACGAATTGAATGAGGAAAGTGGGTAGAGTGGGGGCCATCAAATTGCCTATGATAAGAAAAAATTGTCGTAGATAGTGAAGGAATTAGTTACTAGTGCTGCCCCTCAACCTTGCAAGGGTTGTTAAGGGGGCTTCTACTCCCTTGACCCCCCCAACATGGGTGGTGATGGGCGTTGCTCATCATGTTAGTGATGCGACCGGTTGCACGAAAACGAGCAAGCAATTGAAGAAGAATGTTTTGTTGGCAACAATCTAAAGTGAAGCCAACTGTGGAATATGTATGGAATAGACAAAAGTGAAAGGAGTGAGACAAGTGATCTAGTATTGTGTTCGGTGCTTATATTTCATTGTTCAATTGGTGTGTCATCAAGAACGCTGACAAGTCTAGAGGAGGGGATAGATGTAGGTAGACGGTTTGACACGTTTGCATGAGTGCATGTTCAAACATGTGTGCATGATTTGTTACATGTTAATAGTATTGTCGTATGTAAGTGTTGTCGCATAGTTGTGTGTGTACATGGCAAAGTGTTTGTAATAATATCGTTTAAGTTAATAGGGTATTTTTAAAATTTTAATGTAAACGAGTAGTTGCCAACCGCTTATCGGTTTTGTAATACCTATAAGTATACATCTATGTGGGATATTGGGGTAGCGTTGACTAGGAACTGCTTGTTGGTATTGTTCGTTGTGGTATGATGTTTGGACCATAATGTATTGCAGGTAGTTGTTGTGTAGGATACGTGCTATGTGTGCAGTGTAGCCATATGCATTTGTAAGCTATTCCCATTGTGTACTTTTGTTTATATAAGTGCCATTGTCTTTTGTTAGTGGAGTGTGTTGTTGCTTGTCGGGTATGGGGGGATGCCTTACCTCCAAGGAGCGAGGCACTTCTCTGTCTTACATAGATGGCTTGTTGTTCTTGGTGAGTTGGCAATGCCTATGGCATTATTACATATGGGGTTATGAGTTTTAATCATCCTTCCTTTTTATCTCCTATTTGTTGATGTTTTTGTGTGTTGGTATTATAGGCGAGTGTACTTCATCCAAGGAGAAGTCCTTTGTGATACCATGGCATTTTGTAGCATGTTTGATGCAAGCAAAGGCTATGAGAAACAAAAAACAGAGGGTTTATACCCTGTTGCTAATCACACAAAATACACAGCAAACAATACGACACAAGAAAATATCAGAAGTTTTGTTTTGTATTAATTCAAAAAGGGTAACATACAATCTTTGATTCTTCGTCTCTCTTCTTGCTACTGCTCTATCTCATATATATACTTATTTATTTTTATTTTTTTTACTTTCTCTAGAAACTTCTTTTAGCTTTTCTCTATAGTTCTATATTCTTCCGGAAACTTCTGTTATTATTATTTTTATTTTTTTGTTTTTCTTTATAGTTCTATATTCTTCCGGAAACTTCCCCTTTTAAAGCTCCTGCGTCATTCTCCCGGGGTAAGAAAAGTTTTAGCATGAGCTCCTGCTCATGCCAAGGCTTGATATTCTTCAACTGTGTGCCCAAACTTTGCCAGTTCAGCTGGTTTCATCCATGTTGCATCCTCTAATGGCCTGTTACTCCACTTAACCAAATATTCAAAATATTCTCTTTTCCTGGTCTTCCTGTACACTCTTTTATCTATGATGTCTTCGATTGTTTCCTCTTGTTGTTTAGGCATCTGCTGCTCCCAATGGACCTTTTCAGCTTGCTCTATGTGGTCATCCTCTGTAGCTAAGTTTGGATAAGCATACAAATCCGCAACATTGAAGATTGGAGAAATCCCAATTCCATCCGGCAATTCTATCTCATAAGCATTATCCCCAAATTTCTTCAGCACTCTACACGGCCCAATTTTCTTTGACTTCAGCTTATTATATTCCCCCTTCGGAAACCTTTCCTTCCTGAGGTAAGCATATACCACATCTCCAACCTGAAAACTGACTTCTCTTCTTTTCAAATCTGCATGTTGTTTGTACTTTTCGGTACTTATTTGCAGCCTCTTTCTTACCTCGTTTTGCATCTCATGTATTGCCTCCGCAAACTCCTCAGCATCAGCACTCCTCTTATTCAAATCTGCTATATCCCTCAATTCACAAACTCCTCTGGGGCTATATCCATACACAATCTGAAATGGTGTTTTCCTGGTGCTCCTGTTTACTGAATCATTGTATGCAAACTCAGCCTGTGCTAATGCCAAATCCCACTGTTTCGGTTTGTCACTTGCAAGACACCTCAATAGATTTCCCAAACTCCTATTGACAACCTCCGTTTGCCCATCCGTCTGAGGGTGATAAGCTGAACTAAAACTCAACTTCGTTCCCAATTTCTTCCACAATGTTCTCCAAAAGTGACTTACAAATTTAGTATCTCTATCCGAAATAATGCTTATTGGCAACCCGTGCAATCTCACTACTTCTTTGAAGAATAAATCAGCTATATGTGTGGCATCATTACATTTTCTACAAGCCACAAAATGTGCCATTTTGCTAAATCTATCAACAACAACAAAGATGGAGTCCATACCTTTTGCTGTCCTAGGCAATCCAAGCACAAAATCCATACTTATAGCTTCCCATGGCTTTTCCGGAATAGGCAATGGCTTGTACAACCCTGTATTTTGACTCCTTCCTTTTGCATGCTGGCATATCCTGCATCCCTGTACATATCTCTTCACATCGGCTGTCATCTTAGGCCAATAATAATTTTCACTCAGCTTGGCCAATGTTTTATCTATGCCAAAATGACCAACAAGTCCTCCGCCATGCTTTTCTTTCAATAAATTCTCCCTCATCGAACTCTGCGGTATACATAGTTGCTTCCCTTTGAACAACAGTCCTTCTTGGATAAAATAATCCAGCCACGGTGTCCTATCCTCCGCTAGAGGATTCTCACATGCCTTCCATGCCCTCATGAAATCCGGATCAGTCTTATACAAATCTTTGATTGCATCAAATCCAATCACTTCTAAGATCATTTCAGTCATCAAAAGACTCCTTCTACTCAATGCGTCAACTACCTTATTTGACTTTCCGCTCCTATGCTTCAACACAAAAGTGAAATTTTGCATGTACTCAACCCATTTTAAATGCCTTTGATTCAACTTACCTTGGCTGTTTATATATTGTAGCGCTTGATGATCTGTGTATAAAACAAATTCTTTGGGCAGCAAATAGTGCCTCCATTTCTTCAATGCTTGGATGATAGCATAAAACTCTTGATCATATACCGAATACTTCCGCTTGGCTTCATTTAACTTCTCACTGAAATAAGCTATAGGTCTGCCTTCTTGACTTAAAACACCTCCAATAGCTGTACCGCTTGCATCACAATCTACTTGAAATACTTTATTAAAATCTGGTAAAGCCAATATAGGTTGCTCCGTAATCCTTCTCTTCAAATGCTGGAAACTTCTTTCTGCTTCAGCTGTCCAAACAAATTGTTTTCCTCCCTTAAAAGTTTCCGTAATAGGTGCACATACTCCGCTGAAATTTCTTATAAACTTCCTGTAAAAACTAGCCAAACCATGGAAACTTCTAGCTTCAAATGTACTCCTCGGTGAAGGCCAATCTGCAATCGCTTTCACCTTTTATGGATCCATTTTCAGTCCATCCTTCGATATCACAAAACCCAAATAAACCAGCTCCTCCTTCATGAAGCTACATTTTTCTAAATTTATCAATAATTTTTCCTGCCTCAGCTTATCTAACACCATCCTAACATGCTCCAAATGCTCCTCTTTAGTTTTGCTGAAAATCAAAATATCATCCAAATAGACAATTACAAACTTACTTGTGAATGGCTTTAGGACCTCATTCATCAATCTCATAAATGTGTTGGGTGCATTTGTCAATCCGAAAGGCATGACCAGCCACTCGTACAATCCGTCATTGGTCTTGAATGCGGTTTTCCATTCATCCCCTTCTCTAATTCTGATCTGATGATATCCGCTCTTCAGATCAATCTTTGTAAAGTACCGAGCTCCACCCAAACAGTCCATAAGATCATCCATTCTCTTTTTTTTTTTTTTTTTTTGTTTCTCTTGATCGTACATTCTCCTTTTCCATCCTTCTTCGGTGCAAGTACGGTTGGTACTGCACATGGACTCAAACTCTCTCTTATCAAACCTCTATCTAGCAACTCCTGTACTTGTCTTCGGATTTCTTCATTTTCCTGTGGTGTCAACTTGTATGCAGCCTTGTTAGGTAGGCTTGAACCCGGAATTAGGTCCATATGATGGTTGATCTTCCTCATAGGTGGCAATCCACTTGGCAAATCTTCTGACATAACATCCGCATACTTCTCCAAAAATTTTCTGATCTCTTCTGGATATTCTTCCTTCCTTTTCTCACCCTTTACATCTGCTGGTTTAGCTACCACATCCAAACACATCCCTTCATTTTCCTTTATCTGTAGAAATTCCTTTCCTGTTATCAACATTACCTTGTGTTCCTGTTCCACCTCTTCCTGATTATCCTGCAACGGCTTCAACTTAAATTTTGTTCCGTCCTTCCATATGGTGCAAGTATTTTCTCTCCCATCATGGACAACATGCCTATCATACTGCCAAGGCCTTCCAAGCAACAAGTGGCAAGCATCCATAGGCATTATATCACATAAAACTTCATCATAATAATTACCAATCTTAAAACTCACCAGACATTGTTCCTTGACTACCAATTGGTGCCCCTTTTGCAGCCACGCCACCTTGTAGGGTGTAGGATGAGGCATCCTCTTCAATCCTAGCTTGGTCACCATCTCCTTGGACACAAGATTATCCGTACTGCCGCTGTCCACGATCACTTTGCAACATTTTCCCCCTGCCTTGCATATTGTTCGGAATAAATTTCTCCTTTGTGAGGGTTCAGCTTCCTTTTCTGCTGGTGGTTTCACTAAAATCCGCCTCATGACTAATGATTCTCCGTGCTCCGATGATGTACACTGCGACCTACCTTCATGCTTCTCCTCATATGCAATATGAGCCTTGCCCTCAGGTGCTCTTTGACTAGTTGTAGGTGCATTTTCAGGACACTCAAATGACCTATGCCCAGCAAACCGATTGCATCTAAAACATTTTCCTCTAAAGCTTCCGCCTTGTCCTCTGTTATGAGACCCTCTATTATAAGACTCTCTTCCTCTAGCTGAATATCCACCTCTTGTACTGGCATCTTGATAATGTGCATGGTTGGTTCCTTCATCCCTTGCTTGAAATTTCTGACTGTTGCCTTCCTCTCTTGGCTGGGATCTCCGGATGTCTCCTCCTTGAGCTCTTCCTCTCATTAATTTACCTCTTCCTCTAGAGCTACTCTGCATTTTCCTCGCTAATTTCTCCTCTGCCTTCAACGCATACTCGGTATGCAATTTCTACGGACTTAATGTCCATTAAGCTGATTTCATCCTGAATGTTATACCGCAATCCATTAATGTACCTAGCCACTTTTTCCGGTTCGAGTCATCATGACCAGCTCTTATGGATAATTTATAAAACTCCTCCGTGTAATCTTGGACACTCATCTCTTTTTGCCTCAAATTTTGTAGTTTTCGGAATAGACCCACCTAGTAATCAACAGGCATGAACTTGACTTTCATCCTCGACACCATCTTATCCCAATTTTTAATTTTCTCCTTTCCTTTCCTTTGCCTTTCAGCCTGAATGCTATTCCACCACAACAACGCATGACCTTTCAGCCTTGAACTTGCATATTTTACTTTTTTGTTATCTTCTACAGATTCCAAGTCAAAATACCTATCCATTTCACTGATCCAGTCGATTAATTTGTCAGGGTCAAGACTTCCCTCATAGCTAGGGACCTCAACGCGGCGTTTACCTCCAATTTTTGCTATGGCCCGAATTAATCTTTCATTGACATTATCTAATTGCTCTCCTTGGACTTCCTCAAATTCTGATTCCTCATCACTTTCCTCTGCAACAGGTGTTCCTCTACGTTGTGCCGCCTCAATAGCATCTAATCTGGTTGTGAAAGTTCTCACCATTTCATTCAATTCTTCTCTTCCTAGTGCCCTTCTTCTGACTCTGCCCCACTGCGCCATATTGCTGCAATGTTTCTTCTCCTTTCAACTTCACCCGTAAGTATCTTTTTCGCCACTTACCCAGTCAATTTCTCTCACTGCCCTCACCTTGGTCTTTTTCACCCAAGTCTATTGGTTACAGTTTCTCTCCGCAAGACCTAACCTGGCTCTGATACCAAACTGATGCAAGCACATGCTATAAAAAACAAAACAGAGGGTTTATACCCTGCTGCTAATCACACAAAATACACAACAAACCACAAGGCACAAGAAAATACTAGAAGTTTTGTATTAATTCAAAAAGGGCAACATACAATCTTTGATTCTTCGTCTCTCTTCTTGCTGCTGCTCTATCTCATATATATACTTATTTATTTATTTTTTTTACTTCCTCTAGAAACTTCTTTTAGCTGTTCTCTATAGTTCTATATTCTTCCGGAAACTTCTATTATTATTTTTATTTTTTTTGTTTTTCTCTATAGTTCTATATTCTTCCGGAAACTTCCCCTTCTTTCGGAAACTTCCCCTTTTAAAGCTCCTGCGTCAATGTTTATTGGTATTTAGACTGAAGGGATAATGTGTTCGAATCATGGGCTATCCTCATAGGACAAGCTTTTTGGACGATATCTATTATAGATATAAGGTTGCCCCCTTGCACATCTTGTGGGGTGCACCTTTTGTTTGTAATAGACACCCCTGTTTGCTGCTCTGAAATAACTGAGGGTTTTTTCTTTGTTTTTGTTTTTGTAATGTCTGATTTTTTTTTTGTGCTTTTTCTGATGTTTTGCTGATAGGTATTATATGCAATTGTTTTGGGGTTTTTGTGCTTTATAATGTGTGAACATATGCATAAAGAATAACTCTAAATTGCATAAACATAAACTGGAATGAAACAAACTGAAACCCAACACCAAACAACATTATATTATTCAAATTTCTGACCTGGAAATGCAAGTACTGGTCTGATACAAAATTCTGGAAATAAACCATACACAGCTGAACACACCAAAATGCTCATAACTTCATCAAACGCGCTCCGAATGACATGCCGTAAAATGCAACAATCTTGTACAAGCTAGGCGCCAATGTCTGGACAGCAGACACACCCGAAAGTTGACTGAATTTATTGCACACTTCCCCAAGGTAATGGTACAACCTGCTGAAAAGGGTACGGCCAACTCCAAGAACCCTCAAATCACACCACAAAACACTAAAATGAAGCACACCCAGATGAAAATGACCAAAAACTAGAAGACCCAGAAGATCTCCTCAAACACCCACTGAAGTTGCCGAAATCACAAACCCTACCGCTGCAAATCAAGCTCAAATTTGTGTCCCCTAAAGTAGAAACACCCAGAACTGACTAGGGAGGACCTTTAACCCCCGAAATCAGTGATACCAATGGAGGTTCTCGTCTCCAAAAGCCAAAGTCTGCAATTGCTTGAAGCAAATTTGACAGAGTTCTGTTATGTTGCTAGAAAGAAGATGATGCAAATGAGCTCCAAAACTCCAATATAAACCCCACGCCTCATTTTAGGTTATTTGGCTCCAAACACATTTCAAAATAATATTATTTTATTGCCTTAAGAACTCCTACGCCCCTCCTTGGGATGTGCGCCCACCCCCTTGGCCTAGTAGGACAACGTTGTTTTTTAAAAACATAAAGTTACTTTTTTTTTTTTTTTATTTGGCCCTTTTTAATTAAAAAGTAACTTTAATAACTTCCAAATATTTCGCCCAACATTAGCAACGAAATAAATTCATCAAATAAGGCAACCCAAACACTGCAAATGTGCAATGAAGCAGACCAAAGCTGACACTGCCAAAATTAGCGGTTACTATAAATAGTAACTCCATTAGAATCACCCAACAGAGCCCTCGAAAGGACTCAAAACTCCTTAGCACTACTCTGAACAAAAACCCATAAAATTCATCACCACTGAACGTCTCAGCTCCGACTTACTAAAAATAGTAAGTTTCTAAAAATAGTAAGTGGTGGAAGAAAGCTCCGAAACACCTCCAAAAAGAAGGACAAGGAAGCTAGCGAAGCACTGATCACCAGGGAACAACTCAAATAGGGTTCCCAATCACCTCAGTTTAGCCTATGGGAACCCAGGAATAGGCTAAATTACCACAACTGACTGACTACTCAGAAAGGGGACATTACATTGTTCTTGATGGATGCTGTAGGCACCTTGGCCAGGTTGGCTAGCCTAGGATACCCACTGCTAAGGACATCCAGGTTCAACCCTCACCGACCCTCTTTATGGTTACTTTGTAATCCATGTTGGAGATTGAGGCTAATGTGGTGTTCGAAACATTTTTTTTCTATATATACAAGTGGATGTCCAATCAAACTGAAGCATGTGGAGTAGAAATTGAATAAAACACACAACAATACAGTTTGACTACCACTTATATAAACAAAATTCACAATGGGAATACTTACAAATGCAAATAGATACACTGCACACACAACATGTATCTTGCACAACAACTACCTGCAATTCATCATACTTTGACAAACAATCTACGAACAAGATACTCTTTAGGCACCAACAACAAGCACTCTCTCTCTTTGTTTGCATCTCTCACATAGATGCATACTCATAGATATAGTGGGACTAGTATGCGGTTGGCAACAAGCCAACTACCTCCTAACTACACATTTACATAAAACATTAAAACACCCATTATATTACAATATTATAAGCAGTTTGTTACATGCACATTACTACAAACGCTTTGTCACATATACACACAACATTACATGGCAACTTATTACAAACACTTTGTGCACACACATTAGCACATATACATTCCTATGCTTAACATGCATTCATGCAGACTTATCGACTCATTCTCCTACATGTGGCATCCGGTTATTTGTGTGGTTCACGCAGTGGCATGCGTGTGGTGATTATGTGGCAGACTTCATCCTATCCTTCCATGCCATGTAGCAGATTCTAATTTGTTGATGTTGTTCTAAGGTTTGAGGGGTTTATTATTTTTTATGCTTGGAGGATTTAATTAAACCAAACATTCGAAGGCTATAAATTCCACCTATTCAAGCTTTTCGGATTGGTGACATTAGTTCGAGGGCTTGTCATATTGCAGAGGATGAATATGGGTGAAATGGATCCTTTAGCCATAATTACAATATGTCGTCAACTCAAATGTCCGGTCTATTGAAATGGATCCGCTGATGAGACCTGTAGGTCGAAACGCGTTCGGAGTTTTGTAGATGTATCACTTCTTTTGAAATAAAAATTCAATCAAATGTTTTTTGTTCCTTTCCTAACTCGTCTCTTTCTTTAAGTTTATAATCCCTCATTTTTCTTCCTTCTGTTTTCTAATACGTTTTTGCTGCTGGTATTATGCTCTTCACTTGCACGTAATGTGATCTGGTGAACCAGAAAGCTTGCAACACTAGGAGTATGCTCTTCACTTGCACATCTGTGATCTGGTGAATCAGAAACTAGTTTACGTTTTTAGAGTACTGCTTCGCCATGTTTCTTTTTTCATTAAAGAAATTGAAAACCTCCTGTTGGTACTGTAAAAGGGAAGGCCATCCTACCAAGAATTGTTTAGTGAAATTGCAGAAGATTGAAGCTGAGTTTAAGAAGACAGGTGGGGGAGATGTTATCATTAATGTTCTCTCCTAGGCCCTTTAATTTAGATTATGGGGGGTGTTGAAAATGTGCAATCTGACCTTATTTGGCCAAGGCTGACATTGTATGGTCTAATTACGTGTAAGCCTGTGGGCAAGCTTTGTATGATGTTTAATGAGGATTGATGTATTTAGCCTATTGGCCCACGATTCAGCCTTGTGATGGTTCACCTTATTATACCCTTACCCTAATGTTATGTAGGTTAAGGGTTATGAATTTGTAATTAATTATTGAGGTATTTATTCATATTTCTGTTAAGTTTTCCAAACCCTAGACAACTGTTTTCCTATGTTTCTAAACATGCAACATGCAAAAGCCACACTGACGGCTGGAAAATGAACAGAATAAACAGCGGAATGAACAAAATAAACAGGTGAAGTCAAAACTATTACTGAACCTGTATATTTAATATAATGGAGGAGGTTATAGTTATAGCAGGACAACCTGCTCTCTTGCTGCATATCAACACTAGACAGGAGAAAAAAATGAATACAAACAAGCTACAGACATAAAATTCAATTGCCTTATAGAAAATTGTTGCAGATAACCCATAAATAAGAAAAACTTACTGATTCAGCATTCAATTGACCAATGCCATAGCATACATCCAACCAGGACAGTTAGCAATATTTCAAGAGTGTAGATCACTCTGACAGAGATGGACGCGTGTTTCAGATGGAGGGGGTTTAAAAAAAGTGAGAGTCAGAACACAGGTGCCATAATAAGGAGTGATTGACACATGGAAAAGCTTCAGAATACATGGGATGACATGTAGAAATAACAAAACCAAACTGAAAGGAGGGTTGGCACACTTTTCGTAATTCTTCACAATGTGGCTTCTCCATAATGCCGGTGTGTATATGTTATTTTTTTGAAGTGTTATTGTTTGCCTCTTATTCTAGGTGTCTCTAATTGTTTTGCCCCTTATTCTCTGTGAGTACAGGAAATAAAGTTGAAATTGCAAGGTTCAGAAACCTTCTCAAACATGAATGAAAGACAATGTGGTTGGCTGAGATTTTCACATCTTTGCACTAATAATGAGACGTCTGATTGCTATAGTCATTGCTGTGGCAGGACTAATAAGAGATACTATCCTTGTATGTTCATTTGCACAAGAACCAAATAGACAACTGAATATTGAACTAGAAAATTTCATGATATCCAAGCAGTGTTGAAAAAACCTAAAAAATCATGATTATCATGTATATCATGATTTTTTCCAGTCCCCAGATTTATTTGCAAGTAGCTGATCTTTAAAAAAAAAACGAAAAAGGTTAATATTTTCAAAAACAGGTGAAAAAATCATGTTTTTTTGCTGACTTTTTACCAATTAATTGCCAGTCCGATTTTTTTTGGGCTTTGCTGATAAATTGCTGATCATGATTTACGAGTAAGAGTATGAATTTCAATATAAAGAATGGCAAAAGATACCACCAAGAGCAGAAACTCCTTAGTGGTGACTTTCCAAAATGATACTTGATAAAAATAATGTAGTTTTGACTTTCCAAAGTGATGCTTGGTAAAAGAAATGAAGTCTTAAAGTATGCAACCCTCCAATATAAACACATGCAAACACATGCATTCATGTACATGACGTCCCCAAATTTTTAGATTGGTGTGCTTGTAGTTGTCCCCATTCCTTCGCCATTGTAATTATTATTATTGGTTACAAGGTTTGAGTAGTAGGGAGTAGACCAAAAAGTTATGTTCCATGTGTAATTATTGCATCAACCTCTAGCTGTCTGCTAATGATGTACATCATATTGGCAGTAGCCAAGATCCAATATAATACCTTTTTGCTTAGTGACAAATATAAAAAATCATAACACATCTTGCTTTTTACTATTTTCGCCCATGAATTCTTTTATTCTAGTATAATTTGTAAATATTTTCTTCTTTATTCCCCACTTTTGCATTGAATATGTGAGGACAAGCAAGTTTTTGAAAACTTCACAAATCTATGTGTACTTCAGTGTGAAGTGCTTATTTGTGAATAACTCTTTGCTCTGTTGGTTCCTTAATATTTTTCATGTTGTTTTTGCACTTTGAACCATAGCCTTTGTTTTCTTTTTGATTTCCCAGTTGACAACAAGCAAGCTTTACCTTTGAAACTTAGCTTGATTTTTGTCCTTAGTATATAATATGCCTCCATTTAATCAAAATGTATATTGTTTACCACCAATACTTTCATATTTTATTCACGTTTGTGATAAGAAAGATTTACTTCCATTTTTGCATTTTCTTTTGCAGGCCGTTTCAACAAAGGCACAAGCTACAAAATGGTTTTGGGATCCTTTGGATAAGAAAATGTGGCCCTTGTTTACAATTCCCATTAATGGCTATAAAGAAAGGTATTATGCAAATGGATTTTTCAGCTTTTACTTTGCAATAAGAGGACCCCATGTTTTGCTTATAGTGAAACAAAGTTGATATTGGAAAATTTTGTGATCCTTGAAATTTGTGTTATGATTATAGGATATATCAATCCACCAACAAAAGTAGGTTGATCCTCAATAAATTGTTGCATTGTCATCAGAGAGACACTATTACTTTTTAAAAAAATAAGTCAGTATGATCAAATAAGAACTTCAAGTAAGATTGCAATTGCGTTGTAGTACTGAAAGTATTGTAATTAAACAAGAATGGGAAGAAAAATTTCAATATGTTTTTTCTAATTTTCTTTTAATTGGTTATATGGGATTGAAACGGGCACCACCCATATTACATTGTGACCCCATAATGGTATTACAATAGCTTGGCAATTTTGCATGTATCTCTTGGTGAGATTTAAACCTAGGTATCCTCCTTGAAAGTCGAGGAATTTAATCGGTTGAGCTCATGCCATTTGATGCAAAATTTCAAAACGTTGGGATCAGATGCTTTATCAAATTTTAGATTTTATTATCTGTTTGTTTGATTTACGTCGTATTTTGTCTTTCATATTTGCCTTTCTTTCCTCTTGATATTTCTATAAGTGGCTTTTATACCAGCCTGTACTCATACTATATCCTTGTCTTCGCCCGAGCTTCAAAAATTTCCTTGTGTCTTTTGTTTGCACTCCTTGCACTAATGGCTTTGCCAATGGAATTTATTGGGTTTATTCATCTATCCCAAGGGGGTTCATAATAAGCCTCTTTTGAATTTTTCACATAGTTTCCATTTGTACATTGAGATTGAACTCAACTGGACTTCTTAGTGAGAAATGAGAATCATTATAAGAAGGACTCTAGACAATATTCTCATGGCACTTAAATCCCATACTTTTTCTCATATGCATTTGTTTCCAACTATAGAAGGGCTTGTTGAATTGGGGAATGGTCCAACTTCTTATGTGCCCTCAATTCTAGTTTCGATAAGATTGGATAGAAGAGTTAAAGCCTCTTCCAACCTTTGGATTTAGGCCGAATCTTCACTATCCTTGTTCACTATAATTAATCTAATCTAATTGCATAAAATAAATGCTAGAAAAGTAAAATGCGGAAATTAAAATCTAGGAAAGTAAATTGTAAAGTTTAGGGTGTGAGAGATTGAAAGTAAATATGATTGGAACCGTAGCAAGGAGTGTGTGATCAATCAGCACATGAGGAAATTGTATAACAACAATACATTTCCATTCATATGACTTGAAATTGTGAGAGGAATGACAAGATATGGGCAAAAGGGCAGTGCACAATCACTGCACATTCTGCTACCTAGGAGGGTAGTGCCACTGATGGAAAACAAAAGACATCAAATTCTGACCAATCTCATGGAAACAAAAGCACAATGTGGGTTTCACAAAGTGTAGCTTTGGGTTCCTCAAAGACAAAAGATGTTTACAATGGATCCTATGGCTCCTATTTATAGGAAGAGTTTACTCCTGAGTTATTTTAGGTGAGAAACTCTTACTCTTAGTAAAAGTAAATATTTTGGGGGCATCTCTAACAAAATGATGCACCTCCAAAAGTTACATGCCTCTAATAATGTCCCTAAAGGTCTTAGAAGTCTTCCAAAATGAGTTGAGCTATCACTACATGCCAAAATGTTTCTTTCCAAAGATCTTTTTCAGTATCTGTGCTTCTCTTTTTACCCCTCTGCCTATTCATGAGCGATTTGCTCTATCTCTAGTCGGCTAGTGCATTGCTTGTGTTTGCTAGCGCTTTGCTCCTACAAGCCAATCGCTCCTCCTTCGTAGCCGATTGCTCCTATAAGAAAATCGGTCCTTGTCCTTCACTTAGCAAAATTTGAAGGGTTTTTGAGGTTTTGATTGACTAATTCCAATTATTTTGTAACCTTTCCAAAATGGCAAAATTCTCAAAGTAGTGACTTATCAGTTATCACTACATTTCTAGGGACTTCATGGGGTGCCAAGTTCGATTGGCAAGAGATCCCAGATCCTACATTTATCCTTGTGCTCGGAGTCTTTAAAATTGAAATCTTTGCTAGAAAACCACAAAATTGCTGGTTCTCCTTGGGTTGTCTTCATGGCAAGAGCCCTAGAAACTTCTGCTATTTCTCATTTCCTGGAAAGCGGATATTTGTGAGGTCTTTTGGTATCTCTTTCCAAGGCCTCACACAAATTTTCTGACAACCCATCCTATTTGCCCACCATTTCTTGCAAGTTGGCAAGCAGTGTTCCTAGCTATTTGACTTGCTCCGTTACAGTTTCAGCTCCATCCTTGACCTTCTTCTCTTTGAACATCAAATCGACAATATCATCATCAAAGAGTTTCTTTTGGGGTTCAAAGACATTAGGCAATCTAGTAGTGACTAGTCCTTGAATTACTTTTGTCATTTCTTGTATCGAGGCTTCAAGAGAGGCCATCGCTTCCTTGCATGTCTGGAGATCTCTCTGGGTGTTTGGGATTTTCTTCAATCTCTTAACCAAGTCCTTCCTGTCTATCCCTAACTGTTGGGCGTGTAATACTCTCATCGTGGCCATAGTTTGGGTATCTCTTGGTACCTTTCCTTTACAACCAATTCCTCTTTTGTTTGGTGATGATTCCGGCCACCTTGTTGAGGTTGTTTGTTGTGTTGGCTACAAATTCAAAGTACCTATTGGCACTTGTTATATCAACTTTAATTTTGTCCCAGAGGGACTTTACTTTCTATTTCAGAGGCTTGCTCTTGGTCTGCTGCTTCTCCTTTTTGAAGAACACAAGCTTATACTGAGAGGGGGGGTGAATAGTATAAGATAAAACTTTTACTTTTCTTTCCAAAGCAATAACTTCAAATATCATCAATTGCAATAATGAAACAATGCACAAATCACCACACATATAAGAGACACAGATTTAATGTGGTTCACCCAATATGGGCTACATCCACAAAGAAATATTGCTTATAAATTTCTCAACAAATTTTGTGGGCTCCAACCCACAGGAGATACCAATCCCCTATTACAATGTTTGTGGACACCAATCCACAGGAGACACCTGTCCCCTCTCACAAGTTCGTGGGCACCTACCCACAGGAGACACCTATCCCCTCTCAAGTTCGTGGACACCTATCCACAGGAGACACCAATCCCCTTTGCTAGTTCGTGGACACCAATCCACATGAGACACCAATCCCATCTGCTCTAAATACTGCTCAGATCTGCTCCCAAACCTGATCACAACTCTTGCTCAACTCAGCTCCAAAATCTGCTCACAAATCCAGCTCACAACTCTGCTCAAATCAGCTCCATACCTTGCTCAAATCTTCTCTCAAATCTGCTCACAAAACCTGCTCATAAAAGTGCTCAACACTGCTCCAAAACCTGCTCACAAATGTGCTCAACACTTTGATCCAAAACCTGCTTACAAACACTGCTCATCTACTCCCAAATCTTGCATGCATACAATGCTCATCTATTCCCAAATCTTGCATACAAAACAATGCTCATCTATTCCCAAATCTTGCATAATGATGTCATCAAGTTCTTCACCTATTCTTCAATGTGTTTTCCTCAACTAAAGCAATTCAGACATATTCTACCCAGAATTCTTTTATCTTCATGAACATATAGAGAATGATATGCACTAACAAATGCCCAATATGTTCTTCACATTCATTAAGTCTGTCGCTTTCACATGTCTCACATTTATTACATCAAAAGGTAGCTTTAGTCTAGCACTTGATAACTGACCTGGTAATTGCTGATTTGCACTTTTCCTTCAAAACCAATCATAGTGCACAAATCTGTCATTTTCATCTACTCCCAAAATCAATCATGAACAATGTACAAATTTGTTCTCAAATCTGATCTATAACCCTTGCACATTTACTCACAATTTCAATCAAAGGCAATGCACAAATTTGCTTTAAAATCTGATCTATAATCCTTGCACATTTATTTCCAGTTTCAAGCAAAAACAATACATATCCAATAATTCCTTATACCTCCCACTATATGACAAAATATTTTCCTCAAATTGATTAAGCCATTTTGATAAAGGAATTAAATCACCATACCTATAAATCTGCCTCAATGATGATGATGAGCTTTTTGCATGAGCTTTCCAAACCAGTCTTAACAAAATGATTTTCCTTTTGTTTATGCCTTCAAAAACTGGTTAGCAGTTTTCTTTTTCTTTTCTTGATTAAATATCAAATCAACCACTTTTAAAAACCTTATCAAAAACATACACAATAAAGCTTAAGAATCACTCCTTATATCTCCTTTTTGAAACTCACAATATAAAGCTTTATTAGCAACAAAAACCCTTTATATCTCCTTTTATAACATGCAAAATACAACTTTTAAAAATAACAACCTCATACCTTATAACTCCCTTTTATAGCATGCAAAAATTCATTTTTAAAATAATCATTTACACACCTTATATCTCCTACCCAAAGTATGCAAAATATAATCACGACACACCTTATATCTCCCACTCAATTAAATCAAATAAAAGTTATGCCCTTACCTCATATAGCAAAAACCACCAAAAACGCGCGGAGGAGATTCGATCTGCCGACTTCTGCCAACACAGCGCCCTAGCATAGGCTAGGTGACCAAACGAGCTACCTTGACGGGTCGAATAAAAGGCACAACCCGAACTATTTAAACCCTTCTTTGTTCTATCAACCAAAACGAAAATGGTGCTGCGGGGATTCGACCCTGCAACCTCCTTCTACACAGTGCCTTAGCGCAAGCTTGGTAACCGACTGGGCTAGCCACCCGGATGAGACTAAAGTTGCAGCATAAATATTATAAATTCTCTTTTTCGCTCGCTGCCGCCAAACGTGCTCTTCTCCTCTTCTACCTGTCGCTTGATTTTCGCACGAAAGAGATTTGAATTTCCACCATTGCCAAAATGAATTTGATAGCCTTTTAAATATGCATTTTATTTAGTGCCCAAAGGAGGTCGGCTGTGCATTTTATTTAGCGCCCAAGGAGGTCAGCCTTAGTATTTTAAATATTTGAATTTTCAAACTTTGCATTGGTGTTCTCAAGGAGGTCGTCCAACATTTTAACCTTTAAATATTAACCTTCTGAATTATATTTAAATCCTTTGATTTAAATATGATCTTCCACTTTTTCAAACTTTTATATATTTAAATCCTCTTGATTTAAATATAACCCTCCACCTTAATATTTAAATATTTCATTTAAATATTAAAGCATATCTCCGCCTTTATGACAATTTTACCATTTCATCCTTTGAAAATATTTCTGCCTTTGACACCTCTGAAGATATCTCTGCCTTTATTATTAATGACAACTCAACATTTCATCCTTGAAGATATTTCTGCCTTTGACATCAATGACAACTCAATATTTCTAACACTTTCAATTTGACCATTTCCTCCTTGAGCTAGGAGATTTTATGATCTCTCCCCTGTTGGGCTTATTTTAATTGTTTCACTTGATTCTCCAACTGAGATTTCTTCTGTTCAATTTGCTCCCTCATCTGGTCCTGCCCTTGTGCAAGTTGTTGTGAGAGATCTTCCAGCCATTGTTTCTTCTTATCAACCTCGACAAGTTGGGACTAGAGGTCCTCAACCTGTTTCTGCAGTTGGTCTTTCTTAGTGGCGTCTTTCCTTAGGGTCTCATTTTCCTGTTGTAGTTGTTCCTTTTTGGCCTTCAACTAGGGCATTGTTGCTTCAATTGGCTTTCCTTTTGAGTGCATCATTCTCCTCCGTCACTTGGCCAAATTACATGGCCATGCCGATTGAAAGTTGCTCAGATCTAGCTCCAACAATTTGGCAGTGAAGTCCGTCAAGTGTTGTGGTAAGTTTGGAAGGGTCGTTTGGGACTTCTTCCATGTGAGGATCTTGTCGCATCTAGATGCTAGCTGAGACTGCATGATGACTAAAGCCTTGGAAATTTTGTCCTTCAATTGCTTCTTTTCCTTTCAAACTCTCCTCTCTCTCTCAAAGAAAATCAAATGTATCTTGGACGTCTGTTTCTTTTGGTTCACTATTGATGCTCCATACAAAGGCCTGGTTGGGCCCTGTGGTTGTGTTGGTTTCTAGGGTTACTTTTTAAGGTTCAGTTGCAAGGGTTGGAATGGGCAATGGCATTGCCTATGACAGGAGTTGCCTTGCATGCGACGTGGGGTGTTGTGGTCGGGATGACATGGTGGGCTGAATGAATTGTGTATAAATGGGCGTGAATGGTGATGCGGAGGCGTAAGTCCTTGTTTCTAGTTGAGCTAGTGTTGCATATAGTGTAGATACTAGCTGTGAAGGAGAGGGGCTCATAGTGTAGGTGACCGAGGGTTGTGAAGCAGGGACTTGGATGGTAGACAAAGGGAATGAAGTGATTGGTTTAGTGTTGGAAATGAGGGTTGCGGTTGGAGGTGGTGTGCCTTTAGGAGAACCAATGGCCGAATTGGTGGATGGTGAGGGGAGTGTGACAGAAGAAGGGGTGGGAGAAGTAGAGATAGAAAAATAAGTAGGAGTAGTAAAAAAGGAAAGGGAAGTGGTAGTAAAGGGGGTGGTGGCCACAGTCTTGGCCATTGCCATCTTGGGAGGAGTTCCTCCTTGAGGGATTTCCCCTTCCTTGAGATGTGTGGTTCCTTGTTGATTTGGTTGTTTGTGTCTTTGCCTGTTGCGTTGCCAACTTCTCGAACATTGACCCATGCGGGTCACCTTCTTATTTTTGAAGCCTCTCCCTAGTTGTCTCCTAAATTGCAACGCTTATGATAGCCAACGTTGTTGGTGTTGTACATATTGTGATTTCTGGCACTGAGGCAGGCAATGGACTTTGAGAGATTTTTGGGGGTTTTGTTATTTTGGCCCACTTGGCGCTCTTCCTATTTCTCTTGTCTCAAATAGTTGAGAACTGCTTGTCAAAGGGACCGTCATGCGTTGGCTTCATTATTGTTTTAGTCTCATATTGTATTCTTTGCCATGCGAGGATCTTCCTTGAGTATCCCAACTTCTCCAAGGCCTTCACTGCTCATTGATGATTAGGTTTGACATCAGGATCGAAGTCATCTGACCTTCGCATCGACATAGAAGCCATACCATTCTAGGGGGGTTGCGTACCATTGTTGAATTTCATCTTCATACCATTGGTTGCTCCCCAAAGTGGTTTGGGCTACTTCTTCAGATGGGTTTGCCTTCTTGATTCCATACCTCCTTTCATGCATGAAGGTGTGTAAACCCTTGTCTTGTAACTATTTGATAAGTAGCCCTTTGGATCATAAGACCAAATGTCCCGAAGTTGATCGAGTCCCATGTCCCTTAATTTCTCCACTACCATGTGGAAACCCCACAAATTTGGTTTCAATCTCATGACTTGTTGCTTGAGCTGGTAGAAGGTGGTCTTTGTTTGCCCCTTGAAATACCTCAAGTCCATATAGTCGAGCTGGATGATACATTCAAGGTTGAATAAACAGTTGGACATGTATACCAATAGCTCGAAGGGCATGGCTGAAAACCCAAACAGGTGGATGAATGGTCTCGTTCTTCCTATGTAGTAATCCCCATTAAGCCACTCTTCTGATCGTAATAAGTTTTGTTCCTCCTTTGACAGCCTTGGCAATTTTCCCTTCGTCTTCTTCATGTCCTTATTGTATATTATGTCATAGAAGTAGTATGAGGTCCTTCCCTCCTCTTGTTTAGGTAGGTCTTTGTAGTCTATCACAGGCAAAGGTTCCCCATTTGGACCAGTTTGGTTAAGTTGGAGGGGTTGAAACTGGTCTTTCTTTTGGTAAATGATTAACCAGGCTAGATAAGAGGTGTACAAGAGGAAGGAAGGACCTCATACTCCTCAAATTCCTTTAATTGTCTTTTCCTTTGGTCCGAGATGTACTTGCGAAGTTGATCATTTGGGAATCCCCTGGATGCTTTTCCACCACATGTAGAAGGGCCATGTGTTCCTCATATACCCTGGCATATGATCTTTCCACCAAAACTGCTGCAATTCCAGATAAGACCATTTGGACATCATCTTTGAACCATTCTAGCTCTAGTGCAATGTTGAAGTCGCATGCTTTGCTAGGGTCCTTAAGATGATGGATTGAGAAATTTCACCAGTAGTTGTAGTCAAACTTGCAGTAGTAATCCTTTTGTATTTTGGGGTTACAAGTTACTCGCATGATTGGGTCATCGGTTGCATTCAACATCTTCCAGACATCATCTTCCTAGATATAAAAGGACTCCGTCCACTATGGAGGCCGGATACTCTTGCCATCAAAGTCATGCCTTTCGGCACATGCCTCTATTAACCCTAGGCAATTCCATACTTGGGGGACCAGGATCATTCCTAAGCTTGAGGTCTAGATTTGACATATATTCAAGAATCAGCTTTTGGGCCCAAATTAAATCTTATGAAAGTCTATTTTTTCACATCTCTTGGAGGGTGTTTGTATTTTTCCCTCTCCCACTCTTCTATAGGGCTCATCAAAGAGCTCCTCAAGTCTTTGAGGCGAAGGGGAGGACTTCTTCCATTTCAACTTTTTTTTCCCTCTTCTCTCTAGAGGGCCTTGCTTCAAGCGTCCTTGCTTGTATTGGTGTTGTTGGCATTGAAACTAGAGGGGTAGCGATGGTGGAGGGTGGGGTCACTAGGTTAGCTTGGGGCATGGAAGGGCTTGTGGAGGCGGAAGTGGTGCCCATGATGATGGAATGGAAAGTAGATTAATTTTTGGGAAGATGGGAAAAAATGTTGTCTCGACTTGGGGAGCGAATCGCTTGACTTGAGGAACAATTTGCTCATCTAGGCTAGTGAATCACTCACTTTAGAAAAGATTGCTAGTTTTTTTGAATCCTAGGGAGCGAATCTCTCAGAGAATCGAGCATCTTGCTTGGTATGGCTAGCAAGGACCAACCTAGACAGAAATTGTTTAGATACTTTGGTAGTTGTGTTTGAGCAGTTTGCCTAGATATGCTAGCAAACCACTAACTGACAGATACTTCACATAAATTCACTTTTGGGCTGAGGAGCGTAGTCTACTTAGCGAGGAGCCCCTATGGGGTTTGAATTGGCTGACTAGTGGAAAGGAGAGTGCATTAAGGAGCCTTGTCCGGTTTGGGTAGAGCAAAGCATGTGTGTGAATCAGTCCTTGCAATTGGCACAGTCCAATCAGAGTGATCCACTCGACATAGAGGGAGTCGATCGATCGTCTGTAGGAGTCGCGGGGTTGGCAAGAGTGCAATAGAAGGTGTTCGAAGGGTTTGAGCGAAGCGATGAAGGGTGGTGAACCGGTTGGGGCTAAATGGATTGGTGCAAGGAGGGCAATTCGTAGCAACAACCAATGTTCAAAGTGATTTGCTATGTTGGTACAAATGCAAAAATAAAGGCCTTTGCACCTTTGGTAGGGGTTTTATAGCCCTCGCCTTGCTTGCACTTGGCCATAAATGTGTTGGGTGGGTAGGTTGGTTTGAAATGGGTCGGTTTGGCCACCTGCCTGGTTGGCTTGGTAGGCAGAGATTTGGTGAGTGAATTGCTCGTTTGTCTTGAATTTTGTTTTTTTTTCAAGGGAATTGAGAAGAAGATGAACACTCTAAGAAGAAGCTGAATTTGAGGATAGAGAGAAGAAACGGAAGATAGAAACATGATTCTCTTGCTAAGGAAAAGGAAATACAAAAAAGGAGATAATGGCCGAAAAATGTAAAAATAAAGGGGTTGTGTACATATTTTACATTACTTTTGGCATTGGACATTTACATAATGTAACTATTTAGTGTTTAGGTGGGCCCAGCCATGGGCCCACGCAGCCCATACGGGCTTTAAAAGAAAATAAAAAATAAAACTTAAAACTAAAAGTCTAAAAGTTAAAAACTTAAAACTAAAAGTCTAAAAGTTAAAAACTTAAAACTAAAAGTCTAAAAGTTAAAAACTTAAAGTTAAAACATTTTAATTTTTTTTATTTTTAAAAGTTTATAGTTTAAACTTTATACGTTAAACTTTTTAGTTTTTTATAATAAAATTATAAATATTAAATTATAATGTATAAATTGGACTCCACTTCTCCTATATAAACCATTCTATTAGGGTTGTTATTTTTGTACATGCACTACTATATATTGTACATGTACTATTTGAGGAGGGCCTATATATTGTTATCTTTTTATGACTTTGACATCCTGTTGAATATCATATATGCTTTTATGATGCCAATGTGTATGATTTATTTATTTATTTTGTAATGTGTATGATTTATAATTTATTTTATTATTTTGGATAAAAAATACATAAATATATAAAAAATATATATTTTTATATTAAAAATTAACCGCATTCGCACCCGGCGAACCCTATTTTTGGTAGGGGCCGCACCCGTACCCGTACCCGCGATTCCTGCCGTACCCGCACCCCCGCACCTGGTATCCTTGATGGAAATAGAAGCTTAAGACATTCATTATGTATAAGGGCAACTACGACTACAAAAAGGGAGAGGCGAAAGCCTAATCCAACAAGTAGGTGAAGAAGAAGGACAACTTGCTTGTCAATTTTGGGAGGTCTGAATATCTTGGGGGACATCAATGGGGAATCTTGGACAATTTGCCGATCTCATAGCAAAGGATTTACAAAATAATAACCGATTACATTTATCAGTGGTCGATGGTGCTCGGCGGGTGCTAAGCAATGTGAAGCTAGTACCCCATTGTGCCAAATATCTAGTGCTCACCTCGTGCCAAAGGAATTTGGCGGTGCTATGATTGTGCTACGTTTTGCATTAGTCAAAGAAAAAGAAAGTCATGCTATGGGTGTTAGCCCAATACCAAGAATGACGCTATGGGGTGGAATTGTAGTAGTGTTTCTCCTTGCTAAAATCTGTAATCTTTTTGAAGCTTCTATGCTCAAGGTGATTTTGCCTGCTGCAAAATGTGCTTATTACCTTGCCTTGTTCTTACTTTTATCCTTGATTGCCTTGGTTCCCCTTGCCTTGTAGTTGTTGATTTTCCCCTTCTTGGATCCACATTGATTGGAAGTGCCTTGGTCTTCCCTTGGATCTTCCTTATTTTGGTTTTTTTGAAGAAAGTTGCCTTTGCCTTTGCCTCTATATTTGGTAAAGTGGACTTTAAACCAAGAAGTCTTGTAGCTCGTGGATGCCCTTCCTCTTTGATGAGAAGATCAGAGAATTGATCAAATATGAAGTACCCTTCTCCTTTTGATTGCTTTATTTCATGAATACCATCAAATATAAGAACAAATGGATCAAAGAGTGGTGGCAAGTAGGCCACCACATCATTGTTCATATAGCTATCGTCATATGCAAATGTCTTACCACCTATTCTTAGCTTCTAACAAATTTTGGGTGCATGAGCCAAGAAATCCTCAATCTTGTCATAATCAAAATGAGAGAGGGTATTAAGCTTCTGACTCGAGAGTGATAGCCTGTGTGGTATCCGTTTTGTCAAATGTTTTCTTGTGTGTTAAATTTCCTTGGCAGATTGTAAACCATCGATATAGAACTAGTGCTTTGTTTTGAGGTAGAGGTGGATATATGTCGTAGCCTGATTATATCTTAACCCACATTCTTCATTCTTCTCAATGGATGTTTCCTTTTCAACAACATTGGGGAGTAGCTTGGCGAGGAAGTTGCGCATTTGGGCAGCCCATTTGTGGTAGATCTTGCCATTTAGTTGCTCAATGTCTAAGACAAGATCCATGATGTTCCATCCAAAATACAACAAAACTTGTGAAAGATGATTCAGAACTGACTGTGCCATTGCATGGTACTTAAAAAATCAATCTTGAATAAAAAAGGGTCAAAAAATCTTCCCCAAATGACCAACCTATAGCCCCTAGGATATGGGTGCAATTACTTCAAATTAGAATGATTTGCTTGACTAAATTTTGACCACAAATTTTGAGGGACCAGATGGCAAAAGCGGCCAATGTACATAAGATAAGACCCCTACTAAGTTTTCACAAATATTCCAAATTTGCAAATCGATTCATAACATTCCACCTGGTGTGTGAGATATGCACGTTTCATCAAGAACAGAAAAATGGCAATTTCTCCACAACCGTGAAGTGAAACAAGTTTCCATTTGAACCATGCGCTCTGATGGCGCCACTAGTCATTAGCTGAAGCAGATTGGTTGGATTTGTAAACAAGGCACAGGTCGTGCCCCTTTGCAAATGTGCTTCAAAAGTGCTTCTTCAAGACCAATTTAAAGCTTATTTTTCCTCAGATGGTTTTGTCCAGATGTAAATGGCATTGGTGCGGTCTTTTCACTTCATGTGGACTCTCCTGTTACAGCTTGGAAAAGCAACGAGCTCTAGGCCCTGAGGCTTATCACCTTAGGTTATGATTAACTTGTTGTATAATCCATACATCCCAAAGTACAGAGCAGTCCAAAGAACGAGAGGCAAAGATTTGAGAAAAAAAGAATACTTCGCAAATTAATAATCAATAACTCTTGCGATGATCAAGTAATCCACAATAGTTACAATGATCAAATAAAGTGCCTTAATACAGGCACAAGGTGGTGAGGTTAACAAGGGATGGCCTCAACCACAATCAAGAAATTATGGTAAAATATTCTCCCAAAATGTCCTTGACCTAAAGGGTCATTTTACAAAGTTGCCTATGGGCTTGACAAGCAGGTCCACAAAAAATTTAACAGACTATGGTGTGGAGTTTGAAGACATGTGTCCAATTATAATAGTTTTATAACTGTTAAGATTGGAGGTGTCTCTCTATTTATGAATGGCAATTTATGGGATGAATAACATGTATGGCCAGCTGGAAGGATTGGAATCAACAACCTGATCGAACATGTTTGTGATTAAGAAAGTGAACGAGTCCATATCACAATTGAAGATATCAACTTGGAGCCCCCTACAATCAGCTACTTTGCGAACACATAATTTCTGGATGGTTTTCTAAACATTCCTAGAAGAATGTGAAATGTCAATACAAGTAGCTAACATAGGAGATCCGAGCCTAGTGATCAGTATTAGAAGAACAGTTTTTGGGACTTGTGAAAAACATTAAAGAGCTTCTAGAGTGTGATGTGGAATAACAAATGGAGACTTCAATTCATAGAGTTACATACCTCATTACAACATTGATTCATAGGACATGAACTGCAAGGACAAGGTGGCATAAAGTGGTGAACTGTGTGCTACATGGAATAAGTTTGCATCCCAAAGAATAAGTGAGAGGAATCATTACTGGGTAGTGATATTAGAAAGAAAGTAGTAGTTGGATATGAGTTGAAAAGGTGGTTTGCATAGTCAATGGTGTACACAACATCAAAGTAAATTGCGAGGGATGATAGGTGGGTGGTGGTGGTGCTGGGAAGCTATGTGGATGCATGGATAGTGGAAGTTAGTGACATGATCTCCATGGGCAAGCTTGTTTCAAACATGAAAATAATAAATATACATAGTCAAAGACCACATAGCAAAGGCATAAACCACCATGGGTGAATATACTTGATCATAGGAAAGTAAGGTAATGAATATAAAAGTGATGTGATTCACCCAGCTAGAAAACATTCCCCCCTATAGGCAGTGAACAAGTTAAATGTAAAGAGGTTTTGTGGAGACCAAACGCCTTATAATCAAGCTTGTGGAGGTATATCTATCATCTATTAGATCATATATGGGCATCTAACAAGGCCTCGTACGAGCATTGAAGTCAACCTACAAGAATGACATCATTGAAGAAAACATAATGTGAGATCTCTGGGAAGGGATGAATGTATGGGTCACCAATTGTGTGCATCACATAAGATGATGAAGTTAGAAGGAAATAACAAATTTTCCCTAAGACATCATGGATAAGAGGTCACCTTTGGATAAGAAGCGAAATGTATCTAGAGTGTATATCTAATGCTATCAATGAATCTTTGTGCCATAGACAATAACAGATGACACAAAAGTTGCAGCCTCATCGTAAAAATCTACCTAATCGCTAGGTCCTATTCCTTAGAGCTAAGACCAAAAAGTATCTGTAATGTGAGGGGGGCTCGTTTATTTCATGCATGAGTTTCAATGAAAAAGATAAGGTCATAGAATGAAATAACATTGTGAAAGGAACCTAGAGAAAACTATTCTATGCTATTACAATCCCAATTAGTGATAGAGATACTACCTCTCTTTGTCGAGATGCATGGGGTTGTCACTTAGATGGCTAGGTTGTGATCACCTTGGGAGCGGAAAGTCACAAATGATTGTCTAGCAACCACAAATGATGACCCATTTGTTCTCCTTCCTTGCAACAAAAACCTGGGCATGGGTCTTCTGGAGATCCTGTATTCGAAGTCATGTGAAGTCTACATCTAGGTAGATTTTGTTTGGAAGAGAGCAATGCTTCTTTTTAGGTCTAAAGTCATGCAAGCATTCCTTTGCAAATCTAAACTAGAAAATAACAATACCTTTTAGAATTCTCCAGGCTCTATAAACAATGGTGTTCTTTAGGTCCAACATATCATGCAAAAAGGCAAGAATAGATTGAAGAGAGTTTAGGGGAGCAAGAAGGCCACAAACTTAAAGGTAGAGTTACTTCACTTGCCTTTGTCTTCTCTCTTTGAACTTTGCTTGGAAAGCCATCTCAACCACAGGAGGAGCATTCTCTTTCATCATTTGAACCCATGACTTGGGATCAATCTTTCCTCTTGGACTACTCACGCCTCATCCCTCTATACCATCCCAATTCAACCTCCTATTAGGGTTCCTTCCCCTCCTTCTTGCCACCTCTTCTCTACTAGGTTTATTAAGCAAGCTATTTGAAATATGTGTACGAGCAAAGCAACAAATTTAGATGGGTTACATGTGGAATTTCTGAATCATGGCATCGACTCTCTTGTTAAGCCCCTCACCGATCTATTCAACCTTTCTATCTGCTCGGGTTTCCTTGACTCTTGGACTTGGCATATCATTCACCCCATCCATAAGGCGGGAGATCCCCACGAACCCAACAATTATAGGACCATCATGATTGGGCATGTCTTTGCCAAGCTTTATGCCACAACATTAGATGTGCTTCTATCACATAGGTTGGAGGAGGGTCACAGGGCCATGGGCCAAGCTGGTTTTCGGCAATACCACTAGACCACAAATCATATCCTAGTCCTCAAAGCTATTATTGAGGAAGCACGCTTCAAGTCCTCAAGAGTCTATTGTTTATTTGTTGACTTCGGGAAAGCTTTTGACATAGTGCCTCGGCATTTACTTCTTGAGAGACTTCGGTCGGTTGGCATCTTTGGACAACTTCTGACAACAGTTTCGCAATTGTATGAGATTGTGAAAGGACGGTTTTGTTCCCCACAGGGGCTTTTAGCCAGCATTCTTAGCACCATAGGAGTGAAACAAGATTGCCCCTTTCTTCGACACTCTTTGGGATCTTCATTGACGAGCTTGAGTCTTTTGTTCGAGAGACACACATGTAGAGGACAGTTGCCTTCTCCACCATGTGTTGATTTCTATCCTCTTTGCTGATGACGTTATCCTTCTAGCCTCGACCTCTGAGGGGCTTCAGCATCATCTAGATACTTTAGCCACTTTTTGTAACTTGAGAAAATTGATAGTGAACCTTTATAAGACCAAGGTTATGGTGTTCAATACTACCAAAGAGGCTCTGCCCCATCTCCACGTCTATCTTCAAGGGCGAAAGGTTGAGGTCACCACCTCATATGTGTACTTGGGGGTTCTCTTCAGTGGACCCACCTTTGGTTTGAAACCCGCTGCCCAAACCTGAGTTTGTAAGGGGTATGCAACTATGTATTTGCTCTAGAGGAGTTGCTTCAGGGCATATTTCCAGGATATTCCTGTAAAGATGAGAATATTTGACACCTTGGTCAAGCCAACTATTACCTATGGGTCAGTGGTTTGGGGTCCCAGTCTTCGCCCAACTAAATGGTCTTGTATTGAATGAGTACATACACTTTTTCTTTGAAGATTCATTCGTTGCAAGGGCATGGTCCCCCATTCTATTATTCTAGAAAAGTTTGGGGCTTCTCCTCTTCGGATTGAGATCATATTTTTGATTATCACCTATTTGCACAGGGTTCGTACTTTGGGAGATACCCACTCGGGTTGTAGACAGTACCCTTACCTTACCCTTCACTCCTCGATGGATCTCTCTTCGAGCTCTTGGGGGGGTCGGAGGAGTTGGTATTTTTAGGTCTCTACACTTATGGCCAGCATTCAGATACAGATTGATAGACTTCCCCCTTATTCCTTGGGTGCTCTCCCCCCTCTCAAAATAATAAGGAGAAGATGCTACACGAGATCCGGAAGGACATTAGCCTCCAGTATACTAGCTGCACATGGATCTCTCCTGTTGCCCCTCTTTCCCCCAAATTGTCTTTCTACCACAAGAACTTCCTTCAAATGCAATACGGTAGGATAGTCCCCCCACAGTACCTTTAGCAACACACAATGCATAACATTTGGATTCCGATTGGACAACTTAGAGTGTGCTCCCACCATCTTCAGGTTGAATCTGATCACCATCTTTCGATGGAGGAGCAGGTTTGCATTTTTTGTTCCTTGGGAGAAGTAGAAACCTTACATCACTTTATTTTTCAATGTCCCATCTACGATGAGATCCGAGGCAGATTTCATTGCCTTTATAGGGATAACGCTCGATCTCTATCCACCAGTGATGTCTCGCACTCAGTTAACTCAGTTTCGTTGACTGAGAAGCTCTTCTGCAGGTGGCTCTCGCCCCCCTCACTCTCGACCCATCACAACCTACTTCACCATCTTAGACGGACTGAGGGATACCGTACGGAAACGCCCCATATTGGCCTGTTTAAACAGAGGCAGGGTCACTAGACAGCGCACCCACAGTTTGTTGGGGCCCCGAATTAGTGATGGACAGAGACTAATCATGGATTTCTTCAGCATAGATTCTTTGGCCTCGACTATTAGGAGGGACTAGTTTTCGGGGCCATTGGAGAGTGCCCCTTAAGGCTGCTCCCCACCTTCTCTCTCTCCGTTCTTGGCGTGCACTCCACTTCTTTTGGACTGCAGCCCACCTCTTTCCTCTCTTCTCTATTCCCATTTCCTTTGGCCCACTTTTTGGGTCGTGTCTTTGTACTTATCTTTGTTTCTTTCCTTGTTGGGCGTTTGGGCCTGCTCGCTGGTAATTATTGTTGTCCTTTTCTATAATCCCTTGGGTTTTTTTTGGCCCACTGTGGACATTAATAATATTTCATTTCTAGTTTCTTTTGTACAGATTGCTGGTATGGAGTGGTTTTCTATTTGAGGTCCTCATATTGAATGAGAGTTCAAATGGTTTATTCTTCACTGTGGTACAAGCTCTTGAAGTTTTTAAATTCCATTTGGAGGAAGTTTCATGTTGTATGCAAGTGAGGTCATCTCGTCCTCTTGCATTTGGAGTTGATGCCTTAAGTCTGTTGGAATTCGCAATACTTTCCAATAATCTCATGAAGCATAACATTCACCACAAACATAAGGAAGAGAATAAAGAAGCAAAATGGAAAGATCAAGAACACGAAATAGGATGGGTGGGTTCCCAAGGTGGGAATCCAAAATAATAGCTCACATAAGAATATTACACTTCACACTGATACAATGGATCAGTGGTTGGGGGTATTTATAGTGAATACCTAATCCCCAAATTACAATTACAATTACATTAACCAAGGCTGACATAAGGCTCAAGGTTAAGTTAAGTTACTAAACCTTTAATTAAAGGTTTAGTTAAGGTTAACCATCAAGGTGGTTTAACCAATCCAACAAGGGGTGAATACATAACCATCCAGGTGGATTAACCAATCCCATAAGGGATGAATATGATAATATTGGCTGTAGGCTTATATCAAAAGTTGCCCCAAGGCTTACATGATCACAAGATTGCCCGTAGGCTTACATCAAAGGTTGCCCGTGGGCTTACATCATCATTTGTCAAACTTGGCCGATAAGGTCAGATTATCATATCTTCCAACAAAGTCTACAATGGCAGTTGTCTTATCTTACATTTGTTTTTGAAATTGTTGATAGTGGATGTGTGGTTTCTGCATTTGATCTTGGAAAGTACTGCTCAACTTATTGAGGCCTAAAACTTGGTTATTGAGGGCCACCACTTGCTCGTGGAAGCTGTAACCATGCTAACAAGGGGATATAACTTTCAAGGTTGCCAAGTTAACCATTTTGTGCTGCTTACTTGAATTATAGTCTTTAACATCTAGATTTCAGAGAGGATTGGATAATCCAAGCTGGATTGTAGACAAGATGTTTTGAATGCTGGGGAAAGGGTCCACACACTACTAGAGTTGTGAGACCAAGACCCATCTAGGAATTGTTGGCATGGTTACCAAATCCTGCCAGATCGTGATCAAATCCAGATCAGACTGGATTTTTCAGACCGTCCAGATTGGTTCTATCAGATTTGTAGCTTCGTGAAGGTAAAATTATTCCTACTATAACTTACCCACGAAATGAAAAAAAAAATCCCTAAAAGCATGAGGAAGAAGACCTAAAACTTGCGCAATGTGCATGATAAGGTATAGATGATTTGCAGTCTGCCTGACATCCAACAATTATCCCTTTCTGCAGTTGTTGTTTTGGAATCCTTCCTGGACAAAGTAATTTAGAAAGAGAGGGCTGCTATTTTCAATTGTCCTCCTTGACACCACAAAAGCCCACCTGCAAATAAAAGTGTGCAACTTTGACTAGGATTGACTGTGATGTTTGATAACATTTCTAACATTGCACTATGTAAAATCTACTATATAGTATTTTATTATATTATATACTATATAGGATATATAATGTACTTCTATAAAGTTATGCTCATGGAGTATTTTTTATTACTATTTGATATAAGTTCTTATTGTTCTTTTCCGTTTTTCTTGGAAATTTGAATTTTTGAACTTTTTTTGGCCTTCAAAATGAATACAGATTTTCAAACTTTGTTGCTATGATTGTTGGCTCTAGTGCAGATATGTGGGTTAGAGGATTGAGGTGATAGCTTGTAGGTGGGGACATTCATTTTGGTGCCAATGCTTTACTCCAGTCAGAAATAGTCTCAAGGTTTGAGACAAATTGAGGTTGCCATAACAAACCTTAAGCACAGATGGAGGTGACAGTCAAGCAAGGTCACTTTGTGTGCATTGATTCCATTTTTTGTTCATGTTAGGTAGACATTAAGGGTCTACTCACTACTAGAAAGTAGTGTGACCGGGAGCCATCATCAATGAAAGTTAACGGGATGAATAAGCAAAATCTGCAGCCACTGTCATAGACAGGGCTACAGCTTGTAACTTTTTTATTTGGGCATTGACCTTGATGAATTCTTTCTAAACAGCCTTTTTAGTCATTACTAGTGATGAAAGAGAAGTCCTTCAAAATTTAACTTTTGATCTGCTTGTAAACTTTAAAATTTGCTTTCGCTTGAAACCCTTTTGAAATTGATTGAAATCCTTTGAACATTGCCTTCAAATTTGTTTGTAAAGCTTTGCATTAGTCTTTGTGCATTAATATGATTGAAGGGGAGTAAAATCGACCTAAATGTCGGTTGAAGATGACTGACCAATAGGAGGTGGGGGTTGATGTATGTGGGAAGAGAAGCTAAAAAGCGGGGGATCAGATAGCTGTTCATAGATTGATGGTAAAAGGATGGTATTCATGGAGGGGATCCATGGATGAGATGTGATGGATGGTGGTTGAGATAGAGATGTTGTAGGAATGCTCATGGGTTGCAAGGGCACTTTTGTGAACCATGTAGTTCTTCGTGTTTACCATTTTTTATGTTAAATCTTGTGTTATATTGTGAGATATCGCTTAATCGAATCCCTTTATAAACCTTTCATTTTGATTTAATAAGCAACATATATTTGTTTGATGTTCATTCACTTATCAAGTGAGCTGAAGCATGGTGAGGCCCAATCATGAAATGAAAGAATGTTTTATGATGTGCATCCCAGTTGCAATACAATTTGGTGTCCCTTGACGTCATCAGCAGATGTGTTTATTGATTTTCTTTAACAACTTCTTATCCCTGTGTAAAGAATACGTGTGAGAAACTAAGGATCCTGCTTCACATGTATGTGCATTTTAGTACTGCTTGAAGTTGGTGTCCTTACCACCAAAAGCATCATTGCATGATAATGAACTGTAGAAATTGAAGCATCTAAAACTTAAGAAACTTGCCTTCAATATGACTCAAGTAAGATGAGAAAAAGAATATGCATAGCATTTTACTGTGACTCAAACTTAACATTTTGGTTGAATTTTAAATTAATTAAAGCGCTTTCATCACTGATTTGCAGGATCAGAGAATGCAAACACAAGAAAACAAAAGTTGTTTAAGATAAACTTGATTCTGGAGGCAGAAGTAGAAGATGGCCAGCAAGTATACGTCAGTGGGTCTGTTACCTCCCTTGGTACGTGGAAACCTGAGCTAGCTATTCCGATGTCTCCTTGTGAAAATGAAACCAATCTTTGGCAGGCTGAAATTCAGGTCATCTTATATTTTCTCTTATGCAGTTTATCTATATGCTTCCCTGCTTGTTTAAGTGCACCTATTACTTTTTGGTTTGGTATTCAAGAGGGCAGAGTGAGACATTGTTTGTGAAATAAAAATAATATATTAAGTGCACTAAATCATTCTAATGCACACTTCAAGGTGTGTCTTTTGCACTTATAATAAGGTAATAAGCCACCTTTCATCTATTTCATTCATAGGCAGGGGCAATCATTCAAAATGCACAAGTAGTGTATAATATGTTTTTTGAATTGTTACTTTTCTAGGACAGAAATAATTTAAATTTTGGCTGTCATTGTTTTACTAAGCAACTGATACAATGCAATGATTTTTATTAACTAATTGCATGCACGAGGCAACTGTCTATGGGACTGCTGCTACAAGAGCTGTAGCATAAATACAATTATAAAAGATGGTAACAAGATATTTTAAGGTTGTGCTGCCCTCTTTAGTAGGAATATATATCAGACATATAACTTACTCCCACATTTCAAGTTTTTATTTTGGTAGTTTTATCTCTGCATGCATGCTGAATTTTCTCCCCCTTTTTTTCTAAATGAAATAAATCATATATAGCACATGCAAAACAAGAAATTTACGTTGACTGAGCACTGAGAGGACAAGGAAACTCTCTCCCTATGTAATCATGGAATGAAAAAGCATAGGCTTTGGCACCAACATGTAGAGGGCTACCATTGTACTCAAACCCTATGAGCTTGGTTTTTATAAGCATGGCCGAGTCTTGTTTAAACTGCTACAAATACTCTAGGCTAAAGAATTATGTGTCTTCTTCAAATATTGCCATACATTGTGCTTTCTGCATGAACTGATGGTGGGCAAACAGAAAGCATGCCAAATAATTGTACAGGTCACCTTGACAGTAGAAGAATCCCCTAGAAGAGAACAATGCTATGGGAGAGAAGTGATAAAGAGAATGAAATTCTTCCTGAATTCAAGACCAGATCTCCTGGCTGCAGAAGCCTGTCAAAGAACATGGCTGATTGTCTCTTTTAATCCACAGTGATTATAAGAGAATTCAGAAATACCAATCTTTTTAGGTTGCTATTTGAGTGCTAGCCTTTGATGCTTAAGTAGACACCCCAAAACTGTGTGTTTAAGGGAAGCTCATGATTTTCAAATGGATTGGGAACATTTTTGCCATCTAATGTTTTGGCAATTAACTCCCTGTTACTTCTTTAGAAGAGGGGCAGTGAGTAGAGTGCACCTCACTTGAGCATTCATGTCTTTGTAGTATACTTTTGGAAATCCTTGCCATTGGCTCACTTCTAGTCCGTCTAGTACAGTCCTAGTCTTTGCAGCTGCTCTTTTAAAAGGCAATTTTCAGGGGGTTTATTTACGAAGTTCTAAAAGCTGGTCTGTTTGCCATGCTCAACGTAAATCCCTCCATGAATGCCATTGTTGTAACTCTTGATTCTATAAATATCCCTTTAAAAGAGCCCTTGCTAGTTTTGTACATGTTAACTAAGGTAAAAGTCTAAGCTGACTTTGAGATGATTGAAGAACCGATATATGCTGTGAAGCTAGTTCCCAAGCATCAGATGGGTCTTCAATATGCCGGTGAGGCATATTAGAAGCTATCTGCCTTGCTGTCCAAATTTGCTTCATTTGTGATGAATTATTAAGCTGGAAAGCCTTGGAACTGCTATAATATCAAATAGCTGAAATAGTCTTCTTATCCCTTGAAATTGGTATGCAGTATAGATTCTGTATCAAAGGAGACTGCTATGGAGAGTTCGCCATACCGACTTGCCTGCCAGGGTATTACCTTGAGCTCCAATGCCTGGAATCCTTTCCCCCTTTGATCTCTTGGTCAAGTGCAAACATACCAAGTGGCCGAGGAAATTCTTTCACCCCTCTTATCTTACACTAAAGAAAGTCTTTTTAGAACCCTCTCTAACATTTTATATGCTGCTTGTGAAAGGAAGAGGTAAGAAGAATAATAGACATGTTGAAACTAAAACTTTATCAACCATTAGGTCCTTGTCCTCCAAGAGGAAAATCAAGATCGATTATGATTCTAGTTTCTTCTCAAATTTGACCATGATCCATCTCCCCTAGTCCCTGATAGAGATACGGATGCCAAAATGGATGCCTATGGCTTTGCCTAGCTCGATAATCTTCAGTCTTCTGCTAATCTGAGCTGGTGGATCATCTTCATTAAGAAGGAGTATCTTTGTTTTGTCATTTGTGGCTGTTTCACAGTTGCACTCTCAACTTCAGCAGAAGTGTCTAGACAGAGTAGTTTATCTGTCCTTGAAGATTGGGTTAGCTCAGGGGTTTAAGGTTGTCTGCACAATGCATATTAAGGAGGTGTGCTCCCCCTGGTAAAGTTGATCTGTCTCTGAATGTAAGCCATGTACAATAGATACTGAAGATTGCTGTATACAATCATATATATAAGAAGCTAAACGGCAAACCTGTTGGACAGACCTCTATAAATGAATAGGTTTGAGAATATTGCCATCCACACCCACCATTGCAGACGCTTGAAAAAAATAAGGGAGAGCTTGCCAAAAGAAGTGACCAAATCCTGGCAAATTCAACAAAATTTAAAATGAAGTTCCACAATGAATAGGTTTTGGAGTATTGCCATCCGCAAAAACTCGTGCAGAAACTTGACAAACATAAGGGACGACCTGCCAAAAGAAGTAACCAAATCCTAGCCAGGTCAACAAACATTAGAAAGAAGTTGCACCGTATTCAGTCGTAAACTTTATCAAAGTCTATTGTTAGGAAGAGTGCTTTTTGACCAGAGTCACATACCCACGCTGACTCATGCTGATCTGAGCAAAGCAAAGGTTTCTCAAAGTCCCAAGGAGTATGATGCCAACGCCAACATAGCTTCCAAACCTTGGACCTATCTGGACTCTTCACTAGATGGGCTAGTGCCAAGTCATCTTTTGGCTTCAACCTATGGCGCGAACCTGCAGAAGACAACAAAACTTTTGATGTGGAATGCACGTGTCACCATTTGGCGTCAAAGCGATAGAACATACCAAAATGCCCAATGCTTGACACATGTTTGCAGTGGACCAGTTCAGTCACCTATTCATCCAACGATTGGCTCCCAATGTAAAGGAAGCTAAAGGGGCAGTTTGCAAACTGTTGCTGAAACTACTTCTTGATTAGTTGAAATTTGAAGCTGTTCATCTTCCAACTGATTTTGTAACTTATGTACAGAACTTGTATATAGCTTAGTGTGGGAATTCCTTTCTGGCTTCTTGGTCTCCTTCTCTTTGAGTTCTCCACCATTTTCTTCTTCTACTTTTCTCCTGCAGATCTTCTTATAGACTGTCTCTTGCAACCCCTACAAAACAAAGTGGCTATGTTTTTTTTTGATTAGATGGAAAAGAAGAGGTTTTTAAAGGGTCCCCAAACCTTTTACAGAGAAACTACAAGGGCTACCAAAAGAGCCCTAACATTGACCAACAAGCAAAACAACAAGACAAAAAGGGCCTAACCCTTAGACACCAGAGAGAAGAGTCACAAAAAGAGACAACAGAGAGGTCCCCAGAAACACTGAAATACATCAAAGCTGTCTAATCCACAGCCTCCTCTGAATTGTCACGATTGCCTTTGAAATAATTCATCATCCAAGAAATTTCCTCCACATAAATGGCGGACATTTTAACAGACCTGCTGAGAGAGTAGAGGAGATTATTAGTATTCCATGCTTTCTCAGGAGTTTTCAGAGGATCCCAATCCCTCAAAGGATCATCTCCTTTCCTGGAAGGACTTCTAGCTTCAATCTTAGGCTTCTTTCTGAGTTTAGGACCAGGGTCTCCAGATTTCTCAAGAGTCTATGATGACATGACTGGCCTTCTCTTTTCTAACCATTTTGAAATTCAAGTGTTTTGAATGCCTAGCAGCTGAGGTATTTCCCATGGGGGTCTTCTGCCCATCAACCTTTACCACCGAACCTTTAGGAGTATTCTCCTTGCCTTCAACCTTCACCTTTGGTCCTTTACGAATTTCCTCCTTATTCTCCTCAGGGGAATCGTAATCATCTTAAGGCGATTGATTCGAGGACTTTGAGGATAAAGACATGGGTCCTCTACTCCCAGAACTTTCAAAGGAATCCTTACTAGCCGGCTCAATCACAGAATTTCCAAGGCTCATTCTTCCCACCTTATCCCTGTACTTTGAAACATGATCAAACAGTAACTACATAAGTCCTTGGTGAAGGGGGTAAGAGATTTTACCATGCTTCATCTGCTCCATTGTTTTCTCAATGGAAGTGAACAAAAAAGCAGGTACATTCATCAATTTCCTCCTTCGCATGTGGTTCAGAAATGCGAAATGAAAGCTACGAACAATGTCAGTTTGCCCATCCAAAGTAAAATACTCCAATACCACTGGTGCCACCTTGTTCCAAGGAGCTTTGAGAGATTCACGGAGGTATCCATTTTGACATTTGGCAGAGCGCTCACCTCTGCCTCTGAAATACCTTAATTCTCTGGCCAGGGAGTCTTTAACTCTGTTTACACATTCCCCATCAATAGGAAGACTCAAGACTACAGAGATTAGGGAAATGGAGATGGTGAATTCCATTCTTTTAGCCATGACTTCGCCATCCTCCCAAGAGTGAGCCATTTCTAAAGCTCCAAGTCGAAACAGTTAAATTTCCTCACCAAATCCATTAATCCCCCTTTCTCTAGAATTCTCTAAACCTCCTCATCCAGCGTTAGAGTGGCCGGCTCTATACCTTTAAATTCTTCTTCCATGGCTTGAAGAGTCTTCTGAAAGCCCCACAAGAATTTCTGCAACTAGACACTCTTCGAGCAAGGTTCAATTGAAGGCAATTGAGACTAGTACAAGGCAATTTGAAATTCCCCCTTAAGTTAAGAACATCGACTTCACCTAGAAGCTTCATTGTAAAGAGATAGGTACCGGGCCCGATCCTTCTCATATTTCCAAAAGATTTTTGCCACCTTGGAAAATTAAAGTAGGGACTGACCGTCAGAGCGATCCATCAATGAGAAGGCCGTAAAGGATTGCCAAGAGACCAATGCATGGGTCGAGGGATATGGTAATCAAACATCCACCGCATAATGATATAGATAGGATTTGAAAATTTAAACGTGACAAGGCACCCACACACACTATGCACGTGATCATCATTCCACCTCACCATAGGACAGTTGATAACAAGAAGTGGAGAAAAGGTCGGACCTAAGGAGAATTCCAAGAGAAAGAGGCTCCATATTCTACCAAACTGGACGCAAACGACATTGGGACTAACAAAGGTTAAAAAATGAGACCAAAAAACTTGTCTCGAGAAGAGGGAAATAGCACCGACAACAACAAAAAGATATGCCCTTTTAGGGACCAAAGTCCACCCCTAGGGCCTCAAGAAAAGCTTGACAACAGGGTCATGAGGACATGACAAGCGCCACCTGTGACAGGGCTCGTGCAAGAAGAAACAACCCAGGCCAACATAGAAAAGGAGCTGATTCCCCCTAGATTTGTCAAACCTCCTTAAAACCAGAGGACTGAAACTACATGGAAGGGGGCTTCTTGAAATTAAAAAATAGTCTTGCCGCCAAAAAGACTTCTCAAATAAATTCCCTCCAAAAAAATATGAAATTGGAAAAAAGATGACGTTAGTTCTGGGAATATCAAGGGATCTGTAATTGAAAAAACGCACAGAGGGACGACCCAAACCAAAAGCATCTGTAGGATTTGACATTTACAAACAACATAATAACTTAAGCATCTTCATTACTTAGTTCAAAATCCCTCCTGGCCATAAGATTAAGATCTTGAGGAAAGCTTTCTCTCCAAATGCACAAGCTTTCTTGGTGAACCACAAGGTTGGCTAGATAGTTAGCAGACCTGTTACCTTCCTTGAAAACATGTTTATAGTGGGCACTTTCAAAGGTTCCAAGCATTCTTCCCGCTTCTGCCATTAAATTTCCAATGTTCCAACTTGGAGAGTGAATGCCATTGAGAGTGTTGATTAAATTTAAAGAATCCCCCTCAATGATGACCTTCTCAAACTCCAGATATTCAAGCATGACTGGACCTTGGAATAGAGCCTTGGCCTCAACAAAGTGGCTGGTTTGGATTCCAAGATTCTCATCATAGGCCACGCTAATTTCTCTTTTATTGTTTCTAATGATTCCTCCAGGCCCTGCCAATCCTGGATTTCCTTTTGAAGCTCCGTCAAAATTTAATTTTATCCATCCCATGGGAGGTGGAAGCCATTTGGCTTGGAGTCTATTGGATTCAGTCTGATTAGATCCCTGTTCCTTCATGGGAAGGTCCAACTTGTTGGCTAACCTTGCTTCTTCAAGATTTTCTTTGCTGGAAGAGAAAGAGGAGTTGGATATATTCTCAATAAGGGATTCAACCATTCTGATTCCTACAGACTGAGAATCTCTAAAGCAGTTCTTGAAGGCCCTGTTATTCCTCTCCTTCCACACTCCCCACAGGTAGTGAGGAAGACCAAATTTCTAAAGGGATCGACATCTTGGGCTAAAAAAGGGTGGAATCCACTGCTCAAACAAATCTAACAAAGTCCATGGGAGAACCCAACAAACCCCCAAAGCACTTAAGAAGAGATTAAGGATTTCTAGGGCAAAGGAGCATTCCATGAAGAGGTGCTGGGAAGTCTCCTCATTCTGGCCACAAAGGTAACAACGGTTTGGGAGAATCACCCCTCTTTATTCTAAAGTTTTCTATATAAAGAATTTTATTTTGGATAGCTATGTTACCTAGTGGTAGTTATATGGAAATATGATATTATATTGTATATGGGTATTATGGATAGTTGGCATGGGCCACACATAACCCAAGGTTGATTATATTATAATAATGAGTTGGATAAGGGTGTAGTGTCGGCTATCCAAAGTATTTTTAAAGGATGGGTATATAAAGAAGGGATATTGTCATTGTAAGAATCATTCATATCGAGTATTCTCTTGTAATTGTCTTTGCCCATAGAGTGGCCTCTCATCTTAGGAGATCTTGTGGAGTTATTCCTTTTTTGAGGAGTTTTATTGGTGTTGCCCTACCTCAAGGGTATTATCTATATCTATGTCTCATTGTGGAATATTATTTGTGGATGAATGATTTGATATTTCTGCATATTGGTGAATGATTTATATTTATGAGAAATAAAGTTTCATAACAAGTGGTATTAAATTAACAATTCTATCAAAGTGGGGATTGTTTTTTTTGTGGATTACAGAATTTGGGTAATTTTTTTTCCATAAAATGTCTCATTTTTTGGGAGCCATATCTTGCGCAAAGTTGTCCTATTTAGACGATTCTTGTGCCATTTTGTTTAAAATTTGAAGAGATTGAAAATAGGTGGTCAATAAAAGGAATCCAAGCAAATATTGAGGGGGATACGACCTTGTGAAGTCAACTGTCTGGAATAGGGGCAGTGATGTTTTTTTCAAATCGTGTTTTTCCAAAAAACAAAATTTGAGATATCTTTCAATCTGGGTAAGCAAATCATTTGTTGTTTGTTGGAAATTTCTGGTTTTTCATATTTGTGTTTTTTTGCTTCAAATTAGTGGAGAGACATATATTTTCATGCAACCCTAGTTCATAAAACCCTAGTTTGCATTATCATTTTTGTAGATGTGAACTCGTGGCTTTTCAATATCTTCTTTTGGAGAGGATGATATAATGTTAGAGAAATAGTGGACAAAGTTTAGGTCTCCATATATTGGTGATCCTTTTTGGAGATTCCACCTAAGCATATTTTTAGAAAAGGAAGCTACAACATGGTTGTTAAGTTTTATGATTGAAAAGAATAATGAGTACACTTGGGGAGAAATGAAGCATGCATTCTTAAGTCATTGGGACCCATATAAAAAGATAGCTAGTTTGAAGGATACCCTCAAAGGCTATGTAGAAGAAATAAATAGGCTTTAGAAAGAACAAGAGGAACTAAAAAGAGAGCAAATTTCAAAGAAGTAATAGAAGGGAATAATGATGACAATGAGCGGGCTGAGGGAACCACACCTTTAGTGGCAGATAAGCCAAGGAGTGGACAAGGGGATTTGTTTGAATCAAAAATTTCTATCTTGCAAGTTCATGGTTGCATTCAAAAGGAAAAGGTTATTATTTCCATTAACCCTAGTAGCAGATATAATTTCATTAATATGGATTTAGTTAATAGGTTGCAGGTTCAGGCAACAATAATTAAGGACATACAACTCGAGGGTGAGAATGTTCAGATTTTTGAAGATCATCATGGATAACTATGTTTTACATTTAGATTTTCATGCTCTTAAGATGGATGATGTGGATAGTGTTGGTAATCCTTGGTTGGATTCTTTGGGTACTATTAACATTAATGTGCAAAAGAAGTTCAAGAAGTTATGGTATAGGAAGGAGAAGATAACACCGCATGATATTTCTTAGCTTAAGCAACAAGTATCCAAGGAGAAGCAAGATGCAGTTATGGTAGGGAAACAAGTTAAAAAAACTAACAGAGGAATCAAAAGCGAAGTCTACATCAGAGGCAACGATAGAGTTCAAGGAAAAAGTAGCAGCAAAGTCCAAGGAAGTTCTATTAGAAGAGCATGAGGAGGAATTTAAAATAAAGGAACAAAAAATTGAAGAGTCAAAGGAAGTCGAATGTCAGGTTAAGGTTGCAGCATATGCCACCTACACCACCATGAGTGGCAACAATCTTGGAGGCATGGCTTAGGGGACTAGAGATAGATCACTGATTTTTTTAGGGGTGATTCTTCGACCTTGATTGCTAGGAGGGGCTAGGCCCCGTGGTTGTGGGCAGACACCCCTCTGGGCAGCCCACCCCCTTTTTCTCTCTTCGTTCCTCATAGTGTTCACTCTACTCAGCATGCCCCTTGTGGTTTGCTACCATTGGTTGTGTAAACACGGTCAACAAGGTAGATGGGGACTCAAGGAACAACAACGATGGGTGTTTGGAACCGACTCATGAGACAATGATGAGGATTGTATGGTAAATGTTGTCAACAATTGAAACCATTGGGCCGACGACGGTGAATAGAGTTTTGTAGCAACAAAAGGAAGGATGATGACTAAGAAAACAAAACCCTCTACAATGGCCCTGCCAACGACACCAAGAGCAACCTAACCGATGACGGTGGCAACGACAATAGTGATAGGGAGAATGAAATGTTTTTTAATGGCAATTCGAAAGACTACAACCACAATGCCAATGATGGCACTCTAGAACTTGTTGATAACGACAATCTGAAATTTGCCGATAGTTTTTTCTCCCATACTTAACTACTAAATGTAGCAGCCTTAAAACAATCCATATTAGGGTTGGGGCATGTTTCTTGAATATGCAAACGTTGGATTGGCCAGGCCTACTGATGACAATGACTAAAAATTGGACGATTGTTACAATGTTCGTTGTTGTTTCTGTGATTTCTCCTTTGCCAATTTCAAATGCCTCAAATATTCTTTTGTAGACAACAATATATTGGACTTGCCCATGAGGATCTGGCATGGTTTAGTATATGCCATGCCTATTTTGCAAAATCCAACCACTGCCCTGGCCAAGAGGGAAAATGGGCATTGGAGATCCTCCTCTGTCTTCGATATTGATCGATCCTAGGGTTTGCCTTTGGTCGTCTCTTCACACCAATTGATGCATGTTCTTTTTGTGTATCCACACCTTGAGCATGTTACAACACATGGCCACTTTGGTATAGAAGTGTTCCACGTTGGCCTCGTTCTGCTTTTAGGTCTGCCACGACACCTATTCTACGAATTTGCATGTCTTTGCCTTTTGCTCTTTCTTGAACAAGGTCTTGAACCGCTTCATCTCACTGTCGTTTCCCAGTGCCATCGCCTTTGTGTGTTTGTTTTCCTCCACTCCAAAGTGTACGAGCACCAGTGATACCACTGGGGGCCATTGGGTATTGTGCTATGGGTATGTCAAGGTGGTCATAATATCCTTCTATACAGAGACTGGCACTCACCCTTGGCTTCACAACAGTGGGAGTTGCAATGGTACCACAACCTTGGCATTTGAGCGCCTTCGATGGGCCCTTCACTTGGCTAAACATGAACTCCCCGCACTTGTCCACCGCATCCTTGTTTATTTCATTTTGCCATAGACTCCCTTTTCACACTTACGTTTTGCTTTTTCCTTTTATAAGGGCATTTTCCCTCTTGTTTTAAAAAAAAAAAGGTTGCAGTTACAACAATGATGCCTTACCCTCTTCGTTTTTCCATTCCACACCTGATGACACTACTAATGCTAATGCCTTTCCTCGCCTCGTCGGATTGAACCATTCCCTTGATGACATGACTATTTTCTTTCAAAAATTTAAAATTTTTTGATATCAAAAATTCTAAAAATTTCGCTCTTATTTTGACTGTCTTTGATGTTGTAACTGCATTCAAGCTCAAAAACCATTGCTTTACCTTTACCCTTCTCCCCTTGTTGTATGTTGATCTCGCACTTCTCCACTACACTTGTTCATTGCTCTGGAATCAAGGCTGCCTCCATTTGGCGTTTCAACATTTCACTCTCCTACCATAGTTTTCTTTCATGTCGCATCACTGATTATGTTCATCTGATTTGAGCCAAAATACTTGGTCCGTCTTCCCCAGTATTAGTTCGTCATTCATTCTTTAATGTGCCAACATTAGCGTATTCACTTGTTACTTTTGTTTTAATAAAGTCTTCGCCTTCGTGTGGTCTCCAATTTTGGAAATAGTCCATCATCTACCATTATATTTGAACTTTAGATGAAATTCTTCTTTCTATCAGCTCGCCATTCCTTGCCATGTGTTCTCCAACTTTGCGCCTTTCTTCAATTGCTTCACGCCTTCCTGGGACATGCTATAGAATGTCACAACCAATGCATTTTAGCGAGCAACGTTTCGAGTTGCTTGGAAACTGGACATGCTCTTAGAACCTTCACTCGTTAGGGTAAGTGGGTTCTATCTCCTCCTGTTCCCCCTTGGTTTAGGGGTTGACACTTCGGTCTCCTCTATTTATTACCTTGTTGAATTGCCAACCTGTGCACTATCATTAGTTGGTGACATCCTGTCTCTCATCTTGATCTGATTGCTTCCACCAACTTAAAAACTTGTCAACACCTCAAACTGGTTCTTGGATTAACTCAACACCTTTGGTAGGCTGTTTGAACCCTTTGCTGTTCTCAACCAACCTTATATGAATAAAGTGTCATAAGTGGGCTTATGCATTGTGATGATTATGGAATCTAGGATGAATGTTTGGTCGACTGTATTAACTTTTTGTTCCATTACTACACCCTTCATCTTGATGCAATAATGTCAGTATTCTAAGCTCCTTGCATGTCTTCTTTGCGAGTACATTCACACTTGACCCACCATCCACAATGACTTGTGTCAAAATGTGGCCCAATATCTCCATATGCAATAGTGTTGGCCACTTCCTTGAGTCAATCATCAAAACTGTAGGGTCAAAGAATTGGTCACATGTTGTGACCAATTTGTGACACCTTTTATCTTCTTTCTTCTTCCTCCTTGGTCCTTGCAACATCTCCCCAACTTTGCATGCAGATCTGGAACTATCTTCAACAGGGTTGCCATGTTCATTGGTAAAGTCGTCTGTAAGATCTGGCTTGCCAAGGTCTGCGATGATGTTTGCGACAAGGTTGACGACTCCTTCGTGATCATTTTTCCTTGGTCACTATCACCGTCTGCATCTCGCTCCTTCACTATCTTGTGTTCAATTTCTGTTCGGGCCTGCTGCCACCTCTTCCTCTCTGTTGCAGGATCTTGGTACTTCATCTTCTTTTTGTGTGCCTAAGTCACCACGAGAATACCTCTCGTCCTTGAGCTCCGTTCTTCAATGTCAATCAGATTGACATTTTGACTGTTGCTACTGTTGGCCTTCTTGGGGCAATCTGGCTGTGCGTGATTATCAGTCCCACACCATTTACACATCACTTGGTCACTAGGATTAGCAGCATTGTTGCAGTTTCATGCAAAGTGTTCCCACCTTTGATACTTGTGACATTGTGTGGTAGGCCTTCCTCTTGTATCATACTGAATATGTCCTTCACTCCAAGAACCTTATTGGTTGTTGCCCCTTTTTCTTGGTAGTTATTTCTGTAACTTCCATTGTTGTCTACTCCACTACTTTTTGAAGTGGTAGGCTTCTAATCTGCTTCCTTTTGGAGTGCTAATATCTGATGCTTCTTACTCTTGACATTAAATGGGTATTTCGCTACCAAGTGACCATTAATCTTGCCGATATGACAGTAGCTTCGTTTTGAACAATTGGCACTGGTATGGTCCTCAGTCTGACATTCTATGCATCAAATCACATATCTTCTTTTCTTCCTTAATCTTGCACATGTCATGCATCATGCACATCATATCCTTTCAAAGTGCTTTGATTGATAACCTGGTCTTCTCATCATCACCATTACTGTTGGAGTCACTCTTGTTTCGAATCTGCCAACCACTCGTCATCTTCATCTCATTCCCAAATTGAGAGCTCTGTCAACTACTTCTCCGTATGCGGTAAGTGAAACCACCTTCATCTTCTTCTGCAGCTTCGGAAGGAGGCCATCCAAAAACCATTGCTTTTTTAGCCTATCTACTGGCTGAACTTCCATCTTGCCAATAACTTCCTTCAAGCAACGGTTATAGGACTTGACGTCCTCATCTTTCTTCTACTTGGTGCTATATAGTTTCACAATGGTCTCAGTACCATCGTGTAGCACACAAAATTCATTCTCAAAGGCTCCTTTCAACTCTCCCCAAGTATTGTATGGATTTGCCAGTTGGAAGTTCCAATCCATCGCTACACCTCTCAAGGTTGCTGGAGAGAGTTGTATCCATGTGACCCTTGTCTGTCACACTGGTTGGCTTTAGACAGTGACACAAGTCCCTCTATGGCAGATGGGAGCCTCCTTCCCATTGCCATGGAATTTTGGGCACTTTTGCTTGCTCATAAATGACAGCCATGACTATTGTTTGTCTTGTTGGCACTTGACTTGCTGTCAGCTGGCTTACTGTATTCAATGATGTTGAAGGCTCTGTTGTGCTGACCTATTCGTCTTTGACTGTTATTTTGAGTTCAATGCCCAACTATCTCCTGGTTGGACTACTTGTGCTTCTGGTTTGTGATCGTGTTCATGAATATACTCGTGTAGGCTCTGGTTGACTTCCAGAAGTCCACCCTCACTTAAGGATATACTCATGTAGGCTATGCATGTCTTTTAAAGATATTGCATCAGGAATTCACAAACCCAGAGTTCTGAGGCCATGATAACTCATGCTAGTGATGATAGATCAGTGAGACCATGGCCCTGTGAGCTTCTAGCATGAGCCTCATGGTCTTTAGTGTTGAGTTTTAGGTACTTGATTTTGCTCACAGCCCAGGAAAAGTTTGGCCAAGATGCTTCTCCAATATTTACATCATTCATGATTAATGCCTGCTTTCATTGAACTGATTTTGTTTAGATGTCATTAGCTTGTTAATATATCATCTCTCTTTCTTTCTAAGCCATCCCCTTACATCATTGTAATAACTTGAGCAAATATTTTGACCATGCATAGTTTTATCTCTGGATCTGCTTCATTATTATTTTCTCACTTTGGTCACCACGAGTGGTTTCGGAAGAGGAGTTTCTAAAATCTAATAAGAAATAATTTTTTTTGTGTTGGTTGATGTTTTGCTTATCAAGCATAAATTATAGAGCATCCTTATTTCTGTGGAAGATTTATCTCTTTGCATAATGGAATTGAGTTTGAGATTTGTTATGCAGGATTATTTGGCATATTTCATCCATAAAATGCAGAATTAATTTTCTTCCAATTAATTTTGTAGTACACTGTTAAAAACATTGACACATGCTAGATTTTTTGGCAGGTGCCCCGTGGTACAACTTTTGATTACAACTACTTTGTGATAGGACGAAAAATTGTTTTAGATGAAATTATATGGAAACCAGGGCCCACATTATGCTTATCTGTACCTTCAGCAGGGCGACTTCCAAAGAAAAAGGTTGTGATTCAAGACAGTTGGTTGAAAATAGCAAGTAAAAATCTTCCAGTTGTGTCTTGCGGAAATTGGCGGGAAGATATTGGACCTCCTAGTCAACCTAACGGTTTTGTAGGTCTTGAATCTTCATGTGCAGTTGACTTGCCTGCATCTCATTCTGATATAAATACTGGACAGCTTAGTGGTCAAATCATTAATACCAAAGCTGACGCTGGTTTGGCAATTTGTTGTGATGCATCCACAGCACTTCTAAGCCCAGTGATCGACACTCAAGCTAGTATAGAACAGGATGGAGCCAAGTCTAAATTGTTGTTAAAAGGAGTTCTGCAAAGAAAAAAATCTGATGTGTCAAGACAGTGCAAGAATGTAGATGGTCAGAAAAAACTATACCAACCTATTGAGGAGCCGTGGCTTCCAGGTAGTTTTGTTCTGATCAAAGAGAAAACTGAGTCCCAAGATTCGACAGTAGTGATAGGATTGGACAGAGGTGTAACAGTCGCAGAAACCAAGGAATGCTTACCAAAGGAGTTGAAATCTGAGAATGGAGAACAATCCCTTGAATCACAAACAAAACAAGAAGGTGTTGGGATGGTTCCTCAGAAGAAGGATGTTGTGACTGAAATAATTATCAACTCTTCAGTATGTACCATTCAAAGAATTGCAGTTCTAGAGGATGGGAAGCCGGTGGAAATATTGTTGGAACAAGAGGAAGAGGGGACAAAAGTGCAAGCTGGAAACATATATCTTGGTGTGGTTACACAACTTCTTCCCAAGATGGATGCTGCATTTGTAGATATTGGTAGTGCAAGCAAAGCATTATTGAACATAAAGAAAGGCATGGCGCCCTTTGCATTTCCTTCATTAGACTTGATTGGAAAGGATAGTCAATTTAATGGTGATTTGGCTAATAACTCAGGGGGGGTTGAGTCAAGTTCAAAAGATGAAGAAGAGCTTCATGAACTCCTGGAAAGTGCTGTTCAAGAAGACGAGATGCCTGTAATATATGAAGATGCTGTGGATGGTGAGGAAGTAATAGGGGAAGCATTGGAGGAACCAGACAATTTAGTGGAGGTAAATAATTATGGGATTGATATAAATAATGTCTCAAATGCCAACATAGAAGATGGAGACTACTTGGATGAAAATGGACATGAGATGGAGGAAACTAGTGATGAACAGTATGGAAATAGAGACCACAGCACTACCAAGGGAAAAAGATCAAATACTCAGTTTCAAAACTCATATTTATCTACTTCTGGTTCACCTTCTATAGATTTTGCACGAACTCTAAAGAAGCGGAATCGCATTCGAGAGGGAACAAAGATCATAGTTCAAGTTAGGAAAGAGGAACTTAGAAACAAGGGGCCTCAGATAACTGCAAATCCAAGTCTTGCCAGTCGATTCTGGGTAAGATTTCATTTGATCCTTTTCTCATAACCAGTTGAATTTGACTTTAGTACTTACATGTTTTGTATATTAGTATGTTTATTATTTATTCTAGGATATACTTTCTGAAATTTTAAGGAAAAGAAATGGGTCTTACATTCTGTTTTTTGTTGCTGGAGCTGCAAATATGATTATAGCTGTATACATGTTAAGACTAGTAAGTAATGTGATGAAGTGTTAGATGTGAAAATCATTTCAGCTATCTGACTACAACAGTTATTCCTGCATTTTACAGCAATATGATAGGAACTAAGAAGGGTTTTGCATGTGAAGAAGGTCATTTAGAGTGTCTGTTTCTTCTGGAGGAACTCTATCCTGTGGAATTAGGCATTAATGTCTGTCTGTTTGAATATTGCTTTGTATCCTTTATATTGTTTTTTTTTTTGAAAAAATGAAAACTTGTATTAAAACAAAAACCAGATACAAGCGGGAGAGAACACATCCCGAACCAGAGCCACGAGCAACACAGCAAGGAAAGCGCACAAAGGCAACACTAGCAGCCACAAGGCACAGAGAACGGACGGCGCGAAAAGGCGACATGTCGCGAAATCGCGACAGGCAAACCCGTCACGGCCACTTCGGCACCAACAGTCGCGATAACGCGACATGTCGCGAAATCGCGACAGGAAGGGCCCTCGACAGCCAACCGCAGAAAGCGTCGCGAGAGCGCGACAGAAACACTAAACAGCATTCAAGCCGCATAAGGGTCGCGATATCGCGACAAAAAACCCACCAGTCTCATAAGAGCCAAACAAGCCGCGATATCGCGCAAGAAATACGCCAGAGGCCAGGAAGGCACAACCTGTCGCGAAATCGCGACATGTCGCGAAATCGCGACAAGACGCGGAATCGCGACACGCGAAAGCGCGACATGTCGCGATATCGCGACATGTCGCGGAATCGCGACCCGCGATAACGCGACATGTCGCGATATCGCGACAGAAACCAACCAGAGGCAGCGGAGGCTCAACCTGTCGCGATATCGCGACAGCAACCAGCCAACGGCCGCGACAGCACAACATGTCACGATATCGCGACAAAAAGGACCCTTAGCAAAAAAAACTTTGCACATTATTTCAGAAATTGTTCAAGGCCTTGTCTGATCTCGGCATCCTCCACAGACAAATTGCTATGCAGATGAATCCCAACCTCTCTCTCAGCACCCATCTTAGCAAGGAAATCAGCCGCTTTATTGAGAGATCTACTAGCATAAACAGGAATCACATCCTCAATTTCCTTCCAAAGCTCTAAAATTTGGGAAACCAAAATCCGGAGCCTCCAAGCTTTTAAGGCAAAGTTCCTCAAGCAATCAAGTGCACCAACCAGGATTTGGGAATCAGACTCAATGATTATCTTTCTGTGACCATGTTTGACGGCCCAGATGGAGGCAGATTTAATAGCAAAGGCCTCAGCTTCATTGTTTGTGGCATATCCCAGACCTTGCAATTCCCAATAGAGCACAGTCCCAGCATGATCACGGCAGATAACCCCACTACCAGCATTACCCGGATTACCTTTTGCAGCTCCATCAGTATTGATTTTGACCCATCCTTAGGGGGAGGTTTCCAACAACTTCTTACCTGTCTCTCAAGATCAGCACCTCTCCCAATCAAAGGCTTAGAAGCCGGCTGATTTTCCTTCTCAGCATAGATGGCAACGGTTTCCACAACTTTGCTCCAGATGACCTGCCAAATCCCATCCATCGAAGAGAAGGTTTCACGAAAAATACGAGCATTTCTTTCCAACCAAACCTGCCACCAAATAAAAAGGAAACCGAGCTCCCAGCCAGATCACGAAGAGCTTTAGATATAAATCTACCTCTCTTCCAGCTTTCCCATAAATTGGTCCGGGACAAGTCTCCAAGCGCCTGAAGTTTAAAGTGGGAGAACCAACGGTGCCAAATCTGCTGTGTGAAAGGACAATCAAACAGAAGATGATCCACAGTTTCCTCATTCCTATAACACAAAACACACTGGGAAGGGCCAATGATGCCTCTAATTCTGAGATTGTCAAAGGTCAAGATACCATAATGCATCAGCTGCCAAGCAAAGAAGTTCACTTTCGGCCAGCCCTTGGGATGCCATATCTTCCTCCATTCATGAACAGGAAAAGAGTGTGGGGGGGCTCGGGGAAGGATCGAAGCATAGCCCTCCTTCACAGAATAAACCCCAAGGTTCCCAAAGCCCCAAGCAAGCTCATCCTCCTCATCTCTCCCAAGTAAGAAACCTTTACGCCAAAAGTTTTTCCAGAGTTGGAGCCTGCTCCGGAGGGATTGGAATAGGCCATTCACCCAGCCGCTTAAACTTTTGAACCTTATACTCCCCCAATTGGCTGGTATTGAAGTAGCTCTCAATATTAATCCAACCCTTATCTTCAAGAGCTGTTTTTAACGGATGCAAATCAGGAAACACAGCAAGGATAGGAGGATGCTGATCCCAAGAGTCAGTCCAAAACCGGGCCTTCTCCCCTCTCCCAACTTTCCAGAACAATTGATCTTTGATAATGCGAGATCCAAGCTTGAGCGCCTGCCACACAAGAGAACCATTACCTTCCAAAGGATAGCGGCCCAAGTCGTTGGGATGAACAAGACCCAAGTATTTACTGGAAAGGATTCTGCTGCAAAGGGACGAAGGCTGGGAAATCCACCTCCAATACAGTTTCCCAGCCAGGGCCCGATTGTTAAACTTGGAGCTTCTTAAGCCCAGCCCACCTTTTTCCTTGGGCTGGGTGACCTTATCCCACCCAACCAAGGCCCATTTCCTCTCTCCATTGGCACCTTCCCAGAGAAAACTTCTAGCCGCTTTGTCCAACTCTTTCCAGATTGAAGGAGGGGCGGCCAGAATAGAGAATTTGTAAATAGGCATGGCCTGAATAACAGACTTCAGGAAATTTAGTTGGCCCCCATAGCTTAACCATCTATGAGACCAGTGATTCATTCTCTCTTTGATGCCATCCAGCAGGTCCTTCTAGAAATCAGCTTTCAGTTTTTTGCAATGCAGAGGAACCCCCAAATAAACAACAGGAAGGGAGGTCCTAGTGAAACCCGGGATCTCCATAACTCTCTCTTGTGACCTTTGATCAAGGTTGAAGAAGACCACTTTTGATTTTGATTCATTGATGACTTGATTAGAAGCCCGGAGGTAGACGTTAAGAGTATCTTTGATTCCTCTTGCTTCCCTGAGGCTGGCAACTCCCACCAAGCCCGTATCATCCACAAACTGTAAATGAGTCAAAACTTCAGCCCCGATTTTAATTCCTGTAATCTATCCTTGACGTCTTCTTCTCAGGAGGAGTCTGCCTAAACCTTCAGCCAAGATAAGAAAGAGATAAGGAGAGCAGGGATCTCCTTGACGAAGACCCCGAGAGGCTCCAAAAGGTGGCGAGGGAAGCCCCTCAATTAAAACAGAGTAGGAAGGCGTAGAGATACAACTCATGACCCAAGCAATCCAGTCCTGAGAAAAACCAAAGGCTGCCAACATCTTGACCAAGAAACCCCACTCTACTCTGTCATAAGCCTTAGACATATCCAGTTTGATGAACATTCCCTTGTTACCTGAATTATGCATAGAATGGATAGCCTCCTGAGCCAAGATCACTCCATCCAAGATCTGTCTTCCTTCAACAAAACCCCCTTGCTCAGGAGAAATAATATTCTGAAGAAGGGGTTTTAGTCTTTCAGCCATAAGTTTAGTGATAATTTTGTAGATCACATTACATAATGCAATAGGTCTGAAATCGGAAATGTGAGCCCCCCCTCTCCTTTAGGAATTAAAGTGATAAAGGTGTGATTTAGAGCCTTGAGCATTCTTTTATTAATTCGGGATTCCTCAATGACAGCCAACACATCCTCCTCTAAGATATCCCAGAAGGCCCGAAAGAACTCAATAGGGAAACCGTCCGGACCAGGCGATTTTCCTGTGCACATCCCAAAGACCACCTTCTTGAGTTCATCACGCTCAATGGGCTTAAGAAGGGCCTGATTCTCTTCATGAGAAATAATAGAGGGAATTCCCTCAATGACTTCATTTTGGGCTTCCACATGATGCTGCATACTTTCCTTGAAGAGGTTTGAGAAGTACTCCATAGATAGGGAATGCATATCAGGAAGAGTGTCAAAAGAGTTTCCAATCTCATCTTGAAGGAACTCCATGTTATTCAATTGCCTTCTAGCACAGGCAGAGCGATGGAAAAATTTAGTATTTCTGTCTCCCTCTAATAGCCAAGTATTTCTTGCTCTCTGTCTCCAGTAGATCTCTTCTTGATTATCAATGTCCTCAACTGCTTTGCGTAAAGCGTCATCCTCAAATTTAAGATGCTCAGAAATAATTCCTTCTCTGAATTGTTTTTGCACCTCATTCCATCTTTCCAGCAAGGGAGCCCGTTGGAGCTGGAAATCAGATTTGTTAGTTTGCTTCCACTGTTTTAGTTTACTCTTAACAAAGAGAAGCTGTTTATGAAATTTGAACATAGCTGTTCCAAAAGGGAGACGACCTTCTTCCCACCACTGTGTAATTTTCCTTCGTAGGTCCTCCTTTTGCAACCAAAAATTTTCAAATTTAAAAGGTTTGTAATACTTTCCTGACATAGTCCCTCCCTCCAGCAAAATGGGAGAGTGATCGGAGACTGGCCCTCCAAAATCTGGAATTTGATATTCCATCTAACAAAAGCTTCCTCCGAGACCAAAACCCTGTCAAGCTTAACCCTCCTGCTGTATAGCTCTCTTCTCTTATTAGTCCAGGTAAAGTTTGTACCAGGGCCTTTGATATCAACAAGGTTAAAGGCCTGGACTTGGGCAATAAACAACCGGTCCCCTGTATCCAGAACAGAGATGCCACCTTCCTGATCTCTAGCGGATATTTTAGCATTGAAGTCCCCAGCAATAATCCAATCAAAATCTTCCCGGGAGGACCTCATGTTTTGAACAGCTTTCCATTGAAACCGCTGACCATCGGTGTTCTGAGCCCCATAGAAATTTGTAATTAAGACTTGTTCAGCTGTAACTATATTCTTAAAAAGAGATGTTAGGACCCCTCTCCAGGCTATATGTTCTATTGCTATCCACGCCAAAGGATTCCAAAGAGTAGCAATCCCTCCCGAGGCACCAAGAGCAGCCACTGCCATATGGCCAGCACCCCTCCAGATTCGGCTGACAGTTTTACTCATAAGGTCTAATGACATTTTTGTCTCCTGAATGAGCAGAAAGTCTGTTTTACTTCTTTCTAAAAGTCTTTGAACAGCAGATTGATGGGTTCTACTGTTTAAACCCCTCACATTCCAAGATTGAATAATCATTGGAAACCTTGGGAGCAATACGAATCAATTGTTCTCGCCAATCCTCCATTGATTAGCTTATCCCCTTGCACTGCAATTAGATCCTTATTGGATTTCCTGCCCACCCCTTGGGAATTACTGTTTTTCGACCTCTTCTCCACCTGGGAAATTCCAAGAGCTGGTCTTTCTCTGAGCTTTTCTGCAATTCCCATGGTAACATCTTTAATAACGGGCTGAACTGGGGAGTGGGCATCCTGTATATTGTTACTTAATATGAAATAGTTATTACATCCTAATGCAGTCTCTGTTCTTCTTTACTGCGTGTAGTTGCTTCTGTACTCGAGTGAATACTTGCAGGCTGTTGTCCTTTTGACATGACTACCAATGGTTTTATCTTCTTCACCAATTGAACTTTATCAAAGGAGTTGACACTGGATGTATACAAGTATGTCATGAATGAGTGACCAATTGGATGCCAGAAGCAAACATAATCTTGAATAAAAGTTTTGAAGTATATGCTCTTTTTACTTTAATGGTTTTCAGTCCCATTGACTGATTTTGGTCAATTAAGGAGACTGTTGCAACTTCAGGTTTAACACCACTGCATGTTTCTCATCTACTTAGTTCCTTCTTGTTGGCATTGTCTTTTGGGGTATTAATGCAATTTTAAGGAATCCCAAGAAACTTGTTGTAAAACTTGCCAAACATCCAAATGTTTCTAACATCTGAATGCCTACAGAGTTCATCATTTTGCTGCTGCACTACTATTTGTGGAATCAACCTGTTGAAGTCTCACCTAGGTACTAGCTGTCGTGGTAATTTGGTATTCACACGTTCTTCATGTTCTACTATATTTGTGTGTCAATATTTAGATCATAATGATTAGAAAGAAATACAGATTTATATAATTAAAGCCTAGAATTGTTGTCCATTAGCCTTGATGGCACATTCTTTAGGCCAGAAAGCAGTATAGAGAAATCACAGTTAGTAGCTTGTATTCTCACATCCTACTTAGAAATGCAAATTAGTAATACTATCCTAGCTTACTTCCTATACTATTCAAATGAAAAAGGAGAATATTTTGGTTTGAGGATTGTCAAATATGAAGGCATTAATGTTTAAATCATCTCAGTAACTGAGTCGAAGAGGAAATGTAAAAACCAGAAGAATGTTAAGCCCCTCCCTGGAAGACAGGCATAATTTGTCCAAGTTCTATGAAGATGGGAAAGAATGCCTTGCTAGACATTGTGGAACTTGTGAGACCATTTGTACAGCAAATGGTGAGACAGTTGAAGCATGTTGACTGTGGTCATTTCTGGATACTCTCAAAGGGGATATTTGTCATCTGGTACATGGAACATCTGAGAGGTCAATTTCAAGACTTGGAAATAGGCTACTGAGGTAAAATAATAGAGTCTGGACTTACAACAGAAGATTGATGGAATTGCTTAAACTGGAGGATGCACTAGCATTTGAATTTAAAAAAAGAAGGGTTTATTGAGGGTCTGATTCCTGAGTATGAAAAAAAAATTGAGCATAGTTCCCACCACCTGTGAAGAAATTCATAATGGGTCCGTGAATCTTAAAACATAATAAGAGACACTGAAAGCAGCATTGGAGAAAAAAAATCATGGTTGGTGAACAGCTGGTTCCTGGTTGTCTTAATTGTTGAAGGTGATAAAGCTGCCATCATACACATAAGGAATTGGGGAAAATTTTGATGGATGTGATTATAGATGGGGATCAAGTGTCAACGTGTTTTTGGAGGGGACCTTGTAACAGTTAGATAAGCCAATATCATGGCTATCTACTTTTAAATTACAGGACAGATCAGTATGGGATTATACTTTTGATTGTGCTACCCACTCAGAAAGTGATAAATGGCAACCTAGTATTCATGTTGGAGTTTGTGGTTGTTTCCTTGTGCACACCAGCATATGGTATATTTCTTGGTCAAGGTTGATTGAGAGCTGCAAGGTTGACCACAGTTAGAAGAATAATTTATCGTCCATTGAAAACAAAGGCGAGAAATCCAATCATCGATTTGAAGACCCATCCAATGAGCAAAGAAGCAGCCTCTTTACACTCTGAGGAGGATGCTTCCAATAGGGAAGAGACAAATTTGATATAAACACACATCTCTGTTTTAGAAGAATGCTCCAAAAATTTCACCACCATCGGTCTCTCTATCCCTAGGATTTTCACTATTGACTTTAAGACATAGCACACTACAGAAGTATGATGTCATTATCCCCACATTTCATAATTCTTAGTTTGTAGATACTAAAGTTAACAGTAAGCCTACACAAACATTTTCTGGTTCCAACAAGGTCAGGTATGTGGGACCTGTGGTAGTTAAAGTCAATCTATGATTGAAATGAAATCCAGAAATGATCAATATGGGTGATGAATGAGCCTAGTCCGCAAAGCATGAACCATAAATCCTTGTGTAAAGCACAAAGATATACTTGCATGGATTTCTAAAGATCATAGAAGTGAGCTTTGGAAGCATAGAATTCCATTTGTGCCAGGCAAACAACCATTTGGATGAAGACTATGATAGAATGAATCCAAAATGCGTGGAGAGTGTACAAAGATAAATTGTGAAGATGATCATGGCCAGGATAATTTTTGATGCTGGCATGAGTGAGTATGTTTCACACATCATAATCTGTTTTACGAAGACTACATAGCTCCATATTTGTTTAAATAAAATCTGGAAAACCATCACCATCAAGGACCCATGTTTGATACGCTTTATTGATTACCTTTGGGAGGAGGTGCAGCTATTCTTGTTACAATGTGATAAACATAGCAAAAGATGGTAAGTATAGACCATGTTTGTGGTAGAAGCCAAGATTTATCCATACAAGCAAATGTCCTGACTTTACGAAGCCCTGGTCACTTTCTAGATGATCATCCTGCATGGCATTGAGAAGATAACCACCACAATTTTTCAATTTTTTTTGGATGAATGGCTTATCTGTGACCCTAGTCACACTTAGAAGTTTGTCAGAATGGATGTGCCTATGTAGACACGCTAAACTGACTTTGAGTCCAGGAAATTGTTCTTTTATATTGCCATATGATAATTTGTTGGGAGACATTGTGTGCAAAGCAAGATTAAAGACTGATACTGATATGATCCACATGATATTGCATATGGAAGTACACTCTGACATTGTAGCAGTATAATGGTTCTTGGGTTATGCCAAGTAGGACAAGTGGTCTAGTAGGAAATTTGCCTACATGCCATACCATCTAGAAACCTTGATAGGGAAAGGGTTTTAATTGTTTGGATTGACAAGCATCGAAACACTTTTAAGGATTTAGAGGTCAGGATTTTTATCACACCAATTTTGGTATAACCAGATTGGAATAAGGAATTCTGTGTGCATTTCAACCCGACTTTTGTTATTGGGTGTACATTGGTGAAAAAGGTATCATGGGCTAGATCACCCACTTTATTTCATGACTAGTCTCTTGTCCCAGTCAGAAGTCAGCGACAATATGGTGGAATGTGTAGTACTTTGGATTATTTATTCAATTCAAAAGTCTAACATTACCTGCTAGCAAATCCATTCATGTTCTACGTCGACTTCCAAACAGTGCTCTATCTAGTCAACGAATCACTTGTTCTCAAGCACATGAATAGATGGTTTCTGCTGCTATAGGAATTTACTTTCAAGATTACAGTGTGCCTAGGGAAAAACCATGTGGTTGTTGACCAACTGCCAAGCATCAGATCAAGGGAATTGTTCATGAATTTCAAACAATAACTTCAAATTGCAGTCTTGTTTTTGTGGTATGAGCAGAGAGGGAACCATAGTTACCAGGTTTGTCCGAACCTGGACCAGATTCTTTCAGGTTGGACCAAACTGGTTTGGTATGGTTCAGTCAGCTCCAGACTTTTCGGGCTGGATAGAACCGGTTCAGTTTGGTTCCTGTTGGTTACGGATCCGCCACAGGAAAGGATTTGGTATATCTACGCGCCCTAGACCTGCCCAACAGATTGAAAGGCCGGAAGGAGGGGATGCCATCCATGCCAATCTCCGGAGAAGGATGGCTCCTATACTACACTACACTGGTGTTTAAGATTAGGGAACTGGAAAGAAATGGGAAAATGCTGAAAGAAATAAACAACTGAAAGGAATTGGAAATAGAGATAGTTTCAAGGGGAAGAACAAGCAGCACGATTACTAACTTATACTTTGAAACAACAGCAATCAATACAAGGAACGAAACAGAAACTAACACTGCGCTTACTTCTCTATGTATCCTTTGGGAGAATTCCAGGTTCACTTATCTTCTAATGCTTAAATCCAGATAACAGAATTACAGCAATCAGAAAAATAAATGAAATTAGCAGAAATACTTGCCAAAGGCGTCATACAAAGAAACTAACGCTATATTTCCTCCCCTATGTATCCTCCAGGAAGATTCCAGGGTTCCGTTCTTAATCACACACTTAAATACAGACCGCAGAATTACCGTATGCAAATGAAGAAACAGAATTAACAGAAATAACCACAGAAGGCATCATACAAAGGAAGAAAAGAGTTAGAGCCAAAAGTTCTTAGTATTGATGCAAAAAATCAGAGTACAACAACTTTCAAGCAAATGTTCCCCCCCTTTTTACATTACATTGAGTGGCCTTTTATAGAGGAGTTTAACCCCATTACATTAATGCTCAAACCCTAAAAGTAGCTGAGATTTGACCTCCCTGCAGATGAGAGTACATCCGTATTTGGCTCACTCGTGCTTAGAGCGGCTCCGGACGGTCCTTGCAGCTGGTGCAACATGCTTCATTAATGCGGTTGGTGTAGCTTGGCCCCTGGAGCCTCTCCGGGACCTGACATGGTCGTCCTGGTGCATCTTGAATGCTCACCTACCTTCCTTCCTCGGGATGTGTGCGTCTTTTGTTGAAGTTCGCCAAGCCCTGCTGTAGTTTGCCTAAACCGGGTCTGAAGACAAGGTTCGTTGAAGGTTGAGGGCGAACCTGAGGTTCGTTGAAAATGCGAGCGAACTTGGTAAGAAGTTACCTTAGCCGTTTTTCAGACAAGTCATGCTCTTTGGTTGAGGTTCGCCTTCCTTGAGGTCCGAACCTAAGGTTTGCTTGTAATCCTGGCGAACTTGGGAACAATACTGCCTTGATGAGATTTGCCGACTGAAGCTGGAGTTCGTTGATGGAGGGGGCGAACTAGGGGTTTACCGTAAGTTTGGGCGAACCTCGGACAAATCCTGCCTTAGTCCATTTGGAGTAGCCGAGCCCAAGTTCTGTTGTTGTTTGCTGAAGGAGCCGAACATGGAATTTCTGGTCGACATAAAGGATTTTGGCCGACATTGAGTTTTTGACCGACATTGGGAATTTTGGCCGACATTGGGATTCTGGCCGACGCTGAGGTTCGTGGCCGACGCTGAGGTTCGTGGCCGACATTGAGTTTTTGGCCGACGTTCACTCCGGGCTGACGTTCGCTTCGCCTGTTGCCGGAACTTGGGGTTCGCTAGGGTTTTGGGCGAACTTGAAAGCATTTTGCCTTAACCTTTTTTTGGAACCGGTTGAACCTTTAGCCGTGGTTTGCTGAAAATTATGCCAAAGCTGAAGTTCGCCGTGGGTAGGGGGCGAACCTGGGGTTCGCTGGTGATTCAGGCGAACTTGAGCATTCTGTGCCTTAGCCAAATTTTCTGGCCTGAAATTGAGCTTTCTGGTTCTGCTTCCCGGGGCCATAACTTTCGATCCGCTGCCCCGATCGCCTATTATAATATATCGCCGGAAAGCTTGCGAAAAGATCTGCAATGACGAAATATCCAAAGCTCATTTCATCCACTTTATCATCCCCGTTTAGGGCCCGCGAAAATGCCAACACCTTTGCATGCTCTTTGCCGCTTTAAAGCTCCATACTTAGGCAAAATTTTATCCAAAAAAAAAATTAATGTGGCAAAAATGCCAACAGTTCCATACTGTTTTTTATTTAAAAATCTTAATTTACCATTTTTTTTTATTATATTTCCCTTCACAAAACATGGCTTATAAAATATAACTTATACATTTATAAAATATAAAATATAGTTGAATATAGAAAATATGGAAGAATCTGAATTTTTCTATGTTTTATTTGCACATATATATTTATATTTAAATGAATATTTTGTATGGGTTTATATATATATATATATATATTAATTAGATGAACCTCCCTGAAAAATAACAAACCTCCGAATTTTTTTTGGCCCTTGGAACCTCCGAATCGAACCATACCTAGTAACTATGGAGGGAACTCCTATTGGTGGCCATTTTATTTAAGAACACATTGACTGGAGAGAAAGAAGATTCTGGCCAAGTCTCGGCCCTTACAACTTATCAATATATTGCTATGCAAGATGGGGCCAAATCAAAATTTTCATAGAGCTGTGATAGTAGAAATCCAGAATGCCATGCCACTAGGAATACATGTAATCCTAGGTTACAGTATTCAGTCACCATTTATGAGGAGATCAAAGTAGTACTATTCCTTAATGTGGCAAACCATCGCTGAAAGATAAAGAAAGTAAAGAAATAGATAATTCTTGAAGGAAATTTAATCCCTACACATGCAGAACACTGCCCTCAAAGCATGGCACCTAAGTAATGTGAACTGCAACAAATGGTTTATAACTTTATGCCACTAAACAAAGCCTCTATATGAAATTGTGGTGGGTTTTTATTTTTTAATTTTTTTGGGGAAGCGGGGAATCAAAGAAGCCTTTGGAAAGAAAGCAAGGGAATAAAAAATTAGTTAAATGTTAGCCATCCTTGGAGGATGAAATATATGTATTTGCTTGTAGTAACATGGAAATTTATTAAAATGAGGATGTTATTTCATTTAGAGCATTGCATGTCATTTGAGCTGTCTAAGCGGTAAATTCATCCAAAATGCCATACTTGATGGACTTTGTTCTCAAACAGTTTATACATTTCTCAATAAGAAGTCAGATTTGACTGCCAGAATTTTATGTTTTCATCTCTTTTTTCACTGCTGGTAATGTCTTATGGCTATTTTAATGGTTTAAACTTTGCTTAACTGATGGTTGGATTTGATGTGATCTGAGGGAAGCTACAACGTTAAAAAATTAATATAAACAGTCTATCTCACTGTGCTATTATTGCAGTGCAAGCATGGCTTAAAACTTTATGTTGCAAATTGGAAAAGAGGAATTCACTTGTTCCTGTGTTTCACATCTCTCTTGCTACAATGCAGTATTGCCCTGAGAATGATGCTGCCCTACCTCAAGGAGAGAAGGTACAGGCCTCAGCAGAGGTGATTGTATATATGGGACCTTGAGAGTGTAAGGGAGCTGGAAGGAGCTTTAAAGGAGGTGGATGAGCACTCTTGGAACTTCAAGAGGCAGTGGGAACAATAAATAAGTGGAACAATTTTTCCCATTATTAAGGTGTGAAATGAATAGTAATTTTTAAACAATTGTAAGACATAGAGCCTCATATAGGATTGCCTTTCGGTGAATTAAATTTTACCTTGTTCAAACCATGACTGACATGATTGGTATAATAATGTTGCACATAAACACTTGTTGAGAGAAGAATCCGTGTTGTGTTACATAATGTTCTTGCACCAAAGCACAACTAGAAGAACAAACTGCACCAAGTATGAATGAACTTGCGAGCCCCAGTGTCCTTGTCTTCCCAGACATATCAATATCAACACATGCTATAAAGAATTCATTTGGTACCTCTGTTTTGAAATCAAAATCTTTTAAGATTTTTGGGACTTGTAATAAACTGTGACTAATTATGGTTAAAAGCAACCTCCATTATGAATGGATACTTTGAGTTGTCATCTTGCCACAAGATGTCTATAACGAATGTTAATTTTTCTGAAAGACAATTATATGCCTAAACAGGGTCTGGAAAAATCATTCTAGAGCAGCTCCAAAATTGTGTTTTCCAGCATCATTCATATTTCCTGACATTGTGTATGGTTCTCGACTGTCGTCAGCATGTGCCAAAATTATATTTGCAAGTGGGTTGTCATTGTCATAAGATATGGACATGCTAATATCATAAGCAATATCGTAAGCAGGTGGTTCTAACACGGTCTGAATTTGCTTTCACTCATGAGCCCTGCACTGCCTTAGAACAGACTATTAACAATCTATAATTTCTTCATTTTTCCATTCAAAACCATCTTCATTCTTCTCAACATCCTGTATCCATGCTGTTAAAAAGATGGCAACAGATTGCTCCATTTGCCTTAGGTCTCTCACCTGTATTTACCCTTGAATGGAATTTGCAATGCCTTGTGATGTGACAAGGTTTGGGCCTGATGAGGCTCTCATCCTCTCTGGTGTTGGCTTCCAAGGCAGATAGTGTGGTTCGCTACTAAGGACACTTTTACAGGCTGTAATTGGGGCAAATGGTACGGCCATGCCAAATCTTGACCAATGTCAACTCCGGTGTGGCATTTGCTCGTTACGGAGAAAGAGGGAAAGGGGCAACATGTGTATTTCAGCCGACTGTGGAGATTGATGCCATGGAGCATTGTCAACTTCACAATAGGACCAATGCTTCCACCCAGAGATGGCCCTCGAAAACGCTCATGCTCCTCTATTCCCAGGGCCTTGAGCTTGACAAGGCAGGGGCCGCATGCTACCAACGTCTGAGATCCAAACATCTTCGCTATGCTGGATGCCATGGGGACTATGCGAGCTGTGTCTCCTTCCTATCTCCCATCCTCCAATACCTGCCAAACATGACAGAAAAATAATGAGAGAAATAACAATGATGGCTTCATTGTCTGTTGATGGCATATGTGATGTTTTCCTCGTGTAAACAAACCTCGATACAGTGAGAAAGTAGTTTTGCTGCATTCTTTCTATTTAAAAATAGCACATGAATGAAGTTTCAACCAAGTGCGTTGTGTGTCATACGTGGGAAAGTAAGTTTGTTCCATTTTTTTGCAGTTGACAAGTTGCACATTTTTGAATGCTCAATAAATTACCCTTTGTTGTAAAAAGTCCGAAGTAATGTTTGGTCCATAATTTCCTTATATTACATGAAGAATTTATCTGATTGCAGGTACTATTACCTCGAAGTAACAGAGTTGGAGTTTCCCAAAGCATAAAAGGAAATGAACGTAAAAGATTAAAAGAGATTGCAAAAATGCTGCAGCAACAAGGTTTTGGTTTGACACTGCGGACAGCTGCTGATGGTCATTCTTATGAGGAACTTCAGAAAGATTTGACAGGATTGATGGAAACCTGGAAAGACATAGTTGAACATGCGAAAGCTGCTGTTATTGCTGCAGAAAAGGGTGTTGAAGGCGCAGTTCCAGTACTTTTGCATAGAGCCATGCCTAGGGGTCAAACACGATCTGTTGTACAAGATTATTTTAATGAAAAGGTATGATTATTTCTTTACTTGATTGCGAAATGCTTATTAGAACATCTAAAGAAGTATTACCAAATGTGTCAATACAAAATATTTGTCATAAGTGGAACTTCTAAAGCTGCTTATTTGGCCAGGTTCAAAGGATGGTTGTTGATTCTCCTCATACATACAATGAGGTACAACAATGATATTTTCTAGTTTTCTAGTCACTTACTGAGGGTGCTCTTGCCGTTATACTTTATAAGCTAAAAAGATATGTTCATTCATTATGTCAGATTTAGTCGGGAAGTAATTTTTTTTTTCTTAGAGTGGAATTGGCATTTGCAGGTAACTGCATATTTGCAAGAATTCGCTCCTAGTCTTGTCAACAGGGTTGAATTATATAAAGGAAAGAATCCGATTTTTGATGAATTTGGCGTGGAAACTGAGATTGACAATCTTCTAAGGAAACGGTGGGTGCTGATTCTTGTCTCATCAGTCATTTATTTTATGGTTTCAGGGGGAAAAGGTGGTTCAGAAATATACAATATATTTGAGGATCTATTGTTAGGATGCCCTTTTTTTTGATATCGATAACTTCATTTTAGAGATTTATCCCCTATCTGGAAAACCTTCTTCCCATCTTATATTTGACTAAGGTGCAAATATTTAATAGGAATTCAAAGTAAAAGGAATGAGTTTTCTAAGAAAATTGTATGTTTGTTTTTTATGGCACATGTAAATTTTGGTATTGTCTCTGTTTCTTTCTTGCAGATTTAGAGGGAAAAAAAAATCTTTTATTCATTGGTGGGAAAGGCTAGAAACACAACTCTACCCCATTTCTCACTTGGGCTGGTTTTCCAACATATTTTGAGAAACAATTTAAATGACCTATTAAGCCTTTTGAAAAATACAAAATTCTCTCAACCGAAGTCACTCATGAAATGTTATCCAGACTACTAAGATCATTCAGTTAGTTGTGACAGTACATTATAATTACTGCACATCCATGCATAATAAACTTTGACACTTATACCTAGGCATCAGAAAGCAAGAATAGTGCCAAAATAGTAGAACCATGGACTAAATTTTGTCCTGAGTATTTGCTTTGCACATTTAAGAAGTTTGATTTTGTTGCTTTAGTTGGTCCATTTCGTGTCATAGCCACAGCCAACTTGGAAACCCTTGGTATGTGACATGGACACAGATAGTAAAGTTTAGAGCTGACTGAGGCCTTTTCAGTTCGGATGCATGGCTTGAAGGCATTGAATTTTGTCTGATAACTCCTTTCTGGGATTAAAGAATAAGTTTTGGAGCACAATCTGAAGGTGTCTTGAACATAGAGGAAGAGGTCGGATCTGAACAACAGTTGCTTCTGCAGTCTCTGTGAGTTCTGGGGTTTAGAACAGGCTATGTTAAACTGGGTGATATATTTCTGATAATGTCATGTGTGTTGTTACTGTACTGGTGTGGATTTCTTTCTTGACTTACTCCATTCACAAACTGACATGGAGACAACTCTAAGAATATATGCTTCTGGCTATCATATATGTCTTCATGAAGTTGTTAAACAGTGCTGTGTAATATTATATATGATTTATAGTTAAGAATGAATGGACAAATGCCAATACAACAGTCACTGGGATAAGTCTCCATTAGTCACAATGTGATGGCAATCTTATCTTAAATAATCAAACCTCTAACCCTTTGACATGTAAACAAATAAGTCATAGCAAGTATAACAAATCTCATGATTATGGATGAAATCAAGTGCCACATATATATCTCCATCAGGGATCGAGCTAATCATTTATTCTAAAAAGGACATGCTTCTTGGTTTATGAGATCTGTGCAGTAGATGGGACTTTGTTAAAATTGGCACTTACCAAAACTGGCACCTCTCCACTTCGCTGATTGGATCCATGATTAACTAGAAAATCGGCAACTCTTTTATATAAAAATATTTAACATGACAAAAAGCTACAATGGTTTACCTCCTCAAGTAGCAATGAATATATATGCTGGCGTGTAACATAAGATGGCAGAGTATTGGAGAGTTAGTAGTAGAATTACAAGAATCACCTTCCATAATTAGAGATAGCAAATCTTATCTTCAGGGCCAATTTCACTTTAACGAGCTTGCTTCCATCTCACCACCATTAGTGGTCATCATGCCAAGATTGAGTCTTGACTCTTATCCATGAAACAAAACTTTTGCTTTGGTCTCTCGTACATGCTCTGTCATTGGTCACCTATGCTTTATCATCGGCCATACTGCGTGCTTTAATGCTATCCTCTCCAATCTTCTTGTTGGATGGTCCCCTGATTTTGTTATCATCTTCGCACTAAAGCAAGCTTTGGACTCTTGCTTGTCAACTTATTAAGTCATCTACCCAAATCTTTGTTCACAATGACATTGAAAATGCAGTAGGGGAAGCATTCAAGTCACACGGCAATAACATATACAATGCAGTAAAGTAATAAAGCAGTCAAGTAATCTGTAATGAAATGCTATGCTATATAAATGAAGAAAATAGTAGAAGATCACTCACATACACATGTATTCAACACACAATAAATAGAGATCAAAATATGTGTCATTCTCATGCTTTATTTTCTGTAATACAATGCTTATGACCAAGGAGATATTGTGTACATAATGTATTGTGTGTGGAGGTGGCGGAGGGAAACCACCATACTTGCCCAACTACCTGCACATTAACAAAATGTGAATGTACCGATAAACAACTAAATACAAAACATGCCATTTATTCCATCACAACATCACATCAAAACATAAGAAACATATGTACAATTAGACTTTTGTGACTACTCATGGAACATGACGCGGACCAACTTGTCCGTATACAGTGTAGTTGTTTCAAGCTACATGATACTTTTTATATTGATTGATTGTGGGAAGAAATTTCCTTCCCTTGTTGGACAACAGTGGCATTTTCCTTGCCTTCTTTTGAGGAGTATTGAGACCCTTGACATTATATGCCCTGCAATGCATGTTTGCATAATGGTTGACATTATATGCCCTTGCAGTTGCAGTTTCCTCCTTGGTTCATGTGCACCTGCAATAAAAGTTTCTTCCTCACTGTTCATCCTCAAAGCTTTCAAGTTTAGAACCACTTTTGCTTGTATTTGCTCAACATATTTGCTTTGTTGAGTGTCACAAATGAAGTCTTTTGCTTGCCTTTGTATGCGTAGATGAAAAATAGCTTTTCCACTCTTGGTGGCTAGTATGTCGGGTTCAAATAGCTTTTCCACTCTTCTTGGCTAGTATTTCGGGTTCTCTCCTTCAAAATATTGCATCCATATCTGCCAAATAAAAATTTGCAAACACTCTTTCTCTTTCAATGTAAGTCTTAGGTCTTGGAACTTAAGGATAAGCCCTTGCAATTTCCTCCTTCCTTCTTGTACACGTGCAATAAAAGTTTCTTCCTCACTTTCCCTTCATTATTGAAGCTTTCAGTTTATAACTATAAACTTTGTGCTTGCATTTATTCATCTTTTTTGCTTGGTTGAGAGTCACAAATGAAGTCCTCTCCTTGCCTTTGTATGCATGGATGATGAATAGGTTTTCTACTGTTGATGGATGGTAATTTGTGTTCTTTGCTTCAAAATATTACATTTGTATCTCGCAAATAAGAATTTTTGTGCACTTCCTTTCCTGTTCCAAGTGGAACTAGATCTCATTCTTCTTGGCCTTTGTAATAGTCTGCTTCAAAAACTCAAGTCATCTTCATGCATAACCAAAAAAGCTAATGCTATGCTTTAAAAAAACTGATGTCTTGCTTCAAATTAGATGCCATGATGAGTGAACCAGTTGCTACCTTCGTTGTTTTGACAGTCATTACCACTATAATGCTAGGAATGTCAAAGGTTCATTATAACAGAAGTTTTAAGATCATATAACCCCTTCAACTGAGTGAAAATTATGCTTCATCTTTGTGGAGTGATCTAACTATAAACAATTTTCATTGGCCGGCCAATGACACTGTTTGATTTCTCTTCAAATATTTCTTTCTCATTGAGGGATCAAAATTGTGTTGGGAGTCAGTTACTTCCTACAAACTATTGCATTATGATTTCTTTTCCTGTAATGCTTACTTGGATGAAGGTTCCAATAAGAATGGAATTTATTGCCTCCCTCCTCCCCCCCCTCTCCTAAATAATCACAAAAGAACTTGGAATGCAAATTTTTTATGTCCTTGCCTTTTTCCATGGCTGCACATGCTTGTTATTATCTCCCATTGAGCTCGTATTTGTCTTGTCCGGTGAGTTGGGTTTACGTCCTTGTCCATTGTATATGTTTCTTACTTGGTGGATTGGGTTTTTCTCTCTTAATGGGCTGCTCTTTTCTAGCTTTGGTAGAGCATTTCTCCAATTCCATGTGCACACTGGTATATTGAGGACCTAAATGCTTGGGTCCATCTTCAACCTCAAGTGGTTCTGTAATTCCTTGTCCTTCTTCTCCAAGACCTTGGCCATTGTAGTCCATTGTGTTGAACAACTTGGAATCAGTTTCTTTAGTATGCAATTCAAATCTTCAAGATGACTGATTTTAATGTTCAGTTGGAATGGAATTGAACTTTCGAGTGCTTACCATGGTTATTTTAGTCATTTCTGAACATCTTTAGGTGGAGATTGCTTCCCGTGGAGGCAAGACTTCTTTTTTCTCTTGAATTTCTTCACATATGGCTTAGAGTTTGAGTAGGAATTCCTCCCTCGATGCCAACTCTGTTAGGGAAAAAAAAAAAAAAAAAAGCAAGCAAGCATAAACAACAATAAACAGTACACGAGATTTTACGTGGAAACCCTGCAGTGTGCAGGTAAAACCACGGGGCAATGGCAACTTTTCTTCTTTTATTATTCTCAGCTGATTTCATACATTCACACTCTGTCATAATGCAAGGGGCATTCCCCTTTTTATAGAAATACAAAGGAAGATTCCAAAAAAGCCGTGGCACATTCCAGATAAAAGCGCTTTATTAAAAAAACTGCTTTTATCAACTGCTTTCTATAACAAAAGTTGCTTTAAAGCAAAAAGCAGCTTTAAAAGCAAAAGCAGCTTTAAAAGCAAAAGCAGCTTTAAAAGCAAAAAGCAGCTTTAAAGCAAAAAACAGCTTTAAAGCAAAAGCATTTTTAAAGCTCCACCAAGCACCACTCTGCTGAAGAACATCGGAGATCTGGATATTGACTTCACCTCCTAACATTCTCCCACTTGAAGTCGATATACAAGAATTCTTTGCCTTTGTTTTCCATCCAAGTGCCAATTGCCCAATGCTGCCCTTATCACGTTTTCAGCAAGCCCAAAGAAGTTTTGCACCACTCAAACTTCTCTCTCTTGACCGGCTTTGTAAGCATATCTGCAGGATTCACTTCAGTATCAATCTTCTCCAACAGGATCCTACCTTCTTCCACCACATTTCTTATAAAATGGTACTTAACATCAATGTGTTTGGTGCGATCATGGAATGTTGGGTTCTTCACTAATTGAATAGCACTTTGACTATCACAATGCAACGTAATCTTCCCTTGCATTATCTTGAAGTCACCCAACAGTCGCTCTAGCCAAATTGCCTCTTTGCTGGCTTGAGTTGCTGCAATATATTCTGCTTCAGTGGTTGATAAAGCCACCACAGATTGCAACTTAGAAGTCCAACTCACAACTCCACCAGCAAGAGTGAAAGTATATCCTGTAGTGGACTTTCGCCCATCTCTATCTCCACCATAATCAGAATCCACAAAACCTTTAACTTGCAAATCTGCCGATCCAAAGTAAATGGCAACATCTGAAGTGCCTCTTAAATATCTAAATATCCACTTCACTGCATTCCAATGCTCCTTACCAGGATTCGCCATGTACCGGCTGACTACTCCCACTGCTTGGGCAATATCCGGTCTGGTGCTCACCATGGCGTACATGAGGCTTCCTACTGCTGATGAATATGGTACACGAGACATGCTTGTCTTCTCTGTTTCTGTTCTAGGACACTGTTCGGAAGACAATTTGAAGTGTGGAGGAAGTGGGGTACTGACTGGTTTTGCATTCTGCATATTGAAGCGCTGCAGAATCTTTTCTATATATGTCTTTTGACATAACCAGATCTTCCTTCCTGTTCTGTCCCTGTGTATTTTCATCCCTAAAATTTGGTTTGCTGCTCCTAAATCCTTCATATCAAACGTCCTAGCCATCTGAGCCTTAAGATCACTTATTTTCTTCATGCTAGGGCTTGCAACTAGCATATCATCAACATACAACAACAAGATAATAAAACTGCCATCATTAAACCTCTTATAGTATGCACAATGGTCAGCTTCACTCCTGTTGAAACCTTGGCTCTTCATGAAGGTGTCAAATTTTTTGTACCACATCCTTGGCGCCTGTTTCAATCCATACAGAGATTTCTTAAGTCTGCAAACCAAATGCTCTTTGCCTCTTTCTTCATAGCCCTCAGGCTGATCCATATAAATCTCCTCCTCGAGATCACCATGCAAGAAAGCAGTTTTTACATCAAGTTGCTCCAGCTCTAAATCCTGTGCTGCCACAAGTGCAAGTAAAACTCTAACAGTAGTCAGCTTCACAACTGGAGAGAAGATTTCATTGAAGTCTATACCTGACTTCTGCACATAACCTTTTGCCACCAAGCGAGCTTTATATCGTTCCAACAGCCCATCACTGTTCTTCTTTACTTTGTACACCCACTTGTTACCAACAACCTTTCTTCCAGGTGGAAGATCCACAAGTTCCCACGTTTCATTCTTCCATAGTGATTCCATCTCCTCATCCATGGCTTTCCTCCACTTATCTGCATTCTCAGATTCTCCAGCTTCCTGAAACGAGCTAGGCTCACCATCATCAGTTAACAAAGCAAAAGAGGACTGAAAATCAGGAGAATACCTATCCGGACATTTTTGTGAACGTGTAGATCTTCTAACCCAATGTTCTGTTGGTTGTGGCTCTTGGTCTTGTGCCTGTTCAGGCTGCTGAACTTGTTGATCTACATGCTGATCAAAAACTTCAACAACCTTATCTTCATTTTCAGCTTTGTTCATATCTACTTCAACAGGTACAACTTCAGGTGTTTGTTGTACCTCCTTCCTTTGCATGGATTTTTCATTAAAAATAACATCTCGGCTAATAATTACCTTGTGGGTAGTAGGATCCCACAGTCTATACCCCTTCATTGTATCTCCATAGCCGAGAAAAACACATTTCCTTGACTTTGGGTCAAGTTTGGACCTGTTTTCTTTTGGCACATGGGCAAATGCATCACAACCAAAGGTACGCAAATGAGAGTAATTAACTGGCTTACCACACCAAACCTCCTCTGGAATTTGTCCATCCAACGCAGTTGTAGGTGACCTGTTAATAAGGTAAGCAGTTGTATTAACAGCCTCTGCCCAGAACCTTTTCTCCAACCCAGATGTGCTGAGCATGCTTCTTGCACGTTCCATGATTGTGCGATTCATCCGCTCAGCCACACCATTTTGTTGTGGAGTATATGGCACAGTCTTCTGGTGCTTAATCCCTTCCTGCGTACAAAATTGATCAAACTCCTTGGAGCAATATTCTCCCCCATTATCTGACCTGAGGCATAAAATAGGCTTGCCCAAACTTTTCTCTACTCTTGCCTTGAACTCTTTGAATTTTTCCAAGGCTTCCGACTTCTTTGTTAGAAAATAAACCCACACTCTTCTAGAATAATCATCTATAAATGTCAAGAAATATCTAGTACCTTTTAAGGACTGAGTGGGGACTGGTCCAAATATATCAGAATGTATAAGCTGCAAAAAATCAGAACTCTTACCAGGACTTGCAGTAAATCGAACCCTCTTTTGTTTGCCAAAAATACAGTGCTCACAAAAGTCTAAATTGCAAGACTTAATCCCAGACAACATACCTCGGTCATGCAGAATTTTCAATCCTTTTTCACTCATATGCCCTAGGCGTTGATGCCATAGCATTACTCCATCCTGAGCATTGCCTGAAGTTGTTGTTGCTGCATGGTTTGTCACCGTATCACCACACAAACGATATAGGGTCCCATAAGGTTCTCCTTTTGCTACTACTAGGGATCCTCTGGTAATTTTGCAATAATTGTTACCAAAAGTAGTACAATACCCAAGCTTGTCCATCATCTTGATTGAAAGCAAATTCTTTCGCAAAGCAGGCACATGTCGTACATCACATAACATCCTTTCTCTACCATCATCCAACTTGATCCTTATATCCCCTCTTCCCACAATTTCTAAAGGATGATCATCACCCAAATAGACCATCCCTCCATTATAGGATTGATATTTGACAAACCAGTCTCTATGTGGAGACATGTGGAAAGATGCACCTGAGTCCAAAACCCAAGTATATAAAATAGATCTGCTGCTACTGGTACAGAAGGCCTCACATGTTGCCATCTCTATTGCATCTCCAGTATTGGCCTCAACTGATGGTTGATTTTGCTTTTCACCATTCTTCTCCTTTTTTAGATGCCAACAATCCTTCTTCGAGTGCCCTGGCTTCCCACAATGCCAACACCTCCCTTTCAGCTTGCGTCCTTTTGACTTAGACCTGGACTGTGATCTACCTTGTTGACTCCTTTCGTTAGATCGACCTCTCACAACTAGGGCTTCATTGGTTGAGGGTTCTAGAGACGATTTTCGCCTCAACTCTTCTGCCAACAAAGCGGCTACAACATCATCAACTCTTAGAGCTCCAGATGATGCATTGTTGATGGTCATCACCAAATGATCCCAGGTGTCCGGGAGAGAACAAAGTAGGGTGATTGCTTTATCTTCATCCTCCATCTTCACATCAATAGAGACCAACTTACTGATTAGAGTATTAAACTCATTCAGATGATCTGCCACAGATGAACCCTCCTTCATCCTCAGGCTATAAAGTTGCTTTTTCAAGAAGACCTTATTTGTTGCTGATTTAGTCTCATACAACTTCTCAAGCTTTTCCCAGAGGGCTCCCGCGGTTGTTTGATCAGCAACATTGAACAAGACAGAGTCTGCTAGGCAGAGACGAATTGTAGACATCGCCTTCCTGTCTAGCTTTATCCACTCCTCATCTGTCATGCTGTCAGGTTTACCCGCGAGCCCTTCCAAGGCTAGGGCTTGGTCGTTCTGAACCAACAAATCCTCCACCTTCATCTTCCATAGGGTGAAGTTCTTGCCATCAAACTTCTCAATCTCGAACTTGGTTACACCTCCTGTCATTGTTGCAGCTCCCACTCGCACAAAACCCTGACCAACGAGTTTTCAAAGAACCTCGCTCTGATACCAGATGTTAGAAAATTAAAAACAAGCAAGCATAAACAACAATAAACAGTACACGAGATTTTACGTGGAAACCCTGCAGTGTGCAGGTAAAACCACGGGGCAATGGCAACTTTTCTTCTTTTATTATTCTCAGCAAGATTTCATACATTCGCATTGTCATAATGCAAGGGGCATTCCCCTTTTTATAGAAATACAAAGGAAGATTCCAAAAAAGCCGTGGCACATTCCAGATAAAAGCGCTTTATTAAAAAAACTGCTTTTATCAACTGCTTTCTATAACAAAAGTAGCTTTAAAGCAAAAAGCAGCTTTAAAAACAAAAGCAGCTTTAAAAGCAAAAACAGCTTTAAAAGCAAAAGCAGCTTTAAAGCAAAAAACAGCTTTAAAGCAAAAGCATTTTTAAAGCTCCACCAAGCACCACTCAGCTGAAGAACATCGGAGATCTGGATATTGACTTCACCTCCTAACAAACTCATGGTGCAAGTCTTCCATAGTTTGCATACCCTGCTCTTCCACTTGGGTCAGTCCTTGGAAAAATAACTGACATATGCAATTTGAATTTGTGCAACTATGAGCCTCTTCGTAATGTAGCAAAGAGCTCTTCTTATGCTTGGCACATTCATTCTAACTCTTGATTCTTCTTTTGCATTTCTTAATTTCATTGAGTTGCTATTGATTCCTTGAGCAATTCTTTAGCCTTGGACTTTTCCTCTTGAAGCTTAGCTTTTCTATTTTCTTTATCCATCTCTCTAACTATTCAACCGGCCATGTAGCTGCAATTTCCTTACCAAATAGATGCATAATGGCAACAAGGAACACACCCGACTTTGGTATGTTAGCAAGAACATCTACAATATGAAGAGGAAGTGCTATGATAACAGATCTGGTATGGGATTGCACAATTTTTAACAAATAACATATCATTACACATTTTTTGTGAAACAGCAATCTGAATTATATGCCTATGGCTGAAATTAACAAGAGATCTGCTTAAAAATTGTTGATTTCATCCTCAAATGACAAAGAAGTGCTTACAATTCAAACCTAAACAGATAGAACAGTGAGTAAAATAAAGAAGCAAGACAATCATACAGACTTTAATTTTACATGGAGAAAAACATTGATGGGACAAAAATACCGCATGAGAGAAAGAAACAGTTTACTTTCTTCAAAATTTGATAGCTACAAATGCACAGGAACCAATCTCTTAATAGAACACATACAAATATGGAATTACTCATGGAGTCTTCGACAGCCAATCGACTGCATTTTCAACAAGTAAAACCTTTCTAACCTGTTCAAGTTTGCCCAAAGAGCACTCCAGTGCTCTTTCAATCCTTTAGATTGGATACGTTTATTACTTTTGGATGTCTTTTCCTTGTTTGTCTCTTTGCTTTTCTGCATTTCAATAATTTTAAGAGACTCTTGAGCTTTCCATCATAAGTTTGATCTCTTTGACCTCCCAAAAAAGCTGTGCACTATGTAATTTCCTTCTGTAGATATTGCATGCTGAGTAGTTTGTAGTGGAATGTGTATGTGTCGCATAGTGTCTCTAGGTTATTTCTGCACTTTATATCTGAAATTTCCATTCCATTTCAGATCACTTTTCCTCTATATTAGGCTTAATCTACTTAGGCTATTTGCTGCTTATGACCATAGTCTACAATGCCTATTAAACCTCAAACTTCATTTCCAATATAAGATATTACGTAGCATATCTTGTTTTTGTTTTCATGAGGAATTTATTCCTTTGTGCAAGACTTAAAAATAGCTAAGGAATTATGTTGGTTGCAGTTAAACATTTGTACATTTCAAGCAGCTTTTACGAGCCTTAGTTCCTTATCGTTTGTCTGGTCTCTTAATGCATTGTTTAGTGCATGTATACAACATGGGCCCAATGAATATGCTTTTAATTGCTCTAAATCATTATCCCTTTTGATTTGCAAAACTGTTCACTGTTTGTCAAAAGCGCTATGTTGTACGGGACAATATCCTCAATAGCATAACAAAAAAGATCATTTTGGAAAGTTGCATCTCAACAAAAAAATAATCTCAAGAGTATTCTTTCAGAATATTTGGTTGAGCTTTTGGAGGTGGTATCTTCCTAAACTATAGCAGTCACATGAGATCTCAGAATTTTTTGCAATTTTGTATATGCGGCAGGAGAAAGTCCAGTGCAGCCATACCTTAGCTGCCTGCTCGAATTGGATTCAAAATTTTTTCCAACATACTATTCATTTTGACATTGGCTGGTAGGCATATCTATGTATGATTTATTGAAATTTTCTTGTTTCACATGCTAATCAGAGTTATTTGGTTAAACTTTGCAGTCTTCCCCATGTTTTTCTAAAAGTCTCTTTGGTATGCATTTTTATTATTAGCTTTGAAGGGCATAGTCTTGGTCACTGGTGATATTTGGTAGACTGTTTTTTAAAAATCTCTTTCTTATGCACTACTGAGATATCACAGCTGAAAGGGTTTTTGAATTACTGGTTGAATTTGATAAGAACTGTTAGTCTTTTGCAGATGCTTTTAGCAGGAAGTTTTACAGCAAGCAATTTTGTACTCGTTATTCTTGTTAATCTAATCTAATAACCTTTGATCATAAAAAACACGGCAACTTTTAGATATAAAGAGGATTAGGAACATTTTCCTATGGCTTGCCAATTATTGCAATATTGAGCTTATAATTGGTTGTTGTGTTAAGACTTGGTGATAAATTGAAATAAAATGCATGTCTTTTAAGTTGTTCTGATCTTTTTGTAGAGCTTCAATGCTATTCTGGTTTGCATCTCATTTATTATATTTTTCTATTTGTTTAAGTCGAAATATTTTGGGAATCAGCTAGTTGCCCATTCCAAATATTACAGTTCTTCCCTAAATCTAACTAATATCATTGTTAATTCATTAATCCTTTGTTGGTAATGTTCTTATTTTGGTTTTGAAATCTTTTGCCCTTTTGCATGATATCTCATTGACATATCTACGTTTGCTAACTTCAGCAATCTGTATTTGCATGGTTAGTTTGTAAATGGTGTATTCTGTATTTTTCATCTTGGGCATACACATGTATTGCTTTACTTATTTGACATATCATAGTGACTTATTTTTCTTTCTCTAATGTAGAGTGGACCTTCCTAATGGTGGATACTTGGTGATTGAAGAAACAGAAGCATTGGTTTCAATTGATGTTAATGGTGGTAGTGGTATGCTAGGTCGGGAAATGTCTAGAGAGGAGGCTAATCTTAAGGTCAATCTTGCAGCTGCTAGACAAGTAAGTAAAAGCCTTCTTCCCAATAAAGAGAAGTCCCAAAGGTGTGCACACGTCTCTCTCTCTCTCTCTCTCATATATATATATATATATATATATATATATATATATATATATATTTATGCGCTAGCTGGTAGTTGGTCCCAAGGACCTCTAGCTATAAAAACCAATTTGCTAAGAAAAGACTGTAACAAACCCTCGAATTTAAGGCTATGATGTTTTCCTCAAACAACCACTAGGAACAATTGCCTAAACAAGGCTAAAGCTAGAATCTACACCTAATCGCTAACAAGCACATGATATTCTCTGTGGGCTCAGAAATGAAGGTGATGAAATGGGTTGCATGCTCCATTTATAATTATATTTTTTTTAATTAAGTCTTAACTTTGGATTACTCTATCAATCCCCCTTGTAATCCAAAGTTTGTACAACTACAAACTTCAAACACTTAACCGGTAACAATGTTTTTGCATCTGTTTTCCGAGTGAGTCACAAAGCGTAGGGTATTCCAAATCTTACAAATGCAACCAGTATATTGTTGGCTGAATCTAACATTTTTATGCAAATGCTCAGCCCTCTGAATTTTCCAGAAAAATGTGCGAAACTATCAAAGCTTCTTAAAATCATCCTGAAAACAGAATTGATGAAGTTATGCTTTTATAACCTTTGGAAGACCATACCATGATAATTCACTTTGAAAACACACATCACATCTGATCTTGGAAAGCATATCAAAATTCATCTTGGAAAACATAACTAATTTTTTTAATTAAGTCTAAACTTTGGCTTACTCCATCAATCTCCCTTGTAGTCCAAAGTTTGTACCATAGTTGAGAAAATCGGAATCGGCAAAGAATTGGCATTTTTAAAAATCGACAAAAATCGGGAATCGGGAAAAAATTGGGGAAAGAATCGGCAACACAAAAAACTGAAGAAAACGAAAATTTTCATTGAAAAAAGGTTTTTTTCATGCATAATACAATGAATTAATAGATGAAAAATGGGCTTGCATACATAGTTACCAGGCAACAATATTTACTTAAAAAGAGGAGGAAAAAAAACAAAACCCTAGGGTTTAAACTTCAAAGTTCAAAGTTTCAAACATTAACAGCTGAAAAATGGGCTTACATACATAGTTATCAGGCAGCAATATTTACTTAAAAAGAGGGTTTCGGGTTTAGGGTTTAAAGTTTGAACTTTGAAGTTCAAATATTAACAGCTGAAAAGTGGGCTTGCATAAAAAAACCCTGAATTGGCCGCAGCCTAAAAAAAAAAAAATTGGCAAAAAATCTTTGCATCACCGAGAGTTTGCAGATTGCATCGGCATTTTAAAAAATCGGCAAAAAATCGGGATTTTGCAGATTTTCTCAACTATGGTTTGTACAACTTGAAACTTCATAGACTTCAACTGGTAACGATTCTCTTTGAATTTGATTGCAAAGTGAGTCACAAAGTGGAAGGTATTCCAAATCTTGCTGATGTAACCCAGTATAATGTTGGTTGAATCTAACATATTAATGCAAATACTCAACCTTGTGAATTCCATCAGACACCTCTGAATAATCCAAAAAAGCATTGGAAACTATCTTGAAAGCTTCTTAAAATCATCCCGAAAATGGAATTGATGAAGTTTCTGCTTTTATAATCTTCGGAAGAACTTGCCATGATAATTTACCTTGAACACACACATCACAACTGATCTTTAAAAGGATATCAAAATTCATCTTGGAAAACATAACTTGGCATTGCCTTTGTTTTCTTTCCAAGAATATCTGAAATTTACTCGAGTTTGCCATGTTTCTTCTGTCCATGTAGACAGCAGTTCCAAAAAGAAATAACGTGTTTGATGAAATGTCTACGTATCAAACATTGTACATTGCTTTTACGTCCATATGGCATGCAAAATAGTCAAATTGGTCAAATGTAATGTCATTAAGGTAATTAGCCATGATAATGTAATGTAATCAGACGCATGTGATTAGCAATGTTAATGTAATGAAATCAGACGTATGTAATCAGCCGTCATGTGCAATAGGTTAACTAAGTTGTTAATCGTGTTGTTAAGGCTGAAATGAAAAACGGTTTGGGTAGTTGAGGCCTGGTTGGTTATGGTAACTACCAGAGCCCCACTATATATAGACCCATTTCATTTTGCAATCTATCTATCAAGGAAGCATCCATCAATCATCCATTGCATAGAAGAGCAGCCATTGGAAGGAGATAGTGCTGTATGTGGGACTGTTGCAGTCACAAGACTGGAATGTAACTGTCTTCATGATAATGAAAGGATACCATTTTGTGACAACTTTGTCTCTTTGAATGCTTGTATGTGTTAGATTCTATGTTGTGTTACAGTGTTGTAGGAAGGAGCGCTAAGACGAAACGTAGCATTTGTAGGGATGATGTTGCCTAATTGTCCAAGGGAGCAGACACAAGCCAGCCGACATCAGTCAGCCATCATCCTATTGCCAACATGTGCTTGTCGCCTAGAGCCGACATGCAGTTAGCCGTCACTACTGGAGCCGACATGTACTATGCCGACATGAGGTGCTGACATCCATCTTGTTGACATCCAACATCCGTCTTGTTGAATGCTGAAATCCGACATCCGCCTTGCCGTCATGTCCGTATCGTCATGCCGTTGTAAGTCATCCGACATCAGTCATTGCTGTCAGGACTAGAACCGTCTTGATCAAGCTGTCACAGGAGAATCCGTCATCTGGAGTTTGCCATCTGAGCATTAGTAGCATAGAAGTGGCAAGCCGACATTGACATGATCCCTGACGTGTATTTCCAATTTCTCTCCCCCTAAACTGTCATTCCCTCGTCTTGGGAAGTCCTCACTGTTGTCTACAATCCATATAAGAGTAAACCAGTGATAACCTTTTTGCAATGTGAAAATATCATCCGAACTCTACAAATGCATAAAAACATTGAAGAATGTTAAGGAGTTACGTATGGTGTAATTCACATGAGCACATCAACAAGCTCAAACAACATTGCAAAAATAAAATGGTAGTGAGGATTTTCTCATGTAGTTTATCTTGAACCACCTTCAAGAACATTTCTTTGCTCAAAAATTGTCGTCATTGTGTTTCTCAGAACATCGATGTTCATTATCGTCATAATTAGAACCATAAAAAAATGATGTAAAGGCTTCTTCTTCATCTTTGCAAATCGAACGGATATATGTACCCGACGTTTGTTTGAATGATGTCCAAATTTTCCACATGTGAAATGCTTACTAGTTTTCTTGTCTCTTCCTCCATTTCTTAGTTGTCGTGGAGAAGACTGTTGAGCTTGTCTCATACTTACATGATTACGCTCTTCATTTCAATAGCCTCTCCCTAGATTATTACCAATTCTGGCTCGAACTAGCATTGAAGGCTTCATCTGCTGTTGAATTTTCCTTCATTCATTGAATCGTCGTGCAATGCTAGATGAGTAATTCTGTGAGCTTGTGAAACTAGAATCTTTTAATTTGTTAGAGAGTTGCAACGTTTCTCAAAAATCATTACATGATTCCTTGAAGCTATTTAATGTAATGACAACTGTAGGGTTTTCATCAAAGAATGAACTATCGATCTTTTCAAATTGAAGATGGAGATTTTAAAGCCTCTAAACATATTGATATACATATCTATGCTTTGCAAGTTTCTATCGGAAAGCTGTCATTGAAGTTGTATCTTCTTGTACTTTGGTTGCTTGTCATAGTGATCTTCCAATGTAAACCAGGCCTCTGCAACTGCCTTGACAGCCTCAATGTGTGTACATTTCTTAGGTGAACATGGGTTTCATATATATACTTTTAATTGGTTATATGAGATTGAAATGGACCCCACCTGTATAACATAATTACCATGTTACCATGGTATTTCAGAAAACTACATAACGGTATTTGCCCATTATGCATATATCGCCTGGCAAGATTTGAACCTGAATCTTTGCTTTGAATGTTGATTTTTTGAATTATGTTCTATGGAGTACCCTTTTGGTGGGGATGGGGAAATATGGGGATGCGAGAAGGGGACGACTAGAAGACACCCCCAAAGTTTTTCAAAAAGGGGATTACAATCTAAAAATACAAATTAAAACTAAATTTAAAATGCATAAATTTAAGGTAATAGTTGATCTTATTACTAATCAATAGTCATAGACAATGAAAATAGAAGTATATTGTATGTTGAGAAATATAGCTCGGACAAGAACTTCTTGCACATGCTTCAGTATGAACGTGTTAGAAGTAGTTCGAGACATTTCTAATTCTATTTTGTAATTCACTTAAGTGATTCTATTTTGAAATTCACTTGAGTGATTTTCTATTTTGAAATTCACTTAAGTGATTCTATTTTGTCTTTTACTTAAGTGATTTTCTATTTTGAAATTCACTTAAGTGATTCTATTTTGTTATTCACTTAAGTGATTTTCTATTTTTAACCATACATCTCAAGATGAGATGAGATCTAATCTTAGGGTTAGAGAGATTAGGATTACCTTGTCAAGGATAAAAGGAGAAGGTCAAGAGTGTTTACACACAGAAAGAAAAGAAGGTGAACAGATTGCGGAAGGAGAATTGCAAGGCTATTGTGCAGAGGTGAAGAGTGATTTGCTGGACAGAAAAGTAGCAAGAGAGCAGGTTGTCCTGCTGTAGCTGTAACCTCCTCCATTATATAAAATATGTAGGTTCTGTAGTATATTTTCCGTTGTTCATTCTGTTTATTTTTCCAGCCATCTGTGTGACTGTTGTATGTTTAAAATAAATTCATTTCATATCTGATTTTATTTAGAAATATAGGGCAGCAGTTATATAGGGTTAGGAAAATTTACATGGTATCAGAGCTAGGTTTTGTGATTGAGATCCTCAAGGGTTTACAACAGTAGATCATTGCTGGATATTAAAAACCAGCAGTTAGAGGGTTTCATATTTTTTGCTTGAAGGACTAAGCTTATTTGCAGGACAGTTTTTTTGAGTCATTCATATCAGATCTGAATGTCTGTGCAGTAGATATCAGAGATGGCAGCAACTGCCCTTAGATTTGAGGATAGATTGGAAGGTGCCTCCAATTTCTTGCCTTGGAAAGTCAGGGTAATGTTCTTATTGGAAGAGAATGGTCTCTGGGATATTGTCAAGGATGCTGTGACTTTGCCTACAAATTCGCAACAACTGGAAGCTCATAGAAAGAAGGAAGTGAAGGCCAAGCGGATGCTCTTGGATGCAGTGAAGGATCATCTGATTCCTCACATATCCGAGAAGACTACGACAAAGGAGATGTTCGATGCCTTGGTTAGCCTCTACCAGAGCAAGAACATAAATAGAAAGATGATATTGCAGAACAAACTCAGATCTATGGAGATGACCAGATATGACATCGTTACCAGTTACCTGATGAAGAACACGTAGATTTGTGATCAATTGGCAGCAGTTGGGGAGAAGGTTGCAGACACAGAGTTGGTGAATGTGGCACTGAATGGTTTCTCAGCTTCATGGGAACCATTTGTCAAAGGCATTTGTGCTCGTGAGCACCTTCCCACCTTTGAGAAACTGTGGGATGATTTCATCCAGGAGGAGACTCGAATGGAGTCAAAGGCCAACAAGAAGGGTGGTGACGATAACCTAGCCCTCTTTGGGTAAACCAAGAAGGGCAAAGGTAAAGGACCTAGCAAGGGTAAGGTAAAGAGTGAGGAGTCAACCTCAAAGTCAGGGAAGAAGGACTTGAGCAAAATCAAGTGCTTCATTTGTCATAAGCACGACCATTATGCATCACGGTGTCCAAAAAAGAAGGGCAAAGGGAAGCAACAATAGACGCAGGTAGCAGCCTCTGCAGAAACTCAGATGAGCGAGTTTGCTGCCAAATTCGAGAAGGATTTCTCGTTGGTCTCTTGTCTTTCTACCAGAACGGTTCTGAGGGATGCTTGGTATGTGGATAGTGGGGCATCTCGGCACATGACATCATCCCGACAGTGTTTTACCAGTCTACAAGAGCAGGACTCAGGGGTTCAGGTTGAGCTTGGTGATGATGCCAAGTGTCCAGTTGAAGGAATTGGTACCATTCTTTTTCGAATCCAGTTAGGGAATTCTATAGACTTTGATGATGTTCTTTTTGTTCCAGGTCTCAGGAAGAACTTGCTTTCAGTTTCGGTTATGGAGGATAAGGGTTATGCAGTGGAGTTCAAGAACCAGCATGTCCTTATTAGACCAAAAGAATCTAGCCCAGAAATAGCACAAGTGATAGGGGTTAGAGAAGACAACTATACAGGTTGCAGGGTTAACCTGTTCGAGCCCTAGTTCATAGCAGTAACAACTTGCGTGAGTTGTGGCACAAGAGGATGGGCCACCTACATCATAGAGCGTTGCCTATTCTGAGGGAGATAGTCACAGGTCTTCCAGAGTTCAACATTGAGCAACTGGGAGTATGAGGGTGCACGCTTGGCAAGCATGCCAAGGCTGTTTTCCCAAACAACGAGCATAGGTCTAAGGAGATACTAGATCTAGTACATTCGGATGTTTGTGGACCGATGTTAGTAGCATCAATTTTAGGTAGCATGTACTATGTTTCCTTTATTGATGAGTTCTCTCGCAAGATATGTATCTACTTCTTAAAGACCAAGGATGAAGTCTTTAGCAAATTTCAGGAGTTCAAAGCTTTAGTTGAGAACCAGACAAAGAAGAATATCAAGGTCTTGAGATCAAACAATGGGGGTGAATATACCTCCAAGGAGTTCGATGGTTTTTGCAAGCAGGCAGGAATCAAGAGGGAGATGACTGTTCCATACAACCCACAATAGAATGGGGTTGCAGAGCGAAAGAATCGATCCATCATAGGGGCTGCTAGGGCTATGATTCATGACTAGGGCTTGCCGATGTTTCTTTGGGCAGAAGCATACAACACAACAATCTACATCCATAATAGTTGTCCTCACAGGATCTTGGAGGACAAGACACCAGAGGAGGTATTCACTGGTGTGAAACTAGAGGTGAGTCATTTCCGCATCTTTGGATGTCTAGTTTATATCCATGTTCCAGTAGAGAAGAGGATCAAGTTGGAGTCCTCCAGTAGGAAGGGTTTATTTGTAGGTTACAGTGAGACTTAAAAAGCTTACAGGGGTTATATTCTAGAGAAGAGGAAGACAATAGTGAGCAGGGATGTAAAGTTTGAGGACGAGACGTCCCCCATGACACCCACTTTCCCCACTGCATCCACCCATCCCTGCCCCCTTGGGGATGCTCACCCTCAAGTAGTGAGGCCCAAGGACATGTCCCGGTGGAACCCAGGTTTTTAACCACCTAGGCTCATGCCATCTGATAACATGGACTTCATATTAATTCTAAGGCCTTTTTGTTTTAATTGTCATAGTTACCTTTCTTCTCTTTGCTTGTTGAAATTGTCTTTCTAGTTCACCATGGACCGCAACTTGTTGATGATGAAAGTACCTTGCAGATAACGCTTCTAGTATTTGTAGTTGGTGCTATTGAGTCTGTTGGACTATGCCAACAATGATTGAATTCTTGGCAATTTTAACATTTAACAAGTAGAAACCGGTACATGCATGTTCAATGATATTTTCTTTAAGATTCACATCATATTCACCTAACGCTAGCTAGAGGAAAACATGCCTAGCAAGAACTTTGTCTGCATGCACCATCCAAATGTGCATGACCTTAGAAGGTATTGAACGCTTGCATAATGCCTTCTTTTAGCCCTCTCTAATTTATATAATGGAATTATATTATAACGTGTTGCATGGTCTCTTTATGTAACTAGAATACTCCTACATGTTATATTCTAGTGTCATTGCCTATGCAAGTTTGCATTGAAGTTGGTGTCATCAAGTTGCGATGAACATATTGCTTCACAAGATAAACAACAATGGCAATGGGAAGATTAGTGTGTGGTAGACAACCAGAGTGATCCACATGTGCCTTTGGCCTCTTTGGTTGAGAGAAGATGGGAACTAGAATTTGAAAGTGATGCAAGCTTATTTGTTAATGTCAATGAAGGGCCAAGTGACAATGAGTCTAATGAAAGAGAAAACATGATTCAGCAAGAAAGGATAGTACTCTTAGATGCAATTGATGTGTGTTGTGTGTAAAATGGTGTGCAAAAGAGCATTTGGCATTGGAGCAATTGAAGGTTGGCATGTTTTATCGTGCATAGAACAAAAGTTTGGTGTAGGCATTAGACTTGAGATTTGGTGCTAGCTCAAGTGCTGCAACCTTGATGGAATGAGCTACGTCATGTATATAGTGTCAAGAGAGTCTTGTCATATATGTATGTTGTCATTTATGTACGTGGCAACCTAAGCGTTTGTAATAATGTATGTCTACTATATTGCATGGGGTACTTTTATTTTGTGTAGATGGGAAAGGGTGCTTGGGTAGTATACAAGTTAGGTAGTTGCCAACTACCTCTTGATAACGCTTTCTCCTATAGATCAGCCTCATTCCAGTCTTGTTGGTGTTCGTTGTATGATTGTGTTTTGATTGTATGATTAGGTTGTGCATGTGTTAGGATGTATACTATATAGACTTACTACTGTCACGTTGTATGAGATTGAATCATCAATATAATCCTTTTGAAGAGATGCCATACTACAATTGTTGCCATGAGTTATCTTCATATTGCTGTATATTTCTTTATGTTGCATATTTTATTGTTTTTTTTCATTGTTCTTTATGCATGAAATTGGAATATACAAAACCTATACTACATTTGGCGCTATTGTCACATCCAATTGTGTTGAGGGTCAACAACATGAGTAGATGACTGGTGGTACACAAAGTACAAGGACAAAGACAACAAAGTAGTGGGATGAGCCCACTTGAAGGTCCGGACGGATCACATGACGTATAATAGTGACAAGCAATGGATGTACCATTGATGACATGCACATGGAAGTGTGTTAAAGTTGTAGCAAGCCATGACAACTTCTTTTGTAGTTGGGATGAAGTATAGAAGACATACCTTCTACAAAGTTTCTTTGTGTAGAAGGGAGAGAGGGTGTGTAAGCACCTTCGTTTGTTCAACTTGAATGAAGATGTGTGTTGACTAGTAACAACACCATCTTGATAGTTTGCTTGGCGAAGAGAGTCTTGTCATTTGAGGTTGAACGCATGGCCCACCTAGGAAAATGAAAGTCCTAATTTAAAAGGGCTATTTTTTACAAGCAACAAAGTGCTTACTGAACAAATTAATCTTGTTTGGGGACCTTGTTGTTGATGACAGAAGATCAAGACATTGAGTTGGAGCATGATGGTTTGAGGCATGATGCAGTGTGTCGTGAAGGTGTTTGTGATGAAGTTGTTCATGATAAGCGTGTCTATGGTGAGGCAATGCCTGACGACATCCGTGTTGAAGTCGTGAGAGGTGAAGGCATGAGGATTCCATCGCAGATGCAAGTGCGTGGAGGTACAACTAGTGGTGTACATGATGGAGTATAGCATAGGAGCAACCACTGAGGTTTGTGTTTATGGGTGCCTAGAGTAGCTAAAAGCGACGAGAGTTGAGGCAAGTGTATACATGTTTAAGGTCACAAAGCTTGAGCATGGATATTGGAACGCATCTTAGTGCTGATTTTGGTAGATGAACCATCATACAAAGACCATCAACAATGAACTTGACGAGTCAAGAAGAACTACAAAACGTGTAAACATTAGTTACCTCGACTCAACATAGGCGAATCAAGCTAAAGCACAAATATAGTTTATTGGGCAATGGTTGTTGCAAGAGCCAACCTTAAGTGCCCAAAATTCTAGGGAAATGACATAGAAGAATTAGTCTGTCATTGTGGAACACACATTATCATTTGGCATGCCAGTGGCTACAGTGACGAGGTGGAATTGATGCAAGCTGTTCTTGCAACACTTAGGGCTGTTGCGATCAATTGGTATTTGCAATTGCCAACACAATATGCTACCTAGATTTAGCAAAAGGAATCATTTGAAGGTTTTTGTCTCCTATGCAAAGACAATGAGATTGTCATTGAGCTTATAACACTGAGCAAGGGAATAACAAAAATGTGAAGTTGTACAACTATCAATTTAAGGAGCTCCTTGAAAATTGGAGTATCTAATAGATGACTTTAAAAAGTGATGGTTTATGGAGGAAGAAGATGCATATGGTCCCATCCATATCCTACTAAGAGGTGATTGATAAAGTCCTAAAATTGGAGAGTGAGTATAAGACCATGAGTTGTGGGAGATCGAGTTAGTTGAGAAGCGTCTTTGATAGCGATAGTGATGAAGAGAGGGCTTCAATCGAGGCACTCAAGAAGGATATGATGTGGATGTTTTGTAGGAGGATAAAAAGAAAGAGGAAAATGACCTATGGTGCACAAAGTGCAGGAAGAAAGAACATACTATTGTCGTAGGTGTATCTATTGTAACATTTGTGAGGCACTGAGGTGCATGGACACTTGCTGTCAGAGTTCGTATTTACTGTGAAGAGTGAAAAGCATCAAACTTTGTTGTTCTAGAATGCCAAGTAGTGAGAGAAGCCTTACACCTCGAAAGATGGTATGATTAGTGCAAATTACCATAATGATTACCAAGGGAAGAAGAATGTAAATCAAAGCACTAAGGACCTATGTTACCGGTTTGTTTTGGGTTCGAAGAACCCGGTTCGCTGATATAGCATTTTTTTTTGTTTGTCTTGGGTTCGACCGTACAAAAATAAAATTAAAAATAAAATTAATATATATATATATATATATATATTTTTTTCAATTGGTTATGGGATTGAAAGAAGCCCCACTCGTATTACATCATCACCACATAGTGGTATTACAACAAAGCTAGGATATCCTTAAATGTTGAGGAATCTAACTAGTTGAGCTAATGCCACTTGATAATAAAAAAATATATTAATTTACTGATAAAAAACATATTTTAATTTAATAAAAACCATATATTTAATTTACTAATAAAAAAAAAAAAAAAAAAAAAAAAAAAAAATATATATATATATATATATATATATATATATATATATATTGAGTAATACTTCTTATACACATCCACCATGGGGATTGAAACCGGGTCACATTACCGATAATGCAAGTGGCATCCTTGCCGGTAGACCACACTCACGGGGTTAAAAAAACATATATTTAATTTACTAATAAAAATTAAAAAACATATATTTAATTTACTAATAAAAAACATATATTTAATTTACTATTAAAAACATATTGATGATGATGATGAAAGATTTTAATTACGTCCGCGAGACCCAAATATGGTCTATGGGACCTCAAATATGAAAGTACAATTACTCAAATCATATCATATGATCTTTAATATCTTTGAGAAGGTTGTTCCTTCTCCTGCTGATTTGGGTTAGCAATTCCCCAACTTTTTTTATTTTACTTGTCTTCAAATAACTCTGCCATAGACCCATTCCCAAGTGTTTCTTTGTATTTGCCACGGATATCTGAAAAACTCGGGCATTTATAGATGAAGTGTTCCTCTGTCTCTACTGCCCCTGTGCTGCATAGAGTACATATCCTTTCTTCCCATTGTCCTTTGGGCGTTGTCCATCTCCCTGTTTCACATCTAAGCCTATGAGAGCTAGTCCTTATCTGAGCAATGAGGATTTTTTCCTTCCACTTGATTTCAGCGCCTATATACGCTTTTCCTTGTGGTCATACGTTGGGTTAAACTTTGCAATATAATATTGTCTTTTCCTGCTTGCATTTTTCCACATTCCACTTCTGAACTTTTCATTCACATAATTTTTTATGTCTTTGTTGACATTTGGGCATTCATTTATGTTGATTTCCCAACGTTTCATCCATTTCTGATTTTGTTTCATCCATGTATTCTTCCGCCTATGCAACTCTTCGTCCCTAGCTGCCCTAGGCCATCTGTCGTTTTTCATGTTTTCTGTTTTTTTCAAGTAACATAACAGCTTGGTCATAGCAATTGCTTCTAAAGGGAACATTCCAGTTTCAGCTAGAATAATTTCATAAGGGGTTGTGGCCTTAATTTTGAGAAAATTTGTGATTAGATATTTTTGAATCCTTTCTATTTGCCTCCATTTTGCATTTGTTGTGCCACTAGCCCACACCTCGCAACCATACAACAAAACCGGTGTAACAAGTAGGCTAAATAAGACCTTGGTGGTCTTCCAGTCCCACAACTCGGCATTCCTACACCTGTTTTGAAGTGCATATAGTGCTCTCCAACCACTTTGAGTTCTTTTCATCCTACATGTATTCCAATTAAGTGTCATGAAAGTCTATGCCCAGGTATTTGTATTCTACTACTACCTCAAGTGGTTCTGCAAACTGAAATTCGAGCTGTTGCTTCTTCTTTTTTGCTGAAAAAATCATAATTTTTGTTTTGCTCGTGTTCATCTGCATCCCAACTTCCTTACAAAAGAGTTCTAGAGCTCGAAGGTGATCTTCTAGATCTTTGGCTGTTTTGGCCACAAGAATTACATCGTCTGCATACATGAGGAGTTTTACCACATATTTGGCTAAGTGCACACCCTCTCCCCCAAATTTGTTTATCCATTCTTCTAACTTGTCAATGTACAGCCCAAATAAGGTCGGAGATAGAGGGCAACCTTGTTTGACACCTATGTCACTACCAAAACATTCAGATAACCCTTCCTGTGTTCTGATTCTAGCCTTTCCATGCTCATATAGTTTGTGAACTGCTGCCCTGTAGTGAATTGGAACCTCTAGCTCTTTAATTAATAAAAAACATATATTAATTTAATTTACTAATAAAAAATATATATTTAATTTACTAATTAAAAACATATATTATTTTAATTTACTAATAAAAATATATATTATTTTAATAAATAATATAATAAAAAACTTATATCGGTGACTTTAGACATGCCGTGTTTAAATAAAAATTAAAAATATGGGTATCGATTAAAAACTTAGGGAGTTTAATAATTAAACTAAGAACTAACTGCTACTGCCACGTATAACAGTCCGTTGCCACGTTATGATCTCAATTTTTATACAATGCCCGTGATATTATAATTCAAGCACTTTCAACCAACAAGATAAACCGCCCATGATATTATTTTTCAAGCACTTTCAACCATCAAGATAAAAAGCGAGCTTTCATCGCACAGTAGAAAATTCTTTTCATGGCAATTTGCAGCTGTTTTCCTTGCACAGTAGAAAATTCTTTTCGTGGCGATTTGCAGCTGTTTTCCTTGCACAATAGAAAATTCTTTTCGTGGCGATTTGCAGCTGTTTTACGGCAGTGCCGAAATCTGTCAAAGGATGGCACAACACTCGCTGATATATAGCTTGCGTTGTGAGAGGCACGGTCATGTTGGCCTAGTTTATGGAATTCACGGGAAATTTTACCTCCATAGCGTACCAGTGCCTCCAAAAGCTTCCCTCAACCAATAACAATCACACTTTCAATTATCTCGTAGAAGATGGATTCAGTAAGTCTAGCTGCTGTGAATTTGACTTTTAATCGTTTTTTGAACCTGTGTCTGTGGAACTCACGGTAGTATTTTTTGAACGTGTGTCTGTGGTGTGAATTTGACTTTTATTCATTTTTTTAACCCGTGTTTGTGGAATTCACCGTGGAATTCACCATAGTATTGCGGTCCATGTCAATACGTCATTCTGAAAATTCTTTTCAATAAGATGCGGAAAATACTCAGCAATGACCTGGCGAGTTAAAAAAAAAAAAAAAACGTTTTTTAAGGAAATGAAGTCTCTGGTTCTCCTCGGGTTCCTCCAAGGTTTTTCCTGGGGGACCTGGATACCTCTAGGTTTGTCCTTGGACAAACCTAGACGTATCCGGGTCCCTTAGGCAGAACCTTGGACAGACCCACAGACGTATCGGACCCAAAACTGGAACGGGAATGTCCCGTACCAGGATCTAGGGGTCTAGGGTGCCGAAACGGTAACATAGCTAAGGACAAGATCCAAGGCAATCACATACAATCTGAGAGGGTCTTTGATTAATGCCATAAGTGCTAGGCGTGGGGACCCTTCATGTGCAATTGCATGGATGTTGCTATCCCAATGCATCGATGATGTGCATTGGGTGTCAACTTGGCCATGATCAAGAACATTGTCCCAAGCAACAAGGAGGGGGCAAGTCAACTTGATTGATAGTGAAGACCAACCATGGGGACAAGGCACGTTTTGGCATTACACAGGGCCAAACAAAAAAGAAAGTCAAATATTCTAACCTAGCCATTGAGTGAGAGTGATGGCAAGAGACTTGAGCAATTGTCAAGAAGATAATGGTGAAATCCTATGATGCAATAGAGGACCAACAAATGATGCAGATCATTCTCATATGTGACGAGACACTGATGATACGAAGCATAGCGCACCAACTATTGCAGTCTAGCATCCTGATGCAAATGGTGACCCTTTTGAAGGTGATACTCCAAATTGCATGACATTGTGGAGGGAATGGTATGATCATTGGTGTGTGACAAGGAGGAATATATACCTAGAATGCAACACGCTACAATATAATTCCACTATATGCAAATAAACAAAGGTACATAGTGGGAATAACTTTTAGATACATGTGGATACGTTGCACACGCATGTATCTATCATAACCCAATTATCTACAATATGTCATGGTTTGGTCAAGCATATACCACGTAGAGACTTGCCTTACCAACATCATACCTTGATGAACATGATCAATCAACATCATGATCATCTCCCACATAGATACTTACATATAGGTATTACAAGATTGATAGGTTATTGGAAACTACCTAATTGGCATCCAACTATCCATACACATAAAAGCATTAAATATCCTATAACATTAAATTACATATATTGCCACGTACACCTATGGTGACCCTGTATGATAACACTCACATATGATGATTTTATTTATGCAACTCATAACCAACATGGCACATATTTTAGTGCACTCATATAGACATGACATTTATTTGTGTCAAATTGTTTGTTTATATCTATCCCCTCCTTTAGACTTTTCTACGTCCTTGCCAATAGGCCAATTGAACATTGGGGTAGAAGCATTGTATGTGGTACTTGGATCTATTATCACGTTCTTTTCGCTTCTTTCTGTTCCATACGTATTTTGCAACTGACTACATTGCAAATTTTTGCTACCAAAACATTGTTCTCTAATTGCTTGCTCCACTTTGTGCACTTGGCTTGCTTCAAACAGTGTGCATGCACAACAAAGAACATGCACGAACGACAAACTCAAATAACAATGGCTTGAATGTAGCTGCAATATGGCCCATGGTACATGGTAAAACCCTTGTGTTGTTCAAATATACTCTTCATAGGCTTGGACAACCTACTTCTTTGCTTCATTGGCACTTATCATGGCAAAAACCTATGCTCAAGCAATAAGAGTTTGCACTTCAATGACAACAACATTTACTTAGAGGACTCTTTTTCCCAGTCAACCCTTTTTGTGTTGCAAATTGCTTGCAAATTCTCTTGCATGGCATAGGCAATGTGAACAAACCCTAGTGGTGCTTGAATTTGTTCATTGTCAGTTTCGATAGCCACAATTTTCTTCCGTTCATCTTCCATTGAAATTTCTTCATTATCGCGTTCATTCTCCTTTCTTCTTTTGTTGAGTGAGTGATTGAAAGAGGATGACATCATCTACAAAGGAGTAATTTGACCCTTTGTTGGTTTTCTCTTTGCAACTTTGAGTTTCATTATAATGTTGGTGGGTGAGTTCCCTTTCTCTTGGCCAATAATAATTTTGAAGATGGAGAAAACTTTCCAACTTACAATTAAAGTTATTATATTTTGAAAAATGATTACAAGTATTATTCTCCCGAGTCCTCTCATCTGTCTTTGTTGTTGTCAAAGGGTTTTAGTTTGAACATCTTTGTTTGGACTCTGTCACATGTTCCATGGCGTTTTCACATGATTTGGTTTCATTATAGGCCAAATTGTATGTGCCTTTTGGGATGTTGCAACACTTGAACTTTGTTGTATGCCATAATCCAAGATGTTTGGCAATGACACTATTACATGATGTGTAAAGAAACAATTCTCCATTTCGATCAGAAGCCTATGTGATTTTTGCATTGCATGATACATGAAGCGGATGAGCTATCTACAACAATTCAACCTTGTCATCAAGCATTGAAAGGGCAAGGAGAGTAAAGGAGTTGACTATTTAGGTTAACCTCTTGTTTAAGCACTTCTGACCGTTTAAGTTGACTTCGTGTCATTCCATTTGATTCGTTACTATATGTACACATTGTATATAAGCTAGAAAGCAACATAGTTAAGGGGTCTTCTTCTATTACTTTCACTCTCTTCTATTTCAAAATCTAGCACCCAGTGCCCAATGCACATTGCAAACCAATGCTTGCTTCTGTAATTAAAGTTTAAGAATGTTGCCAACATTTTGACATGAGAGTCTTGTATTCTGCACTTCATTTACGTTTGCATTATCAATTATTAAAGTTTGTTTCCTACTTGCATATTTTTTGATTTTCCTACACCATTACAAAGTAGGTTGTGCCCAATATTGCTGCACAATTCTGAAGCATATCTCATCCAATACCACTAGCTGAGTTGGAGAGCTGTCCTCCTCATCACCTTCCTTGGCCTTGTGGCTGCAGACCACTCGTATTTGATTGTATCAGGTGCACATAGGACTGGCAGCTGCTCTTCCAAGTTGACTTTGTCAATGCTACAATATTTCTGTATCACAGACTAGTACTTTGTTGGTGGCTTTCACCTACTGTTCAGCTGGGGTAATGTGAACAAGATAGAGTGTAATAGATCTTGAAATCAGACATCAATCTTGGATCACTTCATTAACAAAACGTCCATTGTGATCACTAGTAATTTGTTGCAAAGTCCCAAAATGCACGATGATTTTCTCATTGATTAACTTCATAGTACTCAGCTAAATTGTTTGGCAACTCCTTCACCTTAGCCCACTTCATCAGATTTTTACTCACCACTACTATATACATGCTTCTTATACAACTCTGCTTTAATGGCCCAATGAATTTGAGTCCTCATTGTTCAAATAGTCCTTACATTGCAACAAATACGACATTAAATGTTGTTTTAGTTGTGTCCTTTTTTTTGTTGACAATGTTGAAGGAAGTTACCCATCCCTCATATCATGGAACAAGGTTGACAAATAAATATGAGCTAGCAACCCTATTTTGATGGTTGCATCATGTCCCATGTGTTTGTCTATTAGTCGTTTCTGCACCTCTTTCAACACACTATGCACTGCTTCCTCAATGACACACCTATGAAGTACTTGGTCAGGCCCCATCTTGTACAAAAGACACTCAATGGATTATAATGTTCTTGAATTCAACACAATTCATTTCCTCTTAGTTGTTGATAGCTCTCTTGCAATCATTGAACTAAACAAAGCAGGGGTTGTTCAGAATCTCGAGGATGGTATCTGGACTCTTCACCAAAAAGGCAAGCGCCAATTCTTCTTGTGGCATTAGACTTCCGCATGGCACCAACTTGACTTGTGGCATCATGACTTCTATGGCATCAATCGTCCTTTGGTGCCAACCTAAGTGGCGCCGACACACAAAGACATGCTACTTGTGGCACCAAATCCACCTATCATTGCCTAGCGTCAAGATGCACAGAGAATATTCCAGCACTAGGTTCTAAGGACAGCGCCAACTATAGAGGGAGCAAAAAAGGTAGTTCTATAACAACTGAAACTGCTTCTCGATCAGTTAGAAGCTGAACCATTTTACATTTCAACTACTTGTAACTACTGTATATAATGTATAAAGCTTAAAATAAAGTCTTCTCTTTTTCTTCTTCTTCTGCTTCTTCAGTTTTGCTCGTTGTCTTCTTTGTTGCAATGAAATGCAAGATTTTAATTATGTCCACGAGACCCAAATATGGTCTATGGGACCTGAAATATGGAAGTACAATTACTCAAATCATATCATATGATCTTTAATATTTTTGAGAAGGTTGTTCCTTCTCCTGCTGATTTGGGTTAGCAATTCCCCAACTTTTTTTATTTTACTGTCTTCAAATAACTCTGCCATAGACCCGTTTCCAAGTGTTTCTTTGTATTTGCCACGAATATCTTAAAAACTAGGGCAGTTATAGATGAAGTGTTCCTCTGTCTGTACTGCCTCTGTGCTGCATAGAGTACATATATTTTCTTCCCATTGTTCTTTGGGCGTTGTCCATCTCTGTGTTTCGCATCTAAGCCTATGAGAGCTAGTCCTTATCTGAGCAATGAGGATTTTTTTCTTCCACTTGATTTCAGTGCCTATATACGCTTTTTCCTTGTGGTCATACGTTGGGTTAAACTTTGCAATATGATATTGTTTTACTTTCACACCCCTTTAGACATAGGCTGTTCTTGTCTAAGCTTTTGTCCTGCTACTTTTTTATATGCATTGGAATAGAGTGCCTTGCGCTTGATGTAATTAACATTTGCATTGTTGCCAATATAGTTACATAGGCCTCGTATTTTGAAGTGTGTTTCTACATTTGCAACATCTTTAAATAAAGTTTTTTTTTTTTAACGAGTTATATGGGATTGAAATGGGCCCCACCCATATTACATCATCACCACATAGTGTTATTACAATAAGGCTTAAACATTATCCATGTATCGTTTTGGCAATATTCAAACCTGGGTCTCCTCCTTGAAATGTTGAGGAATTTAACCGATTGAGCTAATGCCACTTGATTTTAAAGAAAGTTACATTCTTGTGTGAGAAATATTTCTATTGTGCCCTATTTACAATTGCAAAACTTTTAAGCAGAACTTTTTGGAGCCACAAGCTAGTTCTGGGAGTTGTCCTCTGCACGACCACATCTTGGGCACTCATTTCAAATACGACCCCTTTAATAGGTAGGCTTCAATATGGTTCTACCAAGATGATAGCACTAGAGTATGAAAAAGGTAAGCGTTTGAGAACTCATCTTGCACACCACCTTCAATGAGTTCACCTAAATGAATTTGATATATTTGGTCAACTATCACGTGGCTCTTCCCTTCTCGCACCGCTACTTGGAACACAAATTCAGCCATAAACCACCTGTTGAATCTCTTATGAATAATCATCTTGTTAATCAGCCACAATAGTGCCTATTCGTCTTTATAAAGAACAAAAGATTTGCGAGCAAATTGTGCCAAGGCTTCTACATTGCATACATCCATAACACCTTTTTCTTAATCTGGTGTAGTTCTTCTCCTCTTTGGACATTAAAGGGCTAGATAAATAAATGCATTGATCTAATTGATGGCTCCCATGCTAAGCCAACCTACATGCTCTAGCAAAATTGGATGTGTCAACATGGAGATGGAACTCTAAGTTTTCCGTATTTAGAAACATCAAAATGGTTGTAGTTATGAACCTGAATTTCGACTCTTTGAAGGTCTTCTAGTGTTGTTTTGACCATTTGAAATCAACATCATTCCTTGCCAAAAAATTAGTGGGGAGGGATAGCTTTGAATTTCTTAATGAACGTCTTATAATGTCCCACGTGTCCTAGAAAGGATTTCAGCAAGCTGACGTTGTGAGGTTCCTCCATGCAAGCCATTACTCAAATTTTGTTAGAATTCATCTTCAACCCAATACTACAAACAATATATCCCTAGAGTTTCTTGTAAGGGACTAACAACTCACACTTCCTAGGGTTGAGCAAATGGCGGGCATTGATGCACTCCTTCAACGCCTTCAAATGTTCTTCATTTTGTGCATACATTAACCAATCATTGAGAACTTTAAACTCACTAGTTGATATCTGCTCAAAGATGTATAGAATGATTCCTTAAAACATGGTTATTGTCTTGTACAACCTAAATGATATTCAATTATATGTTCATATCTAGTTCTTGACCACAACATAGTCTTGTCTTCTTTTGCTATAATAGTATGGTTGTGCTTGGAGAATCCATCCAGTAATGACTAGTTCTCGTGCTTGGCTACTTCCTTGAAACCAAAGTCTATAAAAAAATACATCAGTGCATGCCCTAATAGCTTGATGTGTACCAATCGGGTCCCAACATCAATCATCAACACTACTGGGTTCATATACTAGTCGACCATGCATTGGTTACATTTCATCGAATAATCACTGATTCACAATCTACGATTTTTGCCAACATGCATGGGTGATTGTATCATCTCCCCCACAACCTTGTGTAGGTGTGATCATTTGCAGCAATGTCGCCATCTTCATTTTCATAGTCATTTGCAAAAGCTAATGAACAATGTCGTATGACATAGATGCCTCATTGTCGATAGGTGTATGTAGCACTTTGGATTGGTCCTTATGCTCATGATGCTTATCCATCTCTTGGACGTTTGTTCGATTCTTCCTACATTGCTCATGCTCAATTTTGGTCGAGGTACTTAGAATTCTCTTTTGCCTAGGCCCTTGTGACATGCTTGTCCATCCTTTGCTCGTTGTTTTCCCAAGCTTTCCTCCCTTGCTTATGCTTATCGGTGTGATGGAGGCACTCAACCTTCTTCTTTGCCTTGGCCCTTCTGGTGACAAAAACATGTTTAGTCCCTCCCTCAATCTATTGAGGTTAACCAAGATTGACTTGCCCCTTCTTATTTGTGTGGGGCAACTTGCTTTATTGTGGTTACTTGGTTTGCACCACAGACACATTGTTGGTGCATTCAAACATGTGGCCTTGATGCAATCATGAGCAAAGTGCCCCTATAGTTTCCACTTATGACATTGCAGCTTGGGTGTCCATGTCATGCTGGATTTGATTATCACTTCCTCCATTACTTTTGCCTTGGTTACCATTGTTCCTGTTTTGTTGTTGGTTGTTTCAATGGTCACCACCCGTGGCATCACTTCCCTTCATGGTGCTTGACTTCCCTACTATCTTGATAGTCAACATCTGATGCTCCTTACTATTTATTTTAAATGGGTACTCCGCAAGGAATGGTCATGCACCTTGTCGATGTTGTAGAGGTATTATTTGGACAGTATGCAAGGGTTTATTGCTCCGAGTTGCACTCCATGTACCAAATATCCTTTTTTTCCCTCTTGTTGTCTTCATTCATCTCGTGGAACATGTGGATTATGGCCTTTTCGAGAGCATTGATTGATATTCCCTCCCCATAATTATCACTATTGAAGTCGCTAGTTGGTGGACCCTATTTGTTGCCCAATGTCTTGTACTCACTCTCCAAGTGGAGAGGTCTACTCATCACATATTGGTGCTTTTTGGTGGTATGATCCTCATCGGTTAAAAAATGCAAAAAATGGCCCTTGTAAACCATTGCCTCTTAAAAGCATTTGTTAGTTCCTTCACCAACTCACCAAGTAGCTCTTTCTTGCGACAGTCGTAAGGTTGCACATTTTTTGCCTTACTTCACCTAGTGTTATAAAGCTCTGCATTGATTTTGTCGTTTTCATGTAGTAGCCAAAACTCTTCCTTGAATACTTGCCGCAACTTGCGCAAGGTAATGTGTGTCATTGGTGACTTCACAAATTGATTTTGACACCCTTGAGCATCATAAGAAACACTTTCACTCACTTTGCCTTCTCGTCTTGGTTGATGTGCTAAATGGTGACAAATGTTTTGTAGTGGCGTACTAGGTCTTCCTTGTCTCCATAGAACTTGGGGCATTTCTACTTTCCTCCTGTCATTGCCATTGTCCTTTTGTCTCTACTAATGCTTGAGTTGGTTGGATTTCCAAGTTGATTAGATTCTCATGTGTTTGAGCTAGGTCATTGATGTTTCACTTTTCTTCTCTAGTTTCACCTAACTTCTTAAGTTCTTTGTTGGCGACCTTTGCACACTCGCTTCTTTGCTAAGATCTTGTAATTGCATTACGTGTAGACCATTATAGTCTTTGGTTAGCTAACTCTACTCCATGCACTATCAGAAGTGCTGTTGTGGACTCTCTTGTGTCGTTCACCTATCTTGTGCACCACCAAATGCATACCTTGTAGTTGCTTCCATGTTGACTGTTCTTGCAAAGTCACTTGCCCACAAACTCCTAAAACTCACTCTGTGGGAAGCTTCCTACGATCATTGGTCATGATCTAGTTCCTTGTCATGCTCTTTTGTCGTCAACTTCTCCAACCAGGCTTGATTTAAATGAAACACACGTCTTTTCTCATTAGAGAACAAATGATCATCTGAATGATGGCTTTCCTCATTTTTAGGTGGCCACATTGACAAGATTCCTTCTATCGAGTTGCTAATTGAGATGTCTCAATTCATGTTGTTATGTCTTTGTTTGTTTGAATAGGTAGAAGTGTATGCACATCCTCTCTTTCCTTAATGCAAGGGGTCACTCATGCTAAAGTTTAACTTTGTTGCAGTTCCGCCATAGATGCTTCGTTGTTAGTCCTAGTACGTCATTGGTCATGCTGGTTGCTCGTCTCACATTCCTGTTTGATCTGTGAGTGGACTGACCCCATTGTCATCATTGTCTTCATCCGCAAACAATCTGTGGGTCGTTGGTAATTCATTTGTGTCACCAACCTAACTTCCTATGAACAACGATGCCAATATGTAGTATGTGTGGATTATTCAAGGCACACAAACTAGAGGAGACTGGTGAAGTGGGACATGATATAAATTGCACTACGCTCTTTTCTATGATAAGCAAATGCAATCATAGGAAAAACTCACCACCATGAAATAGAAATGACAATATTTCATATTTATCTCTAGTACAAGAGTACATTAGCGATTGATCCAATTGTTCATACGTCAACAACACACATAGGCAACACTGTTAGCAACAAACTCTACAGCCTTGCAATCCTTAACATGAATAACAATGACTGCAACCAATAATAACTCTTTATCAATTGGAATGAAGAGACTACATAGGGGTGATGGGATGCTATAGGCAGTTGGCAACTGCCACACCTGCCCAACTACCATGGACCACCTATCTACCCGATACCCATATAACTAAAATAATATAATGTTTCTCATAGTATTTGACATACAATTTGATTACAACCATGCTCCATCATGACAACTATGTGGACAACGAAACTCTATATGACATGACACAACTAGTGACTCAGCATCGACTCACTGTTGTACTGGCCCTTGAGGTGGTGTGTGTTTGCTTCCTACATACCCCTTTCCTTCAAGGGGACTGGGTTGGAGATATTAACACGAAGGTCTGAGTGGCATTTGCAGAAGTAGATCCCGGTGACCTTAGTGATCACATCTTCAAGGGTGGGAGACCCTTGGACTTAACTCTTGAACAGCTGCATTGAATTCTCACAGCGGCAGGCCTATACACTCAACAACTTTTTCTGTTTGCAGTTTTATGCTCAACAAGTGAAAAGCTTTGAAGTGACTTGCTCTATTTTTTGTTCTTTATTTTATAGAAGTTCAACACCGAGGTTGGTGGCAGCGACTTGTTGGCTTAAATGTAGCTTAGCCATTACGAAGCAAAAGTTATGCTTTTCCCAAAGAGGTTGTCATACTGTGAGGCAATATGATCTGTTTTGATCGTAATCGTTTTGTCTGGTGTGATTTGTGGATGGTGTATGTTGGCATCATTTTATATCTTTCCTTCAGATCTTCGAAACACTTTTGTGCCTGCTTCACTTGCTATCGTTTTGTGTTCTGAGGGCCTGTGCAAGTGTGTTATCTTTTTTGACATCTTAGGAGGGTCTTCTGCTTCCATTCTAAAGGTCACTCCTTCACTTTCTTGACGTACCTGATGACCAAGAGCACCCTTCTTATGTGATTAGCAGCTTTAGGTCCTTGTCCCTTTGTGCTGCCTGCAGCTAAGATGTTGGCTTCATGAGATCTCACGTATTCAAATAAGGCATTGAACATAGCTAGCGGTGTTGACCTTCTTGCAAAATTTGCATCTCACTTTGACATTATTTCATGAGGGACACTCTTGAGAGACATGGTTTGGGTGACCACACAGCCAAGAGCCACTTTCTTCTTGATCACCACCTCCGGTGCCATAGACTCTATTTCATCCATACCCTTTGCATTTTGTTTCTTATAACATATGTTTCTTCGGTTCAGCTGCCACAGCATCATCTCAAGAAGACATTGGCAAAACTTATATAATGTGTTACACAAACAACTCTAACACTTTATCACCTTGAGTTGATTTGTGCATATCCTCCTTTAGACTCTCAAGAACTTAACAGTATGGGATGATAGTAAAAAGTGACTAAAATTATTTCAATGAAAAAGTCAAAATCCAGCTCTACAGCTGGCAGAATAATGGTTTTCTTCTATCCAGAAACACAAAATAAATGCAAATAGGAGAAGGATGAAATAATAATGTATGGATTTCGTAGAAAGAGAGATCCCATCTCATGACTGAAGATTGCAAGCGTGGTATTCTGCACTCTTAACCTGGTCTTTCTCCTCACCAGGAATCCTGTTATAGTTTTTACAAAGGTTATCAGCAATGTGTTACATCAGACAACAGTATCTAGAAGTTTTAAACTGACAAAGAACATGGCTAAAATTTCAAGAATTGATTCATAAAGAGAGTAAATTGTGAATGTACAATGGTTAAAAATATAATTTATTGAAAAAAGCAGCAAGTGAGGGTTTGCAACAACAGACTGTGTATGCAGTATGCTGTATGCCAAGTTCTCTTGTGTTTATTTTAGGTTGAATCGATCATGGAGCAAATTATAGATGGTGGGGAAATTTTAAATGACTGAAAAAGGTTGGTCTATCTGGAGAACTTAGCCAAGTGGGCAACTTAAATGGATGTTGTTTGCCAGTCAATTTACTATATAGGGTACCCTGCCAGATGAAAATTTACAATTCTTGCAAATAAAAAGAATGTGTCGAGAAGATGTAATGGTTGAACTTCATACAGAAATTTATTTCTGTTTTGAATGGAATTGGGGATCTAAACCTGAGCTAGATTGGTCTATTCTAATGTCCTTTTCTTCCTGTGAAAAACGTTTTTCTTCTCTTTTTCTGTCCTTTTGGTATTCTTGATCAGTTTTTGTCTGGTTGAATAAGGTTACTTCTATAGATTGAGCCTTTACCTGATGTCATCAGAATAGATGCACAAAATATTGTTAAGGAATGAAATGCTAATTTTATACTGTTTTTGTGCTAGGCTTTGTATTTTTGTCTTTACTCTGTTATCTATTATAGTTATATACATTCAGAATCTCAGATGCATCTCCATGAACTCTAAAATTGGTGTCAGAGATATATAATTGTGTTGCAAACCGAATGGGCACTATATAATTGTGCTGTAAACCCATGGTGGTGTTATTCAGTAGTATTCTGTCACATAAGTGCATCTTGAACTTACCTGCACATCCTGCATAAATGGAAATATGAATATTTTATGGCTGTAAACTTTCATTAGATTCTATCCAGTGCCTGCTGTTGTGTAGATTGGAAGTTGATGGTTATGAAATTCTTGAATTTTATTCTCCACTTCATTTCTCATTTGTTCCTTACATATCTCCAGCAGTGTTCCTGTTTAATTTATTTGTTCCAAAAGTGACTCTGTTTCCCATTGCTTTAATTGCTTCCCATCTTTCTGTCTTATTCCGTGCAATATTAATTTTATTAATCGTAAATTTCAGATTGCCAGAGAGTTGCGTTTGAGGGATATAGGTGGCATCATTGTGGTGGACTTTATTGACATGAATGAAGACAGTAAGTGATCTTTCTTTTAGAACATTGAGGACAGCAAGTCTCAGATAAGCTCAGATTTTGATATGCATCACGCATCTGCCATGAACTTCATAAGAAAATTTCCCTGATTCAAATTTGAAGGCATAATATGAAATACTTGAGCACGAGTTTTATAATCATGGAGCTTCCGTTTTAGAGTGTTGCATTTGAGGGATGTTGTTCTTGTCAATATGGTGGAATTTTTACTGACATGAATTACTAGAGTAAGCGGCCTGTCTTATATTATGTTGAAGATTGAAATGCACAGATATGGTCAAATATTGTTAGGAGTTACTGATGTGCTTTCAACCTTGTAAAAGTTTCCCCATCTTATAAAAAGTTACCACAGTACATGAATTTAATAACCATATAAATTTCGAAATAAAGTGTGAACTGGAGCACTTGTGCATGCAGACAGATGGGGTTATATGTCAATTCACAAAGATGCATTTGAAGATGAACTTCTACAATTTTTGTTGAGCTTATAATATAATGCTTTATGGCTGTGAAATGTAAGAATGGTTTTATTTTTAAAGAAAGACAACATATATGAGGATGGAAGAAGAAAATGACTTCATAATTCGTCCAATTGGTGTAGTAGGAAACTTGGTGAAACTACTCCCTGTTAGAAACTGCCTTGAGGACTTCCACCCACCAAAATGTGAAGATAGCAGGTTCATTTTCATACAGAGTTTCTTTAGTTTAGTTTGATGAACACTTTCCTGGTCTGATGTTGGCAGGCAAATATTGTATTATTAGGTCTGGGGCTGATGCTGAATGATCCATGGGCATATCATTAACCTTATGCTGCATTATAAAAGATATCCACAAAATTAATACCAACTGCATGACCATGTGCTGCATTTACAGAAGCATAAGCTAGACTGACGGGTTATTGAATCCTAGAATGGGATGAATAATAAAAGAAGGTTGCTTTAGGGAGGCAATTTCATTTCTCAGCTACAGATTGTGGAAAATAAGATTTCAAATTGTTTCTTGATAAAATTATCACTGGTTTCTTAATTAAATTTAACAGGAACTTTATACTTACCAAATTATATGTAGAGATCCCTTTTTAAATATAACGAAGTTACTATTGTTAATTGTATTTGCATGATACCTGCATAATGCCATGGAAAGGAATAATTGTTTCAGTTTATGACATGATGGTAGATATGCATAAGATGTGAATCCATATGGTCTAGGTAAGAAAAGTGCTCGTAGTGCCGAAAAAGATCTTGACATGGAGTTAGTAATCTCCAAACAATTGTCTCTGGAGAATGGCATAAAAAGAGAGAGGTGTAGTGGGTGTGGGAGGGAATAACATAGAAAGTGCTTCTTAGAACAATAATGAAAACGAGAAAAAGCACATAAAGAAAACATGCAATTAATAGTTAACAGCTGTAACAACCCACCCTATTCTGGATTGTTTCCTATCTATTTTGACTAGTAAAAGAAAAACACAAATTTTTGCTCTTTTTATTCAAATATATGCTCTTTTTTTTTAGGTATTTTTATGGGATTTAAACATACAGTATACTGCTGAAAGAAAGCTTCACAAACTGGAACAACTTAATTGCAAGGGAAATTACAATGATGAACAGCACTGAAAATACCCGATCTGAAAACAAATCGCAGCAATCCACGTTCTGGAAATAGTTTGTGAATAGTGCCGTGAATAGTAATTTGCTACAGTGCCACATGAATAGTAAACTGCTACACTGCCGCATGAATAGTAAACTGCTACAGTGCTGCATGAATAGTAAACTGCTATAGTGCCGCGTGAATAGTAAACTGCTACAGTGCCGCGTGAATAGTAAACTGCTACAGCCTCCAAATAAGTACCGTCTACAGGTCTAAATCGCTGCTATCTCCCAACACACACAAGATATCAGTGACGAACCAGAAATTCTCTTTGATCTCCAATTTGCCCTCTGAATGAAGACAATGAAAATCCAATAGAGCTGATCTTTCACAGCCGTAGTGGATGTCCTTGCCGAGAGTTTCCGTTCTCAACAAGCTCGAATCTGCAAGCAAATTCTCCAAAATGCATCAAGCAATATATTCAATGTTCAAGGATGTTGGAATGAGAGCCCGACCACTTTATTTATTATTGACTCGGGCCTGGCCGTATCATAACATAACCAATGTGGGATAAAAAACCCCCTTTTTAATAAATCCTTATGTCTCCCTAAGTCACTTTATCACATAATTAATAATTCACTTAAGTGACTTATGTGCACACATAATATAAAGTCTATTTAATTAAATACGACTTTATAATTAAATAATTACGAGTATTAAAATAATTGCACCAGAAGACCCAAGCCAACATCTGATAGCATTTTTGGATACCCTTTTGGTCGAACTGTCCAAATATAGAAACTGTTCTGAAAAAAGCACGGCCCTAAAAAATAGGAAACTGCTCCAACTGACTTCCAAGATCCTTAAACTGCTCCCATAGCCTACAGGATCGCGTGAATAGGCTATGCACTGTGCCAATGCTGACGAGCTCAGAAAGGGGACATGACAACAGCCAACACATACATCCACCAATTAACAATGTTTTTCCCATCTCCTACCAAACTTAAGGGATTTTCCAATGAATTCCTTTAATTTTTTGAAGCATCCTATCCATTGTGTTTTTGATTAACTTATCAATATCAGGATTTTTTATCTTATAGTGCATACCTTTGCCGAACATAACCTAACATTTTTAACCATGCAATCTACTTATGGTTATAACTTGTTGTTTGTCATAGGCTAGAAGAAAGAAATGTTCAGGAGCTACCAAAATATGTCAATGGGATTCAAAATCACGACCAACAATGGTAGCAAAATATGAGTGTGCTTAATGGCATCATCCACAAGCAATAGAATAATAAAATAACCAAATACAATTGGGTACCAACAAACTGGAAATCCTGAACTTTTGTAAAATTAAAATTACATGGCAATAGTTGGGACTCGGGAGGATACGATCCTTGCAAGATACAACGTTTCAAAGAATTGCACAGTCCTTGCGAGTTACAGCATATCAAAGAATCATGAGCAGTGAGGATACATGCCATTGAGACTTAGATGAAGTTGACCAACATACTAAAGGTGCAAAGGTTCATTGGAGCTGTTGAACATTTTCGGCCTAATTCTTTATCATTGTACTGCAAACTAATGCTCTTCTGAAATATGGAGTGTCAAATCGTCGACTGCCTCTTCAGATGGAAGTAAATGCTCGAGGGCATGATATGGAAGCAGTATTGGTGCAATAGAATGGATCAGTTGCATATTAGAGGCCTTTTAGCTGTAATGACAATCTATCTAACGTATTATGAGGAACCATATGTGATAGTGCATGCAATCAAGCATTGGCATCACTACTTCTGAAAACAAATCATAGTGCATATTGACCACAAACCCTTGCAATTCTTGCAAATGCAAAGGAAGAAGTAATAGAGTCAACATTGCAACTAGATGCCATTCTTTCAACAATTTAACTTGGGGATAAAATAGGAAAAAGGGTTGTAAAACAAAGTGGTGGAGCATAGTGGCTACAGGATATGTCTTCCATCTTCCTTAAGAGATGTCATTGAGAGCAGTAAGCATCTCCATGGCAACGTCACGTGTCGAAGTATGGAGATACAGACCAACATCTTTTGGGCATATCTTGATGTCTCAAAAACGCCTTTCTATTTTAAATGTCTCTCGATTTCATAATTAAGTATTGAAAATGTCTCGTGCTAAATGATGCCTCCTCCCCTTTTGGAAATAGGTGTCCCATGCCCTAACACATATGCCTAAACCCTAACATACCATCTAAAGGCTTGTGAACAAAAAGGAAATCTCATTCATTTGTAGTCAAACAAAAGATGCTTATTTTCAGCCAGGAGGAGGAGAAAAAGGATTCCTCTTTAGGTTTTCTAAAACAAGAATGTGTAGCATTCAATCCATGAGATTGAGACATCCATTTTTTTCAAGAAAGTAATTGCTTACCCCAGGAATATTTTTAAACTTCAGGTATGTAGTGATCTCCAATTCTTTCCTTTTCCTTTCTCCAACTCTTCTATTTTCAGATTTTTAGTTTCCTTTTTCATTGTTCTATTTTCTGAGTCATTTTTTAGAATGAAAACAAATAATTTTTTTCTTTGTCCAATCATTTCTCGAATGCCTTTTTTTTTTGAATTTTCAAATTAATTGTTTTTACTATATCCCTTTCTATTTTCTATTTTACCTTTGTTATCTTAACCACAGTTATTTGGCTATATAACTCTGCAAAGTGATTACCCTGAGGCGGCAGGGCTTGAAGGGGCTCTCACAGCCTCTTCTAGAAGCATCTGGAGCTAAGCACCCCCCAGATTATATGGTTGCATCTTCTTTGGATGGAATTATAGCTGTGATTGACTGCCTTTCCCATTTAGCAGCTAGCATGATGTCTTCTCAATACATAGAATGAGACAGCTCACATGGCTCATGTCTACAACACAGGAGCTTTTTTCAAGCATGCATTTCTAGATTCCTGTCTGCATCCTTTGCTCATAGTCCACCTCTTCCCAACAGCAGATCTTTTACAACAATTTGAGCCCTCATTGTGCCTAGCTTGCATATTCGTCATGTTATGTGTGTCCTATATGAGATGTATGTGTTTTGCACAATGCTATCTACACAGAGCCGTGTTGCACCCATTTTGGGTCAATGTTCGTAGTTTTACTCTTCTCATACTTTGTTTTTTTGTATTCTTTGGAGTACTTTTCTAGCTGTGACTAGGCTATTTTAGCGGAGTGTATTAACTATGTCCCACTGACTTACTTTGGTCAGCCATGGATATCAATAAAATTTCTCTCTTTATTTCTTTCTATGTTATAAGGGAGAGACATCGTTTACATGCCATGGGAATAATGCATGTATGCAAGTTGTGAAGAAAAAATTATCGATTTCATTATAGATTTCATCATGCCCCTTTGTCACATGATCCACCTTGCATATTTAGGCAGGCCATATTATTGTATACTAAACGAAAACATTGATTAAGTGTTAAATAAAATTAAAAAAATCAAAGAAAGCAATCATAGAAGGGATCTGTCTATATGGACATATCTAGATACAAAAAATGCATGAAAGATGGAGTAAACGAAAGCCACGTTTCCATATGGCAGCTAATGCTTTAAACATGAAGAAGTATAATATTGAGGTGAGTAAGAAGAGGCCTTCCTTCCATGATAAGGAGGTGATGAAGGGATTCTTTACTGCCTTGAACAAGATTTATGGCACTAAAAAGGATACATATTATTAGGGTCAATATTTGCATTCATGATATTAATTGAAGGCCTTCTATGATAGGCATGCTCCAAAGGACTCAAGAAATTGGGGGCATATCCAAGGTTTATATGCATTTGAATTGCAATCAAGTGCTATATGGTTGCTTTCAAAAGAAGTTGGTTCCACAGCTTGTGACAAGAAACATAGCACATATATTTTCGTTTGCTAATCACAGAGGATCCAACTTGAATTGAAGAAGGAAAAGGACCTAATATGCATTTCTAGCACACTTTGACTTTTGCAATGTAAAGACATGAGGAATCAAAATGGGACAAATTGTACTTTATTTATATACATTGGCGATGGAGGTATTGTAAGGTCATACACACCAAAACATGCTTGAACATGTAAAGAGAATGTTGATTTGTAGTGGAGCACTTAAAGTGATGTTTGCGATTCTTGGGTTTGAGTTCTAGTTTTGCCAATGTTTTTGAACATGGTGTCAAAGCTAGGTAGGTAAGTGCTCAATCAAGTGTGTGATTAGAAGGGGCATGCTGGAAGGTTAATTCACACTGAATAAAATGCTTGAAACTTTAGATTTGATAGTTCACTAGTAGAGTCATAGTTGAGAAAATCGGAATCGGCATTTTTAAAAATCGGCAAAAATTGGGAATCGGCAAAAAATTGGGGAAAGAATCGGCAAAAAAAAAAACCAAAGAAAACGAAAATTTTCATTGGAAAAAAGTTTTTTTCATGCATATTACAATGAATTAACATTATGCAAATCAAATATTGCAATAAAAGCATAATTCAGGTCAAGACATCATACAAGGCTCAAGCTTTAAGTACACATGAAAGTGACAAAACACATCTTGTATTGCTTATAATTTGAAAAGGTACAAAGTTACAATTAACAAGGAAAAAAAGGTTTCATTTTTTATATGCCTGCACATGGAAACAAGTAACAACAAAGTTACAATCACTTGAAAAAAAGGAAAAAAAAACTAAACCCTAAACCAAAAGGCTAGGGTTTAGGGTTTAAAATTGAAACATTGACAGCTGAAAATGGGCTTGCATACATAGTTATCAGGCAGCAATATTTACTTAAAAGGAGGAAAAAAATCCTAAACCCAAAACCCTAGGGCCTAGACTAGGGTTTAGGGTTTAGACTTCAAGTTCAAAGTTCAAAATTTCAAATTCAAACACTAACAGCTGAAAAATGGGCTTGCATACATAGTTACCAGGCAGCAATATTTACTTAAAAAGAGGAGGAAAAAAAAAACAAAACCCTAAACCCAAAACCCTAGGGCCTAGGGTTTAAACTTCAAAGTTCAAAGTTTCAAACATTAACAGCTGAAAAATGGGCTTGCATACATAGTTATCAGGCAGCAATATTTACTTAAAAAGAGGAGGAAAAAAAACTTGAAACCCTAGACTAGGGTTTAGGGTTTAGGGTTTAAACTTTGAACTTCGAAGTTCAAACATTAACAGCTGGAAAATGGGCTTGCATAAAAAAACCCTAAATCGGCCGCAGCCTAAAAAAAAATTATGATAAAAAATAAAAAAAATTGCAGATTTTTTGACAATTTTTTCAAAATATTGGTACATCGCCGATAGTTTGCCGATTGCAATGCCATTTCAAAAAAGTAGGATTCTACCGATGTTTTTCCGATTTTCTCAAATATGAGTAGAGTGCCCAAAGTTTCTTGGAGATGTTAGGTTTGAGTCTTAGTTTGTCCAGCTCTTTGAAAGGAGGATGCATAGGTGGTATTAATTGGTGTCACTTATTTATCTCCAATTCATTTGCCTATACTAGAGGCACATCTTTATGTTAGGGAGTATCTAGAAAGCATCTTCACAGAGAACTTTAGGAGTGTCTCTATTGTGCCACGTGCTAACACCAACATGCAAACAAGGGTCACTTGCCAACGCATAATGTCAGATTCAATGTCCACATTTTATAACAAGCATATCATGCTTCCAGTGCCAGAAGACTTCAATTGTCAGATCACATTGTCAACCTAGTCTTCCACTTGGTGCCGTAAGAAGACATCCAAAACTTGTAGTATGATTAATAATAATTTTTTTTTTTTTTAGCTGCTGGAAGCTGAATTGTTTCCACTTTTGTAGGATTCATGTACTATGTACATTTTTGTATAGTGTAGCATTCAGTATAGATGGCTCTCTTGGAATTGTCCTAGTCTTCCTCTTTAGTCATCCACAAAGTAGCTTTAGATCTTGTAGTCAGGATTAGGAAAGCTAAGTAGGGTACATTGCTTCAACAATCACAGCATCATGGAATGTTCATTGCAGCCCAACTCTTGCAACCTATAACTCAAGTTTGAAATTGTTGCCAGTTCTACTACTCGAGTGTTCTGTTGTTCATTTACATTTGCATTTGTTTTGGGTCAAACCAACCTTAGCTGCTTCTCCTCCCAGTCTCTTGAGTGTCACTTGACAAGCCCTCAAATTTGCATTTTTAATGGGAAGGAAGAAACTGAAGCACCATCAAATGTAGATCCCCATTTGGCCTAAGAAGCCATGAAAGAAGGGCCAATCTATGCTGTCAAAATCACCCACAGTTTGCATTGGACTCTGATATTGTTTTCCTAACTAATGTGGGCCTGCGTAATTTTAGGGAGGCTAGCCTCAGCAAGGATTGAACTGTGGTCATCTTGGCCACATTGTCTCAACTTTGTCAGTGAACTGATTTTCTGAACTCATTTACATTTGTATTATCTATAAATAAAGATTCTCATTTATTTACATACTTTTGATTTTCCTACAATTTTGCTGATCTCATCATTTATCTTTTCAATCTAATTCCTTGATGTTTGAGGAAGTACATGGTATGCCCTATTCTGCTGCATGACTCTGAAACATAACTCATTCAACATCACCATTTGAGTTGAGAAGTTGTCTTCGCGGCAACTTACAAATCACTGCCATAGACTGGTATTGAGCAGTGCCAACACCCCTCTTTAGCCACTAACAATAGACTACATCTAGTGCGAAGCCAACACCAATGTCACCACTAGGTTAGGTGCAAACGCCTAGTCAACGCCAACATGTAGACAAGCACCAAGCGCCAACACCTAGTGCTAGATCCAGATCTAGATGCCCACATTCGATTAGAAGGATCTTCAGATGTCCAAGACCAGAACTCTTGCACTGTAGCACAACTGTCGTATGGCATACTTGAAGGAACAAAGAATAATGAATGATAGGAAAAATCAGCAACACAACATTTTACAGCATACAAAATTAATATTTAGATCTGGAAATGAAATAAACAGCAGCAAATATCTGGAAAATATACTCAGATGGCCATGCACAATTATCTACAACAGCAATAAATAACTGGAAATATGCTCAGATGGCCATGTATATTCATGTATAACCTTCTAGTGTACCTTCTAGTTGCTGAACCTATAGTTTGAGGGCTTTGGTTTCTCCCTTCAGGCGCTTGGCATAGGCTTGGTATTGTGCCCACTAGAAGCGATAATGCTGTGATTACTGTTTGATCTCTACAAGCCTTGCCCTTAATTTTGCTCCCTCTTGGCTGACTTTGCTTCTCTTCTTGCAGCCTCTACAAGTTGCTCATCCTGGTTTGCAATTACTTGATCACAATGAGTGATCTCCTGCATCTTCACTTCAAGAGCTTGCTTCCTCATCACATACTTTGACTGCAACTTCTTGATCAGCTAATCTTGCTCCTCTCACGCATTTTGCATCTGATCTACCTCCTACCGCATCCTTGCTAGTTCTACTCCTTCCTTGGATGACCCGACATCAGCTTCTTGGTGAACTCGCATTGCAACTGATTCTTCATTACTATCGGACGACCCTTCTCCTGACAACCTGGTTGGTTCATTTGACGTCCTAGGGGCAGTTTGGGAGTCATAATGCCTCCACATATGGCATAGGGAGAGTCCACATATACCTCCCCTCAAATTTGATGGCCCAAGTGTTGTCTGGTAATCTACTATCCTTGTTAAACTGGTATGGGGTGGCCAAGATGGCCCACTATGCTGGCTAGACAACCTATGGGCCGTTTGGGGCAGATTGCTCCCCCCTTTATAATTGGGAGAGAAGCCAAACAATCTCTCCCCTTGGCTAGCCTATCTCAATGGACTAGGGGACCTGATGACCCGCCTAGACACCTTGAGCATCCTTCTTTGCAAGCATACCTTAGACATTCTGATGGGCCTGATGGCCCTCTCAGATTGTCCAAGGAAGCATTCAAGTTTGCCGGATGATTGCAACCAACACTTGTCCTAGCTTAGTCCTTCTGGGACTGAGTCATTTTTCGTCCTTCTCTTCTTTGTCTTCAGCTGGACTCCAACTAATTCTAATTTCTCTGTTTCGCCTTCGTTTGCTCATCCACCACATTGCTACAGCCTCCTCATCCTCAAAAATGATTTTAGCCTCTCTTCCAGGTTCTTCTTGCAACACATCATTTGGTAATGAGTTGGCTAGTGTGCAACTCTTGGCACCCTTCTTAGTGTTCCTTGTTTGATTCTTCTCTTGAAATCTAAGCTTGAATTGGCACTACTTCAATCTTCCTCATTGCTCAGATTCGTAAGGAGACACTACTACTTGCTTCTTTTGTCGAGTTGCCATCATGTACTCGTCCATTTGGTAATGTTCGTTCTGGTGCGTTGGTGTTGTGAATAAGTTCATGTGGCATTTAATGGGCATCTCTCCATTTGACCTTTGCCACTCCCCTTCCTGGAAGAGTTTCATTTGCCAAAGTGGTACTTCTGGCAATTCTCTTATAGAAGTTCAACTTCCGCTACACGGTTGTCAACATTTCCCAATACTTGCTCGTTCGTCATGCTCATCCTAGAGTGTCTTCGAGACTTGTCCCTTCTCCTGAAAAACTCTTGCCAGTTGCTTATATATCCTGTTGGAGCCGCATCAATCCTTACACACATCTCTGCAATTCGCCCACTTGATCATTCAGTTCGCTTCTCTTGCGCAATTGTTGTGTTTCAACACTCATTCTCTACTATGCACGTCAATTGGCTGCCAATAGTCTCATTCCTTCAAATTTGCTTCCCTCACTTTGAGGCTTTTGCTCTGGCAAAACTTGTCCAGCATGCATCTCCACCATTTGTTACATGTTCTTGTCATCGAGTGTCCTCTGTTTGTTGAGCAACCTCCGCGTTCTTCAACATCAGAAAATTTGACATGCACGTGCAACCTCTTGCGTTTAGTGATTCCAAGCAACAACTCTTCTTGGTCCACTATCGCCTGCATGTCATCTTCTTGGCTACCGTTGGCTTTCTTCTCGCACCACCACACTAATTGCTTTGCAAGTTCGCTTTTTGCAGAGCCACTTGTGTTTTTTGCACTATTGTCCTTTATACAACTAGATTCTCCAACTTCTTGTCTCAATATTCCTTGAAAGGATCCTAAAGATTGACTTGGTGTCAGCCTGCTCGTACTTGACTCTTCACTACTTAGTTTAGGGTTGACAAGTTTTACCTGCGCCTTGACTTTGTATAGTTTCAGCTTTGAACCATTAACCATCCCAGGACATTGTGTCCCGCCTAGTATCTTCAATCTCACTATGCCGTTATCACCCTCTTCTCATCTAGCTTGATGAGTGTTGTCAGCCTCTCTAGGCTTTCCTCGTTGCCAAGATGGTTATTCACCACCACTCTTAGACTTTGCACCAAAAACTCAATTGGCACAAGCGCCTCCTGACCATACATCAACTAAAATGGTGTGATTTGTTGTTAGCTTAAAAGTCACCCATTACGTCCACAAGATCGCCAACAATTTCTCCTTCTAGTCAACATCCTCAATTCCACACATCTTGTACATTATGGAAACCAAAACCTTGTTCGTTGCCTTGACCTGCTCATTTGCCCTTTGGGTATATGGACTTGACGAGTGCAAGATTTTGAACTTCGTTGTGAACTTTTGAATGATCTTATTGATAAACTATCCTCTGCGATTGCTTGGCAACTGAGGAGGCACTTTGAACCTTGTAGTGCTCTTCATGGAGTTATCTGCTAACGCCCTTGCCTCCACCTACTTTGTCAAGTATTCAATCGTCACCACAATTTACGAGTACCTTCTTTGATTGGTCTTTAATGGCCCCACAAAACCTAGACCCCAACGTTCAAACAACTCCTATGATTGAGATGGGTGTGATGGCATGAAGTCCCTCTGCAACAACTTCCTAGCTTATTGGGATGTATTGCACATGGTCATGAATTCCTCATGATAGAGGGTGGGCCACCACAACCCTGCTAGAAGCATCTTCCTCACGGTTGCATCTGGCCCCATGTGCCCTTCTACCAATCCCTTTTGAGCCTCCTTCAATGCTACATTTGTAGACAACAGTTCTAAACCCTAGGACTGGCTGGAACATTGTGTCCATCAATTTTGAATTGTACATAGCAATTTTGGTATGTTCATGTTTTTATTTGATTGGTAAAACAGCCAATGAGATGAAGGCTGGATTGTAAACGCATATGGCATAAAAGGACAAAAACAGCCGTCATTGTAACTGTCTTGATTAAGGATGTAGACGCCTAGTTAGACGTCTAAGGGTAGACGTCCAAGTAGTTAGACGTCTAAGCAGAATTAGTTAGTAGGCGTTTAAGGCTGACGGTTGGGGCGGTTTAGGACGAAGTAGTTGGGGAAACTACTTCGCCCATCCTATTTAAACCCCCCTTTTTCAAACATTGTATCATCATCATTCTGCTATAATGCCAATGCTGTTATGTTGTTTACGTATTTTGCGTGTATGGTGATCTGGTGATTGTTCCATTGAGGGCAGGTTGTGATGCATTAATGTGTGAGTTGCAGGTTGTGTGTTCTAACTTTACCTTGCAGGTTTCCTAGACTGATGAGCCTTGAAGATTAGTTGTTGCAGCAGGGACAAATATTGTGATGTTATTGCAGGTACATGGGAAGAAGACCGCAACAGTTATAGACGTCTAGCCCTTGATGTCTGGCAGCCGTCAGACGGCTAGCCGTCTAAACCCAGAGCCCTGACGTCTAACCCTGCCAACCTGACATCTAAACTGGTGACGTCTAAATCCTGCCAACCTGACGTCTAGATTAGTGACGTCTAACCCTGCCAACCTAACGTCTAGACTGGTGACGTCTAGACCTACCCTCCTGACGTCTAGGCCTGTGACGTCTACCTGCACTGCTGGATAGTTGATCTTGTAGCCTATAAACCAGTCCATTGTCATTGCTTAAAGCCTGAAGACTGACTTGTCATCACCCCATCTCGGGAATGTACTCACCCCTGTCTACATTTGGCGTCGTTGCCTAAGTGAACTCAGAGTCTAGCGACAAGTGATAGGAAGAGTAGGTGAATGACTGATTTCAGGTCACAGAATAAGAATCAAATACTGGTAAGAAGAAGTGCACGACTGACGATCTTAAGGACACACGAGGCCACAGAGGTGTCTCACCCTGAGGTGGAGAGAGTGTGGAACATTGAAGACAAGAATAACACAAGCATTGAAACATTGTTGGTGACTGCAGAAAACGAGGAAGAACAAATAGCGGAGGAAGAGCCCATCATTGAGAACTGGACGACAACACCAGAACCAGCGAGGGAGGGGTGGCTAGAGGATACTGAAGGAGAGAACCTTGTATCAGGGCACCTACGCGGAGGTTCGTGGGGAGGAAGGCCGGAGCCACATTTGGTATATTTGCGAAGAAGGTCGCGAAGCAGAGACCAATTGGAGACGGGAAGAAGGCTATTTGAGTACAATTTTGCACCACCAACAGTAGACAGACAACCGAATCAAACGCTACAACCACCAACACCAGGAAGACAGAATACCATGGCAGCAAACCCCGCCAATAGAACAATACAACAAAAATGCCCACCTTTTTCAGGTGAAGGAAAGGAGGATCCATCGCGACATGTGGGAACTTGCATTACCATTTGGGGAGCAAATGGGGTCACACAGGACACACAATGGTTGCAATTGTTCCCAGCCACATTGCGATCCATTCAACCTGAAAAGCAAGAGGCATCAGACATTGGCGATACAACAGGAAGAGCAGCCAAATGCGCAGAGGAATGGACAAGGAGCTACTAGCGGAGGATATAGGAATAGTCACCGAGGAGGAAGACAAGGAGGCCAGAGTCGACTACAATACGACTCTGATGGTCGGCCGATTATTCAATGTCGGAATTGTCAAGAATGGGGCCATTTTGCGAAGAATTGTTCCAAACCCTAGAATGCAGGTAACAACAGTGGTAACAATACCACTCAAATGTGTAAATGGTGTGGTCCAGGAAACCACAAGGAGGCTAATTGCCCGAACAAGGCAAGTACCAGTGGAACTCAGAACATCAACCTCATCGGCATTGGAGAAGTGACAGAGGTAGACAAAGAAGTCTTGGCTGTAACAAGAGCACAGACCAAGAAAACGGAACAGTATCCAAACCCTGCCAAGGAGAAGGAACGATGGCAGGAAGCCCAAAAATTGATCGAAACAGAACTAGCAAAGGAGAAACAAGGACAACTAGTTCTGGAGAAAGTATTAAAGAGACCGGAGATCACTAAGAAGGCATCAGTAGAAGGCTTGGTAACAGAGGTGCTAAACACGAAGGTGGAGATGAAGGTAGCCAACCTATTTAGCATAGTACCTGAGTTGTATGCTACGATCGGGGAAGCCATCAAGAGGAAGGATGAAACTCGACAGGTAGCAACTATCAAGCAAGGACAATTCATCGATCCAACAATCCTGATGATTGAAGCCGGGAGGAGGCCAGCTATAGTCCAGATGGAAGTTTTGGACCATAGGCTGAATCAGGTGATTGTAGATGGAGGGTCTAGTGTGAACGTGATGCCAGAGAAGACATGGCGGATTCTGGGGCAACCCGCCTTACGGTCTCCAAATTTCAAACTATATGGCGCTGATCAATATGGCATTGAAACAATAGGCGTTTTAATGAATCAGAAAGTACGCATAGCAGAGCAGGACTTCATCTTGGATTTTGTTGTCATTGCTATGCAGAAACCCGCATATGATGCACTGCTGGGACGAGGATGGTTGAGAACAGCAAAAGTCAACCACAATTGGGAGAAAGAACGTCTATCCTTCAAACAAGGGCAGCACAAGTATATAATCAATCTGAAGAATCAAACTGTGAGTCAAGACATAGCCACTTCAGATGATTCGGGATCCTCTTCATCAGATGGTGAAACAGGATATGAACCAGATGAGGAAGGAGTGTTGCACCTTGAAAACTGCACGGAAGATGAATATGATCAGGACAAGGGTCTATTACACTGGCAGTTGGAGGACTACGAGATATTTTCTCCTCAGTGTTTTTGCATTGATGCGGGAAAGGAGATTCAAAAGGATGAGATACAAGAACCTGAAAAGGGAACTAGCAATAAAAGACAAACAACAACAGAAAAGGACAAGGAAAGAGAGAAGTGGACATTTCCCAAGAATTTTGCGGAATTCACGATGGGGGAGGCAGTCATTGAAGATAAACCAGCCCACCCCATCGCTGCACTGAAAGCAGCAAATGACCCTGAATCTATCAAATATGAAGGTCCTAAAATGATTCAGGTAAACTTGGGAGAAAATGGAGAGGAGAAGATGATCAAATGTGGAGATGATTGGGATCCAGTCCTGAAAGCAGCAACATTTAAGATTTTTCTGGACTATAAGGATGTTTTTGCTTGGACATATAAATATTTGAAGGGAGTACCACCCGAACTCTGCGTACATAAGATTCCTCTGATTGAAGGGGCGCAACTGGTGAGAAGGCGACCTTACAGAATGAATCCCAAATATGCAGCAAGGGTGAATGCCGAAATCGAAAAGATGTTGGATGCAAGCATTATATTCAAAGTTACGACAAGCGAGTGGGTCTCACCAATCGTGATCACTCTAAAACGAGAAGTAGATAAAATCCGAATCTGTGTGGATTTTAGAAGTTTGAATGTCGTAACCATAAAAGATCCCTTCCCGATCCCTTTCACAGACTCCATACTAGAAGAAGTAGCCGGCCATGAGATATACTCATTCTTGGATGGATTCTCGGGCTATAACCAGATTAGCATAGCGGAAGAAGACAAGTTGAAGACCACTTTCGTTGTGGAGAACGGAATATACGCATATAACCGCATGCCATTTGGACTATGCAATGCACCAACTACTTTTCAGAGGATCATATTGTACATTTTTGAAAAGATGTCCACAGGGAACTTCAAAGCTTTCCTAGATGATTGGTCACTATATGGGAGGACGCAAGAACATTTAAAGGCATTGGAGGAATGCATGGGTTTATGCAGGAAAGCACGAATATCATTGAATCCAAATAAATGTGTCTTATTGGTGCCATACGGAAAGCTGCTGGGGCATATAGTATGCCAAGAGGGTTTGAAACCCGACCCAGATAAGATACGGGTAATATTGCTAATGGAGGAGCCATATGATGTGAGCTCAGTCAGAACCTTTTTAGGGACAGTCGGATATTACAGGAGGTTTATCCGAAATTATGCACTAACATCTCATCCACTAGATGCGCTTACGCGTAAGGGTGTTCCATTCAAATGGACAGAGGAACACCAGGGGGCATTTGAGGGATTGAAAGGGCACTTGGTGAAAGCACCTATCCTGGTTTACCCAGACTGGGAAAAAGAATTCCACGTGCATGTGGATGCCTCAAATTTTGCCATTGGATGTGCATTGGCACAAGAAGGCCAATACGGGTTGGATCAGCCCATATACTTCGCAAGTCGGCTACTGTCAAGAGCCGAGAAGAATTACAGCACAACAGAGCGAGAAGCACTGGGAATGGTGTATGTGGTGCAGAAATATAGACACTATCTACTAGCTAACCCCTTTGCTTTCTATGTGGATCATCAGGCTCTGTTGTACTTAATCAACAAACCAACGATCTACGGACGAGTGAGTCGATGGCTCGTCACCTTGCAGGAATTCGTGTTTCGAGTGGTAGTCAGGCCAGGGAAGAAACACGTAATAGCGGATCAATTGTCAAGGATTCGCTCAGGAGAACCTGCAGAGGGAGGAATACCGGATGAATTCCCCGATGCACAGTTGTTTATGATTAATGCCATACCAGGATGGTATAAGCATATAGGGGAATATCTGTCGACAGGACAGCTGCCAGAAGAGTTAACGATAGCTGAGCGGAGAAAGGTGATTACGAAATCAGCACCCTTCACCTTGATTGCAGGATTGCTTTACAAGATGGGGGAGGACCATATATTGCGAAGATGCATAATGGAGGATGAAGTACAACAAACCCTGAAGGAGACACATGAGGGATTGGCAGGAGGACACATGGGACCAGATGCGACAGCCAAGAAAGTATTGTTGGCAGGTCTATGGTGGCCCACCCTCTTTCACGATGCAAAGAACTTTGTGGCAGCATGTGATACGTGTCAAAGAACGGGGAAACCATTGAAAAGAGACTTCATGCCATTACATCCGTCCCAGCCTCAGGAACTCTTTGAAAGATGGGGGCTGGATTTTGTAGGTCCTCTAAAAACAAGTCAAAGGAGGAGATGTCGATATATCGTAGTTGCCACAGAATATCTCACAAAATGGGTAGAAGCAAGGGCTTTACCGGACAACTCGGCAAAAAGCACGGCTCACTTTTTGTACGAACAAGTAATTACAAGGTTCGGGATACCTCTACAATTGACGAGTGATAGAGGAGGCCATTTTGTGAATGCAATTATCCAGAACTTGACGGAAGAATTCAGGATTTTTCACTCCTTGTCAAGTCCGTATTACCCCAGAGCAAATGGGCAGGCGGAGGCGACAAATAAAATCCTGGTTTCAATCATGTATAAGACATGCGGAGTAGAAGGAGCCGACTGGGAGGAACGGTTACCAGCAGTTTTATGGGCATACAAAACCACCTTCAAGCCCACCACGAATCATACACCCTTTCAACTGATGTACGGACAGGAAGCAGTGGTACCTGTTGAATTCCTTGTACCAAGCTTAAGAGTGGCAGTGGACAATCGGCTGAATGACGAAGATAGCATGAAGGAGCGATTGACAGCTTTGGTACAGTTGGATGAGAAAAGGGTAATGGCACAATGGGCTACGGAGATTTGCATAGAAGAGAAGGAAATTCTGGCACGATAAGCATCTCCGGAAGATGGATCTCAAGGTTGGTGAATTAGTATTGAAGTACAATGGGAAGAGGGAACTCAAGCCAGGGAAATTAAAGACCCTATGGCTTGGACCCTTCCAGGTAGAAGAAGTATTGGAGAATGGGGCAATAAATTGAGAAAACTAGATGGAACACTATGCCCCGAGGTAATTAATGGTTCTAAGTTGAAGGTATACAAGCCACATGCTCAGGTAAATATGATCAACCTAGAACAATCAGGAACTTCTGAAACAAGGACAGATCCAGGAATACAATCCCAGGAAACTGACGAGCAGAGTAGTGTTGTTCGAAGGGAGGAAACACATAACCTGGATTGGTTATTTGGAACCGATGGAGAAGAAGAGCAACAAGGATTGCAACAGCAGGTCCGGAATCCAAATGACAATGAGGAAGACCGACTCCAAGCTCTGACGGAAGTCGCTCTACAAGAAGTTCCAGAAGAAGAAGAAGATGAAGAAGGAGTTAGACTTCTGCAACGAATGAGATCGGAAACACAAAGGTTGCAGGAAGAATATGAAACTCTGAGACAGTACAATAATCAGCTACGGGAACAGGTGATCCAGGAGTTGGACACAACCATGCAACGAGTAAATGAAAGGCACGAAGCTCGCCTCGCGGAATGGGCGGAGTTAGAACAGGGGGAACTCAGAAGAAGTGCGACAGGAAACTCTTCAGAAGACAGTTTATTTTCCTTGGAGGAAGAACAGGAAGATGTTGTAAGCCCAAGGGAAAATAGAAGAGGAAAAGCAATAGCAACAGGTGCACATTCTAGGAGTTCTTCTTCAGCCACATTGAAAATCGTGCTAAATATAGAAGAATCCTCAAGCGCAGAGTCAGTGAACCATCAGGAGATGAGAGATTCTCCAGAAAGACCCAGGATATGGGAAGCAGGACAAAGCTCGACTGCCAAATATCAGATAAGCAGGGAGGAAATGGCAGCCATAATATGGAAGGATATCGAGACGGTACCAGAGAAACCAAAAACTGGAGGGTGGTTGGAAGAGTCAAGTAGTGACGACAACCTACCTCAGAATCCGGATATTCCATATGCCAGTCCTAACCCAGATCGTAGGAGACAAAGGGATGAAGATCGCAGTCGACAAGCAGGTGTCAGATTTATGGAAACTGCACACATAATTGAAGATGATGCTTCACTGAGCCCGCAAGACGAATACAATGGAGGATTAAATGAGGACGTTATGCCAGAATTACCACCACCTCGTGCATGGAGAACACCATATGCTGGAGCCATGAGACGTCCAACTGAACGGGAGGAGGTAGCCAGGTATCGGATGGCTGCACTTGACTTACGACAACATAGAAGGGAAGTAAGAAGATTGCAGCAACGGGTTCAAGAAACCTCAGAATGGCCAATGAACATGGCAGGAGAAGGAAATGACTCCAGTACTGATTCAGTCTTTTCAGAAGAGTACCAAGAAAACCTAACTCATTGTGCCATGCAACGACACTTTGAGGAAAGTAGATGGAGACGAAGACTGATAAGGGCCGATAGGAGACTGAGGATCTTGCACCAATTAACACCTGCACATTTACACCACCCACCGGAGACAAGAGCACAACTGATAAATGAGGCCCGTAGCAGAGACAACTTAGGTACTCTCGGAAGACCGCAAGGAATTTCGAGAGCACCTGACCAAGGGAGGAGCGTGGTTGACCTCCATCCCGGTAGCTTGAGAGGAAGAAATTCCCCTCCGGCTACCAATAGGTCGACTGGTTCTCAGTTTGGACCGCAAGGGCCATCTGAGAACTTAGTCCAAGCCAACCCATCACTACGTGCTCCTGAGAACAGACCGATAGGTCCGTCTCAGCGAGCTCGTAGGAACCGAAGACGTCGTCAGGAACGACTGAGGGACCGACCGAATCTCGGGCAGCTGGGAGTCCGACAGCCCAACATTAGAGAGATTCGATCGGAAAGAGGTCGAGGACGCGGTAACCCGGTCCGCGGAAGAAGAAATTGGGACAAAAATCCCAATTTAGCACAAAGGGATCAAGAAGAGGCAGTTGCAGGAAACGATAGAGGTCGAGGAAGAGGTTTAAGAACTAGACGACCCCACCAAAACAGGGGACATCAAAGACGGCAACAACCCATTCAACATGAACTTGATCAACAGACACAAGAAGGGGAGAGGTTTCACTACTTGGATGATTGCATAATAATCCGGCGAAATGATGGAAGAACGGAACGAATCCCACTGGTGCCCGCCCATCCAGAACGCCCAAATACGACCAAGGATTGCAGATGAATGGATGGAACAAACACGTCTGGCAGTAGAAAGAAATCAGCAAGCCACCAATAATGTTAGACGACGGGCCAGTACCTACCAGTTTAATGAGCCGGAAACACGACAGAGTCGAACAACGTGATCGGCGCATTATACCACGCGATAGATAAGACAGCAACAACAATTACGTTCGGAAACTCCCCAAGATGAAATAATCGTCGGAGACGTCAGGCGACGGAGGAAATAAATAGTGATAATGATGATGACTTCAGTAGTTTCGGAGAAAATAGCCGTCATCATCGAAGTGAGACACCAGATGCATGGGAACTGCGTATTGGCTTGGCCATACGGTTCACCCATCGACGGTAAAAGAAGACGTCACATGCAGTTTTGAGAAATAAGAAAAATAAAATAAAAATAATAAAAAGTCAAAAGAGAAAGAAAAAGACAAAATAGGGAAAAAGACAAAAAGGATACCTAGACGTCTAATTAGCCGACGTGGCGCGCATGCAAGGAGGTAGTTGCAAGGTGGCGGTTGCATAACGGTTTTAGGGTTGGAGAAGCAACTATAAAAGGAGAGGAGGCCATTCATTTGCAACATCGCTCTCATAGGCAAGGAGGAGGAGAAAGGCGAGAAGCACGCAGTAGTGAGGTGCAGCAGTAGACGGCTAGGTAGCAGCGGACGATGAGCAGAGTGAGGAGGAGTAGATGGCTAGAAAGGTGGAGAGATAGAGAGAGGAGGAAGGAGAGAAGAGAAAGGGAGATGGGAGAGCTAGAAGATGGCTAGAGAGAGGGAAGGGGAGAGAGACGGCTAGCAAACCTAAGACTAGAAACCCGATGGCTAGGAGATCCGACGGCTAGGAGACCGACGGCTAGCAAAGAGGCTAGCGAGACCGACGGCTAGAGGAGACGACTAGCAGGACCTGACGGCTAGTAGAACTTGATGGGCGGCAGACTAAACAAGGAAGACGTCTAGGGCAGAAGCCGACAGATCAGAAAAAGGAAGCATAAGGAGGAAAAGTAATGAAGATGGCACACCAAAAGTCAGGAAAAACCCTAGTCCGTAGTGAGCCCGAACCTGAATCTGTGGTAGCCAAGAGGTTACGACACCAACAGGAAATTGAAATGAAGGGACAAATCAAAAGTCCAGAAGGAGGACAGGTTCGGAACAAAAGAGAAGCAGCAGAAGTGGCGACCCGCAAAAATAAGGAGATTCATCAGAGCGGCAAGGCACCCATACCACTGGAGGAAATCACTTGGTTGTGCCCAACAGGAGTATTGCCGCCAATGGTGGGCAGAGGCACCAGCTGACCACCCAGTACGAACAAAGCTGAAAGAGGCGGGAGTGCACTTCATCCTACAGGCTCCTCATTTTGAGAGGGAATTTTTCAAGGAATACCTGCTGCAGATGGTGGAGACGTACGATGCAAGGAGGCACAACAGTATTGTGGAAATAGAGGGTACTACAATGGTAATTGATTTCTCTCCCGGAGTTTTTCAGCGTGCTTTTGGACTTCCACGAAAGGGCAAGCCGGTGTTGAATGAGAGAGTGGATCCGAAGAAGACACCAGAACTAATTATGAACGTCACCACCCTGAAGAGAGAAGAGGTGGAGGCTATGCTGAGTACCCATGGTGGAAGAGGAATAAAACAGGCACAACTTCGGAATAACGGACTGGAGGTGATTATGAATGTCATTATGGCAAGGTTGTCAGGAGAACAACGAAGTACAGACTTGCCCATATGGCTGATTCCGTATCTGCAAGGGATAGCACAGGGTATACAGTATGATTGGGCAACATATTTGTCAACACGTATACAGGCTTTCCTGATGAGAACGACAAAGAATTTTTCTATGACTTTCCATGCCATTGGGTTGCTCTTGGATGCGGCAGGAAGAGCAGGAGTCCCAATCCCGGACTTTGATCCCCCGAAAAAGTTACCAGATCTAGCACCATCTATCTGCAGATGGATGGAGGCCCAACCAGTAAGGAAGACGACGTCGGTGAAGAAGATTCGGGTCAAGCAACTTTCACACAAACCGCGTCAGGAGAAGCTGGTGGTTGCGCTAGAAGGGGAGGATAAGGGAGTAGCACAAGCTCGGGAAGAAGAAGTACAAAAATAGAAGGAGGCTCAATCTCCAGAAGAGCCCAAACGAAAGAAGAAGGGGCGATTTGATGTGCCACCCCAAACTTTCTCCCAGGAAGCACTGCAAAAGATAGCCAAGAATTTGGAGGCAGTTCGTACTCGGGAGCAACATCAGCCAGCACAGGAGGAAGTGGATTTTACCATACCTCCAAATCTTCATGATCAGACAGCCGGAACCAGTTCGGCTGAACAGTTTGGACCTAATGAGTACCTGGCGGAGGCTGAACACTTAACCCGCACAGGATCACCAGATTTGAGTGAAGTACCATTGGCGAGGCCGACTTCACTAGCGGCTACCTTGATGGGCACATTTTCAATAGATGATATGTTTGCCGCAGCAGCTAGGGAATCAGCCACCACTGGTAATCCAGAAACAAGCAGTAACCCTAGGGTAGAGGAGGGCCTACCACCACCGGTTACAGGACAGTTGACACATGGGGCAGAAAAGCCTATTTTGGAGGAAATCACAGTGTCTAGAGAGCAGCCCCCAAAGATAATAGATTTGGAAAAGATGGAGGAACAGGAAGGGCGGAACAGCCAGAGTCCAGTACAGTCTGGAGCAATAGACAGGCCACCTGTTCACCAAGCAGAAAGAGGAAAAGGAATTGCACAGGAGGAGGAACAAACAGATACTTGGTCCCAGGAATTCCTTATCCGAGTACCCAATTTTATGGACCCCTCGGATAAGATGGATGAGCAAGCGGCAGCATGCTTTGAAAAGTTGGAAAAGATCATGAATAGTTTTAGCTTGCAGTTCAATAGTGCATGTATGGGCCAATGGAAAAAGTGGCAAGGCATGGTAGAGGAGGAAATAGATCAGCTGGTTAAGTGGGCGGCACAGGGTCCGTGGCGGAAGGAGATCTCAAGCATTTATGTGAAACAACCATGGTCACTACCCACTACCTACTTGCAAACAATGGAAGGCATTGAGAAGTTGCCAGATAAGACACCAAGCCTCTATCTGCAGACAGCGCAGGTATACATCTGCGGCCACGGTAAAAATCCTCCTCAGCATTCAGTGGAACATGGCACTCAAGTGGAAGTAGTGCCAGAATTACTGCCAATATACACGCAGTTGAATTTCCTCGCACACTTGCTGACTTGGTTGGGAGAAGGGATCAAGCATCTGCACTCAACAAAACAGGCAGTGGAACAAGAAGCCACGGAAGCTTTGGAAAGGAAAGAACAACTCTTAGAAGAAGGAATGGAACGAATGGATGAAGTTAAAAAGGAACTTCGGGAGCTCGGACAGACTATGGAAGACCTGAAAACCAACCTGGAGAAAAAGGATCAGCAACTGTCTGAATCAGCAGCAGAAATATCACAACTGAAAAGTGCGAAGGAACTACTGGTCAAGCAGGCAGAATTATTTGCAGCCAACAGGAGCCAGCAGGAACGTGCTTGGGCTCAGGAAAGAGAAAACTGGAAAAAGAAACAGGCAGCCTTGAAAGAAGAACTGCGGCTGGCAAAACAGCAGAAGGGTACAACGGTTGCATCAATATCGGAACAACGGTTGAAGGACATGTTTCGAAGCAGGGAAACAGAGCTGCTATCCAGCCTGAAGCAGACTGAAGACCGAGCCAATGCCTTAGGAGTGGAATGGGCCAAGTACTTCAACTATTCTAAGAGGCTCAAGGACGAACGGGATCACTTGCGAGAACAACTCCAGGAGTACACGAAGGCATTGCAGGCTGCCAATCCACAGAGCTCAACACCCACGGATGCTGAAACTCCTGCAGCAGAACGGAGAAAGTCGCTGAGGACATCGACTTCTTCGAAGGGGAGGATAGATGTAGACAACAGTTCTAAACCCTAGGACTGGCTGGAACATTGTGTCCACCAATTTTGAATTGTACATAGCAATTTTGGTAATGTTCATGTTTGTATTTGATTGGAAAATCAGCCAATGAGAAGAAGGCTGGATTGTAAACGCATAAGGCATAAGATGACAAAAACAGCCGTCATTGTAATTGTTTTAGTTAATGCATGTAGACGCCTAGTTAGACGTCTAAGGGTAGACGTCCAAGTAGTTAGACGTCTAAGCATAATTAGTAGGCGTTTAAGGCTGACGGTTGGGGCGGTTGAGGACGAAGTAGTTGGGGAAACTACTTCGCCCCTCCTATTTAAACCCCCTTTTTCAAACATTGTATCATCATCAATCATTCTGCTATAATGCCAATGCTCTTGTGCGGATTACATATTCTGCGTGTGTGGTGATCTTGTGGTTGTTCCCTTGAGTGCAGGTTGGAATGCATTAATGTGTGAGTTGCAGGTTGTGTGTTCTAACTTTACCTTGCAGGTTTCCTAGACTGATGAGCCTTGAAGATTAGTTGCTGCAGCAGGGACAAATATTGTGATGTTATTGCAGGTACATGGGAAGAAGACCGCAGCAGTTATAGATGTCTAGCCCTTGACATCTGGCAGCCGTCAAACGGCTAGCCATTTAAACCCAGAGCCCTGACGTCTAACCCTGCCAACCTGACGTCTAAACTGGTGACGTCTAAACCCTGCCAACCTGATGTCTAGACTGGTGACGTCTAACCCTGCCAACCTGACGTCTAGACTGGTGACGTCTAGACCTACCCTCCTGACGTCTAATTCTGGACGTCTACCTGCACTGCTGGATAGTTGATCTTGTAGCCTATAAACCAGTCCATTGTTCATTGCTTAAAGCCTGAAGACTGACTTGTCATCACCCCATCCCGGGAATGTACTCACCCCTGTCTACAACATTCACTTGTTCGTCCATCATGCACCTTCGCAAAATCCTGTTTGGTCCAATTTTGTACAACAATTCAACAATTATTTGGAACAATGCTGATTTGATGATTATCTTTTTCTTTTCTACTATCGTCAACTCCTTCAACAACTCTCATCAAAAAGTATTCTCCCATATGCTTGTATCATGATGACAGTGCAGTGATTGAAAATAAGTGAACGTTTGGAAATTCATCCGAGATTCCTCTCTGCAGGTTCTCTCGAGTAAATCCTTTACAACTGATGGCTATCATGTGTTTCTTTCTTGGTTTGCTACCACCTAAAACACGAACTTCTATAATGTAACAAGCCACCCGCTAACTCGTTCGTGAATGGTTGACGTGTTGATCAGCTACGACAACGCCTAATGATCAACGTAGAAAGCAAAAGGGTTTGCGAGCAAATAATGCCTGAATTTCTGCATTGCATACACCATCATTAGTGCTTCTTGCTCCGTTGTTCTGTAATTTTTCTCCACCTTGGACAACAACCGACTTGAAAAATATATGGGTGGATCTAGCCCATACCATCCTCCTTGCACAAGTCCGTGTCCAATTGCAAAATTGGACGCATCTATTTGGACGTGTAAATCCTCCCAATTTGGAAACACTAGAATAGGTGTGCAAACCAACTTCAACTACAACTCCTTTAAGGCCTTTTGTTGCTCCTTCGTCCACCTGAAGGGAACACCTTTGCATGTCAACTTGTCTAGCGGGTGCGACGTTTGTGCAAACTTCTTTATGAAATGTTGATAGTACCCAACATGCCCCAAAAATGACTTCAACAAGCTAACGTCATACGACTCCTCCATGTTCATCATGACGTGAAGCTTGTTGGTGTCAGTATTCAGTCCCTTCTTGCACACCACATGACCCAACAACTTTCTATATGGAACCGACAATTTGCACTTCAAGTTTAAGGACAATTGAGCATTCATGCATAACCACATGCACTCCTCCATTGCCTTCAGATGCTCATCCTTTTTCTTGTACAATGACTAGTCATCAAGGAACACTTTGAACTTGTAAAAATTTGCTCATAGATGTATAAAATGATCCTTTGGAATGTGACAAGGGCATTGCACAAACCGAAGGGCATTCGTTTATATGCATATATGCCATTCTCAACAATGAACGTGGTCTTCAAACGACCCTCATCAGTACTGATTTGATTATAGCCCAAAATCCATATAGAAATGAATAGATTTTGTTCCTTGCTACCTCCTCTAGGATTGAATCGATAAACGTGATTGGAAAGGGATCCTTGATTGTCACTGCATTCAAACTCTGAAAATTCACACTGATGCGGTTCCAATTGATCTCCTTCATGCTGATAATTATGGGTGACACCCATTCACTAGCTGTTACCCTAAAGATTATACTTGCATCCAACATTTCTTCAATTTCCTCGTCAACTAAGGCTGCGAAATGGTTTCATATTGTACAACCTTCTTACAGGTTGCGTGCCTTTAATCAATGGAATCTGATGCACAAACAACTTTGGTGGAATCCCTTGCAAGTCCTTGAATGCCCATGCAAAGACCTTGTATTGCATGAAAATTTTAAAAGCTGGGTCCCATTCGTCCTTGCAATTGATCATTTTCTCTTCTTCCCCTTTGCCAAGGTTCATTTGCACCATCTTTGGTCCCTCATACTTTATGGTATCAAGTTCTTTCGTTGTTCTCGCCACATGAAAAGAATGTATCAACTTTTCATCAATTTGTTGATCGTTGACACTATATTCCGCATAGTTTGGTGGAAAGGATATCTTCTCTTCCTCCTCGACTTGTATGGCCAATTTCAAACTTTGAATGCTTTCATTGATTTCGTACACACTACGAAGTCCATCATCTTGGTTTTCATCTTTCATGCGAATACACATGCAACTTGGTTGGAAAACTTCAGTCTTTTATCTACCAATGGAGTAGTCCATTGTTTGAGTACCATTTGTTCTTTGTGCACTCTTCTAACTCCAGACACGTCATTCGTTTGATCCCCATCCGCTTGTTCGATTTTCTTCATTTGATGACAAGTTTCCAAATTTGTTAGACGTCAACTCCTTACTAATAGATCGGTTCTTCACAAATTGATCACATATTGTGCTGGCCCTTCTTAAATGTCAAGCGGTCCTCTAGTTGTGGTTTATATTTGTTATGCATAACCACCCATGTCCCAACAATGCATTGTAGGGTGGTTTTTGCATGGCAATGACTATCATTTGATTGGTGATTTTCGCTTTTTGCGCAGTCAAGACATCTTTCATCTCGATGCCATACTAATCTGTGCCATACAGTCTGAAATTGTGAGACCACAAAAATGGTGCCCCCAAGTCTTTCCACGTCTTTTAAGGCAACATGTTCACACTCGAACCCTCGTCCATGATAACTTGCGTCAGCTTGTGATTGAGCAACTCTGTGAATCAGTGTTGGTTTCTTCCTGGCATCAATCATCAACACTATTGGGTCAATGTATTGATCCTCCTCAATCTTCCTCACTTCTAGTTGGCACTGTAGCTCAACTATCTTCTTCATTTGCATCACTTCTCCAATTGTCACGTAAAGCTCTGGTATTGCACAAAGTAAATTGGACCTTTTTACTGCAACATTTGTGTCCAACACTTATGCGGCCAACTGTTTAGCTGACATCTCCTCTTCTTCGATGATAATGGGTTCTTTCATTCTCTTCTCATTGCTTGTCTTTCTTATTTATTCTAACAACTACACATGTGCCTCCTACCATTTTTCCTTGGAAGGGTTGGGGTACTGCTCCATTTTCTTTGCTTGTTCCCAAGTCATCGCCAACATGTTTCTCGGTGTTGCTCTGCTGGTCCAATTGAGGCTCTTTAATGTCAATAAAATTGACATTTTGCAAGTTACTGGTACTTGCTTTCTTTGGACAATTAGCCTCCTTTTGGTTGCCAGGTTTGCACGATCTACACATCATTGCTATGTTGTTCCCACTTCCTTCGTTCGTGCGTTCTTGCAAATTTTGTGCGAAGTTCCCCACTTGACATTTTCTTTGGATGATTGGCCTTCTGTTAGAGTTGTATTGTAGCCTTCCTTCACCGCCGCTTCCAGTGGTCTAGTTCCTCGATTGCAATTGTCATCTTCCTTGGCTTCTAATATCCGCCATTGGTTGCTCCTTGTTAGCTTTTCGAAGTGCTTGGTTTCACCTCTTTTTGCTTCTTCACCATGATTGTTTGGTGCCTCTTACTTTGCAAATTGAACGGACAATCTACAATTGCATGCCCTGCAATTTCACAAATGCTACAATATGCTTTGTTTGAATAGTTCACATTTGATTGCCCTTTGAACTTGTAGTCCGAACACCAAATATCCTTCTTTTATTTCTTCTTTTCCTTCACATCATTGATCATCCTTTCTAGGTCCTTTCGCATTGCCTGGATTGTTGCGTTGAGGTTGTCCGTATCACTGTTAGAGTCATCGTCTTGGTCACGACTCATGCTTCCGTTGCATGTTGTTGTTGTCTTCATCTCACTCTCTAGGAATGCTTCCTAGTATGTGGTTGGCGGAACCACTTTCATATTCTTATATCTCAACAACAATACATCCAAGAACCATCGTTTTTGCAACCTGTTAGTAGGTTTCACCTCCATTTTGCCAATCAACTGTTTTAGACGATAGTTGTAGAATTTAATGTTTTGATCTTTCTTTTGCATCGTCAAATATATTTCGCCAATTATATCCTTGTCATGATGAAGTAGTTGGAACTCCTTGTTGAATTTATTCTTGAGACTTGCACAATTTGCGCAGGGTTCTCATTTCAAGCGCTAATCAATTTTGATGCCGCACAATGTTGTTGGGAACAGTCGCAACCATGCATCCTTGTTAGTTACTCCATTCGCCTTCCATATCATTTCACATGTACTGATATGGCATTGGGGATCCTCCTTCTTGTCTCTTGTGAACTTTGGGCACATTTGCTTGCCCGCTACTATTGCAACCATATTTGCCATTGGTGGTGGTTGTTTTTTTGTCTCCTTTTCACTCAATGAACCTTTTGTTGACTATTGGTTGTCTTCAAACAAACGTCGACCGCTTCCTAGTGCACTTACACTTAGTGATCTCCTTCATGAACAAATGAGTGTCACTTCTAGTCTTTTGAGCACACTCCCCCGCAGTTGCCTTTGTGCTTGACTCTTGTCCTCCGCACCTCTAGGCACTCTTCTTTGCACTTGTGTTGGAGTCATTAGTTTCTCTGCCTCCTCCTGTACACACTCCAAGTTGGCGCTTCCTTCACCACTTGCGCAAGCGTTCTTGTTGGCCCAATCTTCATCTACACGTTGCACCTTTACTTGTGTGTCGTCATCCATCGTAAAAAATGCCTTCCACCTTCCACTTGGATCTTCATCTAAACTTCCCTCCTCCTGAGGGTTCCATGCATGTTCGACTTCCAGTGCACGCATCTCCTCTCTAGCAAGTTGCATAGCGCTTTGATAGTTTGCACACCGCCAACTTCACCATCATGCAATTCCTCGCCATCATGTAACTTGCCATCACGTTAACTTGTTGTCATGTGCTTCTTCGCTGCTGTCATGCAACTCTCCAATGTCGTCAGGTGACTCATCGCTACCGGCAACTCCTCTCTGCGCGTTACGTGTTTATAATTTCTTCATCTGTGTGGTCATTGGTTCGAACTTCAGACGGTTACGATGCCAAATGTAGCACAGCAGTGGTATTCCGCAATTGAAGGGACACAGAATAATGAATGACAGATAAAATCAGGAACACAACATTTCACATCGACCGGAATTAATATTCAGATCTGGAAATGAAATAAACTACAGCAAGTATCTAGAAAATATACTCAGACAACTATGCACAATTATCTACAACAGAAATAAATAATGGAAATATGCTCAGGCAGCCATGTACATTCATGTATAACAGCAACAGATTAGTTCACAAGCACATGCACGACACAACCATAAGTTTTTGAAACAACAATCGCTGAATGAATGTCAGGCAACCATATACATTCATGTGTAACAGCAACCATGTACATTCATGTATAACAGCAAGAGATTAGTTCACAGGCACATGCACGACACAACCATAAGCTTTTGAAACAACAATGGCTGAATGAAAGTCTTTTGATTATCTTCAGGTCTGCACATACATGTATCTCTCCAAATGCATATGATTTGAATTTGTGAGGGGGTCTATTTATACAATTCCCTATGAAGGGGGAGGTAGTTGCAACCTTAACTTCCTCCAACTAACTACCCCGACACATCATTACATGACTTCTTGAATTACGTGTACATTCGATTACCCGAACATTGAATTACAAGTACATACTAATTACACGTATGCCACTTCGTCAAACACTTTGCACATGTGTTATAAAACAACTAAAAATTACAAAACTATATATACAAACAAAATTGTAGTTGTATACTTGACTCCGTCAGTCTTGAGGTGGCGCCACGTCAGAACTGGCTCCTACATGCACTTGTCAAATCATGTCATCAGCATGCTTTTCCACCTAGTGCCACAAGAAGATATTTAGAAACTTTTAGGGTGATTCAGTAAAATTGCCTTCTTGTAATTGCTAGAAGTTGAACAATTTCCAGTTGCAGATTATTCTTGTAAATGTATTGTAGAATTCTGTATATAGCATTGTGTTCAACATAGATAGCTCTCTCTTGGAATTGTCTGTGTCTTCCTCTTAATTCAGCCTAGGAGCAACTTTAGATTTTTAGTGAGGATTAGGAATGTATGTATGATTCATTGCTTCAAAGATTTTAGCGTCAAAGAATTCCCATTGAAGGATGGCAACCCAATACTTGCAACCTATAGCCTATGTTTGGTGCTGTTGCCACTTTTGCTGTTCCAATACATTGTATTCTAATGTTCATTTACATTTACATTATCTGTAAATAAAACTTCTGATTTATTTACATACCTTTTGGTTTTCCTACGTTTATCCTGGTCAACATCTCTTGTTATTTCTCTTTTCCATGTAAAACCTCAATTTTTGAGAAGGTATCTGTGTTAGAAAATATATCAAAATTATGTGCAAGCAGAAAACACAATAACACAGAAAAAATCAGTAACACAGATTTTACGTGGAAAACCTGCAATGTGCAGGAAAAACCACGGGGCAATGGCAGCTTGATCTTTTATTGATTTCAGCAAAATTACATTCAATCAACATTTACATGCAAGGGGTCATTCCCTTTTATAGAAAAACAAAAACTGTTCGTTTCCTTTCCGAAAAAGGAAAACTCCAAAAAACTGTTCGCTTCCTCTTCCAAAAAACTGTTCGCTTCCTCTTCCAAAAACTGTTCTTCCGAAAACTGTTCGCTTCCAGAAAACTGTTCGCTGCCTCTCACAATGTACGAACGCCCAAAAGCATTATGGATGTACGGACGCCAGAAAATTCGGGTCGGGGGCAGAGCCCCCGAGCATTATGGATGTACGAACGCCCAAAAATATGGTTGTACGAACGCCAAAAAATTCGGGTCGGGGGCAGAGCACCCGACCCACCGGGCAAGGGGGACCGGCTCAGTTCCCCCCTGCGACCTTCCTTGGCGCGCCCGGCGCATACGAACAGCACGTGGGGATGATACTGTAACTGCAACACCATACACCTTGCTGCTTAAGAACATTGGAGATCTGGATATTGACTTCACCTCCTAACAATCTGTGCCTTTTTCTGCTGCAAAAATCTCTAAAGCGTAACTATAGAGTCAACATATAGAGTCTATCTTGGCTTCCAACATTACGGATCATTAGTCAACATATAGAGTCTATCTTGGCTTCCAACATTACGGATCATCCTTATCACTACATTAGCGATGGACTTACCTACTTCCTAGGTCATCTTTATGTTCCATTTAGCAAACCTTGTCAACATCTTGGCTGGGAGGCAGAGTACTCCAAGGTAGCCTGACAACATAATTCAAGCACTCTTGTTAAGTTTTTGCTAATATGTTGAATGCTGGCTTTTGGCAATTTTGTTAGGTCAACTTCTAGAGGTTGTATCTTTGCAACCTTGCTCAAGATAAGATTGTTCAAGTGTATTGGAAATTTTAGGACATGTAGAATGTAATAAGGGGATATTAGATATATTTTGGAGATGTATTATCCCAAATATTCAGTCTAGAAGGTTCAAAATTCACAAAATACAATTTTGACCTAGATTCAGGTTCAACAATATTTCGCTCCAAATTGTCATGTGAATGACCATCTGGTTCAATAGCCTTCCCTTGAGGAGGAATGACCTAATTATGTTTTGGATCAAATGTGGGAACTTCCTCTCTATTTGATTCCTAGTGAATATTTTCCTTGAGGGATGAATTGCTTTGTTTTGAACATCTAATAGAAGTATTCTCTAATGATGGACTTCTTCAGTCTTTGTATCCACCAGCTAATTTGTTTTCATTGGAGTGGTGCAATCAGTATTCAAATCTGGAAGATACAGTTGGTTTGTTGCATCCAATATGCCTAGTGGATGTAAGAAATGTGGTTAAAGAAGCTCCATCTTGAAGATAACGTGCAACCTAGGGTAGGGCAGGAGATTGAGCTTGAAGGTGTTCTTGCCCACTTAGTGATTTTCTAAGGCTGGTAATCGTGTGGTATTTCTGTTGGTCCCATTGAGTACTTCCTAATGAACATGGACCCACACCTTGTCACCATCTGATGCAATTGTTTGCGACAACTCAAAATGAACCCACACATACTCAAAACAACCTTCCGCAATCAATTTGGTTGAGATGTTTTTATATTGTGTTATGATTGCCATTTTTGAGAATTGGTCTACCACCATGTAGACACAATCATGGCTACATTTGCTAATGGGAAGTCTTGACTGAAGTGGATGACAACTGATTTCCAAAGCTTGTTGGGCATATGCAGTGGAGCGTACAAGCCGTATTTTTTTGTTTGCAGTGTTGGTGATGGTATGTTTAATGCATTATTTGATGAACTTGGAGACACTATTATGAATCTTTGACTAATATAGTCGATATACGGACAATCTTGGAAACAGTTTGCCACCTAATTGTAGTGTGATTGGCAAATCATTTTTTTGTTTCTCACTTGATGGTATTCAAAGATTTCCTAGTTGACATAGAAGTCCATATTGTAGATGGTAGTAAAATATCTGCTTACCTGCAATGAATGCCTAATACATGTCTTCAAAGTCAGTGTCACTCTGGTGTGATATTGGCCAGGTGGCAGACTTGTTGTCACAAGGGTCAAGGATGGAAGTCAATGTTCCATTAAGGGGTTGACTCAAGCAATCATTAACAGTTTGCATTACCCTTTTTATGCTTGGTAGATTGGGGGAATTATTGTAAATAACTGTAGCAGTCTACTACCAGCATGCTCTAAACAAGAGTTCATTGCGCAAGTAAAAGGATGGGGTAAAAACAGATGTTGAATAAACTCTGACCTGAACAATGTCTCACTCTAAGGCATAACAGCACCTCACTCTTATAAGACAGTGCTCCATACTGAGTCAGGACAACGCCTTGCGATGAGGCAGAACAATGGCTTGCTATGAGGAAGAACAATGCCCTGTTCTAAGGCATAAAAGTGTCCTGCTCCTTTAAGATAATATCATGTGCTGAGTCAAAACAATGCCTTGCTCTAAGGAAGTGTTGGTTACGAATCCGCCATGAGGAAAGGATTTTGTTGTTATTGCGCCCTAGACCCGCAAACCAACAGTGAAAGGCCGGAAGGAAGGAATGCCTTCCGTGCCAATCTCCGGAGAAGGCCGGCCTCCTGTGGGGTTTTATGGTTTAAGATGAGAGTGCAAGAAAGAGATAAAAATGCGGAAAGAATTTACAGATGTGATTGGAGTTGGGTGGGGGGAACTAACAGTACAGCAACACATCAATCACCACTACTTATTGCATCATAAATACAAAGCATAACCAGGAACTGCAAAATCTAAGTATACTTTTTATATAAAGAAGTGTACGCACAACTACAATGGCTCCCTAACAAACATTCCCTACAAGGAACTAACAGAGACGGCAACGCATCAATCACCACTACGGACAGCAACATGAATGCAAAAAGTAACCAAGAAATGTCAGATCCAAGTATGTGTGTTATGCAGAGAATTTGTACGCACAGCTACAATGGTCCCCTAACAGACATTCCCTCCAAGGAACTAACAGTACGACAACGCATCAATCACCACTACGGACAGCAACATAAACATAACACACATACTGAAGGAACTGCTACCTAATTTATTCTATGTATCCTCTGATCAATAAAGTCCAGGAGTACTTGGCCATCAAATGCTGGAGTTCAGAGTTCAGCACAACAGCGAGCCATGACACAAGAAATATGACAAAAGAGAGGCAGCATACAAAATAAATGCAGTAGAACAGAGCCCAGTATATACTTTATATTAAGAAGCAGAAGCACAGCTACAATGGTTCCCTAACAGACATTCCCCTTCCACCACTTTACAATGAAAACGTGGTGGCTATTTATAGCCCAAAGTCCCCCCCGTTACATTAATGGGCACAAAGTCCCAGACAAACATTAGTTGACAAAAGCAGCCGCGGAACTGCTGATGCTGACTTTGTCTGGCCGGATCGTACTCTCGACATGGTCTCCCTAAAGGTTGAACAGCTACGTGGCAACGCGCTAGGTAGAACTTCACATTGATAGGAATGTGGGTAGCTGAGGCAAGTGGAAACTCACATCAGCCTTAAATGAGGCAGCTGGCATAAGTAGTGCGGCCCATGCTTGTCCTTTTGCTCGGCATGTCTTGGCTCGGATCCCAAAGTTGGACACTTGTCGGATGATAATGCTTGACACGTGTCTGCCTTGAAAGGCACTCTATCCAACTTCGCCCGGGATTAGAGCGCAATCGGGTAGCACAGGTGAAAAACAGTGCAATCGGGTTGGCCTATTTCCCTACCGCGCACCGGTCAAAGGGCGCAGTCCGACTTCGCTGCGAAGTCGGGTTGCGCACCGGCACTTGCTAATTCTCATCGCCGTTCGGACTTCGCACGGACAAGGGAGCGCAGTCCGACTTCGCAGCGAAGTCGGGTTGTGCTCCAACACTTAGTCAATTTCTCCGCCGACTGTTTCCAAGTGCGCTCAGGAAGAAGGGCGCAGTCGGACTTCGCACCAAAAACGGGCGCAGTCGGACTTCGCACAAAACGGCGCAGTCGGACTTCGCACCAAAAACTGGGCGCAGTCGGACTTTGCACAAAAAACTGGGTTTCCTGGTTCTGCTTCCCGGGCCATAACTTTTGATCCGCTAACCCGATTGCCTATTATAATATATCGTCGGAAAGCTTGCGAGAAGATCTGCAATGATAAAATATCCAGGGCTCATTTCGTCCATTTTATCGCCCCCGTTTATGGCCCGCGAAAACCCGAACACCTCAGCATGCTCTTTGCTGCTTGAAACCTCCAGACTTAGGCCAAAATTTATCAAAAGATTTAATGTGGCAAAATTGCCAACATTCCTAGCGGCTCGCGGGGCATTGAGCTCGCCTCGATGTGAGGACCCAGGCCTTTATCCATTGGGCAACAGAGTCACCCTCGTTGTCCTCTTGATATCCACTGCCAACAGCAACCTCTTGGAACACTTGGCACCCACGACCCTCTTGGAATATTGAAAAGAAAACACTGCACAACCTAAACTAAGAAAAACAACTAAAACTTTGAATACTAGCCGACTTATTTATACAAAATTTGGCAGCATTATTGGCATGCCGCCAACACAAATCTAGATTTGGTTGCCTATCCGGTGAACCTGCAGTGTCCGGACCAGATCTGATTGTACTTCAGATGATCTTTGAAGTCCGGTTGGCATCCCAAAGTTTGCCAGTGTCGCGAACATGGTGCAACGTGGCGGATTGTCATTCATGCCGGCACCCGTACAATTGATGAACGATGTGGCAAGGAGATTTTTCAGACGGGAGCCCTCTTCGGGTACCGGTTGCGGTGATGGTTGGAGCCAACACCACCACGGTGGAGACTGTAGGTGAACATTCATTTCTCCGCTTGTGAGGTCAAGGCTGCTCACCAAACCTTGATTCCTCCGGGTGTCTTCTATTAGCTTAAAAAAGGGCGTCTGCGATCAAGGAATCTGGATCTTCAACTCAGTCAGAGTCGCCAAGTGATTTTGCCAGATGAAGGCAAGCCAAAGATTCACCAACTCGGGCTTCCTTAAAATATGGAGACTGATCGTCTCACCTCACGGATTCGTCTATGCGATCTTGGTAATCAGCCAGCCTGACGCGCTCGCCTGGAGCGTTGGTATTAATTTCGTAAAGTCAGGCTGGTTTCCCGGGTTCCTCGCTCGCCACCTTCTCGTTTGCACGAAGGCGTTAGGACCGGTCTTTTGGACTCAGAGAATATGAACGTGCAGAGTCGCCAGGTGCTCTGATTTTGAACAGCAATGAAGCGAGCACCAGTGCTTCGATTCTGTTTGGGGGTGAGAAACTTCCTTGTCCCACCGAGTATTCGGAAAGAAACTGTCAGCCCGAGTGAGGACGAGCTTGAGATCTTCCAAATGTGGGACAAAGGGTCCCACCGGGCGTGCCAAAAACTGTTGGTTACGAATCCGCCATGAGGAAAGGATTTTGTTGTTATTGCGCCCTAGACCCGCAAACCAACATTGAAAGGCCGGAAGGAAGGAATGCCTTCCGTGCCAATCTCCGGAGAAGGCCGACCTCTTGTGGGGTTTTATGGTTTAAGATGAGAGTGCAGGAAAGAGATAAAAATGCGGAAAGAATTTACAGATGTGATTGGAGTTGGGTGGGGGGAACTAACAGTACAGCAACACATCAATCACCACTACTTATTGCATCATAAATACAAAGCATAACCTGAAACTGCAAAATCTAATTATACTTTTTATATAAAGAAGTGTACGCACAACTACAATGGCTCCCTAACAGACATTCCCTACAAGGAACTAACAGTACGGTAGCGCATCAATCACCACTACGGACAGCAACATGAATGCAAAAAGTAACCAAGAAATGTCAGATCCAAGTATGTATGTTATGCAGAGAATTTGTACGCACAACTACAATGGTCCCCTAACAGACATTCCCTCCAAGGAACTAACAAAGACGACAACGCATCAATCACCACTACGGACAACAACATAAACATAACACACATACTGAAGGAACTGCTACCTAATTTATTCTATGTATCCTCTGATTAATAAAGTCCAGGAGTACTTGGCCATCAAACGCTGGAGTTCAGAGTTCAACACAACAGCGAGCCATGACACAAGAAATATGACAAAAGAGAGGCAAAGATAAAAAATAAAAGCAGTAGAACAGAGCCAGGTATATACTTTATATTAAGAAGCAGAAGCACAGCTACAATGGTTCCCTAACAGACATTCCCCTTCCACCACTTTACAATGAAAACGTGGTGGCTATTTATAGCCCAAAGTCCCCCCCGTTACATTAATGGGCACAAAGTCCCAGTCAAACATTAGCTGACAAAAGCAGCCGCGGAATTGCTGATGCTGACTTCTGTCGGGCTGGACTGTACTCTCGGCATGGTCTCCCTAAAGGTTGAACAGCTACGTGGCAGCGCGCTAGGTAGAACTTCACATTGACAGGAATGCGGGTAGCTGAGGCAGGTGGAAACTCACATCAGCCTTAAATGAGGCAACTGGCATAAGTAGTGCGGCCCATGCTTGTCCTTTTGCTTGGCATGTCTTGGCTCGGATCCCAAAGTTGGACACTTGTCGGATGATAATGCTTGACACGTGTCCGCCTTGAAAGGCAGTCTATCCAACTTCGCCCGGGATTAGAGCGCAATCGGGTAGCACAGTGAAAAACAGCGCAGTCGGGTTGGCCTATTTCCCCATCACAGCACCGGGTCAAAGGGCGCGATCCGACTTCGCTGCGAGTCGGGTTGCGCACCGGCACTTGCTGATTCTCACCGCCGTTCGGACTTCGCACGGACAAGGGAGCGCAGTCCGACTTCGCCGCGAAGTCGGGTTGCGCTCCAACACTTAGTCAATTTCTCTCGCGCATCGTTTCCAAGTGCGCTCAGGAAGAAGGGCGCAGTTGGACTTCGCACCAAAAACTGGGCGCAGTCGGACTTCGCACAAAAACAGGGCGCAGTCGGACTTCGCACCAAAAACAGGGCGCAGTCGGACTTCGCACCAAAACTGGGCGCAGTCGGACTTCGCACAAAAACTGGGTTTCCTGGTTCTGCTTCCCGTGGCCATAACTTTTGATCCGCTAACCCGATCGCCTATTATAATATATCGTCGGAAAGCTTGCGAGAAGATCTGCAATGATAAAATATCCAGGGCTCATTTCGTCCATTTTATCGCCCCCGTTTATGGCCCGCGAAAACCCGAACACCTCAAAGATGCTCTTTGCCGCTTGAAAGCTCCAGACTTAGGCCAAAATTTATAAAAAGATTTAATGTGGCAAAATTGCCAACAGGAAGAATGACACCCCTCTCTTCTGGAACAACGCCTTGCTCTAAGGAAGAATGACACCCCCCTCTTCTGAAACAATGCCTTGCTCTAAGCCAGAACAACACCCCGCTCTAAGGCATAACAACACCCCGCTCTTCTGGGACGATGCCTTGCTTTGAGTCAATCAGGGACAATGCCCTGCTCAGATGGCATAACAACCCCTCGTTTTCTGGGACAACTATTTGCTTTGAGGCAGAACAATGCCCCACTCTTCTGGGAAAATGCCTCCCTCTGACCCAAGACAACGTTTAGCTCCAAGTAAGAACGATGTCATGCTCTGATGCGATATTGCGATCTGCTCCCTCACTTCAAGATGATGGCGACATTTTTGCCTTCTAGTGCCAAGTTATGTAACTAGGGGTTAAAATATTTTACTGCAGTTAGAAGTAGAGCAGGCTAGACTTTCTTATAAATAAGAGCTGTATGCTCATTATAAGGGTCCTTTGTACAGGTAATGAGAAATTGAGTATGGCGTTCATGGATTAACTGTGTTATGCAACCTCTTCATTCATGGTTGTTCAATGTTAGTGGCTCTGCTCTTTCACTTCCTGTGAGCCCTTTTTCTTGTTTACTGCAGGTATTTAAGATCTGATTCATTGAATGTATTTGACCATCGCTTGAGATTGTCATTGGATCATGCTAATTGCACCACGGTTTGACTTTATTTTTTTATGCATTTTACTTTTTTTCTCGCACCTTTTTCCCACAAGAGTATATTAGATTTGCTTTATTTTAGTCAGATTAGCGGGGAATTGGCTCGAATCTGGAGGTTGAGAAGAGTAATTCCTTCGCATCCATTTGTTGAACTGCAGTTTTGTGCGTGCAATTGTACCTACAATTTCGTGAACATGGACTATTTTTCATGGCAATCATTTTGGAATTTAGGCATTCCAATGATTTATGATCAGTTTTGCTTGATTTAGGATTCTTGGACAATGGCATAGAGTCCTTCCTCATCAACAATGTTGTCCAAGCATTGGAAATTTGGATCCCTTGCATATCAAAATAAGGCATTTCCAAGTTAGCATACTATTTATGTCAACATATAGAGTCAAGAGCTTGCCACCCATTCTCTAAATGCTCCTTCCATGTTTTTCTGAAAATAAGTATGTTATCAAAGTAGATAACCATGAAGGAATTGATAAGTGGTTTCAAGGTATTACTCATAATACTCACTTTATGTTGTGGGTGCATTGATCAAGGCAAATGGCACTAAAAACTGCTCAAACAATCATTCCTTGGACTTGAATGAGGTTTTTAATTTTTAGGGCATCAATTGTATCGATTGTCATTTGGTGGTATTCTAAGTTGAGGGGTATTCTAAGTTGAGGTTGATCTTAGAGAACTATTTGGTGCCTCTAAGCTAGTCAAATAGGTGATTGGTATAGGGAAACAGGTGCCTGTTGCATAGAGATTTAGTTCAAGGCATAAGAGACAATATAGAGTCATGCCCCATACATCTTCCTTGATAGCACAATTAGGCTTCTGCAGGGTGATGTGCTGGGATGTATTTGACCCTTTTGTATCAATTCTTGTATTTGGTGCTTTATTTCTTTATTTTGTATGACAATTCATTGTTATAAAGTGCTATTTGAAAAAGGAATCCCTAGAATCAGGTTTGTCGAATGCTTCCCCTGGTAATGTAATGATATCCTCCATTTCTTTTTGTTGTGAATATGTCTTTCTATTCTGTCATCAATTGATCCATGTGCCTCTGGTGCATCTTCCGAGCACTTGCAGCAGTTTGTCCAGTAGCAATGATTTTTCAATCTTTATGGGGCATGACATCTCACAAACTTTTTGGTGTAACCAATTGGCTTCATGCATTGCTTGGTAGTGATAAAAAAAACCATCATGGAGTTGATCTCCCAACATGATGATGATGTTGTAGGGCCTTGATTGGCAGTATATTAGGAATAATGGCCGACTGAAGAGGACAGCCAACGTCTAATGGTGCTACATCACATGGCTACATCCTATGTCACCAGAGCTGAATTTTATGGATGAAATTCAAGAATTATAATTTTTGATGGAGACTTGAATGAATTTGTTGAAATTCAGGACATAAATGTGCATGATCCAGAGTCCCACATAAAATCCTAGTTTTTTTCGTTTAAATGTCTTCCTGCAACTTCCACACCTAGACATATACACATAATCATAAAGCTTGAAATTGGGGAATTTATCAAACATTTCCAATAATACTCTTATGAAATTATAAATTTATATTCATTTTTCTCCTATGTTGAATATCTTTTGAATTTCAACCTTTCTGACTTCAAACTCGAACTCAAACATTGTGACCCCGGCTACATCTATAACTGGTTTTATTACACATGAGAGATGACATTATTGGCTGACATGTTTTTTGCGGCCTTGATTCAACCAAATAATTGGATAAGGCTGTCGATGGGGTGTTATTGGCAAGTTTGTGTGTTTGACAGGATATGCCAAAATCAGATTCTTTTGCCTACTGTTATCTTCAATGAAACGTAGAGGATCGACTTGTATCCACATTTGTGAGTACTTTTCTTCTTGTACCCCTGACGGTAATGCCTTTGTTGTGGCAATTGTAACTCTGGATTCTGTTTCTACAATCCGTCTTCCCTTATCTGATGCAGGTGATGATGTTGTTGTTGGCATCAAGTGTTGCAGCTTGGCCAGCAATGATTTGTTAGTACAGCATGATTTATTTGAGTGTCATTTTCTCTTGTGAACATTGGATCACTTGTCAATGTCATTTTATAGTTTCTTGTCTAAGTCTTCTTGGAAGGAGGTTTTGACGAATGTTTCTGTTATTTTAAGTCTTCTCCTTGCTGCTTATTGTCACAATTAGTACACTCTTGTCATTCGTAGGTTATAACTTATTGCTTGGTGTCCTTATTATGTTATAACTTATTGCTTGGAGTGACTTCTTCTTGCCTTTGCATTTAAGATTTTCATAAATTTTGACTGCACAACGGTAGGCCTCTCCGTATGACTTAACCTTCAAGAATTCTAGTTCAGTTTTATTTTACAATTGTAAACTGTTGTGATATTTGTTTCAACATCACAAATGTAGAGCTTTGCAGGTAGAGCATGGACTGCATTGGTGTAATCCTTCATGGATCAATCTTGTTCCTAGCTAGGTGTTGGAATAGGCTTACACAAATAGGAATCCTCTGATAACAGTCACAGTAGTTGTCCCAGATTCTTAGTAAAAGGCCTTTTTGTAAACATTCTTTAATTTAAGATTCTATATTTTATTCAGATAAAGATTACAAGGAGACAAATATAGATGTATTTTGCTATTGCTGCTTTACTTTGTGCTATTCATTGGTGTTAATTTGATCTAGTTCATGAACTCATTGAACAAATTTTTCTTAAAGTACTTCTTAGACCTTTGTGGGTCTATGCCTGATCTTTAGTGAGATGCAGATCCTAAGATAATAACTGATTTGTTATCATTGCAGAACATAAAAGAATAGTTCATGAAGAAATTAAGAAAGCTGCAGAGCGTGATCGGTCATCCATCAAATTCTCTGAGTTGTCAGAACTAGGCTTGATGGAAATTGCAAGGAAAAGGGTATGCTTCTCCAAATTTCTTAAAGGTGTGATGCATAGCAGGTTTTTTCACACTCATATGAGGGCCTCATAGGTAATTTTAAGTAGCATAAACTTGTGGAGCATATCAGTGATGCAATAGCCAAAATACCAAGTTTGTTTAACGTTCATGTCATTTGAATTCCAGATCAAAAGCTAGGGGTTTCTTTCTCCTATTTTAAGGGCATATGAATTCAATCGGATGTAGGTGAACAATGTCTATTTCACTGGAAAACTTGCATTTGTGGACAGTGGTTAGAAAAGATTTAAAATGGCTTGATCAACCAATGAATCACACATATCATTGTCATTGGCTAGGGGAGTCCAGGCCATGGGACAAGTGTTGTACTGTTTTGCTCAATGGCAAAAATAATAAAGACAAGGACATGGTTTTGTATTTAGTTTGCTGAATTACAATATATATATATATATATATATATATATATATATATATATATATATATTTTTTTTTTTTTTGACTTTTTAAAATTGGAGTAGCATTATTACTTGAACCAAGAGGTCATGTTAGGTGGGCCCATATTTGAAGCATAATTTACAGCTATCTCAGTTCCTGAGGGTGGGACACAGATGGTGTCATGAAATGTCCCACAAAATCCCCTCATACCCGATGTATTCCATAGTCTCTTATATGAATTGACACCTCGTGCAAATATGAAAACATACATAATAACATCATATGGAGAGGAAATTTACTACAAGCTATGACTCTTCGAGAAACTCCATGTGAAATGTGTCTGGAAGCTAGCAAACCTAGTCCTATTAAAAATGTGTAGAAATATTAAGCTAATCAAGCATTTTTTCCATGGTTATTTTAATTCCTGAGAATCGGACACAGATGCTGTCTCAAACCATTGAACAAAAATCTCTCATACACGATATATTCCGAAGTCCCTCGTACAATTTAATAAGTTGCTATATGCCCATTGTGAAAATGTTGATAGTACAAATTATGAGAATGACATTCAAAATTTAGAGATTTGTCTTCCAAATCCATTTTCACATTTAACCACCTTGGTCACAAAGATTTGCATATTATTTCAGAAAGTGTTAGGCAACCTTTACTACCTAGGAACAAATATTCATGCCTGGTACAGCAATATTTCATATGAATATAAGTGGCAGAATTATGAACCTAGTGGAGCTATGTTTTCTGATACTTAATAAACAAAAAGAGGGAATATTTATACAGAAAGATGAAAACTTGTTATCCAGAAACTTCCTGATATAATCATATGCCATCTTGGAGTTTAGCAATTCTTTCACAAGGGAGGTATTTTAAGATTAGAGGACATATTTAATAATAAAATAACTAGTCAAAGCGAACTGTTACCTCCACCCATCACGAAAACATTTGTAATCTATGACAGCTATATCTTGTCATCCAGCTTGAGGTTTAGAGTAAAGTTGCAAGTGGAGATAGATCCCCCAATTGAACCATATCTGCTTTATCGTATTCTTTTGCAGCACATCTATTTTGTTTTGTTTGTGTGAATTTATCTTCATGGTGTGAATATGCACGTACCCCGAAATCAGTGAGCACAATGTTTACACAAAGGGGCATTATGACCAAGGAACGTTTCAAATTGTTGTGGATGGGTATCTTTAATACAAAAATCGAAACCATTATAATGATGATAACTGCTTTAGAAAGTTTTCAAATGATCAGAACTAAAATAACATATCACCTTTAAATTGAACCAAAACACCAAACATAAACAAACATAGAGATACCAACGTTGTCACTTAACCAATTTGCTGAGTTTCTCACAAGTGACAATACACAAAAAATCAGTGATGGAAGAGACACCTATGGTGCAATTGAATTTCAAGCCTTCAAAACCTTTTAAGTCTGATATGCATATTTTGGAGAAGTCATTTTCATGTAAAAGCCATGGTAAGTCAAGGAGAGACAAGGTCTAGAACCTTGGCTCTCATACCATGGAATAGAATGAACTGACATATATGCATAAGTAGGCTGCCGTCTAACATGAAACCTGGATAAAACCAATGATGTAAAACTAGACACATGAAATGGAAATGAAGAAGCACTATGTTGTATGTTATGATCTGTCTTCAACAGACAATGATTACGACATCTCGGGTACATATAACCTTCTGATGACAACTTAGTGTACGTATGTCTAAGCCAGCATGATGGAAAACTAGTGACCACTTGGTCAAAATCATACATGCCAAGTTGGCCACACAGCAGAACAATATTACGTCTAATATATTCTTTATTTTAATAGCAAAATCCTTGATGGAATCCTATTTAAAATCTTGTCAATATTTTTTTTTGAGAATTTGTTAACCTTGCATTCAAATTTGTAATACTGAAAATAATAGAGATCTTGACATTCAAAAGCCTCTGTGGAATCCTTTTTTAAATCTTGTAAATACGCTTTTTCAGGCCTTTATTAACTGTACAGTAATTGCATTTGCAGTAACCATAATTAGATGCAACATCAGGCATGCAACCTTCATATTGTTGTGTTATTTATACATTCTTATCTTCGTTACCTTGAATTTTAATATATGAAGCATTTTTTAGTTCACGAGTCATGTATTTGATATGTATGGCCGAGGAATGTGTTATATACTGTTCCCTCTGGATAACTGTACACAGTAACAAAATAAATAATGACAATATTTGTCTATGATGATACCTCTGCACAAATTGCATAATTAAAATCATCAAAACCTAATAGATTTAGGATATGTAGAGAATGTGCAGATGTAGGCCATCCTGATGTTCATCTGTCAAGGTATTTAGTCTCCAACAAAAACCAACTTGTCTCTCCTGCATAACCTAAAACATCATATGCTAAAACAATGATACAATAGATAGCAGTTATTTAAAAAAATGTCAAATTACATGTCCTCTGGAGAGATTTTGAACATCCTACTCCAAAGATAATTTACATGTCTTTCAAATTTTAGGAACAATCTGTCATGTTATGTACTACAGACATACAGAGGGAGAGAACTGAGGATTAAATACAAAATAATACCAGTCAGAACAGTAATATGGTTTGTACCATAGGTTTTATGTCAGATTCAATTTTGGTCAGGAACATGCACATACATATATGTGCATTCATATTTCAATAAGAGATAATTGTATACACATGCTTTCAGTAGTTCCATAAAATTATAAGTAGAATAAGTCAAGTGTTTATCAAGCAATCCAGATTTCAAAGTTTGTGTCCAGATTGTCCTCTCACATGTTTGGAAGTACTTGTATATTTAATTTTGTATCAACATCAATTGCTGTCGGTTGAGTTACATTTTTTAACTATTTTGATTTTCAATAAATTGGCAAAATGGTTTAAATTTTATCTAACTTCTTGTTACTTGTATAACAATGCAGGTTCGTAACAGTTTAACATGTATGATTAGCGAGCCGTGCTCATGTTGTGATGGCAATGGACGGGTTGAAGCATTCCATACAATATTTTCAAAGATAGAGCATGCAATTCTTCGATTTCTTGTGAGATATATAACTTGTAAAACTTTTTTGGGGGATTTTATTGGGTAGGATGTCATTCCAAGGTTGTGTCAAGTGTTCTTGTATATGTTGATTTTATTGTCTATCTTAAATAAAATGCTAAAAAGGAGTGAAAGGGAAGAATCAACTATAAAGCATAAAGAATCTTTTCACAGATCAGAAGCTGTCTGGAAACCTGTTCTAGGCTTTGTATTATGATCAAAGCTTGATGTACACTGTTCGTACCAGCCAAAGCTAGGTCATAATCCTTATTCATGTACACACAGCATTCCCATTCTATGCTCAAGAATATCTGGATTTTTCTTGCTGGACATCTAACATTAAAAGAAACACAAACTGATATAAATCTTTCTAAATTTAGCAATTTTATGGATCATATTTTATCCTAATAGGATCTTGGCTATTTAGGCAAGGAAAGAAAGAGAAAAAAATGGTGTTGTGTGTGAATTAGTTTCTTGTGAGATATATAACTTTTAAAATTTTTATTGGGGATTTTATTGGGCAGGATGTCATTCCAAAGTTGTGTCAAGTGTTCTTGTATATGTAGATTTTATTGTCCATATTAAATAAAATCCTAAAAAGGAGTGAAAGGCAAGGATCAATTATAAAGCATAAAGAATTCATTCACAGATCAGAAGCTGTATGGAAACCTGTTCTAGGCTTTGTATTATGATCTAAGCTTTATGTACGCTGTTAATACTAACCAAAGCTAGGTCATAATCCTTATTCACATGCACACAGCATTCCCATTTTGTGCTCAAGAATATCTGGATTTTTCCTGGTGGACATATCTAACATGAAATTCTGCGCTCAAGAAGCTTTGTATTCATCCTGTTCTTTCATCATGGTCTCTTGGATTCAAGAGCTTGACATGATGACAAGGACACCAAGATGTGGGGGAGCCCATGGTATTTCTAGAGGCAAAGGGTGGTTTTTGAATGAAGGTTCCCCCTGATTTGACATGTGGAGGCTGCAAAATCTGTACCAGGACAATATGGCAAGGTATGGGGGACCAATCTCTCAGAGAATTTTAAAGTTTATTTTGTTAGCAAAACACTTTAACACTCACAGGATAATAATATCTAGGACCATAAATCAACTCAATAACATGTATATATATTGAACTCCCAATAATGAACAATAAACACACTGAAAGCTTTATTGAAACTACTAAAGCAATGCATAAATGCAATGCTTCCTCGAGTTACATATTACATGGATTTGTCTTCAATATATACATACATGAGACTCTTCATATTACATGACTCTTGACCTTTGCTCTCCTCAAACTCACGAGAGAACCAACTCTTCATATTTCCCTTTTACATAATAAATCTTACATATTACATAAAGACAAAGTCTCTCATGATTGCTCATAACTCCCTACTTCTAAACTTGACACATCATTCACGTAACTCACTCTTACTAACATGACACCTCACACACATAACTCCACACTTATATACATGACACATACTCATACTTAAGAACTTGACACATACTATAGACTCAAATATCAAACACACTCCCTAATCTAAATATTTACAAAGGTACCAAATAATATAATACCTCCAGCACCCCCTCGTATTACATTATTTGGTATGAAGGTCTTTTGCCTTAATGTTCTTTGGCTCTACTAAATTTATGCAACCTCCACTTGGTTTGTCCAATATGAATTGTTTGTCTGCCTGTGAGTCAATACATCTAGATCTTTGCCTTACGATCATCAATACTTCCGGGTCGCCTTTAGGTATCTGCCTTTGGGCCTCCTCTGGATCATCATTGGAATAGTCATAAGGCCATCACCTCTGTAAAATCAACATTGCAGGTGCTATCACTGTAGGTCATCTTCCAAGCTATGCTTGGGTCATAATCATTTGTTTCATACTTTTCCATGGTAAGACTCACATTATTCTTTACACTCAACAAACTTTGATTTTTTATCATACTTGGTTTCCTCCTATAGAAACCATACAACATTCCTTTCATCTTATCCCATTCATACATACTTATCCATCCACATATTGACAAGATTTTTTAGAATGATTATGTCCTCCACAAATTTCATAACAATGGAGATCCCAACATTTCTCTATCTTATGTCCATATCTACCACAATGGTTACACCTATTCCCTATTACAAAATTGCTTTTACCATTCCCTGATTCATTATTACCTGTTTGCCCTTCTTTATTACTGGTTTTTTCAATCCTTGTGTCAAATTTAATGTCGTTGTTTCCTATCACAAATTAGTCCCTGATTCATTATTGCTTGTCTGTCCTATATATCCAAGACCTTCACATTTTGGTCATATTTCTGGTACAATTGGCTCTTTCATACCTTGCCCATGTTTTCCAAGACAAGGAGATACTGGGCAAAAATAAACCCGGTTGTTCTATGAGTCAAAAAGGAAAAGAAGAGCCAGTTCTGGGGAAAGTAAAGGTGGCAAATTATTGGGATTATGACTCTAGAGAATGTTCCACTGAACATGCGTTTGTTGCTTGTCAAAAGGCTCTTTGGAGATCGTCGCCTTGCAAAGATTTGGGCATAGAGCCTAGAGCTGTTATCATGGCAGCTGGAGGTGTTTCCTTAGACTTGTGGAAGGGGTCATTTGCAACGATGTCTCCAAAGTCACTGGATTGAGATACTTTATCTCTCATATGTTCCAGGTTCTTCAATTTTTGTTGTAATCAAAGCTTCAGATGCTTTTTGAAAGTTTTATGTTGATCTATTGCAATATGTCACATAGAATAAGGATTAGATGATCTGGTATAGATGATGGCATAGTCAATGGGCATGTGTAATACTGTTGCTTTGCTCTCTGAGTGTTGTAACTTGATATTTTTGTTTTTTACATTTATATATCATGGAGTTGAAGCCCCTTTGTTTCCCCATTACTTTTTATCAAATTGGAAAAACAATAAAAAATGAAATTTAAAAAATAAAAATTAAAGTAGTTTCAAGAATTGAAAAAATTTAAGAGAAGTGTAACCCAAAAGGGGAAACCCTAGACAGATCGGTATATGAAAAGCTAAGTGATACAAATTACTATTGTAGCTATGTAAAATACAAAAGTAAAAGCTGAGGCAAGAACCACAAAATACAAAGTGAAATCTTTGAGGTCATTTATGTGTGTGCGTGCACTAGTGTTCTCACTTGGAGAGATCTACAATAATAGAAATATTGAATGCACATGCACACTTGATGTTTGATTGCATTTGCAATGGCAAATGTAGAGAGAGACTTTTTTCATAGACTTTGACTATTATTATTCCTTTACCTACATGGTTCGGTTTCGTCAGGTTCTCCCCTGTATGTCTTCTCTCCCCCATGTTTCCGATCGTTCTGCTTCCTTGGTCCAAGGTATTTGGGAGGCTGCTTTGGACTCGTACCCTCACACTATTTGCCCCCCCCACCCTCGTCCCCTTGGTCATTGCCCCATGAAAATCTGGTACGATGAGGAATATAATTCTGCCCATCGAAGCTTGAAATATGCCATTCGGAATCCTTCCCAGCCCTATGCCATCTCTCACAAAGATTACAGGATGCTTCTTAGAAAGAAGAATCGTCTCTTCCTCCCTCGGCATAGACTTGATCTTATTCACTCCCTTCAGCAACCTCCTAAATCCTTCTGGCGCCTTATCCTCCCCCGTGATCGGATTACTCATGGGATCAATCTCTTCTCTTGGACCAATCACGCCTCTTCCCTGTATACCATCCCAAATCAACCTCCTATTCATCGTTCTCTCCCCCCTTCCTCATGCCACCTCTTTTCTACTGGGCTTGTCAGATAGGCTATTAGAAAACTTTGTATGAGCAAAGCAACAGATTTGGATGGGCTACAGGCATAATTCCTGAAGCATGGCATTGATCCTCTTGTTGGGCCCCTCACTGATCTCTTTAATCTCTTTGTTTGCTCTAGTTTTCCTGACTCGTGGACTCAATATATTGTTCACCCCATCCATAAGGTAGGTGATTCCTATGAACCTAATAATTACAGGACTATTATGATTGGGCATTTCTTTGCCAAGCTCTATGCCACAACATTGGACGTGCTTCTCTCTCATCGATTTGACATGTGGAGGCTGCAAAATCTGTACCAGGACAATATGGCAAGGTATGGGGGACCAATCTCTCAGAGAATTTTAAAGTTTATTTTGTTAGCAAAACACTTTAACACTCATAGGATAATAATATCTAGGATCATAAATCAACTCAATAACATGTATATATATCAAACTCCCAATAATGAACAATAAACACACTGAAAGCTTTATTGAAACTACTAAAGCAATGCATAAATGCAATGCTTCCTCAAGTTACATATTACATGGATTTGTCTTCAATATATACATACATGAGACTCTTCATATTACATGACTCTTAACCTTTGCTCTCCTCAAACTCACGAGAGAACCAACTCTTCATATTTCCCTTTTACATAATAAATCTTACATATTACATAAAGACAAAGTCTCTCATGATTGCTCATAACTCCCTACTTCTAAACTTGACACATCATTCATATAACTCACACTTACTAACATGACACCTCACACACATAACTCCACACTTATTTACATGACACATACTCACATTTAAGAACTTGACACATACTATAGACTCAAATATCAAACACACTCCCTAATCTAAATATTTACAAAGGTACCAAATAATATAATACCTCCAACACCCCCTCGTATTACATTATTTGGTATGAAGGTCTTTTGCCTTAATGTTCTTTGGCTCTACTAAATTTATGCAACCTCCACTTGGTTTGTCCAATATGAATTGTTTGTCTGCTTGTGAGTCAATACATCTAGATCTTTGCCTTACGATCATCAATACTTCCGGGTCGCCTTTAGGTATCTGCCTTTGGGCCTCCTCTGGATCATCATTGGAATAGTCATAAGGCCATCACCTCTGTAAAATCAACATTGCAGGTGCTATCACTGTAGGTCATCTTCCAAGCTATGCTTGGGTCATAATCATTTGTTTCATACTTTTCCATGGTAAGACTCACATTATTCTTTACACTCAACAAACTTTGATTTTTTATCATACTTGGTTTCCTCTTACAGAAACCATACAACATTCCTTTCATCTTATCCCATTCATACATACTTATCCATCCACATATTGACAAGATTTTTTAGAATGATTATGTCCTCCACAAATTTCATAACAATGGAGATCCCAACATTTCTCTATCTTATGTCCATATCTACCACAATGGTTACACCTATTCCCTATTACAAAATTGCTTTTACCATTCCCTGATTCATTATTACCTGTTTGCCCTTCTTTATTACTGGTTTTTTCAATCCTTGTGTCAAATTTAATGTCGTTGTTTCCTATCACAAATTAGTCCCTGATTCATTATTGCTTGTCTGTCCTATATATCCAAAACCTTCACATTTTGGTCTTATTTCTAGTACAATTGGCTCTTTCATACCTTGTCCATGTTTTCCCAAACCCGTGTCTTTGTATCCCATTTTATTTAACAATTTTGAACCAATCCCTTTAGTATGCCTTTCAAAATAACCAAATTCATCATTACACTGATCCTTATCAATATCAACACAACTTAGAGCATCACTATTCTTGTCATCATTTGAATCTTTGTCACTATCATTGTCAATTATGACAATAAAAGCACTTTTTGTACAATCATGAACTATATTCAAATCTTTCGTGCTACACTATATCTTTTCTTTTAGTGTGACAACATGCATTTACTATCATAAGTTCCAAGTCACTATTTGATTCCTCAACTTGCTTTTGATGTTGTGGTTCTAGGATTTCTAGTGCCATACACATTTTCCTTATATTATTTGTAGATATTATTGCACCTTCTTTGAAGTATCCTTCATTAGCTTTCTTTAGGATCGATTGCAAACAAGATCTTAGTTTTATGAATTCTTCATTACTTGATGACATAAAGGTTTGATTTGCCATAAGAGTCCTATGTGTATATTCTGATTTTGTTTCACTTTGTGCAATAAACCCTTGTTGATTATTCTTTTGTTGATATTGATATTGTGATTGATTTCTTTGATTTCCTTGAGGAGGTATTTGGTCTTGATTCCTCCTATTCAATGCATTATACTTACAAAATTTTGTACTATGTCCTTCTCTTTCACAAATATGACAATACCACTTTCTTTTTTGATTTTGTGATGAAGATGAAGTGAAAGAACCTTTTGTTGATATAAGGGCATTGTTAGATGACTCATCTCTTAATTGATTTTCAAGTTCATATTGCTAAAGAATATTTACTAATTCCTCAAATGACACCTTTCTATTTGATACTTGAAGAGATGTGACCAATATTTTGAATGATTCAGGAAGTGCTCTAAGTACAACTAAAACTAGAAGCCTATCTTCAACCTTTTCTCCTATGTTCTATGTTTTCTCCATCATGAACTTTTAGTGAATACAGCTGTGATTGCAAGTGTAAAATAGTAGCTTCATTTTTTCCTTCAAATATTGTGCATAACTTTTCCCAAGCGGTTTTTGAAGTTTCAGCCTCACTTATATGTGCTTGAATTTCATCTGATATGGCAAATATTATTAGCCTAAGTGCCTTTGCATCTTCATTTTTAAATTTTTGTCCTCCAATTTTATCTTTTGGAATGGTTTTCTCTCCATTTACTACCCAAAGTTTCTCAACAATAAGTATTGATTTTATCTTATTTTTCCATGGAGTAAAATTAGGTCCTTTTAGTAGTTGAGATTTTAAAAGAAAGATCTTTGTATTTGCCATATGTTTTCAAATTAGTTTCCTTTGTTGTTGACAACCTTATTACTCCCAAAATAAAAAACCTAAAAAAAACTTTCACTTTTCTTTTAATCTTCTTCTAATCTCATTCTGCAACCATTAATTTAATCTGCCTCTGCCTTAATAATCTGATTCCGTTAATAATTTCGAATAATTAATTACTTATAACCGCTACCAATAATTCTTCTCCATTACTTTTCTTAAATCAAATAATTTAAAAGTTGATATAAATACCTTTGCATAAGATTTGGTAGAAGGCAGTAGTGAACAAAAATGGATGGCTGATTCCAGTTTAATCGCTACTTCAATAGACAGCTGTCTGGAAGGACTTTCCCAAAAGAGGAGTCATAAGCATTGACGAATACGGATTTCATCTGTTATATAACCTTAGACCTTATGTTAATATATCTGACTATAATTCCCTTGCATGACATAGTCTGGCTGCAGTAGAATTTCACAGCCTCTTCATGCATCGACCTCCCCTTAATGTTTCTCCACAAATTATTCTTCCCCTCCCCCTCCCCCTCGCCCTCGCCCTCGCCCTCGTCCTCGTCCTCGTCCCCCTGGTGATTGCCCCATGAACATCTGGTATGATGAGGAATGTAAGTCTGGCCATCGAAGGTTGAAATATGCCATTCGAAATCCTTCCCAGCCCCATGCCATTTCTCACAAAGACTATAGGATGCTTCTTTGAAAGAAGAAGCGTCTCTTCCTCTCTCGGCATCGACTTGATCTTATCCACTCCCTTCAGCAATCTCCTAAATCCTTTCGGCGCCTTATCCTCCCCCGTGATCGGATTACTCATGGGATCGATCTTTCCTCTTGGACCATCCATGCCTCTTCCCTTTATACCATCCCAAATCAGCCTCGTATTTCTGTTCCCTTCCCCCCTCTTCATGCCACCTCTTTTCTACTGGTCTTGTCAGGCAGGCTATCTGGAAACTCTGTACAAGCAAAGCAGAATATTTGGATGGGTTACAGGCAGAATTTTTGAAGCATGGTATTGACCCTCTTGTTGGGCCCCTTGCTGATCTCTTTAATCTTTCTATCCATTCTAGGTTTCTTGAGTCCTGGACTCAGCATATCATTCACCCCATTCATAAGGTAGGTGATCCCCATGAACCCAATAACTATAGGACTATCATGATTGGGCATATCTTTGCCAAGCTCTATGCCACAACATTGGATGTGCTTCTCTCTCGAAGGTTGGAGGAGGGGGTTTTAGGGCTCTTGGCCAAGCTGGTTTTCGGCAAGATCATCATACCACAAATCACATTCTAGTCCTCAGAGCTATTATTGAGGAGGCGCGTTCCAGGTCCTCGAAGGTTTATTGTTGCTTTGTAGACTTCAAGAAAGCTTTCGACACGGTGCCTCGACATTTACTTCTTGAGAGGCTTCAATCAATTGGCATCTCTGGGCAGCTTTTGACAGCGGTTACACGGTTATATGAGACTGTGAAAGGTCGGTTTCGCTCCCCTCAAGGGCTTTCAGCCAATATTCTTAGCACCATAGGAGTGAAACAGGGATGCCCCATTTCGCCGACACTTTTTGGGATCTTTATCGACGAGCTTGAGACTTTTATCAGGGAGAACGCTCACCCAGAGGATGGTTGCCTTCTTCACCATGTGTTGGTTTCTATTCTCCTCTTTGCTGATGATGTTGTTCTTTTGGCCTCATCCCTTGAGGGGCTTCAGCGTCATCTGGACACACTTGCCGCTTTTTGTGACTCGAGACAGTTGACGGTGAATCTTTTTAAGACCAAGGTTATGGTATTCAATACTACCAAAGAGGCTCTATCCCATCTCCACTTCCTTTTCCAGGGCCAGGAGGTCGAAATCACCACCTCTTATGTGTATTTGGGGGTTCTTTTCACTGGTCCCACTTTTGGTATAAAACCCGCCGCCCAGGTCCGAGTGTGTAAGGGGTATGCAGCTCTGTCTTTGCTAGAGAGGAATTGCTTCAAAGGACATTTTTAGGATATACCTGTGAAGATGAGGATCTTTGACGCTTTGGTCAAGCCAACTATTACTTATGGGTCAGTGGTTTGGGGCCCTAGTCTTGGCCCGACTGAGTGGTTACGGGTTGAACGAGTGCAGACACTCTTTCTTCGACGATTCATTCGTTGCAAGGGAACAGTCCCTCGTTCTATTATTCTGGCAGAGTTTGGGGCTTCTCCTCTCCAGCTTGAGATTATCTTCCTGATTATCGGTTATCTTCACAAGATCCGTACTTTCGGAGATACCCCTGAGGGTTGCAAGCGGTACCCTTACCTCGCCCTTCGCTCCTCGATGGAACTCTCTCCGAGTTCTCGAGGAGGCCGGAGGAGCTGGTATTTTCAGGTTTCTACTCTCCTGGCCAGCATTCAGATACAGATAGACAGGCTGCCCCCTTATTCTTTGGGGGTTCTCCCCCCCTCTTGGCTTACTAAGGAGAAGATGCTCCACGAGATTCGGAAGGATGTTAGTCTCCAGTACACCAAATGCACATGGATCTCTCCTGTTGCCCCTCTTTCCCCCAAGTTGTCTTTCTACCATGAGCACTTCTTACAGATACAAGAGGGCAGAATAGTTCCTCCACAATACCTTCAACAACACACAATGCATAGTCTTCGGATCACTATTGGGCAACTCAGGGTGTGTTCTCACCAACTCCGGATTGAGTCAGATCACCATCTTCCGATGGAGGAGCGGATTTGCTTGTTTTGCTCCTTGGGTGAAGTTGAGACCCTGCATCACTTAATTTTTTGTTGTCCCATTTATTATGAGATCCGGGGTAGGTTCCATTGCCTTTTCAGGGACAACTCTCGATGTGTTTCTACCTTCTTCAGATACCCGGACCAGCGTTGTCTCGCACTCTTTCTTAGGGAGATAACTCGGCTTCGACGACATAAAAGTTCTCCAAATGGATCTCACCCTCCTCAACATCGGCTCATCACAACATACTTCACCAACTCCGACGGACCAGGTGACTTCGATCGAAAACGCCCCACACCATCCAATTTGAACAGAAGCAGGGTCACTAGACAGCGCACCAACAGTTTGTCAGGGTTCCGAACTAGCAATGGGCAGAGACATATCATGGAATTCTTCAGCTTCGGTACTTCGGCCTCGACTGTTAGGAGAGATTAATTTTTGGGGGATTCTCGGAGCTTGCCCCTCCTGGTCTGCTCCCTTCCCCCTCCTTCTCTCTCTCCGTTCTTCTTGGCATGCACTTCTCTCTGTTGGACTGCAGCCCTCCCCCCTTTGCTCTCCCTTTTATTTTCTTTTCCCTTTCTCTTTGGCCCGTTTGTCAGGTTTGACCCTGTATTTTTCTTAGTTCTTTTCTTTGTCGGGCTTTTTCGCCTGCTAGCTGGTAGTCATTATTGTACTTCTTATAGTCCCTTGGGTCTTATTTTGGCCCACCACAGACATTAATAATATTTCATTTCATTTCATTTCTCCTTCATGCTTCCATTCCAAAAAAAAACTGTCATAAATTATTCAGCCATAAATGTATAGATTATTCTGCTTCAAAGGACAGGTCTGTGTGCACAATTGCCCGTTTTATCATCCAAGCAAAAAATAGAAATCGCTTTGAAATATACCAACTCAGGAAAAACAAAACACTTGCAGAATTTTACAACAAAATATTGCTCAAAACCTAAGTTGCAGAAAACTGGAAAATACAGCAGAAATAACAGCAAAATATTTTGATTTTTTTATTTATATTTGCCGCAACAGAAATAGACTAAGAAACCCTTACAAATCTGATATGCACTTGTCAAACACAAAACTGCCTCCAAAACTGCAATAACAACCTCTCCAAGGTTGGACGTTCACTTCCTGGAGCAATATTTGGCCAATGAATCACTTCCCAGGCTGAGCGCTCCACCTAGGGTTCCAAACCCTCTCAAATATGATGCCAAAAACAGTCTTTGAAACCTCTGATCTCAACAATGGATGCACACATGCAAACCCTGAATGGATTTGCCTCTTCAATGGGTAGATAGCCCTAGGGTTTTACCCCTTCAAGCCTCCAATGGATCTCTCCAAAGGGAACCCCAATAATCTCTTGCAGCAGAATGCAAGAGCCCAAAAGAGCAAAGCTCTCCCAAATTCCAAATTCTCCAAATTCACAATCCCCACAAATGAAACCCTAAAGTCCCTTTTATTCTCAAACCCTAAAGTGAGATTAAGTCCCAGCCTTAGATTTAACCATGGAGGGCTGAGATTAGATCTCAATCTCATAAGATCCAATGGCTATGATATAATCTCATGTTGAGATCACTTAAAGTCACTTAAGTTATATTGGACCCCACACAACAAAGAAATAAAAGAAATAATAATAATAATAACTTTCGAAACGTCACTTTGTCAAATGCCTATAATATAGCTTTGTTTTTGACACAAAAACCCTCCTAATACCATAATTAACTCTACTAACCCATATACCAACATTCAAACTTGTCAAAACACACTTATTAACCCCTATAACTCCTATTTTAACCACAAAATATGACAAAATACTCTCAATGACGCCCAAACACACTTAAGACACAAAAGACAATATTTACAATGCTGGAATTATTTTGGGACATTACACGCTTCCAGCATGGGAGCCACTATGATACATTGTAAAAAAAAATGTTATTTTTTAAAACATGAGAATGAACAATAGGTATATTCATTTGTGCTTCGAGAGAAAAAAAAAACGTTTGCTTCCAGGAAGGAAAGACAATGAAATGATGAAACATCTATGCCTAGAGAAGATAATACGCTCTGTGAGATTTGTAGGGTTTCGAATGATGAAGGAAATCACAGTGAAGGAATAGCTTTTACCGCTTACTGAGATGTGGTAATAGAGAGCTTACAATGACACCAACACAAGAAAAAAACATAGAACGCCAATATCGAAGTGCAAGGAAAAATCGATTAGACTCAGTTTTTCCAAAGCCATCTTTGTGAGATAAGAGAGAGAAAAAACTTAAGCACAATATAAATTCTTGGGAAGCAAAAAAGGAAAAACGCCTCGTCTCCTCACCGCAGCGTAATCCACTATCCATTTCTCTTCAATACAACTCAATTATCTCTTTCCTTCTATGTTACGCCTCCAATCTTGCAATCGTCCTTTCCTGTGGCTATGTCACTTAATATGGCTACTTCTAAGCACACTCAAGATGGTGGCTCTTATACCACTGTTAGCAAAATATTGTAGTACTCACAGGATAATAATCTCTAGGATCATAAATCAACTCAATAACATGTATATAAATTTAAATCCCAATAATGAACAATAAACGCATTGAAAGCTTTATTGAAAATACTAAAGCAATGCATAAATGCAAAGCTTCCTTGAGTTACCTATTACATGGCTTTGTCTTCAATATAAACATACATGAGACTCTTCATATTACATGACTCTTGATATTTGCTCTCCTCAAACTCACAGGAGAACCAACTCTTCATATTTCCCTTTTACATAATAAATCTCACATATTACATAAAGACAAAGTCTCTCATGATTGCTCATAACTCCCTACTAAACTAGACACATCACTCACTTAAATCACTCTTACTAACATTACACCTCACACACATAACTCCACACTTATATACATGACATGCTCATACTTAAGAACTTGACACATACTATAGACTCAAATATCAAACACACTCCCTAATCTAAATATTTACAAAGGTACCAAATAATTTAATACCTCCAACATATCTTCAGTATTCAAGACAAGGAAAACTGCATCCAGTTTGTGCTCTAGAAAGTAAATTGTAAGGAGATGCTAGGTAGAGAAAGGACTTCTAATTTTCTTCATGCAAGTTCCGAATCCAATCTTAAAACTATTATAATTTATGTAGCAGTGAGAAAATGGAGTGGGGAGTGCCAAGGATTAGTGGCAGTGCTATTTACTAATTTGGTATTTTGAGGGTGTTGCAGCTATGGAATCTAGTCATGAAATCCTTAGAAATATATCTAATAAGTCCATGAATCTCGATGATGTTGAGTTTCTGTAGAAATCTTTGCACAAACTGTTTAACCATGTTACTTCACTTAGCTTAAAGTGTTATCTGTATATCTCAAGACTACATAGCTTAATGCCCTCCTTCCTGTCCAAGACAAGGAGATACTGGGCAAAAATAAGCCTGGTTGTTCTATGAGTCAAAAAGGAAAAGAAGAGCCAGTTATGGGGAAAGTAAAGGTGGCAAATTATTGGGATTATGACTAGAGATTGGTCCACTGAACATGCATTTGTTGCTTGTCAAAAGGCTCTTTGGAGATCGTCGCCTTGCAAAGATTTGGGCATAGAGCCTAGAGCTGTTATCATGGCAGCTGGAGGTGTTTCCTTGGACTTATGGAAGGGGTCATTTGCAACGATGTCTCCAAAGTCACTGGATTGAGATACTTTGTCTCTCATATGTTCCAGGTTCTTCAATTTTTGTTGTAATCAAAGCTTAAGATGCTTTTTGAAATTTTTATGTTGATCTATTGCAATATGTCACATAGAATAAGGATTAGATGATTTGGTATAGATGATGGCATAGTAAATTTGCATGCGTAATACTGTTGCTTTGCTCTCTGAGTGGTGTAACTTGGTCTTATTGTTTTTTACATTTATATATCATGGAGTTGAAGCCCCTTTGTTTCCCCATTACTTTTTATCAAATTGAAAAACAATAAAAAATGAAATTTAAAAAATAAAAATAAAAATAGTTTCAAGAATTGAAAAAATTTAAGAGAAGTGTAACCCAAAAGGGGAAATCCTAGACAGATCGGTATATGAAAAGCTAAGTGATACAAATTACTATTGTAGCTATGTAAAATACGAAAGTAAAAGCTGAGGCAAGAACCACAAAATATAAAGTGAAATATTTGAGGTCATTTATGTGTGTGCGTGCACTAGTGTTCGCACTTGGAGAGATCTACAATAATAGAAATATTGAATGCACATGCACACCTGATGTTTGATTGCATTTGCAATGGCAAATGTAGAGAGAGACGTTTTTCATAGACTTTTGACTATTATTATTCCTTTACCTACATGGATCGGTTGCGTCAGGTTCTCCCCTGTATGTCTTCTCTCCCCCATGTTTCCGATCGTTCTGCTTCCTTGGTCCAAGGTATTTGGGAGGCTGCTTTGGACTCGTACCCTCACACTATTTGCCCCCCCCACCCTCGTCCCCTTGGTCATTGCTCCATGAAAATCTGGTACGATGAGGAATATAATTCTTCCCACTGAAGGTTGAAATATGCCATTCGAAATCCTTCCCAGCCCTATGCCATCTCTCACAAAGATTACAGGATGTTTCTTAGAAAGAAGAATAGTCTCTTCCTGTCTTGGCATATTGATCTTATTCACTCCCTTCAGCAACCTCCTAAATCCTTCTGGCGCCTTATCCTCCCCCGTGATCGGATTACTCATGGGATCAATCTCTTCTCTTGGACCAATCACGCCTCTTCCCTCTATACCATCCCAAATCAACCTCCTATTACTGTTCCCTCCCCCCCTTCCTCATGCCACCTCTTTTCTACTGGGCTTGTCAGATAGGCTATTAGGAAACTTTGTATGAGCAAAGCAATAGATTTGGATGGGCTACAGGCAGAATTCCTGAAGCATGGCATTGATCCTCCTGTTGGGCCCCTCACTGATCTCTTTAATATCTTTGTTTGCTCTGGTTTTCCTGACTCCTGGACTCAATATATTGTTCACCCCATCCATAAGGTAGGTGATTCCTATGAACCTAATAATTACAGGACTATTAAGATTGGGCATTTCTTTGCCAAGCTCTATGCCACAACATTGGACGTGCTTATCTCTCATCGATTGGAGGAGGAAGGTCACAAGGCTATTGGCCAAGTTGGTTTTCGACAAGATCACTAGACCATAGATCACATCCTAGTCCTCAGAGCTATTATTGAGGAGACGCGTTCCAAGTCTTCAAAGGTCTACTATTGCTTTATGGACTTCAGGAAAGTTTTCGACATGGTGCCTCGACATTTACTTCTTGAGAGACTATGGTCAATTGGCATCTCTGGGCAGCTTTTGACAACGGTTTCACGGTTATATGAGACTGTGAAGGGTCAGTTTTGCTCCCCTTAGGGACTTTCAGCCAGTATTCTTAGCACCATAGGAGTGAAACAAGGTTGCCCCCTTTCCTTGACACTTTTTTGGATTTTCATCAATGAGCTTGAGACTTTTATTAGGGAGAAAGCTCACGCAGAGGATGGTTGCCTTCTCCACTATGTGCTAATTTATATTCTCCTCTTTGTTGATGACGTTTTTGTTAGCCTCATCCCTTAAGGGGCTTCAATGTCATTTGGACACACTTGTTGCTTTCTGTGACTCGAGACAGTTGACGGTGAATCTTTCTAAGACCAAGGTTATGGTGTTCAATACTACTAGGGAGGCTTTATCTCATCTCCACTTATTTTTTCAAGGTCAAGAGGTTGAGATTGCCACCTCATATGTGTACTTGGGGGTTCTCTTCACTGGTCCCACTTTTAGTATGAAGCTCGCCGCCTAGGCCCGGGTGTGTAAGGGGTATGTAGCTTTGTCTTTGCTCGAGAGGAATTGCTTCAAAGCACATTTTCAAGATATCTCTGTGAAGATGAGGATCTTTGATGCCTTGGTCAAGCCAACTATTACTTATGGGTCAGTGGTTTGGGGTCCTAGTCTTGGCCCGACTGAGTGGGCAATGGGTCGAACGAGTACAAGCACTCTTTCTTCGACGATTCATTTGTTGCAAGGGCACAGTCCCCTGCTCTATTATTCAGGCAGATTTTGGGGCCTCTCCTCTCCAGCTTGAGATTTATCTTCTTGATTATTGGTTATCTTCACAGGATCCGTACTCTAGGAGATACCCCTACGGGCTGCAGGCGGTACCCTTACCTTGCCCTTCGCTCCTCGATGGAACTCTCTCCAAGTTCTCGAGGAGGTCAAAGGAGCTGGTATTTTCAGGTCTCTGCCCTCCTGGCCAACATTCAAATATGGATAGACAAGCTCCCCCCTTATTCCTTGAGTGTTCTCCCCCCCTCTCGACTTAGTAAGGAGAAGATGCTCCACGAGATCCGAAAGGATGTTAGTCTCCAGTACACTAGATGCACATGGATCTCTCCTGTTGCCCCTCTTTCCCCCAAGCTATCTTTCTACCGTGAGCACTTCTTACAACTTCAAGAGGGCAGAGTAGTTCCTCCACAATACCTTCAGCAACACACAATGCATAGTCTTCGGATCCCGATTGGGCAACTCAGGGTGTGTTCTCACCAACTCCGGATTGAGTCAGATCACCATCTTTTGACGGAGGAGCGGGTTTGCTTGTTTTGCTCCTTGGGGGAAGCTAAAACCCTGCATCACTTTATTTTTTGCTGTCCCAGTTATTACGAGATCCAAGGCAGATTCCATTGCCTTTTCAAAGACAACTCTCGGTCTGTTTCTACCTTCTTCAGATACTTGGACCAACGGTGTCTCTCACTCTTTCTTAGGGAGATAACTTAGTTTCGTCGCCATAAAAGCTCTCCTCCAGATGGATCTCACCCCCCTCAACATCGACTCATCACAACTTACTTCACCAGCTCCGACGGACCAGGTGACATCGGTCGGAAACGCTTTGCTTCTTCCAGTTCGGACGGCAGCAGGGTCACTAGGCAGCGCACCCACAACTTGTTAGGGTCCCGAACTAGCGATGGACAGAGACATATCATGGACTTCTTCAGCTCGAATACTTTGGCCACGACTGTTAGGAGAGATTAGTTTCTGGGGGTTCTTGGAGCTTGCCCTTCCTGGGCTGCTCCCTCCCCCCTCCCTCTCTCTCTCCGTTCTTCTTGGCGTGCACTCCGCTCCTCTGGACTGCAGCCCTCCCCCCCTCTTCTCCCCCTTCTCTATTCCCCTTCTCTTTGGCCCGTTTGTTGGGTTACGTCTTGTATTTAACTTAGTTTCTTTTCTTTGTTGGGATTTTTAGCCCGCTAGCTGGCAGTCATTATTGTCCTTCTTATAGTCCCTTGGGTCTTTTTTTGTCCCACCGCGGACATTAATAATATTTCATTTCTCTACTCAGGGCAAAAGTGGTTATTTGTCATGGAGAGTAGATTAATTGAAGAGAAGCCCACATGAATTATATCTATCTAATGGGAAGAATTTGTCATGCCATTTAATACAAACATCTTCAAATCTAAGCATATATCTCTCTTCTATATTTTTCTTAGACATTGAGTTCAAGAATAAATTTATCATTGACGGGTTGTGACACAATTGTAATGGGTGACACTTGTAAAATGCAACCCACATTGAAATGCCTTTTACCACAAGTAGGCATTCCATAATTCCCTTAGACTTGGCGAGGTGGTGCTGTGACAAATATGTAATACATTTGAGTTTGACCTATGGTTTAATAGGGCACATTCTTGTATGATCCAAATTTAAAACTTTAAAGAGTATCCAATCTTAGCCCAAACAAAAATGTAATACAAACTTTACCTATGCTTTAACAAGCTAGAAAGAGTTCTAGCTTACATTCAAAACTCTTTTTCAACACTTCTTGGCTAGCCTTATTGAAAGATGTTGTGCTTCTTTTTCTCTACATTTCTTAAGTGTAGGGTTTGAATGTGAAACATTTTGAATGGATCTCCCTCTCAGTGCAAAACTAGAGCTGAATCTTTACTGGTTTCAAAGGTGTAGACCTTTCATTATTTCAAGGAGAAAATCAATCTTCTACAGGAAATTATGCAGAATGTTGGCAAAAATCTCTTCTTAGCTGCAGTGTATTCAAGAGTCTTTCAAAGGCTTGTTGTTTACAGGAGAATGTAATCACCTGTATATGTTTTCGTCGGATGCCTTAGTTTCTTCATCTGTTGTGCTTTGTGATGGATGCTTACTAGGATTAAGTTTCAAGCAAAAGGCCCATGGCTCTATTGGATTCCTCCCTTAACAGTGTGTCGGGCTGAGTGAACTTGATTTTCCATGTGGGAGATATCTTGTCCTGAGTGGAATGGCTGGCCCTTTGCCATTTGAGTAAGACAATCTGCCATCCTGTTGAGGCCTTTCAAAACCACAGAGCATTGGATTAAATGAAATGTTATCATCTTTTGAAGTACAAGGATAGACACTTCATGAAGGGATAAACAATTACTGAAAGCATATGTTCCCTCTTATGTCTCCTCAAGAGTATTGCTGTCTAGAAGTATTTCCAAACAGTCTTTTAGCAATTGGTTATGCCCCACATAGCGGTAGAGTGGGTGACTTGTTAATGGTGGACTTGATCTTCCTTCCCGTGTGGGTGGATGGCATTGTGATCCCCTGAGGCTCTGTTTCTGTGAGAAGCATACATTGTCTAACACTTGAGGCCTGGACTGCATTCACTTTTGAGGAACAGAAGCATCTTATATTGCATACTGCCCTGACATAGTTGAAATCTATGACAGAGGAAACATGAACGTTTCAAATATTTTCTGGTCTTTCAAATAAAAGTTGATGAATTGTCTAATAAAAAATAAGCAGCAAAAAGATGCAATACATGGAATTTAAGCATGAAGCTAAGTTGAAAGAAGCTAAGGAATGTAATGGTGGCTGGCAGGTCAATGATAAAAACTTACAGAAAATGAATAACAATTTTAAGAATGCAATCATTGTGCTCAACAATGAAAAGTAAAAATTGGATGCGCAAACTTAATACTTTCAGATAACATCAAAACCACAACTGCAACCTGAAAACAAGGAGCTGAGTTATTCACTATGCTACATAGAAGGGCATAAATGAGGGTATAAAGCATTTATCATACAATAAGTGATTCCTCTCTTCACAACCTGAAACAATGGTAGTAGTGAATGCAGCAGCAACATGGACTCTTAGCATCTGAAAGGTTAATAGAATTCTTCTGCATTGGTTGCAGTACCTCAGCAAGCCATCATGCATTATAAATTGAGTACAGAACAACTACTCCTGAATCTCACTAGTATTGATGTATTGAAGTTATTCTGTCACTGCTGGATTTGCTGATTATACCAATGCTGATCCCACTACTACTTTGGTCATATTTGATTTTATGCCATCTTTGCTTATCATCTCACACCCTTTTCCTTACAAAGTAGATCAGATTTGCTTTGCATGCATTTAACTTAGTTTTTCAAGTTTTTCAATTAGATTATTAGGGAGTTGGCCATAATTCGGATGTTAGGGAGACTAGAATCATCCCCATCGATTTGTTGAACTGTGGTCATAGGTGCAAATCGCACTTGATGATTTTAATGTTCAAAAGTACTTGCATTATCAGTGGGACACACAAGTGCAGTTTCAGTAGAAAGTCGATCTTAACCCACCTACAATAATTTTGCAGAGGCGCACAAGTATACTTCATATGTTTTCAGATCTGTAAAAGGGTTTGTGTATCACACTAACATGCATGAAACCTACAAATTGTTCAATCAAATTTGCCCTTTTGGATTTAGATCTGATCGATTTTGCATTGGAATGTTATGAGTTGCTTTTTCCTTTCAACTTTTATATTTTATTCATAATTTTTATGCAAAAGGTGACTCCATTTTAATTGATTCAGAATATTTGCCTAACTTGTGATTTGCTGAATCTCGCTTCTCCAGGAACAAGTGAAAACACAAGCAAGTGAAATTGAGATTGTGCCACAACAAAATCCTCTTAAAGGTCTAGTGCTCTGCTCAGGGTGCCATGTTCGATGTGCCCCATTCAATGCACCCTGTTCAATGTGCCCCATTCAATGCACCCCGTTCGATGTGCCCTGCTCAATGTGCCCCACTATGCCAATGCGCCCTACTTTGAGTTGGTGCACCTTGCTCTTTGCTTCCCATGCTTCAGTGTGATTTTTGAGGTTTTCCTCCTATTCTTGTTTATGAATACGAGATCGCGTTTGACTAGGAAAGGGACCAATTTGATCAAACTCCTTACTATAAAAATAATCTAATGAGAATAGTCACAACTGTTTGGATAGACGACCTTAACCCATTTGAGGAGCACTAGAATGAAAGTATTGATTTAGACTAAGATGAAAAACAAGTGACCCCTCATTCAAATATGCTCTTTGTAGAAGCTATTCTACAACAACAAAACCACAAGCCTGTTGTAGAACAATTGCAATGCTATCCTCAGATAGGACAATCCAGCAGGCCGCAAAATGTATCCTCAAGTACAAAAACAGTGTAAATTTGGCCTCCCTCATTTTTCAAGGACCTTCATCTCTAGTGGCCAACAGAAACAGCTAGTTGAGCCAACTCAACTGATCTCAATATCCTAACCAATGATACAAGGTTCACAAACTGTGCCCAAGCAGCTACAGAATCCACGAAGTTCTTAATTTCAGCAGCAAGGGTAGGAGATCACACAACAAACAATAGAACAACTTCAAAGCTCATTGTTCTTACAAAATCAACACACTTAGACCAAGCAATCACAACAAAATCCTAGCATTAGTTCTGCCCAAAACCAACAAGTTCCCGTAGGGCAACTACAATAGGTATCTAGAAACCCTCCAGGGTCCTAATTGCAAAATCAACAAGTGCTTGTTGCACACTTTCAACAAACAATGCAATATCTGCAAGTTGCCAAAAACCCCCAATCACAAGTTGTCCAAAACCCACAACAGAAAGTGGCTCAAAATCGACAATCAAATCTGTTTGTGCAACCCCAAAAGGTAGTGCAAAATCCCAATGTTATCTAGAACCAGCCGATGCAAATGGGTGAACCCCTCCAGGTTGCACCTCTCAAAATGCAGATGGGGCATCTGCAACAATTTGTCCAAAATCAGCCACAACAAATTGTCCAGAATCAACCACAACAATTTCAACGACAACAAATTGTCCAAAGTCAGCCGCAGTAATTTTTGCAAAACTAATCAAATGGCATTAGCTCAACTGGTTATATTCCTCAATTTTCATGGAGACCCAGGTTCGAATATTGCCAAGAAATACATGCATAGCTGTCAAACTATTGTAATACCACCATGTGGTCATGATATAGTACAGGTGGGGCCCGTTTCAATCCCATATAACCAATTAAAAATAAAAAAATACAATTTCCTTTTGCAGAACCAACCACAGCAATTTGCTCAAAATCAGCAACAGCAGTTTGTTCAGAACCTGAACCCCAATGTAGCTCATAATCTTCAAGCGCTAAAAACTCTCCATTACATATGTATGGCAGACAGCCTGTTTACCAAGCATCCATCGTACAAGTGATAGCACCTTATGGCCAACCCCACCCCATGCGATATGGCCAGGGGCAGCAGCCTAAGCAAATACAGATATAAGCAAGGCCCTAGAGCCATCTTGCTGACTGGAGCTTTCAAGGCCCCCCTCAATCTTCCTATTTATTCACATATCTCAACCGTAGCCCTTAAGTCTCCACCCACCTTTTCAGGAAATGATAGCCAAACAACAATTGAACATTTGAATGAAGAAGATGTGATGGTAGGGCTGTTAGATCAATTAGGGGTAAGGCTGCTAATTGGTACCGAAGTTTGCCAAATGGGTCAGTGGTAGATTGGGATCGAATTGTAGAACACTTCATGAAACGTTTTGGCTGCCCATAAAATGAGTATTTAGTGTTGTTTCAATTGAACAACATTGGGAGGCACCCAAATGAGAATATCCATGGTTTTAACACAAGGTTTCTGTGCACAATTTAATTTATACCCTTTATGTCAAACCACTAGATGAACAGACACTAGTCTATTATGTGAGAGCTTTACATGCCGACTTTGCCATGATGTTGAGAAATGCGGACTATATTACACATGCTACAACATTTGAAGGTGTCCATGTTAAAGAATTACTCATCCACGGTAAGTTACCACTCGCACCTCTCATGGCCTATGCAACTCACTTGACTCAAGCAAGTTCCTCTTGAGTTCATTATTCATCACCCCCTCAGCTAGTGCCAATTCTTAGTACACCATATTCACAAAAGTACCAACATCCCCAGTCATTGTTTAAACCCCAAATCACACTACTACCCATTAATACCCTAGTGCCAACTGAGGCAATTACCCCTTACATTATCACATAGCCGGGTCACACCAAGTTTGGTTGTTTATCCAAACTAGATGCCAACATTACTCGCACCTACACCCAATCCCGCCTACCAATCTTAGATTACATCATAGATCAGAAGTGTGTAGAGGATGGTGAACAACATGAATGAGTTAAAAGTTGTGATCAAAGATTTGAGCAATAATATGGCAATCAACTGGAGATAGACAGGAGAGTGGCGGCAAAGGACACCATATCTGACCAAGGATCAGGTACCTCAATAGGCGGGCAAGTCAGCTGTAAATCAATTGCAAAATAATATGGTAAATGTTGGCCCAAAAATCAACTCCTTGTGGTGTTTCACATATAATGTCAGGCACAATCTAGTCTAGTTGAGTGTGTTGATGTCATTCATCACGCACAAACCATGATCTACAATGAACAATGTCAAGCTCAGCAAGCCGCAATGGCTGCCAAGCAATGGGAATTCAATCTACTGGAATGGATTAGTCAATGACGAACTGACATATAACCAACCAACAGTGGGTAAACCAACTAGTAATGGGTTAGCAAGTCGTAGGTGCGCCTTCCATGTTGATGGTCCCAAATGTGAATAATGTCATATAAGCAATTTTTGGGATAACAGAGGAAGAGGAATTATGCCCTTTCAAGGAACATGCCTCGTTGATTAATCAACAACATGACATGATCAGACACATGAGGAAGGCGACTGAAGTTTTGCGCAAGATTGAACCTCCCCGTTAGGCCTCACAATCCAATGCATGAGTTAAGGTTAATTCAGAAACCACAGTCTTAAGGAGAGGGCAATTGTCAATGTAGGTTCTAGAGAAAGGTCCAACATCATCAAAACATCAGGCAACACAGAGAGGAGGCTTCACACCGCAACTATGACAACTCAACAGAATTAGGCACCCAAAAGTGGGGAATTAGAAGGGACAACAAATAGGGTTCAAGCAAATACAAAAAAAGCAAAAGTGGATGAGTAGAAAGAGAGTAATAAAGCGGAAGAATCAAGTGGAGCAGCTACTAAGAATATCAAATATCCTTTAACGACAATTGAAGGGCAGTTTGTTATAACTAAGCAGTACAAATGATTCATACATGGGACACATGGGGTGAAAGATAGCGATGCGGAACCCAGATTCAACATTGCCAATCAATTGAGAAAAATTCCCACCAAGGTGAACATGTTTGAAGCCTTGTCACTACTTGGTTAAAGGGATTTGCTACAAGAGGCCCTAAAGGAGCAAGAAAGAACATATGCTACGACAATAATTATGCAAACAAGGCAAACCATAGTTCAATCCATAGTTGTTGAGGGACAAAACCTTATGGTAGGAGGCCCAATAAATATACTAGTAAATGCAGTGCATGCCATCAATGCTCCCAAACCAAAGAATATGAAACGGTTGCCCTCTTATATCATCCAAAGATTGAAGGGTATTTGTTGCGTAGCTACATAGTTGATTTAGGAAGTGCAATGATGTTGATGCCAAAAGCAATTTGTGAAGAAATGGTTTTGACATACATTGCCATCACAAGGGCACCCATTCAGATGGATGGTACTAAGGTAATCATCATGGGAATTCTAAAGGATCTAGTCATGATAGTAGCCTAATACCTTGAATTGATGGCAAGAAGTAGTCGTAGTGGATCTAACCCCTTATTTTTGAATGCTATTGTCTAGGACTCTAGTGAATGGACATGGAAGCTGTCAGGAAGTGGTCATTTGCCAATAGACTACATCCACATGAAGGTGCGAACGGATGACAAAATAATTAGAATTGAAAACGAGCCTCCTTGTAAGTATTTGTTACATAAGCTAGAAGATGGTGAGACAGTGAACTGGAACGATTTGCTAGAGTTTATCGATGAACAAATTGAAGAAGGAGAACTCATCTCTAAGAGATATGATTATTGGGATGATTGGAGAAGGAGATGAAGAAAATTGGTAAGGTCTATTCAAAGAGACTGAAAAGGGTAATTATCTAATTTTTGAAGAATTGACTAGCATTAACAAAGGAAGATACACAAGGTAACGGGCAGTCTTGGATAATGCATTTTGATGGGTTTAGGACTCAAAATGGTGCTGGTGCAGGAATCTAATTAATCATCCTTCGAGGAGAGTCCTTCAACTTCGCCTCTCGATTACTTTTCAATTGTATCAACAAGATGGCAAAGTACAAAGCTTTGTGTGTGGTTTTGCGGAAAAGCAGAGAAGTTTGGGGTTAAGCTCTTGAATGTTTTAGGTAATTCTGAGTTAGTGGTCAAGGAGGTCAACTTTGAGTGTGCAACCAAGAACAAGCAAACGAAAGCCTACAAACACATAATATGGGGCTTGTTGGAAAGCTTTGAAACTTATGAAATTTTGGTAGTACCTAGGCAAGAAAGCATGAAATTTGATGAACTAGCATCCCTAGCAACTTGCTTTGATCCCACTACAAACATGTGGACCAAAACCAAAGAATTGGAGGTAGTCTATAGACATGTAGTGCCAAATAATTCAGACCATCGGTAGGTATTCAACAACGATGAACAAATCATTGAGTTCTTGACCTATGAAGCTTAACATGCAGGAGACAATAATGAGTACGATAATGATGTCAAGGATGGAGTAATTCAATTGAAAACCAATCACCTAAGGGTATGACCACACTTGAGAGTTTGTTCAATTCAAACAACAGTGTGAAGAAGTGCAGTTTAAAGGTGAAAACATCAGATTATCAACCATTGGAGATTGTAGAAGGAAAGTCCCTCTTGCTGGGAAAGATTGCACATGTAAGGAAAATTTTTTGTTCAAAAAACTGTGTTAAGTACAATGATGTGATACCATAGAGTTACGAATATTTGAAGCTCTATGAAGGAACGTGATTGAGCACACCATTGACTTAGAACCAAGAGCTAAACTGTTCAGGTAGAAGTAGAGGCTAGTTAACCCCTATATAGAAGCAGTAATGAAAAATAATTGCTGAAATTGTTACAAACACAAATAATCTTTCCCATTAAACACTTGGTGGCAAATTTGGTGCTAGTCAGAAAGAAGAATAGAGACATTTGGTGATGCGTAAATTTCAGAAATTTAAATAAGGCCTCATTGAAGGATCAATATCCTTTACCCTTAATGGAATAGATCTTGCAGAAGGTTGCAGGTTCACATATGTGATCCCTACTTGATGGATTCTTGGGCTCAATGCAAGACAACTTTCATCACAAAATGGGGAACATTTTCATATAAAAGGATGCCATTTGGGTTGTCAAATGTAGGGCTACTTTTCAGATAGCCATGTACATAGCCTTCACAGGTCTATGGGAAGACATCATTCTGATTTACTTAGATGAAATGATGGTTTTCTCGAAATACATGAGCAAACATTTGGAGCATGTGGAGATTGTTTTCAAGCGATGTAGAGAGTTTGAAATTTCACTAAACCCCAAGAAATCCATCTTCCTTGTTTAGGAGGGAAAGTTGTTGGGTCATGTTGTGTCAAAGGATGGATTGGCTATCGATCTAGATAGAGTCAAGGCCATACAACAACTTCCTTTACCATCATCAATGAAGGGGATTAAATCCTTTATGGGTCACATTCGATTTGTCTCCCCTTCACTACAAACTTTGTTGAGATGGTCAGGCCGATAACAAAAATGTTGAAGAAGGATGAAGATATTACTTGGACAAAAGCAAGCACATAGGCATTTGAGAACATCAAAGATGCAATCACCAAAGCCCCAATGCTTGTGAAACTAGATTTCTCAAAGGATTTCAAATTGTACTTGTTAGGGACCAATTTCAATGTAGTAGTCGTCCTCATGTAGTAGGATGATAAGGGGGATGAGCATCCAAATATTTCATTAGTCAAATGCTACACAACTATGACAAGAGATATGCCTTGATTGAGAAGTAGGTGTTCACAACAATGAAGTCTCTGAGAAAGTTCAACTACTATCTTTCCCAAATTAAGTCTACAATGTTTGGGGTTCATCCTAATATCAGATTTGCTATTCTTCAAAGAGCTATGAGAGAAGAGGGTTGGTTGGATTAAAAAGATTCAGGAGTTCGACATTGAAATCAAGCCAAGCAACTTGATAAGGGATAGAACATTGTGAAAATCTAGCATGATCTTGGATTAAAGAAAAAGTAGATTTCATAGAGGAACCTGAGCAACCAAATGGGTAGACATTCGAGAAACAGAGACTTAGATGGATGAATGATGTAAGGAAATACCTTCTAACCAACACCATCTTAGGCAATAAAACTCGAGTTGAAAAGAGGTATTTCAAAAGACAAGCGATGTATTACACTTAAAAATAATATATTTTTTAGAAAGGGGTAGGATGGTGTTTTCCTGAGGTGTGTTGAAGGAGAGAAGAGTGATGATCTGTTGAAATCCTATCATGATAATAGAGGGCATTACTTTACATGCACCATTGCTAACAAAATTTTGAGGGTGAGTTATTATTGGCCCACAATCATATTTGATACTTTTTTCAGTGGGTGTGAAAGAGTGTGAATCATATTGCAGGTTCGTAGGAAATAGGAGGAAGGTGACAATGCCCCTGGAATCCATAATCATCTTAAAAAATCCCAACAATGGGTGTTGGACTTGATAGAAAAAATCAACCCTCTTTCCAGTGCATTACATGGGTGTATCTTGATAGCCACAAAATATTTCATCGTGGGTAGCAACAGTCCCGGTAAAAGAAGCAAATCAAGAAACAATGACACAACTGTTGGAGAATATCATAAACTGTTTTGGGGTCCTTATCAATTTAGGGCCAACTACCTATCAAGAAGCATTTGATAGAGAATTGAATTTAGAATGTGAGATGAAGACAACCATGGTAGGTGGAGGAAGTGCAATCCATGATCAAGACGATGATTTGGATAGTAATTAAGATGACTTGAGTGCGACAATCCAGGCCATGAGGATGGACTTGGAGGGTACAATTAATGAGGTGAAGGCTAAGAAGAAAAAGGAGAAAAAGTACATATGGTGTTCCGATTGCAAATCAGGACACACTAATGTCAATTGTCCAAAGAAAGCATTATGCAATATTTGTGAAGTTGTGGGGAATGTTGTTGCAGACTTGTATTGTGATGTGAAGGAGAGATGGCAGGAAGCACGTGTCCAAATTGAAGAAGAGATGAAAAAGACCAATCAAGAGAGATTGCTCCAGGAAAAGAAATTGAAGGAACCCATCAAGATTGAAGAAGAGGACGTAGTAATGAACCAGTTGGCCATGCAAGTATTGAATACGAGTATCAAAGTGCAAGTACTAGAGATATATGCAATGGTAGGAGATATGGTGTGGACAAGGAGAGTGGAGGAGCCGCAACGCCAATTGGAAGCAACATGAATAAGGATCAGTATATTGACCCAACAGTCTTGATGATAGATGCCAGGAAGAAACCAGCACTAATTCACATCGAGTTGCTAAATCACAAGTTGACTCAAGTAATCATTGATGGAGGGTCAAGTGTAAATGTCTTGCTTGAAAATATGTGGAAAGATTTGGGGCACCATTTTTATGGTCTCCCAACTTTCAGTTGTATGGCACATACCAGTATGGGATAGAGATGAAGGGAGTACTGACTGCACAAAAAGTGAAGATTGCTAATCAAATGTTCATCATGGATTTTGTGGTAATTGTTATGCAAAAACTAGCCTATGATGCATTGTTGGGACGCGGGTGGCTACGCATGACAAAGGTAAACCACAACTGGGAGAAGGATCGTTTGACATTCAAGAAAGGCCAACACAAATATGTGATTAACTTGAAGAATCAGTCCGTAAGTGAAGAATTGGTGACATCCGATGAGTCCGGGAGTTCATCATTGAAGGATGAGAATGAACGAGAACCAAATGAAGGTGTGTTGGAGTTGGAGGAATGCACAGAGGATGAGAAGCGCTCTGACAATGGACTTCTCCATTGGCAAATGGAAGACTATGAAGTCTTTTAGCCAAATTGTATGTGTATCAACACAGAAGAAGACGACCAAGATGAACTAGTACGGGGTGTATATGAGATCGATAAATGCAATCAGTCTGCAGCCAAGGCTGAAGAAGAGAAGTGGACTTTTCCACGAAATTTTGTAGAATATAGTGTTGGTGATGCCTTGATTGACGAAAAGCCAACACATCCATTTGATGTAGAGAAAGTGGCAAAAGAACCTAACACCATATAGTATGAAGGACCAAAGATGGTGCAGGTAAACCTCGGTGAAGGAGATGAAGAGAAGATGATCCATTGTAGGGATGACTAGGATCTAGTCTTGAAAGCAACAACTTTCAAAATATTCATGTAGTATAAGGAGGTCTTTGCATGGACCTATAAGGATTTGAAGGGGATTCCACCTGAATTGTGTGTGCATCGGATTTCATTGGTTCCAAGTGCACAACCAATACAAAGGACATACATAATGAATTCAAAGTATGCGGCCTTAGTCAATGCAGAAAGTGAAAAGAGGTTGGATGTTAGAATCATTTTCCATGTAACTATGAGTGGGTGTCACCAATTGTGATCAATTTGAAGGAGAGTAATCAAATCCACATTTGTGTTGATTTCAGGAGTTTGAATGCAATAACTATTAAGGATCCCTTTCCAATACCCTTCACTGATTCAATCTTGGAAGAGGTAGCTGGACACGAGATCTATTCATTTTTGGATGGATTCTCGGGCTATAACCAGATTAGTATAGCCAAGGAAGATAGGTTGAAGACTACTTTCGTAGTAGAGAATGGCATCTATGCATATAATCGAATGCCTTTTGGTTTATGCAATGCCCCTGCCACATTTCAGAGGATAATTCTGTATATTTTTGAACAAATGTCCACAGGCAAATTCAAAGTATTCCTGGATGATTGGTCGTTGTACGGGAAGAAGGACGAGCATTTGAAGGCATTGGAGGAATGCATGACATTGTGTATGAATGCACGATTGTCCTTGAACCCAAAGAAATGTAAGTTGTTGGTACCATATGGCAAGTTACTTGGACATGTATGTAAGGAGGGTTTGAAGACCGATCCTAACAAAATATGAGTCGTGATGAGCATGGAGGAGCCATACAACGTGAGTTTGTTGAAGTCTTTTTTGGGACATGTTGGGTATTATCGGTGCTTCATCAAAAACTTTGCACAAGTTTTGCACCCTCTAGACGTGTTGACGTGCAAGAATGTTCCTTTTTGATGGACGAAGGAGCATTAGAAGGCCTTTGAGGAGTTGAAGGAAAAGTTGGTTTGCGCACCCATTTTGGTGTTTCCAAATTGGGAGGAGTTCCATGTCCATGTTGACGCATCCAATTTTGCAATTGGATGTGGGTTGGCCCAAGAGGGGCAGTATGGGTTGGATCAGCCCATATACTTTTCTAGTCGGTTGTCTTGTGCAAAGAAAAATTACAACACTATGGAGCGAGAAGCCTTGGGGATGGTGTATGTGGTACAAAAGTTTAGACATTACCTGCTCGCCAATCCTTTTGCCTTCTATATAGACCATCAAGCGTTGTATTTAATCAAGTCGACTATTTACGGATGAGTTAGCAGGTGGCTTGTCCCATTTCAAAAATATTTTTTTTGAGTGGTAGTCAAACGAGGGAAGAAACATGTGATAGCGGATCCGTTATCAAGGACTCACTTAGGAGAGCTTGTAGGAGTGTCAGATGAATTTCTAAAATCTCATTTGTTTTCAATCACTATGCTATCCTCGTGGTACAAGTACGTGGGAGAATACTTGTTGACGAGGGAGCTACCGAAGGAGTTGACGATAGTTGAGAAGAAAATAATTGTAAAATTAGCACCTTTCCAATTGATAGCTGGATTGCTATATAAGATATGACCTGATGGAGTATTGCGAAGATGTGTGATGAACAAGGAAGTGAATGCAACATTAAAGGAAGTTCATGAAGGGTGGGTAGGAGGACCTTTGGGACCAAACACAATCGCAAGGAAGGTTCTTCTGGTAGGGTTGTGGTGGCCCACCCTTTATCGTGATGGAAGGAGTTTGTAACCACATGCGATACGTGCCAAAGAGCTAGGAAGTAGCTAAGGAGGGACTTCATGCCATTGCACCCGTCACAACCACAAGAATTGTTTGAGAGATGGGGTCTCGATTTTGTTGGACCATTGAAAACTAGCAGGCGATGGTGTAGATACATTGTGGTAGCAATTGAATATTTGACAAAGTGGGTCAAGGCAAGGGCATTGCCTAACAATTCTGCAAAGAGTACTATGTGTTTCTTGTATGAACAAGTAATCACAAGATTTGGCATACCTCTTCAGTTGACAAGTGATCGTGGGGGACACTTTGTCAATGAGATTATTCAAAAGTTGACCACAGAATTTAAGATCTTGCATTCATTGTCTAGTCTATATTACCCTAGAGCAAATGGGCAAGTGGAAGCAACAAATAAGGTCTTAGTGTCAATAATGTATAAGACATGTGCAATTGAAGATGCTGATTGGGAGGAGAGATTGCCAACAATCCTGTGGGCATACAGGACTACATTTAAGCCAACAATGAATCACACTTCATTCCAATTGATGTATGGTCAAGAAGCAGTTGTGTCGGTGGAATTTATGGTACCAAGTTTGAGTGGCGATACAAAATCGTCTAGGTGACCAGGAGAGTGATAGCTCAGTGGGCCACGGAGATTGCCCAACATTGTAGGAAGTTGTGGTATGTTAAGCACCTGATGGAGATGGATTTGAATTCAATTGAATTGGTTTTGAAATATAACAAGTGATGAGCAATGGCGTAGTAAGAGTGCCCCAAAACAATTAATGGTTCAAAGTTGAAACCATAGAAGATGAAATTACAATTGAACATGGTGAATTTTAAGCCAACTGGAGAAGGAAAAAGTATGGGAAGGTTGAAAGTGGCAACATCTCAGTGTTTGGAATCTTTTGAGGGAATCTCAATTCCAGAAGTTGGGGAATTGAGTCGAATCGAGGAAAATGGTGTAGTAGAAAGCAGTGACTTGACAATGAACTTGTGGAGTAACTAGCATGGTTGTATGAAGGGGAGAACGCAAGTAGATGAGAAAATATGCAGCCCATTATTGAACAGGAGGAATTACAGCCTTGGTCTACGGAGCGTAGATTGATTCCAGTATAGGTTAGATTTCCAGATGTGGAAGAATGGTTTAGGTCATTGAGTGTAGAAAACATACAATGAATGGTGGCGATGTACGTTAGGCAAGGAAAACCATTAGAACAAGAGCCTTGTAGTGAGGGCAGCAAGTACAAAGGCATCAGTTTGCTTGCAACCATTGGTCATGCACAACAACGAATGACAGAATAAACCATAGATGTTAGACTCAACCCGAGTCCGAGTCCAGGTGGACTCAGCCGCATCAAGTCCACTTAGACTCGACTTTTTTTTTTTGGACTCGGGCGAGTCCAGTCGAGTCTGACCGGGACTTGCGAGTCCCGGTGTCAAGACTCGGTCGGCCCAGGAAAAGTGAGCCTGCGAATTTTTTTTTTTTTTCTCACTAAGTGGTCTCAATGATCGTAGTTTTTTTTAAAATCAAGCGGCCTCTATATGCACAGATTTTATATTGCGTTCGTGGTTTCATGGTTTCTTTCTCCAATGTTTTTGCCATGCTTGAAGTGGGTTCTTCTCCCATTATTTTAATCTGGCTGAAATGGGTTCGTGGTTTCTTTCTCCAATGTTTTTGCCATGCTTGAAGTGGGTTCTTCTCCCATTATTTTCCCACCAATGGGCAAGTTGACTGTATGTTTCTTAATCTATTATCCACAATATTGTCATGGATTTGGAATGGAATCGAATCAATTCTTGAGGGTTATTATTTTAAATTAAAACGTGTCCTGGAGAGACCCTAGTGGTGGTATGTCGTTGAACTGTTATCTAGATTATCAATTCAAATCGTGGGAGAGAGGCCCCCTTTTTGCCTTGGGGAGTGTGGCCCCAAGTTGTACATACTTCAGCCACTCTAAGAAATATAATTTCTTAAGGAAAAATAAACCTTGGCATTTTGCTTATATAGTAAAAGGAGTGCTAATTGTACCCTAACTGAGAAAGACAATCATGTATGGGAGTGACTAACGTACAATCTAATTGAAATCAAAGATGGGTAACTTAAAGGGGGAAAGGGTTTTATGATTGTCCACCCTATTTTATAAGTTTATAAAAAATAAATATGTACAATACAAGATAGGATTATCTTATTATGTAATATATATTTTTTTGTCTTATTGGATTGGTTATGTCATATATTTTTATATTGATTTTTAAAGATTTTTTTTTTTATTTACATTTAAACAACAAAGAAATTAATAGTTGACAATTATATCCTATATTTTTTTTGTAAGTTATATGTGGTTTTTATTGAAAGTTACTTTTGTCAAAATACCAAAGTTGTTAGGACAATTAAACCATATTCAACATGCTTTTTTATTACAATTTTTTTCATTTTGTTTTCAATTAAATATATTCTTCAACTTCCTCTTAGTGTTACATTACACAATCAGCTCCTTGACATCATTTTGATTAAGAGATAAAATCCAACTTGGTCAATTGCCTTCTAAAATTTAAATTTCATCAAGATGAAGGTCAAACCATGATTGACTTAATTATTTGCTACCCAATTTCCTTATCTATAAATATGCTTACATTTCTAAGAGATTTCCTCCAATAATAGGTGATAAACATCAACAATAATATTATTTTTAATCCAATCCTTAAATCTATTTTTGTTGATAGCATTGATGGTAATTTGTGAATCCCCCTCAATTGAAATAATTTTCATCATTTTTATATTGCAATTTTAATCCTATAAAAAGTGCCCTAGCCTCTGCATAATTGTTAGTTGAAGTTCCATATGATTTTGAATAAGCGAGGAGAATTTTTGCCTTCATTATTTCTAAAAACACCACGTCCACCAATTTTTCCTAGATTTCCTTTAGAAGCACCATCAAAATTAATCTTGTAAAACCCAATTTCTGGACATTTTCATTTTATTCTAAATTGAAGTAGATTCTTTGTTTTAATTCCATTATCGGAGATGACTCTTCCATGTATATTCAAATCCTATAACCAAGTTGTTACCACCTCTTTTTCTGTGTTTGAGACTTCCCATGTTGAGTAAGTGTGCTAGAAAATACTAATAAGTAATATGCATGAAAAAACTTATTTTTTCAATGAAAATTGTATTTTTTTTTTCATTTTTTCTTTTTGCTGAGTTTTTTTTCTGAGTCCTGAGTCCGAGCTCTGAGGGGACTGAGCCGAGTCTGAGTTTGACAACTATGGAAGAAATGCAACGATTGTGAGAGCAGAGTGAGCAACTAAATAGAAGAATGGAAGAACTAAGGAGACGATGTGCACGTGAATTCTTAGAATGCAGCAGGATATTCAAGCAATGGGTAGAAGTTTTTTTGGGAATGGGACAAATCCGGAAGAAACTCTAGAAAGTCCACAGTAAACAAGTAAGTGTTGGGAGTTGCTAATGGATGTGCAAACAAAGTTGAGTTTTTGGAAACAAACTACTAACCCTGTAAGAAGACTTGCTACAAGTGAGGTAGTATGGAGGGATGTACATGGAAGTACCATTGCCAAGAAGGGGAGAAGAAATTGAGAATTTGCGGCAAGAGTCAAGTAATGTATCCTTGACAAGTTCAAGTAGTAACGAAGAATATTGGAGCAGTGATAGTTCAAGCTTGGATCTTGGGAATTGAGCAAGAAGGATAACACCACGAAGATACCAAGATGATCAACCCAGAGGTAATAAATAACAATAAGCAACTCAAAGCCGAAATGCCTTAGAGGCAGGTAGGTGGATGAGTTGGAGAAATTAGGATCCGCCAAATTTGAACGATTCCTTGGGAAGTTGAAGTAGCTTGCAAAGACTAGTAGACGATCCAAGGCATACTTACGACTTAGGCAATTCAGGCAATTTGGGAAGGCCGTCAGGTCCCTCCGGCCATCTGGATTTGCCAGGCCAGGGGAGGAGGTTGTTTGGCTTCATTTCCAACTGTCTGAGGGGAAGTGTTTTTTCCCTCAGATTGCTTCTAGGCCATACAACTAGTAGTGTGGGCCATCTAGATCAACCCCTGGCATTCTGGGAGATACTGGACGACCCTCAAATCTTCTGATTTGAGGGTTGGGCTGTCAAAGGATGCTGAAGGCATTTTGAGAGGGATAAATGAGGGATTGAATGCAACTAGACCATATTGAGAACAGGTTCAACTAGCACTAAGGCCATTCGGTAGAAATGGAAGGGAAGGAACTTCAGGCCGTCAAAAGAAAGAGCTATGGGAATGCCAACTAATAGACAAAATGGAGTTGGACTTGAACTTGCAAGATCATCAAGAAACTGGTAACGAAGAAGGCAGTTTGGAAGAGTTGGTCAACAGTCAAGTCAACCAAGTTGTATGGAACAGAGCATGAGATCACGACAACAGACAATCAGATAGGGCTGTCCAAGGCAAGGTCGTTCGGAACAACAATCAAGGTCGTTTGAACAGGGGAGCCATCGGGAGATGTCGTCAAGATAGTTGGACGAGTTGCTTGGATACTTGGACCATATGTATAAGGACAAAAGCAATTAAATTATAATCATATAATGGATAGTGTGAAATAAACATGCTCGAGGTGATAAGACGATAAAAGCATGACGTCTAGTTAAAGCAGTTAAAGGTGGCAAAGTAGTTGAGGAACAACTGCCGCATGTAAGACAACTGCCCCCGACCACCTCCATGTTATAAATACATGATGGGAGATGGCCATAAGACACTCAAATGCTCAGTGCCAAAAGGAGCCAAAGGAGTTGGACTAGTTAGAGTTGAATTAGCTAGAGCATGAAGGAGATACAACTTATGATGATCATACGGATAGAGGAAATGCAACTGGTGTAGACTGTATGAATGAACTGTAGACTGTATAGACGAGAAGAGTTCCGGAAGTGTAGAGATGGTGTGAATGTAGTATATTGGAGTAGGAGCACGCAATAAGAAAACCGTGGAGTAGGACATTGCATTGCAAGAAAAAATTGCTAAGGAGAAGTATTGGAAAGGGTTTCTAAGGGAAATCCCTCCCCAATGCCAGTAGAAAATAAATTTAATTTGTAGGTACAAGGGTTGTAGTTCAACATTGCTAGAAGTAACCACAGAGAAGACCAGTGCAGCCAACCAAAGCAAAGGAAGAAAGGTTCAATTGCAGAGAATACAAAATTTTCAAGTCATATGGGTTGCATGGGCCGTATGGACTATCGATGCAGGAGCAAAGAAGAAGCTAAACAGAAGCGTACAGACCGTCAAAGGATTTGCAGGCGTTGTTGTACGGAAGGCAGAGATGAGGGAAGGTCGTCCAGAAATTACCTATTAAGGCTAGAGCCGTTAGAAACCTGGTAGTCTACAAACAGGTTGTCTAAGATTGGGCCATTTGAGGTTGAGCAATCTAGCAGGAGGCTGTCCAAGGCTGAGCCATTTGGAGGCAAGGTGTTAGCAGTCACTTTGTGCGGATAATGAAGGTCGTACAATGAAAGTTGAGCATAGGCATGGGAGGAGTGAAATCACATGCCAAGTGGAGTTGTGCAACGAAGACATCCGGAAGGCAATTGCAGATTGTTGTTGTTGGAAGTTGGCGAAATTTAGAGCTAAAAAGACTGATTGAAAAAGTAATGCAGATAAGGCCATGAATTTTGGAGCGGATTGAACAGTTGGAATTGCAGAGGAGGTTTCCACCCAAGGCTATGTTACAAGCAGGAATTCACACTTGTGGAAGAGGTGTTGGATTTTTCTTTGGGAGAAGTTGAGTAGACTGCATAGGTGGAAGAGAGAGGGAACACGGTGAGGATGTAGAGGGAGAGTAAGGTAGCATGGAATGGAGTTGCGATCAAGGTTACAAACCGACACTCTTGATGAACATCATGGCAAGGAGCAAGCAGCTTCACGAAAGGTGAAAAGTAAAGGTAAGGAGAGGATGCAGATCCGCTTGGAAGAAATAACCTGCACAACACCAGTAGGAGACTTTTGCAGAACATGGTGGTTGAAGCATCTAATGGATGGCTCGTTGAAGACCACTTTTCGGAGTGCAAGAGTGCAGTTTATTTTGCAGGTGCCAGGCTTTGACAAAGATTTCTTTAAGCCATACCTGTTAGAATTACTACAGACCTATGATGTTGAGCGGAATCAAAGTAGAATAATGATTGGTAACAAAGAGATTCGAGTGTCATTTTCTCCAAGCAATTTTCGAAGAATTTTCGGATTGCTAAATTTCACAAGAACTATGAAGGAGTGGAGCCTTATTGGTTAAGGAATTTTGTTGATATGGTTGCCAATCTCAGTCAACAAGAAGTGGCTAAGCTGTCTAAGCATAGAAGCCGCAGAGTAGAGATGCAACATTTGAAGTCTGATGCGTTGTTGTGTACAATGAATGTGACCATGTCCAAACTATCTAGCAAGCAGAGAGCCTCAGAGATGCCCACTTGTCTCATACCCTATATGGAAGGAATAATGGTCGGAGAATTGTATGATTAGGCTACATTTTTATTAGACAACATTCAAAATTTTATGATGCAGTATACCAAGAATTTTTCAATGGCTTTCCATGCCATTGCTTTGATTTTGGATGCAGTATCATAGGAGAAGATTTAGTTTCTAGGGTTGAATCGTTCTCATACTATTTCAGAGCACACTTCAATGATTTTCAGATGGGTACATGTCCCATTGATGAAAGTTGGTACTTTGGGAAAGAAAAAGAAAAGCGCATCAAAGAAGAGAAAGTCACAGGAAGCATTAGGTGATGAGATGGATGTTGTAGTTGAAGGGAGTGAGGAATCTGATGGGGTTGAAGAGTAGCTTCCAAATTCAAAGGAGCTGGGTAGAAAGGATAAGTGAAGAAAGTTGGAGCAACAATGGAAACAGATGGGAGCACAACTATAGTAACAACGTCGGTAGTAGCAACAACAGCCAGTGATTCAAGAAACCCCAAAGCAGGCCATAGGAAAGAAGAAAGAAGGTGGCAGTATACAAAAGGTAGTAGTGGATCAGCAGAGTGAAAAGCGTGGAACGTTGCAGCAAGCAGTCCAAAGGGGAACTCCAGTACAATTAGGAAGTCAAGTTGTGCGAGGAAGGCATTGTATGTGTCAGGGTGACTTCCAGTGAGGCTGCCATGAGTGGATAATAGCCAAATTTGCAAGAAATTGTCACACACAATGTGCAAATATGACACAACAATTGGACAAGATATTTGCGTAGTAGTTTGCACAGAAAACAATGGTGATGGTAGATTTAGATGGGGTTCAACTTACAATCAATACAATTGAAGCATCACGATCATTGGATGGAGCACTAGGAGGAGACTTTGTTGGTGATGTTTCGATACAGGTGGACAATGTTGATACACCTAAGAGTTGTAACACCACACCGTTGAGACAATATGCAAATGTTGTGGATAAATGTGTATCGCCTCTGTTGGATGAGTGACCACCAACGGAGTTTATGTATACACAGACTATGGCACCAAGTTAGCAGTGCCTGAGGAGAGTTAGGAAAAAGGGGAACAACTTGTATCAGAGTACAAAATATGGCAAAAAAGGACAAGCAAGTGAAATGCTAGAAGAAGAACCGGAGAATATTGTTGATACAGTCGAAGAGAAGAATCAAGACGGAAAGGCAACCAAACAAAAAATCAACCTGGCAAGTCATGGTGGGGAGGATGTAGAGGAGTCTACCACTGAGGATGATATAGATATAGAACATGTAGAAGAGGAAATAAGCAAGCATTTCATTATAGAAGTGCCAAACTTGAGGAGACCACCAGTTCTCGGAGTAAATATCAATGGGTCGATTGATACATTTTTTGAAAAGTGAGTGGATTGTTTGATAGGGTTCACAGTGAGTTCAACGTTGGGTGTGTTAGAGACTGATGACAATGGTAGTTGCGAATGGAATGTGAGTTGAGCAAACTGGTGCATTGGGCTTGTGATGAGGAGCATATGAAGAAGTTTGTCAAAATTTTCCATGTTTGTTACATTCTTGGTTAAAGTTTTCTTATCCTCTGCAAGTCGTATACACTCTGAGGTTGTTGTTTCTTAGATAGAAGACGCTTGTACTTTTGGAGAGGTCTTACTTGCACTTTATACATCATCTTAGTCCTAGAAGGGTAAGTTGGAGGAGTGAAGTACCAAGAGGGGGTTGCTTTCTCTTTTTAAGTAGTCGTTCTCTTAAGAGGTTTTGTCCCCTATGTGATGAATGCTGCCACAGAAGATGGAAACATCATCATACGGTCAGGAGAAGTAATTTACATGATTGAGACATCACTAGAATAGAGTAGATTCAAAGTAAGAGCCATCACTAGACCAGAGGTTGATGAAGAATAAATAGGAGAAGCTCCAACTCAAGGTACCCTTGGATAAGTGCAAGTGTATCCCTTTCACACAGGTCATCCACAAGTGGAAGATATAAGAAAGTGTCATCTTAATAAAGTGTGTCGTTGATAGTTTGAAGTAGGTCGTCTTTTAGCATGCCATACATGCCATCCACATCTAGAGAATGTTGCGGCTATTTGTTGTAAAAATGTCAATTATAGGGAAAAATTGGGCAAGAAACTCAACAACATAGGGGGTGCAGCCCTTTGACCCTACATGGGCGTGTTCTGTAATAACCCTCCCTATCTAGTTCTCTAGGGGTTTGCCAATTCTTAACCTTTTTCATGAATTTTTGATATACAAAATCACAAACACAGAGCAATCCAGAATTCTCGAAAATATTGCTTTATTCTTATATCAAAACTAGGGCACAAATTACAATGCAAATACCTCAAATGTTGATGAAACCCTAGCTGCTCCGTACTCTATAAATGATAATGAAGGTTCAGCCCTTCTGATGTGAATACTGTGTGGTGTCCCAGCTCCAAATATTCCCTGTATAATCTCTGAATGACCCTGTGTGGTAACTGTTGGTCACGAATCCGCCACGAGGAAAGGATTTTGTCGTTATTGCGCCCTGGACCCGCGGACCAACATTGAAAGGCCGGAAGGAAGGGATGCCTTCCGAGCCAATCTCCGGAGAAGGCCGGCTCCTTTTTGGGGGGGGATTTATGTTCAAGATAAGAGTACAGGAAAGAGATAAAGGAACGGAAAGAATATACAAATGAGAGTGGAGTTGGGTGGGGGGAACTAACAGTACGACAACCAGCAATCACCGATACTGCATCACAAATATAAAGCACGACTAAGAACTGCAAAATCTAACGTATACTTCCGATACCCAAGCAGTGTACGCACGGCTACAACGGCTCCCTAACAGACATTCCCTACAAGGAACTAACAGTACAACAACACGTCAATCACCACCTACGGACACTAACATGGGTAGAAAGCAATCATAGAGATATCGGAGCCAGGTATATGCGTTTATGTAGAGAATTTAACCGCACAGCTTCAATGGCTCCCTAACAGACATTCCCTACAAGGAACTAACGATGCAGTGACGCACTCAATCACCAGATACGGACCAGCAACTTAACACACAACTGATGGAACTGCTACTACAGCTATTCTATGTATCCTTTTAATTCATGAAGTACAGGGGGTGCTTTAAACAAGCAATGCTAGAGGCACCTGCTCAACAAATGCTGAAATGAATCAGCGAGCCGTGACAGGTTAGCCTAAGGCATGAATATAAAGAAAGGCGACATAAAAAACGAAGCGACGAGAACGCAACCAGGCATACAAATTATATTTATAAGCAGAAGCACGGTTACATTGGTTCCAGTGGTTCCCTAACAGACATTCCCCTTCCACACTTTACAATGAATTCATGGTGGGCTTTTATAGCCCGAGTCCCTCCCGTTACATTAATGGGCACAAGGTCCCAGTCAAACATAAGCTGACAAAAGCGGCGAAAGAGCTGCAAATGCTGACCTTTTGTCGGACCGGACTGTACCCGCAGCATGGTCTTCCTGGAAGCTGGACAGCTACATGGCGGCGCGTTGGGTAGAACTTTATATTGACAGGAATGCGGGTAGCTGAGGTAGGTGGAAACTCACGTCAGTCTTAAATGAGGCAGTTGGCATAAGTAGTGCGGCCCATGCTTGTCCTTTTGCTCGGCATGTCTTGGCTCGGATCCCAAAGTTGGACACTTGTCGGATGATAATGCTTGACACGTGTCTGCCTTGCAAGGCAGTCTATCCAACTTCGCCGGGATTAGAGCACAATCGGGTAGCATAGGTGAAAAACAGCGCGATCGGGTAGCACTATTTCCCTCTCGCGCACCGGTCAAAGGCGCGATCCGACTTCGGCTGCGAAGTCGGGTTGCGCACCGGCACTTGCTCGATTCTCACCGCCGTTCGGACTTCGCTCCAGGCACTTAGTCGTTTTTACGCCGACCTGCTACAAGGTGCGCCCAGAAAGAGGGGCGAAGTCGGACTTCGCACCAAAACTGGGCGAACTGCGCACTTCACACCAAAACTGGGCGAAGTGCGCACTTCGCCCAAAAAATTGGGTTTCCTGGTTCAGCTTCTCGGGGCCATAACTTTTGATCCGCTGACCCGATCGCCTATTATAATATATCGTTGGAAAGCTGGCGAGAAGATCTGCAATAATAAAATATCCAGAGCTCATTTTGTCCATTTTATCGCCTTGTTTATGGCCCGCAAAAGCCCGAACACCTCAACATGCCACGACACTTAGCCATTTTTCAGGGCAACTGCTGTCAATTTTGAGAAGAATGAGAATGTAGGGAAGAGAGAGAAAGGGGGAGAAGGAAGAGCAGCTCTCTTACAAAAATTGAAAACATTGCACCCCGTGCAAAATGTGACAACAGTAACCCAACTCCAAAAGTCTTTAAAACTGAAGTCCAATTGCAATCCTTGTGTGGGAATGCCCAGATTAACCTAAGGGTAATCTTACAACCCCGAAGCCAATGTCCCTGTAAGAGGTTGCCGTCTTTCACAAGCTCCAGAATCTCTATAAATGGCTTTGCTAGAGAGTCCTCCAAAAAACCAGAGAGAAAAATAATAATCTTCGCATATCTCCAAATGAACTCAAAACCTCCTTTTATCTCCTCCATAGGTCGACCTAGGGTTAGGTCACTTTTAGGGTGAGCAAATATAATTTATCAAGTTTTAATTCCACCTTATTTCTCCTTAATTTATTCACCCCCTTATGCCTAGGCTTAACGACTTTTTAAGTCTTCACTTAAAATGGCCCCTTTTAAGTATAAAATGATTTTATAATAAAATAAAGTTACTGACTTTACAAAATTAAATTAAATAATCACTTTATTAATTTTATCTTCGACCATTAAAATTTCCAACCTCTGCCCATCCGAATTGAAATCCGCGAATGGTTTTGGACACCCATTTCATTGAATAATAACACTGCACTGTCTGTTGTCCACTGAAAACCTAAAGACGGACATGGCTAAAAATAGTAACTCTGATCAAACAAATCTCCCAATGAGCCCAAACGACCATCAATCAATAGCTCTCTGGGTACAGACAAAGATTCTGATATCTCCAATGGCTCCCCTCCATCCGACTTAGCCTACGGGATCTCGTGTATAGGCTAATCTGCTCTGCACCTGACTGCGTAGAAAAGGGGACATTATAGTCCGCCCTTCCCAAATATTGCTTGTCCTCAAGCAATACGTATACATACTCCAGTCAGATGCTACATCCCGGCTGAGATCACATCAAATCCCCTAGATCCCATAGCAAACTCAAAAAGGAACCGCCACGCTGACGCTGCGCCACTCTGATCATCACTACCCCTTTGACATGGTTAAGTGGCAGAAGTCTCAATTGCAATAGCATGATGAAATCTCTCTCCAGTCTGGCACTGACATGTCTGTCTGAGCTGAGATGTAATATCATATACCACGACATACCGAAGGAATCAACGTCATAGATTACTGCAAACACAACGTTGGAAGTGTCTCCATAGTCATCACCTAACCAGCTCAACTCGGCGTTCACACTCATAGAATCTCCCAGATAATCCCATGTAGCCCAATCTACTGCAGTCAATGTAATATCCTCTAGAAATATGATGTCCTTCGTCATGCTCAACCAAGTAGGGTGTAAATGTATCTGTATAATTCCTGAAAGATCAACCACACTCCACTTTGGCAACTCAATAAGAAGCTCAGCCTCACCATCAAAACTGGTATGCCCATTATGACTGCACCCTGTGCCAAGTAATATCTCATGCATAGGTGACTCAACCAGGCCTATCTCTGCACTTTCACTGATTAAACTGACCCCTTGAGAGGGTACTGTGTTCAAATAAGAAGTAAGATACTCCATGTAATGCCAACCAAATTGTGGACCCATCTCCATCATGTAAATGCTATGGCTGTCCGAAAAACGAACAACGGCATATCTCTCATACCCATTTTCAACTATTGCCCACAACATGCTCCTACCATCGCCCTCGATGCCCATCAAGGCAAACATACGATCCTGGGTAAGAGAACTCAACTCCTGGTCATCCAGATTAGGCTGGAGGATGCTCATGGAATCACCCTCAGACTCATGTCGGAGTAGACACCCTGTCTCAAACAATGTATCCTGATGATCTATTATAGTAAATGAATCAACACTCTGCATCTCAAAAAGCGGATTGCCCAAAAATGTCACATGATCCATCTCATATAACGGATTGTCAATCCATCGAAAAATGATTATCTCCCTTGTGCTTATCAAGGTTATTTTGCTGACCCCAAATTGTGTAATCTGTTTTCATGGGATAATGTGATAAGTCATAGTCCTCCTGAATGCAATCTAGTTCGTCAACAATCTGCCCAATCTTCTTGGCTCTCTCTTGATTCAGCTATTCAGTAGATTCTAAAACAAAATTGAGTTTCAACTCTGTCTCATGCAATGAAAAGTGTGCCTCTGACAAAGAGCTTCTAGTCCACTCAAGCTCTTCAGTTAGCTGATTGACTTCTTCGTCTTTGTTCCTGTATGCACTAAGGGTCTCTTCGACGAGCTTGGCATCATGATCTCTGTCTGCAAGAGTGTTCATGAAGTCTAACTTCATAGTTTCTAAGGCTGCCCTCAAATTCTGTAAATCAGCACTGGAGATTACTCCTTCTACACCCTTCTGTCTCTTCTCAACTTGTGCCCTCCAATATAGTTCTTCGGTGAACTTATGGGTGGCATTGAAACGAGATAAGGCTGCAGCAATTCTGTCCTCATCAGACCTGGAACTACAATAAGATTTATGTACCAAGTTTTCAAAATTATGCATCTGGTCTCCATCTTCACAACTCTTGGTGTTTGGCTCCCTGTATGAAGATGTAGTAGGCAGATCATCAAGGGGATGACCATAATAAGGTGCTGATCCACTCGGATCCTCATTAAGCTTATCATGAATACAATCTGAAAAGGGATTATAACCAGCAATAAAATCAACATTCGTGGAGTCCTCATGGCTGTCTTGAAGAGATAAAATATCCTTATAATCTGATTTTAAATCAGCAGCAATCTCAACTGTGTTATGGTCTGAAAATTCATGTGTGCGCTCCTCAAAAGGGGCTGCTATGAATTCCGTAACATCACCATCATGTGTATCATCCACCACGGACTCCATATGCAACTCACTCTGCAAATCTCCGAAGAAGATGTAGTTATCCAATGCATGCATCCTACCCTGTTCCGATTGTGAACCCGAATCCATAACACTTCCCTTTGAATGGGTCTCAACCTCATGTTTTGGCTCATCAGCAGTGTGTACCTGTATATCAACTGAACTAACCTGTGATCCTACCCCACATACCTCATGGGAAGAGGACTCTTCATTCTCACAATTTTCTGATTTGTTTTTCTTTCTCCACAACCTGGTCGCCAACTGTGTCATCCCATTAAGATAAACATGATCACTTAAAATAGCATTCATCTTTTCCAATAGGTGTATCATTTCCTGCTGATTTCTAACCCGATCTCCGTGCGGGTCCATGATTTTATTCTCTCCGGATATGTGAAGTCTCGTCTTTGCTCACTGTCTGCTGATGTATAAATCTTGAACTGTCCCCCTAAGAATTACTGCTTAGTTTGAAGCAAGACTTCACACATTCCTTAATTTTGCCACCCATAGATGGTACGACACAGATTGTTGAATAGTGTAGGACTGTGTAATTTTAGAACCGAATTGATTATTTGTTCCTTTAAAAAGGTACAACAGATCCAACCAAAGGGTCTTCACCAATACCTCTATACATAGGCTTCAAAATGAAGTTGCCCTATGAAGGAAGATTAGTTATTGTGACTTAATCAAACTCTGTTATTTCGACTGTAGGTAATCTGAATATTCAGTGATATAATGGTATGTCCCAGGTATTATGTTATTCAGTCATAGCTGAGGAAGTTTCAACACTACAGTCCAAAAAGTGTCATGTCTCTCAAAAGAGTCATCGTCAGTTATGACAGAATAATTTGCCCCTTGCAGATACAAAATAATATGATCGCCGATATTGTTCATTACCAAACTGTTAATTTTTTCAATGGATTTAAAAAAAAAATAGTCAAATCTATCAAACTCCCCATTCATCAGCGCAAACAAAGAATCTTATTATTTCGTATTTGCTCAGCTTAAACCAATCTTCAACCACAACTTTTCTTCAACTTATATTTATTTCCCACAACCCCTGACAAATAAATATAAATTCACAAGCAGCGACTATATTCCTGCGGGCACAAAGATTCATATGGAATCGCCTTTGTTAAAAGAATGCCAATATTTTATGTGGCCACTAGATTTGAGGAGTGGATGCCTCCAGTATTACACCTTTGCTCCACATAGTATGTTGGCACGTTAAATTTCTGAAATTTATCCTCGTACAGGATTCATAAATTTCTCCAATTTACCATCGTTATGCTTCAAGCAAACCCTAACAGGCAGGCAGGAAAAACCCGCTCTGATACCACTGTAAGAACCCTCCCTATCTAGTTCTCTAGGGGTTTGCCAATTCTTAACCTTTTTCGTGAATTTTTGATATACAAAATCACAAACACAGAGCAATCCGGAATTCTCAAAAATATTGCTTTATTCTTATATCAAAACTAGGGCACAAATTACAATGCAAATACCTCAAATGCTGATGAAACCCTAGCTGCTTCGTACTCTATAAATGATGATGAAGGCTCAGCCCTTCTGATGTGAATACTGTGTGGTGTCCCAGCTCCAAATATTCCTTGTATAATCTCTAAATGACCCTATGTGGTAACCCAACTCCAGAAGTCTTTAAAACTGAAGTCCAACTGCAATCCCTGTGTGGAAATGCCCAGATTGACCTGAGGGTAATCTTGCAACCCCGAAGCCAATGTCCTTGTAAGAGGTTGCCGTCTCTCACAAGATCCAGAATCTCTATAAATGGCTCTACCAGAGAGTCCTCCAAAAAACCAGAGAGAAAAATAATAATCTTCGCATATCTCCAAATGAACTGAAAACCTCTTTATATCTCCTCCATAGGTCGACCTAGGGTTAGGTCACTTTTAGGGTGAGCAAATATAATTTTATCAATTTTTAATTCCACCTTATATCTCCTTAATTTATTCACCCCCTTATGCCTAGGCTTAACGACTTTTTAAGTCTTCACTTAAAATGGCCCCTTTTAAGTATAAAATGATTTTATAATAAAATAAAGTTACTGACTTTACAAAATTAAATTAAATAATCACTTTATTAATTTTATCTTCGACCATTAAAATTTCCAACCTCTTGCCCATCCGAATTGAAATCCGCGAATGGTTTTGGACACCCATTTCATCGAAGAATATCATCGCACTCGTCTATTGTCCACTGAAACCCTAAAGACGGACATGGCTAAAAATAGTAACTCTGATCAAACAAATCTCCGAATGAGCCCAAACGACCATCAATCAATAGCTCTTTGGGTACTGACAAAGATTCTGATATCTCCAATGGCTCCCCTCCATCCGACTTAGCCTACGGGAGCTCGTGTATAGGCTAATCTGCTCTGCACCTGACTGCATAGAAAAGGGGACATTACATGTTCGATCCCTTTGACCCTAAAACAGTTGGCAATGGTCACTGCTAGTTGGGCTTGTGATATGACCAATTGGACACTATGAATCAGAATATAGGAGAACAAAGTACGTAGATGAGTTGGTCTAGATGATGAACCTTGCAAGTAGATGAGCTATCAAATGAGTTGTTTATATTCGTGTCATATTTTGTGTTGTATGTGTCGATATTATGAATAATGTAATAAAACAAAATTTTACGTGTTATAGGATATATTTGATGTTTTATGTCTATGGGTAGTTAGGTAGCTATGGCAATTGCCAATCATCCATCTACATTTTTTGAGCTGGTTGTTAGATGATGATCAAGGTACAATTTTGTCTGTTTGTGGTACACTCGACTAGACCATGATATATTCCAAATGATTAGAATGTGAACTATACATGTATGTTGTGTATTTATATGTATATATGAATCCTTTTCATTGTGTATTTTTTATTAATATAATATGGAACTGCATGGTACTGTGTTGCATTGTAGATATTTGCATGAATGGAATACTCCCACATGCTACAATTCCCAATGGAAGAACTTGTGACGTGCCATGTCTTTACAGCCTAATTCTCTTGTTTCTCAGTGCAAGTGGAATATAGATACTTGACTAATTAAAGTTGATAACGAATTGAAGATTTCAATCTGTGCTTTAATAAAATATCTCTATAAGCTACATTTTGCGATAAATGATCATCATTATGGTAATAATGACCTGCAAGATACACTGCAAAAATAAATGAAAGTTGGAAAGTAGTTTTTAACGTCCACTAGGTCATAGGTCATATGGGACTATCCTCCATTAGGATGCAGTCTCCAACCATGCTCCACTCAATTCAGATATTATCATTGGTGATAGATGGAGCATGATGTACAACCCCACACCCTGCAAGATTGGAACCTTGGATCTCCTATTCAGAGTTCCAAAGTCTTCACTGGTAGGTTATGCACCCCACAACCCAATAAAAATCACTTTTATCTGTAATAAGTTAATGACCACCAAAAGCAATACCAAATGTGATTTATTTTCCATTAGTTCTGGATCCATAGGTGCAAAATCATTGCAGGAGATTCCTCCTCAAAGTGGGTTCATTTCTCTTTAATGCATTCTTCTTCCACTGCTTCTACTCCTTGGCATTTACTTGTCTGCTACCTTTTCACCATTTCTGGTATTGAGTTTGGAACCTTTGTCAACCACCTATAATTTAAAACTACAAGCTCCTTATCTACTGCTTCTGGGGACTCTTTTTTTTTTACTTTTTTGGCTTGTTTCGAACTCTGAATCTTGGTCAACTCACATGTATTTCAATAATTAAATTTGTGAGGTCCTTATCTATAGCTTCTTGTAAATAGTTTCCCCTCATATCTTTTTGCACTTGCAAAATTCAGTTGATCTATGCTGTATTATTTGCTATCCAATTTTGTTTTCCTATTGCAGGACTTTCATGAGAACGTTAAATCCATGTCTGTCACACCTTCCCGCTGCTAAAGTTTTCTCTTTGTTCAAGGTCCATCTCTTTCAAGTTTGTGCTGTCAATAACATATGACCTGCATGTATTCTCCTTGTCATAAATGGTGACATATATATCATCTTGAATACATTTTTGGGTTCTAGTCGCTGTTATATTTGTGTTTCTGATATGTCTTCTTTAACTCTGTTAGCTGTTCAGAACAAAAGGTGTAATGGCGGTTCTATCCAGGTTTGGCCTATTACTTCTCATGTCATGAAGGAAACAAGATAACCTCGAAACAATCCCTAAATATTGACCTTCAGTTCATATTATTCGTTATCGTGGATTGTTAGTCTTCAATGTATACTTTAAAATAAAATAATATGCTGGTTTTAAAAAGGTTGAAATTGTGAGAGCAAAACTGGTAACCAAAGGGTTAGAACATTTATCCAATGTGTATCTATAGAATACTTGTGTTCTTGAAATCTGAGATTAGCTTATAAGAGTACAACTTTACAAGTACTTGACTTGTTTTCAATTTTTGTCTACTGAAGGCAAGGAAGGTGCAAACGGCAAAGGCTAAAGAGAAGAAGTTTTGGCCTCGTATTTTCTTGTGGGTAGATCCAGCCATGTTTGACTATCTAACTTCTGGAGAGAAGACACGAGTTGCATTATTGAGTAGTTCTCTTAAAGTGTGGATTGTTCTAAAGGTAAAAAAATGGTTGTCTTTTAGATTTCTAATTTTACCTATTCATATGATGATGTTTCTAATGTTGAAGCAATGTATGATTTAAAGTGCTTCATTAGTTACTATTCTGCATCCTTGATAGCAAGTCATTATTTTTAGATGAATCTTACAATATTTAAATTCTGATAAGATATTTTTCTTGTTTCTTCGGCAGATTAAAAGAGAATTTGAACGAGGTCAATTTGAAGTAACCAAGTTTGTGCCAAAGAGTATAATTGATAAAAAGCTCCAAGCAGCAATAGCTAGAACAAATAGCAAGAGAACCCGTTCAAATGGAGCTCGACAAAAGTCCAAGAGGATAGCCAATCAGAAAAAAGTTGCTCAATAACAATTTAGCTTGATGAGTTGAACATTCTCTTTTATTGTACAGACTTTTATTGTCTCTTGGCATAGCCAAATTTGATTGTGTAGAAGCAAACCCTTGGGATTAATGCAAAGCTTTTGGTGGGCAATTTTATATTTTATGCTCACCTCCCTTCCATCATATGTTTTTAAAATCTCTTGAATGGAATAACAAACTGGTGCTTCTATGTAGTGTTTGCACCTCATCAATGTTCAATCCACAGCATTTTCACAATAAGGCATGTCCAGCATTCCTTGGGCAACATCATATTGTTAGTGTGATATCAAATTATTATGCTTAAGGACATCGGGCACAAATTTCGATAAAAAATTGACTTAAACAAGTGTTTTTCTGAATCTAGATTTCCTCCCATAAGGATTTACCCTCTGTAAACATAAATTCATCTGTAAGAAAGTATAGTGAACATATATGAGAACAAAAATTATGCAATTACATATGCATAAGGACAAGGCAAAACCACTTCTACAGAAATTGGTGATAGGTATTCAGGTTTTGAGAATGTATTGTCTGAAACGTTAATTGGTCCAAATTCAAATTCATTAACATGATTCAAAGCCTTTGTTAAAATGTATATGAAATTTTTATGGGAGCCATAGATGAGATTATAGTTTGGAGAACCTTAAATACATTATTAGATTGATATCTCAAATTTCACTCTTACTGTATGAAACTATGGACCATCGAGTTTGGGATGGCAAGGAAATGAATCACCTCCCTTATCCAATGACATTCAGAAAAATGGAGAAGTGCAAAATCTAAAAATAAATAAACTAATTAATAAAAATTGCGTGTTCAAGATGATCTACAGCTCATGATTCTGGGGTTGGGTTGGACTTGATTTTGGGAAGTCATTGCTCAAGAGTCTCAAGAAAAGTACAGTTTTCTTGCTAAACATAACATTCTGTGAAACTCTTGTTTCTCTATTTCAAATTTGCAATACAAGATGAAAGTGAGAAAAGGACTGCATAAAAATCTTTGTGGGTTAGAATTAAATTACGATTATGACTATTATTTGTCCATTTGTCTTTGGGGATGCGGGATAGGGACTACTTCAAAATTTGTTTAAATTTCCCTGGGAAGCCTAGAGTTGGGCCAATGTGTTAGAAGCTCTCTTTCTCTATATATATAGCTAATGCCACTACATTTTGGTTTCATCAATACAGTACTTAAATGTCAAGAATAGACAGATAACTTATGTGTGAAAAAATATGGATGGTTTACACTTATTGTGATTATGCAAATGATGAGATTAAAACAGCTCAGTGAACTTAACAAGTCAGATTGATTAATGTTTTTACATCATTTACTTGGGTGAGCTTGCTTTATAATTAAACAGGGAAAAGTAGATTCAAGGTTAGGAATATCTAATAGATTGTAAGTGGTATTTAACATTAAAGTTAGTTATAGGGGGGCGGAGGTCCAAGGTTCAAATCTCGGGTCTCGCCGGACTGAACACTTGTCCCTTTCCTGGTGCTTTCAGCGGCGTAAAAGGTTTAAAATGATTGTGGCATGGTGGTTATAGGGGCGGACTGCGCGAAGATCTGTGTGGCGGCTTCTGGGGCGGACAGCGCAAAATACTGTGGCGGCCATAAAAGCTAGACAGTCTGTCCGGATTCGTGGCATCTATCGATTCCACCATGTAAATTAAAAAAAGAAAAAAAAACATTAAAGTTAGTTATGCCCAAAAAGATTTTGTAGATGTATTATATATATTTTGTTGATATATCAATAGAAGTTATATGAAATTGTATAATCAACAAAGAGACCCAATATTAACCGATATAAGGGGACCGAGGCCCCTTTAAAAACCTGTGCTTTACCCTAAAATCTTAGTCCCATGAGGGATATTGTTGTGGTACGTCAATGGGTTTTCATCCAAGAGACCCAAGTTCAAACCCTAGTACAAGAGACCAGGACCCTTCTAGAAACACATGCTTTACCCAAAAATGCAAAACCCAAAAGGGATAGGTCAATTGGTAGCGGGCGGGTGCTTGTCAGTTGGTTGCTCTGGTTCGTTTCCTTGGATGTTTGGAGTCTCAATGAATTCATATTTAACCAACGGGCTAGGGATTATAGAGGTTTCCCTACGTAACAAAGAAGAAGAAGAAATTGCATAATCAACAAAGTTATTTTGCAACATGGTTTTTCTTGAACTTATTTACTAATCAAATAGTTTTTTTAATTTAATTAAAATAACAATCTAGAATGTGAATCCACACCAGGTACCTCACTGGTAAGATCCCTCAATCCTCCAAAGGAGGTCCGAGGTTCGAGCATGGCGACTTGCGTCAGATACAAAAAAAACTCTTGGCTAACCTGAGGGGTATACTTAGGTAGGACAGGCAACTGGCCCCCAAGGCATATGGAAAGGTTTCTTTCTAACATAAATTTTTATCCGCACTCATTGGTAAGATCCCTTAATCCTTTGAAGGAGGTCCGAGATTCGAGCCTGGTGGCTTGCGTCGGATACAAAAAAAAACTCCTGGCTAACTTGAGGGGTATACTCGGATGGGACATATGACTGGCTCTAGGGGATCCAAAAAATTTTCTTTCTAACATAGAAATTTTTTATCTACACTAGTACCTCATTGGTAAGATCCCTCAATCCTCCAAAGGAGGTTCAAGGTTTAAGCCTAGCGACCTGCATCAAATACAATAAAAACCTAGCTAACCTGAGGGGTATACCTGGATGGGACAGACAACTAGCTCCCATGGGATACGGAAAGGTTTCTTTCTAACAAAGAAAGTTTTGACCCGCAAGGGTGGCGAGTTGGTGATTGCGAACAACTCCCTCCATTTGAGAGGTCTTGAATCCCTATACAGATGCGTCAAAAACCCCTTGTTGATAAACTTAGCTCTCGACCTTACGAGGGGTCATGATTGGGATGGGAATGCTTAGTCGTAAGTGTTGGTCGTAGGGGGTTTCTCACCAATAAAAAAAAAATAGAATATGAAAACTAATCTCATGAAGTCAGTTTAAGGATTATGGATTAGCACTAGGTCAATGTGACCTATTATGAAAGATCATGCATCAAATGTATGATTTACTATCATTGATTATGTTGGTTTCTCTTCCTTCTAATTGCTAAGCAAGTTAATAGTTAATATTAAATTAAGATTTTGTCTCCAAGGGCTAAGTGGATTGGTAATTGTCTGTCTGGCCAATCACTTACCAAGAAGAGACCTAGGTTCAAACCTTAGGGGCATACCTGTTGCAAAGCTAGTAGTCTGATTTGAATCCTTTGAGTGACCAAGCACTTACCAAGAAGAGACCTAGGTTCAAACCGTGGGGGCATGTCTGTTGCAAAGGTAGTAGTCTGATTTGAATGCGCTAGACCAACAACGACAATATGAATCTCGAGCGATCGGTGGTCCTCCTCTCGTCGGGTCAACAATAACTAGGTGGTATAGGTTTGTTGGGAGTAGGCCCTGTGGTTTGAACCCTGCACTTGGCAGTTACTAAAAATAATGTGGATGTAACCAACTCTCCTCTCCTATGTAAAAAAAAAATTTAATGATAAACTTGTGTGCTTTCCATCTTAAAAAAAAACATTTGACATCTCATATTTTATTTTGTTTGAAACTTTAACAATATTAAGTATAGATATGAATTTAGGAACTATAATATATCAAATGACATGAGAATAAGTGGTTAAAAACCTTGATTTTCAAGGTGGGCTAAGAGTAGGCAATATATGCTTGATTGTCAAAATAAGGAATTTAATAAAATAAGAAATTTAGGTTTTGAAAGCTTATAATTAGATTTAAGATATGAAAATAACACAATCATATAACAATTTTAGTAGAATTAAAAAATACTAAATCTTAAATTTATTTATTTATTTTCCATATAAATAATGTTGTAACATATAGATGCCAGTCATATCATATAGTAATTGTACATGTGTCTTATTCTTCATATATTGCAATATCAATAACTCAATATTCTTTTTTATTTTAGAAAATGCTAGTGTTCTTCATAAATCAAAATCTATTTTTGTTTTGGAAAATATGTTGCTTAGACTCATTGGATGGAAAGGAACACAATCACCATTCTACATTTTTATTTGTTTCGTAAATATTTAATAACCCTTCTATATTGTTATTTGTTCCGTAAATATTTAATAACCCTTTTATATTGTTATTTGTTTTGTAAATATTTAATAACCCTTCTATATTGTTATTTGTTCCGTAAATATTTAATAACCCTTTTATATTGTTATTTGTTTCGTAAATATTTAATAAATGTATATAAGACTACTATTTTTTTAATATGATAAATAATTTGGTCACAACCACACTATTTAAATATCTCATTTTATAATCTAACTAGGAATATCATAAGAAAATATAAACCAATTTTGGATAAATGGAAAAACAAAGTGTTCAAGTCCACAGGCTCAACATCCTTAAGTCACTGATTTAGAATGAGAAATTTTCAATCTTTTCAAACTTACCACTACAAGTTTCTAGCTTTTGATAAATGTTTTTTTTGTTTATTTTCATTACCGACGTCAAGGTATTGTCTTGTTCGATAAACATTCTTGCTTGAAACAAAAGAACTTATCAATCAAAAATGTTCTCAAACTAAAAAATAAGAAAAATGTGATTGGTCAAGAAAATGAAAGCCAGATGCCCAAAAATTCAACTATGTGTTCTCAAACTAAAAAATAGGAAAAATGTGATTGGTCAAGCAAATGAAAATGAGATGCCCAAAAAATCAACTATATGTGTGCAATTGCTACATTGATTTATTTATTTATTTATTTATTTTTTACCTTATTTTATTAAAACTAAACTTCTTATTGTTGATCTTGAAATTGTCTAATTTGATTATGTGCTTGCGAGATTGTAGTTTAACACAGAAAGGGGATTGAATTAATCCCCAATTTTTGGACTAAAAGGTCAATTTCCACCAATTCTAATTAATCTAAGCAAATTTTGTAGGAAAAAAAGGTGCAAGAAGATAAAGCAAAATATAATAAAATAAATATGATCTTGTGATTGTAACAAGTTGAATGTTGATCTACTTAAAATCTTTAGAAGGGACGTAATAACTTTGGTGTGATTAGATCCGTAAATATCTACAACAAAGCGAGAGGACTAACAAGAGATGGAAAGGTAGAGCCACAAGCATCATACATCCATGAATAAAGAGGTCAAAGGACACAATTGATCCATAAAAGCCATACACAATCTCTTCATTAATTGTAGTTCAAATCATAATTACAAGTTTGATCACAAGGAGTAGCTCTAGTATTATGAAAATAGCAATTTTTTTTTTTACAATGAGCTTCAAGCTCTTCTTTGTAGTAAAAACAAAGCTAACTCTACTTCTAACTATGGTAAATTAAACTCTAACTCCTAGTTACATCAATTTAGCAAAATCTTTCAATTGAAGGACAAAAGGTTGTATTACTAGCCAAATTTGACACTAAATTATTCTAAAAAGTTTTAGCAGCTCCATTCCTCACTAGTAGCTCCATTCCTTCACTACTAACTCCATTGCTTGTACTTGAAGCCTTTGCAAACATACTCCCTAAGATTCTCCTTTAGGATGTGATTCACTTCTTAATATGCAATATGAATTGCTTTCAAATTAGGCATGTAAATTGTTCGTCAAAGTGCAATGTGAATTACACCTTACTGGACAAGCAAGGTTGTCCCTCTAAATTCTTGAGAATTTGGGTCCGAGACTTTCCAAAATCTGTTAGTTGAGTGTTAAATGGTGTATTGTAGCTATCCTCAACACATTTGTTATGCTTGCTTGCTTGAACATGATTATAACCTTTTTTTACATGATGTTGTTTGCTTCAGATTTTTATGGTTGTAGTTGATCTACTAAAACTTTGGCAGCTCAGAAGGACATCAATCCTGCTTGATGGGAAGTTTCAAATTATACCTTATACATTTGGTGTAAAGTCTATAAAATTTGAGCCACCCAAAATGTAATTTTTTAAAACTATGGAACCATGCTATATCATTTGAATATTTCAACCCAATGATATTGGTGTTCACAAGGCCTCCCAAATGTTGTCATGGGAATATGAAGTTCATTCAGTGCTAAGATGTCAAACATTGTATTCACACTGGTCCCTGGAGAGATATTTTTTGTTCACCATTTGTTTAAGCTTTCTGAGCCGAGCGGAGAGCTTTAAAATACAGATAGAAAAGCTTTTATTAAGCTGCTGGGTATCCAAAGGCCTGAGTAAAGCTGTTGATAAGAGATTCGGAGCAGGTATTGACAGACAAATGATAGTTCATGAGACAACATCTTATGACAACAATCCTATAGCCTTTTTATGATAATTTATAGTTGTAAAACATATCCAATCATATGACTGGTTAGATTGTATGGTTTATGGATTAAACAAGAATTTATTGCCAATTGTACAACTTCTCTCAATTGTACATCACATGAATTGAATGGCAACTCTTTTAGTTTTATGAAGCATGAATTGAATGACAACTTCTTAGGACAACACTTCCACAGGCCAGGACTGCAATACATAATTAAACAACAACCCCATCATATAGTTCTTCTAGCATATACGTACTTGCATTCCCCTTCAATGGTCAACTTCATCCTAAATTCGTGCAACAAACTAGATAAGCACACATGCAACTACAAAAAAATAATCATACATGTAGATGAGTATAAACCAGATCAAATATATTGCATTAATATGATTTGTACAACAAGTATAACATTATATGAGGTGTTGGGTTGTTTCTGGCTACAAGTCTCTTCCTTGGTCTCTCTTCTGAGGCCATCTCATAGATTCTTTTCTTGACCTTTCTTCCTATTTTTTTCTTGTGCATATCTTTTCCCTTTCATTTCTTCTTCCTTTCCTCTTTGTTTCCTCTTGCTTGGTTCTATTGATTCCTCTCATATTCTCAACATCATATCATTCTATCTTATTCTTTCAGATATGTTGTTTCATATTCCAAACAATAACTATTCACTTATACACGTGGTAGGTGGGTTATGGTTACCCTTCCTATAACTGTCCACATGTTGCTACATCACATAAAAACCCTAAAAAGGCTTTAAGAAATTGTTAGGTTATTATAGATAAAATATTTATAGATATAGGAATTGGGTAGCAAATATTTTAGGTATTTGTGGTGTTGAATTTCACTTTAACAAAATTTAAATTTAACAAGACATTTATATTTCTAAATTATCATTGAAAAAAAAATGAAAAATTGATAATAAAAATAAAGATACGAATGAAATCTCAAATTATATTAATTTAAAAATCTTATATCAAAGTTCATCCAAACCCCATAAGGGGGAGGAGGTCCAAGGTTCAAATCTCGGGCCTCGCCGGACTGAACGCTTGTCCCTTTCTTGGTGCTTTCAGCGACGTAAAAGGTTTAAAATGATTGTGGCATGACAGTTATAGGGGCGGACTACGCGAAGATCTGTGTGGCGGCTTTTGGTTTGACAACGCATAATACTGTGTCAGCCATAAAAGCTGGACAGCCTTCCCGGATTCGTGGCAGCTACCGATTCCACCCTGTTAAAAAAAAAAAATCTTATATCAAACCGGTTCTTAGTGGTCAAAAGAAAATTATTTATGCTTAAAAAGCGAGGAAAAGTGAGGTGATCTTTGAAAAATTTGTAAGGCCATGAATACAAGGGTTTAGGAAACTCAAACATAATAAATATCTTTATAACTCACTTGTAAGAATTTTAAGCACACTTTGACAAGATTATTTGAAATCACTCACAAGAATTTTAAGCACACTTGTGGTGTTCCTCTTTCTCCTCACACCATATTCCTCTAATATGTATCACAATGAGCTTTGATATCAAATTATGTAGAGGAGAGGTTAAAATCCACTTGAGAATAACCTCCTTAAGCAACAAATTATCAACTTAACTTGTAACCAATCAATGCACCGTAATCATGTGCAATCAAGATCTCAGTATGATAAGCAAACCCTAATGATGATAGTTCATGAGACAACATCTTATGAAAATAATCCTATAGTATTTTTATGATAATTTATAGTCGTACAACATATCCAATCATATGACTGGTTAGATTGTATGGTGTATGGATTAAACAAGAATCTATTGCTAGTTGTACAACTTCTCTCAATTGTACATCACATGAATTGAATGACAACTCTTTTAGTTGTATGAAGCATGTATTGAATGATAACTTCTTAGAAAAACACTCCTACGGTCAGGACTACAATACATAATTGAACAACAACTCCATCATATAGTTCTTCTAGCATATACCTACCTGCATTCCCCTTCAATGGTCAACTTCATCCTAAATTCGTGCAACAAACTAGATAAGCAGCACATGCAACTACAAAAAAATAATCATACATGTAGATGATTATAAACCAGATCAAATATATTACATTAATATTATTTGTACAACAAGTGTAACATTATATGAGGTGTTGGGTTGTTTCTGGCTACAAGTCTCTTCCTTTGTCTCTCTTCTCAGGCCATCTCATAGATTCTTTTCTTGACCTTTCTTCCTCTTTTTTTCTTGTGCATATCTTTTCTCTTTTGTTTTTTCTTCCCTGCATCTTTGTTTTCTTTTGTTTCGTTTTATTGATTCCTCTCATATTCTCAACATCATATCATTCTATATTATTCTTTCAGACATGTCGTTTCCTATTCCAAGCAATAACTATTCACTTATACACCCGGTAAGTAGGTGACGGTTACCCTTTTTATAATTGTCCACATGTTGCTACATCACATAAAAACCCTAAAAAGGCTTTAAGAAATTGTTAGGTTATTATAGATAAGATATTTATAGATATAGGAATTGGGTAAAAAATATTTTAGGTATTTGTGGTGTTGAATTTCACTTTAACAAAATTTAAATTTAACCAGACATTTACATTTCTAAATTATCATTTAAAAAAATGAAAAATTGATAATAAAAATAAAGACACTAAAATGAAATCTCAAATTATATTAATTTAAAAATCTTATATCAAACCGGTTCTTAGTGGTCAAAAGAAAATTATTTATGCTTAAAAAGCAAGGAGAAGTGAGGTGATATTTGAAAAATCTGTAAGGCCATGAATACAAGCGGGTTTAGAAAACACAAACATAATCAATATCTTTATAACTCACTCGTAAGAATTTTAAGCACACTTTGACAAGATTATTTGAAATCACTCACAAGAATTTTAAGCACACTTATGGTGTTCATATTTCTCCTCACACCATCTTCCTCTAATATGTATCACAATGAACTTTGATACCAAATTATGTAGAAGAGATATTGAAATCCACTTGAGAATAACCTCCTCAAGCAACAAATTATCAACTTAACTTGTAACCAATCAATGCATCGTAATCATGTGCAATCAAGATCTCAAGATGACAAGCAAACCCTAATGATGATAGTTCATAAGACACCATCTTATGACAACACTCCTATAGTATTTTTATGATAATGCATAGTCGTACAACATGTCCAATCATATGAATGGTTAGATTGTATGGTGTATGGATTAAACAAGAATCTATTACCAATTGTACAACTTATCTCAATTGTACATCATATGAATTGAAGGGCAACTCTTTTAGTTTTATGAAGCATGAATTGAACGACAACTTCTTAGGACAACACTCCCACCGGCCAAGAATACAATGCATAATTGAACAACAACCCCATCATATAGTTTTTCTAGCATATACCTACTTGCATTCCCCTTCAATGGTCAACTTCATCCTAAATTCGTGCAAAAAACTAGATAAGCAACACATGCAACTACAAAAAATAGTCATACATGTATATGATTATAAAAAAAATCAAATATATTGTATTAATATAATTTGTACAACAAGTGCAACATTATATGAGGTGTTGGGTTGTTTTTGGATATAATTTGAGCGCCCTCATGATCCAACTGATGCGCTCACTCGATAGCCATGGAACCACATGGTGCTTCCATCTAATTTTTTTTCTTCTTCAGGCTCCCACATGGCCATGTTGATTCTCTGATAGGTTGCACACAAGGTAGCTTAAGAACCTTCATGATCCAACCCATGCCCTCACCCTCACCCAATAGCCATGGAATCTCATGGAAGTTCTATCTAATGTTTTACTTCTCTAGGCTCCCACATGGCTAAATTAGGTTCCTCGATGAGATACACACAAGGTAGCTTATGCAACCACGAGTGCAAGCCATCCTTGTGTAGATGCTATGATGTGTCATCATTAACATCTCACTCGCTACCTAGCATCGACCTCTTTGTTGAAGGAGAACGGCCAGGTTGGGTCCATATTTGATGATAGGAAGGGATGCTCCATCCTAAATGGGAAGGGTGATCTAGGTACTACCTACTCCTTTGCAGCCAGGTGTGCTCACCGATACCCCTTTGATCACTACGACTAATATTACCTACACCCACATGATTGAATCAGGTTCCCTGGTAGGTTGCACTCAAGTCAGATTGTGTAGCTACTAGTGTAGGTACCTGTTGTGTAGATGCTTTGACGTGACATCCATAATATTCCACTCGATACCTTGTGTTGACCTCCACATCAAAGGAGGAATTCTAGGTCAGGTTGGGCCCTAATCAATTATGGGGTGGGGTACTACATCCTAAATGGTTAGGGTGTTCTATGGACCACCCACTCCTTTGTGGCTAGGTGTGCTCATAACTACCCCTCTCATCACTATAGCTAAGATGATCTCCACGACTATTGCATAGGATATGGAGATATGGGCTAAGATGATTCATCCTTTTTTTGCCATACTTTAATTGAAATCATTTGAGAAGTACTAGCTTCTCCTTCTTGCATATGTTAACCTTTAAAACTATTTGATTGTTCTCTTTGTCTCAAGAACTATCCTCTTCCTCTAGAATTATTTTTTTGTTTGCAAGAGAGCTTTTATTTTGCCTTGAGTGCATATTGATATGCCTCCTTGACTATTCTAAGTTGAAGAAAACCAATTACTCTTTTACTCTATATTGATATACTCTATATTCTAATTAGAATATATTGATATACTATTTTACTCTCAACTCCATTTGCTTGAGGTTTTAGAATCTCCTAGGTAATCCAATATCATAATCAATAGGAAGAAATTTTGATTTTATTTTGGCCACAAACATTTCCCATATTTGAATTCTATCCTTATATTTTTGTTGTCTTTCCATTTGGAGATGATCACACCAATTTGAAGTATGTCCCTTCAATATCGTAGATGTAAATTTGAGCTTCTTTGGAACCTCCATAAATTTGTAATCGAAGAGTCTCTAGAGATTTTTTATCCAATCGATCAACACTTCTAGGTTTAAGCTTCTATTAAATTGGGAGTATATATCTTAAGCTTATGTCTCATATTTGATATTACCTAAATTAACTATTGCTTTGGTTCTTGTCCTTCCTCTTCCTCTTGAGCTTTCACGTGATCAATTTTTCACTCTTCATTATCACTAATATCTTTAAAAATGAATACCTCTCCTTTGAGCAATCTTAATCACATCTAACCTAGTGGTAATTCCTCTTAGCGTTTGTATTATATCTATTGGTTACGGTCCTAGACCATGTGGTCTTCCTCTTTCTCCTCACACCATATTCCTCTAATATGTATCACAATGAGCTTTGATACCAAATTATGTAGAAGAGATTTTGAAATCCACTTGAGAATAACCTCCTCAAGCAACAAATTATCAACTTAACTTGCAACCAATCAATGCATCGTAATCATGTGCAATCAAGATCTTAGGATGACAAGAAAACCCTAATGATGATAGTTCATGAGATAAAATATTATGAAAACACTCCTATAGCATTTGTATGATAATGTATAGTCTTACAACATGTCCATTCATATGACTGGTTAGATTGTATGGTGTATGGATTAAACAAGAATTTATTGCCACTTGTACAACTTCTCTCAATTGTACATCACATGAATTGAATGGCAACTCTTTTAGTTGTATGAATCATGAATTGAATGACAACTTCTTAGGACGACACTCTCATGGGCTAGGACTACAATAAATAATTGAAAAACAACCCCATCATATAGTTCTTCTAGCATATACCTACTTACATTCCCCTTCAATGGCCAAATCATCCTAAATTCGTGCAACAAACTAGATAAGTAACACATGCAACTACAACAAAATAATCATACATGTAGATGAGTATAAACTAGATCAAATATATTACATTAATATGATTTGTACAACAAGTGTAACATTATATGAGGTGTTGGGTTGTTTCTGGCTACAAATCTCTTCCTTGGTCTTCCATATTGGGATGACTAAATTGCCTACGTACCAAAACCAGAGGCAATAAACCTAAATTAAAAATAATAATTAAATCCATAATCACACTCTGGTTCTATCACATACCACCATTGTTTTCCACATGATATAGATGAATGTACCACTTTAGAACCAACAAATGGATTCACATGGGTTTCCTGAGGACGATGACTCCAACACACTAGGCATTAGTCCATCCGGACATCACCATTGACTACCACCTTAGATCTCCAATTTGATCTTCCCAAGTGCACAACCCCCCAATTCACCAAAAAATCTGTCACTTTTGTTCTCTTCATGCCAACTATGAACAATTTGAACTTCGTCCATCATGCTTAATAATCTCTTAGTTTTTAATATTTCATTAAAGACCCACCAATTTTTAGCCTTATTAGAAGATTTATGAGACTCAAGGAATCACCTTTCATAATAGTATTTTTTAATCCTAAAGCATGCACAAGGAGACTCCAAGAAAAGAAGCTCTAGTCTTCGCATAGAAAGAATATTGGATGGATATGTGGTCCGCGAATGCAGCAATGGTTCTACCATTATGGTCTTTGATTAATCCCCCTACCCCTACCAAACCAAGGTTGCCTTTAGAAGCACTATTAAAATTGAGCTTCACCCATCATCAGAAGGAGAGCTCCATATACAGAAGAATATCAGATTAGGGATGGGATTTGAAGGCCTAACACAAGAAAAATTGAGCTCTAACAACAACCATTCAAATAATAATCTAGGAAAAGGTTACAATAAACAAGAAAGACAATAAAGTAAAAAAAATAGCATGCTTTGCATTTAAGAAGATAAATAGATATACACATAAATAAAGCAAATAAAATTACACTAAATAAAACACATCAATTATATACAATATAAAAAAATATATATTTTTTTCTTAATCTATATTTTAAATTATTAATAAAGGAAAAAATTATTTACATGTTTATTAACAATACAATATAAATATCAAATGACATTAGCTTAACTGGTTAAATTCCTCAATATTTAAGAAGGAAACCAAGGTTCAAAATTCCTCAATATTTAAGAAGGAAACCAAGGTTCAAATCTTGCCAAGGGATATATGGATAATATCCAAGCTTTGTTGTAGGACCATGTGGTGATTAAGTAGTAAGGGTGAGGCCCGTTTCAATCCCATGTAACCAATTGAAAAAATACAATATAATATATATAATTTCATCAATATACTCTTTTGAATGAATGAAATGAAAGATTTTAATTACGTCCGTGAGACCCAAATATGGTCTATGGGACCTCAAATATGGAAGTACAATTACTCAAATCATATCATATGATCTTTAATATCTTTGAGAAGGTTGTTCCTTCTCCTGCTGATTTGGGTTAGCAATTCTCCAACTTTTTTTATTTTACTGTCTTCAAATAAATCTGCCATAAACCCGTTCCCAAGTGTTTCTTTGTATTTGTCACGGATATCTGAAAAACTCGGGCATTTATAGATGAAGTGTTCCTCTGTCTCTACTGCCCCTGTGCCGCATAGAGTACATATCCTTTCTTCCCATTGTTCTTTGGGCGTTGTCCATCTCCCTGTTTCACATCTAAGCCTATGAGAGCTAGTCCTTATCTGAGCAATGAGGATTTTTTCCTTCCACTTGATTTCAGCGCCTATATACGCTTTTTTCCTTGTGGTCATACGTTGGGTTAAAATTTGCAATATAATATTGTCTTTTCCTCGCTTGCATTTTTCCACATTCCACTTCTGAACTTTTCATTCACATAATTTTTTATGTCTTTGTTGACATTTGGGCATTCATTTATGTTGATTTCCCAATGTTTCATCCATTTTCGATTTTGTTTCATCCATGTATTCTTTCGCCTATGCAACTCTTCGTCCCTAGCTGCCCTAGGCCATCTATCATCTTTCATGTTTTCTGTTTTTTTCAAGTAACATAACAACTTGGTCATAGCAATTGCTTCTAAAGGGAACATTCCAGCTTTCAGCTAGAATAATTTCATAAGGGGTTGTGGCCTTAATTTTGAGAAAATTTGTGATTAGATATTTTTGAATCCTTTCTATTTGCCTCCATTTTGCATTTGTTGTGCCACTAGCCCACACCTCGCAACCATACAACAAAACCGGTGTAACAAGTAGGCCAAATAAGACCTTGGTGGTCTTCCAATCCCACAACTCGACATTCCTACACCTGTTTTGAAGTGCATATAGTGCTCTCCAACCACTTTGAGTTCTTTTCATCCTACATGTATTCCAATTAAGTTTGTCATGAAAGTCTATGCCCAGGTATTTGTATTCTACTACTACCTCAAGCGGTTCTCCTGCAAACTGAAATTCAAGTTGTTGCTTCTTCTTTTTGCTCGAAAAATCATAATTTTTGTTTTGCTCGTGTTCACCTGCATCCCAACTTCTTTACAAAAGAGTTCTAGAGCTTGAAGGTGATCTTCTAGATCTTTGGCTGTTTTGGCCACAAGAATTACATCATCCGCATACATGAGGAGTTTTACCACATATTTGGCTAAGTGCACACCCTCTCCCCCAAATTTGTTTATCCATTCTTCTAACTTGTCAATGTACAACCCAAATAAGGTCGGAGATAGAGGGCAACCTTGTTTGACACCTATGTCACTACCAAAACATTCAGATAACCCTTCCTGTGTTCTGATTCTAGCCTTTACATGCTCATATAGTCTGTGAACTGTTGCCCTGTAGTGAATTGGAACCTCTATCTCTTCCATTCTGCTCCATAATTTTTTCCTTGGCACTGTGTCAAATGCCTTTTTGAAGTCTACAAAACAACAAAAAGCCTCCTCTTTTTTGTCCCATATTTTTTCCACTATGTGTCTGAGCGTGATACAGTGATCAATAGTTGAGTGCTTGGGCCTAAAACTCGCTTGCCCCTTTGCTCTCTTTCCCTTTTCTTCTGCCCATATGTTGATCCTACGCTCTATCATACTCCCAAACAACTTTGCAAAGAGAGGGTTGATCATGATAGTTCGATAGTTTGAGGGATTATTTACATCTCCACTTTTAAACAAAGGAATGGTCAAGCTAGTTGTCCACTTCGTAGGGAAGCCATTTTGTATGACCTCATTGAAAATTTCTTTGATCTGCGGTGCCAGGATATCTACCCCCCATTTTATATGCTCTGCTTGAAGATTGTCTATGTCACGGGCTTTACCAGTTGCTAACTTTTTTATCCCTTGAATAATGTCTTCAATTGTGAAAAGTTCTTTCTTGACAATGATAGTAGGGGGTGTCTCCTGTTGGTTACTACGCTGATACAGTTGTTTTGAATACTCCAACCATTGATTAATTGTTATGTTATTTTTAGTTTGCGTCCTTTTCACGCTTAGTTCCTTCCAAAATTTCTTTGGTTCATGCTTCCCTAAGTAAATCAATTCTTTCCTCCTTGTTCTAGTGTATTCTTCTTTTTTTGCCCTTACCAGCTTTCTCATATGCTTTTTTGTTTGCTCTTGTTTTACCCGTTGGTTCCTTTAGTAATCTTCGCATTTTTTTGCAATCTTCATCGAACCATGGGTTGGTTGGGAAGCTATTCCTTTCTTTCTTTTTAGGTTTAGCTCTCTTGCATTTGTTTAGAGCTTCTTGAATAACGTGCATTAACCATTCACTCTTACTGTAATCTCTGCTACTATGAGGTAGTTCTTCCCTTTCCTGTAACTTGTTATTTAATACTGCTCTAAAATTTTATCGATTTTCATCTGTTAAGAGAATGTTTCCCTTGTGAGGATATTTATTTTGATTGCCTTGCAAGTGTTTTTCCCTTGGTTTGTCTCCATGCATTCGAAGTTTCATAACAATTGGGTTGTGATCTGACTTAAGTTCCACTGGAGAATCTTCCACTTCTAGCTCCTCTATTTTTGGTATGTAATTCTATGAGCATATTACATAGTCTATTACACTTTGTCCCTTATATGTTTTGCATGTATACTTTCCTGAATTTTTCCATTTGTTCATCCCATTGCAAATAATCAAGTTGTATATGTTGCAGAGACCTAACAACTCTTCTCCATATTGCGTGATAGCCCCATGCTCATCTTCTGAAGTCCTGGTCCATTGCTGATTTTCCTCTTCTGGCATCCAAAGAGGATTAATCTCAATATCTTCGTTACCTTCTAGAATGTTAGCTTGCTTATTTGTTGTCCTTGCATTGAAATCTCCAATTAATATAATCTCCCCCAACTTACTGTATATTGAAATGTCTCTTTTTAGGGAGGAGTATGGGTCTTCTCTGTTAAGGTCATGTTTCTTATAGAATTTAGAATTCTTGGGAGCAAAATAACATGTTGCTATGCTAATAACTGACTTATTTTCTAGGATCTTTATCCAGATGTACTGTTTGTTTTCATCTTGTTTTTCAATTTTAATGACCCTATCCCATTCCTCTTTTATTAAAACCATAATACCCCCATGCCCTTTGCCATTTTCTTCTTCTTTATTCCATATTGCTATTTTTTTGTATCCCACAAATTTTGGAGTCCTACATCCATCGTGTTCATGTGTTTTCGTCAATATGATTATATCTTTATCTCTAGCAATGGGCCCTAACCCGGGTCCTCTTCTCCAAGGGTAACCTCTACAGTTCCAACTTACCATCGTAAGATGTTCCTAGGCGGGCCATACTCCCTATTTGTTTTGGATTTGTTTAGATGTGATGTATGCCTTTCCATTTCTTAAATATGCCTGTTTCCCTTCATTCCTTGCTGCCCTCACCTTTTCCCATTCCTTATTTCTTTCTTCCTACTATAAAAATGTTAGGTCATCATCTAAATAAAATTTTGACCCTCTCAGCATGCCTCTATTTTTTAGTAACCTTATTTTATCCTCGTAGCTCATCAATGTGACCCGAATATGTCTATCTCTGCCTCCTTCTCTCACCCTGCCAATTCTACTTGCTTTTTTTATCTGACCTTTCCATTGTAATCGATCTGACAAGAAGTCCCTGGTTAAATGATTTGTGTCTTCCCTGTCCCCATAATCTTTCAACCCTTTGATGATTATATTTGATAACTTCTCATGTCTTTCTTTCTCTTCTGTTATTTGAATTTTTACTTTCTTTTCTATCAACTCTTTTTGTTGATTGATTGGTTCTTTTACTACTTGAGACCATTTCTTTTCCTTTGCTAATTCATTTTGTAGCTCATTTTCTCTTGCTTCCATGTTTTGGAGTGTTTTTCGTACCTCTTTTATTTGATTTGCATTTATTTTTTCCACCTCTATTGCATTATTTATTGGGGGGTGGATGGCTTGTTTGAGGACATGCCATTCACATTGACCCATGTTTGCAAGGCTTTGTAGCTTTGACACTTGCTCCTTGAGTTGGCTGTTTTCCTTTTCTAGCCTTTGAATGGTGTTTATAACCTCGTCTGATTTAGTTTCTCTTAATTTCTCCCTCCTTTGCATGCTTTCAAGTTTCTCTTTCATCTTCATTAGCTCTTGCACATAAAGTATTGGTGCCCACATTAGTGGTGTAGTTGTGGGACTGTAAGTTTCTTCCTCATTTGAAAACTCATTTTGGTGATTTGCCTTTGATTGTTCCTTATTATCCACCTGTTTATGTGGTAGAATATTTTTTATTTTTATTTTTTGATATGCTCTCTTCATTGTTGTTGCCCTTGCTCGAGCTTGTCGATGCCTTAATATCCTCCAGTACTGTTTCTCATTGACATATATCGGTTCTTGCAATTGTTGCTTCCCTTTTTCTATTGTCAAACCCTTTATAGCCGAACCCTCTGTATTATTGATCCGATGAAATATATGTGTAATAAAACCCTCCTTGCTCAACAAACCCTCCGCTGCAAACCCTTGCTGATAATAAAACCCTTCGTCGCAAACCCCTATAACGAATGTATTTCTCCTATCTACTTAAATTGTTTTATAAATCGAAAGAGGACGAAAAACGTGATTACCCGATGAAATAGATGTTTAATATAATACTCCATCGCAAACCCTCCTTGCTCCGCAAAAACCCTTTGCCGCAAACCCTTTAATTTTTTTGTGTTGATATTTTTTGTATGGTTCAGTGTATGCGTTCGAATCTTCTCCTTTAATTGAATTATGATTGTATAAGAAGTATGGTAAATAGGTTTATATAAAGTTCTTTTTTTTTGTCTTTGTAGCGTAAGTAAGTAGAAAAGGCGAGCTTGGCCCCGTTGAACAGAAGATTCATGATTTGAACCTCTGCGATACGAAAAGGGAAAAAAAAATCTTTTGTGGCTTCCCTCTAAATAGTGGTATTATTCAATAGTGGTATTATTTGGATGGGATGCATTGTCAGCCACTTAAGAGCCGTTCTCAAGACTTCTTTCTAACCTAAAATTTTTGCCCGAAAGAGCTAGGTGGATTGGTAATTGTCTCTTTGACCATGCATTTACCCAAAAGAGACCTAGGTTCAAATCTTGGGGGTATGCTTGTTTGCAAAGATAGTAGTGTGCTTCTAATCCTTTGAGTGCTTGTCACATCAACAATTACGGTATAAATCTCAAGCAACCGGTGATCCTCTTCATGCAAGCAACATAATCATTATGTCAAATTTTAATCTAATAAATATAATTAAAATTAGTTTTGTTTTTAAATTAAAAAATAATAATAATTAAAAGAATTATATTACGTCAAATATAATAGCGAAAGTGCATTCTTAATTAATATAAACATTCTATTGCATAATAATTAATTCTTTAAATTAGGTATTGTTCTTATTGGTCTCTATAACCTAATAATTTTGGATTATTCTTTTTAGCTATTACTACTACAAATCACTTGATCTTTGTTTGATTAAACGAATCAAGGTTCTCTTATGATTCAATATATAATTAAATACGCATAAAATTATTTAATATTTAAAAATTTATAATTGTTTTTTATTATTATAAAAAAATATTTAAAAAATAATAAAATAAATGATAGTTGACCAAACCCATTCATTGTTTCCCCCTTTAAATTTGAAGGACAAAAACACTTTGAAAACGACAAGCAGAAATATGAGGCCAACGACTATACATGATCGCCGAGCTGTACACTTAGTAATTAAAAGAATTATTGGCATAAATTAATAATAAAAATGGATATTCAATTTCTATTAATCGGATATAAAAGCATGTGACTGAAATATCCATTACATCATAATTCGACTAGGTTAGATGATTATAATCTTTGAGTATTGATCATAGCCTTCCGTAGCATGCCTACAGGCTTTATGAACGGGTTGTTGTGTAAGAAAAAGCTAACGAATAGCTCCTGAAACTTTTTTGTGTTCTAAAAGCACACCTAAACTTAAATTTTCGAAAAGGAACGTGTTACGAAGAACATATAGAAAGAATAAAATAGTAAAATATAAACTTTTGAAATTATAATATATGTTTAAAGTTTCGAACAGGAACGTGTTACCAAGACCATATAGAAAGAATAAAATAGTAAAATATAAACTTTTGAAATTATAATATACGTTTAAATTTTCGAACAGGAACGTGTTACCAAGAACATATAGAAAGAATAAAATAGTAAAATATAAACTTTTGAAATTATAATATGCATTTAAATTTTTAATCATGATGGTCACAAGATATTTTATAGAGCTGTCGTTGGTAAAGCTAGGCGTTGAAAAAAAAATGTATTTATAAAGAAGCCCTTGGTAAAGCTAGGCGTTGAAAAAAAATGTATTAAACACGAGAGAACCATTTCAATTGTGTCTTGGTCTTTGTCCTCTTTGTTGTGATCTGTCTTGGTTTGTAGTGATCTGCGACCGAGAGACTAGGAGGTCCTGCGGCTTCGGATTCGTGACTTTTGCGGATAAAGAATGCATAAGAAATACCGAGAAACATCACTATGAATTAAATCTCGGGCTTCGCCCGATTGAACGCTTGTCCCTTTCTTGGTGCTTTCAGCGGCGTAAAAGGTTTAAAATGATTGTGACATGGTGGTTATAGGGGCGGACTACGCGAAGATCTGTGTGGCGGGCTTCTGGGGCGGGCGCAGAATACTGCGGCGGCCATAAAAGCTGGACAGCCTGCCCAGATTCGTGACAGCTACCGATTTCACTATGTAAATTCAAAAAAAAAAAACATCACTATGAATCGTGCTCAAGCAAGGGGAAGGGAAAGTGGAGGTGGTAGTGATATTGGCAGCGGTGGAGGAGGCCACTATGATAGTCGTTGTAGCATGGTTATGGAGACGGTCGTGAGCGATCTGAACGAAGCTATGAAGGCGGTCGACGACTACAGCGGTGGAGGCTATGGCGGTAGCGAGTCCGATATAGAGGTGGTTGTTTCTTTTTGGTTCTGGTTGAAATCGGTGGCGTTTATTTTGTTATTAGTATTAGGTGTAGTTGTAATTTAAATTATATTTTTAAATTTAGTCTGAAAGGAAATCGTTAGGGCTTTTGAAAAGTGGCTTCTCTAGATGTTGAATTCTATTGTTTCGTTGGTTGCTTTCCTGGTCAACCAATGGCAGGAACTAAAGGATGTCTTCTTACCTTACGGTAAGGTGGTTCCGAGCGACCGAGAGACTGGGATGTCTCGAGGTTTCAGAAGAATCAATAGGAAATGCCATGAAAGAGATCAATGGGAGAGATTTGCCATGAAAGAGATCAATGGGAGAGATTTGGATGGAAGAAATATCACTGTGAATCGATCAGGAAGAATCAATAAGAAATGCCATCAAGTAAATCAATGGGAGAGATTTGGATAGAAGAAACATCACTGTGAATCAATCAGGCCAAAGGAAGTGGAGGTGGTGGTGACTACCGCTTCCGTAGCGGTGGAGGTGGCCGCTACAGTGGCCGTAGTAGCGGTTATGATAGCCATCAATGGGAGATATTTGGATGGAAGAAACATCATCAGGCCAGAGGAAGTGGAGGTGGTGACGACAAACGCTTCTGCAACGGTGGAGAAGGCGGCTACAGTGGCAGCGGCAGCGGACAGCCATCGTAGCAATGGCTATGGAGGCTACCGTGAGCAATCTGACCGCAGCTATGGAGGTGGTCGTAGCATCTGTGGTGGGTCCCGATATGGAGTCGGTAGCTTCTCTGGCAATTGCAGATGTATAAGTGGAGTTTGTTGTGTCATGGTAGAAAGTAGAATATTTAGATGTTTGCAACTAAATTTTAAATTTTTATATAGTTAAATTATATTTTTGATTTTGATGTATTTTTATAAATAATTATTTTAATATAATTTTATTTTGTTTTGAGGAGGGCAAAAATCTCTCTAGAACTTTAAGGATGGTCGTGGACCATTTTTTTTTTTATGCATTCTTTTTTAGTTTTATTACACACAAACAATATGACGCCACATATAATAGAATATGCATATAAACATTAAAAAAAAAATAACGTACCTAAACATATACAATAAAATATATAAATAAACAAATATATAAATAATGTGATGCTACATACAATAAAATAGCATATTGGTACAATCACAAATTGAAAAATTCATAAACAAATTAAATGCTCAAACAACAAATAATAGAATACAAAAACAAAAAAAAATATTATAAAAATATACACATATACAAAAAAATTTAAACTATAGACCACAAAATACAATTACATTTACCAAAACATTGTCGCAATTACACTTCTTTGAATGTAATCCTTTTAATTCAAAATAAAATTAATTGTCCCAAAAAGTAGTAAGTATATTAGCTATTAAAATATATACTCCACTACATAATATACTTTTGTCTTTTAAGTTCATTAGTTTTCAAGGACATTTTCACACAATTACTATGAATATTATGTAGTTAACATATACCATCACATAAATTATAAATTATAAGAGTATAATAAAAGAATATATTTTTCATTTAATCAAATATTAATAATCATAATTACAAGTTTGACAATTATTATATTTAAAAATATTGTTCCAAAAAACATAACCACAATTAACTTTGAAAACATTCACGAATGTCCATCCGTGTGGAGGTTTTAGGAGGGTTTTTAACCATCCTTTAAAAATATTGATTTTTTATTAAAGATATAAAAGTGCATTAAAATAAATAAATTTAATTGTATGAAACAATTTAGAATTTACTAGAAAGCCTCATTTTTTCATTGTATTCTTGAGTTCTAACTTTAAGTTTTCATGTACTTATATAAAAAGATTTATCACTTCATATGTTTTCTATGTTCCTCAAAAAAAGTGAAATTAGCAAGTCAATGAATTATAAATTATATAAAAAATATATAAAAGGATTCAAATTAATACTATACATAAGTGTAAAATAAAAAGTATGTTATTATGAAGAATTATAACCTTATATCTCTTTTACATTTTAAAAACATATAATATGAAAATTACTATATGAAAGATATATTCTTTTTTTTATTATTATACTAGATGAATAGGTATCTCTTTGTGGGTTCGAATCTCGCATAACCTCCAGTTGCAGTTGCATCGGGAACACGTCACCCACCTAGTGGGGTACCACTTGGGACCCAAGGGATTGGAACCTAATATAGATGCTCCAACAGAAATGTTTTGATTATTGAACAAAGCCCTCAGACCTAAAAGATATCTTCAATTTAAAAATAAAATAAAAATCATTTTATTATTCTGTATTTAAATTCGTTGACTGTCGGTAATTTGATCGTGGGTTTGATTGGGGAGGGGGGGAGGGACTTGCTCCCTCTCCCTGCTCCCCCTTCCATGGTTCTTTCCTAGTCCCTGATTCATCCTAGGTCATCCCACTCTGGGAATGGTTTGTAGTAGATGATCTCCTTGAGGGGAGATCCTTGCCCACTTTCTGCTCCTTTCCCAATAGTTTTTGAGATTTCTTGTTTGAATCTCGGGCCTGGTGCTTCCCAGGGATCCTTTGGGGTTTCCTGCATGTTCCTAGGATCCTATCCCTGATCTCCCTTAGGCTTTTCCCTGGGGTTTTTTGCAGGTTGTTACTAGGATCCGATTCCCAGGGCTTTCTCGGTCTATGGTGGTTGTAGGTTGGGCTATTGTTTGCTTCTTGGTGCATCCCGTGAGGTTCTCTCTTCATCGAGGTTGGTTTTGGGGATCAGTTTCCTCTTTGCTCGTGTTTCCTCTCTAGGATGCCATTGGTTGCTGGTGGTCTCATCCCTTTGGGTGGGACCATGTTCATTTTCCTGTTCGAAGGCTTCTTTTTGTTGGATCTGCTGCTTGGTGGATGCTTTGAGCATTTGCATGGCCTTGGGGGGGCCTCTTCTAGTGCTTGAGTTGTTCCCAGCCCTAGTCCCAGTTCCCTAAAGCTGTTTGTGTGCAAGGATGGGGATTCCTGGTCCTTTCTACTAGGGTGCTTTGGATTTTCTGTTGCATGTCTCGATCTTGGGGGGATCGGTGATCTATGCATGCAGACCCTTGGATCCCTCAGTTTAGGTTTTCATGGATCCCATCTTTGTGTCTGCTACCGCTTTCTGTCTGGGCTTCACAAATTTTCATTTTAGTTTCTTGTTCGGGGGCTTATGCTTTCTGGTCCTACTTCTTGGTGGACTCTCAAAGCTTGTTCTTGGCCTTGGGGGGGCCTCTTCTTGTTCTTGAGTTGTTCCCAGTCCCAGTTCCACTTCCCTAGAACTATTCGTGAGCAAGGATGGTGGGTTCCTGGTCCTTTGTGGCTTTTGGGATCCTTTCTTTGTGCCTGCGTTTGTTTTCCCTGGATCCTTTTAGCTTCCTCGTACTCCTGTTGGTAGGATTCCAGTGTTGTAGTTTCCCAAATTTGTTCTTCTGCTAGTTCTCCTATTGGACGAGATTTTCCAATCCTGCTGGACAAGATTTTTCAAACCTAATTTTCTGCTATTTTTTTTGTTGGGCAGGACGAGATTTCTCGCTGGGTTGGATTTTCCAATATTTTGGTTTTCTCGCTAGGCGGGATTTCCAATCTGGTGGTTTTCATATGCTTGTCGTTGGGCGGGATTTTCAAATTCATCATCTTGCATGTTTTCCTGTTATGTGGGATTTTTCAAAACTGGTGGTTTCTCGCTGGGTGGGATTTGGTGGTTTCCCGCTAGGCGGGATTTCCAATCTACTGGTTTTTCTTGCTGGGTGGGATGGGATTTCCCGTTGGGTAGGATTTTCCAATATTTTGGTTTTCCCGTTGGGCGGGATTTCCAATCTGGTGGTTTTCAGCTGCTTCCCGCTGGGTGAGATTTTCAAATTCATCATCCTGCATGTTTTCCCATTAGGCGGGATTTTTCAAAACTGGTGGTTTCTCGTTGGGCGGGATTTTTCAAAATTGGTGGTTCCCTGCTAGGCGGGATTTTTCAAAATTGGTGGTTTCCCGCTAGGTGGGATTTTTCAAAATTGTCTTTTCCCGTTGGGCGGGTTTTTCCAAACTGTCTATTTTTCGTTGGGTGGGATTCTTCAAATTGATTGTTCTTGACCTTTGGTTTGGTCGGTTGACCTGTTGTAAAAAGGTTTTGGGGTCCTTTCAAAACCCGCTTTTAATATAATTTTTACGTACCAAAAAAAAAATTGTTTTGACTCTTAAACAAAACTCTTGGACCTCAAAATATATATTCAATTAAAAAATAAAATATAAATCATTTTATTAATCTATATCTAAATTTTATAATACAATGGTGGAGGACACCCGCTTTTAATCTCATTCGTTTGAATTGCCTAGTATTCTCATAGGACACCCGCTTTTAGCCTCTATAATGATATGTTATTTTTTAACGAGGTTGATATTATCTTTCTATTCGTATAAGCGAGAATAAAATTATATATTTATATAAATATTAAAAAATAATCAACATAAAGATATTTTCAAGAATTATAGGAGTTGAATTGCTTATTCCTAGTGTTCCCTTAGGATTCTATCCACATTTTGGCTTTTTGATTTTCTTAAGATCTCAAGTTCTAGAATCATCAATGCTAAATGGTTTTGGAGGTCTGAATATATAACTACCACCATTAATATCAACCACCTTTCTTAGGGATTTCCAAATACTAGGCATGGAGGTGATTTATAACCAAGTTTTTAGGTTGTTATATTGTAATTCTCACATTGTTGTTTTTAATATGCTAATTGAATTCCTAGACTACAACATTCCTGAATAACACTAGAAGGTGGATTTGGAGTTTTTACAACTGTTAACTTCATCAACTTAACTATTTTCTTGGAAAGTTGTGTGTCTATAATGAAGTTTTTAGAGGTTTTTTGTTTTGAACTCTGATTGGCTACCCTTATCACTTTTAAGCCTTTTCAGAGACTGCAGGATCCTTGGCCATCTAGGGTGAACCAAGCTCTTCTATGACTAGGTCCTTCGAAGTCAGACATTGAAAGGAATTTTTGAGAAATTTTTAAGGGATAAGAGCTTTTGTTACCAAGTCAACAAGATTTACTCGGTCTAGGCTTCTACTGAAATCCTACATCAAGGCCTAGACCACTGCTTTCCCTGACTCAAAGACAATCATTGGTGAAATTTAATCCATAGTCTTTTCTCCCATTCTGAGCACATCCAAAATTGGGGACTCAAGTTGAGCTGTCCAACCCTAGTGAAAAAGTAGTGAGTATATTAGCTATTAAAATATATAATCCGCTACATAATATACTTTTATATTTTTAAGTTCATCAATTTTCAAGGGCATAATCACACAAATACTACTATATATTATGATTAGTTAACATATACCATCACATAAATTATAACTTATTTGAGTATAATAAAATAATATATTTTTTATTTAATCAATTTTTATAAACATATATTTTTTACAGACATATATTACAAGTTTGATAATTATTATATTTAAAAAATGCTATTCCAAAAAGCATAATCACAATTAAAAAATAATAATCGACTTTGAAACCACACGAAGGAAGAAAGATACACCCTCAAGAATGATGGTTGATCAAATTCCATTCATTGTTTTCTCCTTCAAATTTGGAGGACAAGAATGCTTAAGCAGGAAGAACATGAGACCAACGACTATACGTGAAGGATAAAATACTTTGAAAAAACAAGCAGCAAAAAATGAGGCCAACGACTACACGTGATCACCAGATGCCAATAGCTTCTACTGGCAGTTGTTAATTAAAAGAATTAATGGCACAAATTAATAATCCATCCATCTGTGTCTGAGTACTAAAAGATAAGAGTATGTGACCCAAAAATCCGTTACTGCGTAATTCGACTAGGTTAGATGATTGTAATCTTTGAGCATACAATATGATCATAGTCTTCCGTAGCATGCTTACAAGATTTATGAATGGTTTTTTCCAAATAACGGTTGTAAGAAAAGCTAACCGATAGATCCTAAAAACTTTTTGTGTTCTAGAAGCCACGTTGCAGAGGAAAAAGCTAACAGATAGCTCCTGAAACATTTCCGTGCTCTAGAAGCCACGTTGCATAACCTGAACTTAAATTTTCGAAGAGGAAAAAACTAACGAATAGCTCCCGAAACATTTTCATGTTCTAGAAGCCACGTTTCATAACCTGAACTTGAATTTTAGAAGGAAGCCACGTTGCATAACCTGAACTTAAATTTTCTAAGAGGAGCGTGGTACAAAAACCATGTGGAAAGAATAGCACAGTAAAATATAAACTTTTGAAAATATAATAGATATTTAAATTTTTAATTGTGACAGTCACAAGATATTTTATTGAGGTACCCTTGGTAGAGCTAGCCATTGAATAAAAAAGTGTATTTAACACCAGAGAGATGTGTCTTAGTATTTATCCTCTTTGTTGTGATCTGTCTTGGTTTGTAGTTATCTGGTCCCGCGACTTCGGATTCATGATTTTTGCGGATGAAGAATCTATTAGAATTGTCATTGAGGACATGAATGGGAGATATTTGGATGGGAGAAACATCACTAAATCATGCTCATGCAAGAGGAAGTGGAGGTGGTGGTGGCGGCGGTGGCTTCCGTGGCGGTGGAAGAGGCGGCTATGATAGCCATCTTAGCAGTGGCTATGGAGTCTGTCGTGAGCGATCTGAACGGAGCTATGGAGGCGATCACAGCAGCAGAGGCTATGAAAATGAAGGCTATGGCGGTGGTGTGTCTCGATATAGAGGTGGTTGCTTCTCTTGCGATGGCCGATGGAGAAGTTAAATCTTGCTTCGTTATAGTTTTATGTATTTCCTGTTGGAAATTGTTGTGCATTGGTAGAAGATAGTGTTTAGAGGGATATGGCTCCAGTTGAAATCGGTGGTGTTTTCCTTGTTAGTAGTATTAGGTTTAGTTCTAATTTAGCCTATATATTTAAATTTAGTCTGAGATAAACTGTTAGAGTTTTTGAAAAGTGGTTGTTTTTTATGTTAAATTTTGCTGTTTTGTTGGTCAACTGAAGGATGATTTCTTACCTTACGGTAAGGTGTTTGTGAGTGATTGAGAAACTGGGAGGTCCCAAGGCTTTGAAATAATCAAAGAGATCAATGGGAGAGATGCACGGAAGAAACATGAATCGTGCTCAAGCCACAGGAAGTGGAGGTGGTAGTGGCGATGGCTTCCACGGTGATGGAAGAGACGCTACAGTGGCGGTGGCCGTGGCTATGATAGCCATCGTAGCAATGGCTATGGAGGTTGTGGTGAGCGATCTGAGTAGCTATGGACGTGGTCGCAACAGCGACGGTGGCGGGTCCCAATATGGAGGTGGCAGCTTCTCTTGGTGATGGCGGATGCAAAAGCTAAATCTTATTTCTTTATAGTTTTATGGTGGAGTTTGTTGTCTTAGGAGGTAGAATATTAAATTTTTATATATAATTAAATTATATTTTTGATTTTGATGTATTTTATATAAATAGTTATTTTAATAAAATTTAATATTATTTTAAGGGTAGAAATCCCTATAAAACTCCAAGTATGGCTATGGACCTTCTTGGTGGTGTGTTTATTTGTGTATTTTTTTTAGAGTTCATTATTTTTTTAATGTCTATATTACTAAATTAAATTATTTAGAATAATGTTTTGAATTTAACAACAAATTTTTATTAAATAAAACAAACATTTTTATTCTTTGTATTCAAATAATTTTTTTTGGAAGTAATATGTCATTTCATATAATATATCCATCCTTTCTTTGTGTGTGGTTTTGAAGTTCATTATTTTTTAAATGTTTTTATAATTAAATTAATAATATTTTGAATATGTTGTGGCTCCTTATGGTGTCCAACATAGTTGTATTGTTTTGCGGATTCCTTTTGGTCGAATGAGCGAGTGGTTGTTTCAGGACTATGGTGTTGTGGTTAGTGCTCTTGTGGTTCTTCGACCTCCTTATTTTGGATGCTTCAGTTAGTGACACCTATTACTCCTCGTACTTCACTATCCGTTTGTGGGTGGAATAGTTCCCGCATGGTGGTATCCCTTTTTTGAGGGAGGTCATATTTTTCTACTTTTTGTTTTGGATGTCTTTCCTTAGCTCCTTTCCAGCCATCACATCCTCAATTCAAACAAAACCCTAACACTCACGAACCCAAGGAGGGTTTTGATCTTAGGAAAAATTATACGAAGACTCCTATGTGGCGACCATAGAGAAAATCATCGAGCGCGACTATTTTTCTAACATCCCTAAACTTGAGGATCACCTGGAATAGTTGGAGGCCACCCATAGTTGCGACCCAATGTAAATCTGAGATGCAAGGCATGGTAGGGATTCTGAGTACGACAATTTGGTGACACCCACATCATCATTCAAAGACCCATTGGAAACCCTCATATCCATCGTAGCACTACCTCTTGGAAAATCTTTAGAATCTCCATGGAGGATTTTGAGAGTGTGCCTAATGGGGGTTTGGATGTCAATATGTTACTGGATGAGTTCCTCAAAAGACACACTAATGAAGATAACAAGAGCTTTAACAAGATAATTAAGAATGAACAATAGGATAAAGGAGAAGTACAAGTACTTGCAGGGTGGTTTTGAGTCAGTAGAATTCCAGGCCATGATCGGGGATGGGAATTTTCCTAATAGGATAACAAATGGGCATGGTACCTCAAGGTAGGGCAACCTGAGAGCACACTATAAATCATGGAACTACATCCCCATGAATCTACTTATGTATGACTCAACAAATAGGTTGGAGGCACCATGGAACTACACCCCAAGAACCTACTTATGTATGAATCAAAAGATAAATTGGAGGCATCTATATAACTCAACAAATAAGTTTATGTATGACTCCACAAACAAATTGGAGGCATATGTATGACTCAAAAAATAATTTGGATGTACCCATTGAAAAATGAAATAAATTGGAGGTACCCAGTGAACTTGTAGGGTGGTGTTGAGTTAGCAAAATCTCAGGCCTGTTTGGGTATGGGTATGGTACCTTTGGGCAGCCTGAGAGCACATTAGAGTCATGGAACTAAGAACCTAGTTATGTATGACTCAACAAAAAGGTTGGAGGTATCATTGACAAATGGGAGGAGAGAGTTCCGACACTTACAAAGGAAATTAAGCAATCCAGTTCAACATTTCATGAAAATGTGTTTGATTCCAAGACCCCACGATCAAGAAGGAAGACAACACAGTGGCTATACTGTATAGCCCGATTGCTGGTGCCACACCGTCCTGTTGGCACTTTGTAGAGAGGGATGCTGAGATGGCAAAGATGAAATATGACCTAGAGGACGTTAGAAAACTTGTCTTCATGCAGTACACAACTGAAGTTTATCCATATCATCTTTTTTTCTTTGGGGTTACCTGAGTTGGGACATATCACTTATATCGAATGATTTCATTGAAGCAAGTCGTTATCAATTGCCATTGTTATCTTCAAATTCAAGTTACACCGCTTCTTCCAATTCTTTTACCACTGTACTCATTTTGGGCCTATATGCTGATCTTGGTTCCACACATGTGTATGCGATCTCTGCAACCTTCCAAGCAGATGTTAAATCATATCAGTCACCTAATGAATGATCCAGAAGCTCCTCTAGATTACCGCATGCAAGTAGCCTTTGAGTCTAAAAAATATACATCATTAAAATGCTTTTTTCAATGCGTCTGCTATAGAAATTATACACATCAAATTTTTGAAAAGCTAGAAGGATTACAGAATCAACTATTCCCTCGTATAGTGACGTTTCGACAATAATCTCCAGCAACACTACTACAAAAATGTACATATTGCTCTTCTCGGTTATGGATCTTATCTCAAAGTATCTGGATGAACTTTCACCTTTAGTCATAGTGTCGAACATTTTTAAATTTATGAATAGCGAGAATTCTTGATGATAAAATAAATATTATGAATGATGGTGAAATATGTTAGAAAATTAAACCAGATTTGACGCCCTGATAGATCGGATCACCGCAAATACGATCGTCATAATTTTCAATCATGCACAATTATTGTCAGTAGCTATAGTTTGGCGAGTGGGCAAAAACCCTAATGCGGTGCATGTCAGAGGATAAGCCTTATCCTCCCTTTTTCCTAACTATAAAAGGTGGAGTGGTCTTTCAGAAAATATATCGAGGAATCAGGGTAGATCAGAGAGCGAGGAATAGCTGAGCAGAGTAGAGGAGTTGGAGTAGCAGTCTCCAAGAAAGTCCTCCTGTGTTAATCCTGCAACTGTGTTACAGATGTCTGTGTAAAGTTCAATATTGCATTGTAATACTGCATTGGCAGTCAGTTTATAACGAGTGAATAAAATCTCTATTTTGTGCAAGTTTGTCTCAGTTATTTTGCCTCAGTTTTTTTTTGCACCAGATCGATGTGTTTGTCGCCTGTGCATCCTAAGTGTGGCGCATCCTCCCTTTGTGGCAAAATTTTGGTGCAACGTCCGCTTGCACCCAACCCTTGGGGCAACATCTGATTGCTCCCAACCTTTGGTGCAATATCTCCTTGCGCCCGATCCTTGGTGCAACTCCCACTTGCGCTCGAATTTTAGCATAGCCACACCTTGTGCTAGAAATTCAGCGTAATCCTCTAGTCTGCCCAAGCATTGGTGCAAACACCGATTGTGCCTGACCCTTGGCACAACATCCAATTACGCCTGACCCTTGGCGTAATATCTCCTTGCACCCAAATTTTGGTGTAAACCACATTTGTGCTTGATCTTCGGTGCAATCTGCAAGTGTTCTAGAACCTTGGCACAGTTAAAATTTATGTCGAGTATTTCAAATTGGTATCAAAGCTAGAGCCTGCCCGTGGATGATAAGAAGCAATGGCTTCTAGTGGCAACTCATTGTAGTTGCAGATCCCATGGTTCAACAACAAAAATTATGATTACTAGAGCATCCAGATGAGGATCCTATTTGGGTCACAGGAGCTATGAGACTTGGTCCAGAATGGCTATGCAGAGCCAAAAAACACAACAGCGTTGCGTGCACTCTCCTAGGCAGATTTAGATTTGCTGAAGGAGAATCGAAAGAAGGACCAGAAGGCATTATTTTACATAATGCAGGCGGTTGAGGAGACAATATTCCCGTGAATCGCAGTAGCAACCAAATCGAAGGAGGCCTGGGAAATCTTGGCCAGCTCCTACCAGGGCATCGACAAGGTGAAGTTTATGGGGTTGCAAATGCTGAGGAGGGAGTTTGAGAACTTGCAGATGAGCGAGTCGAAGTCCATAAGCGACTTCCTCACCCAGACAATGGATGTCATCAACCAGATATGGTTGAATGGGGAGAACGTGGTGAATCAAAGGATTATGGAGAAGATGCTGAGGAGCCTACCAGTAAGGTTCGACTCAGTGGTGATAGCAATCAAAGAATCGAGGATTTGACAACCCTCTCTATGGATGAGCTCATGGGTTCTCTGTAAATACATGAGAAAATGCTAAGTCGCTCAACTCAATCCTCACTGGAACAAGCGTTCAAAGTGCAATTCTCATTTTGAGACAGTAGTAGAGAAAACTCCCACCAAGAAGCCTCAGGTTCTCAAGGAGGAAGATGCAGAGGCAAGCGTGGGAAAGGCAAAAAGCAAGGAGGAAGGTAAAACTCCAATGATGGAGAGACCGGTTGCAACTTCCATCAGCAAGGAGGAAGAGGCAACAACAAAAACCAGCAATCAGGATCTTATCAGAGAAAGGATAAATCAGGGTTTTGCTTAGTGGCGAATTTCGCAATTTAGCACGAATATTCGGATTTCCAAAATTTCAATTTTGTGATTTTTGGGACCATAGAGGTCGGCCCGTTCGCCCAAAAATTTTGGGATCTAATTTTTTTTAGGGTAAATTCACCCCGTTGTCATAAGGTTTCTCACCCAATTTTCACCCTAAATTTATTTAAAATAAGAAATATCCCACCCAAATCGCCCCTTGTACCCCATTATATATAGCTAAACCTGACAATGACTCCCATACAATTACAACATTTTTTTTGGATAGCGAGCGATACAAAGCAGAGTACTGACAAAACTAGAGTCCATGACTGGCAGAAGGCGACTGGCAGAAGGCGATTGATAGAAGGCGACTGTTAGAAGGCGACTGGTGGAAGGTGACTGTTATAAGGCGACTGGTGGAAGGCGACTAATATAAGGTGACTGGCAAAAGGTGACTGACAGAAGGTGACAGGTATAAGGCGACCAAAGAAGGCGATTGGTAGAAGGAGACTAGCAAAAGGTGACTCATAGAAGGTGGCTGACAGAAGGTGACTAGCAGAAGGTGATTGGTAGAAGGAGACTAACAGAAGGTGACTGACAAAAGGTGACTGCCAGAAGGTGATTGAAACAAGGTGACTGGTAGAAGGCGACTGGCACAAGGCGACTGGCAGAAGGCAACTAACAGAAGGTGACTGATAGAAGGTGACTGGTATAAGGTGACTGACATAAGATGACTGACACAAGGTGACTGGCAGAAGGTGACTAACACAAGGTGACTAATAGAAGGCGACTGACATAAGGCATTTGGTAGAAGGTGATTGGCATAATACGACTGACACAAGGTGACTTGCAGAAGGCGATAAGCAGAAGGTAATTGGCAGAAGGTGACTAACACAAGGCAACTGGCAGAAGGCGAATGACATAAGGCAACTAGTAGAAGGTGATTGGCATAAGGCGACTAACACAAGGCGACTGACATAAGGCAACTGGTAGAAGGTGACTGGCATAAGGCAACTGATAGAAGGTGACTGGAAGAAGGCGACTGATAGAAGGTGACTGGCAAAAGGCGACTGACACAAGGCGACTGGTAGAAGGTGACTAAAAGAAGGCGACTGGTAGAAGGCGACTGGCAGAAGGTGACTCAATTTATCCATATGCTTCTTTTACCATTAAATTTATTTTTTCATTTTATTAATGGACACTCAATAAGGAGGTTTATTCTGCCTGTGAACAATATTCATGGGACAGTCACAGATTCTATTGTCTCTAGCAGTAGTTCTCTTTTATACTTGTTATTTTCATATTTAAAAATGTTCTTTGTTCATGTTATTCTTCTGTTCATACAGGTAAAAATGTCAACTACAGGCAGTGGAAAGAAGGGAGGAGAGTCTTCCAATAAAAGGAGTATCCTCAAATACTTTCCTAATATTTCAAAACCCAATCTGCCATCAACATCTCGCACAAATTGAAGGTATGAACACCTTTACTCACCAGTTAATTTTTTTACTTTGTTAATTTTAAATATAATGTCCTCAATTCATAAAGAAGTGTGTTTTTTGGTTGATGGCTTTGTTCACTTTTATCTGTAGAAAATACTAGTATGCTTTTAAATGCCATAGTGATAATGAATCTACTATTGACACTAGAATTATCTCTACAGAAAACACTCGTTAACCCTGGTATTCCTCCACTTCCACATATCCATGATAATCAACAATCCACACATGAATATAATATCAATCAAATCGAACAACAACATGAAGAGATTCCTGAATCTAACACGCCAAGTGGAAAAGAAACTAATAGTTCTTATGCAGTCCCTACTTCCGGAGAATCTTCATCTAAAAAAAATAAACGTGCAAGGTTATCTAGGTGGACAATTAACAGATCATTTTAGCTTGATTGGATATCAAAATTTCTATTTATTGAGCCAGTGCTGCTAGAGAATAGTAGTGATGATATAACAGAATTAAGATGCATAATTTGCAGTTGGAAACACGAAAAGGAGCATAGATTGCAACTTAAAAAAGATACAATAGAAAAACATTGTGGAAAGGTTTATATCAAAACAAAATAAGGTGATCGAGCAACACAAAAAACTTATAGGTGGAAGGATGCATCAGAGTGCGCACATATGAGATATGCAAAAGAATATGATAAAGAAATGAAAAAAAGCAAACATTGGTTGAGAAAGGTGCAACGATTCAAGCCCAATTTCAAAAAATGAATAAGTTAACTTTAGCTTCAAAAAGTTTGCAGTTTGCTATTGTATTTTCTATTCTTAATAAGGGTAGACCTATGTCTGATTTCATAGATTATAAATCTCTATTTTGACTAGCTAATGTGCAAAACTTACCCAACGCTCATTGGTCAGATCGAAGTGGTTGGGAAATGGTAAAATGTTTGTCATTGGTTGAGCAAAATGACCTCAGAGAGAAAGTAAAAAAGGCAAAATTCATTTCACTTTCAATTGATGAGGTGACTGCAGTTGAAAATACATCTTGGATTTGCATGCATGTTTACACATTGGAAAATCATTCAAGGCAACCTCATTTACTAGGAATATGCAAAATGGTGGAAAATTGTAATGCAGAAAACATTTACAATGTTGTTGTAACTAGTTTAAAAGAAGAAGTAGGAATGAATGAAATTGAAATAGCCACTAAGTTAATATGTGTAGGAGCTGATGGTGCTACTACAATGCAAGGACACAAGAATGGTCTTTGTGTTAGACTACAAACATCGGTTACCCCATATTTGATCCCTATTCATTGCATGGCTCACAAAATGAATCTTGCATACAAAATTATGGATACATTTACAAATGTTGCCAAAGTGGAAGAGCTTGTCCATGAAATTCATGAATATTTTTCACGTAGTCCAAAAATATTTTTAGAGTTTCAACAGTTTGCACTAGGAGTTATCGAAGGTAAAAAATTATTGAAAGATGTGGATACTAGGTGGATTTCGATGTATCTACCGACATTAAGAGTTTTCAAAGAATATCAATCCTTGATAGAGTTTATGTATGCAAATCGTAGGGTGGTTTATAAGGCTAAAGATTTACTTTTTCGAATGAGTGACTTTGAAACTCTTCTCACATTGTGTGGAATTCTTCCAATGTTGGAAAAAATGAATACTTTGATCAAAATTGCACAAGAAAGATCAATTTATATTGTGGATTTCATCAGGGCAAGAATACAAATTTTCATGCATATTGATATGATGTATGCATCTGGTAAAAATTTTATGGATCCCTTATTTGAGAGTTGGAGAGCATTAACAAGTGTGAATAGTCCTCGAAGCTTTTTGAAGTTCAATATTAACGATCATCTGTGTATTAATGTCCGTGGAAATGAAATACCTTTATATTGTTATGGTGTGCGATTGGATATAGCTACAAATGAAGTTGAGCAAATACCCATAACCTATAATAGATTTCATGTGGTTGTGGACGATACAAAACTTAAACTAAAACAAATAGCAGAATCATTGACAAAAGAAATTAGAGACCGTTTTCAAAGAGATGAATTGCTAGAGGCTATGGGTGTGGTAAATCCAATATTTTGGAATCCTTGTAATGAATACCAGATTATAAATTATTTTTTCCTCAAATACATGGGCAGACTTGCTGGTCATTTTAGTCAAAGTGTTGTAGTCAATGGCATTGAAATCAATTTTATTCTAAAAAAAGATCTTTTGACAAAACAATCCAATTGTTTTGGAACAACAATGTCTGCTCAAGTTTCACAACTCTCTAACCATCATGAAGCAGGTTCTATTTCACGTTTGTGGAGAATATTACAACCAAGTACTGTCTTAAAACATACTATGAGTGAATATTTTCATTTATATGAATTATGTCAAACGATGATTTTGGGATCCATGGAAGATGAAAGGGTGTTCAATGCACTTTCATATATAAAATCTAAAGTTCGAAATAGGTTGAACAAAAATTTGGAGAATTGCTTGAGAGTATATGTGTCGGCCTATGAGGTGGAGGAGTTTCCTTACGAAAGAGCATTGTCACATTGGAGTTCTTTGGCAAAGAGAAGAGGTGTAATGAATATTGATAATGATGAGGATGATGGTAACACTGGTCAGATTGTGACGACATAAATTTTGGGAATGAGTGCAGAACATTTTGTACAATCCAAAAAGAGTTTATTTTAGCTTCCAGCATTATGATGCAAGGATGCATTCATTTGATTTTATTTCACATATTATCATTTGATTTGATTTCACATATCAGAATGAGAGGAAGCTATCATTTGATTTGATTTCACATATCAGAATGAAAGGATTTTTTAATTTGATTTAATTTGAGTTCACATGTTATTATTTGATTTGATTTCACATATCTGAATGAAAGGATGCTATCATTTGAATTGATTTCATTTGATTTGATTTCACATGTTACATTATTTTTCTTGTAATATTTGTTATTCGTGAAAGTAATTGCCTATGTTGTATTTTATGACATTTCAAATTAATTCATATAACATAAAAGAACATCTTACTGCATTCACATAATTCAATATTAATTAATATATCAACACAAACAATCAAAACATAACAACATTCAAAACAAAGGTTTAAAAAGATATCACATATCAAAAATTATTTCTTCCACTTCAAATTAAGAACAACAAACTTTTACATCGTCATAAATAATCAAAACATACTCTCTTTCATTGAATTCAATATTTAAAGAAGATATCATTCATTCGTTATTTACAATACATATCAAACATTATTTCTTCCACTTAAAATTTCCAATAGATAACATATTTTTCAGAAATAGTCATTCATTGTTTCAATTCTCAAAAAGGATACCATTCATTTACAATTTACAATATATATCAAACATTATTTCTTTCGGTTCAAATTACTTAATACATCAACACATATAATCCTAACATAACAACATTCAAAACAAAATTTCCAATAGATAACACATTTTTCGAAAATAGTCTCATTCATTGTTTCAATTCTAAAAAATGATACCATTCATTTGCAATTTATAAAACATATCAAAAAGTATTTCTTCCACTTAAAATTACTTAATGCATCAACACATAATCATAACATAGCAACATTCAAAACACAATTGCAAATAGATAACATATTTTTTAGAAATAGTCCCATTCATTGTTTCAATTCTAAAAAATGATACCATTCATTTACAAGTTACAAAACATATCAAACATTATTTCTTCCACTTCAAATTACTTAATATATCAACACATATAATCTTAACATAACAACATTGAAAACAAAATTTCCAATAGATAAAACATTTTTTGACAATAGTCTCATTCATTGATTTCAATTCTCAAAAAGGATATCAAACATATCAAACATTATTTATTCCGCTTCAAATTAAAACATAACAATAATTAAAAATAAAACTTCAAAATGATAATATGAATTTTTTAGAAATTGCCTCTAACATTGATTTCAATTTTCAAAAAAATACCAGTCTTAAATATTTATAAAAATATAAAGATATAAAGAGTTTTTGTTTCACTTGAAACCCAACACAACAAAGATCTATTGTTTTTCAATATTTCCTGAAGGTCCACCCACATCTACCTCAATATCCTTTTCTTCTAATGCCCCAACCCTAACCAAAATTTTTGCTGTAGTGTTGATCCCCGATAACAAGGCACTCTCTTCCTTCACTGGATCTTCTTTGAAAAGTGCATTCAACTCCTTATACTTTTCTTTCATTTTAGCCTCGACATCTAGGCCCCCATATTTGATAACCTTCTTTAGGTGATTATTTTCTCTAACCGTCTGTTGTAACCTCTTCTTCAATTCAATAGCATTATTAATGTTAATTTTTGCGGTCTTGATCAAAACTTTCATGGCACTGACTTGTTGCTTTAGGTGCTGGAAATTAGACTACAAAACATAAATAAAAAAAGGTTAATATTTATAAAAAAAAAATATTTTTTAGTTAGGTGTAGAACTTACATTAGCTGTAAGTCGTGCTATTTCTGCAACTGCTACTTTGTTCAGATCAAGTGCCCATTCATTAAAATAAGCTTGGGCTTCTACATTAAGGTTTTCCAAACAATTCATAACGGCAAGAATTTCATCTCTGTATGTAGACTCGACATCCATAGTGCCAGATTCAGCTTTATGTAGCAAGGCATCGAGCTTTTGGGGCTCATTCTCCATCTTGAGAAACAAATCTTTTCTTTTTGAAAAATTCTTATATCGGCCATTGATGGCTTTAATCAAAACCTTGGCCCGATATTCCCATTCCTTCAATTTATCAATATTCGAAAGAAGAGTATTATGAACTATAGCTTTACATGCATCGACTAATAACACATTTTTAGAAACGTTTAGGATATCATCTTCTGTAATAGTATGGGCGGTGACTTGCTGTGGGTCAAAGGGGGAAACTTCGGCGACATCTACATTGACATCATCTTCTTCTCCATCAATGCCCTCTTCATCCTCAAGAATATCACTTGCCTTTAAAGGGAAATTTTCAGGATTCATACCCTAATAAAGAAATTCACAATCAAGAGTTCCCGAGGGCATTTGAGATGCACTCTCAACATTTGAAAAATTCTCCAAGGTTAATATCAGTACAACAAAAATATTAGATGATGACACATTTTGTGTCTCTGTAGCACTTCTTACATTGTGAGGTGGTGGTGTGAGGAATATTTTACCACGCATGCGTGATTGGTTCCTTGTAGGTGGAACCTGAAGTGGATGGACCTGAACTTGATTTGGGTGGACCTGAACCTGCTTTGGATGTGGCTGTAGTCGTGAAGGGTCAGGTGGTGGAGCCATATTTTTTTTAGCCTTTTGAATCTACGAGGTCCCTCTATTAAATTTCACACAAGATCATAAAATAAATCATTTGTAAAGAACAATATCATTAAAAAATATTTATTCAAAATATACATACCTGACTTAGACTCTGCAGCCATTGATATTTCAACCATTTGCCCTTTGTATGAAAAATATGTAAAACACATTAAAAAAACATAATTTTAAGTCAAAAAAATAAATCATTTAAAAAAGCATTTTTGAACGATGCAGAGTAAGGTTACCTTGTGGGTTGGAGGTAACTTCTTCTACGTCAACTGTAACTGTTTCTCCAGTAAAAGGTATGGTAGGTGTATGCTAAATCCGACCATCATCAAACCTCACACGTTTGTTAGGAGTCATTGGTGATGACTATGATTGCGTGTCAGAATCAGCAGATACTTCCAGAATCCTAAATGCGGTATCCCTCTTACTTGAAGACTGAGATGCTATTTTCTGTTTTAAAAAAAAATTAGAGAATAAAAAGATAAAATTAAAAAAAGAAAATAAAGATATTTCAACAAAATGTTTTACCTGTATCTCACCATTAGAAATGCCAATAGACAAAAAACTGGGGTGCAATGCAGTGGGAGGATTTCTCTGTTGAAGGTTGAAATAAACTTCCTAAAATAAACAAAGAATAAAATTGTTGGTAGTCACTGTGTAAGTAGATGCTTGAATTTTTTGGGCACTCAAAAGGTCGTGCTTTAGGCGGTTGGAAATGTGCATGCACTAGTAAAATTTACCACCATCAATACAACGAAGCAATAAAGAAAGTGCCCAAAAAGGCATTTTTGTAGGTCGCCCCTGCAAAATAAGCCTTGCCTGAAAAAATTCAATGCAAGCATATAGAATTTTGTCTCCAACATTCGAAATGTTTAAGCCCTTTTTGGAATTAGAAGAATTGATTGAAAAAAGAGAACATTATTAGAAAAATAAAAATAAAACAAGGAGAACAATTTTAGAGAAATGAAACTATAGCAGAACAATATTTAATGTTAAATAAGAAAATAAATTTTCAAATTATACCTTTCAGATTGTCAGGATGAACAATGTAAAGGTTTCCTAGGGTGGATTTATCATCATTGGTTAAGGTGTACTAGTTTTTCATCAGTACACCATCCAAAAATGGTAGCCCTGTTAGTTGCTGCACATCAAAGGGTTTAACCAAAAAAACAATTTTGTTGTTATCCACAGGGATCAAAATAGTGCACACATCATGGTTGTAACAAGAAACGATCCATTGCATCAACTGAACGTTAATGTTCAACTGAGGCATCTTCAACACACCAACAAGTCCAGTGGTGTAAATCCAATGGGAATATCTATCAGGAGTGTTGAAAATGCTCTTGAGATTGGGGCAGACGGTGAACTTGAAATGAAATTTGGATGGAAGAGGGGAGGAACAACTAGTCATCTCTGAAAAGTAGGAAAATATTGGCAAAACCTTATAAAATGCTGCCAAAATGCACTAAAATTGCTTGGAAACGCTCTAAAAACTCTCTAAAACTGCTGTGGAAAACGCCCTCAAAATACTGGAAAAAGTTTTTAAAGTTGCTCTAGGAAAAGCTATAAATGACCCTGCAAATGAATTTATAGATTTTTCGCATGGCAGGAGTTAACGCATGAATGACACGTGGCAGAAGGGAGGACACGTGGTGCCATCTTATTTACAGTTATGGCGGTTGCATTGTTCCACTCACCATCTGCCAATCGCCTTGTACCACTCACCATCTGCTAGTCGCCTTGCGACACTCCCCATCTGTTAGTCCCCTTGCGACACTTGCCATCTGTTAGTTGCCTTGTGGCACTCACATTCTACCAGTCACCTTCTGCGGCACTCACCTATTAGACTATTAGTCGCCATGTGCCACTCACCTTCTGCCAATCGCCTAGTGCCACTCACATTTTGCCACTCACCATCTACCAGTCGCCATGTGCCAATTGCCATGTGCCAGTCGCCTTCTGCCAGTCGCCTTTTGTCAGTCACCTTCTACCAATCACCTTCTTCCAGTCACCTTATGCCAATCGCCTTTTGCCAGTTGCCTTCTACTAGTTGCCTTGTGTTAGTCACCTTCTGCTAGTCACCTTCTACCAGTTACCTTCTACCAGTCACCTTGTGTCAGTCACCTTCTGCCAGTCGCCTTCTACCAGTTGCCTTGTCTCAGTCGCCTTATGCCAGTTGCCTTCTACCAGTCACCTTATGTCAGATACCTTCTACTAGTCACCTTATACCAATTGCCTTCTGCAAGTCACCTTATGCCAGTCGCCTTATGCCCATCGCCTTATGCTAGTCACCTTTTGCCAGTCACCTTCTGTCAGTTGCCTTCTACCAGTCGCCTTATGTGATTCACCTTTTGCTAGTTGCCTTATGTCAGTTGCCTTATGCTAGTCGCCTTCTGCCAGTCGCCTTATGTTAGTCACCTTCTGCCAGTCACCTTGTGTCAGTCACCTTATTCTAGTCACCATGTGTCAGTTGCCTTATGTCAATCGCCCTCTGCTAGTTGCCTTGTGTCAGTCACCTTCTGCCAGTTGCCTTGTGTCAGTCACCTTCTGCTAGTCGCCTTGTGTCAGTCACTTTCTATCAATCGCCTTGTGCCAGTCGCCTTGTGCCAGTCACCTTGTGTCAGTCACCTTCTGCCAGTCGCCTTCTGTCAGTCACCTTCTATCATTCGCCTTCTTTCAATCGCCTTCTACCAGTCGCCTTCTGTTAATTTTGTTGATACTTGTAGTTGAAAAAAAATCGCCATGTTTTGAAAACATTTCTTCAAAAATTTGAAAATTTTGCCCCACAGTTTATACAGTTTTCACGTTGATTCACCCCAATTTGATAAAAAAAAATTGGTACTACCCCTTATGCATAACCCTGGGATAAATCAAAGATTCAATGTTATTACTGCAAAAAGTTTGGTCACGATATTTCTGAGTGCAGAAAGAAGATGGCTAAAGATAACCAACAACAAGCGCACTACACAGATGAGCCTGATAATGGAGAGTGTAGAGATGCTAGTGGAAATTCATTGTTAACTTGCAGTATTAAGGAGGAGATCCAGAAGAATATCTGGTATATTGATAGTGGTTGCAGCAACCACATGACGGGGAACAAAGAGATGTTCTCACAACTGGATGAAACAGTCCAGTCTGAGATGAAAATGGGGAACAACAACAAAGTTCCTATGATGGAGAAAGGAAAAATCCTCATTCATACTAGGTAAGGTAAAAGGAAGCATATCACTAATGTCTATTATGTGTCTGGTTTGAATCACAATTTGCTGAGCATTGGACAACTTGTACAGAAGGGGTACGTTGTTCAATTCAAGGATGGATTTTGCACCATCAAAGATAAGGAGCATGGACAGATTCCAACTGTGTCCATGACTAAAAATAAGATGTTTTCGTTGTGGATTTAAATGAATCTCTGATGTATTTTAGTGCATTTGAGAAGGATGCTACCTGGTTGTGGCATCTCATATTTGGTCACCTGAGCTTCAGTGGTCTGAATTTACTGCACACGAAGTAGATGGTTAAGGGTTTACCCCTTATTGAGCAACCAAATCAAGTTTGTGAGGGTTGCTTAGTCAGAAAGTATCATAGAGATATGTTACCTATAGGACAGTATTGGAGAGCTTCACAGCCATTGGAGCTGGTGCATTCTGACATTTGCGGTCCAATGCAGACCAGCACATTTGCCGATAACAAATATTTTCTAACTTTCATTGATGACTTCAGTCAGAGGACATGGGTATATCCCATCAAACAAAAGTCAAAGGCATTCGGTAAATTAAAGGATTTCAAGGCTCTGGTTGAAAAATAGAGCGGTTACCAAGTGAAGACTCTCAAGATAGATGGTGGAGGTGAGTATATCTCCAATGAATTCCAAAAATTTTGCAAGAAAACTAGAATTCGTAGGTATCTTACTGTCAGATACACACCGCAACAAAATGGTGTAGCTGAGAGGAAGAATAAAACCATTATGGATATGGCACTCAGTATGCTAAAGGTAAAGAACTTGCCTCATGAGTTCTGGGCAGAAGTTGTAAGTTGTGCAGTCTATATGCTAAATTGGTGTCCCACAAAGAGTGTGAAGGAAAAAATTCCTCAAGAGGCATGGAGCAACCAGAAGCCAAGCGTTGCTCATTTCAGAGTTTTCGGGTGCATAGCATATGCACATGTCCCAGATGAGAAGAGGAAGAAGCTAGATGACAAAGCTGAGAAATGCATCTTCACTAGGTATAGTGAAGAGTTGAAGGCATATAGGCTGTATAATCCTGTGATGAAGAAGATGATTATCAACTGAGATGTGAAGTTCTTGGAGGATAAATCCTGGAACTGGAAATCAAAGACTGGTTAGCCAAAACCAACAGTCATTGAGTCTGAGAATGTAGAAGAAGAATGAGTGCATCAACCTGCAGCTTCAAGCAACAACTCTGGAGCTAGTAGCAACACCACCTCATCATAACAAACACCTCAAATGACAAGAAGAATCTCCAACTTAAGGGCACCCGTGAATACAAGGAGCTTGCAAGACATCTATGAGGTAACTCGACTTCAAGAAGAAGAACATTCTAATTTTGCTTTATTTTTTGAGTGTGATTCAATTTCATTTGAAGAAGCAATTCAAAAATAGAAATGGGTGAAGGTGATGGATGAGGAAATTGAGGCCATAGAGAAAAACAAGACATGGCAGTTGACTTATCTCCCAGTAGGGAAGAAGACCATTGGGGTCAAGTGGGTATACAAAACTAAGTTTAATGCCCAAGGTGAAGTTGATCGGCACAAGGCCAGATTGGTGGTAAAAGGCTACAAATATAAGTCAGGCATTGACTATCATGAGGTGTATGCACCTGTAGCCCGACTTGACACAGTTAGAATGATCCTAGTATTGGCAGCCTAGAAAGGTTGAAATGTGTACCAGATGGATGTCAAGTCTACATTCCTGAACAGTGTTGGAAGAAGAGGTCTACATAGACCAACCACTAGGCTATGAGTTGGAAGGACAAGAAGGTAAAGTCTTGAAGTTGAAGAAGGCCCTGTATGGGTTGAAACAAGCACCCAAGGCTTGGTACAGTCGGATTGATGCTTACTTTCAAGAGAATGGATTCATGAAATGACCATATGAGCACACCCTGTAACTGAAGCAAAACCCAGAAGTCGAGATGATAATCGTTTTCTTGTATGTAGATGATCTAATTTACACTAGAAATAGCAACATGTTGTTTGATCAGTTCATAACAACCATGAAGAAGTTCGATATGACGGACTTAGGGTTGATGAAATACTTTCTAGGTATTGAAGTTGTCCAATATATAGATGGCATCTTCATTTCTCAGGGCAAGTATGCGAAGGATGTCCTGAAGTGGTTTAATATGGAGGACAACAAATCTGCCATCACACCTATTTCCATAGGTCTGAAGCTGAGCAAGATGGATTCCAGAAGAAATGTTGATCCAACCTTGTTTAAGAGGTTAGTTGGTAGTCTTATGTACTTGACTGCAACTAGACCCGATCTGATGTTTGGAGTGAGCTTGATTAGCAAATTAATGGAGACTCCGAAGGACATGCACTAGCAAGCAGGCAAAAGGATTTTGCGCTATGTCAATGGGACGCGAAACCATGGAATTTTCTATGCCAAAAAATATCAGCTGGAAATGGTTGGCTACACAGATAGCGATTGGGCTAGCAACACTGATGATTGGAAGAGCACTTTTGGCTATGCTTTCCATCTTGGATCGGGAGCAGTTTCATGATCAATTAAGAAGCAACCGATAGTTATGTTATCCACTGTAGAGGTAGAGTATGTTACTGCCACGTCAGCCACATGCCAGGTAGTATGGCTACGAAGAATATTGGGTGAGTTGAATCATCCATTGAAAGGGGCGACAACCATTTTATGTGACAAATTTTTTTCCATAGCACTGTTGAAGGATCCAATGTTCGATGGTAGGACAAAGCATATCGATATCTGCTACCACTTCATCAGAGAGCTGGTGAAAGCTGATGAAATTATGTTACTATTTTGCAGGTCAAAAGAACAGGTAGTTGATATTTTTACAAAATATTTGAAGGAGGAAGACTTCAACAGGCTTTGGGAAATGTTGGGCGTCAAAGTCTTTGTGAAATCTGGTTTAAAGGAGGGTATTAGAAAATTAAACCAGATTTGATGCCCTGACAGATCGAATCACCATAAATTCGATCACTGTAATTTTCAATCGTGCACAGTTATTACCAGTAGCTGCAGTTCGATGAGTGGGCATAAACCCTAATGTGGTGCATGTCAAAGGATAAACATGTCAGAGGATAAGCCTTATCCTCCCTTTCGCCTAACTATAAAATATGGAGTGGTCTTTCAGAAAAGATATCGAGGAATCAAGGTAGATCAGAGAGCGAGGAATAGCTTAGCAAAGTAGAGGAGTCGGAGCAGCAGTATCCAGGAAATTCCTCCCGTGTTAATATTGCAACTGTGTTGCAAATATCTGTGTAAAGTTCAATCTTGCATTGTAATACTGTATTGGCAGTCAGTTTATAACGAGTGAATAAAATCTCTATTTTGTGCAAGTTTGTCTCGATTATTTTTCCTCAGTTTTTGTTTGCACCAGATCGATGCGTTTGTCACCCGTGCATCCCAAGTGTGGTGCATCCTCCCTTTGTGCCAAAATTTTGGTGCAACCTTCGCTTGCGCCCAACCCTTGGTGCAACATTTGATTGCGTCCAACCCTTGGTGCAACATTTGATTGCGCCCAACCTTTGGCACAATATCTCCTTGTGCCCGATCCTTGGCGTAACTCCCACTTGCACTCAAATTTTGGCACAACCACACCTTGCGCCTGACATTTGGCGCAATCCTCTAGTGTGCCCAAACCTTGGCGTAAACATCGGTTGCGCTTGATCCTTGGTGCAACATCCGATTACGCCTAACCCTTGGCGCAATATCTCCTTACATCCAAATTTTGGTGCAAACCACATTTGTGCTCGATCTTCGGTGCAATCTGCAAATGCGCTAGAACCTTGGCGCAGTTAAAATTTATGCTGAGTCTTTCAAAATACTCTGAATCATGGTAACCCTTCTAGGGCAATCTGTGAGGGTAATGAATTCCAGGGAAATTTGATGGCCGAAAAGCCTTTCAAGGCTCGAGCCCTTGTACGTGCCCTTTGCCGCCAGCCTTCCAGTGCTCGGGTCCATGCAGGAAGTCAGGTTCTGGACCTTCCAATGTTGAAGGTGTTGCCACCTCCACACAGAAAAGCAGGTTCTCAACCATGGTCGGTAATCCAAACTTGCTCTTGTAGATTTAAACGGTCACATTGTAAATTTAAATGCACAAATTTATATTCTATATTATCTAGAAGCTTCGTCTTCACCGACTTTCGCTTTTGGTTTTCAAATTTAAATGTGAATTTGGAAGTGCTTCTAGCTCAAACATTGTTTCTTTTTTATTAAGGAATGTCTCTAGCCCCTATTCCCTACTTTCCACACATTTCTCTATCTTTAGGTTGCCGCTATGTGAGTCTAAAAATGTTTTTTATTTTTTATTTTTTATTTTTATTATTATTTTTTAAAACAAAAATGCTCATGGATGTAATATTATTTATTTCATTTTTTTATACGATCATTTACTTTCCTTACCAGTGAAGTTGTTAGAGGTTTTTGTTGCTAATTTTAAAAATTTAACAATAATGGTAATAGTAACATATAAATGGTAAATGGGGTAGAGAGGAACTAGTGACTAGGTTCCATAGAGGGGCTTACCCGAATCTCTCAAAAATAAATTTTTATTTTTTACATTTAAAAACATGATGTATCTCTAGTAAACTCTTTGTTAATTTTGTATTATAAAAATTTAATTCCATGAAACTATCAAATATATTATATTCAACTAAACTCTAATTAGTAAATATGGAAAAACTTTATTTTTCATTGAGTTTGAGTTTTAATATTTTTTTGAGTGATCTTAAAGTTTTATTATTAAATTCATTATGTTATACTAAGTCTATTTAAGTTATATTAGATCAAGAAATTTTGGTTTTGATTTTGTTAGTGACACATGAATAATAGTTAATTTGTTAGAGTTCCAAAGTATTATAATTAAGCTCATCTAAGTTATATTAAGACGACAAAACCTAGAATAATCAAATTTTTACATACAACCATATAATCTAATCATGATGTAATACAAATAAAATTCATTTGAAAAATAAATTATTAAGGGTAAATAATTGCACTTATAATTTAAAGGGGTATAACATCTCTATATTTTTTCTGTTGATACATAGAGAAATCGGTAACACCATTAACGTTAACTGTAACCTCTATAATGATATTATATTTTTAATGAGGTTGATATTATCTTTCTACTCATATAGGCAAGAATAAAAGTATATCTTTATATAAATATTAAAAAATAATCAACATAAAGATATTTTTAAGAATTATAGGAGTTGAATTGCTTATTCCTAGTGTTCCCTTAGGATTCTATCCACATTTGGCTTCTTGATTTGCTTAAGATATCAAGTTCTAGAATCATCAATGCTAAATGGTTTCGAAGGTCTGGATATATAACTACGACCACTATTATCAAGCACATTTCCTAGGGATTTTCAAATACTAGGCATGGAGGTGCTTTATAACCAAGGTTTTAGGTTGTTATATTGTAATTCTCACATTGTTGTTTTTAATATGTTAATTGAATTCCTAGACTACAACGTTCCTGAATAACACTAGAAGGTGGATTTGGAGCCTTTACAACTATTAACTTCATCAACTTAACTATTTTCTTGGAAAGTTGTGTCTATAATAAAGTTCTTAAAGGTTTTTTATTTTGAACTCTGATTGGCTACCCTTATCACTTTTAAGCCTTTTTTGAAACTACGGGATCCTTGGCCATCTAGGGTGAACCAAGCTCTTCTATGACTAGGTCTAGCATTGAAAGGAATTTTTTAGAAATTTTGAAGGCATAAGAGATTTTGTTACCAAGTCAGCAAAATTTACTCGATCTAGGCTCCTACTGAAATCCTACATCAGAGCCTAGACCACTGTTTTTCCTAACTCAAAGACAACCATTAGTGAAATTTAATCCACAGTCTTTTCTCCTATTCTGAGCACATCCAAAATTGGGGACTCAAGTTGAGGTGTCCAACCCTAGTAAAAAAGTAATGAGTATATTAGCTATTAAAATATATAATCCACTACATAATATCCTTTTATCTTTTTAAGTTCATCATTTTTCAAGGACATAATCACACAAATACTACACATATATTTTATGATTAGTTAACATATACCATCACATAAATTATAACTTATTTGAATATAATAAAATAATATATTATTCATTTAATCAAATTTTTAAAAACATATATTACAAGTTTTATAATTATTATATTTAAAAATGCTATTCCCAAAATCATAATCACAATAACACACGAAGGAAGAAAGACACACCTTCAAGAATGATGGTTGATCAAATCCCATTCATTATTTTTTCCTTCAAATTTGAAGGACAAGAACGCTTAAGCAGGAAGAACATGAGGCCAACGGCTATACATTCACCTTGAAAAACAAGCAGGAAAAACATGAGGCCAATGACTATACGTGATCACCAGCTGCCAATAGCTCTTATTGGTAGTTGGTAATTAAAAGAATTATTGGCACAAATTAATAATCCATCCATCGGTGTTTGAGTACTAAAAGATAAAAGCATGTGACCCAAATATCCGCATCCGCATGTGACCCAAAAATCCGTTACTACGTAATTCGACTAGGTTAGATGATTGTAATCTTTGAGCATAACCATTTGCCAAAAATATGATCATAGTCTTCTGTAGCATGCTTACAAGATTTATGAATGGATTGTTCCAGATAACGGTTATAAGAAAAGCTAACCGATAGATCCCAAAAATCTTTATGTTCTAGAAGCCACGTTACAGAGGAAAAAGCTAACGGATAGCTCCCGAAACATTTTCGTGTTCTAGAAGCCACATTGCATAACCTGAACTTAAATTTTCGAAGAGGAAACAACTAACGGATAGCTCCCGAAACATTTTCATGTTCTAGAAGCCACGTTGCATAACCTGAACTTAAAATTTCCAAGAGGAGCAGGGTACAAAAACCATGTTGAAAGAATAGCATAGTAAAATATAAACTTTTGAAATTATAATAGACATTTAAATTTTTAATTGTGACAGTCACAAGATATTTTATTGAGCTACCCTTGGTAGAGCTAGCCATTGAATAAAAAAGTGTCTTTAACAACAGAGAGATGTGTCTTGGTCTTTGTCCTCTTTGTTGTGATCTGTTTTGGTTTGTAGTTATCTGGTCCCGCGACTTCAGATTCGTGATTTTTGCGGATGAAGAATCTATCAAAATTGTCATTGAAGACATGGGAGAGATTTGGATGGGAGAAACATCGCTATGAATAGTGCTCATGCAAGAGGAAGGGGAGGTGGTGGTGGCAGTGGTGGATTCCGTAGCGGTGGAGGAGGCGGCTATGATAGTCATCCTAGCAGTGGCTATGTAGTCGGTCGTGAGCGATCTGAACGGAGCTATGGAGGTGATCACAGCAACAGCGGCTACGACGCTGGAGGCTATGGTGGTGGCGGGTCTCAATATAGAGGCGGTTGCTTCTCTTGCGATGGTGGATGGAGAAGTTAAATCTTGCTTCGTTATAGTTTTATGTATTTCCTATTGGAGTTTGTTGTGCCTTGTAGAAGCTAGTGACTAGGAGGGATATGGTTCTAGTTGAAATCGATGGTGTTTCCTTTGTTAGTAGTATTAGGTGTGGTTGTTATTTAGCCTATATATTTATGGTTCTAGTCGAAATCGATGAGTAGTATTAGGTGTAGTTGTTATTTAGCTTGTATATTTAAATTTAGTCTAAGAAGAAACCGCTGGGGTTTTTTGAAAATTCGTTGTTCTTGATGTTAAATTTTGCTATTTTTTTGGTCAACTCAAGGATGATTTCTTGCCTTACGACAAGGTGGTTGTGAGTGATCAAGAAACTGGGAGGTCCCGAGGCTTCGAAAGAATCAAATCTATGAGAGAGATGGATGAAAGAAACATGAATCGTGCTCAAGCCACAGGAAGTGGAGGTGGTGGCGGCGACGGCTTCCATAGCAATGGAAGAGGCGACTACAGTGGCAGAGGTCGTGTCTTAGATAGTCATCGTAGCAATGCGGAGGTGGCAGCTTTTCTTGGTGAGCGGATGCAGAAGTTAAATCTTATTTCTTTATAGTTTTATGGTGGATTTTGTTGTATTGGGAGGTAGAATATTAAATTTATATATATTTTATAAAATTATATTTTTGATTTTGATGTATTTTTTATAAATAATTATTTTAATTAAATTTAATATTATTTTGAGGAGGGTAAAAATTCCTCTAAAACCCAAGTATGACTATGGACCTTCTTGGCAGTGTGTTTATTTGTGTGTTTTTTTAGAGTTCATTATTTTTTTAATGTCTGTATTACTAAATTAATTTTTTACAATAATATTTTGAATTTAACAAATAAAACAAATATTTTTATTCTTTGTATTCAAATATTTTTTTTTTGAAGTTATATGTCATTTCATATAATATATCCATTCTTTCTTTGTGTTTGTTTGAAGTTCATTATTTTTTTAATTTTTTTATAATTAAATTAGTAATATTTTGAATATGTCACAGCTATTTATGGTGTCCAACATAGTTGAATTGTTTTGTGGATCCCTCTTGGTCGGATGAGCGAGTGGTTGTTTCAGGACCATGGTGTTGTGGTTAGTGCCCTCTTGTGGTTCCTTGACCTCCTTGTTTTGGATGCCTTAGTTGATGACACCTATTACTCCTTGTGCTTCACTGTTCATTTGTGGGTGGAGTAGTTCCCGAATGGTGGTATCCTTTTTTCAAGAGAGGTCATATTTTTCTACTTTTTGTTCTGGATGTCTTCCTTTAGCTCCTGGGATATGGTTTTTCTCGACTTGGTTGGGCGATAGGAAGGCTAGAAGATGTACCCAAAGGGGTTCATATTCACATTTTGAATTTTAGGGTTGAAATCATAGCCCCATTTGTACAGAAAGAGATCTCTCTTACTAAGAAACCATGAACCCCCTCCTAGAATATGCTTTAAGTCATCTTCATAGTTCAGCTTGATAAGGAAGAAGGCTTTAGAAAGGGTAACAATATCCAACGAGCCTAAGGTTTTACACTTGAAAATTACCCAATGCTAAATAGATCCTATTTCTGGTCTGGTTGCTTGAAACTTGTCGATCAGATTCCATGATACCTCTACCATAGTTGGATCTAAGAGCTCATATAGAATAACAAGTTTGTTGCTAGTTGGAGAGAGGTCAAAAAAAAGGTTTTGAACCTCGAGAGAATAAATTCCTAGTGGTAACTGCAACAAAATAAGAATCACCTAGATCAAATGGATGGCCCAATCTAGGGGATCCCCTCATGGGTTCGCTCAAGAAATCATCAAGACCTGTGGAAAGCAATTTTTATGTTTTCTCAAGAAAAGACCCCTTGATGACTGCACTCTCCTTCTAACGGATTGTCTTGCAAGCCATCAGGTCCACCCCCTTGCTACAAACCACCAATAGAACCACCATATTGACGATAAAACACACAACCACCCAACTTAAAAACCTTCCTACCTCCATGTATTCTCAAAAGTGGCTTACCCATGATCTTATGCAAATATCTATCCATCCTACTTTGATATTGATACATTTTGAATCAAACCCTAAACTCTTTCAAAGAATTTATGGTAAAACTGTGTGATTTGAATCAAAATTGCATGGATATACATTGTATGAATCACATTTCTCAACTGGTTGTCTCTATACAAATAATGTGATACCACATAAATAAAATATGCATATATGCATAATCATATGTTAAACAAAATCATAAACAAATTGAATACCCAAAAAACAAACAATGTAATACAATAATAATAATAATAATAATATAAATATATACAAATAATTTTAGACCACATAAAATAAAATATAGAAACATACACCAAGACATTGTCATATTATATACAATAAAATAAATATAAACAAACAAATACAAATACATTGTCATGTTCTATACAATAGAATAAATATAAACAAAAAAATACAAAAATAATGTGATGCCACATGCAATATAAAATGCATATGCCCACAATCACAAAAGTTAAAAAAAAATAAAGTAAATACCCAAACAACAAATAATAAAATACAAAAATGAAAAATATTATAAATACATACACATATACAAATAGAATATATATAAACCAATGATTTCAAAAAAAATATGATACCACATACAATAGAATATGCATATAAACATAAAAGAAAAATAACTAACAAAGTAAAGGCTCGAATAACATACAATAGAATATATAAATAAACAAATACACAAACAATGTGGTGCTTCATACAATAAAATATGAATATCCACACAATCACAAGTTAAAAAATTAATAAACAAATTAAATATTCAAACATCAAACAACAAACAACAAGTAATAGAATAGAAAAACAAAAAAATAATATAAAAATATACACGTACAAATAATTTTAGACTATATAACATAAAATACAATTACATTTACCAAAATATTGTCAATTTTACACTTCTTTGAATGTAATCCTTTTAATTCAAAATTAAATTAAACATAAAATTCAATGTCCAAACCCAAACCCAGTGAAAAAGTAGTGAGTATATTAGCTATTGAAATAGATAATCCACTACATAATATACTTTTGCCATTTAAGTTCATCAATTTTCAATGACATCATCATACAACTACTATGCATATAATTTTTTTCTTTGTATTCAATTTTTTTTTGAAGTTATATATCATTTCATATAATATATCCATACTTTCTTTGTGTTTTTTGAAGTTCATTATTTTTTTAATGTTTTTATAATTAAATTAATAATATTTTGAATATGTCGCGGCTACTTATGGTGTCGAACATAGTTGCATTTTTTAGGATTTCACAATAATAAATATGCAAAGCATTACACAAAAGATGAAGAGAATAGTAAAACTGATTGATTTATTTCAAGGATCAACTTTGTATAAATAGTAAAGTTAATCATTGAGAGTCGTGGATTACAACAACTCATAAGACCTGATTAAGACACCACTGAGAGTTCTCCTGATACATGGAGGAGTGGAAACTCAAGTGTTTATCCTAGTGGAACTTAAGAGAATATTCACTTATTCTAACACCCCCCTTAAGTGATACTAGGGGAGATCGTACAAATGAGTCGAGATGACAAGACCTGATAAGGTATTCATGTACAATGACTTGTTTTGAAGAGATGGTAAAAACCAATGGGAAAAACCATCAATCAAAAGGAAGTAAGAGGCTTGTTTTCGTATGGCGAAGATTGTCCTCTTAATACAATAATTAGTTGGTGAAAGAAAAACCCTGTGGAGAAAAACCAACTATGAGAAGAAGAGAGGCTTGTCTTCGTATGGCGAAGATTTTTCTCTTTTACAAAAAATAAAGATGAGTCCCGAAAAAATTGGCCTGATTAGGTACTCATTTACATTATATAGTTGGTGAAAAAATCCTTGTGGGAAAAAACCAAATATGAGAAGAAGAGAGGCTTGTATTCATATGACGAAGATTGTCCTCTTTATACAAAAACAAAATATAAGTCCCAAAAACTTGGCCTGATTAGGTACTCATATACAATATATAGTTGGCGAAAAAATCCCTATGGGGAAAACCAACTACTAGAAGAAGAGAGGATTTTCTTCGTATGGCGAATATTGTCCTCTTTCACAAAAAAAAAGGATGAGTCCCGACAACTTGGCCTGATTAGGTACTCATTTACATTACATAGTTGGTAAAAAATCCCTTGTGGGGAAAAACCAACTATGAGAAGAAGAGAGGTTTGTCTTCGTATGGTGAAGATTGTCCTCATAAAAGCAATCAATGCAGCTATATAACTCCAAGCTTATCTTGCAACTGAAGGTAACATGGAGAAGGAAATGAATTGGTGAAGATATCTGCAATTTGTTTCTCAATTGGAATATATTCCAAGTATATGTCCCTGCTATGAATATGCTACCTTATGAAGTGCATGTGTATTTCAATGTGCTTGGTGCGCTGATGCTCAACTGGATTGCATGCAATATGAATTGTGCTCTTATTGTCATACCAAAGAGTAATAGGATTTTCATGGGTGAAACCAAATTCTCTCAGAATTTGACAAAGCCAAAGATCCTCTTGACTAGCCAAAACTATTGCCCTGTATTCTGCCTCTGTAGAAGATAAGGCTACTGCTTGTTATTTCTTGCATAACCAGACTATTGGTGAAGAACAAAGGCAAAAGACATAGCCTAAGGTTGAAAATATGTCTTCTACTGAACTTGCCCAATATGAATATGTGTAGCCAATGATATCCATGGATTTTTCCTTGTAGAAGAGCCCAAAGTGTGTAGTGCCCTGCAAGTAACGAAGGATTCTTTTTACTGCTTGCCAATGACTGAAGTGAGGTTGATAAGAGAATCTGGATATGAGGCCAACAACATATGAGATATCTGAGCAAGTATGAGTAAGGTATAGCAGACTCCCTACAAGCTAACGGTATAGAGTTGCATCACATAGAGGGGATGAGTAAGAAGTACTAAGATTAATGCCAGATTGAAAGGGGGTAGGAAAAGGTTTACAATCTATCATTTTGAATCTTTGAAGAAGATATAGAGTATACTTTTGTTGACACAAAGAAATACCTGCATCTGTTTGACTTATTTGGATCCCAAGGAAGTAATGAGCTTTACCTAGATCAACCATTTCAAATTTTTCAGAGAGGTAGTCTTTTATAGTCTGTATGTGAGTCAAGTTACTACCAGTTAGAATAATATCATCAACATATAGAACAAGAATGGTGATATTACCTTTATTTATCCAAATTTAAACTACGTTATCAGAATCACAATGAGAAAACCTATTGAAATAAGGAAGGAGTCCATATTTTTATACCAAGCTCTAGGGGCTTGTTTGAGGCCATAGAGAGACTTTTTAAGCCTACAAACAAGAGAGGAGTCTTGAGTGAAACTAACAGGTTGTTCCATGAATATTTCTTCTTTTAAATATCCATGTAAGAAAGAACTTTTTACATCCATTTGATAGACAGGCCACTTATGGGAAGTAGCTAGAACAAGAACCAATCTAACAGAGTCCATATTAGAAACTGTAGCAAAGGTTTCTACATAATCAATACCTTCAATTTGAGAAAAACCTTTGGCTACTAGATGAGCTTTGTGTTTGTCTATTTCTCCATTAGGCCCATATTTTGTTTTGAAGATCCATTTACAACGAACTAATTTCCTTCCTTTAGGCAAGGGAACTAAATCCCAAGTTTTATTTTTTATTAAGGAAGAAAATTCATTTTCCATGGCATCATCCCATTATTTAATACCTGAGGCTTATTTGAAGGATTTAGGATTAGAGTAAATAGACTGACATACAAGACCAATGCCTATGGGGTTGGATGATCTTGTTGAAGGAATATTTTGGATGTAAGGAGTAGCTTCTTTAACAATGGTGCGGGCCCATTTTGGCATAGAGGAAGGAGTAAAAGGAGTTGAAAGACATTGAGTTGGAGTTACAGGTTCCTCATATTTATTATCAATGACCAAGTTAACTTCAAGAGTTGGCTCTTCATAATATTTAGGTTCTACTATAGGAGAAGGATCAATGGAGGAAGAGGGTGTTTGAGGATATTTTTGAGGGAATGTTTCATTAAATTGGACATTCCTATAAAAAAAGACCTCATGAGTTGAGGTATCAAGAAGCCTGTAAGCTTTCAATTATTCATAATAACCAACAAAGATGAAATTTTTGCTTTTCTTATCAAGAGCCTTCTTTTTCTTCTTTGGGATGTGAGCCCAAACAGTACACCCAAAAATATTGAAGTAGAAAAAATCTGGTTTTGAGCCAGACCATGCTTCTTCAGGAGTTAAATGGTCAAGATCTTTATGAGGTGTGCGGTTTTAAATCTAATTGGCACAGTTAATAGCTTCTGCCCAAAAAAAATTTGGAAGATCTCTTGAATGGAGCATACATTTTTCCATTTATTTTAATGTCTGGTTTTTCCTTTCTGCAATACCATTTTGTTGAGGATTATGGGAGACAAAATGTTGATGAATGATACCATGACTTGAAAGAAATATGGAGAACTCATTACTGCAATATTCTCCCCCATTATCTGTGTGAATCTTCTTGATTTTGAAATATGCCTGATTTTCAACTAAGTTTTGAAAAATTTAAAGTGGGATAGAACATCACTTTTATATTTCAATAAGTAGACCCAGGATCTTCTAGAAAAATCATCAATAAAGGTTAGAGCATACTTTACTCCTTTGAAAGAAGGTTCTAGAAAGGTCATTAAGTCACTATGGATTAAATATAGAGGGGATGAGGCTTTTAGAGAACTACTTGGGTGGAAAGGATCTTGATGTTGCTTTCCAAGAGCACATCCAAAAAAAACTCCATCACTAGAAGAGACTTGGGGTAAACCTATTACCATTTAAAGGGTGCTCAAATCCTTTAGGTAGTTGTAACTAAGATGACCAAACCTTTCATGCCAAATTTGGCTTTCAAGATCTCCAAGAGCCATAAAACAAGAGGCTCCTTCTGGATTTTGGAAACCTTTGAAGTGAAATAGACGAGATTTATGATCAATATTTCCTTTGGCTATAAGAGAATGAGGATCTTGAAAGACTCTTATCTCAACTTCTGTTGGAGAGAAGAGAATAGTTTTTCCCTTTCCATAAGTACAAATTTGCTAGACAAAAAGGAGGTTTATGGCAATTTTTGGAACATAGAGAACATTATTTATAGAGCCACCATCAATGGTTATGTCCCATTTTCCTTTGACAGGGATAAAGGAAGAGTCACCCACTTCTATGCTATAAGTAGAGCTAGAGTAGATAGAAGAAAAATACTTATCCGAAGCAGTCATGTGATGAGTAGCTCCAGAATCTAGGACCCAAAAATTAAAGGAAGAATTGGAGGTTTTTCCTTGAACATTAAGGGATTTTCCTATTTGCTTTTTATTGTCTATATTTTGATCCTTTATAGCTGCCTCTAGTTACTGTAATATTTTTCAGCATTTGTTTGCAGAGTGACCATTCTTTTTGCAGTGAGTACAGGTTATGGGGGTCTTTTCCTTCTTTTTGAAATTTTCTTTAGAAGAGGTGGAGGCTACTAAGGATTTAGAGGAAGAGGAAGAAGAAGAGATTACATATCTAGAAGTTTTGTTTCTTCCCTAGTTAATCTATCACAAAAATATTCTAAAGAAGGTATTTTAAAGGTTGCAACAAGAGCATCTTTGGTATATATAAAGGAGGTAGCAAAAATTTGAAAAACACCATTTAGATTAGAAAGGATTAGATAAATGCATTATTCTTTAGTATTAGTCTTCCCACTGCCTTTGTATTGAGTGAGGACTTCTTTGAACTTAGTAAGGAAGTCACAATACTACTAAAATCTTCAAGAGACAAAGATGTTAGTTCTACTTTTAGTTTCATTGATCTCATCTGATCTACTTTTCCAAACAAGGTTTTTAGTTTCTCCCAACTTTCATGAGGAGTTTTACAATATGTAATGTTAAACCACAAAATTTCATGAATATTAGAGATAATAACACCCATTGTTTCGTGCATCTTTCCTTTATGAACAAAAATTTAATATTATTTCTCAATCTCTGGTTGCTTTTTTTCTAGTAAATGAGTAAGACCTTTTTGAGAGATAAGATTTAAAATTTTACGTTTTCAAGTGTAAAATTTATGAGGGTTGAGAGGTTCAATTGAATTCATCATTTTAACACAAGAGAAAATTTAAATTTTTAACCAATATATCCCCCCTTAGAACTTCAATTTTAGGATTAATGAAATGATTTTAGGGAAAAAAATGAAGTTGTTCAATATATAAAACTCAAGATACCCGCCCTAACAAGAGGGAAACTATAAGTATTTGAGGTTTGAATATTGTTTGCTTATGAGATGCCAAAACCTCTTAGTTCCTCTCAATACCCGCCCTTACTTGAGGGAAACTGTAAGTACAGAGAAGAATTTCAAGAGTTGTAGGCTTGAAATGCAAGGATGTCAACCAGATTTTTAATTTTGATATTCTCAATACTTGCCCTTACTAGAGGGAAACTATAAGTGAGAGAGATATCGAATATAAAAATTGGTTGATTGAAAAATATATGCCAGGACTTTATACCAATTGCCTCTAAAAACCTGCCCTTACGTGAGGGAAACTATAAGTTTTTAGCGGTAATGATACATGGAACGTAGGCAAATATATTTTGAGGAAAAAACTTATTATTATATTTTTTATTTAAAGGTTTTTGCTTCTTTAATATTTATTAAAGATTAAGAACAAAAAACACAATTTTAAAAAATAATATTTGTTAAGATTTAAGAATAAAATTAACAAATATGAATTTGAAGAAGCAAATAATATGGAATCTTCTTTGAAATTTAAAATTCCAACTATAACACTTATAGTTTATATAGATCTCCTTTAAATTTAATATTTAAGAAATAAACATAAAAAGAGTTTTAAGGTTTTGCAATTAGAGAGTGTATTCCATATGAAATATAGTTACTAATATTTCAACAATAACACCTAGAAAATCTTCTTAAAAAAGTGATAGAAAGAACTATAGAGGAAGATAGACAAAAAATGATGCAACCCCCCTTAAGGAACACAAAATGTGCAAATAAATGCACTAACCCCCCCAAATAGATTTTTTTATTAAAAGGTTACAATATTGACTCACTATTCGATGAGAGGCTTGTAAAATAAGACTTTGTGAAATGGAGGTAAAATATATGACCTTTGAAATGGGAGGATTGAAAAAACTAATACAACAAGATTTTTATGGATATACAAAATTATAAAGCTATTACGTTCCTGAGAGAAAAGGCATTCTGAAAGATGAAGACGCCTGATGAAACATCGATTTCGCAGCAGAGGGTGGAGATTATTGAGATGGTTGCTTCAGAGTAAAGGTGAAGCCTGTAACCAAAATTAAAAAATATCCTCCTCCTTGAAGATGCGACACTCTTTTGGTGTCTTCACTGAAGTAGAAATGAGGCTTTTAAGACGATAGGTATACGAAAGAGGACCAAGATTCAAGTGAATTATTTCCATTCAAAGGACCTTTATTCTCTTAGATCTATTATAACTCTTTTGAGAATGATTTACATCATATTTAATAAAATAATATCATTAAAAAATGAATAAAATAAATAATGGTTGACCAAACCCCATTCATTGTTTTTCCCTTTGAAGGACAAAACACTTTGAAAAAGATAAGCAGAAATACTAGGCCAATGTGCTCACCCAGTAATTAAAAGAATTATTGGCACAAATTAATAATAAAAATGGACATTCAATTTCTATTAATCGGATATAAAATCATGTGATTGAAATATCCATTACATCATAATTCGACTAGGTTAGATGATTATAATTTTTTATTATTGATCATAGCCTTCCGTAGAATGCTTACAGGTTTTATGAACGAGTTGTTTTGTAAGAAAAAGCTAATGGATAACTCTTGAAACTTAGTGTTCTAAAAGCATTTTGAAGAGGAACGTGTTACAAAGACCATATAGAAAGTAAAATATAAACTTTTAAAATTATAATATACATTTAAATTTCTAATTGTGATGGTCCTTTGGTAAAGTTAGGTATTGAAAAAAAATGTATTTATAGAGCCGCCCTTGGTAAAGCTAGACATTGAAGGTAAAGCTAAGCGATGAAAAAAAATATCAAACACAAGAAACATTTAAATTGTGTCTTGTTCTTTGCCCTCTTTGTTGTGATTTGCCTTGGTTTGTAGTGATCTGCGAGCTAGAGACTGGAAGGTTCTGTGGCTTCGAATTTGTGACTTTTACGGATATAGAATCCATGAGAAATACCATCCAAAACATGGAGAAACATCACTATGAATTGTGCTTAGGCAAGAGGAAGTGGAGGTGGTAGTGGTAGTGGCAAATATGGAGGCAGTTATGATAGTCATTGTAGCACTAGCTATGGAGACCACTGTGAGCGATATGAATGGAGCTATGGAGGCGATCAACGACTACGACGGTGGAGGCTATGGCGGTAGCGAGTCCCGATATAGAGGTGGTTGTTTCTCTTGTGATGGTGAATGGAGAATTTAAATCTTATTTAATTATATTTTTATACAGTGTTATGCATAAGGGGTATGCCCATAAATGTATATAGAAAAATAAGACAAATTAGTTTCGAAACCAAGGCGAATATGGTGCAAAGTCATGTAGAGGCAATGGTGATTTTTTTTTTTCAAAAGAAAAAAAAGTAGGTGAATTCACCAAAATTTTCAACAAACATACCATAAGATATAAATAATCACTAAACATGCTTTGATTCCCATGTATTATCATAGGGATGATCCAATTGAGTTAGTAGACTTCATTCGAGGGATGACCTAGGTGAGTCAGGGATGACCCAAGTGAGTCAGTAGGCTTCATTCGAGGGACGACCCAGGCGATTCAATAGGTTTCATTCGAGGGACGATCCAGGTGAGTTAGGGATGACCCAAGTGAGTCAATAGGTTTCATTCAAGGGACAACCCAGGTGAGTTAGTAGGCTTCATTCAAGGGATGATCCAGGTGAGTCAGGGACTACCCAAGTGAGTCAGTAGGCTTCATTCAAGGGACAACCTAGGTGATTCAGTAGGCTTCATCCGAGGGATGACCCAAATGAGTCAGGGGCTACCCAAGTGAGTTAGTAGGCTTGAACCAAGTGAGTTAGTAGGCTTTATTCAAGGGATGACCCAGGTGAGTCAGTAGGCTTCATTCGAGGGATGACCCAGGTGAGTCAAATATAACCCAAGTGAGTCAGTAGGCTTCATTCAAGGGATGATCCATGTGAGTCAGTAGGCTTCATTCGAGGGATGACCTAGGTGAGTTAGGGATGACCCAAGTGATTCAGTAGGGTTCATTCAAGGGATGACTCAAGTGAGTCAGTAGGCTTCATTTAAGGGATGACCCAGGTGAATCAGGGATGACTCAAGTGAGTCAGTAGGCTTAATTCAAGGGATGACCTAGGTGAGTCAGTAGGCTTCATTCGAGAGATAACCCAAGTGAGTCAGGGACAACCCAAGTGAGTTAGTAGGCTTCATTCAAAGGATAACCCAAGTGAGTTCATAGACTTCACTTGAGGGATGACCCTCGAATAAAGGTTGCAAGGTCATTTGCAACCTATAGGTTGTAGGGTTATCCAAATTTATCAATCGATTGCAGAGGTGAAATGATAAAAAAATATTCTATATTAGTTTATTATTATCAATATAAAGTGTAGATCTCATCGAGCTATGTGATTTAAAAAAAAAAAAAATGAAGCTCTGAATCAAAATTTATACCTCCTAGAAGGTTGCAGGGTAGTTTGCAGTGGCTAAGTATGACCGATAAGGGACGACCTAGGTGAATCAAGGATGACCCAAGTGAGTTAGTAGGCTTCATTCAAGGGATGACCCAGGTGATTCAATAGGCTTCATTCGAGGGATGACCTAGGTGAGTCAGTAGGCTTCATTCAAGGGACAACCCAGGTGAGTCAATAGGCTTCATTCGAGGGATGACTTAGGTGAGTCAGGGATGACCCAAGTGAGTAAGTACGCTTCATTCAAAGAATGACCCAGGTGAGGTAGTGGGCTTCATTTGATGGACGACCCAGGCGAGTCACGAAGTGAGTCAGTAGTCTTCATTCAAGGGACAACCTAGGTGAGTCAGTAGGCTTTATTTGAGGGATGACCCAAGTTAGTCAGGGATGATCCAAGTGAGTCAGTAGGCTTCATTTAATGGATGGCCTAGGTGAGTCAGTAAGCTTAATTTGAGGGATGACCCAGGTGAGTCAGAGATGACCCAAGTGAGTTGGTAGGCTTCATTCAAAGGATGACCCAGGTGAGTCAGTAGGCTTCATTTGAAGGATGACCTAGGTGAGTCATGAAGTGAGTTAGTAGAATTCATTCAAGGGATGACCCAGGTGAGTTAGTAGGTTTCATTTGAGGGATGACCCAGGTGATTCAGGGACGATCCAAGTGAGTCAGTAGGCTTCATAAGGGATGACCCAGGTGAGTCAGTAGGCTTCATTCGAGGGATGATCCAAGTGAGTCAAGGACGATCCAAGTGAGTTAGTAGGATTCATTCAAGGGACAACCAAGGTGAGTTTGTAGACTTCACTTGAGGGATGACCCTCAAATGAAGGTTGCATGGTCGTTTGCAACCTATAAGTTGTAGGGTTATCCAAATTTATCATTCGATTGTAGAGGTGAAATGATAAAAAAATATTCTATATTAGTTTATTAATATCAATATAAAGTTTATATCTCATTGAGCTATGTGGTTTTAAAAAAAAGTTGAAAACGAAGCTCTGAATCAAAAGCTATGCCTCCTCGAAGGTTGTAGGGTAGTCTGCAGTGACTAGGGACGACCGACAAGGGACGACCTATGTGAGTCGGTAGGCATCATGTGAGGGATGATACATGATGCCTACTGACTCACATAGGTCATCCTTCACATGATGCCTACTGACTCACATAGGTCATCCCTCGTCGGTCATCCCTCGTCACTACAGACTACCCTGTAACCTTCTAGGAGGCATAACTTTTGATCCAGAGATTCATTTGCATTTTTTTTTAAACAACATAGCTTGACGAGATCTACACTTTAAATTGATAATAATAAAATAATATTATGGTGAAAATGGTTAAAATGGTGAAAACTAATTGATTTAATTTAGGATTATCATGCGAGGGATGACCTAGGCAAGTCTGTAGACATCATGTGAGGGATGACCTGCATGAGTATATAGATATCATGTGAGGGATGACCTGTATGATTCTGTAGACATCATGCAAGGGACGACCTACAAGGGCTGACCTGCATGAGTCCATAGACATCATGCTAGGGACGACCTATAAGGGATGACTTAGGTAAGTCTGTAGACATCATACGAGGGACGACCTGCATGATTCCATAGACATCATGTGAGGGATGACCTGCATGAGTCTGTAGACATCATACGTGGGATTACCTACAAGGGATGACCTACATGAGTCTATAGACATCATATAAGGGATGACCTACATGATTTCGTAGACATCATGCAAGGGACGACCTGGGTAAGTTAGTAGGCATTATGCGAGGGATGACCTACACGAGTTCGTATACATCATGTGAGGGACGACCTGCATGATTCCATAGAACTCATGCAAGGGATAACCTAGGTGGGTTTGGGATGAGCAGGGAGTCTGTATTTATGGAAGCAGTGACAACAAGTAAAAAAAAGGGATCGAAATAAATTATGTACCTATAGTCTTTTCTTTGTAGTCTTGTATTTTTTCCTTTGTTTGTTGCCAATCACTCTTTTTCCAGCTTCTCTGGTTTCGTTCTTTTTTCAGCTCAAATTTGGGTTCTCCTTTTTTGTTGAATGTATAACTACAATAAGTAATAGTATGTTTTGATATATATAGTGGTTGAATTTGTTGGTTTAACAAAATTATACATAATTTTATGGCGAGTCGATCCAAAATATGGGTGGGAGGGCTGGCGATTTAAAATATTATAATTTTTGGGCGACTCGACAAAAAAAAAAATTCCAAAAATTTCGGGAGAGTGGGTCGATGGCAAGGGTCCCAAAATTCGTAAATTTACATTTTGAAAAATACCATTATTCACTTATTAATGATTTTTTACCCCTATGCATAACCCTGGTTTTATGTATTTCTTAGGAGGGATTTGGTTCTGGTTGAAATCGATGGCATTTCCTTTGTTAGTAGTATTAGATGTAGTTGTAGTTTAACCTATATTTTTAAATTTATTATGAGAGGAAACTGCTAGGGATTTTAAAAAGTGGTTTCTCTAGATGTTGAATTTTGTTGTTTCATTGGTTGCCTTTCCTAGTAAACCGATGACAGGAACTAAAGGATGCCTTATTACCTTACGGTAATGTGGTTGCGAGTGACCAAGAGAGCGTGAGGTCTTGAGGCTTTAGAAGAATCAATAAGAAATACCATCAAAGAGATAAATGGGAAATATTTGGATGGAAGTGAAGGAATTTAAATCTATGATTGAAGATCGCTCGTGATAGATGAGAGCCTTGAGTTCACTCGCCAAGTGGAGCGAGCTAGATATCGTTAGATATCGCTTGTGAGAAGGGAGCTCAGGTTCACTCACGATATGGAGTGATAATCAACTTCTCAAGGTTTGCATGTGAGGAAAGGATACTGAAGTTCAATTGTGAGGAGGACTTCATCCAAGAGATGAGTGAGACTCGGAATCGCTCATTTGGTTGAGCGAGACTAGAAATTGCTCAACTTCAGAGCGACACTGGTATTCGCTCACTAGGTGGATCGAAAGGGAGCTCGCCAAGGTTATCTGGCGAATGGGAGAAATATCACTTTGCTGAAGTTCACTAGCGAATGAGGGAAAATCACATTCACTGAAGTTTGCTAGTGATAAAATAAATACGGAGATTTAATCGAAAGGCAAAGCGAGGAGTTTTTTGTGGTTTGACTACGAGAGGAATATGGGCTATGTTTCACTTGGGGAGTAGCAAACACTACAAGGAAATCCTACCAACGATTTGATTTAATTGGCAATGAATGTTGTGGTTCGCTGTTGAGAACACTATCATTCGCTCAAGATGATAGTGAACCCTGTAATTCGCTCAAATAGACAATGAGAAAGGTGGGGTTTTTTGATGAATCCTTGAAGTGAATAAGCAACTAAGATGAACCATGAAAATATCTCATGAAACACTAGTAGACAAACAAAATTTTTATTTATCTGGGTAAACGAATTACAATGCTTTTTTTTGAAGCTTTATAGTCATCTGCAACCAAGTTGTAGGATAAACACCCAGGAGGTTGCTGCTCCGTTTCCTCTACTTCCTTCACTCCTACCCAATTCTACTACTCTCTCTCTACCACTCTCTGCTACAATATAAAATGCCAACTGCATCAATTTTATAGTTGGAGATGAGGATAGGGGTAGGAAATGCTCAAACTAGGTCTGACATGACTTGACAGCTAAAGTAGGGTTTTTGATCAATTATCAAACAAAACCAACTACCTGTACGCTTGAAATTACGGTAATTAGATGTGCGGTGATACAGATCGTCAAGCGTCAAATCTGGTTTAATTTTCTAACACCCTCCTTTAAACCAAATTTCATAAAAACTTTGACACCAAGCTTTTCCTGAAGCCTGTTGAAGTCCTCCTCCTTCAAAGATTTTGTGAACAGCTCCTTGGATCTACAAAACAGTAACTGAATTTCTCCAAATTTTACTAGCTCTCTGATGAAATGATATCAGATTTCAATGTGCTTCATCTGACCATGAAACACTGGATCCTTCGACAGTGCTATGGTGGAATTATTTTCATAGAAAATATTTTTCACCCCTTTCGATGGATGATTCAACTCATCCAATATTATTCGTAGCCATACTACCTAGAATGCAGCTGATGTGATGGCAACATAATTTGCCTCAGTAGTGGACAACGTAACTTTTGGTTACTTCTTGGATGACCATGAAATTGCTCCTGATCCAAGATGGAAAGCATAGCCAGAAGTTCTCTTTCGATCATCAGTGCTTCCAGTCCAATCACTATCTGTGTAGCACACCAGTTCCAATTGGTCTCTTCTGGCATAGAAAATACCATGGTTCTTTGTCCCATTGACATAGCACCATATCCTTTTGCCTGCTTTCTAGTGCATGTTCTTCAGAGTCTCCATAAACCTACAAATCAAGCTCACTCCAAATATCAAATATGACCAAGTTGTAGTCAAATACATGAGACTTCCAACTAGCCTCTTAAATAGAGTTGGATCAACATTTCTACTGGAATCCATCTTGCTTAGCTTCAAACATGTGGTAACAGGTATGATGGTAGGTTTGTTGTCCTCCATATTGAACCACTTTAGGACATCCTTCGCATACTTACCCTAAGAAATGAAGATGCCATCTGCTGATTGGTCAACTTCAATGCCAAGAAAATACTTCATCAACCCTAAGTCTATCATCTTGAACTCCTTCATCATGGTTGTTTTGAACTAGTAAAATAGTACATCACTATTTCTAGTATATATCAGATCATCCACATACAAGCAGATGAGTATCACCCCTCCTTTAGCATTTGTCTTCAGGTACAGGGTGTGCTTATATGAACATTTGATGAACCCATTATCCTAAAAATAGCTATCAATATGGTTGTACCATGCCCTGGGTGCTTGCTTCAACTCACATAGGGCCTTATTCAACTTTAGGACCTTGCCTTATTGTCCTTGCAATTCATAACCTGGTAGCTGGTTTATGTAGACCTCTTCTTCCAACACTTTGTTGAGGAAGGCTGACTTGACATCCATCTGGTAAACACTCCAGTATTTCTAGGATGCCAATGCCAGGATCATCCTGACTATGTCAAGTCGGACTACAAATGCATACTTTTTCTTGTAGCCTCATGATAGTCAACGCCTAAATTTTACTTGTAGCCTTTCACCAATAGTTTGGCCTTATGTCGATCAACTTCTCCTTGGGTATTAAACTTCATTTTGTATACCCATTTGAACCCAATGGTCTTCTTCCATGTTGGGAGATCTGTCAACTACCATGTCTTATTCTTCTCTATGGCCTCTATCTCCTCATCTATCGCCTTTACCCATTTTTTATTCTGACTTGCTTCTTCAAATGAAATTGGATCACACTCAAAAAATAAAGCAAAGTTATAATATTCTTCATCTTCTTGATTTCAGGTTATGTCGTAGATGTCTTACAAGCTCCTCATATTCATGGGTGTCCTCAAGTTGGGGATCCTTCTTGCATGTGGAGGTGATCGAGATGATGAGGTTGTGCTACTGCTGGAACCACTGTTGTTGCTTGAAGCTACAAGTGGTTGCACCATATTTTCCTCCAAGTATTTAGACTTAATAATTTATGGCTCTGGTTGGCCAGTATTTGATTTCTAGTTCCAGGATTCATCCTCAAGGAACTTCACATCTTGGTTGATGACAACCTTCTTCATCACAAGATTATACAACCTCTATGCCTTTGCTTGTTCACTGTACCCTATGAATATGCACTTCTTTGCCTTGTCATCCAATTTTTGTCTCTTCTAATCTATAACATGTGCATATGCTATGTACCCAAAAAATCTCAAATGAGCCACACTCGGCTTCTCATTGCTCCAGGCCTCCTAAGGAATCTTGTCCTTCACACTCTTGGTGGGACATCTGTTCAGTAGATAAACTACATAGGCTACAACTTCTGCCTAAAACTCATGTGATAAACCTTTTGCCTTCAACATAATTCATACCATATCCATAATCATTTTCTTATTCCTCTTGGTTACACCATTCTACTGCAGTTTGTATCTAGTAGTAAGCTACTTGTGAATTCCATTTTCCTTATAGAAATTATCGAATTGATTGGAGATGTATTCACCTCCACCATCTGTCCTGACAGTATTCACCTGGTAACCACTATATTTCTCAACTAGAGCCTTTAAATCCTTGAATTTGGCAAATACTTCTAACTTCTTCTTGATGGGATAAACCCATGTCCTCCGGCTGAAGTCATCAATGAAGGTCAAGAAGTATTTTTTGCTAGTAAAAGTGTTGGTATACATTGGACTACAAATTTTTGAGTGCATCAACTCTAGTGGTTGTAAAGCCCTCCAAGACTATCCTACAGGGAATACATCCCTGTGCTACTTGCTGACCAGGCAACCTTCACAAACCTGATTTGACTGCTCAATAAAGAGTAAACTCTTCACCATATGCTTCTTGTGCAATAATTTTAGGCCACTGTAACTCATGTGACCAAATATGAGATGCCATAGCCAGGTAGCATATTTCACAACTACACTTAATGACATCAGAGATTCATTCTGAATATGCAGCGAAAACATCTTGTTATTCATCATGAATATTGTTGTAATCTGCCAATGCTCTTTGTCTCTAATGGTGTAGGTTCCATATTTAAATTGAACAGTGTGTCCCTTCTACACAAGCTATCCAACACTCAATAGGTTATGTTTCAAACTAGGCACATAATACACATCATAGATTTGCTTCCTTTCATCGTGCCTGGTGCAGATAAGGATTTTTCCTTTCCCCATCACAGGAACCTTGTTGTTGTTCCCCATTTTTATTTTAGACTGGATTATTTCATCAAGTTTTGAGAACATCTCCTTTTTCCCAGTCATGTGGTTGCTACATCCAATATTGAGATACCAAACATTCTTCTAGCTCTCCTTAATACTGTATGTCAACAACATATTTCCACAGGCATATCTACACTCCACATTTCCAGCATCAGTTGTGTAGTGCGCTTGCTGTTGGTTATCCTTGGCCATATTCTTTCTGCACTCAGAGATACAGTGGTTGAAATTCTTGTAGTAATAGCAGTGGACCTTTGATTTATCCATCTTCTTATTAGATCCTCCTTGCTAATTTTTGCCACTGCCTCTTCCTCCTTGAGAACTAGAGGTTTATTGGTGGGATTCTTGTCTGCCACTATCTTGGAATGAGACCTGCACCTTGAGAATTTGCTCCAATGAGTACTGAGTTGAGCGGGTCAATCTTTGCTCATTTTTTTGTAGGGAACCCATGAGCTCATCTACCGAGAAGGTTGTCAAATCCCTTGATTCTTCAATCACTATCATGATTGAGTTGAATCTTGTTGGCAGGCTTCTCATAATATTCTCCACAATTCTTTGGTTCTACATAATATCTCCATTCAACTATATCTGGTTAATGACATCCATTGTATGGGTGAAGAAGTCGCTTATGGTCTCTTAATCGCTCATATGCAGGTTTTCAAACTCCCTTTTTAACATCTGCAGCTTCACCAACTTCATCTTGTTGGTGCCCTGATAAGAGCTGGCTAAAATATTTTAAACCATAATATCTCGAACATTAAGTAATATTATGCATATTTAACTATAAAATAACGATATTTTAATTTCCCCTATACTACTACATTTATTTTAAAACATTTACACTCAATAAAAGAACATTTTAACGCCCTACCACATTTATTTTAAAACATTTACGGCCATTAAAAAAACATCATTTTAATTACCTTTATAAAGGTCCTATCACATTTATTTTAAAATATTTACACCCTTGAAAGCACCAAGAAATAGATACATGTTCATTCTAATAAGGCTTGAAATTTTAGCCTAAGTATCTGTCCCCCCTACAGGGTTCACCTAGAACCTTTAAAAACTATATTTTGAGGTACAATTCATTTCCTGTTTCAAACATAAACCATAAAAAAAATAAGATACATATCATAAATAAACTTCCCTGTAATTATAAAAGAATATTATTAATTTAAATATATAACTCCTTAATATCTCTATACATTGCCTGAACTTAAATAATCAATTTAAGTTTTTTTTTAATTAATCCAAGTAACCCCAACCCCATCTAAGTCATGTCGAAGATATCTGGAAAGGTTGATATCACCGATCCTAAGAGGAAAAAATGTTTGTATAACCTAATTTGTGGTACTCAATATAGAGGATATTATAACTGGTTTGAGAATCATGTAAAAATAAAAAAAATAAATTAAATAAACTTTTTTCTATATATAATTTTATTTATTTTCTATCACTTCTATGTTTTTATGTTTAATTATATACAAACATGGTTTGATGTAATAAGGGTGAAATGTATTTCAATCCTTTGTAACCATTAAAAAATTAAAGTAATTTTCAAAACAAAAAGATATTGAACAATTCTTAATAATGGAATAGTAAATGAGGCTTTCATCAAATTCCACCATCTATTGTCCCCAGGGGCTAGGTAAGTTCTGGTACTTATCAAGAACATACTTATGGATTCGTAAGTTCTGGCGCTTACCTAGAAGAGACCTAGGTTCAAACACTAGGGGGTATACATATTTGCAAAGGTAATAGTCTAACCTAATCTCAAACGACTAGCGGTCCTCCTTACATCGAGTTAAATAATGAGGTGGAAAAGGGGTTATAGGGGATAACCCCAAGATTTAAACCATAGATATATGTTATATACATAGAGATATATTATACACAAATAATATATATAAATTAAAATAATAATACAAATAAATATTATCATATTTGATTATATTTTAAAACCAATTAGTCACATTATACTATAAATACGTCCAAGTTATAATCTTCTAAGTCCTTATCATTCTACATCATATCCTTGCTTTAGTGGCAAGTATGCCCATATCTAACTGTTACAAACTATAGTGGTTTTGGCGTTGCCTTTCCCTATAATTCATGTCCTATGTCGTGCTGACACTATCTTTCCTTATCATTCCACGTCTAATGTTTGCTTTAGTGGAAAATAATACCCTATGCAACCATTACAATATTATTGGTACTAACGTTACCTTACCTTAAAATTGTTAAAAGAAACAACAATATTATTGACCAACACCAGCTCAACAAAATATTTTGGGATGTTTCCATTGTCGAAGTGGCTACTGGTGTGATTCTCTAATCTTCTAATGATAGAACAATGCTAGAATTTGGATACTATCCCCCAGTATACTAACAACCCTTTGGATGCTGCCATCCAAGTTTGAAAGGATGCCACTTTAGGTCATGATCACCACCAAGGTATTTTTACAATCATTGGGAGGAATACAACAAATAAAAATACACTAAATCAAACACATCACCTATATATAATATAAAAGATAAATAATAATTTTACCTCAACATATTTAGGGATCTACTCTGCCTTATGAGATCTATCACTTTTCTCTATGATATAATTCTATATGGCCAATTCTCAACTTCAATCTAGTAAAAATTCAAGTAAAATAAAATTAATAACAAAACATAAAAAGTCATAGTAAGACATTTCAAAACAAACAAATGAAATAAAACACCACAAACCACAAAAAATAAGACAAAAACCAGGACATAATTGAAATGTATGTGTCTGATGTTTAATATATTTTTCTTTCAATGGATAGCTATACCAATGGTAGCTCTGTAAAATATCTTGTGATCATCATGATTAGAAATTTAAATGTCTATTATAATTTCAAACGCTTATATTTTACCATGTTATTCTTTCCATATGGTTTGATTTTATCATTCAACACAAAATAATTTTGTATACAAGACTTGAGTGGATGGATTGCTTTTGTTTATTTCTAGAAATAGGTATGAATTTCAACATATCAAAGTATGATATCAAAGTATGATGGAGTAATGAAACTTGGTCAACATAAGGTTAACCTATATCCTTTAGTCCTTCTCCAATTGTAAGGATGAGTTATTTTTTGAAGCTTAACATGTTAAGTACAACTCAAGAGGCATAGAATTAATATATTTCTTTGTGTGTGTTATGCCATATTTATTAAATATGATATTTTGGAGGGAATATTTTCAAATTATAAAGAGTGTAACCTTTTTTTTTCCTTTTCATTAACTTAGTAGGAAAAGACATGGTCAAACCTCTAAATTAACCACTTCCCTACATTATGGAGGTTGTCAATTTCATGGAATCAATAGCAAATTCTTCCAATCATAATAGGATGCTAAAATGTAAGTGTTGCAATTGTGGAAACCTTTGTTCATATACTTATTGTGAGGGATTTACACCTTGAATAGGTCCATACTTTAAGAACACAAGTGCCACGAATGTTAGATGTGAGGCATATTTCATAATTTTTTGACATTGATGGCCATCATAGACAATGTCATCTTGCATAAGAGTCGAGAAAAATAGATTGAGCATTTGATTCCTAACCCCTTCTAATATTAACATAGATAGAAAGCTATCATTATCATTTTGTGTTCTTGATTCTACATACCTTTTTCTTATGTTGATATAATTAGCTTTATTAATATGAGGAACATTTGTATGATTGATTGTCATGGTTAATAAATATGGGCGTAGAACTTGGTGTAGTAAATTTAAGAGTTTGGTTGGTGACATCTATTTTGATTTGTTAGAAGAGAAAAAAATTATTATTTTTCTTATGATTATTTTGATCACGATGAGTTATCTTCAAGGAAAAAATTACTTCATCCTTCTATTTTTTATTTTGATGTATTTTTATAAACAATTATTTTAATATTATTTTATTTTATTTTGAGGAGGGCAAAAATCCCTCCTAAAACTTCAAGGATGGTCATGGCCCTTTTGTGGGATGTGTCTTTTTTTAGTTTTATTACACAAATAATATGATGCCACATACAATAGAATATGCATATAAACATAAAAGAAAAATAATATACCCAAACAACATACAATTAAATTGTTAAATAAACAAATACACAAACAATGTGATGCTGCATATCAACAAAATCACAAATTGAAAAATTCATAAACAAACTAAATGCTCAAACAACAAATAATAAAATACAAAAATAAAAAAAAATTATAAAAATATACACATATACAAATAATTTTAAATTATATACCATAAAATACAATTACATTTGCCAAAACATTATAAAAATTACACTTCTTTGAATGTAATCCTTTTAATTCAAAATAAAATTAAATGTCCAAACCCAGTGAAAAAGTAGTAAGTATATTAACTATTGAAATATATAATCCACTACATAATATACTTTTGTCTTTTAAGTTCATCAGTTTTCAAGACATCTTCACACAATTACTATGAAATGAAATGAAATATTTTAATTACGTCCGCCAGACCCAAATATGGTCTATGGGACCTCAAATTTGGAAGTACAACTACTCAAATATATCATATGATCTTTAATATCTTTGAGAAGGTTGTTCCTTCTCCTGCTGATTTGGGTTAGCAATTTCCCAACTTCTTTTATTTTATTGTCTTCAATATGGTCTATGGGACCTCAAATTTGGAAGTACAACTACTCAAATATATCATATGATCTTTAATATCTTTGAGAAGGTTGTTCCTTCTCCTGCTGATTTGGGTTAGCAATTCCCCAACTTCTTTTATTTTATTGTCTTCAAATAACTCAGTCATAGACCCGTTTCCAAGTGTTTCTTTGTATTTGCCACGGATGTCTGAAAAACTTGAGCACTTATAGATGAAGTGTTCCTTTATCTCTACTGCCCCTGTGCTGCATAAAGTACATATCCTTTCTTCCCATTGTTCTTTGGGTATAGTTAACATATACCATCACATAAATTATAAATTATAAGAGTATAATAAAAGAATATATTTTTTATTTAATCAAATATTTTTAATCATAATTACAAGTTTGATAATTATTATATTTAAAAATGCTATTCCAAAAAATAAAATCACAATTAACTTTGAAAACATTCATGAAGAAAAAGAAAGACACACCTGAAAAATGTCCATGATGGCCATCCGTGTGAGAGTTTAGGAGGGTTTTTAACCATCCTTTAAAAATATTGAATTTTATTGAAGATATAAAAGTGCATTAAAATAAATAAATTTAATTGTATGAAACAATTTATAATTTACTAGCAAGCCTCATTTTTTTCATTGTATTATTGAGTTCTAGCTTTAAGTCTGCATGCCCTTCTATAGAAATATTTATCACTTCATATGTTTTCTATGTTCCTCAAAAGAAAAAGTGAAATTAGCAAGTGAATGAATTATAAATTATATAAAAAAATATAAAAGGATTCAAATTAATACTTTACATAATTATAAAATAAAAAGTATGTTATTATAAAGAATTATAACCTTGTATCTCTTTCACATTTTTAAATATATAATATGAAAATTACTATATGAAAGATATATTCAACTTTTTATTATTATTATACTACATGAATGGGTATCTCTTTGTGGGTTCAAATTTGGCATAACCTCCAGTTGCATCGGGAAGGGACCCAAGGGATTGAAATCTAATCTAGATGCTCCAACAGAAACGTTTTGACTATTGAACAAAGCCCTTAGACCTAAAAGATATATTCAATTTAAAAATAAAATATAAATCATTTTATTGTTTTATATTTAAATTCTTTTTGACTGTTAAACAAAACTCTTGGACCTAAAAATATATATTCAATTTAAAAATAAAATATAAATCATTTTATTAATCTATATCTAAATTTTATAATACAATGGTGGAGGACACCCGCTTTTAATCTCATTCGTTTGAGTTTCCCAGTATTCTCATAGAAGCTTGGCCAGTTAGATAATTTGCTCTTCCGGATTTCTTAGGAGACTTAGGAGAATTCGTTTCAGATCGTCCAATTAGGAGAATTCGTTTCAGATCGTTTACATTCCCTCCACCACATACTTCCCTCTCCTTCGTTTCAGATCGTTTACATTCCCTCCGCCACATACTTCCCTCTCCTTCGCCATCACCGATCCCCACGACTATGTTGGATGAAGACTCCTATGTGGCCACCATAGAGAAAATCATCGAGCGCAACTATTTCCCTCACATCCTCAAACTCCACGATCGCCTGGAATGACTGGAGGCCGCCGCAGTGGCGACCCAATGCAAAAATGTACACATCGCTCTTCTCAGTTACGGATCCTGTCTCAAAGTATCTAGATGAACTTTCAGCTTTAGTCATAGTGTCGAACATATTTAAATTTATGAATAGCGAGAATTCTTAATGATAAAAGAAATATTATGAATGACGGTGAAATACGCTGGATCACGGTAACCCTTCTAGGGCAATCTGCGAGGGTAATGACTTCCAGGGCAATCTGACGGCCGAAAGGCCTTCAGGGCTCGGGTCCTTGTACGTGCCCTCTTGCCGCCAGCCTTCCATGGCTCGGGTCCATGCAGGAAGTCAGAATAAAAGTAACCTCTATAATGATATTATATTTTGTAATTAGGTTGATATTAATAGGAGAATAAAAGTATATTTTTATATAAATATTAAAAAATAATCAACAAATATTTTCAAGAATTATAGGAGTTGAATTACTTATTTCTAGTGTTTCCTTGGGATTCTATCCACAGTTGGCTTGTTGATTTGCTTAAGGTCTCTAGATCTAGAATTATCAATGCTAAAGGATTTTGGAGCTCTGAATATATGACTACCATCACTATTATCAATCACCTTCCCTAAGGATTTTCAAATATTAGGCATGGAGGTGCTTTATAACCAAGGTTTTAGGTTGTTATATTATAATTCTTACATTGTTGTTTTTAATATGTTAATTGAATTTTTAGACTACAACGTTTCTTAATAACACTAGAAGGTGGATTTGAAGCTTTTACAACCGTTTCATCAGTTTAACTATTTTCTTGGAAAGTTGTGTGTCTATAATAAAATTCTTAGAGGTTTTTTGTTTTGAACTCTGATTGGCTACCCTTATCACTTTTAAGCCTTTTCAGAGACTACAGGATCCTTGGACATCTAGAGTGAACCAAGCTCTTCTATGACTAGGTCCTCCAAAGTCAGGCATTGAAATGAATTTTTGAATTTTTTTTAAGGAATAAGAGCTTTTGTTACCAAGTCAGCAAGATTTACCTGGTCTAGGCTCTTACTGAAATCTTACATCAAGGCCTAGACCACTGCTTTCCCTGACTCAAAGACAATCATTGGTAAAATTTAATCCATAGTCTTTTCTCTTATTTTGAGCACATCCAAAATTGGGAACTCAAGTTGAACTGTCCAACCCTAGTGAAAAAGTAGTGAGTATATTAGCTATTAAAATATATAATCCACTACATAATATACTTTTATCTTTTTAAGTTCATCAATTTTCAAGGACATAATCACACAAATACTACGCATATATTTTATGATTAATTAACATATACCATCACATAAATTATAACTTATTTGAGTATAATAAAATAATATATTTTTCATTTAATCAATTTTTAAAAACATATATTATTTACAAACATATATTACAAGTTTAATAATTATTATATTTAAAAATGTTATTCCAAAAAATATAATCACAATTAAAAAATAATAATCCACTTTAAAACAGGCGAAGGAAGAAAGATACACCCTCAAGAATGATGGTTTATCAAATCCCATTCATTGTTTTCTCCTTCAAATTTGAAGGACAAGAATGCTTAAGCAGGAAGAACATGAGACCAACGACTATACGTGAAGGACAAAACGGTTTGAAAAAAACAAGCAGCAAAAACATGAGGCCAACGAATATACGTGATCACCAGCTGCCAACAACTCCTACTGGCAGTTGTTAATTAAAAGAATTAATGGTACAAATTAATAATCCATCCATCTGTGTCTGAGTACTAAAAGATAAAAGCATGTGACCCAAAAATCCGTTACTGCGTAATTCGACTAGGTTAGATGACTGTAATATTTAAGCATAACTATTTTCCAACAATATGAGCATAGTCTTCCGTAGCATGCTTACAAGACTTATGAATGGGTTGTTCCAAATAACGGTTGTAAGAAAAGCTAACCGATAGATCCTAGAAAAATTTTGTGTTCTAAAAGCCACGTTGCAGAGGAAAAAGTTAACAGATAGCTCCCGAAACATTTTCGTGTTCTAGCAGCCACGTTGCATAACCTAAGCATAATTTTTTGAAGAGGAAAAAACTAACGGATAGCTCCCGAAACATTTTCGTGGTCTAGAAGCCACGTTTCATAACCTGAACTTAAATTTTCGAAGAGGAGCGTGGTACAAAAACCATGTGAAAAGAATAGCACAGTAAAATATAAACTTTTGAAAATATAATAGACATTTAAATTTTTAATTGTGACAGTCACAAGATATTTTATTGAGCTACCCTTAGCAGAGCTAGCCGTTGAATAAAAAAAGTGTATTTAACACCAGAGAGATGTGTCTTGGTCTTTGTTCTCTTTGTTGTGATCTGTCTTGGTTTGTAGTTATCTGGTCCCAAGACTTTGGATTCGTGATTTTTGTAGATGAAGAATCTATCAAAATTGTCATTGAAGATATGAATGGGAGAGATTTGGATGGGAGAAACATCGCTATGAATCATGCTCATGCAAGAGGAAGTGAAGGTGGTGGTGGCAACGGTGGCTTATGTAGCGGTGGAGGAGGCGACTATGATAGCCATCTTAGCAGTGGCTATGGAGTCGGTCGTGAGCGATCTGAACGGAGTTATGAAGGCGATCACAGCAACAACGATGGAGTTATGGCTACGACGATGGAGGTTATGGTGGTGGCGGGTCTCGATATAGAGGCGGTTGCTTCTCTTGGGATGGTGGATGGAGAAGTTAAATTTTGCTTGTTATAGTTTTATGTATTTCCTATTATAGAAGATAGTGTCTTGTAGAAGGGATATGGTTCTAGTTCAAATCGATGGTGTTTCCTTGGTATTAGGTGTAGTTGTTATTTAGTCTATATATTTAAATTTAGTTTAAGAAGAAACTGCTAGGGTAGTTGTTATTTAGTCTATATATTTAAATTTAGTCTAAGAAGAAACTGCTAGGGTTTTTGAAAAGTGGTTGCTCCCGATGTTAAATTTTGCTATTTCGTTGGTCAATTCAAGGATGATTTCTTGCCTTACGGCAAGGTGGTTGTGAGTGATCGAGAAACTAAGAGGTCCCGAAGCTTCAAAAGAATCAAAGAGATGGATGAAAGAAACATGAATCGTGCTCAAGCCACAGGAAGTGGAGGTGGTGGCGGCGACGACTTCCATAGCGATGGAAGAGGCGGCTACAGTGGCAGCGGTCTTAGATAGTCATCATAGCAATGACTATGGAGGTTGTGGTGAACGATTTGAGTAGCTATGAAGGTGGTCGCAGTAGCGACGATGGTGGGTCCCAATATGGAGGTGGGCAGCTTCTCTTGGTGAGCGGATGCAAAAGTTAAATCTTATTTATTTATAGTTTTATGGTGGAGTTTGTTGTCTTAGGAGGAAGAATATTATATATGTATATATATATATATAAATTATATTTTTGATTTCGATGTATTTTTTATAAATAATTATTTTAATTAAATTTAATATTATTTCGAGGAGGATAGAAATCTCTCTAAAACCCAAGTATGGCTATGGACCTTTTTGGTGGTGTGTTTATTTGTGTATTTTTTTAGAGTTCATTATTTTTTTTAATGTTTGTATTACTAAATTAATTTTTTAAATAATATTTTGAATTTAAAAAATAAAACAAATATTTTTATTCTTTGTATTTAATTAATTTTTTTTTGAAGTTATATGTCATTTCATATAATATATCCATACTTTCTTTGTGTTTTTTTGAAGTTCATTATTTTTTTAATGTTTTTATAATTAAATTAATAATATTTTGAATATGTCGCGGCTACTTATGGTATCCAGCATAGTTGCATTGTTTTGTGGATCAAGATGGTATCCAGCATAGTTGCATTGTTTTGTGGATCCCTCTTGATCGGATGAGCAAGTGGTTGTTTAAGGACCATGGTGTTGTGGTTAGTGTCCTTTTTGTGGTTCTTCGACCTCCTTGTCTTGGATACCTTAGTTGGTGACACCTATTACTCCTTGCTGCAAACAACCAATAGAACCACCATCTTGACGATGCAACACACAACCACCCAACATTAAAACCTTCCTACCTCTACGTATTCTCAAAAGTGGCTTACCCATGATCCTATGCAAATATTGATCCATCCTACTTTGATATTATACATTTTGAATCAAACCGTAAACTCTTTCAAAGAATTTATGGTAAACCAATGTGATTTGAATCAAATTTGCATGAATATACATCGTATGAATCACGTTTCTCAACTGGTTGTCTCTATACAAATAATATGATACCACATAAATAAAATATGTATATATGCATAATCATATGTTAAACAAAATCATAAACAAATTGAATACTCAAATAACAAACAATGTAATACAAAAACAAAATAATAATAATATAAATATATACAAATAATTTTAGACCACATAAAATAAAATATAAAAACATACACCAAGACATTGTCATATTATATACAATAAAATAAATATAAACAAACAAATACAAAGACATTGGCATGTTATATACTAGAATAAATATAAACAAACAAATACAAAAAATAATGTGATGTCACATACAATATAAAATGCATATGCCCACAATCACAGAAGTTAAAAAACATAAAGTAAATACCCAAACAACAAATAATAAAATACAAAAATAAAAAATAATATAAATATATACACATATACAAATAGAATATATATTAACCAACAATTTCACAAAAGTATAATACCACATACAATAGAATATGCATATAAACATAAAAGAAAAATAACTAACAAAGTAAAGGCTATAATAACATACAATATAATATATACATAAACAAATACACAAACCATGAGGTGCTACGTACAATAAAATATGAATATCCACACAATCACAAGTTGAAAAATTAATAAACAAATTAAATACTCAAACATCAAACAACAAGTAATAGAATAGAGAAACAAAAAAAATAATATAAAAATATACACATACAAATAATTTTAGACTATATAACATAAAATAAAATTACATTTACCAAAAGATTGTCAATTTTACACTTCTTTGAATGTAATCCTTTTAATTCAAAATTAAATTAAACAAAAAATTAAATGTCCAAACCCAAACCCAGTGAAAAAGTAGCGAGTATATTAGCTATTGAAATAGATAATTCACTACATAATATACTTTTGCTTTTTAAGTTCATAAATTTTCAATGACATCAACAACTACTATGCATATATTTTATGATGTACCATCACATAAATTAAAACTTATTTGAATATAATAAAATAATATATTTTTCATTTAATCAAATATTTACAATCATATATTACAAGTTTCATAATTATTATATTTAAAAAATGTTATTCTAAAAAAACATAATCACAATTAAAAAGTAATAATCAATTTTGAAAACACACAAAGAAAGAAAGACACCCTCAAAATGTCCATGACCATGGTGAGGGGTTTAGGAAGGTTTTTTACATTCCTTGAAAAATATTAAATTTTTATTAAAGATATAAAAATACATTAATTGTATGAAATAATTTAGAATTTAGTAACAAGCCTCTAAATTTTTTCATTGTATTTTTAAGTTCTAAATTTTTCCATTGTATTTTTGAGTTCTAAATTTAAGTCTTCATGCCGTTATATAGAAAGATCTATCACTTCCTTAAAAATAATGAAATTAATAAGTCAATGAATTATAAATTAAATAAATTAAATTAAAATATAAAAAATATGTTATTATTGAAAATTATAATCTTATATCTCTTTCACATTTTTCACATATATAATATGAAAATTACTATATAAAAATAATATTCAATTTTAAAATAAATAATAAAATATTTTATTATTCTATATCTAAATTCTATTATACAATGGGGAGGACACCCGCTTTTAATCCCATTCGCCCATGCTGTAGAGAGAAGGTTGGCGATTTGCAGACATTGCTCTTCCACCGGCCAAAAAAGCAACAAAACGTTATCATCACCTGAAATTTCCACCAGCCACATACTTCCCTATCCTTCGTCATCCCTAGCCATCACATCCTCAATTCGAACAAAACCCTACTCCTAACGAACCCAACGAGAGTTTCGATCTCGACCCTAACCCTAACGAACCCAAGCAGGGTTTCGATCTCGGGAAAACGAAGACTCCTATGTGGCCACCATAGAGAAAATCATCGAGCGCGACTATTTTCCTGACATCCCCAAACTCCAGGATCACCTGGAATAGCTGGAGGCCGCCCGCAGTGGCGACCCAATGTAAATCTGAGATGCAAGGCGCGGTAGGGTTTCTGGGTACGACAATTTGGTGACACCCACATCATGATTCAGAGACCCTTTGGAAACCCTCGTATCTATCGTAGCACTACCACTTGGCAAACCTTTAGAATCCCCATGGAGGGTTTTGAGAGTGCGCCTAATGGGGTTTGGATGTCAATATGTTACTGGATGAGTTCCTCAAAAGGCACACCAGTGAAGATAATAAGAGCTTTGATAAGATCATTGAGAATGAACAATAGGATAAAGGAGAATTCCAACTACTTGTAGGGTGGTGCTGAGTCAGTAGAATTTCAAGTACATGTAGGGTGGTGCTGAGTCACTAGAATTCCAGGCCATGATTGGGGATAAGAATTTCCTTAATAGGATAAGAAATGGGTATGGTACCTCAGGCAGGGTAGCCTGAGAGCACACTGAAGTCATAGAACTACATCCCATGAACCTATTTATGTATGACTCAACAAACAGGTTCGAGGCACCATGAAACTACACCCCAAGAACCTACTTATGTTGACTCAACAAACAAATTGGAGGCATCCATATAACTCAACCATCAAATTGGAGGCATATATATAACTCAACAAACAAGTTTATGTATGACTCAACAAACAAATTGGAGGCATTTGTATGACTCAACAAACAAGTTGGAGGCACCCATTGAAAAACGAAGAGAGGGAGGAGAGAGTTTAGGCACTTACAAAGGAAATTAAGCAATCCAGTTCAAGATTTCATGAAAATGTGTTTGAATCCAAGACCCCCACCACCAAGGAGGAAGACAACAGAGTGGCTCTACTCTATAGCTGTGACACAGCATCGTCTTGGCCCTTTGCAGAGAGGGATGCTGAGAGGGCAAAGAAGAAATATGACGTGAAGGACATTAGGGCTGAGAGGGCAAAGAAGAAATATGACGTGCAGGACATTAGGGCTAAGAGGGCAAAAGCAAACTATGGTTATTTAAAAAGGAGGAAATGTTAAGAAAACTTCGAGTCTTCGTACAGTACACAACTGAAGTTCATCCATGTCATCTTTTTTCCTTTGGGGGCTACCGGAGTTGGGCAATCTCACTTATACCGAATGATCCGTTGAAGTAAGTCGTGATCGATTGTCATTGTTATCTTCAAATTTAGATGACACCGCTTCTTCCAATTCTTTCACCACTGCACTCATTTTGGGCTTATATGCTGATTCTGGTTCCACGCATGTGTATGCGATCTCTGCAACCTCCCAAGCTTATGCTAAATCATATCGGTGGCCCAATGAAGGATCCAGAAGCTCCTCCTCTAGATTACCGCATGCAAGTAGCCTTCGGGTCTGGGAAATATACTATCATTAAAATGCTTGTTTCAATGAGTCTACCATAGAGGTAATACACATCAAATTCTCGAAAAGCTAGAAAGATTATGGAATCAATTATTTCCTCGTACGGTGGCGTTCAGGAAATAATCTCCAGCAATACTACTCCAAAATTGTACACATCGCTCTTCTCAGTTACGGATCCTGTCTCAAAGTATCTCGATGAAATTTCAGCTTTGATCATAGTGCCAAACATATTTAAATTGATGAATAGCAAGAATTCTTAATTATAAAACAAATATTATGGATGACGGTGAAATACTCTGGATCAAGGTAACCTTCCAAGGCAATCTGCAATGGTAGTAACTTACAGGGCAATCTGACAGCCGAGAAGCCTTCCAGGGCTCAGGTCCTCTGTACGTCCCCTCTGCCGCCAGCCTTCCGGGCTCGGGTCCATGCAGGAAGTCAGGTTCTGTGCTGCCACCTGCACACAGGAAACCAGGTTCTCGACCATGGTCTGCTAACTAAAATTGGCACTCCACGAGAAGAAGATGCCCATTTCCATCCACACAGGAAACCAGGTTCTCGACCATGGTCTGCCAACTAACTCCACGAGAAGAAAATGCCCATTTCCAAGGCTACTTATAGAGAAAGAAATGTACATGTCGATTTAAATGCAGAGATTGATATTCTATATTATCTAGAAGCTTCGTCTTCGCCGGCTTCTGCTTCTAATTTTCAAAATTTAAATGTGAGCTTGGAGGTAGGTGCATCTAACCCAAACATTGTTTATTTCTTATCGCTTCTATTCGCTACTTTCCACACCTTTCTCCTACCCTCAGCTGCCTCTATGTAAATACTACGTTCGAGTACAAAATTATTATTATTATTATTATTATTTTAAACAAAAAGTATAGATATAATGCTATTTATTAAATTTTTGTATATGGTCATTCTCTTTCCTTATTATCGAAGTTGTTAGAGGTCTGTCTTGTTAATTCTAAAAAATTAACAATAATGGTAATAGTAACATGTAGATGGTAAATGCAGTAGAGAACTACAAGGTTCCATGGAAGGTCTTATACGGGTTCTTTGAAAATAAATTTTTATTTCTTACACATAAGAACATAATGTATCTTTTGTTAATAATTTAACTCTTTATACTCTTTCTTAACTTTTGTATTATAAAAATTTAATTCCATAAAACTATTAAATATATTATATGCAACCAAAATTTAATGAAAAACTTTATGTTTCGTAAGTTTAAGTTTTAATATTTTCTGAGTGATTCTTAAGTTTTATTATTAAATTCATTTAACTTATATTAAGTCTAAATTATATTACATCAAGAGATTTGTGTTTTAATTTTACATAAATAATAATTAAATTGTTGGACTTTTAAAATATTATAACTAAACTCACCTAAATTAAATATAAATAATATTATAAAAAATAAATGTTTTTAATCTAACAGGGTTAAAACATTTGCATGACACCCACACCCAAGTATACGAAAGAGGACCAAAATTCAAGTAAATTGTTTCCTTTCAAAGGACCCTTATTCTCTTAGATCTATTAGAACTCTTTTGAGAATGATTTAAATTATATTTAATATAATAATATCATTAAAAATTGAATAAAGTAAATGATGGTTGATCAAACCCTATTCATTGTTTTCCCTTTGAAGGACAAAAACACTTTGAAAAAGACAAGCAGAAATACTAGGCCAACGACTATACGTGCTCACCCAGTAATTAAAAGAATTATTGGCACAAATTAATAATAAAAATGGACATTCAATTTCTATTAATCGAATATAAAAGCATGTGATTGAAATATCCATTACATCATAAGTCGACTAGGTTAGATGATTATAATTTTTGAATATTGATCATAGCCTTCCGTAGAATGCCTATAGGCTCTATGAACGGGTTGTGTTGTAAGAAAAAGCTAAGGGATAACTCCTCAAACTTCATGCTCTAAAAGCATTTCGAAGAGAGACGTGTTACAAGGACCATATAGAAAGTAAAATATAAACTTTTGAAATTAGAATATACATTTAAATTTCTAATTGTGATTGTCCTTTGGTAAAGTTAGGTATTGAAAAAAAAAATGTATTTATAGAGCTGCCCTTGGTAAAGCTAGGCGTTGAAGGTAAAAATATATTAAACATGAGAAACATTTAAATTGTGTCATTTTCTTTGTTCTTTTTGTTATCATTTGTTTTGGTTTGTAGTGATCTACGATCCAAAGACTGGGAGGTTTTGCAGCTTCGAATTTGTGATTTTTACGGATAAATAATCCATGAGAAATACCATCTAAAACATAGAGAAACATCACTATGAATCGTGCTCAGGCAAGAGGAAGTGGAGGTGGTAGTGGTAGTGGCAAAGGTGGAGAAGGTGATTATGATAGTCGTCGTAGCATTGGCTATGGAGACGGTCGCGAGCGATCTGAACGGAGCTATGGAGGCGGTCAACGGCTACGACGGTGGAGGCTATGACCATATCGAGTCCTGATATAGAGTTGGTTGTTTCTCTTGCGATGGTGAATGGAGATTTTAAATCTTATTTCATTATGAATCGTGCTCAGGCAAGAGGAAGTGGAGGTGGTAGTGGTAGTGGCAAAGGTGGAGGAGGCAATTATGATAGTCGTCGTAGCACTGGCTATAGAGACGATCGTGAGTGATTTGAACGGAGCTATGGAGGCGGTCAGCGGCTATGACGATGGAGGCAATGACGGTAGCGAGTCCCAATATAGAGGTGGTTCTTCCTATTGCAATGGTGAATGGAGAATTTAAATCTTATTTCATTATAGTTTTATGCAAGGTTGTGCATAAGGGGTATGCCCAAAAAATTATATAGAAAAATAAGGTGAATCAGTTTTGAAACCAAGGAGAATATGGTGCAAAGTCATGTAGAGGCAATGGTGATTTTTTATTTTTCACAAGAAAAAAAAAGTAGGCGAATTCACTAAAATTTTCAACAAACGTACCATAAGATATAAATAATTACTAAACATATCATAGGGATGACCCAAGTGAGTCAGTAGGCTTCATTCGAGGGACGACGCAGGTGATTCAAGGATGACCCAAGTGAGTTAGTAGGCTTCATTCGAGGGACGACCCAAGTGAGTCAGTAGGCTTCATTCGAGGGACAATCTAGGTGAGTCAGGGATGATCCAAGTGAATCAGTATGCTTCATTCAAGGGACGACCCAGGTGAGTCAATAGGCTTCATTCGAGGGATGACCCAGGTGAGTCAAGGATAACCCAAGTGAGTTAGTAGGCTTTATTCAAGGCACAACCCAAGTGAATCAGTAGGCTTCATTTGAGGGATGACCCAAGTGAGCCAGGGACTACCCAAGTGAGTCAATAGGCTTCATTCAAGGGATGACCTAGGTGATTCAGTAGGCTTCATCTGAGGGACAACCCAAGTGAGTCAGGAATGACCCAAGTGAGTTAGTAGGCTTCATTCAAGGGATGATCCAGGTGAGTCAGTAGGCTTCATTCAAGGGACGATCTAGGTGAGTTAGGTATGACACAAGTGAGTCAGTAGGCTTCATTCAAGGGATGATCCAAGTGAGTTAGTAGGCTTCATTCGAGGGATGACCCAGGTGAGTCAGGGATGACCCAAGTGAGTCAGTAGGCTTCATTCAAGGCACAACCCAGGTGAGTTAGTAGGCTTCATTTGAGGGATGACCCAAGTGAGTCAGGGACTATCCAAGTGAGTCAATAGGCTTCATTCAAGGGATGACCTAGGTGATACAGTAGGCTTCATCTGAGGGATGACCTAGGTGAGTCAGGGACACCCCAAGTGAGTCAGTAGGCTTCATTCAAGGGACAACCGAGGTGAGTTAGTAGACTTCACTTGAGGGATGACCCTCAAATAAAGGTTGCAAGGTCTTTTGCAACCTATAGGTTGTAGGGTTATCCAACTTTATCAATCGGTTGTAGAGGTGAAATGATAAAAAATATTCTATATTAGTTTATTATTATCAATCTAAAGTGTAGATCTCATTGAGATATGTGATTTTAAAATAAATTAAAAACGGAGCTCTAAATCAAAAGTTATACCTCCTAGAAGGTTGCAGGGTAGTCTGAAGTGGCTAAGAACGATCGACGAGGGAGGACCTAGGTGATTCATGGAATACCCAAGTGAGTTAGTAAACTTCATTCAAGGGATGACCCAGGTGAGTCAGTAGGCTTTAGTCGAGGGATGACCTAGGTGAGTCAATAGGCTTCATTCAAGGGATGATCCAAGTGAGTTAGTAGGCTTAATTCGAGGGATGATCCAGGTGATTCAGGGACTGAGTGAGTAGAATTCATTCAAAGGACAACCTAGATGAGTAAGTAGGCTTCATTTTATGGATGACCTAGGTGAGTCACGAAGTGAGTCAGTAGGATTCATTCAAGGTACAACCCAGGTGAATCAGTAGGCTTCATTTGAGGGAGGACCCGGTGAGTCAGGGATGACCCAAGTGAGTCAGTAGGCTTCATTTAAGGGATAACCTATGTGAGTCAGTAGGCTTCATTTGAGGGACGATTCAGGTGACTTAGGTATGACCCAACTAAGTCAGTAGGCTTCATTCAAAGGATGACCCAATGATTCTGTAGGCTTCATTTGAGGGACAATCCAGGTGAGTTACGAAGTGATTTAGTAGGCTTCATTCTAGGGATGACCCAAGTGAGTAGTAGGCTTCATTTGAGGGATGACCCAAGTGAGTCAAGGATGACCCAAGTGACTCAGTAGGCTTCATTTAAAATATGGTCCAGGTGAGTTAGTAGGATTCATTCAAGGGATGACCCAGGTGATTCAAGGATGACCCAAGTGAGTCAGTAGGCTTCATTCAAGGGATTATCCAGGTGATTTTGTAGACATCACTTGAGGAATGACCCTCGAATGAAGGTTGCAGGGTCGTTTGTAACCTATAGGTTGTAGATTGTCCAACTTTATTAATCAACTGCAGAGATGAAATGATAAAAAATATTCTATGTTAGTTTATTACTATTAATCTAAAGTGTAGATCTCATCGAGCTGTGTGGTTTAAAAAAAAAAGTGAAAATAGAGCTCTGGATCAAAATTTATGCCTCCTAGAATGTTGTAAGGTAGTCTGCAGTGACTAGGGATGAGCGATAAGGGATAATCTATGTGAGTCAGTAGGCATCATGTTAGGTATGACACATGATGCCTACTGACTCACATAGGTCATCCCTCACATGATGCCTAATGAATCACATAGTTCGTCCCTCATCAGTCGTCCCTCATCACTACAAACTACCCTACAACCTTTTGGGAGGCATAAATTTTTATCCAGAGATCTGTTTGCAATTTTTTTTTTTAAACTACATATCTTGACGAGATCTACACTTTAAATTGATAATAAGAAACTAATATTATGGTGAAAATTTTCAAAATGGTGAAAACTAATTAATTTAATTTATGGTTATCAAGTGAGGGATGACTTGGGCAAGTCTTTAGATATCATGTGAGGTACGACCTGCATGAGTCTATAGATATCATGTGAGGGACGACCTGCATGAGTTTGTATACATCATACAAGGGATGACCTACAAGGGAGGACCTGCATGATTCCATAGACATCATACTAGGGACGACCTACAAGGCATGACCTGGGTGCAAGGGATGACCTAGGCAAGTCTGTAGACATCGTGCGAGGGAAGACCTGCATGATTCCATGGACATCATGCGAGGGATGACATGCATGAGTATGTAGACATCCTACATGGGATTACCTACAAGATATGACCTACATGAGTCCGTAGACATCATGTAAGGGACGACCTGCTTGAGTCCGTAGACATCATGCGAGGTACAACCTGGATAAGTTTGTAGACATTATGCGAGGGATGACCTACATGAGTCTATAGACATCATGTGAGACATGACCTGCATAAGTCCATATAACTCATGCAAGGGACAACCTAGGTGGGTCTGGGATGAGCAGGGAGTCTGTATTATGGAAGTAGTGACAACAACAAGTAAAACAAGGCATCGAAAGAAATTGTGTACCTGTAGTATTTTCTCTGTAGTCTTGTATTTTTTCCTTCATTTATTACCAAACACTATTTTTATAGCTTCTCTAGTTTCGTTCTTTTTTCAGCTCGAATTTGGGTTCTCCTTTTTTGTTGAATGTATAACTACAACAAGTAATAGTATGTTTTGGTATATATAGTGGGATAATTTGCTAGGTTAATAAAATTATATATAATTTTAAGGTGAGTTGATCCAAAATCTGGGCAGGAGGAATGGCGATTTAAAATTTAAAATTTAAAATATTATAATTTTTGGGTGACCCAACCAAAAAAAAAAATCCAAAAATTTTGGGCAAGTGGGCCGATGGCTAGGGTCTAGGTTCTTAAAATTTGCAAATTTGCATTTTTAAAAATGCCATTATTTGCTTATTAATGATTTTTCGCCCCTATGCATAACCCTGGTTTTATGTATTTCTTAGGAGGAATTTGGTTCTGGTTGAAATCGGTGGTGTTTCCTTTATTAGTAGTATTAGATGTACTTGTAGTTTAACCTATATTTTTAAATTTATTATGAGAAGAAACCACTAGGGCTTTTGAAAAGTGGCTTCTCTAGATGTTGAATTTCGTTGTTTCGTTGGTTGCATTTATTGGTCATCCGAAGACAAGAGCTAAAAGATGTCTTATTACCTTACGGTAAGATGGTTACGAGCGATCGAGAGAGCGGGAGGTCTTGAGGCTTTAGAAGAATCAATAATAAATACCATCAAAGACATCAATGGGAAATATTTGGATGGAAGTGAAGGAATTTAAATCTATGACCGAATATCTCTCATGAAAGATGAGAGCCTTGAGTTCACTCACCAAGTGGAGCGAGTTTGAGTTCATTGGAGATCACTTGCAAGGAGGGAGCTCAGGTTCACTCATGAGCTGGAGCAATAATCATATTTTTGAGGTTCACGTGCAAGGAAAGGATGCTAAAGTTCAATTACGAGGATACAGAGTTCACCCAAGAGACGAGCGAGACTCAAAATCACTCGCTTTGTAGAGCGAGATTGGGAATCGCTCAACTTCAGAGCGACACTGGTCTTTGCTCACTAGGTGGAGCAAAAGGGAGCTCACCAAGGTTAATTGGCGAACAAGAGAAATAACACTTTGCTAAAGTTCATTGGAAAATTAGGGAAACTAATGCTCGTTGAAGTTTGCTAGCGATAAAGGAAATACAAAGATTTAATCGAAAGGTGGAGCAAGGAGTTTGTTGCGGTTTGACTACAAGAGGAAGATAGGCTATGTTCGCTTGGGGGGCAGCAAACATCGCAAGGTAATCCTACCTGTGGTTTGATTCAAGAGGCAACGAACGATGTGGTTCACTATTGAGAACAGTGAATGCTATCATTCACTCAAGATGATAGTGAACCCTGTAGTTCACTCAAATAGACAGCAAGAAAGGTGGGGTTTGTTGATGAATCCCTAAAGTGAATAAGCAGCTAAGATGAACCATGAAAATATCTCATGAAACACTTGTAGACAAACAAAAAGTTTATTTATCTAGGTAAATGGATTACAATGCTTCTTTTTGAAGCTTTACAGTCATCTGCAACCAAGTTGTAGGATAAACACCTAGGAGGTTGTTGCTTTGTTTCCTCTGCTTCCTTCACTCCTACCCAATTCTGTTGCTCTCTCTCTACCACTCTATACTACAATGCAAAATAGCAACTGCATCGATTTTATAGTTGGAGATGAGGACAGGGGCGAGAAATTCTTGAACTAGGTCTAACATGACTTGATATCTAAAGTAGGGTTTCTCACCAATCGTTGAACAAAACCAGCTACCCGCATGCTTGAAATTACGACAACTGGATGTGCGGTGATACAGAATATCAGGCATCAAATCTGGTTTAATTTTTTAACACCCTCCTTTAAACCATATTTCATAAAAACTTTGATGCCCAACATTTCCCGAAGCCTATTGAAGTCCTCCTCCTTCAAATATTTTGTGAAAATATCAGCTACCTACTCCTTGGACCTACAAAACGGTAATTGAATTTCACCAAATTTCATCAACTCTCTGATGAAATGATATCGTATGTCAATGTGCTTTGTCCGACCATGAAACACTAGATCCTTCAAAAGTGCTATGGTGGAATTATTGTCACTAAAAATATGTCAGCCCTTCCAATGGATGATTTAGCTCACCCAAGATTCTTTGCAGTCATACTACCTAGCATGTAGCTGATGTGATGGCAACATACTCTGCCTCAGCAGTGGACAATATAAATTTTGGTTACTTCTTGGATGACCATGAAATTCCTCCCAATACCATATGGAAAGTATATATGGAAGTGCTCTTCCGATCATCAGTGTTGCCAGCCCAATCGCTATTTGTGTAGCCCATTAGTTCTAGCTAGTATCTTATAGAATAGAAATTTACATAGCACAATATCATTTTTCCTTCTTTCTAGTGCGTTTCTTTAGGAGTCTACATAAACCTACTAATCAGGCTCACTCCAAACATCAAATATGGTCGAGTTGCAGTCAAATACATGAAACTGCCAACTAGCCTCTTAAACAGAGTTGGATCAATATTTATGTTGGAATCTATTTTTCTCAACTTCAAACCTATGGCAATAGGTGTGATGGCAAGTTTTCTATCTTCCATCTTGAACCACTTTAGGACATCCTTCACCTACTTACCCTGAGAAATGAAGACGCCATTTGCTGATTGGTAAACTTCAATGACAATAAAATACTTCATCAGTCCTAAATCTATCATCTTGAACTCCTTCATCATGGTTGTTCTAAAATGGTCAAATAGTACATCACTATTGCCAGTATATATCAGATCATCCACATAAAAGCAGACGAGTATCATCCCTCCTTCATCATTTATCTTCAGGTACAGGGTGTGCTTATATGGGTATATTATGAACTCATTCTCCTAAAAATAATCATCAATATGGTTCTACTATGCCCTAGGTGCTTGCTTCAACTCACACAAGGCCTTCTTCAGCTTCAGTACCTTGCCTTCTTATCCTTGCAATTCATAACCTTGTGGATGGTTTATGTAGACCTCTTCTTCCAACACTCCATTGAGGAAGGCATACTTGACATCCATATGGTAAGCACTCTAGCCTTTCTGGGTTCCAATGCCAGGATCATCCTAACTATGTCAAGTTGGGCTATAGGTGCATACACCCCATGATAGTCAATGCCTAACTTTTTCTTGTAGAATTTCACCACCAGTCTAGCCTTATGCCGATCAACTTCTCCTTGGGTATTTAACTTCATTTTGTATACCCATTTGACCCCAATGGTCTTCTTCTCTATTGGAAGATCCTTCAACTGCCATGTCTCATTATTCTCTATGGCCTTTATCTCCTCATCCATCGCCTTCACCCATTTTTTATTTTGACTTTCTTCTTCAAACAAAATTGGATCACACTCTGAAAATAAAGCAAAGTCAGAATGTTCTTCATCTTCTTGATTTTGGGTTACCTCGTAGATGTCTTGCAAGTTCCTCATATTCGTAGGTGTCCTCAAGTTGGGCATCCTGCTTGCAAGTGGAGATGACCGATATGATGAGGTTGTGTTGTTGTTGGCACCACTACTACTGCTTGAAGCTACAAGTGGTTGCACCCTAATTTCTTCCAAGTCTTCAAACTCAATAACTGATGGCTCTAGCTGGCCAGTCTTCAATTTTTAGTTCCAGGCTTCATCCTCAAGGAACTTCACATTTCGATTGAAGACAAGTTTCTTTGTCACAGGAATATACAACCTATATGCCTTCCTTGTTCACTGTACCTTGTGAAGATGCACTTCTTTTCCTTATCTTCAAGATTTTACCTCTTCTCATCTGGAACAAGTGCATATGCTATGCACCCAAAAAATCTCAAATGAGCCACACTCGGCTTCTCACTCCTCTAGGCCTCCTAATGAATCGTGTCCTTCACACTCTTGGTGGGATATCTATTCAAAATATAAACTGCATGGGCTACAACTTCTACCCAGAACTCATGCGGTAAACCTTTTGCCTTCAACATACTTCGTGCCATCTCCATAATCGTTCTGTTCTTTCTATCGGCTACACCGTTCTACTGCGGTGTGTATCTGGCATATGTTGGAAATTTGAGTTATTTTATGTTGTCATTGATGTCACATAAATCATTGATGTCACATGGATCACATTGAGTTTTGGTGGCCAAATTATATTTTGGAAAGCATGGATAAATATAGGGTTTTTTATGAAAACCAAGCCAGGCAAAATAAAATGTTTTATTTAAAATCATGGATGGCATATTTGAATTGGGTTTTTCTTAAAACCCAATTTGGCCTTTCGTTTCATCGAAAAATGTGCCCCGATGATGGAGATATTTAATTTTTAATATTTAGTTTAAATTTTAATTATTTAAAATTTAAATTTAAATTTAAAATTAAATATGCAAGATTTCCGTCGATGTCATTGAAAATAATAAGGAGGCTATATAAAGCGGATACCTAAGGTTCATAAACTGAAGTGAGCTCGTGAATTAATCATTGGAAAAATAATCTGAATAAGAGCTCGTGCGAAATCCTTTGGAAAGTGGAAGCAGTGAATAAGACAAAGTGAGGTCAAGACAAAAGGTATAGTGGGCAGTGTGATGCATTGGCAATTGGCTTTTGGCTAAGGTGTGGGGCAGACAAAACATCAAGGTTTCGAATCCCTTTTACTGCGTTTGGAAGGCATTGGAAGAAAAGCACTCGAAGCGCTTTTGATTTACAAAAAGGGAGGAAAGGTTTTAAGGCACGTTGTGTCTTTCCATTTCAAACGAGTCGCTAGCTCGTGTGGTAACCGTAGCCACGGCTAAAGCGCTCGCGGTGTGGGCAAGTCGGGTGTTCAAATCCCCTTGAGAAGGTAAATACGTTTTTGCTCTAATTAATTTTGTTAATCCTTAAGTTGGAGTTATAAGGTGGTTAGGAATAATTAAAGTTTTTAATTAAACTTTGTTTTTATAAGGGCTGTGATTATTATTTCAAAGGTGTATGAGTTGTTGATTTAATTTGATGTTCATGAAATTGAGAATTAAGATTTAGGAGAAATAAGGAGTTGTTATAAAATAATTTATGAGAGGTTTATTGATTATTATTTTGATAAGGGTTTTTATTAAAAAAAAGGACTTTGGTGGATGTGTTTATTAAGTTGTAGTAAAAAGGTGTAAATTGAGTTATGCTTTATCTTGTGATTATTATTTGAAGTCCACTAACCCTTATTGAGATTGTAAAGGAAAGTTTTGTTTAGTGCAACAGATTTTATGGATAACTTCTTGGCATCAAAAAGGTATGGGCACATTCTCCTATTGATTATTTATGGTGGTTGATTTTTGAAATATCACTAGAGTGAAAAGGATTGATTGTGGTTTCATTTTTGAAAGTGGTTGGCTAAATTCTTCAAGATTTTTTGGTTTGAGAGTTGTGTTTAAACATTATTTTATAAGCATAGTTGTTGAATCCCATTGGTTATGTAAAGAACTTGAAAAGAATATGAGTATCATTGTAATGTGAGATTTGTGGTTGAGCATTATTGGAAACATTTGAGTTGGTTGATACATGTTTGGACTAGGGTTTTGTGAGAAAGAGTTATCCCTTGTTATGGTTGGTTGAGTTGAGTTGATTAAACCTAGTCAAGTGATTGTGTGATGTGATTGTTCAAGTCCCATGAAACAAACTATTCTATAATTCTGATTTGAGTTGAGATTGAGCTTAGAACATATTGAGTCTCTAACAATTCTCTTTATGCTTCTATGATTTGATTTGAGTTGAGTTGAGTTGAGATCATTGTGGATTATTGTTGTCATCCATTGTAGAGTGCATTGCCATTCATTGTTGAGTTCATATTTGAGGCTTGCCTTCATAGATTTATGGATGAGATTTGAGTACTACTTGAGCATGATTGATTGAGCCTTTGAGAAGGTCTTTGGGATAGATTTTTGTATATATTTGTGGCAGTTTGTGTATGATTGATTGAGCCTTTGAGAAGGCTTTATGGACAATTTTTGGGATATCTTTGTGAAAATTTTTAGATATATTTGTGGATAGATTAGGAATATATTTTGATGAGGTTCTAAGTGAGCCTATTGAACATATTTGAGCAAGTTCTTGGTGAGCTTTCTAGATCAGATTTGGACAAGTCCTATGTGAGCTTGTTGAGCATATTTGGACAAGTTCTATGTAAGCTTTTTGAGTATTTTTAGACAAGTTATGTGTGAGCTTGTTATGCAGATTTGGATAAGTTCTGTATGAGCTTGTTATTGCCTAGCTTTAAGTAGATCAAAGAAATTTTATGGTGCAAAGTCATGTAGAGGCAATGGTGAATCAGTTTTGAAACCAAGGCGAATATGGTGCAAAGTCATGTAGAGGCAATGGTGATTTTTTATTTTTTCATAAGAAAAAAAAAGTAGGCAAATTCACCAAAATTTTCAACAAACGTACCATAAGATATAAATAATTACTAAACGTATCATAGGGATGACCCAAGTGAGTCAGTAGGCTTCATTTGAGGGACTACCCATGTGAGTCAAGGATGACCCAAGTGAGTTAGTAGGCTTCATTAGAGGGACGACCCAAGTGAGTCAGTAGGCTTCATTCGAGGGACGATCTAGGTGAGTCAGGGATGACCCAAGTGAGTCAGTATGCTTCATTCAAGGGACGACCCAGGTGAGTCAATAGGCTTCATTCGATGGATGACCCAGGTGAGTCAGGGATGACCCAAGTGAGTTAGTAGGCTTCATTCAAGGTATAACCCAGGTGAGTCAGTAGGCTTCATTTGAGGGATGACCCAAGTGAATCAGGGACTACCCAAGTGAGTCAATAGGCTTCATTCAAGGGATGACCTAGGTGATTCAGTAGGCTTCATCTGAGGGACGAACCAGGTGAGTCAAGAATGACCCAAGTGAGTTAGTAGGCTTCATTCAAGGGATGAACCAGGTGAGTCGGTAGGCTTCATTCAAGGGACAATCTAGGTGAGTCAGGTATGACCCAAGTGAGTCAGTAGACTTCATTCAAGGGACGATCCAGGTGAGTCAGTAAGCTTCATTCGAGAGATGACCCAGGTGAGTCAGGGATGACCCAAGTGAGTCAGTAGATTTCATTCAAGGCACAACCCATGAGAGTCAGTAGGCTTCATTTGAGGGATGACCCAAGTGAGTCAAGGACTATCCAAGTGAGTCAATAGGCTTCATTCAAGGGACGACCTAGGTGATTCATTAGGCTTCATCTGAGGGACGACCCAGGTGAGTCAGGGATGCCCCAAGTGAGTCAGTAGGATTCATTCAAGGGACAACCGAGGTGAGTTAGTAGACTTCACTTGAGGGATGACCCTCAAATGAAGGTTGCAAGGTCTTTTGCAACCTATAGGTTGTAGGGTTATCCAAATTTATCAATCAGTTGTGGAGGTGAAATGATAAAAAATATTCTATATTAGTTTATTATTATCAATCTAAAGTGTAGATCTCATTTAGATATGTGATTTAAAAAATAAATAAAAATGGAGCTCTAAATCAAAAGTTATGCCTCCCAGAAGGTTGTAGGGTAGTCTGAAGTGTCTAAGAACGATCGACGATGGAGGACCTAGGTGATTCAGGGATGACCCAAGTGAGTTAGTAAGCTTCATTCAAGGGATGACCCAGGTGAGTCAGTAGGCTTCATTCAAGGGATTACCTAGGTGAGTCAATAGGCTTCATTCAAGGGACGATCCAAGTGAGTCAGTAGGCTTCATTTGAGGGATGATCCAGGTGAGTTAGGGACTGAGTCAGTAGGCTTCATTCAAAGGACAACCTAGATGAGTCAGTAGGCTTCATTTTATGGATGACCTAGGTGAGTCATGAAGTGAGTCAGTAGGCTTCATTCAAGGTACGACCTAGGTGAATCAGTAGGCTTTATTTGAGGGAGGACCCAGGTGAGTCAAGGATGACCCAAGTGAGTCAGTAGGCTTCATTTAAGGGATAACCTAGGTGAGTCAGTAGGCTTCATTTGAGGGACGATTTAGGTGACTCAGGTATGACCCAACTAAGTCATTAGGCTTCATTCAAATCACAACCCAGTGAGTCCGTAGGCTTCCTTTGAGGGACGAACTTGGTGAGTCACGAAGTGATTTATTAGGCTTAATTCTAGGGACGACCCAAGTGAGTCAGTAGGCTTCATTTGAGGGATGACCCAAGTGAGTCAAGGATGACCCAAGTGAGTCAGTAGGCTTCATTTGAGGGATGACCCAAGTGAGTCAAGGATGAAGGTTGCAAGGTTGTTTGTAGCCTATAGGTTGTAGATTGTCCAACTTTATTAATCAACTGCAGAGATGAAATGATAAAAATATTTTATGTTAGTTTATTACTATTAATCTAAAGTGTAGATCTCATCGAGCTGTGTGGTTTTAAAAAAAAAGTTTAAAATAGAGCTCTGGATCAAAAGTTATACCTCCTAGAATGTTGTAAGGCAGTCTGCAGTGACTAGGGATGACCGACAAGGGAAAACCTATGTGAGTCAGTAGGCATCATGTTAGGTATGACACATGATGCCTATCGACTCACATAGGTCATCCCTCACATGATGCCTACTGAATCACATAGGTCGTCCCTCGTCGGTCGTCCCTCATCACTACAAACTACCCTACAACCTTCTTGGAGGCATAAATTTTTATCCAAAGATTTGTTTGCAATTTTTTTTTAAAACTACATATCTTGACGAGATCTACACTCTAAATTGATTATAAGAAACTAATATTATGATGAAAATGGTTAAAATGGTGAAAACTAATTGATTTAATTTATGGTTATCAAGCGAGGGATGACTTGGGCAAGTTTGTAGACATCATGTGAGGTACGACCTGCATGAGTCTATAGATATCATGTGAGGGACGACCTGCATGAGTTTGTAGACATCATACAAAGGATGACCTACAAGGGAGAACCTGCATGAGTCCATAGAAATCATGCTAGGGACGACCTACAAGGCATGACCTAGGTGCAAGGGATGACCTAGGCAAGTCTGTAGACATCATGCGAGGGACGACCTGCATGATTCCATAGACATCATGCGAGGGATGACCAGCATGAGTCTGTAGACATCCTACATGGGATTACCTACAAGGGATGACCTGCATGAGTTCATAGACATCATGTAAGGGATGACCTTCTTGAGTCCGTAGACATCATGCAAGGTACGACCTGGGTAAGTTTGTAGACATTATGCGAGGGATGACCTACATGAGTCTATAGACATCATGTGAGGGATGACCTGCATGAGTCCATAGAACTCATGCAAGGGACAACCTAGGTGGGTTTGGGATGAGTAGGGAGTTTGTATTATGGAAGCAGTAACAACAACAAGTAAAACAAGGCATCGAAAGAAATTATGTACCTGTAGTATTTTCTCTGTAGTCTTGTATTTTTTCCTTCATTTGTTGCCAATCACTATTTTTCTAGCTTCTCTGGTTTCGTTCTCTGGTTTCGTTCTTTTTTTAGCTTGAATGTGGATTATCCTTTTTTGTTGAATGTATAACTACAACAAGTAATAGTATGTTTTGGTATATATAGTGGGAGAATTTTCTAGGTTAATAAAATTATATATAATTTTAAGATGAGTTGATCCAAAATTTGGGCAGGAGGAATGGCGATTTAAAATTTAAAATTTAAAATATTATAATTTTTGGGTGACCCAACCCAAAAAAAAATCCAAAAATTTCAGGCAAGTGGGCCGATGGCTAGGGTCTAGGGTCTTAAAATTTGCAAATTTGCATTTTTAAAAATTGCCATTATTCGCTTATTAATGATTTTTCGCCCCTATGCATAACCCTAGTTGTATGTATTTCTTAGGAGGAATTTGGTTATGGTTGAAATCGGTGGTGTTTCCTTTGTTAGTAGTATTAGATGTACTTGTAGTTTAACCTATATTTTTAAATTTATTATGAGAAGAAACCACTAGGGCTTTTGAAAAGTGGATTCTCTAGATGTTGAATTTCGTTGTTTCTTTGGTTGCCTTTGTTGGTCATCCGATGATAGGAACTAAAGGATGTCTTATTATCTTACGGTAAGGTGGTTGTGAGTGACCGAGAGAGCGAGAGGTCTTGAGGCTTTAGAAGAATCAATAATAAATACCATCAAAGAGATCAATGGGAAATATTTGGATGGAAGTGAAGGAATTTAAATCTATGACCGAAGATATCTCATTAAAGATGAGAGCCTTGAGTTCACTCACCAAGTGGAGCGAGCTTGAGTTCATTGGAGATCACTTGCGAGGAGGGAGCTCAGGTTCACTCGTGACCTGGAGTGATAATCATCTTTTTGAGGTTCACATGCAAGGAAATGATGCTAAAGTTCAATTATGAGGATACAGAGTTCACCCAAGAGACGAGCGAGACTCAAAATCACTCGCTTTGTAGAGTGAGACTGGGAATAGCTCAACTTTAGAGTGACACTGGTCTTTGCTCACTATGTGGAGCGAAAGGGAGCTCACCAAGGTTAGTTGGTGAATGGGAGAAATAACACTTTGCTAAAGTTCATTGGCGAACGAGGGAAACTTAAGCTCGTTGAAGTTTGCTAGCGATAAAGGAAATACAAAGATTTAATCGAAAGGTGGAGCAAGGAGTTTTTTGCGGTTTGACTACAAGAGGAAGATAGGCTATGGTTCACTTGGGGGGCAGCAAACATCGCAAGGTAATCCTACCTATGGTTTGATTCAAGAGGCAACGAATATTGTGGTTCACTATTGAGAACAACGAATGCTATCATTCACTCAAGATGATAGCAAACCTTGCAGTTCACTCAAATAGACAGTAAGAAAGGTGGGGTTTATTTATGAATCCCTAAAGTGAATAAGCAGCTAAGATGAACCATGAAAATATCTCACAAAACACTTGTAGACAAACAAAAATTTTATTTATCTAGGTAAATGGATTACAATGCTTCTTTTTGAAGCTTTATAGTCATCTGCAACCAAGTTGTAGGATAAACACCTAGGAGGTTATTGCTTTGTTTCCTCTGCTTCCTTCACTCCTACCTAATTCTGCTGCTCTCTCTTTACCGCTCTATACTACAATGCAAAATGCCAACTACATCGATTTTATAGCTCGAGATGAGGACAGGGTCGAGAAATGCTTGAACTAGGTCTAACATGACTTGATATCTAAAGTAGGGTTTTTGACCAATCGTTAAACAAAACCATCTACCCGTACGCTTGAAATTACGACAACTGGATGTGCGGTGATACAGACTATCAGTCATCAAATGTGGTTTAATTTTTTAACACCCTCCTTTAAATCATATTTCATAAAAACTTTGATGCCCAACTTTTCCCGAAGCCTATTGAAGTCCTCCTCCTTCAAATATTTTGTGAAAATATCAGCTACCTGCTCCTTGGACCTACAAAACAGTAACTGAATTTCACCAAATTTTATCAACTCTCTGATGAAATGATATCGTATGTCAATGTGCTTCATCCGACCATGAAACACTAGATCCTTCAATAGTGCTATGGTGGAATTATTGTCACATAAAATATTTGTCACCCCTTCCAATGGATGATTTAGCTCACCCAAGATTCTTCACAGCCATACTACCTAGCATGTAGCTGATGTGATGGCAACATACTCTGCCTTAGCAGTGGACAATATAACTTTCGGTTACTTCTTGGATGACCATGAAATTACTCCTAATATAATATGGAAAGCATAGATGGAAGTGCTCTTCTGATCATCATTGTTGCCAGCCCAATCGCTATTTGTGTAGCCCACCAGTTCTAGCTGGTATCTTCTAGTATATAAATTTCCATGGTTCTACATCCCATTGACATAGCACAATATCATTTTTCCTTCTTTCCATTGTGTGTCCTTAGGAGTCTCCATAAACATACTAATCAGGCTCACTCCAAACATCAAATATGGCCGAGTTGCAGTCAAATACATGAAACTGCCAACTAGCCTCTTAGACAAAGTTGGATCAATATTTTTGCTGGAATCCATTTTTCTCAACTTCAAACCTATGGCAATAGGTGTGATGGCAGGTTTTCTATCTTCCATATTGAACTACTTTAGGACATTCGTCGCCTACTTACCCTAAGAAATGAAGACGCCATATGTTGATTGGTAAACTTCAATGCCAATAAAATACTTCATCAGTCCTAAGTCTATCATCTTGAACTCCTTCATCATGGTTGTTCTGAACTGGTTAAATAGTACATCACTATTTCCAGTATATATCAGATCATCCACATACAAGTAGACGAGTATCATACCTCCTTCATCATTTGTCTTCAGGTACAAGGTGTGCTTATATGGGTATTTTATGAACTCATTCTCCTAAAAATAGCCATCAATCTGGTTGTACTATGCCCTGGGTGCTTGCTTCAACTCACAGAAGGCCTTCTTCAGCTTCAAGACCTTGCCTTCTTATCCTTGCAATTCATAACCTAGTGGATGGTTTATGTAGACATCTTCTTCCAACACTCCATTGAGGAAGGCAGACTTGACATCCATATGGTAAGCACTCTAGCCTTTCTGGGTTCCAATGCCAGGATCATCCTAACTATGTCAAGTTGGGCTACAGGTGCATACACCCCATGATAGTCAATGCCTGACTTTTGCTTGTAGCATTTCACCACCAGTCTAGCCTTATGCCGATCAACTTCTCCTTAGGTATTTAATTTCATTTTGTATACCCATTTGACCCCAATGGTCTTCTTCCCTATTGGAAGATACTTCAACTGCCATGTCTCATTCTTCTCTATGGATTTTATCTCCTCATCCATCGTCTTCACCCATTTTTGATTCTGACTTGCTTCTTCAAATGAAATTGGATCACACTCTAAAAATAAAGCAAATTCAGAATGTTCTTCATCTTCTTGATTTTGGGTTACCTCATAGATGTCTTGCAAGCTCCTCATATTCATAGGTGTCCTCAAGTTGGGCATCCTACTTGCAATTGGAGATGACCGAGATGATGAGGTTGTGTTGTTGCTGGCACCACTACTACTACTTGAAGCTACAAGTGGTTGCACCCTATTTTCCTCCAAGTCTTCAAACTCAATAACTAATGGCTCTAGCTGGCCAGTCTTCGATTTTCAATTCCAGGCTTCATCCTCAAGGAACTTCACATCTCGATTGATGACAAGCTTCTTCATAACAGGAATATACAACCTATATGCCTTCCTTGTTCATTGTACCCTGTGAAGATGCACTTCTTTTCCTTGTCATCCAGATTTTACCTCTTCTCATCTGGAACAAGTGCATATGCTATGTACCCAAAAAATCTCAAATGAGCCACACTTGGCTTCTCACTGCTCCAGGCCTCCTAAGTAATCTTGTCCTTCACACTCTTGGTGGGATATCTATTCAAAAGATAAACTGCATAGGCTACAACTTCTACCCAGAACTCATGCGGTAAACCTTTTACCTTCAGCATACTTCGTGCCATCTCCATAATCATTCTGTTCTTTCTCTCGGCTACACCGTTCTACTGTGGTGTGTATATGACAATATGTTGGCAATTTGAGTTATTTTATGTTGTCATTGATGTCACATGGATCATTGATGTCACATGGATCACATTGAGTTTTGGTGGCCAAATGATATTTTGGAAAGCATGGATAAATACAGGGTTTTTGTGAAAACCAAGGCAGGCAAAATAAAAGGTTTTATTTAAAACCATGGATGGCATATTTGAATTGGGTTTTTCTTAAAACCCAAGTTGGCCTTTCGTTTCATCGAAAAAGGTGCCCCGGTGATGGAGATATTTAATTTTTAATATTTAGTTTAAATTTTAATTATTTAAAATTAAAATTTAAATTTAAAATTAAATATGCAAGATTTTCGCCAATGTCATCGAAAATAATAAGGAGGCTATATAAAGGGGATACCTAAGGTTCATAAACTGAAGTGAGCTCATTAATTAATCGTTGGAAAAGCATCCGAATAAGAGCTCGTGCGAAATCCTTTAGAAAGTGGAAGCAACGAATAAGACAAAGTGAGGTCAAGACAAAAGGCATAGTGGGCAGCGTGGCACATTGGCAATTGGATTTTGGCTAAGGTGTGGGGCAGACAAAACGTCAAGGTTTCGAATCCCCTTGACTGCGTTTGGAAGGCGTTGGAAGAAAAGCGCTCGAAGCACTTTTGATTTGCGAAAAGGGAGGAAAGGTTTTAAGGCACGTTGTGCCTTTCCCTTTCGAACGAGTGGCTAGCTCGTGTGGCAACCTTAGCCGCGGCTAAGGCGCTCACGGTGTGGGCAAGTCGGGGGTTCGAATCCCCTTGAGGAGGTAAATACGTTTTTGCTCTAATTAATTTTGTTAAGCCCTAAGTTGGAGTTATAAGGTGGTTAGGAATAATTAAAGTTTTTAATTAAACTTTGTTTTTATAAGGGTTGTGATTATTATTTCAAAGGTGGATGAGTTGTTGATTTAATTTGATGTTCATGAAATTGAGAATTAAGATTTAGGAGAAATAAGGAGTTGTTATAAAATAATTTTTGAGAGGTTTATTGATTATTATTTTGATAAGGGTTTTTATTAAAAAGGACTTTGGTGGATGTGTTTATTAAGTTGGAGTAAAAAGGTGTAAATTGAGTTATGCTTTATCTTGTGATTATTATTTGAAGTCCACTAACCCTTATTGAGATTGGAAAGGAAAGTTGTGTTTAGTGTGGCAGATTTTGTGGACAACTTCTTGGCATCAAAAAGGTATGGGCACATTCTCCTATTGATTGTTTATGGTGGTTGATTTCTGAAATATCATTGGAGTGAAAAGGATTGATTGTGGTTTCCTTTTCGAAAGTGGTTGGTTGAATGCTTCAAGGTTTTCTGGTTTGAGAGTTGTGTTTAAACCTTGTTTTATAAGCATAGTTGTTGAAGCCCATTGGTTATGTAAAGAACTTGAAAAGAACATGAGTATCATTGTTATGTGAGATTTGTGGTTGAGCATTGTTGGAAACATTTGAGTTGGTTGATACATGCTTGGACTAGGGTTTTGTGAGAAAGAGTTGTCCCTTGTGGTGATTGGTTGAGTTGAGTTGATTGAGCCTAGTCAAGTGATTGTGTGAGGTGATTGTTCAAGTCCCATGAAACAAACTATTCTATAATTCTGATTTGAGTTGAGATTGAGCTTAGAACATATTGAGTCTCTAACAATTCTCTTTATGCTTCTATGAGTTGACTTGAGTTGAGTTGAGTTGAGTTGAGATCATTGTGGATCATTGTTGTCATCCATTGTAGAGTGCATTGCCATTCATTGTTGAGTTCATCTTTGAGCCTTGCCTTCATAGATTTGTGGATGAGATTTGAGTACTACTTGAGCATGATTGATTGAGCCTTTGAGAAGGCCTTTGGGATAGATTTTTGGATAGATTTGTGGTAGTTTGTGTATGATTGATTGAGCCTTTGAGAAGGCTTTGTGGATAGTTTTGGGATAGATTTGTGGATAGTTTTAGATAGATTTGTGGATAAATTTGGGATATATTTTGATGAGGTTCTTAGTGAGCTTATTGGAGCAGATTTGAGCAAGTTCTTGGTGAGCTTGCTAGAGCAGATTTGGACAAGTTCTTAGTGAGCTTGTTGGAGTATATTTGGACAAGTTTTGTGTGAGCTTGTTGAGTAGATTTGGACAAGTTCTGTGTGAGCTTGTTATGCAGATTTGGACAAGTTTTGTGTGAGCTTGTTGAGCAGTTTTGGACAAGTTTTGTGTGAGCTTGTTATGCAGATTTGGACAAGTTCTGTGTGAGCTTGTTATTGCCTAGCTTTGAGCAGATCAAAGAAATCATTGTATTGGATAAGGATCCTTATTTCTATGTGAAATATTATAAGGAGATTATCTTGTGGAGTACCCCACATTGGGGGAACCACGTTAAATCTTGTGTCTCAATTGTGTATGGTGACTTGTGCTCTTGCTTACTATTGCTATCTGAGTTATTAATGCACACTACTATATTTGGTTATTGCAATTAAGGACATTAATTGATATTGGTTTGGAAAGAAAGTAAAAAGTGGTCTTATACTGTTCACCCCTCCCTCTCAGTATAAGCTTGTGTTCTTCAATTGGTATTAGAGTGGGTTCCTTCAAAAAAGCTAATAACTTGAGGGCAGATTCTACAAGAACATAGATGGCTTCATAGAATGGATCATCTACAAATAAGGCTCCACTGTTTGATGGTAACAATTATGCTTTCTGGAGCATGAGGATGAAGAACTACTTGATATCACAAGGATATGAGGTATGGCAAATGGTTGAAAAAGAGTATAGGGTTGAAGGTGATCCCGAGGCAGATAAGACTATCAAGAAATTGGTTGAGATCAATGCAAGAGCAATGAATTGTATTTTGAGTGGGCTACGAGAGACAGATTTTGCAAAGGTTATGGTATGTAATTCAGCTAATGAGATGTGGACCAAGTTGTGGAATACTTATGAAGGAGATTCCAAGGTAAAGTTGGCAAAACTACAAACTCATAGAAAAATATTTGAGGAATTGAAAATGGAAGATTCTGAAGATATTGCAAAGTTTTTACTTGAGTTGATGAGATTACTAACACCATGAGAGGTCTAGGATTTGAGATGAAAGAATCAGAAGTTACTCAAAAGGTTTTGAGATCACTTCCCATGAAATATGATGCTAAGGTTTCAGCAATAGAAGAAACAATGGATATCAACAAGCTAACAATGGAAGAATTGCAAGGAACTCTCACAACTTATGAGATGAGGGTAAGTAAGCATCAGGTTCCAATAAAAGAGATTGCATTCAAGGCTTCAAAAAAGAGAAAGGGAAAGTTTCAGAAATAAGTAGAGGTTTAGATAATGATGAGGAAGCTAACTTCATCAAAAGGAATAAGGACTCAAGGAATTTTAGGGATATAAGGAAAGTCAGATGCTACAAGTGTGGTGATCTTGGTCACTATGCATACAAGTGTCCACATGAAGAAAATAATGATGATGAAAAATAGGGTCATAGAAGAAAAGAATATGGAAAGCATAAGCATGACAAAGATGATAGATACAAGCAAAACATGTATGAGAAGAAGAAAATTTTTTGTAAGGCAAAGAAATCTTACTACATTGTAGAAGCAAGTGATAGCTCAGATCATAGTGATAGAGATAAATCAGATGATGAAAAGGAAGAACATCTATTCCTAGGAATAGAATGTGAAAGAGAGCAATGCTTTGTGTGTGGTCAAAGAGATCACAGATCAGGATATTGCAATGGTTTCAATGATAGTGAAGATGAGATGACACATCAAGGAAACAAGCATGGTCAAAGAAATCTTGAGAGTTTGTTTGCTATAGAAGATTATAATGATCTTAGTGATAGTGAAGATGAAGAAGGGTTTTTCTATGGGATAAGAGAAGTAGAAGAAGAACATTCACTCCAATCATAAGAAGTTAAACAAGAGAATAGTGTAAGAAAGTTAGATATCTTTATTGATCTAAAAGAAGACTTCAATGATATCCATGAGCAACTACAAGAGGTTAAAGAGAATCTAAAAGAATTGAAATGTTCCTTACTTGAGAAGTTTGATCCATCACATGACTCAAAAGGTCAAGATATTTTCACTAAGAAGGAAACATGTATTTCAGAGGCTATAGAGATGGATGCCAATTTGCTACTTGACACAAATGAAGAGAAAGAAGAGGAAGATTCCAAAGCATCAAAGGTCTCATATTTTAGGTTTGGGGAATCACACTCAAAAGGAAAGGAAGTTCTAAAATATGAAAGCAAGGAAGCACCTAAGTGTTATGAAGAAAGTTCCAAAGTTCCTATGGCTCCAAATATTTAGTTTGGTTCTTGTTTTGAGATAGGTGAATCAAGTTCAAAAGGAAAAGAAATACTTGAAGAGAAAAGCAAGGAAGAAACTAAGGAAGAGGATTTAGATACTACAAAGAAGGTTCAAGGATGTAATGCACAAGTTGAAAATGATCATAAGGATAATGGTCAAGAAAGGTATGAGGAACCAAGGCATGAACAAAGGGCTTTTCAAGGACATTGTTTTTCTTGTAATGGATTTGGACACAAGGCTATACACTATAGGGTCTATGGATCAAAGAAGTTTGATTTTTCTAGAAGGAACATCAAAGGAAGAAGGTATGGTTTTCAGGGACATTGCTTCTCATGTAACAGGATTGGTCATAGAGCTTCTCAGTGCAAAGGAAATGAGCAACATGGTTTTGGTTTTAGAGCTACACAATTCAGAATTCATGGTCATAATGGTCATGAAAATAGAACTTCACAATACAGGGTTCAAGAAAGGAATGGATATGGAAATTATTTCAAGAAATATTTCAGGATATGGGCACCATCCAAAGGCTACAATATCAAGTGTTTTAATTGCAATAACTTTGGACATATTGCAAAATGGTGTAGGACTCAATTCCAAATAAGTTCAAGGCAAGAAGGTCAAACAGGTTCAAGGCAAGAAGATCAAGAGAAGGATATCATAAAAACATGGAAGGAAGTTGATAGAGGAAAGAAACAATGTAATATGGGAGTAAAAGTACTCCCACCCCAAAATTAATCACCTCAAGAGAGAAGGTGGTGAGGGGGCTATGCTTAAGAGTCATATATTTTAGCCCCATAGGTGTCCCTTTTGCCATTGATGTCAAAGGGGGAGATATTTGAGTAAGGGGGAGAGCATTGAGTTAGGGGGAGCAGCCTCCAAAGAGAGCATTGAGTTAGGGGGAGCAACCTCCATAGAGAGTATTGAGTCAAGGGGAGCAGCTTTGATTCTCAGAGATGGTTTTTGCAGTGATTATGGTTTTTGCATTAGAGGTGTTGCCATCAATGACAAAGGGGGAGATTGTTGGAAATTTGAGTTATTTTATGTTGTCATTGATGTCACATGGATCACATTGAGTTTTGGTGGCCAAATGATATTTTGGAAAGCATGGATAAATACAGGGTTTTTGTGAAAACCAAGGTAGGCAAAATAAAAGGTTTTATTTAAAACCATGGATGGCAGATTTGAATTGGGTTTTTCTTAAAACCCAAGTTGGCCTTTCGTTTCATCAAAAAATGTGCCTCGGTGATGGAGATATTTAATTTTTAATATTTAGTTTAAATTTTAATTATTTAAAATTAAAATTTAAATTTAAAATTAAATATGCAAGATTTCCGTCGACGTCATCAAAAATAATAAGGAGGCTATATAAAGGGGATACCTAAGGTTCATAAACTGAATTGAGCTCATGGTTAATAATCGTTGGAAAAAGAATTCGAATAAGAGCTCGTGCAAAATCCTTTGGAAAGCAAAAGCAATGAATAAGACAAAGTGTGGTCAAGACAAAAGGCATAGTGGGTAGCGTGACGCATTGGCAATTGGATTTTGGCTAAGGCGTGGGGTAGCACAAACGTCAAGGTTTCGAATCCCCTTGACTGCGTTCGGAAGGCATTGGAAGAAAAGCGCTCGAAGCGCTTTTGATTTGCGAAAAGGGAGGAAAGGTTTTAAGGCACGTTGTGCCTTTCCCTTTCGAATGAGCGGCTAGCTCGTGTGGCAACCTTAGCCGCGGCTAAGGCGCTCGTGGTGTGGGCAAGTCGGGGGTTTGAATCCCCTTGAGGAGGTAAATACATTTTTGCTCTAATTAATTTTGTTAAGCCCTAAGTTGGAGTTATAAGGTGGTTAGGAATAATTAAAGTTTTTAATTAAACTTTGTTTTTATAAGGGCTGTGATTATTATTTCAAAGGTGGATGAGTTGTTGATTTAATTTGATGTTCATGAAATTGAGAATTAAGATTTAGGAGAAATAAGGAGTTGTTATAAAATAATTTTTGAGAGGTTTATTGATTATTATTTTTGATAAGGGTTTTTATTAAAAAGGACTTTGGTGGATGTGTTTATTAAGTTGGAGTAAAAAGGTGTAAATTGAGTTATGCTTTATCTTGTGATTATTATTTGAAGTCCACTAACCCTTATTGAGATTGGAAAGGAAAGTTGTGTTTAGTGTGGCAGATTTTGTGGACAACTTCTTGGCATCAAAAAGGTATGGGCACATTCTCCTATTGATTGTTTATGGTGGTTGATTTCTGAAATATCATTGGAGTGAAAAGGATTGATTGTGGTTTCCTTTTCTAAAGTGGTTGGTTGAATGCTTCAAGGTTTTCTGGTTTGAGAGTTGTGTTTAAACCTTGTTTTATAAGCATAGTTGTTGAAGCCCATTGGTTATGTAAAGAACTTGAAAAGAACATGAGTATCATTGTTATGTGAGATTTGTGGTTGAGCATTGTTGGAAACATTTGAGTTGGTTGATACATGCTTGGACTAGGGTTTTGTGAGAAAGAGTTGTCCCTTGTGGTGATTGGTTGAGTTGAGTTGATTGAGCCTAGTCAAGTGATTGTGTGAGGTGATTGTTCAAGTCCCATGAAACAAACTATTCTATAATTCTGATTTGAGTTGAGATTGAGCTTAGAACATATTGAGTCTCTAACAATTCTCTTTATGCTTCTATGAGTTGACTTGAGTTGAGATCATTGTGGATCATTGTTGTCATCCATTGTAGAGTGCATTGCCATTCATTGTTGAGTTCATATTTGAGCCTTGCCTTCATAGATTTGTGGATGATATTTGAGTACTACTTGAGCATGATTGATTGAGCCTTTGAGAAGGCCTTTGGGATAGATTTATGGATATATTTGTGGCAGTTTGTGTATGATTGATTGAGCCTTTGAGAAGGCTTTGTGGATAGTTTTTGGGATAGATTTGTGGATAGTTTTAGATAGATTTGTGGATAGATTTGGGATAGATTTTGATGAGGTTCTGAGTGAGCCTATTGAGCAGAGTTGAGAAAGTTCTTGGTGAGCTTGCTAGAGCATATTTGGACAAGTTCTTAGTGAGCTTGTTGGAGCATATTTGGACAAGTTCTTAGTGAGCTTGTTGGAGCATATTTGGACAAGTTTTGTGTGAGCTTGTTATAGCAGATTTGGACAAGTTCTTTGTGAGCTTGTTATTGCTAAGCTTTGAGTAGAATATTTGGACAAGTTCTGTGTGAGCTTGTTATTGCCTAGCTTTGAGTAGATCAAAGAAATTTGGACAAGTTCTGTGTGAGCTTGTTGAGTAGTTTTGGACAAGTTCTATGTGAGCTTGTTATGCATATTTGGACAAGTTCTGTGTGAGCTTGTTATTGCCTAGCTTTGAGCAGATCAAAGAAATCATTGTATTGGATAAGGATCCTTATTTCTATGTGAAATATTATAAGGATATTATCTTGTGGAGTACCCCACATTGGGGGAACCACGTTAAATCTTGTGTCTCAATTGTGTATGGTGACTTGTGCTCTTGCTTACTATTGCTATCTAAGTTATTAATGCACACTACTATATTTGGTTATTGCAATTAAGGACATTAATTGATATTGGTTTGGAAAGAAAGTAAAAAGTGGTCTTATACTATTCACCCCCCTCTTAGTATAAGCTTGTGTTCTTCAATTGGTATCATAGCGGGTTCCTTCAAAAAAGCTAATAGCTTGAGGGCAGATTCTACAAGAACATATATGGCTTCATAGAATGGATCATCTACAAATAAGGCTCCACTATTTTATGGTAACAATTATGCTTTCTAGAGCATGAGGATGAAGAACTACTTGATATCACAAGGATATGAGGTATGGCAAATGGTTGAAAAAGAGTATAGGGTTGAAGGTGATCCCGAGGCAGATAAGACTATCAAGAAATTGGTTGAGATCAATGCAAGAGCAATGAATTGTATTTTGAGTGGGCTACGAGAGACATATTTTGCAAAGGTTATGGTATGTAATTCAGCTAATGAGATGTGGACCAAGTTGCAGAATACTTATGAAGGAGATTCCAAGGTAAAGTTGGCAAAACTACAAACTCATAGAAAAATATTTGAGGAATTGAAAATGGAAGATTCTGAAGATATTGCAAGGTTTTTACTTTGAGTTGATGAGATTACTAACACCATGAGAGGTCTAGGATTTGAGATGAAAGAATCAGAAGTTACTCAAAAGGTTTTGAGATCACTTCCCATGAAATATGATGCTAAGGTTTCAGTAATAGAAGAAACAATGGATATCAACAAGCTAACAATGGAAGAATTGCAAGGAACTCTCACAACTTATGAGATGAGGGTAAGTAAGCATCAGGTTCCAATAAAAGAGATTGCATTCAAGGCTTCAAAAAAAGAGAAAGGGAAAGTTTCAAAAATAAGTAGAGGTTTAGATAATGATGAGGAAGCTAACTTCATCAAAAGGAATAAGGACTCAAGGAATTTTAGGGATATAAGGAAAGTCAGATGCTACAAGTGTGGTGATCTTGGTCACTATGCATACAAGTGTCCACATGAAGAAAATAGTGATGATGAAAAATAGGGTCATAGAAGAAAAGAAGATGGAAAGCATAAGCATGACAAAGATGACAGATACAAGCAAAACAGGTATGAGAAGAAGAAAATTTTTTGTAAGGTAAAGAAATCTTACTACATTGTAGAAGCAAGTGATAGCTCAGATCATAGTGATAGAGACAAATCAGATGATGAAAAGGAAGAACATCTATTCCTAGGAATAGAAGGTGAAAGAGAGCAATGCTTTGTGTGTGGTCAAAGAGATCATAGATCAGGATATTGCAATGGTTTTAGTGATAGTGAAGATGAGATGACACATCAAGGAAACAAGCATGGTCAAAGAAATCTTGAGAGTTTGTTTGCTATAGAAGATTATAATGATCTTAGTGATAGTGAAGATGAAGAAGGGTTTTTCTATGGGATAAGAGAAGTAGAAGAAGAACATTCACTCCAATCAGAAGAAGTTAAACAAGAGAATAGTGTAAGAAAGTCAAATATCTCAGTTGATCTAAAAGAAGACTTCAATGAGATCCATGAGCAACTACAAGAGGTTAAAGAGAATCTAAAAGAATTGAGATGTTCCATACTTAAGAAGTTTGATCCATCACATGACTCAAAAGGTCAAGATATTTTCACTAAGAAGGAAACATGTATTTTAGAGGCTATAGAGATGGATGCCAATTTACTACTTGACACAAATAAAGAGAAAGAAGAGGAAGATTCCAAAGCATCAAAGGTCTCATATTTCAGGTTTGGGGAATCACACTCAAAAGGAAAGGAAGTTCTAAAATATGAAAGCAAGGAAGCACCTAAGTGTTATGAAGAAAGTTCCAAAGTTCCTATGGCTCCAAATATTTAGTTTGGTTCTTGTTTTGAGATAGGTGAATCAAGTTCAAAAGGAAAAGAAATACTTGAAGAGAAAAGCAAGGAAGAAACTAAGGAAGAGGATTTAGATACTACAAATAAGGTTCAAGGATGCAATGCACAAGTTGAAAATGATCATAAGGATAATGGTCAAGAAAGGTATGAGGAACCAAGGCATGAACAAAGGGCTTTTCAAGGACATTGTTTTTCTTGTAATGGATTTGGACACAGGGCTATACACTGCAGGGTCTATGGATCAAAGAAGTTTGATTTTTCTAGAAGGAACATCAAAGGAAGAAGGTATGGTTTTTAGGGACATTGCTTCTCATGTAACATGATTGGTCATAGAGCTTCTCAGTGCAAAGGAAATGAGCAACATGGTTTTGGTTTTAGAGCTACACAATTTAGAAGTCATGGTCATAATGGTCATGAAAATAGAACTTCACAATACAGGGTTCAGGAAAGGAATGGATATGGAAATTATTTCAAGAAATATTTTAGGATATGGGCACCATCCAAAGGCTACAATATCAAGTGTTTTAATTGCAATAACTTTGGACATATTGCAAAATGGTGTAGGACTCAATTCCAAACAAGTTCAAGGCAAGAAGGTCAAACATGTTCAAGGCAAGAAGATCAAGAGAAGGATATCATAAAAACATGGAAGGAAGTTGATAGAGGAAAGAAACAATGTAATATGGGAGTAAAAGTACTCCCACCCCAAAATTAATCACCTCAAGAGAGAAGGTGGTGAGGGGGCTATGCTTAAGAGTCATATATTTTAGCCCCATAGGTGTCCCTTTTGCCATTGATGTCAAAGGGGAGAGATTTGAGTAAGGGGGAGAGCATTGAGTTAGGGGGAGCAACCTCCAAAGAGAGCATTGAGTTAGGGGGAGCAGCCTCCATAGAGAGTATTGAGTCAGGGGAGCAACTTTGATTCTCAGAGATGGTTTTTGTAGTGATTGTGGTTTTTGCATTAGAGGTGTTGCCATCAATGACAAAGGGGGAGATTGTTGGAAATTTGAGTTATTTTATGTTGTCATTGATGTCACATGGATCATTGATGTCACATGGATCACATTGAGTTTTGGTGGCCAAATGATATTTTGGAAAGCATGGATAAATACAAGGTTTTTGTGAAAACCAAGGTAGGCAAAATAAAAGGTTTTATTTAAAACCATGGATGGTAGATTTGAACTGGGTTTTTCTTAAAACCCAAGTTGGCCTTTCGTTTCATCAAAAAATGTGCCCCGGTGATGGAGATATTTAATTTTTAATATTTAGTTTAAATTTTAATTATTTAAAATTAAAAATTAAATATTTTCGCTGACGTCATCAAAAATAATAAGGAGGCTATATAAAGGGGATACCTAAGGTTCATAAACTTATAGTTGCTCATGGTTATTAATCATTGGCTAAGCATCCGAATAAGAGCTCGTGCGAAAATCCTTTAGAAAGTGGAAGCAGCGAATAAGACAAAGTGTGGTCAAGACAAAAGGCATCGTGGGCAGCGTGGCGCATTGGCAATTGGATTTTGGCTAAGGTGTGGGGTAGCACAAACGTCAAGGTTTTGAATCCCCTTGACTGCGTTTAGAAGGCATTGGAAGAAAAGCGCTCGAAGCACTTTTGATTTGCGGAAAGGGAGGAAAGGTTTTAAGGCACGTTGTGCCTTTCCCTTTCGAATGAGTGGCTAGCTCGTGTGGCAACCTTAGCCGCGGCTAAGGCGCTCGTGGTGTGGGCAAGTCGGGGGTTCGAATCCCCTTGAGGAGGTAAATACATTTTTGCTCTAATTAATTTTGTTAAGCCCTAAGTTGGAGTTATAAGGTGGTTAGGAATAATTAAAGTTTTTAATTAAACTTTGTTTTTATAAGGGTTGTGATTATTATTTCAAAGGTGGATGAGTTGTTGATTTAATTTGATGTTCATGAAATTGAGAATTAAGATTTAGGAGAAATAAGGAGTTGTTATAAAATAATTTTTGAGAGGTTTATTGATTATTATTTTTGATAAGGGTTTTTATTAAAAAGGGACTTTGGTGGATGTGTTTATTAAGTTGGAGTAAAAAGGTGTAAATTGAGTTATGCTTTATCTTGTGATTATTATTTGAAGTCCACTAACCCTTATTGAGATTGGAAAGGAAAGTTGTGTTTAGTGTGGCAGATTTTGTGGACAACTTCTTGGCATCAAAAAGGTATGGGCACATTCTCCTATTGATTGTTTATGGTGGTTGATTTCTGAAATATCATTGGAGTGAAAAGGATTGATTGTGGTTTCCTTTTCGAAAGTGGTTGGTTGAATGCTTCAAGGTTTTCTGGTTTGAGAGTTGTGTTTAAACCTTGTTTTATAAGCATAGTTGTTGAAGCCCATTGGTTATGTAAAGAACTTGAAAAGAACATGAGTATCATTGTTATGTGAGATTTGTGGTTGAGCATTGTTGGAAACATTTGAGTTGGTTGATACATGCTTGGACTAGGGTTTTGTGAGAAAGAGTTGTCCCTTGTGGTGATTGGTTGAGTTGAGTTGATTGAGCCTAGTCAAGTGATTGTGTGAGGTGATTGTTCAAGTCCCATGAAACAAACTATTCTATAATTCTGATTTGAGTTGAGATTGAGCTTAGAACATATTGAGTCTCTAACAATTCTCTTTATGCTTCTATGAGATTGAGTTGAGTTGAGTTGAGTTGAGATCATTGTGGATCATTGTTGTCATCCATTGTAGAGTGCATTGCCATTCATTGTTGAGTTCATATTTGAGCCTTGCCTTCATAGATTTGTGGATGATATTTGAGTACTACTTGAGCATGATTGATTGAGCCTTTGAGAAGGCCTTTGGGATAGATTTTTGGACAGATTTGTGGTAGTTTGTGTATGATTGATTGAGCCTTTGAGAAGGCTTTGTGGATAGTTTTTGGGACAGATTTGTGGATAGTTTTAGACAGATTTGTGGATAGATTTGGGATATATTTTGATGAGGTTCTGAGTGAGCCTATTGAGTAGATTTGAGCAAGTTCTTGGTGAGCTTGCTAGAGCATATTTGGACAAGTTCTTAGGTGAGCTTGTTGGAGAAGATTTGGACAAGTTCTTAGTGTGAGCTTGTTAGGAGCAAATTTGAACAAGTTCTTTGTGAGCTTGTTGTGCAGATTTAGACAAGTTTGTGTGAGCTTGTTATTACCTAGATTTGAGCAGATCAAAGAAATTTGGACAAGTTCTATGTGAGCTTGTTGAGCAGTTTTGGACAAGTTCTATGTGAGCTTGTTATGCAGATTTGGACAAGTTCTGTGTGAGCTTGTTATTGCCTAGCTTTGAGCAGATCAAAGAAATCATTGTATTGGATAAGGATCCTTATTTCTGTGTGAAATATTATAAGGAGATTATCTTGTGGAGTACCCCACATTGGGGGAACCACGTTAAATCTTGTGTCTCAATTGTGTATGGTGACTTGTGCTCTTGCTTACTATTGCTATCTGAGTTATTAATGCACACTTGCTATATTTGGTTATTGCAATTAAGGACATTAATTGATATTGGTTTGGAAAGAAAGTAAAAAGTGGTCTTATACTGTTCACCCCCCCTCTCAGTATAAGCTTGTGTTCTTCACGATGAAGTCACTTGTGAATTCCATTTGCCTTGCAAAAATTATCGAATTCATTCGAGATGTATTCACCTACACCATTTGTCCTTAGAGTCTTTACCTGGTAACTGCTCTATTTCTCAACCAGAGCCTTGAACTCCTTGAACTTGACAAATGCTTCTAACTTTTGCTTGATGGGATAAACCCATATCCTCTAGCTGAAGTCATCAATGAAGGTTAGGAAGTATTTATTATCGATAAAAGTGTTGGTCTACATTGAACCGTAAATATCTGAGTGCACCAACTTCAATGGTTGTGAAGCCCTCTAAGACTGTCCTATAGGGAATGCATCCCTATGCTGCTTTTCGATCAAGAAACCTTCACAAACCTGATTTGGTTTCTCAATAAGGGATAAGCCCTTCACTATCTACTTCTTGTGCAACAAGTTTAGGCCACTGAAACTTAGGTGACCGAATATGATATGCCATAGCCAGGTAGCATCTTTCACAACTATACTTAATGACATCAGAGATTCATTCTGAATATGTAGCAAAAACATCTTGTTATTCATCATAGACATTGTTGCAATCTACCCATGATCTTAATCTCTAATGGTGCAGGTTCCATCTTTAAACTGAATAGTGTATCCCTTCTGCACAAGCTATCCAACACTCAACAGGTTATGTTTCAACCTAGGTACATAATACACATCATAGATCTACTTCCTTTCATTGTGTCTGGTGTAGATAAGAATTTTTCCTTTCCCCATCATAGGAACCTTACTGTTGTTCCTCATATTTACTTCAGATTGGATTGTTTCATTCAGTTGTGAGAACATCTCCCTATTCCCATTCATGTGGTTGTTGCATCCACTATTGAGATACCAGACATTCTTCTGGATCTCATCCTAAATATTGCACGTCAATAACATATTTCTACAAGCATCTCTACACTCCCCATTTCCAGCATCAATTGTGTAGTGCATTTGTTGTTGGTTATCCTTGGCCATCTTCTTTCTACACTCAGAGATATAGTGGCTGAACTTCTTGTAGTAATAGCACTAGATATTTGATTTATCCATATTTTTATTAGGTCCTCATTGCTTATTTTTGCTACTACCTCTTCCTCCTTGATAACTAGAGGTTCCTTGGTGGGATTCTTGTCTACCACTATCTTGGAATGAGACCTACATGAATGAGACCTGCACCTTGAACGCTTTCTCCAATGAGTACTGAGTTGAGCGACTCAACCTATGGTCATGCATTTGTAGGGAGCCCATGAGCTTATCTACCAAGAAGGTTGTCAAATCCCTTAATTCTTAAATCGCTATCATGATTGAGTTGAACCTTGCTGATAGGCTTCTCATAATATTCTTCACAATTCTTTGTTTCTACACAATATCTCCATTCAATCGCATTTGGTTGATGACATCCATTGTATGGGTGAAGAAGTCATTCATGGTCTTCGACTTGCTCATCTGCAAGTTCTCAAGCTCCCTCTTTAACATCTACAGCTTCGCCAACTTCACCTTGTTGGTTCCTTGATAAGAGCTAGCTAAAATATTTTTAACCATAATATCTCAAATATTAAGTATTTTTATGCATATTTAACTATAAAAGAATGCTATTTTAATTGCCCCTATACTACTACATTTATTTTAAAATATTTACACTCATTAAAAGGATGTCATTGTAATGACCTACCACATTTATTTTAAAACATTTACGACCATTAAAATAACATCATTTTTATTGCCTTTATAAAGGTCCTATCACATTTATTTTAAAATATTTACACCCTTGAAAGCACCAAGAAAGAGATACATGTTCATTCTAATAAGGCTTGAAATTTTAGCCTAAGTATTTGTCTCCCTACAGGGTTCACCTCGAACATTTAAAAACTATATTTTGAGGTATAATTCATTTCTTGTTTCAAACATAAACCATAAAAAAAATAAGATACATGATCATAAATAAACTTCACTGTAATTATAAAATAATATTATTAATTTAGATATGTATTTTTTTTTGTGTGGAAAACATCCCAAAAGGGATGCCACTTTCGGGTAAGACCCAAGGAGGCAGGGGTATCCATTCCGCCAAAAATACCCAGGACTCGGACCTGGCCTACCACCTTTGACATACTCAAGGAGCAAACAAACACACAAAACCAATTTAAAAATAAGTAAATAACAACAAAAATAATAAAATAAAATAAAAAACATGCTCCTTGAGTGTGTCAAAAACAAAAGCACAACCAAACACACACACAATAAGATAAAAGAAACCACAACACGAACCACATAGAAAAACACAAGAACCACATAACAAAACACAAACAAGACAAAAACAATAGAACACTACAAAGACATAACCCAAAAAAAACATGAAAAATAAACACAACCAAAACCTAAAAAATTAAAAAATAAAATAAAAATATAAAAAAAAAACCAACAACAGACAATAAACAAAAACAAAAAACATAGAAAACACTCACACAAAAAAACACGAATTAACACAAACAAAGAGAAACACAAGAACAAGAATGACAAAAACACAAGAACAATAACAAAAAACATAAAAAAAAAACACAAAACAACAAAAACACAAGAACAACAAAAAACAACACAAAGAACACAAAAACAAAACAAAACAAAAGAACCCACCCACCTAAAAAAACTAAACAAAAAAAAATTGAACATAACAATGACCTATCTAGACCAGAAGACTATTAAGGCAAGAAACAACAAAGGAAACAAAAGAAAGAATAGAGTGAGCTAGGGAACTAAAAAAAAACTGAATGAACCAAAGAGAAGCAAAAAAAGCAAGAAGAAACTAGGTACCTTCAGAACTGGAGCCATCCAAAGAAATGATAGAAAGAAGAGCTTCCCTAATTTGAGAAGCCCACCATCTAGGAGGGTGGCCATAACAAGTAAGATCACCTTTGTCCAAAGCCCAATTAGCTAAAGCATCAACACTCTTGTTTTGATCTCTCGACCACATGATTGTAATCAACTTTCAAAAATCCCATCTGGATTAATTGAATCTTCTCAATAATTCTTTTTATTCTCCAATCCACCTTATGATTCTTAGAAGGAGTCTTCAAGATATTAATCATAAGTTGAGAGTCAGACTCAACTAACACCTTTTCCCATCCAACCTTAGTAGCCTCCTGAAGGCCTCTCGGGATACCATACCCCTCAACAAGGTTATTGGAAAGAATACCCAAATTCTCAGCAAAAGTAAAAACCAGGGAGCCATCTGAAAGTCTACCAATTCCTCCCACACTGGCTTTTCCAGGGTTCCCTCTAGAGGCTCCATCGGTATTGACTTTTCCAAAATCCTTAGGAGGAGGTTGCCAATTTCTTGTCCTATCCATATTACTAATACTCACATTCCCTTTAAGTTGGTTGCCCTTAGAAGATTTAATCTTCAATATTTGCATCACTTGATCCCATATTTGGTGGGAGTTTTGGGGGTGATTAAGGAGTTGATGGACTGATTCAACTAAGTTGGCTATGGTATTTTGCCAAATATAGTGAATATCCTTCCTATCTTGATTAAAAATTTGGTTGTTCCTTTCATTCCAAATATTCCAAAGAAGAATGGTAGAACCCATCCAAACTAACTGCCTAATAAAATGATCAACACCCTCTTGATTAGGCCAATCCCTCCAAAGTTGTTCAAAAGTAAAAAAAATGGACCACTGTAAGCCAAGTAAAGTGGCCATTCTCCTCCATAGCTCAGAGGCTAAAGTACACTCAATAAAAATATGGTTGAGATTTTCTACATTCTCTTCACACATTTCACATCTAAAAGGGCCATGAAAACCACGCTTCATAAGTTGCTCACCGAGTAAGCACCCTACGATGCAATAAAAGCCAATTAAAGAACCTCACCTTAGGCCGAGCTTTTGAGCCCACAATTGAGAAAATATGTCAAAAGAATGGTTGGGATTATTATGGCATAAGGTCAAATAACCTTGAGCAACTGAATACTCACCCTTAGTAGTGTTGTTCCATCCAAAACAATCTTTTTCATGGGACCAAGAGAGGGATCTCATATGAAGGATGCCTTGGATATCTTGTCTTTGCCTTTTGGGATTTGAATAGGCCAGTCCTCAATAGGGATCCAATATCTACCAACCTTTGAATTACCGGTATGGTACCGATAGTAATTAGCCACCTTTATCCAGTTAGCTCGGTGAAGCTCCTCCATCCAAGGCCTCCAATCGAGAAACCGAGTTATCAAAGGCTTGTGACCATCCCAAGAATCTATCCAAAAATTTACCTGTTGACCATTATGAATGATCCAAAATAAATTTTTCTTTATCAAATCCTCACGAGTCTTAAGAACTGCTAAAATGGGAGAACCTTTGGTAGGAAGTTGATAGCGAACAAGGTCTTCAGGACTTTTGTTCTCAGCATATTTAGCATGGAGATTATTGGCCCAAAGAGCATTGGGGTTATGCAACATCCTCCAATATAATTTAGCAGCTAAAGCTTTGTTGTTATTAATAGAAGACCAGAATCCTAACCCCCCTTCATTCTTAGGAAGACATAAAGTATCCCATTTCACCAAGGCCCATTTTCTTTTCTCCTTAGTACCACTCCAAAGGAAACGATGACTGATTTGATCCAGTTCTCGAAGAACAACCTTTGGGATATTCAACATGGAAGAAACATAAATAGGAATAGCTTGAAGGACTGATTTTACCAAGGTGATTCTACCCCGGAAGAAAGCCACTTGTTGGTCCACTTTCCAATTTTCTTCTTGACTTTGTCCAACAACCAATTCCAATATTTATTTTTTTGCCTTTGAATATTTATGGGAATACCTAAATAAGTGATTGGAAGGGAGGTCTTCTTATATCTTAATTTATCCAAGACCATGGATTCTTGTCTAGCGAGAGCAATGAAAGAAAATAACTTTAGATTTGTCTTCATTGATCAATCGCTCGATGAGCCTTAGAAAAACAGCTAATGATTTGCTTAATATTAGAAGCTTCCTTAACTCGTAGCTTTACCTAAAAGAGTAGAGTCATCCACAAATTGAAGATGAGAGATAGGTCTAGCTCCATGAGCAATGGTAACTCCCTCAAGGGTTTTGTTTTCCCTCTTTTTGGTTATAGTCCTACCCAAGCATTCAACAAGAATGATGAATAAATAAGGGGATAGCGGGTCACCTTGCCTAATACCTCTAGAAGCTAGGAATGACTGAGAAGGCCTGCCATTGATAAGAACTAAGTAGGAAACTGAAGAGATACATCCCATAATCCAATCCATCCAATCCTTAGAGAAAACAAATTGCCTCAAAACTTTGATAAGGAAGTGCCAATCCACTCTGTCATAAGCTTTGGATAAGTCTAACCGAATGAACATGGAAGGAGATTTTTGCATATCCATGGAATGGATGGCTTCTTGAGCAAGAACTATCTCATCTACTATTTGACGCCCTTCCACATAACCCCCTTGCTCTGGGAAATAATCTTATGCAAAAGAGGCTTCAACCTTTCTGCCATGATTTTAGTAATGATTTTGAGAAGAACATTACATAAAGCAATAGGTCTAAAAGCTGAGATATGATCAACCTCTTGAGCTTTTGGAACAAGAGTAATATAAGTTTTATTGATAACCTTCAAAATTTCTTTGGCTTTCCTGGCTTCTTCCACCACCTCTAATAAATCAACATGAAGGATATCCCAGAACTCTTGGTAGAACTCAATGGGAAAACCATCAGGACCTAGGGTTTTCCCTTTTTGCATTTTAAAAACTACTTGTTGAAGCTCATTGATAGTAACAGGAGCGGTCAAAATAGAGTTCTCCTCGAAGTGATAAGAGAAGGGATTGCTTGAAGAACATTTTGTTGAGAAGTTGAGTCAAGAGGAGTAGCAACAAAAATATTGGAAAAGTAATCAACAACAATAGAGTTCATGCCATCCCAAGTATAAACAACATCTCCAGAATCTGATTTTAAGGAAGAAATAAAGTTGTGAGATCTTCGAGCTAGAAGAGATTTGTGGAAGAAATTTGTGTTTCGATCTCCTTCTTTGAGCCATTGAATTCTAGATTTTTGCTTCCATAAGATTTCTTCTCTTTTTTCCCATTCCTCTAACCGAGTTGTGAGTTTAATTTCATCTGCACTTCTCTTCTCTGTGAGGCCATCTAAATGGATTTTCTTATTCAAATTTTCAATATGAGCAATAACTTCATGTTTTTTTATGAACATCCCCAAACTCTTTCCAGTTCCAAGTCTTGATTTTGGATTTAATGTATTGCAGTCTTTTGGCAAAACAGAACATCTTAGTCCCATGCCTAGGTTTACCTTCCTTCCACCATTGTTGCACATGAGGTCTGAAGGAAATGTCTCTAAGCCACATTAATTGAAAATGAAAAGGAGAGAAACTCACATTGGTTTTCCACATTTCCACCATGACTGGCCAATGATCCGAACCAACATTATTAAGAGTCTTCACTTTAGGAATGTGACCATGGATTAAGAAATTTTTAGAGAGCAAAAACCTATCCAATCTCTCCATTATACAAGCTAAGCCTTGCCTTATGTTAGACCAAGTCATAAGGCCATTATCCGGTTGGATATCCACAAGATGGAGGTTTGCAATATATTCGCTCATGAGGTCAGTGCTTTTGTCCAAATTTCTATTTTCCCCCCTTTTCTCATCCAGAGAGAGGATGGTATTGAAATCTCCTCCGATCAAGATCCAAGCTTCAGGAAAATGAGAGATAATATGAGTAATATCCTTCCACTTGTCTTCTTTTTTCCTCCAAAGAAGTCGGAGCATAAATAGTAATGCAGAGCATAATTTGGTTGGAATGTCTACTTTGAATAGCTATAGCCAACAAACCCCAACTGCCAACCATATGGTGAATAACTACCTCTTTTGGGTCCCAAAGACAAGCAATGCCACCGAAGTCCCCTGGGAACCGAGGGAAACCACTTTTCTAGCTGGCCAAATTTTACCGGCAATTGAGTCCATATCCTCCATTGACATCTTTGTTTCTTGAAGGAAAACAAGATGTGGATGATTTATCTGAATCATTCTTCTAATTTCATTTTGTTTTGAAAGACTCCCTTTGAGTCCTCTAATATTCCAAGTGATGATCTTCATTAATACCAGGGCTAAAAAGTTGGGAAGGGCATTAATCTTACCTTCCTCTACAAGCTTTTCACCTTCTTTTACCATATGATATTGATTGGTCTTGCGACTTGCTTTTTGATTAGAATCCATCTTCAATTTTTTTTCCCTGTTTCTTGACTTATTCCAATTGAATCCGAGATGGCTTCTAACCTTGAAGAATGCTCGTACATAGCCAAAATTTTACTAGAGGGTTCAACGAAGTCTATATTGGGACTAGTATTATTTGAAGTTTTGACATTTAAAAGATTGTTTTTCTTGTGTAAATTTTCTCCCTTTTTTTCTCGTTGAAAACCTTTGATTTGTTGGTTTGTCTCTGAGTTCTTCCCTTCATATTTAAATTGTGTTTCTAAGATTTCTATTTCCATTATTTCCTCTTCCTCACTTGGGACATCATTTGTGGAAAGGATTTCAAACATATTAGCAGATGACTTTGATTGATCCTTCATAACTGGTTTTTTCTGAGTGTTCTTCTTCTTAGGTATTTGGAAACCTATTGAGTTTATATCTTCTTTCTTTTGATCAAGAATTTTATTTGGGCAAGCATCGGCCAAATGACCATATTCATGGCAAATTCTACAATGAAAAGGAATGTTCTCATAGTCCACTACTTGCTCCCAAGTGTCTTCCCCAAATTGTAATGTGATATTTTTAGGTAGGGGTTTGTCAAAATCCATTAAAACACAAATTCGAGCATAAATAATATGTTCAAAATTTTGAGTACAATCAATAGTCATCATAAAAGTTCCTAAAGAGTTTCCAATTGAAGAAAAAATAGTAGGATTCCAAAATTCAATAGGGAGGCCAAAGAGTCTAACCCACACGGGAGCTATAGAAGGCATCTCTTCTTCGGCTTTAAATTTAGTATGCCAGGGCTTCATGAAAAGCCCTGCCCTTCCAAAAAACCAAGGACCCCCTTGAAAAGTTTTCTCTCTATCTTCATTATTAGCAAATAAAACAAGAAAATAACCATTTGGATAAATAGAGATTTGTAACTCACCTTTAGTTTTCCAACTTTTTGCAGCCCAGACTTTGAAAGTAGATAGGCTCGGACGAAAACCCATGAACCGACAAATTAGTCCTCTTTTTTCCAAATCTTCAATGCCGGTCTGAATGTTACCCATATCAAGCTTAACAATAGGAGTTCCATCAGCTGCTTTAAGACATCCCGACTCCATTTTCCTGGGATCAATATTAGGCATTCTTAGAGGTTTATGGGAAGCCCTAATATTGATATTAGCATTGGGCTGAGGTCTGTCCACCATGGAGGGCATCCCTAAAATTCATTTTTGGGGCTGAGTCTTCAAAATTTTTACCCTTGACAGGGGTTTTCATAGTAGAATTATTTTGTGGGTGCACCTTAGCACCAGATTCACTTGAGATATGAGCCATTTTTTGATCAACTGCTTGAAACTTGTTTCGTGATCTCTTTAATCCTTGCCCTAGACGTCGTGGAAAGGTATGGTTTTCACTTTTCTTTTGTGCAGCAAATTGGAAGTCGTTGTCACTCAAGTTCATAGTATGATCTGTTGAAAGATAAATTTCTAACCCATATTGGATCCCCTGCAACATTTCCTGCTAAAATATTGAGCATAAACCACAAAAATATTGGTCGCTAGGGCCCAAAGGCCCTAAAAACCAACCTCTGGAGCTGCTTGCACTCAACCCAGATGAAACCCTCGCATAGTCGCTTGCCAAAAATCTCGTTCACACATAGGGATGTGCTAGGATCTATGTTGCTCCAAATGATATGAAAATTTGTCGAGACGTTAATTTAGATATTGAAAGCACGAGATTCCGGAAGCAAAAGGAAAACTATAACTATGCAATATAAGATGAACTGTAACGCTTTAATCCTATGCACAAAAACAAGGAAAGGAGATAAATTGGAGACGAAAGAAAAGATGTAAGGAAATCATAGCCCTCTTTATTCAAATTTCTTATCCTCGGTTACATAGACGTCTCCTCCCTTTTTAGGGGCTAGGAGCGTTAAATTGGTCTTTGTTACAATTTGTGACTTAGTCTTCCTCCTTCCGCATGCCCACGTTTGGAATGGGCAGGCCAAATGTTGTCGTCGCTTGCATTGGTAAGGTAGATTCCTTGCTGCTCCTCTAATGCTGCAACTCTGCACTCAAAGAAACAAACAAGAGAGTCAATAGCACCTGTGTATGAAAAATAAAATATGAATCTAACGATGGTTAAAATGAATCTAAATGAAATGAAAAACTTGACAAAAGCATAAACATGAAACTAAAAGAAATACCATGATTATGAAAGCACAAATCGCAAGTAAGTGAATTAGCAGCACTTCGTCGCTCAAAATGCTCCTGCTCGGTCCCTTTTTTGGGTGAGGAAACTCACCATTTTATAAACCCAAGGGGTCTTTTTGAATCAACATGCAAAAGTGTCTCTTTGCATGAATGTTTCTGTTTGTGAAGAGAAGACCTCTTCTTGATCAAGGGCTTCTTAACTGCCTCTGTGCATGTCTTTGCATGTTTTAGCAAAGCTCACTTGCACTCCCATGCAATGAAGGGATAGCTACGTGGCAAATCTAAGTTGTCTTAAAAAGCTTACTCTCCTTCCAATGCAGTGAAGGGAAAGTCAATTGGCAGATGTGTGTTGTTAAAAGAACTCACTCGTACTCCTATGCCATGCAAGAAAAACTAAGTGGCAGTTCTGAGTTGTCATGCGTTGAGGTCTGACTTTTTGCTGGTCAAACCTGACGTTCGTCCCACCCCAGAGCGAGCGCTAATAATCATCCCTGGGTGAAACGAGTATAAATCCATACTCGTCCCTAGGTAGGACGAGTACAAATTCGCACTCGTCCCCGGGTGGGACGAATAAGAAATAAAGTGTCTAAAAGGTGCCAAATTGATTTCCGACTTGCAAAACTACGTGTAAGTGGTTAGAACCACTGTTTAACCTCTGGGGGCTACCCTGGGGGCTGTGTGTGTTAATGTGATCAGTGTTTGTAGTCACATAATCGGATTGGTGCTGTTTTGGTGTCTACAGATATATAACTCCTTAATATCTCTATACATTACCTAAACCTAAATAATCATTTTAAGTTATTTTTTATAATTGATCCAAGTAACCCCAACCCCATATAAGTCATGTTGAAGATATATGGAAAGGTTAATATCACCGATCCTGAGAGGAAAAAAGGTTTGTATAGCCTAATTTGTGGTACTCAAAATCCATCAAAAGAAATAGTAGGATTACAATCAACACAAATCCTAGCATAAATAATATGTTCAAAATTTTTATTACAATCATCAGTCATCATAAAAGTTCCTAAAGAGTTTCCAATTGAAGAAAAAATAGTAGGATTCCAAAATTCAATAGGGAGGCCAAAGAGTCTAACCCACACGGGAGCTATAGAAGGCATCTCTTCTTCGGCTTTAAATTTAGTAGGCCAGGGCTTCATGAAAAACCCTACCCTTCCAAAAACCAAGGACCCCCTTGAAAATTTTTAAATCACCTTTAGTTTTCCAGCTTTTTGTAGCCCAGACTTAAAGCAGATAGGCTCGGACGAAAACCCATGAACCGACAAATTAGTCCTCTTTTTTCCAAATCTTCAATGCTAGTCTGAATGTTACCCATATCAAGCTTAACAATAGGAGTTCCATCAACTGCTTTAAGACATCATGACTCTGTTTTCATGGGATCAATATTAGGCATTCTTAGAGGTTTATGGGAAGCCCTAAGATTGATATTAGCATTGGGATGAGGTTGTCCACCATGGAGGGCATCCATAGAATTCATTTTTGGGGCTAAGTTTTCAAAAATTTTACCCTTGACAGGGGTTTTCATAGTAGAATTATTTTGTGGGTGCACCTTAGCACCAGATTCACTTGAGATATGAGCCATTTTTTGATCAACTACTTGAAACTTGTTTCGTGATCTCTTTAATCCTCTCCTTAGACGTCGTGGAAAGGTATGGTTTTCACTTTCATTTTATGCAGCAAATTGGAAGCCGTTGTCACTCAAGTTCATAGTATGATTTGTTGAAAGATAAATTTCTAACCCATATTGGATCCCCTGCAACATTTCCTACTAAAATATTGAGCATAAACCACAAAAATATTGGTCGCTAGGGCTCAAAGGCCCTAAAAACCAACCTCTGGAGCTGCTTGCACTCAACCCAGACGAAACCCTCGCATAACCGCTTGCCAAAAATCTCATTCCCACATAAGGATGGGCTAGGATCTGTGTTGCTCCAAATTATATGAAAACTGGTGGAGACGTTAATTTAGATATATAATTCCTTAATATCTCTATACATTACCTGAACCTAAATAATCATTTTAAGTTATTTTTTTAATTAATCCAAGTAACCCCAAACCCATCTAAGTCATGTCGAAGATATATGGAAAGGTTAATATCACCGATCCTCAGAGGAAAAAATGTTTGTATAGCCTAATTTGTGGTACTCAATATAGAGGATATTATAACTGGTTTGAGAATCTAATAAAAAATAAAAAATAAATTAAATAAACTTTTTTCTATATATAATATTATTTATTTTCTATCACTTCTATGTTTTAATGTTTAATTATATACAAACATGGTTTGATGTAATAAGGATACCATGTTTTTCAATCCTTTGTAACCATTAAAAAATTAAAGTAATTTTCAAAATAAAAAATTATTGAATAATTCTTAATAATAAAATAGTAAATGAGGCTTTCATCAAATTCCACCATCTATTTTCCCCAGGGGCTAGGTGGATTGGTAATTTTTGGTACTTACCAAGAACATACTTATGGATTGGTAGGTTCTGGTGCTTACCTATAAGAGACATAGGTTCAAAAACTAGGGGGTATACCTATTTGCAAAGGTAACAGTCTAACCTAATCCTAAATAGCTAGCAATCCTCCTTACATCGAGTTAAACAATGAGGTGGAATAGGGGTTATAGGGGATAACCCCAATATTTAAACCATAGATAGATGTTATATACATAGACATATGTTATACACATAAATAATATAAATAATTTAAAATAATAATTACAAAGAAAGATCATCATATTTGATTATATTTTAAAACCAATTAGTCACATTATACTATAAATGCGTCCAAGTTATAATCTTCTAATTCCTTATCATTCTACATCATATCCTTGCTTTAGTGGTAAGTATACCCCTATCTAACTGTTACAAACTATAGTGGTGTTGGCATTGCCTTTCCCTATCATTCATATCTTATGTCATGCTGACACTATCTTTCCTTATCATTCCACATTCAATGCTTGCTTTAGTGGTAAATAATCCCCTTTGCAACCATTACAATATTATTGGTACTAACATTGCCTTACCTTAAAATCGTTAAAAGAAACAACAATATTATTGACCAACACCAGCTCAACAAAATATTTTGAGATGTTTCCATCATAGAAGTGGCTACTGGTGTGATTATCTAATATTTCGATGCTAGCACCATGTTAGAATTTGGAGACTATCCCCTAGTATACTATCAACCCTTTGGATACTCCCATCCAAGTTTGAAAGGATGCCACTTTAGGTCATGATCACCACCAAGGTATTTTTACAATCATTGGGAGGAATCCAACAAATAAAAATACACTAAATCAAACACATCACCTATATATAATATGAAAGATAAATAACAATTTTAGCTCAACATATTTGGGGATCTACTCTGCCTTATGAGATCTATCACTTTGCTCTATGATATAGTTCTATATGGCCAATTCTCAACTTCAATCTAGTAAAACTTAAAGTAAAATAAAATTAATAACAAAACATAAAATGTCATAGTAAGATATTTCAAAATAAACAAATGAAATAAAACACCACAAACCACAACAAAGAAGACAAAAACCAGGACATAATTGAAATGTATGTGTTTGATGTTTAATACAATTTTCTTTCAATGGAAAGCTATACCAATGGTAGCTCTATAAAATATCTTGTGATCATCATGATTAGAAATTTAAATGTCTATTATAATTTCAAACATTTATATTATACCATGTTATTCATTCCATATGGTTTGATTTTATCATTCGAAACAAAATAATTTTGTATATAGGACTTGAGTGGATGGATTGCTTTTGTTTGCTTCTAGAAATAGGTATGAATTTCAACATGGTATCAAAGTATGATGGAGTAATGAATCTTGGTCAACATAAGGTTAACTTATATCCTTTAGTCCTTCTTCCAATTGTAAGAATGAGTTATTTTTTGAAGCTTAACATGTTAAGTACAACTCCAGAGGCATAGACATAATATATTTCTTCATCTATGTTATGCCGTATTTATTAAATGTGATATTTTGGAGGGAATGTTTTCAGATTATAAAAAGAGTTAACCCTTTTTTTTCCTTTTCATTAACTTAGTAGGAAAAAACATGGTCAAACCTCTAAATTAAACACTTTCCTACATTATGTAGGTTGTTGATTTCAAGGAATCAATAGCAAATTCTTCCAGTAATAATAGGATGCTAAAATGTAAGTGTTGCAGTTGTGGAGACCTTTGTTCATATCTTTATTTTGAGGGATTTACACCTTGAATAGGTCCATATTTTTAGAACACAAGTGCCAGGAATGTTAGATGTGAGGCATATTTCATGAACTTTTTGACATTGATGGCCATCATAGACAATATCATCTTGTGTAAGACTCGAGACAAATATTTTGAGCATTTGATTACTAACCCCTTTTTATGTTAACATAGATGGAAAACTATCATTATCATTTTGTGTTCTTGATTCTACATACCTTTTTCTTAGGTTGATAAAATTAGCTTCATTAAGGTGAGGCACATTTGTATGACTGATTTTAACTAAAGGTAATAGTGGTTAATGAAGATGGGCGTAGAACTTGGTGTAGTAAAATTAAGAGTTTGGTTTGTGACATCTATTTTGATTTGTTAGAAGAGAAAAAAATTATTATTTTTCTTATGATTCTTTTGACCATGATGAGTTATCTTCAAGGAGAAGCTTACTTGATCCTTCTCTTTTTGATTTTGATGTATTTTTATAAATAATTATTTTAATATAATTTTATTTTATTTTTAGGAGGCAAGAAATCCCTCCTAAAACTTCAAGGATGGTCGTGAACCTTTTTTGGGATGTGTCTCTTCTTAATTTTATTACACAAAAAATATAATGCCACATACAATAGAATATGCATATAAACATAAAAGAAAAATAACATACCCAAACAACATACAATAAAATATATAAATAAACAAATACACAAACAATGTGATGCTGCATACAATAAAATAGGCATATCCGTACAATCACAAATTAAAAAATTCATAAACAAATTAAATGCTGAAACAACAAATAATAGAATACAAAAACAAAAAATATTATAAAACATACACATATATAAATAATTTTAAACTATATACCATAAAATACAATTATGTTTGCCAAAACATTGTCCGAAGTTACACTTTTTTGAATGTAATCCTTTTAATTCAAATTAAAATTAACTATCGTCCAAACCTAATGAAAAAAGTGGTAAGTATCTCAACTATTGAAAAATATAATCCACTACATAATATACTTTTGTCTTTTAAGTTCATAAGTTTTAAAAGGACATCTTCACACAATTACTATGAATATGATGTAGTTAACATATACCATCACATAAATTAAAATTACAAGAGTATAATAAAAGAATATATTTTTCATTTAATCAAATATTTATAATCATAATTACAAGTTTGATAACTATTATATTTAAAAATACTATTCCAAAAAACAAAATCACAAACATTCATGAAGAAAAAAACACCCTCGAAAATGTCCATGATGGCCATCCTTGTGGGTTTAGGACGGTTTTTAACCATCCTTTAAAAATATTAAATTTATATTGAAGATATAAAAGTGCATTATAATAAATAAATTTAATTGTATGAAACAATTTAGAATTTACTAGCAAGCCTCGTTTTTTTCATTGTATTTTTGAGTTCTAACTTTAAGTCTCCATGCCCTTATATAGAAATATTTACCGCTTCGTATGTTTTCTATGTTCCTAAAAAAAAAAAAAAATGAAATTAGGAAGTCAATGAATTATAAATTATATAAATAAAATTATAGTATAAAAAAATATAAAAGGATTCAAATTAATACTATACATAAGTGTAAAATAAAAAGTATGTTATTATGAAGAATTATAACCTTATATTTTTTTCACATTTTTCAAATATATAATATGAAAATTACTATATAAAACTCTCAACGAGATCTCTCCCTTCACATGTTGAGGATATGTTGTATATAAAAGGTTCCTCATAAATAAATAAATAAAATTACTATATGAAAGATATATTCAGCTTTTTATTATTATTATACTAGATGAATGGGTATCTCTTTGTGAGTTAGAATCTCGCATAACCTCCAATTGCATCGGAACCTGTCACCCACCTAGTGAGATACCACTAGAGACCCAAAGGATTGGAACCAAGTCTAGATGCGCCAATTTGACTATTAAACAAAGTCCTCGAACCTAAAAGATATATTCCATTTAAAAATAAAATCTAAATCATTTTATTATTTTACATTTAAATTCGTTTTGACTAGACCTAAAAATATATATTCAATTTAAAAATAAAATATAAATCATTTTATTAATCTATATCTAAATTTTATAATACAATGGTGGAGGACACCCGCTTTTAATCTCATTCGTTTGAATTGCCAAGTATTCTCATAGAAGCTTGGCCATTTAGATAAATTGCTCTTCCGGATTTCTTAGGAGAATTCGTTTCAGATCGTTTACATTCCCTCCGCCACATACTTCCCTCTCCTTCGTTTCAGATCGTTTACATTCCCTCCGCCACATACTTCCCTCTCCTTCACCATCACCGATCCTCACGAATATGTTGGATGAAGACTCCTATGTGGCCACCATAGAGAAAATCATCGAGCGCAACTATTTCCCTCACATCCTCAAATTCCACGATCGCCTGGAATGAATGAAGGCCGCCCGCAGTGGCGACCCAATGCAAAAATGTACACATCGCTCTTCTCAGTTACGGATCCTGTCTCAAAGTATCTCGATGAACTTTCAGCTTTAGTCATAGTGTCGAACATTTTTAAATTTATGAATAGCGAAAATTCTTAATGATAAAAGAAATATTATGAATGACGGTGAAATACTCTGGATCACAGTAACCCTTCTAGGGCAATCTGCGAGGGTAATGACTTCCAGGGCAATCTGACCGCCGAAAAGCCTTCCAGGGCTCGGGTCCCTGTACGTGCCCTCTGCCGCCAGCCTTCCATGGCTCGGATCCATGCAGGAAGTCAGCTTCTGGACCATCCAATGTTGAAGGTGCTGCCACCTCCACAGAAACTAGGTTCTCGACCATAGTCTGTAAGCCAAAGTTGCTCTTGTAAATTTAAACGGTCACATTGTAAATTTAAATGCACAAATTAATATTATATAGTATCTAGAAGCTTCGTCTTCGTCGGCTTCCGCTTTTGAATTTCAAATTTAAATGTGAGTTTGGAAGTGTTTCTAGCTCAAACATCCTTTTTTTCTTATTCAAGAATGTCTCTAGCCCCTATGCCCTACTTTCCACACATTTCTCCTACCTCTAGGCTGCCGCTAGGTGAGTCTAAAAATGTTTTTTATTTTTTATTTTTTATTTTTATTATTATTTTTTAAAACAAAAAGGCGTATGAATGTAATATTATTCATTTCATTTTTTATATGATCATTTATTTTTCTTATTAATGAAGTTGTTAGGGGTTTTTGTTGTTAATTCTACAAATTTAACAATAATGGTAATAGTAACATATAGATGGTAAATGGGGTAAAGAGGAACTAATGACGAGGTTCCATAGAGGGGTTTACGCAGGCTCTCAAAAATAAATTTTTATTTGTTAGATTTAAAAACATGATGCATCTCTTGGTAATAACTTAACTCAATAAACTCTTTGTTAATTTTGTATTATAAAAATTTAATTCCATGAAACTATCAAATATATTATATTCAACTAAACTCTATTTACTAATATGGAAAAACTTTATTTTTCATTGAGTTTGAGTTTGATTTTTAATATTTTTGAGTGATCTTAAAGTTTTATTATTAAATTTATTATGTTATACTAAGTCTATTTAAGTTATATTAGATCAAAATATTTTGGTTTTGATTTTGTTAAGTGACACATGAATAATAGTTAAGTTGTTGGAGTTCCAAAGTATTATAATTAAGCTCATCTAAGTTATGATCTCAAGTGCTAGAATCATCTCAAGTACTAGAATCATCAATGCTAAATAGTTTTGGAGGTCTGAATATATAATTACAACCATTTCTAGGGATTTTCAAATACTAGGCATGGAGGTGCTTTATAACCAAGGTTTTAGGTTGTTATATTGTAATTCTCACATTGTTGTTTTTAATATGCTAATTGAATTCCTAGACTACAACGTTCCTGAAGAATAGCACTAGAAGGTGGATTTGGAGCTTTTACAACTGTTAACTTTATCAGCTTAACTATTTTATTGGAAAGTTGTGTCTATAATAAAGTTCTTAGAGATTTTTTGTTTTGAACTCTGATTGACTACCCTTATCACTTTTAATCATTTTCAGAGACTACACGATCCTTGGCCATCTAAGGTGAACCAAGCTCTTCTATGACTAGATTGAAAGGAATTTTTAAGAAATTTTAAGGGATAAGAGCTTTTGTTACCAAGTCAGCAAGATTTACCCGATCTAAGCTCCTATTGAAATCCTACATCAAGGCCTAGACCACTGCTTTCCCTGACTCAAATAAAATCATTGGTAAAATTTAATCCACAGTCTTTTCTCCCATTCTGAGCACATCCAAAATTGGGAACTCAAGTTGAGCTGTCCAACCCTAGTAAAAAACTAGTGAGTATATTAGCTATTAAAATATATAATCCACTACATAATATACTTTTATCTTTTTAAGTTCATCAATTTTCAAGGACATAATCACACAAATACTACACATATATTTTATGATTACTTAACATATACCATCACATAAATTATAACTTATTTATGTACAATAAAATAATATATTTTTCATTTAATAAAATATTTACAAACATATATTACAAGTTTGATAATTATTATATTTAAAAATGCTATTCCGAAAAACATAACCACAATTAAAAATAATAATGGACTTTAAAACACCAAGGAAGAAAAATACACCCTCAAGAATGATGGTTGATCAAAACCCATTCATTGTTTTCTCCTTCAAATTTGAAGGACAAGAACGCTTAAGCAGGAAGAACATGAGGCCAACGACTGTACGTGATCACCAGCTGCCAACATATCCTACTGGTAGTTGGTAATTAAAAGAATTAATGGCACAAATTAATAATCCATCCATCGGTTTCTGAGTACTAAAAGATAAAAGCATGTGACCCAAAAATCCATTATTGCGTAATTCGACTAGGTTAGATGATTGTAATCTTTGAGTATAACCATTTTCCAACAATATGATCATAGTCTTTCGTGGCATGCTTACAAAAATTTATTAATGGGTTGTTCCAGGTAACAGTTGTAAGAAAATCTAACAGATAGATCCTAAAAACATTTGCGTTCTAGAAGCCTAGAAGCCATGATGCAGAGGAAAAAGCTAATAGATAGCTCCCGAAACATTTTCGTGTTTTAGAAGCCACGTTGCATAACCTGAACTTCAATTTTCAAAGAGGAAAAACTAACGGATAGCTCCCGAAACATTTTCGTGTTCTAGAAACCACGTTTCATAACCTGAACTTAAATTTTCGAAGGAAGCCACGTTGCATAACCTGAACTTAAATTTTCGAAGAGGAGCATGGTAAAAAAACCGTGTGGAAAGAATAGCAAAGTAAAATATAAACTTTTGAAAATATAATAGACATTTAAATTTTTAATTGTGACAGTCGCAAGATATTTTATCGAGCTACCCTTGGTAGAGCTAGCTGTTAAATAGAAAAGTGTATTTAACACCAGAGATATGTATTTTGGTCTTTGTCCTCTTTGTTGTGATCTATCTTGGTTTGTAATTATCTGGTCCTGTGACTTCGGATTCATGATTTTTGCGGATGAAGAATTTATTAGAATTATCATTGAGGACATGAATGGGAGAGATTTGGATGAGAGAATTCATGATTTTTGCGGATGAAGAATCTATTAGAATTATTATTGAGGACATGAATGGGAGAGATTTGGATGAGAGAAACATCACTATGAATCGTGCTCATAAAAGAGGAAGTGGAGGTGGTGGTGGCTTCTATGACGGTGGAGGAGGCGACTATGATAGCCATCTTAGTAGTGGCTATGGAGTCGGCCGTGAGCGATTTCAACGGAGCTATGGAGGTGATCACAGCAGCGGTGGCTATGATGATGGAGGCTATGGTGGTGGGGGTCTCGATATAGAGACGGTTGCTTCTCTTGCGATGGCGGATGGATAAGTTAAATCTTGCTTCGTTATAGTTTTATGTATTTCCTGTTGGAGCTTGTTGTGCCTTGGTAGAAGATAGTGTCTAGGGAGGATATGGTTTAGTTGAAATCGGTGGTGTTTTCTTTGTTAGTAGTATTAGGTGTAGTTGTAATTTAGTATGAGAAGAAACTGCTAAGGTTTTTGAAAAGTGGTTGTTGCTGATGTTTAATTTTGTTGTTTTGTTGGTCAACTAAAAGATGATTTAATGCAAGGTGTTGTGAGTGATTGAGAAACTGGGAGGTCCTGAGGCTTCAAAAGAATCAAAGAGATCAATGGGAGAGATGCACGAAAGAAACATGAATCATGCTCAAGCCATAGGAAGTGGAAGTGGAGGTGGTGGCGACAATGGCTTCCATGGTGATGGAAGAGATGGCTCCAGTGGCGACGGTCGTGGCTATGATAGCCATCGTAGCAATGGCTATGGAGGTTGTGGTGAGCGATATGACTAGTTATGGAGGTGGTCGCAGCAGCGACAGTAACGAGTCCCAATATGGAGGTGACAGCTGACAGTAACAAGTCCCAATATGGAGGTGACAGCTTCTCTTGGTGATGGCTAATGCAAAGTTAAATTTTATTTATTTATAGTTTTATGGTGGAGTTTGTTGTCTTAGGAGGTAGAATATTTAATTTTTATATAGTTAAATTATATTTTTGATTTTGATGTATTTTTTATAAATAATTATTTTAATAAAATTTAATATTATTTTGAGGAGGGTAGAAATCTCTCTAAAACCCCAAGTATGGCTATGGACCTTCTTGGTGGCGACCATTTATTTGTGTTTATTTGTCTATTTTTTAGAGTTCGTTATTTTTTAATGTTTGTATTACTAAATTAATTTTTTAGAATAGCATTTTTAATTTAACAAAGTTTTGTTAAATAAAACAATATTTTTATTTTTTGTATTTAAATATTTTTTTTTTGAAGTTAAATGTCATTTCTTATAATATATCCATACTTTCTTTGTGTTTTTTTAAGTTCATTATTTTATTAATGTTTTTATAATTAAATTAATAATATTTTGAATATGTCGCGGCTACTTATGGTTTCCAGCATAGTTGCATTGTTTTGTGGATCTCTCTTGGTCGGATAAGCGAGTGGTTGTTTTAGGACCATGGTATTGTGGTTAGTGCCCTCTTGTGGTTCTTCGACCTTATTGTTTTGGATGCCTTAGTTGGTGACACCTATTATTCCTTGTGCTTCACTGTTCGTTTGTGGGTAGAGTAGCTCTCGGATGGTGGTATCCCTTTTTCAAGGGAGGTCATATTTTTCTACTTTTTGTTCTGGATGTCTTTCCTTAGCTCTTGGGATATGATTTTTTTCGACTTGGCTGGGCGATGAGAAGGCTAGAAGATGCACCCAAAGGGGGTTCATATTCACCTTTTGAATTTTAGGGTTGAAATCAGAGCCCCATTTGTACAGAAAGATATATCTTTCACTAAGAAACCACGAACCCCCTCCTAGAATATGCTTTGAGTCATCTTCATAGTTCAACTTGATAAGGAAGAAGGCTTTAGAAAGGGTAACAATATCCAACGAGCCTAAGGGTTTCCACTTGAAGAATACCCAATGCTAAATATATCCTATGTCTGGTCAAGTTCCTTGAAACTTGTCGATCAGATTCCACGATCCATCTACCATAGTTGGATCCAAGAGCTCATATAGAATAACAAGTTTGTTGCTAGTTGGAGAGAGGTCAAAAAAAAGGTTTTGAACCTCGAGAGAAAAAAGTCCTAGTGGTAACTGCAACAAAAGAAGACTCGCCTAGATCAAACGAGTGGCCCAATCTAGGGGATCCCCTCATGGGTTCGCTCGAGAAATCATCGAGACCTGTGGATAGTAATTTTTATGTTTTCTCGAGAAAAGACCCCTCGATAACTGCACTCTCCTTCTAACTACTTGTCCTACAAGCCATCAAGCCCACCCCTTGCTACAAACCACCAATAGAACCACCATCTTGACGATGCAACACACAACCACCCAACTTAAAAACCTTCCTACCTCCATGTATTCTCAAAAGTGGCTTACCCATGATCCTATGCAAATATTGATCCATCCTACTTTGATATTGATACATTTTGAAACAAACCCTAAACTCTTTCAAAGAGTTTATGGTAAACCAATGTGATTTGAATTAAAATTGCATGAATATACATCGTATGAATCACGTTTCTCAACTGATTTTCTCTATACAAATAATGTGATACCTCATAAATAAAATATGCATATTTGCATAATCATATGTTAAACAAAATCATAAAGAAATTGAATACCCAAATAACAAACAATTTAATACAAAAGTAAAATAATAATAATATAAATATATACAAATAATTTTAGACCACATAAAATAAAATATAAAAACATACACCAAGACATTGTCATATTTTATACAATAAAATAAATATAAACAAACAAATACAAAGACATTGTCACAAACAAATACAAAGACATTGTCATGTTATATACAATAGAATAAATATAAACAAACAAATACAAAGACACTGTCATGTTATATACAATAGAATAAACATAAACAAACAAATAGAAAAATAATGTGATGCCACATACAATATAAAATGTATATGCCCACTGAGAACATATTGAGTCTCTAACAATTCTCTTTATGCGAATTTCAAGACAGAAATGAACTTTGGGCGGAAAATGAGCTCTGGCGATTTTTTCCTCTGAACTAGGGTTTCTGGAACTTCGAAAAATCTAGGGCATCAGCTGGATTGCAGAAGTGCCTTCGGGGTACGGTGGATCTGAAGGCTAGATTGGTGCCCCAGGAGGGTCCAATGGGGACTTCTCCGGCTCCTTTTCCAGGGAGTAGCAGCTCATACGCAGATTTGTTTAAAGAAAATTCTCCTCCAAAGAACGACGAAGCTCAAAAAATGGCATATAAAATGCTCTTCACGGCTGTTGGGAATAGGTCGACAACACATCGTGTGAATGGATGTTTGCCGTAGGCCGAAACCAGGCCAAAAATTGTCATCGAGCCAAGTATGGTTGAAGAATCAGTCATTTATAGAGCTAATCACGATTTAATCTGCAAGTTCATGGGTATACGTCCTTCCCCGAATTTTTTGCACTCTTGGATCCGCCAAAACTGGGAGCCTCACGGTGAGTATTCATTGTGGTTTATTAGCAATGGATATTTTATTGTTAGCTTTTCGTCTTTGGCCGATAGAAATAGGGCTTTCGAGTCAGAGAAGAAAAATCATGGCCCGGCAGGGCTATTTGTTCAACCATGGAGAGTGGGATTCGATCCCCGAGTTGAACCTATTGCTGTCCCAGTATGGATCCGACTATATGCTCTTCCAATGGAATTCCGGAGTGAGCAGGTGTTGGCAAGGATTGGCAATTCTATTGGAAGACATCTGGGTGTTGCCAGAGACACAATTGAAGGGAGCATGGCGGTGTATGCAAGAATATGTGTGGAGATGGATCTCGACCCGACCTTTGCCGACGAGATATGGAAATTGAATTGGCGGGACTCTCCTGGATTCAACAAGCTGGACTATGAGGCCCTACCCTTTAGATGTAGGGTTTGTCACAAACATGGACATTTGGCCCGTTTTTGCCCTAATAATATGAATGCTAAAATGGAGGCCCCTTTAGGAATGCCAAACCTGCCTAAAGAGGATAAGGCAACACTTAATAAAGATTCTAATAGCACCGTTCGGGGCCGGGAAGCTCGGAGAGAGGGTTTTGAACAGCCCCAGAAGAAAAATACGGACAAAGAAAAAAGAGGGAAAGGAGCAATCCCATCTCAGACCTGCCAATAGGTATGAGATTTTTAAGTCACTGGTTGACGAAGAGGAACAATCTATGGAGGGCATGGAGGGTAATAAGGAAAATTCTAATATTCCCGGGCAACTCCCTCTCTCATCTCCTCCCGTCATACAACAGGTAGTTGAACTCTGTGAGGTATCACAGCCAGTGTGTTCAGGGGCTTTAGTAGTGCATAACCAGGAGCGAGACAGTATCTCGGGATGTCGGCATGGGAATAGCCAGAGAAGAACAGGGAAAGGCCAACTTTGGGGATAACCCAGGTAGAAAAAAGATCAAAAAACAGCAATTCTCAGGGAGTAGGTAGAAGATCCAATAAGGAGTTGCTAGCAGCCCAAGGAGACAAACTGATCACGGGAGGATCGGTGAGGACAATAGACTCTTATTGCTCCCAGGGTAACCAATGATTATACAATCATGGAATGTGAGGGGTTTAAACAGTAGAACCCATCAATCTGTTGTTCGAAGACTTTTAGAGAATCGTAATACTGATTTTTTGCTTTTACAGGAGACTAAGATGTCATTAGATCTTATGTCCAAAACAATCAACGAGAATTTGGAGGGGTGCTGGTCATATGGATGTGGCTGCCCAAGGTGCCTCAGGGGGGATTGTTACTCTGTGGAACTCTCTTGAATGGTCCGCAATAGAACATCTTGCCCGGAGGGGGTGTTCTCACTTCTCTTTTTAGGAATAATGTCACCTGCGGAACACGTTCTAATCACAAACTTTTATGGGTCTCAAAACCTAGATGGTCGGAGGCGGCGGTGGAAGGCTGTGCATAACATGCGAACCTCAAGGGAAGATCTAGACTGGATTATAGCGGGGGACTTTAACGCTAAATTATCTTCTAGAGACCAGGAAGGGGGAACACCATTTTTGGACCCAGGGGACCGTTTCATGATTGCCCAAGTCCAGGCTTTGCACTTAGTGGACATTAAATGTCCTGGCATTAACTACACTTGGACTAATAAAATGCGGGAGCCACATAGCAGGAAGGTTAAGCTAGATCGTTTTCTGGTTTCAGAGGAGGCGTTTGTAAAATGGAATATAAATTTTCAGATTTTAGAAGGCCCAGTTTCAGATCACTGTCCCATTCTGTTGGTAGGCGGGACTAGGATGGGGCACCAGCATAAACCTTTCGGATTTGAGAATTTTTGGCTTCGAGAAGAAGAACTTCGGGAGAAAATTCCACAGTGGTGGGAAGAAGGCCGCCCAGCTTATGGGAGAGCAATGTTCAGAATCCACAAACAACTACAATATGTCAAAACTCAGTTGAAGTATTGGAGGCGTGTTAATAAAACAGACTTCCGGGCCCAAAGAGCTCCATTGGTGGCTAGATGGGATGAGGTCCAAAAACAGTTCAGAGAAGGAGTAATTACAGACCAGCTCAAAGTCGAGGATGATGCCTTGCGTACGGCGGTTGAGGACATTGACAACCGAGGAGGAGACCTATTGGAAGCGAGAGAGCAAGAACCACCTGGTTATTAGAAGGGGACAGAAATACAAAATTCTTTCATCGGACTGCTTGTGCTCGAAGACAGATGAATAAGATGGAGGCCCTTCAAGATGAGAACGGTCATTCCTTTGATACACTTCCAGGTATGCATTCCCATGCTATGGATTATTTTTCTAAGCTTTTTAAGGAAAGTGTGGTACAAGATGTAGAGGCCCAAAATGAAGTTATTTCTGTCATACCTGTTGTTATTTACGAGGATGAAAATCGGGCCCTCCTCAAACCCATTGATAGAGATGAATTGAAAACTGTGGTCTTTGGAATGAGCACCGGTAAAACTCCTAGTCCAGACGGCTTCCCAATTGAGTTTTTTCGGGCTTTCTGGGACTACTTAGAGGAAGATGTAAGGGTTGTTGTAGAAGAGTCCAGAGAAAATAAGAGAATGCTTAAAGCTATAAACCACACTTTCATTACCTTAATTCCAAAAGGGGAGGAGGGGGTTCATATTTCAGATTATAGGCCTATTGCCTTATGTAATGTGTTGTACAAAATAATCACAAAGGTAATGGATGAGCGCCTAAAACCTCTTCTTCACAACATTGTCTCCTCTGAGCAAGGGGGTTTTGTTGAGGGACGGCAGATTCTGGATGGGGTGGTTGTGGCCCGGGAAGCAATCCATTCAATGCACACTTTCGGTAATAAAGGGATGTTCATAAAACTGGACATTTCAAAGGCTTATGACAGGGTTGAATGGAGTTTCCTGGCTAAAATGATGGCAGCCTTTGGTTTCTCTCAGGACTGGATAGAGTGGGTCATGAGTTGTGTCTCTACCCCGACTTACTCTGTGCTAATCAAGGGCCTTCCTTCGCAACCATTTGGAGCTACTCGGGGACTGCGCCAAGGGGATCCATGTTCTCCTTATCTTTTTCTCATTTTGGCTGAAGGTCTTGGCAGACTTTTCTTGAGGAGAAGACAGCAAGGTAGATTATTGGGTATCAGGGTGGGTGACGAAGTTTTAACGCACCTGCAGTTTGTGGATGACACTTGGTTTGGTGGGAGTGGCCGGCTTCGGGGAAGCAAGAATGATTAGGGATACTCTTAATGTCTATCTCGGGGCTACTCAACGGGTCATTAATGACAAGAAATCCAAAGTGGTTTTTTTTAATCTGGAGCAAAGGCTTCGAACAGAATTTTAGAAATCCTGGGATTCACAAGGACTTCTCTCCCAGTGGTTTACTTGGGGGTCCCCTTGCACTTTAAGAAGCTGAAATTAGACACATGGAGGAATCTTTTGGAGTGTATCAAGGACAGAATTAATCATTGGTCTCACAAGTGGTTAAGTTATGGTGGCAGATTAACGTTCTTACAGTCAGTCATTCAAGCCATGCCAATTTACAAATTCTCTATCCTGGCTGCCCCGATTACAATATGGAAAGAGTTGGACAGGATGGCTAGAAAGTTTTTATGGGAAGGAGCAAAGGGAGAGAGAAAGTGGGCCTTAGTGGGCTGGGACAAAGTTACCCGGCCCAAGGTTAAAGGAGGTCTGGGTTTGAGAAAATCTAAGCTGAATAATAAAGCTTTGGCTGGAAAGTCATCTTGGAGATGGATCTCCCAACCCACCTCCCTTTTCGGTAGAATCCTAACTAGCAAATACACGGGACAGGCCAACCCAATCGATGTAGCTCGCATCCCCTTGGATGGTACTGGGTCCCTAGTTTGGCAGGCTCTCAAGTTAGGGTCTCAGGTTGTTAAAGACCGCTTATTTTGGAAAGTGGGAAGAGGGGAGAAGGCTCGTTTCTGGACAGATTCTTGGGATCAGTTCCCACCCATCATTGCTGAATTTCCAGAATTACTGCCAATAAAAGCAGCCATTGAAGCCAAGGGATGGATCCGTATTGAAAGTTATTTCACAACTACTCAGCTGGGGGAGTGTAAGTTTAAGCAGTTCAAGAAGTTGGATGAGTGGCCCATTTCAATCCCTCCGGATTTGACTCCCATCATGACTAAAATTCTGACAGAAAGATTTCTTACGAGGGGAGACGTGGAGGATGAATTAGCCTAGGGCTTTGGGAGTCTTGGCGTCTATACGATAAAGGACGGATATGACAACATTCTCCCAGAGCCCCCCCCTCATACTTTTCAGGTTGAGGACTGGAGGAAAATATGGCACTCTAAAGGCTGGCCGAAAGTTAACTTTTTTGCTTGGCAGTGCATGCACAATGGAATCCTCACTTTTGATAATCTCAGATCAAAAGGTATCATCGGCCCTTCTCAATGTGTACTATGCTACAAGAGCGAGGAAACTGTTGACCATTTGTTGTTTGGTTGCCCTTTCACCCGACAGATTTGGCTGCGTTGGTTTGCTTACTTTAAAATTCAAGTAAGTGGTGACCTGAACCGGATGAATATCTGGGCAAAATGGCAGAAAGGTAGATTCAAATCTAAAGCTCTTCGTTTTGGCTGGGAGCTCGGTTTAAGCTTTATCTGGTGGCAAGTATGGCTGGAAAGAAATGCCAAAATTTTTAGAGAAACTTTTACTGCTCTAGACGGGGTTTGGCAGACCATTTGGAGCAAGGTTACCGAAACTGTGGTTGTTCATGCTGAGGAGGAAGCTCAAATTGACATTGGAGCTTTGGAAGAACGCCTTGAACTGCAAGAGGGACAGGACATAAATTGTTGGAAACCTCCCCCTGAAGGTTGGATTAAAATCAATATTGATGGAGCTGCAAAAGGCAATCCGGGTAGAGCCGGAATTGGAGTGGTGTGTCGGAACCATGCTGGGACTGTGCTCTATTGGGAATTGCAAGGCTTGGGAAGATCCACTAACAATGAAGCCGAAGCCATTGCCATCAAGTCTGCTTCTGTTTGGGAAGTGAAACATGGCCACCGCAGGATTATTCTTGAATCAGACTCGCAAATAATGGTTGGAGCTCTAGACTGCATGAGGAACTTTGATCTGAAAGCTTGGAGGTTGAGGGCTCTTGTTACCCAAATTAAAGAATTATGGAAGGAATTGGAGGACGTGATCCCGGTTTATGCGAGTAGAGATTTGAACAAAGCGGTTGACTTTACGGCTAAGATGGGTGCGGAAAAGGAGGTTGGAGTTCAGTTGCACAGTGACATGGATATTGAGGATGAGGTGATTAGACAGGGTCTGGAAAGGTCCTTGAGCCAATGATCAAAGAAAAAGCAAAGGGAGGAAAGTTGTCGCGATATCGCGACATGTTGCGCCGTCGCGGTCACTGGAGGAAAGTTGTCGCGATATCGCGACATGTTGCGTCGTCGCGGCCAGGGGAGGAAAGTTGTCGCGATATCGCGACATGTCGCGTCGTCGCGGCCAGGGGTGGAAAGTTGTCGCGATATCGCGACATGTCGCATCGTCGCGGCCAGGGGAGGAAAGTTGTCGCGATATCGCGACATGTCGCTTCGTCGCGGCCAAGGGTGGAAAGGTGTCGCGATATCGCGACATGTCGCTTCGTCGCGGCCAAGGGTGGAAAGGTGTCGCGATATCGCGACATGTTGCTTCGTCGCGGCCAAGGGAGGAAAGGTGTCGCGATATCGCGACATGTTGCATCTTCGCGGCCAAGGGAGGAAAGGTGTCGCGATATCGCGACATGTTGCATCTTCGCGGCCAAAGGAGGAAAGGTGTCGCGATATCGCGACATGTTGCATCGTCGCGGCCAAAGGAGAAAAGGTGTCGCGATATCGCGACATGTTGCATCTTCGCGGCCAAGGAGAAAAGGTGTCGCGATATCGCGACATGTTGCATTTTCGCGGCCAAAGGAGAAAAGGTGTCGCGATATCGCGACATGTTGCTTCATCGCGGCCAAAGGAGAAAAGGTGTCGCGATATCGCGACATGTTGCACTTTCGTGCCCAAAGGAGAAAAGTGTCGCGATATCGCGACTTGTTGAATTTTCGCGGCCAAAGGAGGAAAATGTCGCGATATCGCGACATGTTGCTTTTTCGCGGCCAAAGGGGAAAGGTGTCGCGATATCGCGACATGTTGCATGTTCGCGGCCTAAGGAGAAGAATAGTGTCGCGATTTCGTGACAAGCTGCATCAACTGTCCATGCCGACCCCCCTGCTAGCTAGTTAATGGTTCAGGAGATTTGGCTCCATTGCAAATCTTCTTCTACTATTGTAAGCTTGTGTTCTCTCTGAATTCGGTTGGGAAGAGTCTCTTCCCATATTGTAATTGATCTTTGTTTTAATACAAGTTTTTTCAAATTTTTCAAAAAAAAAAAATGTATATGCCCACAATCACAAAAGTTAAAAAAAAAAAAAGAAAAAAAAAAAGAAGTTAATACCCAAACAACAAATAATACAAATAGAATATATATAAACCAATGATTTCACAAACAATATGATACCACATACAATAAAATATGCATATAAACATAAAATAAAAATAAATAACAAAGTAAAGGCTCAAATAACATACAATAAAATATATAAATAAACAAATACACAAACAATGTGGTGCTACATACAATAAAATACAAATATCCACACAATCACAAATTGAAAAATTAATAAACAAATTAAATACTCAAACATCAAACAACAAGTAATAAAATAGAAAAACAAAAAAATAATATAAAAATATACACATACAAATAATTTTAAACTATATAACATAAAATACAGTTACATTTACAAAATATTGTCAATTTTAGACTATATAACATAAAATACAGTTACATTTACCCAAGTATTGTCAATTTTAGACTTCTTTAAATGTAATCCTTTTAATTCAAAATTAAATTAAACATAAAATTAAATGTTCAAATCCAAACCAAGTGAAAAAGTAGTTAGTATATTAGCTATTGAAATATATAATCCACTACATAATATGCTTTTACCTTTTAAGTTCATCAATTTTCAATGACATCATCACACAACTAAGATGCATATATTTTATGATGTAGTTATCATATACCATCACATAAATTATAACTTATTTGAGTATAATAAAATAATATATTTTTTATTTAATCAAATATTTACAGTCATATATTATAAGTTTCATAATTATTATATTTAAAAAATTGCTATTCTAAAAAACATAATCACAATTCAAAAGTAATAATCATCTTTAAAAACACACAAAGAAAGAAAGACACACCCTCAAGAATGTCCATGGCCATCATGAGGGGTTTAGGAAGGTTTTTTACCTTCTTTAAAAAATATTAATTTTTTATTAAAGATATAAAAGTACATTAAAATAAATAAATTTAGAATTTAGTAATAAACCTCTAAATTTTTTCATCGTATTTTTTGAGTTTTAACTTTAAGTCTTCATGCGGTTATATAGAAAAATCTATCATTAGATTTGTTCCTATATTAAAAAAAAAAAAAAAATTGTAAGTCAATCAATTATAAATTAAATTAAAATATATATATATATATATATATATATATATATTCAAATTAAATCTATACATAAATACAAAATAAAATATGTTATTATTGAAAATTATAATCTTCTCTTTCACATTTTCATATATAATATGAAAATTACTATATAAAAATAATATTCAATTTTAAAATAAAATATAAAATATAAAATATTTTATTATTTTATATCTAAATTCTATTATAGAATGGGGAGGACACCCGCTTTTAATCCCATTCGCCCATGCCTAGAGAAGGTTGGCAATTTGCAGACATTGCTCTTCCAGATTTCTTAGGAGAATTCACTTCAAATTACGTACAACATCAACGAATTTTATAGGGAAATTAAAAATAAATTAAAAAAAAAAGCAACAAAACGTTATCATCACCTGAAATTTCCACAGCCATATACTTCCCTATCCTTCGTCATCGCCAGCCATCACATCCTCAATTCGAATAAAACCCTAACCCTAACGAACCCAAGGAGGGTTTCGATTTCGACCCTTACCCTAACGAACCCAAGGAGGGTTTCGATCTCGGGAAAACTCTACGAAGACTCCTATGTGGCCACCATAGAGAAATTCATCGAGCGCGACTATTTTCCTGACATCCCCAAACTCCACGATCACCTGGAATAGCTGGAGGGAGGCCGCCTGCAGTGGCGACCCAATGTAAATCTGAGATGCAAGGCGCCGTAGGGTTTCTGGGTACGACAATTTGGTGACACCCACATCATCATTGAGAGACCCTTTGGAAACCCTCGTATCCATCATAGCACTACCACTTGGCAAACCTTTAGAATCCCCATGGAGGGTTTTGAGAGTGTGCTTAATGAGGTTTGGATGTCAATATGTTACTGGATGAGTTCCTCAAAAGGCATACCAGTGAAGATAATAAGAGCTATGATAAGATCATTAAAAATGAACAATAAAATAAAGGGGAGTACCAGGCCAGGACTGGGGATAAGAATTTTCCTAATAGGATAACAAATGGGTATGGTACCTCAGGGCATGGTAGCCTGAGAGCACACTAAAATCATAGAACTACATTCCATGGAACTTCACCCCATTGAACCTACTTATGTATGACTTAACAAACAGGTTGGAGGCCCCATGGAACTACACCCCGAGAATCTACTTATGTTGACTCAACAAACAAATTGGAGGCATCTATATAACTCAACAAACAAGTTTATGTATGGCTCAACAAACAAATTGGAGGCATCTGTATGACTCAACAAACAAGTTGGAGGCACCCATTGAAAAACGAAACAAATTGGAGGCATCTGTATGACTCAACAAACAAGTTGGAGGCACCCATTGAAAAACGAAGACAGGGAGGAGAGAGTTTAGGCACTTACAAAAAAAATTAAGCAATCCAGTTCAAGATTTCATGGAAACGTGTTTGAATCCAAGACCCTCACCACCAAGGAGGAAGACAACAGAGTGGCTATACTCTATAGCTGTGCCACAGCATCCTCTTGGCCCTTTGCAGAGAGGGATGCTGAGAGGGCAAAGAAGAAATATGACGTGAAGGACATTAGGGCTGAGAGGGCAAAGAAGAAATATGACGTGCAGGACATTAGGAAATCACTGCAAACGATGCTTGAAAAGGATATTCTAAGTGGGGGATAGTAGGCAAGGTCTCCTCCTCCTCCTGAGGAAGATGAAGAAATGTACATGTAACCGTGCAAAAGCAAACTATGGTTATTTAAAAAGGAGGAAATGTTAAGAAAACTTCGAATCTTCGTACAGTGCACAACTGAAGTTCATCCATATCATCTTTTTTCTTTTGGGGGCTACCGGAGTTGGGGAATCTCACTTATACCGAATGATTCTGTTGAAGTAAGTCGTGATCGATTGTCATTGTTATCTTCAAATTTAGATGACACCGCTTCTCCCAATTCTTTCACCACTGCACTCATTTTGGGCCTATATGCTGATTTTGGTTCCACGCATGTGTATGCGATCTCTGCAACCTTCCAAGCTTATGCTAAATCATATCGGTGGCCCAATGAAGGATCCAGAAGCTCCTCCTCTAGATTACCGCATGCAAGTAGCCTTCGAGCCTGGAAAATATACATCATTAAAATGCTTGTTTCAATGAGTCTACATAGAGGTAATACACATCAAATTCTCGAAAAGCTAGAAAGATTATACGGTGACATTCAGGAAATAATCTCCAGCAATACTACTCCAAAATTGTACACATCGCTCTTCTCAGTTACGGATACGGTCTCAAAGTCTCTGGATGAAATTTCAGCTTTAGTCATAGTGCCAAACATATTTAAATTGATGAATAGCAAGAATTCTTAATTATAAAACAAATATTATAGATGACGGTGAAATACTCTGGATCAAGGTAACCTTCCAAGGCAATCTGCAATGGTAGTAACTTACAGGGCAATCTGACAGCCGAGAAGCCTTTCAGGGCTCAGGTCCCCTGTACGTCCCCTCTGCCGCCAGCCTTCCGGGCTCGGGTCCATGCAGAAAGTCAGGTTCTGTGCTGCCACCTCCACACAGGAAACCAGGTTCCCGACCATGGTCTGCCAACTAAAATTGGCATTCCACAAGAAGAAGATGCCCATTTCCATCCACACAGGTAACCAGGTTCTCGACCATGGTCTGCCAACTAACTCCACGAGAGGAAGATGCCCATTTCCAAGGCTGCTTATAGAGAAAGAAATGTACATGTCGATTAAATGCAGAGATTGTTATTCTATATTATCTAGAAGCTTCATTTTCGCCGGATACTCTAGAAGCTTCATTTTCGCCGGATACTCTAGAAGCTTAGAAGCTTCGTCTTCGCCGGCTTCTGCTTCTAATTTTCAAAATTTAAATGTGAGGTTGGAGTTAGGTGCATCTAACCCAAACATTGTTTATTATTAAGGGATGTTCGCTTCTATGCCCTACTTTCCACACATTTCTCCTACCCTTATCTGCCTCTATGTGAATACTACGTTCGAGTACAAAAATGTTTTATTATTATTATTATTTTAAACAAAACCTTAGCTGCCTGTATATGAATACTCCGTTCCAGTACAAAAATGTTTTATTATTATTATTATTATTTATTTTTTATTTTTTAAACAAAAGATATGAATATAATGTTATTTATTAAATTTTTGTATATGGTCATTTTCTTTTTGTTAATTCTAGAAATTTAACAATGGTAATAGTAACATGTAGATGGTAAATGCACTAGAGAGCTACAGGGTTCCATGGAAGGTCTTCTAAGGATCTTTTAAAAATAAATTTTTATTAGTTACAGTTAAAAACATAATGTATCTTTTGGTAATAATTTAACTCTTTAAACTCTTTTTTAATTTTATATTATAAAAATTTAATTCCATGAAACTATCAAATATATTATATTCAATCAAACTCTAATGAAAAACTTTATTTTTCATAAGTGTAAGTTTTAATATTTTTTTTGAGTAATCCTTAAGTTTTATTATTAAATTCATTTAAGTTATATTAAGTCTCAATTATATTAAATTAAAAAATTTAAGTTTTAATTTTGTTAAATAATAATTAAATTGTTGGAAAATATTATAGCCAGGCTCACCTAAATTAAATATAAATAATATTATAAAGAATAAATGCTTTTAATTTAAGAGGGTTAAAACATTTGCATGACATACACCCACACCCAAATATACGAAAGAGGACCGAGATTCAAATAAATTGTTTCCATTCAAAGGACCTTTATTCTCCTAGATATATTATAACTCTTTTGAAAATAATATCATTAAAAAATAAATAATATAAATAATTGTTGATCAAACCCTATTCATTTTGAAGGTAAAAAAACACTTTGAAAAAGACAAGCAAAAATACTAGGCCAACGACTATACGTGCTCACCCAGTAATTAAAAGAATTATTGGCACAAATTAATAATAAAAATGGACATTCAATTTCTATTAATCGAATATAAAAGCATGTGATTGAAATATCCATTACATCATAATTCGACTAGGTTAGATGATTATAATTTGTGAATATTGATCATAGCCTTGCGTAGAATGCCTACAGGCGTTATGAATGGGTTGTGTTGTAAGAAAAAGCTAAGGGATAACTCCTCAAACTTTTAACTTCGTGTTCTAAAAGCATTTCGAAGAGGAACGTGTTACAAAGACCATATAGAAAGTAAAATATAAACTTTTGAAACTATAATATACATTTAAATTTCTAATTGTGACGGTCCTTTGGTAAAGTTGGGTATTGAAAAAAATACATATATTTATAGAGCTGCCCTTGTTAAAGCTAGGCGTTGAAGGTAAAGCTAGGTGAAGAAAAAAATATATTAAAAATGAGAGAAACATTTAAATTGTGTTTTCTTCTTTGTTGTGATTTGTTTTGGTTTGTAGTGATCTACGATCTAAAGATTACGAGGTTCTGTGGCTTCGGATTTGTGACTTTTACGGATAAAGAATCCATGAGAAATACCATTTAAAACAGGGAGAAACATCACTATAAATCGTGCTCAGGCAAGAGCAAGTGGAAGTGGTAGTGGTAGTGGTAGTGGTAGTGGTAGTGGTAGTGGCAAAGGTGGAGGAGGCGATTATGATAGTCATCGTAGCACTGGATATGGAGACGGTCGTGAGCGATCTGAACGGAGCTATGGAGGCGATCAACGACTACGACGGTGGAGGCTATGGCGGTAGCGAGTCCCGATATAGAGGTGGTTGTTTCTCTTGTGACGGTGAATGGACAATTTAAATCTTATTTTATTATAGTTTTATGCAGGGTTATACATAAGGGGTATGCCCGAAAATGTATATAGAAAATTAAGGCGAATCAATTTCAAAACCAAGACGAATATGGTGCAAAGTCCTGTAGAGGCAATGGTGATTTTTTTTTCACAAGAAAAAAAAAGTAGGCAAATTCACCAAAATTTTCAACAAACGTACCATAATATATAAATAATCACTAAACGTATCATAAGGATGACCCAAGTGAGTTAGTAGGCTTCATTCGAGGGATGACCCCGATGAGTCAGAGATGACCCAAGTGAGTCAGTAGGCTTCATTCGAGGAATGAACCAGGTGAGTCAGTAGGCTTCATTCGAGGGACAATCCAGGTGAATCAGGGATGACCCAAGTGAGTCAGTAGGCTTCATTCAAGGGACAACCCAGGTGAGTCAGTAGGCTTCATTTGAGGGATGAACCAGGTGAGTTAAGGACTACCCAAGTGAGTCAGTAGGCTTCATTCAAGGGACGACCTCGGTGTGTCAGTAGGCTTCATTTGAGGGACGACCCAGGTGAGTCAGGAATGACCCAAGTGAGTTAGTAGGCTTCATTCAAGGGATGGCCCAGGTGAGTCAATAGGCTTCATTCGAGGGACGACCCAAGTTAGTCAGGGATAACCCAAGTGAGTCAGTAGGCTTCATTCAAGGGATGACCCAGGTGAGTGATTATATAAGAAAGACATGGGTTTATTTTATGAGGCATAAAGATGAAGCATTTGAGTACTTTAAACAATTCAAGGTTTTAGTGGAGAAGCAAAGTGGATATTACATCAAGGTGTTGAGGACGGATAGATGTGGTGAGTATGTTTCAAAGGAGTTCTTAAATTACTGCAAATATAATGTAATTCACAAACAATTTACAGCAAGGTATACACCTCAACAAAATGATGTAGTTTAAAGGAAAAATAAGATAATTATGGAGATGGCAAGAAGTATGTTGAAGGTAAAGCATATGCCAAATAAATATTGGGCAACAACAGTAGAAAGTGCAGTTTATATCATAAATAGGTGTCCAACCAAGAGTGTGAGAGATATAGTTCCTGAAGATGCATGGAGTGGAAGAAAACATAGTATTTCTCACATGAGAATATTTGGTTGTGTGGCTTATGCAATGTGCTGGATGAGTTAAGAAAGAAATTGGATAGCAAGGGAGAAAAATACATATTTTTAGGATACAATGAACACTCAAAAGCATATAAACTATACAATCCGGTGATAAAGAAACTTATAATCAACAGAGATATATATAGTTCATTGAAGAAGAAGCATGGGATGGAATTTTAGAGAAAACAATCAATGTTGTTGCAACAAGTCCACATGAAGATATAGAGGATATAGTGTCAATAAATACACCCATGAGTTCTAACTCCATCCACACCAATGCATGCACAACAAAGTTATCCAGAGATAACACCATCAGCAAACACAAAATCAGCCCCATAAATACAAGCAAGCACTCCAATAAGTGCACAACAAACCCCATCAGCAGACCCATCAAATAGTCCAACCTCTAGTGATACATCTAACCCAACATTGAAAAAATTAAGGAGGCAAAAATAAAGAAGTTTAAATTATGTTTATCAGTAAGAAGAAAATAAGAACAATGCAGGTCAGAATTCTTTATTTGCCTTATACTCACTTGCAAGTGATCCAATACATTTTGAAGATGCAGTTAAAGAAGAAAAATGGATAGTTGCAATGAATGAAGAGATAAATGCAATAGAAAATAATGAAACATGGGAGTTGGTGAATCTACCACAAGGAAAATATGTAATTGGAGTGAAGTGGGTTTATAAAACAAAATGCAATGCAGAAGGAAAAGTTGAGCGGTACAAAGCAAGACTAGTTGTGAAAGGCTATAAGCAATAATATGGAATTGATTACGAAGATACATTTGCTCTAGTAGCAAGAATGGAGACAGTGAGAATAGTCCTTGCAATTGCAACCCAGTATTGATGGAAGGTCCATCATATGGACGTGAAATCAGCTTTTTTAAATGGTGTGTTGAAGGAAGAAGTGTATGTACAACAACCACCTGGTTATGAGGTTGAAATAGAAGAAAACAAAGTATATAAACTGAAAAAGGCACTTTATGGACTGAAGCAAGCATGACGAGCATGGTACAATATAATAGATTCTTATTTTATGAGCAATGGCTTTTGCAAAAGTGATGGTGAGCCCACTCTCTACATTAAATCAAGTCAAGGTAAGCTTTTGATTATTGTGGTGTATGTAGATGACTAAATTCTTATGGGCCATGATGAAGATATTGTCGTTGAGTTTAAAAATGCAATGAAGAAAGAGTTTGAGATGTCAGATTTAGGATTGTTGAGATATTTTATTAGGATAGAAGTGCAGTAAATGGATCATGGTATTTTTATCTATCAATCAAAATATGCAGCAGACATATTAAACAGATTTAAAATAGAAAATTGCAAACCTACCTCCACTCTTGTAGCAATTGGTTTAAAACTGAGAAAAGAAGATTGGACTAAAATTGTGAATCCAACATTGTACAAGAGCATTGTAGGGAGCTTGATGTATTTGATAGCCACAAGGCCGAATATAATGTATGCAGTTAGTTAATTTCAAGGTTCGTGGAGACTCCCAAGGCAACGCATTTGCAAATAACAAAAAGAATTTTACGATTGTTAATGGAACAAAAAAATATGGTATTGTGGACACCAAGACAAATGAATTTAAATTGACTGGATATATAGATAGTGATTGGGCACATAGTATAGAAGATATAAAAAGTACATCAGGCTATGTATTTCATCTTGGATTAGGAGTAGTTTCATGAGCTTCGAAGAAACAGTCTATAGTCTCCTTGTCTACAAGTGAAGCTCAGTATATTGCAGCGATAGGGGTAGCATGTCAAGCCATTTGGATGAGACAGATATTAAAAGACTTGGGTCATAAACAGGAAGAAGCAACAAAGTTATTATGTGACAATAAATCAGCAATAGCCCTCTCCAAGAACGTAGTGTTTCACAAAAGAACCAAACATATTGATACACGGTATCATTTTATTAGAGAATTGATAAATACGGGAGAGATCATTTTGGAACATTGCAAAACAGAGGATCAATATGCATATATTTTCACAAAGCCATTGGGAACAAGGATTTTTGTACAATGTGACAATCTGGGCATCACAGATGGAGGTGCAGCAGTTGAGCTTAAAGGATAGTGATAGAAAGAGTTTTATTTTTATTATTGTAATTGTTCTATGTATTCTGCTCTGCCTCTTAGATCCAACAGTAATATCAAACGACATATAACTTCACAAAATTTAAAAATTTATTTGAAAACACAAATTAAATTATTTGTTTTATCTAACAAAATTTGTTATTACATTAAAAAAAATTATTCTAAAAAAATATAATCTAATTATACAAACAAAAATAATAATATTTCTAAAAACATAAATAAAAAAGTTACACCTCATAGCCATTCTTAGGGCTTTAAGAAGGATTTCCACCCTCCTCAAAATAATATTAATTTTTTATTAAAATTATTATTTTTTAAAGTATATCAAAATCAAAAATAAAATTTAAACCACCTAAATCTTCTACCTTCTACCACAACACTACCGTACCACAACACTACCAAATGGCATCCATAAAACTATAACCAAATAAGATTTAACTTCTGCATAGAAGTTGCCGCCTCGAGACCCGCCACCCGTAGTTGCCCCTGCTGCGATATCGGCCACCTCCATAACCACTGCTACGACAACTATCATAGCCGCCATCACCACTGTCCTCCATCGCTGTGGAAGCGGCCACCGCCACCACCGTCTCCACTTCCTCTGGCCTGAGCACGATTGAGCACGATTCATAGTGATGTTTCTCTGGGATGCCATCCAAATCTCTCCTATTCATCTCTTGGATATCATTTATCATGAATTCTTCATCCGCAAAAGCCACGAAACCAAAGTCGTGGGTACTCTCAATCTCTCAGTCGCTCACAACATTCAAGTTCATGAGAGCCATGACCTCACCCTAAGGTAAGAAGGCATCCTTCACGCTCCTATCATCAATAGATCAGGAAAGGCCACCAACAAAACACGGAATTCAACATGAGGAGTAGCCATTTTTCAAAATCCCTAATGGTTTCTTCTCACCGACCAAATCTTGTAGGTTAAACAACTACGCCCAGGTTCAAATCTCTCGCCTCACATGTTGCGGATATGTTATGTAATGGTTCCCTCGTGGTCACAGTCTGTTTACCCCTTGTGGCCACCACCAAAAAAAAAAAAAAAACTACACCTAATACTACTAACAACCAAGCAATGAACTACGAACAAGGAGAAAGACCGAGCGTATTTTTATGGCCTCTCCCTTAACACCTATTGTTGAATTTCAAATGTAACATTGCATCTTAATGGCTATCCGCTGAATTAAACAGCAAAGCACATACCTATTTGAATTACTAATCTGAACTTATTATTACATTTGATACGTAATGCCCAAGGCAAAAACCAAAGCCAAATTAATCCTGATGACTCAGCATGAACAATAAAACTATTAATGGGAAGCCCTAACCCTATTATAACTTGGGCAAAACTATTCACCAACCACACGGAGGCCAACGTAAGACTGTACTGTGAGTTTAAACGTGCATAATGTACTATTCAAATCATTTGTACATTATGGTAAATTTTAAAATGCTTAGTAAAATATTATTCAAATAATATTTAAAAAGTTAAATTTTTTTTTTTTACAAATGTTTAATAAAATATTATTTAAATAACATTTAAAAGTTTACATGTCACTATTAGATTTAAATGCTTTTAATAAAACCTCCTAATGGTGTGTCACTATTAGATTTAAATGCCTTTAATAAAGCTTCCTAATGCTGCTGCAATTTCCACACCTTCTAGAAAGATCTTTAGAATATATATTTTTTAAATATAATTAAAATTTAATATTTTTTTTTTAGAGATTTTTATCATCTTTAGTCTTTTGGATAAATTCAAAGTTAATAGGTAAAAACTTTTAAGTTAAAAAATAGGTTATAAGGGGTGTCAATCCTTTTCCACTTCAGTTTAAACTTAAATCTCTTAAATAAAAAAATATCCGTCACACATCACATAATTATAAATGTTTTGGGTATTTATTTTATTTTATTAATATTTATTTATTGTCGAATAATAACATAGAATTTATATATATATATATATATATATATATATATATATATATATATATATATATGTTAACACGGAATTTATAGCTTATACATGTACTTGTCTCTCAAAATTTTATTTGTTTAGTTAATTCTATAAAATTAAGAAATATTATAAGTTATACTATTATTAAAAATTTAATGTATCAAGAAGTTTATTTTCATATATTTTTAATGTTTAATGGTATCTTCTAGTCATTATTAACTTCTAATAATTATTAACGTAATAAAATATATTAACATGTATTATAAGTTCTAATAACATTTTATTTTATATGCAACTATAATAAGAGAAAAGCAGAAAGATGTAAAAAAAAAATCTAAGAGTATTTATATCAAACATATGTTATCATATTTTACAATTTATTTTTGTTAGTATATTTATTTTAGTATCTTTTTAAGTAGAGTTTTTAAAGGGTTAACCTTTCCCTTTTACATCAATTTTGTCATTTGGTGTCACAAATATTTGAACCTTGATATCTACTACAACAACTATTTTTCATAACCCTTAAAGTAAAGACCCATTAGAATTTATTTTAGTATTCTTATTATTGATATTTATATATATGTATAATTATTTCAATCCAAATTTTAAAAGCTTCTCTACACTATAATTATAGATGTGATATTGTTTAGTTCTTCTTAAGACATATATGAAAAATATGAGACCCTATGATATTCCCCTTAATGAGATTGTCTTGGATAAGAATGTCATTTTGGAGTACCAACCAAAGAAAGGCTAAACGTTCAAGGGGACAATATTCAATCTATTAAAAAGCAAGAGAAGACAATACCTTGAAGGAAAATGAATTTTAATAATGGTTTATCAATATCCTAAATAATAAAAATAATGATTTGGATTGAAAGTAGCTTGAAAAACTAATAATATCAAATCTGCTAAAATATATTATCCAAAATGACCTTGCACTTTACAAATAATGAATAAGGCCTTAGTCCCAAAGCAGATATGGAAGATTGCTACCAATGATTCAGTGGATTGGGTTAAGATCTTGAAGGTAAAATATCAATTTAATAACATTCTTTTGGACCCCCTTCCATCTATTGGATCTCCTTTTTGGTAGAGCTTATTGAAGACAAGATATTTTTTGGGCAATAGTAGTAGATGACTAATTGGCAACAAAAGAAGTGTTTATTTTTGGAGCGACTCTTGGTTATTGGGCAAACTCCTTTCTTCAGACCTGAGGATAAATATAGTTGAGCCTTTGACTCATCCTTGGATAAATTTAAAGTTGTAGATTTCATTCTTCAAGAGGAGGGGTGGAAGTCTTGGTTCCACCTATCCATAAATTTAGGAGATAAAGAGTTATAGCAGGCATGCAAAACCATAGCTAATGAGTTAAAACTCCAAGTTTTGAACTCTAGGTATGTGGAAGATAAGGTTATTTGGTTAGGGGAGAATGAAGGTAATTTTTCTATCAAATTGATCTATAATTTGTTAAAGTCGGATGTCCATTTCCATATTCCAAATAGTATAATTTTCTTCAAGAACTTGATCCCCAAGATAAAAAAAAAAATTCTAGTTGACTATCCATAACAAGATCGTGTCTATTGAAAATCTACAGAAGAGAGGTATGGTGATCATAAACATTTGATGTTTGTGTGAAGCTAAGTTGGAGTTGATGAATCATCTATTTTTTTTTGTTCCTTCTTCGTGAAGTTTACACTTCAATTCTAGATAAACTAGATTTTTGTTGGATGCTTTCAGATTCCTTATAATATCCATTATATCATTGGGTTTCCCCTTTTATTGAACCTAGACGCATATATGTCTAGAGGTTCCTACTTTCACATCTCTTTTGGGGCCTATGGAAAAAAGGAATGCCAGAGCATTTAAAAATTGTAAAAGGGATCATTTGAGTGTTAATTATAGGATTATTTGGAGCTCTATTAAGAATGTAACTCATGCATTGTTAAATTTGGGTAAAAAATTTAAGGAATCCCTCCCTCTAAAATTGAATTGGAATCTACGTTAGGTTTTTTCCATCTAACTCTTGGTCTATCTACCCTAAACCCGATATGTTTTGTTCATTGGCTTTCCCCTAAGGTACTTTGATGTTGCCTTGAAAGACAATTTTGGGCTTAGCTAGCATAAAAGAAATTATCAAAAATGATAAAGGTGAGATCATCTTGGATTTTGTAGAGCATTTAATATGTCAATCCTCTCATTTTGTGTGAGCTATAGCTACTACCTACCAAGTAATTAAGCTATTTAGAAGAAGTGGGGGCAAGAAACATTGTGGTAGAATAATATTCCTTAAATGTGATTAATATTCTAAACTCCACAATAACCCTAAGCTAGAATATTTTGAATATGGTGTTTGAGTCGAGAAGATATCTTCAAAGGTTGGAGTAGTATCAAGTGGTCTACATATTCGGATAAGGTAATGGCCTGACAAACTATTTTCCCAATATGGGTCTACCCATATAGGTCTCATTGTATGGAAAGATAATTTTTTTTGGAACTTCTATATCTTTGTAATATAGAGAACCATTAATACCTATTAGAGCTTTTATCAAAGATATATTAGGGTGCTTTATCATCATAATTATGGGTAGTTGGCCCAATTATCTGGCCTTAGTAATTTCTTAAATTCAAATTAGCATATTACCCAATTCTTTGGCTTTAGTAATTGCTTAAATTCAAATTAGCAGATTGGTGCCTTGTTTGGGCACGAATATCACCTTCACTCTCTCAATTATTTTTGTTAGAATTTAAAAGAACTCAGGTTTGGGGAAGGCTTAGTCGTAAATACTTTGAGGTGTATGGCCCACATGCCATTGCGGGAGGATTACCCTTTCAATACCTCTTATGGTTTGGAGTTAGTTTGATTCATTAATCCCATCGTGGGGTGTGCCCCTAAGGACACCTTTTCTTTGGATTACTATGGTTTCAATGATCCCTTGGCCCCATGGGATGCGTTGGCCTAGCGTGGGAAAATCCTAGCTAGTGAGAGTTACAAGATTTTATTTTTATTTTAGCGAGGGAAATATGGTTTATTTTTTGGTATTACTTGTGTTCTTATCCTCCATAGGATGGATAGATATGCATTGGTGTTATCATGACTTGGAATGGAATATATTTTATGTTCTACTTATGATGGACTTTGTGTGGTCATACCCTCATCTTGCCATTGATTTTTTTCTTCTATCCTTTATACCCTGCTATGGGAATTCATCATATGCCTTCACCATGGTCCTCATTCTAAATTATTTCAATTGTGGGTCTGATTATCTTCTATGGATCCTTCAGTTATCTAGTGGTTGGCACTTTGAGTAGTTTAGTGTTGCTATGGTTAAGGTGAAGAGAGTAATTTCAATATATCTCCTCCTAAAATCATGTTTAGAATTGGCTTCACTGGTAGTTGATGATGAAGTGAAAAAAATTCTATAGAGGATGTCTTATGAGATGCATTCAAAATTTCATAGGCACAATTTGAATCTTTCCATGGTGCATTAATGAAATGAAGGATGGATGAAAATGAAAAAAATAGAATTTGAATTTTTTTTTTTAATTTACATGGTGGAATCGATAGCTGCCATGAATCCAGGTAGGTTGTCTAGATCTTATGGCCACCACAGTATTCTGCGTTGTCTACCCCAGAAGCCGCCACACAGATCTTCGTGCAGTCCGCCCCTATAACCACCATGTCACAATCATTTTAAACCTTTTACGCCACTGAAAGCACTAAGAAAGGGACAAGCGTTCATTTCGACGAGGCCCAAGATTTGAACCTTGGACCTCCGCACTCCTTATGGGGTTTGGATGAACCAATTGGTCTACACCTCAAACCTAGAATTTGAAGTTATAATGGAGCTCATCATCAAATTCATGGGACTCCCCTTGGATGACTATAGCCATAATAGGGAAAAGCATTCCCTTCTCAGGAAACTTAGTTTCTTTTTGGTTTAGGATGAGTACCTTTCGAAGAAAAAAATAGTTTCATTGCAAAGGCCCTTATTCCTCCTTGGAATAGAGTTGTAATAGTTATAATAGATTATTTTACTTTGGATACTTCTAATGATGTTGTTTGGAGATTCCATGTTATGTTCTTGAACCACTTGAGAAGGAAGAGATGGATGAAAATTCTGATGTTCCTTTTCTATTTATTGTAGAAGTCCATGATGGATGTGTGGGGTGGTAGAGGATTGGATCCAATCCATCAATATCTAGCATTGATGGTGTTTTAACATGTAGCTAAAGAAAAGGGTTTGGAAGTTGTGCAAATCATCAATTCCATTAAATTCTAACCTATTCCAACGTCCATCATCTCTAACTTAGGGACTTTGCAGTCTATTTCTAGCTAATCGAGTGAGTCTAATGAAGGAGAGGAACCTTTAAATTCACCCAAAGGTATAGGGGAAGACAAAAATCTTAAATGTATCTTTGTTTCTCCCAAGGGTGTGAGAGGAAGAAAATATAGCCAGTCTAAGATATCAAGTTCAAAGTCCTTAGAGTATGATGACATGGAGAGCCCCATAATTTCCCAAAGGTAACTAAGAGGATCATATGTTCAAGGGGTATTTTTGTCTCTTCCAAAGGTATGAGGGGAGGGAAAACGAGATGATCCAAATGACTCAAAAAAAAAATAGGATTCTCTAGTTACTTGGACTAGTCGGATTTAGAAGACATGATCCACGCTAAGAAGAAAGGTAAATCTACAAATGAGGCTAGTCACTCCTCTCCCAATTATGGATTTCAATGTCACCTTATCCATAATATCTAAATGGTGGAGGACAAAGAACACTTAATCTTAGGTACTCTGAAGGTATTTGTAGAATTCACTAAGGAGGTGAATCAATTAGTGGGGAAAATTTTGGATAAGTCGAGTGCAGGTAAGCTTGCACCCATGTAGGACTTGAAATATTTAACATCGAGTGCTCTCTAAGCCATACAAATTTTACTCAGTGGACTATTTTATGTTACCTTCATCCTATTCTTGTTGGCATTGGTAGTCAATTTCAGATCCTAGATTAGGATTGTGGGATGGTGGGATTCCACTTTTGGGTTTTATTTGTTTTTTATTTGTTTGTGAATTTTGGATCTCATATAAATCCATTAACTATTAATTAACATTAACATTAATTAAACCTCTTCTTAAAAGGACCTTTCCCTTCCCATGGTTCAACATTTTGGTCAAGCCTAATCAAAAGCCAATTAGATATTTATAAAGGTATAATATGGTGTATGGATTATGGTAGATCCATCAATTTTTAGAATGATCTATGGGCAGCTGAGATTCGTTTGGGGAATATGTCAAACTTGAAATTAATTAAACCAATCAGAGATCATTTTTGGGGTGCTAAATTTAGTGACTTTTTTGAAAGGTTTTATGACTACCCTCATTGGAAATATTTTTATTTTCTACGTATTCAACATGAGGATATTTTAGCTTTCAAAGAACTTTTAGACATCCTTAAATGGATCATCATCCCTGGGAGAATCATCCTGAATCATCTTATCTGGGGCTCGAAGAAGAGTGGGTTGTTCTCTATTAAATTAGCATATTCCTTGATTGAAGGACCTCAAAATCCTTGGTTCCCCAAGAACAAAATTTGGTTAAAAGGATTGACCCTAAAGATCAATATATTTTTCTAGTTGGCAGCTCAGGGTAAGTTTTTTATGTTGGATAATCTCCAAAAGTAGGTTAGGCATTAGGGGGTAGGCATACCCCTTTTTAAACAAAAAGTAGGTTTTAGATTTTATGAATATCATTTAATATAATAAAGGTACTCGACCTTATAACGGGAGAGGGGGGAGGAGAGCATCGTTATTACATGACCTCCAAGACGAGATCTCCAAGGCGAGATGCCCCTTTTAAAGGTTTGTATAAGATCAAAAACTCCATCTCTAATTCAACCAAAAACCTGAGATATGGGATAAAATTAAAAGAGAGGTAGATAAAGGATATCTTATATAGGATTACCAATCAACAAGATTTATTTAACCTAGAAAAGGATGCTCTGCTAAAATAAATAGAAGATATAAACCAAAAATGTGAAAAGGAGAAATAGATTGAAATAAAAAAATCTCACTAATCAAACAAGAGACACTTATTAGGATGAGATTGATAAGGCTACACTGACACTATTCCCATTATTCAACTTTATATATTTAGCTAAACTACTAAGAACAAATAGTTGAGAAAGTTAAATAAGACCTCAACAAAATTGATACAAGACATGAAGAAGTCAAAATTTGTTAGACTAAGCTAGTCATAATACCTAATTCTAAGATCATGGTTACAAGGATACAAGATAATAAAACCATGGTACAAAGACTAATTAACCTTTTCTAAAATGAATAGGCAACAAAGCAATGCATCAACCAAATCAATAACTTATATGTTACCATCGAAAAGTTCGAGTTGGAAGTGTATTATTTGATGCAAGCATGGCTCCCTTCACCATGGAATCAATCTAACCAATTTTACTCAAAAGAATCATATTTAGATTTAATTGAGCAGAGTAAGGAATTTTCGATTGATTTTGAATAATATATGGATTCCTCTAGTTCCAAGGAAATAGCCTAGGTTATTGGGCCATTGATAGAATTAAAGGTGCAAGTACATGAAGTAATAAGCCAAAAAAAATATTTTTTATATGGTATATATGAAGTTCTTATAGCCTATGATGAATTCAACATATCCAATACCCATTAGATGAAGAATGTGAAGAAATTAAGCGAGTGTTGGATAAACTATCCACCTTGTGATCTCATTTTTGTTAATATCCTTTTAGTTTTTTGTGCTCTTTTCTAGGACTTATAAATTTTGACTTTGGGCCCAAGGATAACAATAATTTTTGGTTCTCCTTCAAGCAATCTAGAAGACCCTTGTGATTAGCCAAAACTATAGTGACTCTTCACTACTAATTTACACTTAAACTTTTTTAGGGAGGAAATAGTTTTAATCAAACGTAGTCATAACTTTGTGGAGATTGTAAGAAAAATAGATTAGTCATAAATCCTAAAATCACACAATATTTTTTGAAAGCAAGTAGCCAAGATAATTCTCCATAATTTGAAGTTATGGGAATCTTATAAAACAAAAAATATATATCTTGATAAATTTAAGCTAAAAAAATACAACACCAATTAAATGACAAGAAACAAGCAAGTACAATGAAAGAATTGATTTTGTATTAAATACAGTGGAGCCTTGGTCTCCTTTTTATAATAATTTACCTTGGGTGTGCAAAGGTCTTTTCACAATGCTTTGCTTGCTTTATTAGATTACAATAGGTAAAACAAGAAAGATCCCCTTTTGTGATCGAAATGGATGAGGATGTCTTCAATATTCTCTCCTACAACCAAATCGATGGATGGGCTTCAACTATCCTCGCAAGCCATCCTTACTGCAACAGCCTTCCATAACCTATTTGCATATATAATTTGTATTTCTTACATACAAGTAGAACAATAAATCAAATAGTCTCAAACTACATAATGTACAAATAATTTGATTATAACTATAATAAAATATAATAGAATACATACATGTAAATAAATATATAAACAAACTCATGACATATATAATAGAATATACATACAAAATCACAAGTAAAAATAATCCACAAATAAAAATAGCCAATCAACAAGCAATAGAGTACACACAAATTTTAGATTACATGGAATATTATACAATTATACATAAAATAGAATACTTACTTTTAGATTACATAGAATATAATACAATTATATATGCAATGATATGGTAAATACACATACAATTTTATATCATATACACATAAGTCAAATAATCTCAAACAATAAAATACATACAAATATACAAATACATGAACTATCTCATGCCACATATAATAGAATATACCACATATACACATAAAATATGCTATAATTTAAAACAATTTTGAAATAAAATCATTCAAATGAAATATGGATATTACAAACACAAATATCAAAATAATTTTTTTCATATTTAAAACATATACATTTCCATTTATATATATCTTAGATTTTACTCAAAAAGTAATCAAAACATATACATTTCCATTTATATGTATCTTATATTTTACTCAAAAAAGTAATCAATATGAATACAAGAAGCGCGAGGGTTAAAAAAGTAATCAATATGAATACAGTAAGCGCGAGGGTCAAAAAGTAATCAATATGAATACAGGAAGCTCCAGGGTGATCACAGAGATACAACAAGACAACATCCAACTCTTATGTCACTCATTTCTCTTCAGCCTTGAATGTTGGGAGTAATCTTTGATCCGCAGATCTTGTATATCATATGTCATTCTGTTTACTGTTTTTCTTACTTTATTTTCTCTGGAGCTGCATTAGGCACTCCCATTGCTTTGTATATGTCTTACTTGCTTGAATTTAGATTCGTTCAAAGGAAAAAAAACACAGCGAAGGATCCACTATTCCGAATTAAACAAAAGTAGATAAAAACATTGCACAGAAAATGCAGAAAGAATATAATGATTCTCAGTCATATTTGATGATAGTAGAGATAACGAGAGAGAGAGGGGAGTAAGAGAGCACATTTATCCCACCCATGATTATTTACAGTCCTATTAACCTTGGATAAATATTAATACAAATATAAATTCAAATTCAAAAGTATATTCAAGAACAAATTCATTTCACTCATGCTGCATTGTGCTGGGGCTTTTCCCAGGGCTGGGTGTTTTCGTCGGAAGGGCCCAATTGACTAATGGGTCAATTCGGGTTTGAAGCAAACCTGTTAAATTTTAATTTAGGGCTGGGTGTATTCGTCGGAAGGGCCCAATTGACTAAAGGGTCAATTCAGGTTTGAAGCAAACCTGTTAAATTTTAATTTTCAATCTTGTACCTGATGGTTATTTTGGCGGTTGTAATTAGTTTTACTGGTTGTTTCCCCTATCCTGGTTTTGCCTTGCTAGTTGAAGTAAAAACTGGGTGGTATTCCGTAGAGTTGCAATGGTCCATAGTTATTGCAGGGTCCTTGTTCCGACTTTCGTTAAGAAGGTTTTTTCTCATTTAAGAGGGCATTTCAATTTTTAATTTTTTTTTGTTCACTCGTGTTTCATTGTGCTGGGGTTGTTCCTCAATCTGGCCGGGTGTTTTCGTTGCAGGAATCCACTTGTCTAAAGGGTCAATTCAAGTTTGAAGGAGGCTTTTTAAATTTTAAATTTTCAAAGTTCTCCACCTTTCTTTTGAAGTTGTTTTATTGGTTAATGTTATTGATGTAAATGTTGTACTTTTAGTTTAACAAAATTTGTTATTACATTAAAAAAATCATTTTAAAATATTAATTTAATTATAAAAACATAAAAAAAATAATAATTCTAAAAACACACAAATAAATAAATAAAGACACGCCCGAAACAAGGATTTCCACCTTCTTAAAAATAATATTGAATTTTTATTAAAATAATTATTTATAAAAATACATCAAAATCAAAAATAAAATTTAACTCTATCTCAATCTTCTACTTCTTACCACAACACAACAACAGCTCCACCAACAAATGGCATGCATAAAACTATAATTAAATAAGATTTAACTTTTGCATCCGCCATGGCGAGAGAAGGTGTAGCCTCCATATCAGGACCCGCCACCACCGTAGTTGCCATTCCTGTGACCGCCTCCATAGCTGCCTTCATATCGCTTAAGGCCACCTCCATAACCAATCCTCCACCGGTGCCGAAGCGATCGACTTCCTCTAGCCTGAGTGATGTTTCTCCCATTCATTTCTTCATTCGCAAAAGTCACAAATCCTCCGAAGCCGCAGGACCTCCGAGTCTCTCCGTCACTCACAACCTTAGAGTTCATGCAAGTCATGACCTTACCGTAAGGTGAAAGACATCCTTCAGTTCCTGGTTGACCAGGAAGGCCACCAACGAAGTGAAATTCAACATCAACATAAGGAGAAGCCACTTTTAAAAAAAACCTAACGATTTCTTCTTACCCACTAAATCTAAAAATATTGACTACACTATAACTACAACCAAAACTGATCCTTCTTATACATTACCTTCTACCAAGACACAACAAACTCCAACGGAAGCGGTATACATAAAACTATAACCAAATAAAATTTAACTTTTCCATCCGCCACCACAAGAGAAGCTACCGTCTTCATATAGGGACCCGCCACCGCTATAGTCTCTGCTGCGATCGCCTCCATAGCTCCGTTCAGATTGCTCGGCCGTCTCCATAGCCACTACTACGACGGTTATCAGAGCGGCCACAGCCTCCTCCACTTCCTCTTGCCTGAGCACAATTCATAGTGATGTTTTTTCCATTCAAATCTTTCCTATTCATCTCTTCGATGCCATTTCTCATAGATTCTTCATAGCAAAAGTTACGAAACCGAAGCCGTCTGTCCTCCCAGTCTCTCGGTCGCTCACAACCTTCGAGTCCATGCTAGCCATGACCTCGCCGTAAGGTAGGAAGGCATCCTTCAGGCTCCTATCATTGATTGATAAGGAAAGGCCACCAACAAAACACGAAATGGAGGAGCCCTTTTAAAAAATCCTTAGCCGTTTCTTCTTATCGAATAAATCTTATAGGCTAAATACTTTCACCTAATACTATTAACAACGGAGCAACAAACCAGTAATCCGGAACCACGAATAGGGAGAGGAGATCGAGCTATTTTTACGTAATCGGGGACCACAAATAGGGAGAGGAGATCGAGCTTATTTTTATAGCCTCTCCCTTAACGGATATCACTGATTTTTAAACGTTGCATTACATTTTAACCAATTAAACGGCCAAGGACAGACCTAGTTAAACTACTAATACTAACTTATTATTACATTTGATGCATAGTGCTCAAGGTCAAATAAGAACAATAAAACTATTCATAATTAATCGATGAGAAGCCCTAACCTTATTATAACTTGGATTGAAACTATTAAGGGACCAACTAGGACCACGGAGGCCAGTATAAGACTTTGAGTTTAATGGTACATTTTAAATGTATTATTGGTAAATGTTTTCGATGAATATACATTTACTTTTTCACATATTCATTCACGCCACAATTTGAACATTGAATCTTTCAAAGAAGAATCAAAGCCTAAACCGTTGTGTTGTCCCCCTCCCACGCCAAGGTTTGAACCTTTGACCTTCCAAAAAACAAAGTCCAAACCTAAAATTCATGGTAAATTTTCAAATGCTTAGTAAAATATTATTCAAATAATATTTAAAAAATTTGAAATAAAATTCTTAAAATGCTTAGTAAAATATTATTCAAATAACATTTAAAAAGTTCACACTTAATATTATTCAATTCGAATGGTGTTGTAATTTTCACACATTCTACAAACATATCTAAAATCTCTCTCCGGCATCGTATACATTTTTTAAATATGATTAAAATTTATTATTTTTTATACAAAAATATTTATAATAAATTCAAAGCTAATGGGTAAAAAATTTTGACTCGTGACTTAAAAAAATAGGTTATAAGGGATCCTAACCCTCTTCAGTTTGAACTTAGATTTCTTAAATAGAAAAATATTGATCATACATCACATAATTATAAATATTTTAGGTATTTATTTTATTTTATTAATAATTATTAATTTATTGTAGAACAATAACATAGAATTTATATTTTATATATGTTAGTACATGTTTTTTCCAAATTTTATCTGTTTAGTTAATTCTATAAAAGTTAGAAGTATTATGAGTTATACTAATATTAATGTCTGCGGGGGCGAGGTGGATTGGTAAGCTTGGGCACTTACCAAAAGGAGACCTAGGTTCAAAACCCGCGGGCGTGCCCAGCTTGGCAAAGGCAGTAGTCTGATCCGACTTCTCTGAGTGATGTGCCAGATCGACGACGACGGTACGAACCTTAAGCGATCGATGGTCCCCATCTCATCCCGGGTTAACGTTAACGAGACGGTGGGTTTGTTGGAAGCAGTCATTAATGGTTTGAACCCTGCGCTGGCAGTTACTAAAAATCGTGGTTGTAACCAATTCACCTATGTAACAAAAAATATATATATACTAATATTAAAAAAAATTATGTATCAAGAATTTTGTTTTCATGTATTTTAAATGTTTCATCATATCTGCTAATCATTATTAATGTAAGAAAATCTATTAATGTATTATAAGTTCTAATAACGTATTATATGCAACTAGAATAAGAGAAAAGCATTATGTGGAGGAGGTCAATAAAAAATTCTAAGAGTATTTATTTATTTTAAAATAAGTAAAGGGGAGGGTTTTGAGAGGCTCCCACAATATGAAACAAAAACTCCCACAAGAGACCAGAAAGATAGAAGCCCACTTGGGCAACAACAAAAGCAACACAACACTTGGAAGGTGGAGAACCAACCTAAGAACAAACACCACAACTACCCTATAGGAGTAGGGTCCCAAAACAAAAGACTAAGGATTAGCTTTATTAGAACATGTCCATGCACGAGGCAACCATGTCTAATAAAATATTCATCTATTTTTTCACATCCTCCAAAAAATTGATGACCATTTTGAGAGTGCCCAATACTGTAATATGATTGTCTACTATTGTATTTATCGGCTATATTAGGATGGAATCCACCTTAACACTATCAAATACATTCTTTCTAGTGGATGACCTTAGCCAACCCTCATCCTGGAAAATATCCATAGAGGAAATGAGGTCTTTACCACTCGAAACCTCCTTCACAAACTTCTCTTAAAGTTTGTTAGAGCGTCGATTTTTGCTGCCCTTAACCCCTATTGAAGTGATAGATAGTATGGTAGAGTTCCAAATCCCATATAGAGATTCGATAGCCCTAGGATTCAAGGGACAATTAAAGTCCCCTCCCTGCACTACCAGAGAAGAAATAAATAATTCTCTGGCCTACCGCTTAATCTGAGGTCCAAAATTTTAATAGAACTCAAACCGCTAGATATCTCGTGCTCAAAGAGAGAGGCTTTGGGAGTGGATAGATCCAAAGAAATTGGAGGGTTGTTTTCCACAAACTTAATAATTTTTTCCATATCAATTCTATTTTATGTAGCCATGAATTCCATAGTTAAAAGGATTAAACCTTGATGCAGAGGGTGAATATCCCTTACTATTCTAAATTTCTAAGAGAGTTTTCTTCAGTGAGTGACATAGGAACATAGGCACATTCATGAATCTCCCTCTCTTGAGCTAGTTAAGGAACATAACATGGTAGCTTCTGACAATTTCATAGGAGGGATCTAGTGAGAAATAATCCATGATCACTTGAATCACCCGATCCCAGGGTGGAAGGAGAGCCTTAGCTCTAAATCCTCCCTTCTCTTTTGGTAGGAAATTACCATCATAGAGGAAGAAGCCAAGCTCCATAAGTAGAGAGTGACCATACCTATTATGGGAATTCCCATCCATTAGTAGACTAGTTACCTTTGCCATAATCTCTTCATTTATCTTGAATTTCGGGTTTGCCATTTGGACTGTGCTTTCACTTCAAGAATATGCCACTCACTTGGATAGCAGAAACATTATGGTCAAGATATTTATTTACACGCTCTGGAATCCCTTCCCTGCTCAAAATATAAATAACTTCCTCATACACAACCAAGTTCGTAGGCTCCAATATTAGTTTTAGGAATACAAACTTTTGTTTCAATTGTTTAGGTTTCCCCATAGTTCTGAACTACTCACCGCAACAAACATGAAGGTTAGAATCAGTAAGATGCTTGATCGCTATGCACCAAACCCATAAAAATATAGGTAAAAGGTCTCAATAGTTTCTTGCATAGAAGATAGAGTTGACTAAAATATCTAGACACCAGACCCAAAGGCAACACACCTCGATTACCAGTATAAAACTGGACTCACAAACATTATCAGAGCCACTCTCGAAGTCCCACTAGGAACCACAACATCTAGAAGAGAGTACCATATCAAAGTGATAAAAATGAGGCATAGCCTAAATAGTAAGTCTATTGTCCATTGAGCACTGAACCAACCATACTAGTAGGAAGGTCATCATCTAGACAAAATGACTTAAAAAGTTATCCGAGGGAAGCCATTCAACAAAACCAAGGTCCCCCTCTCCCAGGTCACGAGTGATCATCATTCATCAGTATACTCATATCACCCAAGAAATTATCTCTCCATTCCTCTCTCCCTAGATGTTCTACCCCCCAATTCGCCATAAATTCAACCACCTTATTCCCTTCGCATTGATGTGAACGAATTGAACTCCTACCATCAAGCTTGTAATTTTTTAATTTCCATCACCTCATTGAAAACTTTAGTTAGGGTCCTTGTCCGATTTTAGCAAGTTTATGAGACTCAAAGAGTCTCATTCTACAATAACTTTATTGAACCCTAAAATGTGAGCCAAGGAAACTCCAAGGAAGGCTACCTTAGTTTTCATGTAAAAGGATGATTGGATGGATAGGTGTTTAACAAAGGTGATGATAGCTCTACCATTTTGGTCTTTGATGACTCCACCTACCCTAGCTAACCCAAGGTTACCTCTTGACGCTCTATCAAAATTGAGCTTCATCCAATCTCCTGAAGGTTCAGGGTTGGGTCCATAGGTCTATCGCAAGTAAATCCAAGCTCTTGTTCAAGAGTGAGCTCTGTTGGAGGGGGTCTCTAATACCTATCACCTTTTTCAGTATCCAAGATACTAACATTCTTCTTTACATTCCATAAGGCTCTAATTACAACCTAATAAGTTGATCTTTTAATATTTTTGAATGCTCGAGCATTATGCTCTTTCCTAAGGCTCCATAGGAGACGGGGAAGAAGGAATTACCACAAATATTTTAACCCGAGGGAATGAAAATGTGAATCCCATTCGGTAAGAATCTCCAACATTGACTCTAGAAAAACCCAATTAACTGATAATAGATTCCAAATATCCTCATAAGAAAGCTTAAAGAAGGGGTAGCTACTGAAGATGTGATTAGTATATTCTCCATAAACTTTGCAAAGATAACACCTGTTAGTGATGGATATCATACGTTTTTTGAGGTTTTTGATAGATAAAATTTTATCTTGTGTTATCAACCACAAAAAATATATTAACCTTAGGAAGAAGATTCTGAATCCAAATCTGGTTGTTCAACATCCACCAGTAGAACTTCGGTTCAAACACCAAGTACATAGATTAGACTATGAAGTGCCCATCAAATTTAACATCCCATATACATCTATCTGCCTTTCCTAAGAGGGGAATGATTTAGCGATTGATGATAGAAGCAAGTTTCTCTTGAGCATGAACCACATCCTTGTTATTAGAAATCAGAGGGGGCAAATCCCAAATCTTTCTTTTATTATTCAGAGCTATAAAATCCAACACCTTATACTGCCTTAGGGCCCTAAACAACTATTCAACAATGTTAACATTGGGATAATTGATTAGGAAGTGATCAACAATCCACACATCCTTCTAGAAATTAATTAATATGCCATCACCTAGAATCCATATTCTACCCTGAACCAGCATATCCCAAGACTTTGTTAAGATCTTTCAGAAAGGAGAACCAAAGCCTAGAAGCAAATCAGCTAAGAAATATTCAAAATGATATTTAGAATTTAGAATATTTACCCACTCCACCTCCTCTCTTCTTGGTGTTGCAAACTTGCTCCCACTGTTCAAGGTGGAATTTACCTTTTAGGTTTAGGCCAACCCAAATAAAGGCCTTGAGAATGCTTTCTATTTTATAAACCACTCTTATAGGAATTCTGAATATGGACATGAAGTACACATGGATTCTTTACAAAGAGTTTTTGGACAATACCACTTTGCTAGCCTAGCTCAGTAAAACACCTTTCCACGTATCCAAGTTTTTTTGCATTCTTTAAATTATTGTATCTTAGAGAAAGGTTTTCATTTGATCATTGAACATGGGGAGGCCCAGGTAAGACATTAGGAAGGAAGTAATATCACATTCTAAAATTTTTGCAATCTTCCTTTGACGCTCCGCAGGAGTATTCACAAAGAGAAAAATATTTTTTCTAAAACTAATGACCTGACCAACTGCTTTTTCATAGCATACGAGAAGTGTTTTCATCTCCTTATCTTGGAAAATGGATGCTGGGTAGGATAACAATATGTCATCGACAAATTTATGGTGGGTGACAGGATTTCTAACCAATGTTGGTATTAGACCTTCGATGATTCTGCTATGCATGATAGATCTCGCTAGTGCTTATACCATGAGGATGAATATATAAGGGGATCAGGGACCCCTCTGCCTAAGCCCATGAAAGGTGCAGAAGAAACTAGCAGAAGCACCATTTTTAATCACTAAAAATGTGTCTGAAGTGACACATGCTTCAAATAGGTCTATCCACTATTACCCAAATCCAAATTTTACGAAGATTTTAAAGAGGAATGACCAAGAAATCCTATCATAATCCTTATTCATATCTAGTTACAAAAAAATACCAGCCCTATTGCTATTTTGCATAGAATGGATCAACTCATGCATAACTATAGCACCATCCAAAATATGTCTTCCTACAAAAAAAAAGCTCTAAGCTTTGTCGATGAGGGAGGGAAGATGGATTTTCATTTTTTTCACCATTTTTTTGGAAAGGATTTTGTAGTTTGTGTTACATAGACTGATGGGCCTAAAGTCACTAAAGGTGAAGGCTTAAAAATTCTTTGGGATAAGCACAAGGAAGGTCATGCTCATAGAATCTGGAATCACTTTGGATTCTTGAATCTCCCTCAAAGCCTCTAGGACTTCCAAGTTACAAATGTGCCAGAATTTTTGAAATAAAAGTGTTTGGAACCCGTCAGGACCCGAAGCTTTGAGATACCCCATTTCTTCCACCACCTTCTTGACTTCCTCTTCAAAGAATCTATCATTTAACATCTTGTTGACCTCTCTAGGGATCATGTGGGAAATGGCTGAGAGGAGATCTTGTTCAACTTATGTATCCCCCTGAGGTCTGCCATTTAGAAATGAGCTAAAGTGCATTACTATCTCTACTCTTATTTCCTCCATATCCAATGTGGTTCCTCTATCTCATTTACAAATTTCTCTTATCTTGTTGAAACCCCTACAACGAAGAGTTGAGGAATGAAATTTTTTTGAGTTTTTATCTCCCTCCTGGCACAATTATTTAGATTTTTGCTTCCAAAAAAATTCTTCATTAGAAAGAGTGTTATGGAGCTAAGCTAAAAGAATATTTTCTTTACCTGCAATATCCACTGAATAAACTTCAGATTCTATAAAATTCTCCAAGTCCCGTAGATCAACTATTAGATTTTCCTTGCATCTGAAAATATTTCCAACTTTTTTTTAATTCTAGATTCTTAGTTTGGATATATCATAACTGATTTTTCTATACAACTTGGTTATTCCTTAACCTACCTGGTCTTCTGCCCATAAAAATTTGATAAATGGCTTAAGGTTTGGGTGTTTACACCACATAGCTTCGAACGTGAAGGGATTTGGTTGAGAACCAACTAAATCGGTTCTATCCATCCAAAGAGGATTGTGTTCAGAGCCCACCCTGGATAGTGTGCAAAGGAAATCCCCACCAAAAATTATAATGCCTTGCTAAGAGATAAAAACTCTATCAAGTCTAGACATGATTAGCTGATTACCCACCCCGCCTTTACTCAATGAAAAATTTGAACCTTTTAATTCAAAGTCCATTAGCCTTGCTTCCATAATGAAGCTGAAAAATTCATCCATACTTCTTGGGTCCAGAGTGTTTTCCTATTTTTTCTAATGGGGACAATGTTGTGTTGAAATCTCCAGCCAAAATACAAGCTTCCCCATAAAGCCCTTCTAAGGTTTAAAAAATATGCTTAGAATGACCTCCTATTATGAGCAGAGTTAGGAGCGTACACATTTGTCATGATCCAAGTCCTGTTAGTAATCTTACAACAAAAATATATGGTTATACATATATCATTTGAGGAGATAATTTTCCCTTACAACTTCAAGGGGTTCCAAAAATAAAGTAAATCACCTGACACCCCAACCATAGGACTGGCAAAAAAATCAACCTCTTTCCACATCCTCTTGTGAATAAAGTCAAAATTGCTTTCATCAATATTCAATTCTTGGATTAGAAAAATATTTGGAGATAAATCCTTCCTTAAAGAGGCTAAAACCCTCTACTTTGTGAGGCCATTCATTCCCCTAATATTCCATGAGTAAAATTTCATTTGGAGAAGATTGGACGGGTCTTTGAATCCCCTAACTGTAGGTGGGGAGGGTTAAAGATAACCAACTTCATTTACCTATAACTTTTTGATTTAGATATTTCTACATATAGTTTGGGTTGAACACCATCAACAAAAACCACATCAATTTCTCTTTTCCTTAGGGTTCTACTACTGGGTTTCTTCATTTTTTTTCCACACCTAAGTCCACTTGGAACCTTCTATAAATTCTAGTATTGGGGCCTAGAGACCCCTTATCAAAGACAAGAGATGGGCCATGGTAGCTTCTTAATGGAGTGGAGGTTTCCAGTAACTCCTTTACCATGCTAGGGTTTTTTATTTCTGATGATAACAAGGGGTAACCCAAGGACCCTCCCACAACAATAAAGGCTAGGACAGGATGAACCATAGCTTGCTGATCTTCCAAAACCTTAGAATCCGGACAATCGAAGGTATTTTACAAGGTAATATCAGTGCATACCTTGATTGGACCTTCTCCAAGATCTTGACTCTGATCCTTCTCTCCAGGAGGTGGACGTGTCCTTCCAAAAAAGGTAAGGAAATAGACCCCTTCACCTTCACCTATAAAGAGATTAGTAGGGATTAGAGCATTTCCACCCTTCGCTTCCACTTCCAATGATGCCTCTTATGCACTATTGTGATACGAGGCTTCTCAACATCAAATATATTTTCCTTACCTTTAACCCTGGAATTCACTAGGGCCCTTTTTCTTTTGAATTTAACCCATTTTTTTTCTGTGGTATGGGGACTGTCTAGCTAACACACTGCTCTTAATGATGATCCATTTTACCACAAGCTTGGCACTCATGATATTTGTTTTCATAAATAATTTTATGGGTCCAAGTCCCCAATTTGGACATAAAAACTACAAATCCTAGGATATTCTTATCCACCTTAGCTAAAACACACAATCTTGTCATATTCATACATGAGCCAAAATTCTATTGATCATTAAAAGAGGCAAAACCCCTAATCTTATTTACAATCACTTGGAAGATACTCTTATGCCAAAAATAGATGGGAAGCTCAAGGAGAATAACATGATCAAAACCAAACTTACTGGTTGAGTCTAAGGGTTAAAATTTGACTCCCATATCCAAAATAACAGGCCTTGCTTGCCAAAGAACCACAACCCGCCCTAGAGAATCCTGATTGAGTCTACTTTAGAGCTTAAATTGAAGAGGATGAAACCCTTAGGAATGGTAGCAACCTCAAGATAACCCCTTAGGGTCCACCTAGCTAGGTCCCACATTTTTAGAACATCTAGCTCTTGAAACCTGCCTTGAAATTTCTTGACAAGATTCCACATTTATTTCTCCAAGAATAATATTGATTAAAATATTTAGGATTCAGATTTCACTAGAGTTCGGGGATGACTCACACAACACTTCCACATCAGTCCTTTTTGCCCCTACTTCCACCTACACAAAGGACTGAGGGTTTCTAGAATATTGTGAAGATTTTGAGCATGGAGGGGTCCCGCCTTTGAATTTCATGGGAGCCCATTCATCTAAGATTGAAGCACAAAAAGAGTCATGTGATATAGAAGATTCTTTGATTACAGGTCTATCTTCTTTCAATACAAGATTCATTTCAAAGTCACAAGAATTCAGCACCATTGATATGTTCTTGCCTAAACCCAAATTCAAAAATTTATGCCATGAAAAAAATCTCAGTTTAGTTAATAGCTATATCAAATATATGTTATCATATTTTACAACTTATTTATTTTTTTAATATACTAATTTTAGTATTTTTAAGTAGGGTTTTGAAAGGGTTGTCCTTTCCCTTTTACATTGATTTAGTCACATTGAGCTATTTGGTGTTGCCGAGATTTGAACCTTGGTGTGGGCTACATCAACTATTTGTTATAAACCTTAAAGTAAAGATCCATTGGAATTTATTTTAGTATTCTTATTATTGATATTTATATATGTATAATTATTTCAATATAAATTTTAAATGCTTCTCTACACTAAAATAATATATGTGATATTATTTAGTTGTTCTTAAGACATCTATGAAAAATATGAGATCCTATGATATTCCCCTTAATGAGGTTTTCTCCTATAAGAATGTTTTTTTGGAGCACCAAATAAATAAAGGCTTAAATTTCGATAGGATAATCTTCAATCTATTTAAAAACAAGAGAAGACAGTACCTTGAAGGAAGATGAATTTCAATTTTGGTTTTAAAATATCCTAAATAATCAAAAGGATGATTTGGATAAACAGGTGTTGGATAAACTATCCACCTTGTGATCTCATTTTTGTTACTATATTTTTAGTTTTTTGTGTTCTTTTGTAGGACTTATAAATTTTGAATTTGGACCCAAGTATAACAATAATTTTTTGTTCTTCTTCAAGCAATCTAGAAGGCTCTTGTGATTAGCCAAAACTATAGTGACTCTTCACTACTAATTTGTACTTTAAGAAACTTTTTGAGGGAGAAAAAAGTTTTGATCAAACGTAGTCATAACTTTGTGGAGATTGTAAGAAAAAAAATATTAGTCCTAAATCTTGAAAGCGCACAATATATTTTGAAAGCAAGTAGCCAAGATAACTCCTGATAATTAGAAGTTATAGGAATCTTATAAAACAAAAAAACAATTCTTGATAAATGTAAGCTAAAAAAATACCAAGCAAATGATAAGAAACAAGCAAGTACAATGAAAGAATTGATTTTGTAGTAAATACAGTGGAGCCTTAGTATCCTTTTTATAATAATTTTCCTCGAGTGTGCAAGGGTCCGTTCACAATGCTTTGCTTGCTTTCTTAGATTACAATAGGTAAAAGGAGAAATATCCCTTTTTGTGATTGAAATGGATGAGCTTCATCTATCCTTACGGGTTATCCTTACTGCAACAACATTCAATAACCTATTTTCATATATAATTTTTATTGCTTACATACAAGTAGAATAATAAATCAAATAGTTTTAAACTACATAATATACAAATAACTTGATCATAACTATAATAAAATACAATAGAATACATACAAGTAAACAAATATATAAACAATCTCATGCCACATATAATAGAATATGCATACATACAAAATCACAAGTAACCCTTAATGTAATAACTTCCTTGATGTAATAATTCCTAGTGAACGTGGGTAGTACCCATGATTAATATTTTGTAATGTTCTAAGTTTTAGCTTAGGTAGTGCCTATGACAAATGGCACCCTTTTTATGTAACACATGGTAGATAGGTGGCATTGTGCATGTAATTCGTGTGGCATTGTGCATGTAATTCGAGTGGCATTGTGCATGTAATTCGGGTGGCATTGTGCATGTAATTCAAAGTGGCACTATGCATGTAATTCGGGTGGCATTATGCATGTAATCCAGGTGGCATTTTGCATGTAAGCCAACCTTGGAAGGAAACTCCTTAAATACCCGAAAGGGCACCAATGTAACCATCTTTTGCAAAATTAATGAAGTATTGAAGGAGGTTGCCCCCTCGAAGAGGCCTGCGATTCAGTCCTATTGTGAGATTGTTCTTTATGCAAATTTATGTTATATTAATGTGATGTTTATGTGAGTTATTTCCAAGCAATTGTGTGAGAGTGTGTTATTTGAGTTTATTTTATAGCGGGATCTTAACAAGTGGTATCAGAGCGCTTTCCAGGGCCAAGTTCTGCTGCAACTGCAACGATTCTTGCCATCCAATCCGCCTGTTAGGTATAAATTCTGTGTGTTTTTTCCATTCCGTTTTTCCTTATTAAAAAAAAAAATCCAAAAAAAAATACAGTGTTTTTTTTCCAGACCAAAAACAAAAAAATATATTGTTAGTTGAGTAGGTAGAAACCACATGTCGGGGGTTTTAAAATATCGTGAAGGATGCTGTCGTTATTGGCTAAGCTAGATAGCCCATAAAGCGTCTAGTGAAGTGAGGGGCGATCGGGCTCCAATACCCGGGCCTCGAGACGAGAACTCGCGCACGGACTTGAGCTCCCACGTATCTTCGGGTATATCGGGAGACCATCTAGGATTAAACAAACTTTTAGCCATTAGGAAGCTCTTCGGCCTTGTATTACTCATAGTCTACGGGACACGACATCTCGGACGATTACCCTCCCGTATTGTCGAGAGAGGCGGGTAGTGTGCTCAAGGGTATGTGTGGAATCCTCCTTGAGTAGTGGCCTGAAATATTGGTCCGAGCACTATTGTTCGTCACTGTCGGTATATTAGAGGGCCTATGGGTGGTACATACTCCTATACTTAGCATTCCCTGGTTTTGTTAAAACTGCAACCTATAAAAAATGCAAAAATAAAAATAAAAATAAGAATCCAAACACCCCCGTTAAGTAAACCTGCATTTCAAAAGTGAGCATATGAGAAAGGAGTCCTCTACCAAAAAAATAACAGAAGGGACATGCATTCGGGATAATCCATGAGGGTGACACTTAAGTTGAAAGTACGGAGAGTAATGATAAAATTTACGATGGCGATCCACGGTCGGGTCGATCGGGTCGAGAGAGGTCGGCACGGTCGGGCGAGAATTCACGAGTCTTGAGTCGAAACAGAGCTGTCATATCGGTCACACTGCAAAATACAGAGAATCTTGAGTGTGAAACACGGCCAGTTTTAGATAGTGCTCCAGTACCCAACTTTTGCTCAGTAGCTCAGAATCAGAATCTGTAAACACCGTTAGACTCAGCAAAACAGGAGATAAAAAAAAAAAAATGTCTGGGGTGCCAAAAAGTAGTGTTGAGAGATATAGCTCATTGTGACCACCTCCTCCTGCTGATCATTTTGATATATAGCACCCAAGCACTTTTTTGGGCACTTACTAAAAATAGTAAGTCAAAAAAATTCAATTCTATTTTTAGTAACTGGTCACAAAAGGTCAAAAAATGGCCCGGGGTACCGTGGACACCAGAAAGAACTAGAACACTTGGAGTCCCTAACAAAAGCCATTGAGAACTTGAACTCGGCTTTTCACTCCATAAGGGAAGAAGTCCAAGGTCTTCGCCTAGAGCATGAGGCCACTAGCAATCGCTTAGAAGAAGCATTGACTGAAGTGGACAACAAACTGAGAAGAGAACCACCCAAATCAGAATACCAAGTTGAGAGTTCTACAAGGAATCGTGACCATGATACACCCTTTAGAATGCCCAAGTTGGACTTTCCCAAATTCAGTGGGAAGGATGTTGATGGGTGGCTATGTCGGGTTGACCAATTCTTTCGACTTCATAATGTACCAAGTATTTCATCGAGTCCGGATGGCTTCCTTTAACTTGGAATGCGAGGCTCTACTCTGGTTTCAATTGTTGCGTCTTACCTACCCAATTCTCTCTTGGGAGGATTTTGAATCCCAAATACTCACTCGATTTGGTCCTAGTGAGTTTGAGGACTTCACGGGAGCCTTATCCAAACTACAACAAACGAGGTCGGTTCGAGAGTACCAAGCTCAATTTGAAAAATTGGCCAATCGAACAAGAGGATTGAGTGAAGGGTTCTTCCCGAGTTGTTATATCAGTGGGTTGAAGATGGAACTCCAAGCGAAGTCAAAATGTTGAAACCACGAACTATGATGGAAGCTATCAGTTTGGCCCGTCTGGCCGAATCTAAACTCTCTGCCCAAAGACGCCCATCAAAGTTTCCTCAAAATAGACCTTCATTTCCCCCGAGAGCCCAACACCCAGATGATAATAAACCTGCTTTGCACCCAAGCGCCTCACCACCGAAGAGATGGATGCACGTCGTGCCCAAGGATTATGCTACAATTGTGATGAAAAGTTTTTCAAGGGGCATAAGTGTGCACACAAAAAATTGTTCTTGATAGATGTTGGAGAACATGATACCGTTGACGAGAGTGATGAGGATGAGGACCCTCCAGAAACACCTCCTCCACAAGAAGAAGGGAAACAGGGAACTCGAGACATCAATTACAATCCATGCCCTTGCGGGCATTACTACTCCTCAAACCATGAAGGTTACGGGATGTTTCAAGGGCCAACGTCTTTCCATCCTTTTGGATTCGGGAAGCACGCACAACTTCATTGACCCTAGAGTTGCTCAACGGGCAAATTGCTATATCCACAATTGTAATTCCTTTGAGGTCATGGTAGCCAATGGGGGAACCTTATCTTGTAAAGGAAAGTGTCGCAATGTTAAAATCAAGATAGGGGACTATGAACTCAAGCAGGACATGTTTGCCCTCCATTTGGGTGGATGTGATATTGTTTTGGGATGCCAATGGTTGAGTACGTTGGGCACTATCAGTTGGAACTTTGCTAAACTTTGGATGCAGTTCTTCCAGAACGGACAAACACACATCATCAAGGGCTCCCCAGCAGGAACACCTCAAATTATCAGTTCAAACGGCATGGAGAAATTGCTAAAGAAATCATCACGTGGGGTCATTGCACAACTATTCTCCATCCAGCCATCCACATCTCCAATGGGTGAAATCCCACAAGACATGCAACAGATTCTCCACAAACATGAGGCCATCTTTTCAGAACCCATCACACTACCACTGCATCGCTCTCACGACCATGCCATTCCATTATTGCCGGATAGTACACCTCCCAATATCAGACCACCTTATGAGCGACTCAAGCGCACCTTATTTTGGAAAGGTAGGAAACAGGACATTCGCTCTTTTGTGGCGAGCTGCGACACAGGTCAAAGGATGAAAAGAGAAACAGTGCACTCTTCGGGCACTCTTCCACCCTTGCCGATACCGGATCAGGTGTGGACTGACATCTCTATGGATTTCATAGAAGGGCTACCTAAATATGGAGACAAGTCTGTTATTTTTGTGGTAGTGGACCGCCTTTCAAAGTATGCTCACTTTTGTGCCCTAACCCATCCTTACACAGCATTCACTATTGCCCAAATTTTCCTTGACTCCATATTTCGCCTTCATGGCATGCCAACCTCCATTGTATCTGATCGTGATCCCGGCCTTACTAGCAATTTTTGGCAAGAGTTGTTTAAGTTGCAGGGGACTCGGCTCACAATGAGTTTAGCCTACCATCCACAAACGGATGGTCAAACAAAGGTTGTTAATAACTGCTTGGAAACCTACCTTCGTTGCTTGCCTCCGATCATCCTACTCATTGGGCAAAATGGCTTTCTTTGGCCGAATGGTGGTACAACACTTCCTATCATACCGCCACCAGAGGCAGAGTACGGGCACCCTCCACTCACGCCTCCCTCCTACATTTCGGGCAGCTCCAAGGTACGGGTTCCATCAACACTTCCCGAATTGGATGAAGAAGGCTCCATCTTACTTGCACCAAAGCAGTTGCTGTATCGTCGAACTCGCAACCGTACCATCACAGAGGTCCTGGTTCAGTGGCGTGGACTTCAACTTTGAGGATGCTACATGGGAGTCCCTCCATCAACTCCAGCAACAGTTTCCTCATTTTTAGCTTTGAGGACAAAGCTTCTTCAAGGAGAAGGGCATGTTAGGATCTCATCCTAACCCTTAATGTAATAACTTCCTTGATGTAATAATTCCTAGTGAACGTGGGTAGTACCCATGATTAATATTTTGTAATGTTCTAAGTTTTAGCTTAGGTAGTGCCTATGACAAATGGCACCCTTTTTATGTAACACATGGTAGATAGGTGGCATTGTGCATGTAATTCGTGTGGCATTGTGCATGTAATTCGAGTGGCATTGTGCATGTAATTCGGGTGGCATTGTGCATGTAATTCAAAGTGGCACTATGCATGTAATTCGGGTGGCATTATGCATGTAATCCAGGTGGCATTTTGCATGTAAGCCAACCTTGGAAGGAAACTCCTTAAATACCCGAAAGGGCACCAATGTAACCATCTTTTGCAAAATTAATGAAGTATTGAAGGAGGTTGCCCCCTCGAAGAGGCTTGCGATTCAGTCCTATTGTGAGATTGTTCTTTATGCAAATTTATGTTATATTAATGTGATGTTTATGTGAGTTATTTCCAAGCAATTGTGTGAGAGTGTGTTATTTGAGTTTCTTTTATAGTAGGATCTTAACATAAAAGGAGAAATATCCCTTTTTGTGATTGAAATGGATGAGCTTCATCTATCCTTACGGGTTATCCTTACTGCAACAACATTCAATAACCTATTTTCATATATATTTTTTATTGCTTACATACAAGTAGAATAATAAATCAAATAGTTTTAAACTACATAATATACAAATAACTTGATCATAACTATAATAAAATACAATAGAATACATACATGTAAATAAATATATAAACAATCTCATGACACATATAATAGAATATGCATACATAAAAAATCACAAGTAAAAATAATCCACAAATAAAAATAACCAATCAACAAGCAATAGAAAACACACACAAATTTTAGATTACATAGAATAGGCAATTATACATAGAATATAATACTTACTTTTAGATTACATAGAATATAATACAATTATGTATGTAATGATATGGTAAATACACGTACAATTTTATATCATATACACATAAGTCAAATAATCTCAAACAATAAAATACATAAAAAATATACAAATACACGAACTATCTCATGCCATAAAATAGTCACATATACACATAAAATAAGCTATAATTTAAAATAATTTTGAAATAAAATCTTTCAAATGAAATATGGGTATCACAAACACAAATATCAAAACAAAAATTATTTCATATTTAAAACATATACATTTTCTCATTTTCTCTTATGTATCTTAAGTTTTACTCAAAAAATAATCAATATAAATACAAAGTTGGTTGTTCATATTCTTTTTAAAATATATTGAAAAAGTTAACAAAGTATATTCACTATTGAAATATATAATATAGAACAAATTCATTTTAAAATTTGACGTTGATATTTTTTTAATTAAAATTTGAATAACATTAATTATAATGGATATTTTATATGAAATGACATATAACTTCACAAAAAATAAAAAATTATTTAAATATATAAATTAAAATATTTGTTTTATTTAACAAAATTTGTTATTACATTCAAAAAAAATATTCTAAAAAATTTAATCTAATTATAGAAACTTAAAAAAAAAAAAAAAAATAGAGCACACAAATAAAGAAAGACACACGACCAAGAAGGTCCATGACCATTCTTGAAATTTTAGAAGGGATTTATGCACTCCTCAAAATAATATTAAATTTTTATTAAAATAATTATTTATTAAAATACATATAAATCTTGTCCCTTTCCTGGTGCTTTTAGTGGCGTAAGAGGTTTAAAATGATTGTGGCATGGCGGTTATAGGGGAAGACTGCACGAAGATCTGTGTGGCGGCTTCTGGGATGGACAGCGCAGAATACTCTGGTAGCCATATAAGCTGGACAACCTGTCCAGATTTGTGGCGTCTACCGATTCCACCATGTAAAAAAAAAATACATATAAATCAAAAATAAAATTTAAACCATCTCCACCTCCACTGTAGCTGCCTCCTCCACGACCGCCCCCACCACTGCCACCACTTCCTCTGGCCTGAGTATGATTCACAGTGATGTTTTTTTCCGACCAAATCTCTCTCATTAATATCCTCAATAGCATTCCTCATGGATTATTTGTTCACAAGTCACAAATGTCATGGGACCTTCGAGTCTTCCATTGCTCAAAACCTTAGAGTCTATGCGAGCCATGACCTCGCCTACTGCCTCCATAGTATATATAATTTAGGTTTTTAGATGCATTCTCACATCCACACATCAATTCAGATGCATTCTCACATCCATACAACAAATTTAATTTAGGTTTTCAAATGCATTATTAAATCTACACAGCAAATATAATTTAGGTTTTTAGATGCATTCTCTCATCCACATAGCAAATATAATTTAGATTTTCACATGTATTTTCACATCCACACATCAATTATAATTTAGGTTTTCATATGCATTCTCGCATCCACACAACAAATATAATTTAGGTTTTCAAATGCATTCATGCATCCACATAATATAAACAAATTTTCAGATGCATTATTACATCTACACAACAAATATAATTTAGATTTTCAGATGTATTCTCACATCCACACAACAAATATAATTTATATTTTCATATGCATTCTCACATCCACACAACAAATATAATTTAGGTTTTTAGATGCATTATCGCATCCACACAACAAATATAATTTAGGTTTTCATATGCATTCTCGCATCCACATAATATAAATAAATTTTCAGATGCATTATTATATCTACATATCAAATAATTTAGATTTTCATATGTATTCTCATATCCACACAACAAATATAATTTAGGTTTTCAGATGCATTCTCACATCTACATAGCAAATATAATTTAAAATTTTAGATGCATTTTCACATCCACATATTAAATATAATTTAGATTTTTAGACCAACCTGGTAAGTCGTTTGCACCAACACTCTTCAATTGGACGTAGAACACTGAACAACCTTTACCCCAACTCTCCCTTTATCATGTCCATTATGTCCCAATGTTTTCACCGCTATCTCTCTTTTTTTACAAGAGCATTTACATTATTTTAAAATGATACCTGGATTCTTTTATGCAATGTGGCTAGCGGTTGATAAGTAGTGGAATTTGGTCATCCGATAAGAAAGGTTTCAATTACTACCATAACCTTTAAGGAAGAAATATATATTCTTTTTCTTTATTTTATTTTAAAAATATAAATACTTATACATTTTCATCATTTTTCTTTATAAAAACAATTATATATATTTAATTAATATTTAGCACACATACTTTGTGTTATATTAATATTAACACTTGTATATTTTATTTGTTATTATATATATATATATATATATATATATAATATATACATATGTTTATTTATGTATGTATTTATTATTATTTAATTTTTTAATATGTATATAAAAAAAATTATAAGAAACAAAACATTGCATAATTAAATATCACCCAGTAGGCAGAAAATGCATATATGCAAGTGACAGACAAAATTTCCTATATGAATATTTTTATGTGGTGGGCTTTCATATACCCACGGGCCAAGGTGCATTTAGCACAACATCATATCTCACCTTACCTAACACTTTCAACTATTGTCTCCGCCAAGGGTGGGTGTTCTTCCCATCCAGCACACTTGCTATGAAATGGAAAACCTGTACCTCCAATCACAAATACTTCCAGCAGTATCACATTATTTCAACAAAATAGCAATAAAATAGTTGGGGTGTTACATTATCCCCCACTAGAATTTAACACAGTCCCTGTGTTACCCAAACTAGTATAGCAAGTTTTCAAATATTTGAACGTACATATATCATATAGCCAACCATCAATTATGCAAAACTATACAATATGTTATATATCATAAGATGCAAGTATTACAACGTTAGTATATCATAAATCCAAAATATACAAATTTTGACATATCAAAATTTCAAATGTTTGCATAAATTTCAGTCCTCAAATAAAAATGGAAATTATCTTTTCTTTTCTACCACATATTCTCATGTGGTGTTCCTTTCGGAGTAGAAATCCCACTTGACTCTACACTTTTCAATGGTTATTTTTCTTAACTGCTTAGTTCTATATCCCATAATTTTAATAGGTTGAACCTTAATGAGCTGCAGGTCCAATGTTTGTAAATGAGATACATCCAGTATATGGGATGGGTCAGCCACATAATTATAGAGGAGAGACACATGGAATACACTATGGATCTTGAACAAATTAGGTGGTAAAGCTAGCTTATATGCAATAGGACTAATTTTGGCAATGATATCAAATGGACCGACGAATCTGGGGCTAAGTTTGGTAGACTTGATAGATCTTTTGGTCGGTTTGACTCTTAGAAATATCTTATCACCAATAGCAAACTCTCGAGGAGTTTGTTTTAGGTCAGCATAGCTCTTCAAGCAGTTTGTGGCTTCTTTGAGCCACTAGCGTAACTCCTCCATTTGTTTCACACTATTCGATTGATCATTACTTAATATTTTAGATTATCTCATGCTAAAGGTTTTCTACACCGATGCCTACATAGGATTTTTAAACAAAATATTGTCCATCTCGGTATGTTGACTAAGCAAAGTCCACCGGATAGATATATTTCTCCTTGCTTTAGTATGATCATAATTTTCTTGCTTTCATTAGGTCCTTGCTTGACCCAATTTAAATTTGGTCTCTTCTATATAGTTGACAAAGTGTTAGCCCTAGTCAGACTTTCAAGATTACATAATTGCAAGAATACCCAATTGTTTAATAGATGCCTATATTTTATTAGTTTTTGTTAATATCACATATAGTCGTAATAATTTAATTGCATACCTAAATATTAGTATAACTTATCATTAAAAATATCACAAAAAGAATAAAATATTCACCTACTATCATTAATCCTTTATAAAACTCATACATCAAACATGTCAACATATTTAGCAGGCATATCCATAGGAATATTGTTTTAACTTAGTAATTTTTTCCATCTTAATATTGTTCTTTAACTTAATGGTCACAAAATGTATGCTACAAATATTTTTGATAATAACATCTTGTGTTGAGTTTTAGTAGTTTTGAACAAATTCTATCTCTTATAGAGAATTTCATCGGTGTCACCCTAATGTTAACATAGTTCTTTTTGTAAATTCTATATTACCCTTACTTGGTGGTCTTTGATTTTTTTTCGATCAATCAAAAGAGAAATTTAACAAAAATATTAGTAATGTTTATTCAAACAAGCATAAAAGTGTTTCTGCATATCAACCACATCCTCCTGTGTGGTATTCTTTTTAGAGAAAATTTTATCTCTATGGACCCTACATGAATCAATTTTTCATAACTACTATATTTTGGATGAGTATCATGATAATAGGATTTTGATATCTTCAAAATTTATGGATGGCTTACCCCTAATCATTAGAATCTACACTTGTTGTAGGGGTTGCTCCTTAGATCCTTCCTTAGTTTTGTTCCTTGTTTACCTTTCTTAAGATTTGATCTCATCCCTAGCTTACCCTTCTTTCTTCTACGTCCTTGCTCGACAAAAAGCTCAATCTTATTTTATTGAGGTTCTAGTTTTTCCATCAATATTTTAATCAAATTCGTAGATTGTTCCAATTTCTCTTGGAACAATTTGATCGTTGTTGTAAGATTTTCCATCTAATTATAAAAGAACTTCGTTAATTGTTTTCAAAATTATAAATATGACACCAAAAATATTACAACTTAAGATTTTTTGTGGCCTAGGGTTTTGCAACCTAGGCTCTGATACCAACTGTCACAACCTAGGTCTAACTCTCCTAGTTGTGAAAAACACAAGGTCAAAATTTTTTTAATATAAAAATAAAGTTACAATCTAACTGTTGCACACCTAACTTTGTATTAGTACATAGGCATAGATGTTCACACTTTGAGATTTTATACCGCTTCATATGGAATCACGAGGATTCAATATTAGTCAGATATCATAATAAGTTGCTATCTTTTGAGACCTACCTTCTCATTCTTGAGTTGTAGGTCCCAACAAAGGGTTATCATTTCAGGGCCCATAATACCTAGAATGGTGGATGCATATTTTCTCCATATTGTAGCATGGAGGACATTGGTCTATGACCTTATCTTCATCCTAATGGTCCACTGACCTTATCTTCATCTTAGTTCATGATTAAGCTTTTAAGCCCATGCTAGAGTTAGCATTGTATGCCTAGTGCCTGATAGTAGTCCATCATTTTATAGGTGCTATCAAGGCCTACCAACACTTTGGATTTTAGGTCCAAGTATCTCATATCACATCCTAGTTGATGATAATGTTGTCCATACCATCTATCGTTGGACCTTCTAACCCCAAGGACCAACTCCTTAGTCTTGAGTTACCATTGTCTATTTTGCAACTGGAGTATGAATCATGAGAACCCTCATCATACTACTTCATACGATAACCTGGAACGATGTCTCATTTCAGCGTTCATTACTCTATATAGTATAGGACCTCCTGTCCTTTCTTTAATTGCTAGAGAACGGTTATCCTTGAATCACAATAGTCACCACTGTGAGCTATTGAAGTTGGGTGGACGATATTTTTCTCAATGTCATCAATTCTTAATTTGGACGATATTTTTCCATACTTGTTAACATCCTTCCTGATGTATAAAGGTATTTCCTTTATTGAAGTTGTCCTTCCTATTCGAAGGGTATATTTTGTTGCTTTTTTCCTTGAAAATTATCTTTTCCATACTTGTTAACATCCTTCCCGATGTATAAAGGTATTTCCTTTGTTGGAGATGTCCTTCCTACTTGAAGGGTATATTTTGTAATTATTTCCAGGTATATGAAAAATAGTTTGTTTCTTCAAGTTATAGTGTATACAAATTTTAAGTTAATAGTTTACAACCCTGGAAACAATTTATAAGAATATATAAAGAAAACAAGGATTTGTCTAAGAGTTTACCAAACTATTCAAATATGATAAATTCTTTTAAGTAAAAACATAAGTCAACTCTATTTTGGTAAATGTAACTTTGAAAATAATCTAAGACAAGTCTTTTATTTAATAACTTAAACATCAATTCACTTTATAAGCGATCGATAACTAAAACTAGAATTGTTCTATCTTTATATATAATATATTGTCACTTATTCCAACACTAATATTCTATAAAATATTATTCGATAAATATTTTCTAAAATTATAACTCAAAAATAAGCTTAATACCATAGTGTTTAGACTGGAAACAACTTCAGGCCACCCAACAAACTAATAAGTTTGACCCTATCTTGAGCTCATAGTATAGAATTCATTTTTGTTTGTTTCTTTTCAAACTATAAACGATTATTAATAAAATCATTTTCTATACTTAATATACCATGGCTGTCCATTATGAAATTTCTATTTGGTGCTATTTTTGAGAAGCATTATTAAACATCACCTATTCCATCATATAAATAAAGAAAATGATTCTACCCATACTATCTTGAAAATAATATCTACTTAGTCCACTCATTATTATTTAAACATTTAAATCAAACTTTAGCCTAATATATTTGGATAATAAACTTCCTCAAAAACTTCATGTTATATCTTATTAAACCAAATAAAATAATACAAAACAACTAACTTCTCTTTTAGTGGATATAAGACTTTAATCATAAATATTAAATTTCATTTCAAATTCTCTTTATGACCATCATCTATGTTTTTTTTTATTAAAATAAATAATTTACTGGATGAGAGGTTATCTAAATACATCACATCCTTCTTTGAGTTTAATCTCGAAGTTGTTCATGCAGTCCATTAAAACCCATTGAACACATACCAAAGACATAAATTAATTTTCGTCATAAATTAAATTTATGGGTATCATTGATATATAACAAAACTTGTATAAGTTTCACACAAAGTACAAATGCATAAGTTTGAGGTTGTTTTCTGGTAAACCCTACTAAGAACATTTTTTATTGTCTCAAGATACAACTTAACACTTCATCATCTATTCGGAACCCTAACTTTCAAACTTTGACTTGCATTATTCGGTGGCTTATATAAACTACGGTATACACGACTTCAAGAGTTCACTGGAAACAACGAGTAAAGCATTCCAAAAGTATCATTGAAGTGAACACAGTGAGCCCTTAACATCCACATAAAAAAATTTATAGCTTCTTGAAAGCATGAGGATACGAAAACAAAACGGAAATGCCAAGTGCGATGTATGCAAAAGCAAAACGTAACGCTAAGTCCTACGAACTGAAATGCATGAAAGAAGAGAAACATAAACGAATTGAAACAAGATAGAAATAAAATTTTGAGTACAACCCTTTTTATTAATTTGCTTTAAAATCGGGTTACAACACGTCTCCTCCCTTTTCGAGTGCTAGGAACGTTAAATAGGGCTCTATTACACCACAGATTGGTATGCTTTCTTTCGCGTACCCACATGTAAAGTGGGCAGGCCAAATGTTGTCGCCGCTTGCATGAACACGTCTTTGATTCCTTGCTTCTCCTTCGATGTCGAGATCCTACGTTCAGAGAAACAGAAAAAGATTAGTAGCACCTGCGAATGAAGTAAAACATGTGATCCCCAAAGCCTACGATTAGTGCATGCGTAAAATAAATAAAACGATAACTAAGACATATCAGAATGAGTTGAAAACTTGACAGAGGCATGATAACATTACCAGGAAGGCACTGCAAAAGGAACAGTCAAGAAATTCGCCATGGATTTCTAATCGCTCCGGGGTGGGACGATTAGACCTGCAACAAAATATCAGAAAGCACCCTCCTAAATGTCCCATCCGGGAGGCTCCAAATCACCTCAAAGTTGGGGGTTAGGTAAAATGGGGTATTTTGGAAAGACCCAGAAGGTCAGATTTTGCCAATTCAGCCTCTATCACCTAAAATCTGATGATTCTCCCTACATGTTAGTGAAAGCGATAAATAACAAAAGCATGATCAAAACTGCTTAGAATAACATGAAATTTGAATGAGAGCCTATCTGAACAACATAGAAACAAATGCAAGAAAAATAGAAATTAAATCTACTATAGATTTCTAATTGCTATAGGATGGGGTGATTAGGACTACAGTAGTGCAGGGGGCACCCCGGGGTAGGACGCCCGCCGTTTGGGGCCCGGTTTCGACACCAATCCACTTGGGATGGGTCCAAAACCTCTTGTGGGGTATTTTCGACAAATTTGGGTGGGATACTATGGCAAAATGTCGGGTTTTGGGTCCGAATTGTGCTTCCAATAATCACCCAATAACCTCCCTTCCAAAAGAGAGATCAAGGATGTGAAAGGCACAAGCAAAAGGGTGAGGACGTAAATCGGTAGCACTCCGTTGCTCTAAATGCTCCTGACTTGTTCTTTTTTTTTTGGGTGAGAAGACTCACCATTTTATAGACTTGAGGGTCTCTGTGAATGAGCATGCAGAGGTGCCACTTGGCGATCATGCCTTCTCAAGGGAGAGAAGATTCATCCCTGATTAAGGACTCCATGACTACCTCTTTGAGCTCAAAAATGCTCACTCGCACCCCCATGCAATGAAGGAGGAGTTAAGTGGCGGATCTGAGCTACCATTTTTCAAGGGGCGAATGCTGCTAATCGTCCCTGGGTGGAACGAATACCAGTTTGTAATCGTCCCTAGGTGGAACGAATAAGGAGCAGAGTGCCTGAAAGGTGCCAAATTGACCTCTGACCTTCCAAAACTGTTGTGAGAGTGGTTAAAAAACCCTAGATTGAAATGACCCTAGTTGTGTGGCTGTTTTTATTTGAGACTAGAAAATAAAACCCTAGTTATGTTAAAAAAAACCTAGTTTAAAAATTTATTTATTCTGTTGTTTAAGTTTTGTTATTGCTTTTGCTTTGTCAGTTCAAACTAAGGTTAGAAACCCTAGATAACTGACAAGTTTGATTTTTATGAATTTGTCTGTGTTTTTGTATTTATCAGCTTGAACCAAAAGTTAAAAACCCTAGGTATTGACAAATTGATTTTGATTTTATTTGCTTTTTTTGTTTATCTGTCAGTTTAAACTTTACAGTTAAAAACCTTAGGTAACTAACAAACTGTTTGTTTTGAATTTGTTTGTTTTTTTGTATTTATCAGCTTGAACCAAAAGTTAAAAACCCTAGGTACTGACAAATTGATTTTGATTTTATTTGTTTTTTTTGTTTATCTATCAGTTTAAACTTTGCAGTTAAAAACCTTAGGTAACTGACAAAACTGTTTGTTTTGAATTTGTTTGTTTTTTTTTGTATTTATCAGCTTGAACCAAAAATTAAAAACCCTAGGTACTGACAAATTGATTTTGATTTTATTTGTTTTTTTTTTTTTGTTTATCTGTCAGTTTAAACTTAAAGTTAAAAACCTTAGGTAACTGACAAAACTGTTTTTTTTGAATTTGTTTGTTTTTTTGTATTTATTAGCTTGAACCAAAAGTTAAAAACCCTAGGTACTGAAAAATATGTTTTTGAATTTATCTGTTTGTTTTTTGAACTGTTTTTAGTTGTACATTTGTTAGATGTGGTTGTACAGGTTATTTAATTGTGTTTGTTGTATATTTATGATAGTGTTGTATATTTATTTTGTTCTTTGTACCTTTGTTGTTTTTCATGTTTTTAATGTTTGTTTGTTGTTTTTGTTTTGTAGGTGGTGAAGAGCCGGTACCGTCAGTCGACGGTATTCTCTGACGCTCGGGAGGCGTTGACTTTGGTGGACTAGGAGTGGCTTGATGCCCTTGGGCTCAAGCATGTGACTCGAATAGAGCTTATGGTGGGGGATCGGGCATTTCTGACCGCCCGATCAACTTATGGGATCCCCGCACCAATACCTTCCATCTCCCAATAGGGGAGATGACAGTGACTCTCGAGGACGTCTATCGGATTCTATGGATTTTGATAGACGGGCTTCCTATCAGGACTACGCCATGTGATCAGCGGACGGCAGTGCTGGCACGATGCTTCGGGCATGGGGAGGAGGTGGGTGTGGATAGCCCGGTGGAGAGGGCAGAGGGCGACTGCCATATTGGTGACATTTTGGTACGGTGGTGGTTAGAGAGGGGCATGTTGGGGGTGAGGCATGCATTACTAATGAGCCTCATCTCCAACATGCTGCTGCCCGACTCTTCAAGCACGAGGTTCCCATGGAACCTGCTGGAGGTGGTCTTTAGGCTGGTGGAGTGTCCGACTTCAGAGCCCCTGATTATGAGATGGGGTCAGACACTGCTGGCACAGCTCTACGATGAGTTGTACGAGGTCCACTGTCGGAGGCGAAAGGGTATTGGATGCAGTTACTTGTTGCAGTGCTGGGCTTGGCAGCACATAGTTGTGGAGAGGCCGCTGGGTTTTTCATGGATGACTCGGGTGGAGATGGTTGATAGAGAGATAGGGTATGCGACACTATGGCATAGGTCGAAGGAGCGAGGGCACAGTCGATGGTGGGCAGGTGTCGTAGGGCACTACGCTGATGCCTTCTCATGGCTTGCTCCTAGGGAGGTAGTTTGGCGGCCATACTGGGATTGTCCCGCTTGGCCTGAGGCTGGAGAGTGGCTCCGGTAGGTTTGAAGGGGGAGGTGGCTGATCGGGTGACACGGGACCGAGCAGGAGTACTTCCCGTACGTTCAGGTGACGCGATAGTTTGGGGTGCATCAGGGGTTACCTGGTGAGCCCTTGATCTATCAGCATTGGGGCGACGAGAGGACTCTGGCCTGGCCGATCATCGAGCTACTGGGTGAGGAGTCGAATCCTATGATTGACGTCCCGGATGTGGACAACGTTGGGGCTACCGCTGAGTATGACCAGTGGTGGACGTTGCGGTGGTGGCGAGGTGAGGGGCCTCTAGGATGTCCTGACGCAACAGAAGCAGGTGGGGAGGATGCAGAGGCACCAAGAGAGGGTTGGGGGGCTCCACTGGAGGATGAGGACATGGTGGAGGTTGATTATTTTGTGGGTGAGGATTTTGGGGTTCTGGAGCAGCCAGAGATGTAGGACGTCCCGGAGCAGTGGGAGCCGGAGTAGCCTGCCGTTCCGGAGATGTCGATGCCTCAGGCGGTCTCGAAGGGTATGGAGGTGGGGTTTCATGTTGAGATAGCACGATTGGAGGGTTTGCTTCGAAGATAGGATGAGGATCTCGGGGATGCGCTGTAGGAGAGGGATCTCCTACGGATACAGCTAGTGGAGCGGGAGAATGCATTGGCTGCGTACCACAAGTGGGATGGGGATACAGATGCCGCATGGGAGAGGGATCTCCTACGGACGTAGCTGGCACAGCGTGACGATGCATTGGTGATGTATCGTCAGTGGGAGATGGACTTGGTTCGGCATCGGTTGGAGCTAGAGGCGGAGATTATCCGCCTCGATGGGCGGATACCTGAGCTGACTGGAGGCGGATCGTCGCGCCGCACGAGAGGGAGCGATACTAAGCAGTCAACATCCTCTCGGTGCAGGCGGCTGGATGAGGGAGGTGCTAGTGGGCGTGATGCGGGGGCTAGCAGCAGCCGCCCTGAGAGGTCCCATAGGACCCACACCACGGGGGTAGTTCCCGTCGCACCGATCCTACGTGATCATGGTGGTCGATGCCCTAGGCTTGGGGGTTTTTGAACTTTTGCTTTTTGTGAGGTCAGAGGACCGGTTTATTGTAGCCTACGGGCATTTTGATGATATATATATACATGACTTTCTTTTATTTATACACTTGTCATTATTTTATTTTATGTATTTTGATTGATGTTGATGTATGCATGTTAATTTACTTTGATGGATGCACATGTTATGATGAATGCGAATGTTTCTAATTTATATGATATGCATATGGAATGGATGAAATGATTTGTTGATAACTTGGCGGTGGCACCATAGACTGTGCAAGACTTACCGGATTTTTGTACTTATGTGATTGTTTTATACGATGACTTTGCATGATATATATTTTTTTGTTTTTGTTTTGGATTTTTTGATGGCGATGTAAGAATGGGATGTACTGCAGTTGTGTTAAAATGTAGTTAAGGTTTTCTGAGACTCAGATGTTTTAACTAACTAGCCAAGACTGTACTTTTATCCTACAAGATTTTTTGAACAAGGTATAAATCCGACTTGACTTTGACCAAGTTATTTCACATCCCTGTGTGTGCAATTGAGTTTATTTATGTGGTATTTTTTAGGATACCGCCAGTGCCAGATAGGCTATCAACCAAACCTGTACTGAGGATCACCTAATTAGCTCCACTAACTCCTTTGTTGTATTTAGTCAGATTAATCTGCGGTGCTATCTAGGATACCATGAGCTAGCTCATCCACATGCAAACATTGATCTGCACACAAGTTAATGTGATAGATATATCGTCATGCGGGAGGTTTGCCACCAGTGACCGATAGGCTATCCACCAAACCGGTACTGAGGTTCACCTCATGACCTTTTGAATGCTGAGAGTTCCAGGGATTCAAGTTCGACTCCCTTCTTTTCTTCAATTGTATTGGGATACTTGCTCTTCTATAGTGATAAAAATCACTGTTTATTTTTGTTTTTTCTTTTGAGCAAGGGATTTGAATATTGAGTGATGAGAATCACTATTGCTTGTGCCTTTTGATGTATGCACTTTGGGGTTTTGATGTCAAATTTTGGAGTTTTGACTTTTGCAAATTTTATGATGTTTTGCAACTTTTTGAGAACTTGGGATTCTTGGGGAATTGGGTAGGGAAGATGCTTGTCCTTTTGCCAACTCTCAGCATTCTTGGGGTCATTCGCACAGGGGGATGAGCAAGATAACCTTTTCACTAGATGGTATCCTGGATTGCTTTGCAGGTTTCATATTTCGTTCACACAACTTGGGAATTTTTTTTGTGTTTTAACTTGTGTTGGGATGCTACGTAACAAGGTGTGATCCAAGTGGAACTCTACCTTTGTAAAATCTGTCTGACTTTGTACAGTATTTGGCTAGAAAGCTAACGACAGCTTGAATGATGAAAACTCTAGATACATTAGAAGACAACTGACTATGATATGGCAAAAAAATGTGAATGGCATTTATTTGCGATGAACTATTTACAAAGTGGAAGAATGTGGAAAATGATGAAATTGCCAAGTGATTACAGTCTATGGTGCTTCTGACCTGTATGATCAACAAATATGCAATGTATGGATGCGATGCCTAATGCAGCTATTATTTTTGTGTTTTTGATTGATTGATTTTTGTGAGTATTTTTGAGTATGCATGGAAATGAGATGCAAAGATTTTTTTGTTTTGATTGTTATTTTTGATTATTTTATTGTTTTTGAATTTTCTTGATGGTTGGTTTATTACGCATGAGGGCGGACCAAGTGATTCTTTCAACCCTTGGGAGGTTTTGACCAAAGGGATTATGGGCACCTTTGGGGCATTTTTGGGGTTGACCAAGCGATTGTGGGAATCCTTGGAGCTTTTGGTTTGACCAAAGGGTTTATGGACACCTTTGGGGCATTTTGGGGTTGACCAAGCGATTATGGGAATCCTTGGAGCTTTTTTTTTTGGGTTGGACCAAAGGGTTTGCGAGACACCTTTGGGGCTTTTGGTTTGACCAAAGGGATAATGGGAATCCTTGGGGCATTTTGGGGTTGACCAAGCGATTGTGGGAATCCTTGGGGCTTTTGGGGTTTTGACCAAGCGATTGTGGGAATCCTTGGAGCTTTTGGTGGGTTGACCAAGCGATTGTGGGAATCCTTGGGGCTTTTGGGGGTTTGACCAAGCGATTACGGGAATCCTTGGAGCTTTTGGTTTGGGCTATGGCTCTTTTAAATATGGAATGGCCTCAAATGACTGATGTTCAAGGGTTCTAGTTCCTTGATTCCATCAAGAGAGGCTAGCCGGTATGTTCCAGGTCCTATTTTACTGTCAATCACATACGGACCTAACCAGTTTGCCACGAACTTATCCCTTAGATGGGGCGGCAAGTTAGAATTCTGTTGGTTCTCTTTTAGTACCAGGTCACCAACCTGAAAGTCCCTCAGGTGAACTTTCATGTTGTATGCTTTCTTAAGTCGCTCTTGGTAGATACACAAATGCTCGAGAGCATTGATGCGTCATTCATCGAGCAATGTAAGCTGGTCTAACCGGGCCTGCCATGCAGTGTCATCATCGATGAACTCTTGCATTGATATGCGCAGGGAAGGAATTTCCAACTCGAGAGGCATGACTGCCTCGGAGCCATACACGAGCAAAAATGGAGTTGCCCTAGTGGGCGTCTGAATGCTAGTGCGATAAGCCCAAAGAGCAAGTGGGATTTGAATGTGCCAATCCTTATGACTATCTGTGACTATCTTTTTGAGGATGGCAACTAGCATTTTGTTTGATGCCTCTGCTTGCCCATTTGCCTGTGGATAATAGGGTGTCAAAAAATTATGCTGAATTTTGTACTTTGTGGTCAAAGCATGCACGTCTTTGTTCTTGAATGACGTCCCATTATCCGAGATTATCTTGGATGGAATACCAAAATGACATATGATGTTATGTAAAATGAACTCCGAAATGCGGGTTCCAGTCGTAGAGGTAAGCGGAATTGCTTCCACCCACTTGGTGAAGTACTCTGTGGCCGTTATGATGAACGTGTGATGGCCTGACGACGTAGGGGAGATCTTTTTGATTAGATCTAAGCCCCACTACGAGAATGGCCAAGATGATTGGATCGGTTGCAAGGCCTGAGAAGGTACGTGTGTCAAATTAGCATGGTGTTGACACTTCATGCACTTCCTTACATAGGCGCAATAATCTTTCTCTAAATATGGCCAATAATAGCCCATGTGAAGAATGCACTTTGCGATGGCCATACCGCTGAAGTGGCCATCGCATGTACCATCGTGCGCTTGGGTGATCACCCAAGTGGACTCCTGCTGGTCCAAGCAACGAAGGAGGATTCCTTCGTAGCTTCGACGGTACAAAATGTCTCCTAGCAAGACATGTTTTTCTGCTTTCTGTTTGAATGATCTTTTCGCGGCATGCGACAATCCAAGTGGGAGGTTACCTAGCTTGAGGTAATCTCGTATGGGTGTATACCAATCCTGCTGATCGGAAACCTCGATAGTATGAATAGCCAATCCCTCTTGAAGTTCATCCCTAGCAAAAGCTGAGCGGGAAAGAACTTGTAAGAATAGCGTTGTGTTGCTATTAAGGGGAGTAGGGGAGAACAAGGACCTCCAATTGGCGTGATTCAGACAATCATGGATTCGAGAGAACTTATCCGGGGATGGTTCAATCTGGATCAGGTGGATTCCTAGCGTTAAGTCAGAGCTTGCACGCTCCATCGTGGATTGCGATAGTGTTTTGACTTGAATGGTTTTCATATCACCAGAAATGTCTTGCAAGATTAGTGACCCCAAGGAGGCCATAGTGTCCGCAAAATGATTCGATGATCGAGGGAGTGCCTCGATGTCGTACCATTCAAGCTTTGCCAGGAATTTATCCACAAGGGCTTTGTAGGCCTGCAGAACTAGGCATTTACATTGGAATACCCCTTTCACTTGGTTGACAATTAACAACAAATCACCAAAGATGTTCAAGCGTTTGATGTTCATGGTGATGGTTGTCTGAAGACCTATGAGCAAGGCTTCATATTCGGCATTGTTATTGGTGCACGAGAAATCAAGTTTAAATGATAGAGGCATTGGAGCCCCTTGCGGTGTGAAGAATACGATTCCCATGCCACCCCCTTGCTCACATTTAGAACCATCAAAAAATAGGGTTATGTCGGCCTGTGACTCAGGCTCATCAGAATATGGCGATTCCGAGACATGGAAGACCCCATCATCGGGTAGCTCTATTGCCAGAGGCTGATCGTCTTCGAGAGGAGCCTCTGCTAGTTGATCGGCGATGACTTGACCTTTGATGGACTTCTATCCAATGAATTCGATGTCAAACTCTATCAACAACATGATCCATTTCGTCGTGCGGCTACTATGATAAGTATGACTCATCATGTATCACAATGGATTCTCCTTAGACACAACATACGTCGTGTTGCTCAACATGTAATGGCGTAGCTTTTTGGTAGCAAACACCACTGCCAAGTAGAGCTTCTCAACGTATGCATAGTTAAGTTCATAACTGACCAGGGTGCGGCTAAGATAGTAAGTAGCCTATTCTTTGTGTAGTTCATTTTTCTGGGCTAGCATGGCGCCCAGTGCCACCTCAGTAGTTGAGATGTATAAGTAGAATGACACTCCTGGTCTAGGTGGTGCCAATACTGGCGATGAAGCCAAGTATTGTTTAATGTCGTCGAAGGCTGACTAGCACTCGTCATCCCAATGAAATGCTACCCCCTTGTGCAATAATTTATTCATGGGTCGACACTTGTCAGATAGCTGCGCTATGAAGCACTTGATTGATGTGACCTTTCCCTGCAAGCTTTTGAGCTGCTTGATGGTAGTTGGGGGAAGCATTTCAAGGATTGCCTTGACTTTGTTTGGGTCCACCTCGATGCCTCACTTTGAGACTATGAAACCCAAGAGTTTTCCAGATGTGACGCCAAATACGCACTTCTTGGGGTTTAGTCTGACTTTATGTTCGATGAGGCGATCGAGGATCTTGCTTAAGTCATCGAGATGATTTGGGCGCAAAAGAGATTTGGCCAACAAATCATCCATGTAATATTCCAAAGTTTTATGCATGTGATCATGGAAGATGTATGTCATGGCATGTTGGTAGGTGGTGCCAACATTTTTAAGGCCAAAGGGCATGACCTTATAACAAAATGTCCCCCAAGGCGTTGTGAACGCCATTTTTAGTTGGTCCTCGGGATTGATACGAATCTGATTGTATCCCGAGAAACCATCCATGAGGGAAAGCATTTCGTGGCCTGTTGTAGCGTCTACCAATGCTTCGATGCTAGGCAAGGGGAAATCATCCTTAGGACTCACTTTGTTTAGATCTCAAAAATTAGTGCATATGCGAATCCTCCCATCAGGATTTTTGACGGGCACCATGTTGGACAACCATGGTGGGTAATCCATGCAGATGACAAATTGTGCATCCAATAGCTTTTGCAATTCATCTTTGACCATTAAGGCCACTGTTGGGTGCATCTTACGTAGTTTTTTCTTAATTGGCTTGACTATCGGATCAAGCGTTAGATTATGCATGACTAGCTACGGATCTAGCCCCGACATGTCTTTGTAGGACCATGAAAAAACCTCCTTCTTCTCTTTGAGAAGGGCAATGTAGTCGGCTTGCTCTTTGGGGGATAGACTTACCCCCAACTTGATTATCTATGGATTCATTGGATTAGAGCCGATGTCTATGTCAGTCGTTTCCTCAAATGACATGTGGGATCCATCCTCCAACTGATGTGGAGTTGGGATTAAGTGGATATCAGTCGTTGAATTCAGATCTCCATTAGGAACTTTGGGTCCCTCTTGAATGGAAGATATCCCGAGTTGGTTTCGAGGTGAAATGAAGCGTCTCACCGAAGACCAATACTTGGGGATGGTGGTGATTGATACATCCCGCTATGGCATCTATGTCTAGATACAATGACGTGTTGGATCATGGTGTGGTGGGTGGTTCATGTTGGCTCCATATCGGGTGGGTGACTGGACTTCCTTGTGATCTCTATGCTCTAGATCCGTCGGAGGTATTGGCATGAATGGATCTTGGCCCTATGTGCAAATAGGAGGATAGGGTCCCCCTCCACTCATATTGCTATAGGGTCTCTAGTGAAAGTGCTCTCCGATGCCCAATTGCAGTGGCGAGATGTACACTTGGTCCAAATTTTGGGTTGGAAAATAGGTGACATCCTATGCAACTCTAGGCTCTCTTCTTCTTGCATGTAAGGTTCAATGCCATTATCAAGGCCCCCATATACAAAGTTTTTCTGGTTTTGCGGGTAGCCTAGAGGAACAATAGTGCCTATGGGGAGGCGAGGTCTCCCCATGTCCTGCATGGACTCAAGTGTGGGTGTTGCTACAATGTTCCACACCAGATACTCCCCCAGGCCCGTATTGGCCATCTCAATGGTGATTGTTGGTGGTTGAGGGGGAGGGAATGGGAGTTCTTCTTGAGTCCACTCCATGTTAGGTGAACTAGGCATCTCGACTTCCATTCGGCTAGGCATCTCTTTGGTAGAGATGGTTGAGACTGATGGCGGTGCCTCTTCCAGGGGTTTCTTCCCATTGTCCTTCGGTGTGGCCACCGTAGGTGGCATCGTTGGTGAAGGACCAGATGATGAAGATGGACCCGGTTGGGGATTTGATGGACTTAACAATGGGGATGTATGCGAAATTGGACCCTGTTTAGATGGATTCAACTAAAAATCCAAATGTGTTGATGGAAGGGTCGATTGCGGCATCAGTTGCACCGCATTGCAATACTTGAAGGGTTCTAAGTCCATCGGGACTACATGCACCTGCCCTTCGAATGTATACTTTAAGCATTGGTGGGCTATTGAAGGGACACACTTCATGTCCCTGATCCATGGCCGGCCCAGCAAAATGTTATAAGCCATCTCACCCTCCAAGATGTGGCACAATGTAGGAATAGTCTTTTGTCCCACTTGGATGGGTAGGACAATTGTGCCAACTGTCGAGCATATCGCATCATTGAATGCTCGTAGAGTGTAGGTGGAGGCCACGATGTGAGATGCTGGCAACTTCAGATGTTTCAATGCCGCTATTGTAATGATATTACTGGACGAGCCAGTGTCCACCAACACCCTCTTATACGGAATCCCGTTGACCCGCGCAATGACGTGCAGGGGTGGATCCGCCATGTCACCAGTCACTGATTTCAATTCATCCTCTCTAAAGGTGATGACTGGCTCGGTGCATCATTTGACATGCCCCACGAAGTTGTTGAAAGAGTTTGCTTCATGGGGCTACAACTCGATGGCTTTAAGTATCTCCATTAGAGCCTCCCGATGGGGTGATGATTGTTGTATGAGCTCGTAAATGGAGAGCCTAGCCGACGTGGTCCTCAAACTCTGGGTGAGTTTGGTCCGAATTGTGGCCACTGGTCTAGGTGGAGGAGGTTGCGTAGGGTGCTATTGTGGTTGTGACGTTGTTGGCACCTCTCCTATAGCCATCGCGGGGGCAGCTGTGCTCGGGTACCTTTTGTTTCGAGTCACTATACTGATCATCCCTACATACCCCTACATGGGGCAGTTCTGTGTTACCTCATTGACTTGTAGGGTCTTTGCCTATGCATCATGGGCAGGTAGGGGGTCCTTGAAGACCTCCATCTATTGGTTGCTTGGTGCCACGGGATTATCCACCGCTAATGTCTTGTTGTCTATTAGGTCTTGCACCAAGCCTTTAAACTTCCAACATGCATTAAGATCATGTCCCTTCTGTCGATGAAACCTACAGTACAAGTCTTCCCTATAGCCCTTAGGTTTTGGAGCATTGGGGTCTATGGGTCGACTCTCTGGCAGGTTTATCAAGTTTGCCACTGACAAGCGGTCAAACAGGGAGTCTTTAGACTCGATGTAAGGTGTGAATTGTCGCCTAGGGTGATGCTACTGATTTTGCTCTTGTCGATGGTTTTCTCTTTCATAACTATCAAGAGGGACCACCTGATAGTTAGCCTTTGGGGGCTATGTTGCTTGTATAGGCTTAGGTATGTTTATAGCAACCTGATTGACCACAACGGGTTTTGGTTGCGTGGTCCCTGTCTTGGCATTTTTAGACCATTCTTTCTTCTTTGGCTTGGCAATCTCGCCATCCTGAATCTTGATCTCCTCAATGATTCTGGCTTGCACCAGAGCTTCCTCTAAAGTGGCATATTGCTGTAGCTGCAATAGCATGGAGATCGATCTCAAACAACTCTTTGAGAACATTTGGGTAAGGTCGGCCATAGGAGGGAGGTAGGGCAGCTTTGAAAGCAACGTCCTCCATCGATTCCCATAGGCCGCCATGGTTTCTTCCTCATACTGCCTGAGGCTGGCTAGGTCACTTAGTGACACCTTCTTCTTGGTGTTGAAGGTGAAGCATTCGAGGAACGCGTCCACTAGCTGATCTAAGTTACTGATGTTGTGCTTTGGCAATTGAGTGAACCAATCCGAGGTAGGGCCTACGAACGTGGTTATAAATGTTCTTAGCAGCAAAGCATCATTGTCCTGAATGCCAAAGCATTGGCTCAAGAATCTAGTCACGTGCTCTTGGGCATCCTCCTCCCCTCTAAAGATTGCCAACTAGGGCAGTTTAAAGTGTTCAGGGTATGGGGGTGCCGACACTGACGGATGCACGGGGTGACTACGAAGTTGGCATAAAGTGGGCTTTTGGGGCCCAGAAGTCTTGGTCTCCATAGACTCTAAGCGCTCTAGCAGCGCTTTATATGCATCAAAATATTTAATCTCTTCCTCCTTGGTTTATTCCCATTGCGGGTTGCGGGGAACTTGAGGCCTATGGAGGGGTGGCCGGATAGCACCCCCTCTGCCTTGGTAGGGCATTTCAGCCCACTCTTCTTCTTGCTCATACTCCTCATAGGCTTCTTGAGGAGTTCTTGGGTGAGACCTATAAACATGGGTGGGTCCCCGTGGAGGGTGCCCATCGTTGTTCCTGGGAGTGGCCTCCCGCTCAGGTCTAGGAGGTCTCGGAGGCAACACTTGGTAAGGTCGTGGAGACCTGTCTTGCACCAAGGGGTTGTGCCTCTCATACGGCTCTGCCCTCTGTGTGTGAGGGGTTGGAACCCTCTTAGGCATAGTGTTCTGGAGCAGCTCATCTGTTTGACGTCGAATGCGCTCTTTGCTAAGGTGATACAGGTGCTCCAACTATTGTTGGTCTTGCTCAAGCTGCGTGATTTGCGCTTGGCGGGCGGCATGTTTGGCAAATGCCAAGTCGATTTGTTCCACCGTCTTGAGTCTAGGAGGCCTAGATGCCTCTCCTACATATTTATCTCGGTCGTGATGATCCGAGATCTCTATAGGTCACTTTCCTCTATCGAGGTTGGTGGCATTCACCCGAGGCTCTGGCCTCAGTAGGTGATCCTGATAGATAGCAGGTGCGGAGGCGCATTGCTCCCACGTTGTGTATTGCTCTTGAGGAATGTAATGGTCTTCCTCATGCTCCCTTTCGTATATGTGAAAGGGGCAGGCAGAGTTGGCTCGCCCTGTCTGAAGAGCCTTGTGCTCTGGATTTGGCTTGTTATTCCTAACAGTGATGAGGGGTAGAGGAGGGATGACATAATCATGTGGCCCCTCCTTATGGACCCTATGTTGTTCTAGCGCTTCATTGCATGGTGGCCACTCATACCGAGCGTCTAAGGGAGCCTTCCCATTTATGTTGAGTGCCACGTGTAAGGACTCCTCCTGAAAGGGTCTATGTTGAATGGGAGTGCCCCTCGAAGGGGTGCCTCTATAGTCCCATTCTAAAATGGTACGATGTGGACTATCTTGTGGGTCGGGCCGCCAAGGTGGTATGACCAAGTCCTTGGGGCTATAGCGGAGGTGACTTGTGCCCCCTTGTACACTCTCCATAGCTTCTGCCCGTGATTGGGCTTGGCTACGGGTGTACACCATGGTGGTGTCTCTCTACAAGCTACGTAGGTTTTTATCTTCTTTTATGATTTTTATTCTACACTAAACAAAAAGGAACCACACAATCAAAGAAGTGATTATCTCGTTTATAGATTAAAGGTGTGCCCTAAATCTGGTTTAGTGTGTTTTGATTTTTGTTTTGAAAGCTTTGTAAAGAACGTGTTGTTGTTCATGCAATATGATGGCTCTTATGTCTCCCAAAATGGTCGCCCCTTCAATATACCACTGCCGAGGCCATTATACCAAACCTCTCAATATACCCGCCCTTACGTGAGGGAAACTATTGGTACGTGAGAGCAGAATGGTACGTGGAACATAGGCGGTACGAAAGGGGGATCACCCTATTTTTGACACCTACCATAGAAGACTTATCCTCATGCACTGGGAATCACCCCAGCTACACTTGGTCAGCTTTCATTAGGATTTACGTCTAGCAATAGTAGCGATCGGGGTTATGGATGCAAAAATTCAAGCCAAGGTGGTGATGAAATCCACCGTTGGTCTTGATCAAGGGTTGGGGTTTTACGACCAACTCCTTGTTGTTTAAATTACCACGTGGTGTGTGGGGTTCTTTTTACTTATGCAAGGAAATTAAACATGCAGTAAAACCTTCCTAAGCAAGCAAAGAAACTAAAAAATACAGAGACAAAAAATAGAAAATGATAGAAGGTATTCAGAACCCCTACCTCTTCTCTGCCCAAACCGGATGCCTCTGAGTTTCTGTTTTGAAAGTGCATAGAGGGCTTATTCATCCTGGGGTGGGATGAATAACAGAACTGTATTCATCATAGGGTGGGACGAATGCCCATTCGTCCCTGGGTGACACGAATTCCAGCTCTGTACTCGTCACAGACTGGAACGAACAACAGTCCAACGCTTGAAATATTGGTACCTGCAAGCAAAAACAAACACTTTTGATCAAAAATTTGATCTCAAAATCAGAGGACAAGGTCCCACCGTGATCGCCACTAAAAGCACGAGGATACGGAAACAAAACGGAAATGCCAAGTGCGATGTATGCAAAAGCAAAACGTAACGCTAAGTCCTACGAACTGAAATGCATGAAAGGAGAGAAACATAAACGAATTGAAACAAGATAGAAAGCAAATGTCGAGTACAACCCTTTTTATTAATTTTCTTTAAAATCGGGTTACAACACGTCTCCTCCCTTTTCGGGGGCTAGGAGCATTAAGTAGGGCTCTATTACACCACGGATTGGTACGCTTTCTTCCGCGTGCCCACATGTAAAGTGGGCGGGCCAAATGTCATCGCCGCTTGCATGAACGCGTCTTTGATTCCTTTTTGCTCCTCCGGTGTCGAGATCCTACGTTCAGAGAAACAGAAAAGGATTAGTAGCACCTGCGGATGAAGTAAAACATGCGATCCCCAAAGCCTACGATTAGTGCATGCATAAAATAAATAAAATGATAACTAAAACATATCAGAATGAGCTGAAAACTTGACAGAGGCATGAGAACATTACTAGGAAGGCACTGCAAAAGGAACAGTCAAGAAATTCACCACGGATTTCTAATCGCTCCAGGGTGGGACGATTAGACCTACAACAAAATGTCAGAAAGCACCCTCCTAAATGTCCCATCCAGGAGGCTCCAAATCACCTACAAAGTTGGGGGTTAGGTAAAATGGGGTATTTTGGAAAGACCCAGAAGGTCATATTTTGCCAATTCGGCCTCTATCGCCCGGAATCTGATGATGCTCCCTGCATGTTAGTGAAAGCGAGAAATAACAAAAGCATGATCAAAACTGCTCAGAATAACATGAAATTTGAATGAAAGCCTATCTGAACAACCTAGAAACAAATGCAAGAAAAATAGAAATGAAATCTGCTATAGATTTCTAATCACTCTGGGGTGGGGCGATTAGGATTGCAGTAGTGCGGGGGGCACCCGAGGGCAGGACGCCCACCGTTTGGGGCCCGGTTTTGGCACCAATCCACTTGGGATGGGTCCAAAACCTCTTGTGGGGTATTTTCAACAAATTTGGGTGGGATACTATGGCCAAATGTCAGGTTTTGGGTCTAGATTGTGCTTCCAATAATCACCCAATAACCTCCCTTCCAAAAGAGAGATCAAGGATGTGAAAGGCACAAGCAAAAGGGTGAGGACGTAAATCGACAGCACTCCATTGCTCCAAATGCTCCTGACCTATTCTTTTTTGGGGTGAGAAGACTCACCATTTTATAGACTTGAGGGTCTCTATGAATGAGCATGCAGAGGCGCCACTTGGCGATCATGCCTTCTCAGGGGAGAGAAGATTCCTCCCTGATTAAGGACTCCATGACTACCTCTTTGAGCTCAAAAATGCTCACTCGCACTCCCATGCAATGAAGGAGGAGTTAAGTGGCGGATCTGAGCTGCCATTTGTCAAGGTTTGACCTTTTTCCCGTCAAACCTGCTATTCGCCCCACCCAGGGGCGAATGCTGCTAATCGTCCCTGGGTGGAACGAATACCAGTTTGTAATCGTCCTTGGGTGGAACGAATAAGGAGCAGAGTGCCTAAAAGGTGCCAAATTGACCTCTGACCTTCCAAAACTACTGTGAGAGTGGTTAGGACCACTGTTTAACCTCTGGGGCTGCCCTAGGGGCTGTGTATGTCAGTGCGATCAGTGTTTGTAGCCACATAATCGGATTGGTGTTGTTTTGGTGTCTACACTTCTTAACCAATAATTTATATAATTAAAAACTCAAAAATCTGAACATCACATTCCCATATTAACACAACACCATATCCTTACTAAAACATACAAAATAAATCTATGCATTCGCCAATGATTAAAATATGAATCTAAAAGTCACAATTATAACGTTTTATCTTATCAACTATATATTGATAGGTAAAACCTTTCAAAAATACAACATTCTCATACAAAGTAAAAGTCTAGTTTGGATTACATCCTTAACACTAGTACAAGCTCAGGATCTGTAGACGTATTCATCCTCCAAGGCACCCTTCAATATCAGACCAAGCAAGCAAAAGTCTATCTTTAATACCCCAATGGTTAGGAGGCAGTGGTGTGGATGCAGTTTTGGATCAGCATAACCCTTCATGAATGCATGCTACTATGAAAAAACATATGCAATGTTGAAGAGCAAGGAAAATTTTTAGTTTGAACAAATTTACACAGTGAACAGTTGCTCTTCTATCCATTGATGGACAACAATTTTCCTTCTTTTAAGAATTATATCCTTAATAGGGTGACAGATAAAAACATGTAATTTATCATCCCAAAATATTATAAGCTGCAAGTAATTTCACTAAATTTTAAACAGGATTATAAGCACAAGAACATAAATAAATTTTCAAATGCATTATTACATCTACACAATAGGATATAATTTAGATTTACAGATGCATTCTCACATCCACACAACAAATATAATTTAGATTGTCATATGTATTCTCACATCCAGACAGTAAATATAATTTAGGTTTTCATATGCATTCTCATCCACACAACAAATAAAATTTAGGTTTTCAGATGCATTCTCGCATCCATATAATATAAATAAATTTTCAGATGCATTATTACATCTATACAATAAATATAATTTAGATTTTCAGATGTATTCTCATATCCACACAACAAATATAATTTAGGTTTTCAGATGCATTCTCATATCCATACAACAATATAATTTAAATTTTTATATGCATTCTCACATCCACACAGTAAATATAATTTAGGTTTTCAGATGCATTATTACATCTACACAACATGATTTAATTTAGATTTACAGATGCATTTTCACATCCACACAACAAATAAAATTTAGATTTTCAGATGTATTCTCACATCCACACAACAATTATAATTTAGGTTTTCATATGCATTCTTGCATCCACACAACAAATATAATTTAGGTTTTCAGATGCATTCTCGTATGTACAAAATATAAATAAATTTTCAGATGCATTATTACATCTACACAAAAAATATAATTTAGATTTTTAGATGTATTCTCACATCCACACAGCAAATATAATTTAGATTTTCATATGCATTCTTGCATCCACACAACAAATATAATTTAGGTTTTCTGATGCATTCTTACATCCACACAACAAATATAATTTAGGTTTTCATATGCATTCTCGCATCCATAGAATATAAATAAATTTTCAGATGCATTATTATGTCTACATAACAAATATAATTTAGATTTTCATATGTATTCTTATATCTACACAGCAAATATAATTTAGGTTTTCAGATGCATTCTCACATCCACACAACAAATATAATTCAAATTTTTAGATGCAATCTCACATCCACATAGTAAATATAATTTAGATTTTTAGACCAACTTGGTAAATCATTTGTACCAGCGCTCTTCAGTTGGACGTAGAACACCGAGCAATATTTCCCCCAGCTCTCCTTTTCTCACGTCCCTTATTTCCTAATTTTTTTCATCGCTATATCTCTTTTTTTATAAGAGCATTTGCATTATTTTAAAATGACACCTAGATTATTTTATGCAATGTGGCTCTAGCGGTTGATAAGTAGTGGAATTTGGTCATCGATAAGAAATATTTCAATTACTGTCGTAACCTTTAATAAAGAAATATATATTATTTTTCTTTATTTTATTTTAAATCTAATATAAATGCTTATACATTTTCATAATTTTTCTTTATAAAAATAATTATATATATTTAATTAATATTTAGCACACATATACTTTGTGTTATATTAATATTAACACTTGTATATTTTATTTGTTATTATATTTTTTATTTTTAATATATACATATGTTTATTTATGTATGTATTTATTATTATTATTTTTAAAATATATATATAAACATTTTATAAGAAACAAAACATTGCATAATTAAATATCACCCAACAGGCAAAAAATGCATATATGCAAGTGACAGGCAGAATGTCCTATATGAATATTTGTACTTGGTGGGCTTCCATGTACCCACGAGCTAAGGTGCATTTAGCACAACATCATATCCCACCTTACCTAATGCTACCAACCACTATCTTCGCCAGGGATGGGTGTTCTTCCCATCCAGCACACTTGCTATGAAATGGAAAACTTGCACCTGCAATCATATATACTTCCATAGTATCACATTCTTCCAACAAAATAGCAATCAAATAGTGAGGATGTTATAGATAGACCATCTAAATATGGAATCCTTTCAAGGTGGAGAAGGTAGGATGTTGAACAATGTGAACAACATATGAAATTGAAACTAGAGTTGGAGCTAGCGCTAGAGCAGGAGGAGGAGGAGCAACAAGAGTAACCATAGGAACTGATGTAATAGGATTAGGAGTAGGTGCAACAAGAATAGGTGTAGGTGCAGGAAAAGGAGCAAGTGCAATGAGTGCTCTATAAATGTGGTGCTCACAAGGGGCGACATGCTGAGTGGTGAAAAGTGCTTTTTCTTGTGTGTCCTCATGTTGTGGGGTGCTAAAAATTAAGGTAATATTTTGTGCTTGATACAAATGAGTAAAATATTGATGTGAAGTGGGTTGAATACTATGAATAAGAAAACTTTACTACTTATGTTGAAAAGTATAGGTATTGTGATATGCATCATACTGAGCTCTTTTGTCATATTGATAATTTTTGCCTAACAACAGACCACAACAATCCATAGGAGTGACATCACATGTGATAGTGTCTACATACTTAGGACCAAAAGCAAAAGATAAAGTGTAAGTGTGTGTGATCATAGAAGTAGTAGCATTGTCCTTCCATCCAAGTGAGTATGGATGAGGATGAGGACGTGTAGGTAGGTGCAACTTATCAATAATGGACTATGCAATCAAATTTTTCTATGAGCCATTATCAATGATACAATCTACTAAGAAACTAGGTGTCAAATGAGCATGAGTAACAAATAGATTATCATGATCTCCACAAAAGACTAATGGTTGAGTAATGTGACATTATTGAGTCAACATTCTAACTCAGGATAAATTCAATCTTCTCCATAATTCTTGATGGGATTTTGTTGAGTTTCCTCCTCAAGGGTTTCTTCCTCAATAGACTGTACAAGTAATTGTTTATTTTTATCTTTTTTTAATTACCTACATTCAGATCTATCATACCCCTTCCTTTTACAATGATCATAATATTTACAATGAGAAGAATAAGAAGCAGTATGAAAGGTATGCTTAGAAGCAAAGGATTGAGTAGGAGAGGGAGTAGGAGAAGAAGGAGAGAAAGTGCGAGATCTCTTCGATGGTTGCTGATGTGGATGAGGTGATGGCGTGGAACCTTCTGAAGAGTATCGATTCCCCTTGTTATGTGTTGCAAACTTATCCTCCGCTATTTGTACCTAATTGAAAACATCATCAAGAGGAGTACAAGAAGTGTATTATATCTCTCAATATAAGTGTACTAGAAGTACACTTTTAAACATAGCAATAAGTGAATCAATAGGATCAAAAACCTGAAGCAAGATGTATAGACTTTTGAACTGGTGGACATAATCCTAGATAAAATGGTGTTTTCCCTATCTAAGATGAAGCCATTGGTTGAGCAAGTCCTCATCATAATTGGACAGATATAATATGGCTTTCAAGATCATGACCAAAGCATCCTAAGTTATGATTGGGTTTTGAGTTCCTTGAAATTCGGTAATGAGAACCTTAGCCATGCCAAAAAGTTTAAGTTTGGCAAAAGAAACGTTATCATCGTCTAACATTTAATTAAATTTAAACCAGGTCTCCATATCTAGGATCTAACTATTGAGGACATCAGTATCCCTAGAGCCTTCGTAAATTTTGACTTCACACTTTGCATGAGGGTGATTAGAGGAGGAGGTAGACTGCAGTTTGAGGTCTTTAATGGTGTCGACCAAAGAAGCGACTAAAGAGGTGACCTCAACTAATTTTTTTGCTAAATCCATATTGGTTGCCATGTTTCTATGAGGATAAGCCAGGGGAAATCTATGAAATTGAACAAAAGAGCTTTGTAAAAAAGAGCTTTATATTTGACTAAAGCATTTTTTTTTTAAATAAGCCTTTTTTTTAGCACAATGAATATTTGTCGAATGCATTGCAAAATGGGTTATTAATAGCCAATACATCATAGTTTTTGAATGAGATAAAATCATTTTCAAAAGCCTTATCCAAATACTAATATGGAAATAAATATTAATATGGAAACAAATATTAATATGGAAATAAGTCATATGTATTAATCCCTATCATATGTTTATTATACATTGATGATTTTGTTATTTTTAAAATTATCTTAAATGCCATAGGATTTGAATTGCACTATTAGAAAACCAAATATTGTATCAATGAATGATTATCATGTAAATGGTACTAATAATGATTCCAAAAGAAAGTTATCTTGTTGTGTTGTGATTATAATTTTCTATTAGCATTTGCATGAGTATGACAAATTATTGATGTCAAAGTCACATATGATCATCTATAACGACTACAATGCACAACCTAAATATTCTATACTAGGTTATTCTCTTGCACACTCCAAGAACTAGCATCTAGACATTTGAAATACATGAAATATATTATTTTTTTTTTCTTGTTACTACCAAGAATCCTTGGAATTTGAAGTATTTCATATTCCATATTGTTTGTAATTTTGTATATTCTATAAATCTAGCTTAGAATTTCTTCTCTAAATAATCTAAAAATCCAAGAACTCAACATTTTTTATTCTTCTTTCCTTCTCTTTCATTTCTTCTATTTTTTGTTAATACACATATTTATAACAGAGTTCCCTACACCTTGTAGCACCTATTGTATAAAGCTCATGTAATGACATATTTTGAAAAATATAAGAGCTATATATTTGAAGTTTATTTCTATATTTCTAGTTTTTCTTATGTGATTATATTGAAGTGTTATATCATTACCAGCCAAGTGCCCTAACTTCTACAACATCACTTTCACTATAACTTGCAAAAACACTAGTTAATTCTATAAGTTATCCTCCATACCAACCATACTAGCCTTCAATGTGGATAAAGTTAACAATGTATTATTTATTTTATGTTCAAGTTATTATGATTATAGTTAAGTAAGAATATTTGCAATATATGCTACTATGAGTAACATTATTTTTTCATTTCAAGTGATCCATTAATATAGATGTCTATGTTTCAAGTTAACAAGATAATAAATATTTCCTTTAAAAGTATGCAATTATGCAAGGTTGTGGAAAAGAAAGCTTGGTTTAATCCTTTGATCACTTTGTAATCTAATTTCAAATTAGTGAAATGATAAATGAAGCCTATATTAGACATGCATAGTGATTTTAATCAAATTCAAATGTTTCATCATCTTATAATAGGAAAATCACTAAAATGTTTATTCATTACCTTTATAGAATAGTCCCCTATATCTGCAAAAGAAAGGATTAAAAATATTGCTACTAAAGCTAAAAGTAGAATTATTCTATACTTTATAATTACTTAAGCTTGTTTATTTGTTTTAAAATATACATTAATGATATCTTATTTTAAATTGGAACCTAGTTAAAATATTCTAACAAAGGTTAGAAACATTTATTACATTTATTTTTAGATATTTCCTTGATGTGCATTTTATCAAGAACTCCTTACCAATATCATGCTTAGGATGCATAAAACATAACTTTTAGAAATAATTATTCTCAACTAATATTATCTCTTTTGGTTAGCTTCCTTTTTGTGAGAAATTGAATTTACTCCAAACAAAATATTGAGGATTAAAACTTGGTCAAGGTAAAATTTGGTATCCCTTTCACCTTTAGACTTTGAATAGTGAAAAAATTACCTTCCCAGGCTATAAAGTTAGTCAAGCTTTTGAATGGAACAATGTGTGTTTGCACCATACTGGGTAGGACCACTATACTCTAGTAGATAGTTTGGTATGATATAGATTGGCACCATAGTACATTATTGGACAAGTTAGTACCAAGGTTGTTGAGTCTAGCACTAAGTCTAAAAGTGATGCCTAGTCTATTGGTATTTGCATTGATACTAGATGTTATTTTGAAAATAAGAACTAGTTCTAATGGTAATATTAGAGATGGTGTTAACATTGGCAACTAGTATTGGCATAAGAAGTCAAGTTGGTTCCAAAGGTGAAGTTGGAACCATGAACGAGTAGCCTAATAATTCTAAATATGATGTTGGAATCATAGGTGGAGTTGATACCACCTATATATATGGTGTCATGGATGGTAATGGTTCTAACCCATAGGTTTAGAAGTCATGATAGGTACCCAAACTTATCGATTTATATTATTTTATCATCATGGCTGATAAGAACATTGAGTAGCCCTTGTCTTACTTAGATTTATGAACCTTTCCAATTCAAAACTTCATCTTCATATGAATTTACTACCCCATAGATGAATTAGATGTGTTATAAGTTGGTTTTCAAATGCATAATATAATTTCATCATATAAGACAAACAAAGAAGGTTTGCTATAATAATTGGCACCTCAATATAATATGCTAAAATATGGAACTTCAAGTAGTTGTTAGGTTCAAATCATTCCATGCTTGGAAAAACAAAATTTCTTAAAATGATGGTGCAATATTGTCACATGACTTGATAAAATATCATTATGATAAAATAATATTGACCTATTAATTCATTGAGTCCTCAATATAAAATTATCTTAGAGTTATGAGTGAATACTATCGTTACTCAAAATGAGATACAAAATGTCCTTGTTTAAAAAAAAAAATTGTAACTACCCTTTAGCCATCTTAGACAAACATTACATAAGTAATTATTTAGAAATCCTTAATTATATGATCTCCTTGCAAGTCTTACTAAACAATTAATATTTTTGTTTTAAACATTTTTTTAAAGTTGAGTTTTTATCACCTAAGGAAAGACACTACATATGGTATTTATAAGGAACCTTCCAATTAAATAAGCACATCCACAATTTTGCAATAATTAACAAAACAATAAGAACTAAAATAATAATATTTCTATATAGAATGGAAATACAACTTTATTATTCATAAACAAAATTTACAATATAAAATTGTAGGCCTCTTCAAGAGGGCAATATCCTTGGAAGTGGAGATCCATTACAACATTGAAAAATGACTTGATATATTTCAATTTGGCTCCTATATTTTTATAGACTATTATCAACCCTAACCTTAATGCTCAAGGGTCATTCCATGTGCAAGTGGGATATGAGAGCTTGTAACTCCTAATAAAGAAATAATTACATATTTTATTAACTCCTTTCAATAAGTAACATTTACATCTCATGGTCCCATATGCAATAGGTGCCCAGGGTGCCACATATACATTTACATAATGATGTTAGGATAAGATCCTAATATGTCCTTCCTCTTCAAAAAAAATGTCCTAAAATCTTGAGATGAGGAAACTATTGTTAGAGATGATGTAGTGATTTCCACATGGCATATTTTGGTTATAATTCCTTCCATTGTACTAAAACATTAGTGATGGTTTGGTTGTAAAGTGCACGCACTCATCGATCCATAATATACTTAGGCTCTAATATGACCGATCCTTCCTCACCCTATTTTGGAAGTGTTACCCAAATCTACACTTGGTTTCCAAGAAATTTTTTTGAGGATAATTGGATGTATCTTGGAAGAGGATGACAAGTTGAGCTTGTATGAAATAGATTCAATCCGTTGTAATACCTGATAGGGTCCATAGAATTTTGTGATAAAATATTTATGACCATGAAGATGCAATTGTAGGCAAAGAAATGCCATGACCCCTACATTTAAAATCTATTTTGTACGATGTTGATCAATCTACTAACACATACGATTCTTAGCCATTACCAAATTCTCCTTAAGATATTGAAGGATGGTCCCAAAGAATGGAATCTATCACTTGGACCTTGGAGCTACGTAGAATATATGAGAAAAGTGGTGGAGGATGATGACCATAAACCACTTCAAATGATGTCATCTTGGAAGCAGTATGATAAGATGGCCCACTAAGTTGAACATTTATATACAAAGTAGCAAAGGCATATCTCCAAGCACTTGTTAAAAATCTATGTTTGGTCATCTATCTAGGGATGGTGGGTTGAGCATTTTTTATTTTGGTGACCTAAAATTTAAATAGTTCTTGATAAAAATATTTGGTAAAGGTGGGGTTCCAATAAAAACAATGGATTGGGGCATACCATGTAGACAAAAAATGGAATATATGAATATATAGATAATTATGGAGGTCTTATAAGGATGGTTTAGGGAACAAAAATGAGCATACTTTGATAGACAATCCACCACCACAATAATAACTATTTTACAACCTGAATTCAAAATCCCTTCAATAAAATCCATGGAGATATTTGTCCAAGTATTTATTGGAGTCAGAAGAGGTCGAGGGGTACTTAGAGTGCATATAGTTTCCCCTTTCATCTAGTGATAAATATATCATTATGCTTTAAATGTTTTAATATCCATTTTCTTTCTCATCTAAAAAGTGTGCTTTGTCCTCTCATAAGTTATTAGGAACCCAAAATGGCCCACTTTGGGTGATGCATGCACTTCTTGCAATATGGATTCATAGAATGATGACTTCTCTAGAATAACTAGGTAACCTTGGTATCCAATTTGTTGGCCATAGCATGAATATCATAGCTACCAACTGGGATCATTTTGGAGTTGTTGAATCAAGGCTTGTAAGGTGGAATCTTTAGCTACTTCATCTTGGAGCTGATGGATCCTTTGAGGAAGCAAATTTTAAATTGCACACAACATAATATGGTCCTTATATTGGTGCAAAAGGGCATCAACTATTACATTATCCTTGCCCTTTTTAAAAAAAAAATCTTAATCATACCCGTTGTCCTCTTCAATTATATTGGGGAATAGAATCAAGATAACTGTGTCTCACACGAAGCGACATAGTAGGGCCTTTATTGAGAGTATAGGGTTCTGCTCAATCGGGGGCCTCTAAGATTTTTTAACAAGGTTGGTTCCTTATTGATATGTGATCTTTAGTTGCACTTTGAACTTAGAGAGGAAAGGAATGCAAGAGATAAAATGAAGACAACTAAAATAGGCTAAAAAGGTGGCGATGCACCAAAGATCAAATAATATCCTCCTACATAACAGGACTGAATGCTATGTCCTAGCATGAACACTTCCTCTCCTCAATATGTAGGATATCAAATGAGAGTTATAGACATACACATGCATAAAGAGATGGTACGGATCATGAGAACCATAGATGGCTACTCAAAATAGATAAATAGGCCTCTCATATACACATGTATGTAAGTAAAACTCAAAAATAGGTAAATACTACAAAAACATACACACATATAAATATGGATCAAAGTATGAGAACTATAAATGGCTACCCAAAATAGATGTGTAGGCCTCCAATATATATATATATATATATATATATATATATATATATATATATATATATATATATATATATATATGCAAATAACATTACAAAGATTGTGCCAAAAGTGGGGGTTCAATTACTAATAAGTCACTAAAGATGACTACTATACATAAATAAATAAAAGAAAATCTTACAAAACCTTGTATATGCAAACTTGTCAGTCCTTTACAATGCTAATATTACTACTATTTATAGATTACACATGTAGATATTTCAAGATGATTAGTGGTTCCTGACACCTGGTCATATCTTCATTTAATTTGGTGTCCTTGAGGTCTCTAGATTTGGAGTCATAAATATCAAATGGTTTTGAGTCTTTGGATAAGCAACTACTATCTTTATTTCCATCTACCCATATTGGAATTTTCCATAATTTAGGTGCAGAAGATCTCTTTATTTAAGGCTTTAGATCTATGAGTTGCTTTAGCTCGCATGCTATTGTTATCCTTTTGAAGAGATGCAATATTATTTTTTAAGAAAGGACCATACTTCCAGAAGATTGTACACCTTAGCATATTTATATTTTTAGCATATGAGTGGTTTTCTTCTTTAGAAGTTTACTCACCATTAGACATTGGACTTTTTTTGACCTTGGGACTTTTGACCATAAGACCTCCATGTCAAAGCTTTTGTTTCCTGTCTCCGATCGAAACGTTATAAACTTTTTATTTTTGGGCATATTTTTCTTGCATTTGAGACTTACCTTCCAATACTTGGAACTTTTTGATCAAAATTTTCTTTTGCACTTTATCCATTGCTTTTTGTCACCTAAAAATGGTGCATCTCTTGAGTGTAGTGAGGAATCACCAAAGTTTTTATGACTCATAGGGGATATTTGGTTTGCTAAAGATAAGGAACCTAGAGAAGCTAGTGCCTTAGTTCATTGGGCATAGAGTCGAGAAAATAACCCACCTTTGGAATATAAGAAAAGGTGGGAATTTTAGTAGTTAGTCTACAACTTCACATCTCTACAGTTGTTAAAAATTCTACAATTCCATAATACTGGGACTGCTCTCTTATATTACATATAGTACATATATACAAGGGTTAAGTGGGTGGTCTTTATCCATTGGGTATGGAGTCAAAAGAGGTCTCCACTAGCTTGTTGAAGTTATCGATTTCTTTTTTCTCTAGTTTCTTGGGTGATAAACTATCATCCTTAAGAAAATAGGACTCTTCAACAACCCTCTTGGTGTAGATGGACTAGTATCAGGGATGAAAATTCTTCTTGATAAAGTAGGACTGGTACCAGTGTTGACTTCCTCTTTGCTCCTGATCCTTATTGCATGTTTCTTCCACCTCTAGCTCAAATCCTTTGCCTCTTTTGTGCACTTAGAGGGTAAAGGCACTTTCTTCTAGCTTGTAGAAATACCTAAGCTTGTTTACTTGAACACTTTAGAGGTAATAAACTCCACTATATCTACTATCTCCTAACCCATATGGTTATAAATCTAGTTCTAGAGCATGCTCAATAATACTTCATCTACCTCCACATGATTTTCTTCCTCATTTCGTATTGTTGCATTTTATTCAAAATTAGCAAGTTTTTGAGTGAGAGATTATTGAGAGGTAGCAGGTTGGATAGCTAGGGTTGGTTTCTTTGTCTCTCCAAAAACATTTATGAATAGGACAACAAGCTAGTTTCATTCAACAATTGAGTGTGGAGAGGAGTAGAACCCCTTACAAGCCTTTCTTTTGAATGATACCACTAGTACCTTAGAGCTATGTTTTGCTTTGTGATGTGCAATTGGAAAAAGTAAACCATATCTTGTAAATGCTCACATGGGATTGAAAAACCTTTTCCATCATAATAGGGAAAATTTAGGAGTATGGATGTCAAAAAGTCATCCCAAACATCTAGTGGAATTAGAGATTGTAAGGGACTTCTTTTGCTCCATGGTAATAAAATAATGAGGAAGGAAGTACTCATATTCTGGCATGCAACCTCTATGGTGGATCTTTCATAGTATTTTGGGACCTTTGGTTTGAGTGAAGTTGTTAGGTGATGTGACATTTATTCTAAGAACGGATAGATTGACGCCTTCATCAAAACCTCAATCTAGTGTCTTCAAATAATGAATTATTTATATGTTCATTTTGGAGTGGAGTTTCCAAGTGAGTTAGAGGTTCTTCAACAAGCAAGGGTAGGTAGACCCTCATCAAAGCTAAGCCTAACTTGTTGCAATTATGGGACCAATGATGTTTTACTAAAGTACCATCAGGCATACCACTAAACTTTTATCCTCTTCAATTATCCTAGGGAAGAGAGTTGGGATAATCATACCTCATGTGGAGTGATACAATAGGGCCTCTCCTGAGAGCATATGATCTGGATCAATTGGGGGTCCCTGGGAGTTTTTTACAAGGTTGGATCCTTGTTGATATGTTATCTTTAGGCATACTTGGAACTGAGGATAAAAGGTATGGGAGAGATAAAATCAAAACAACTAAAAATATATAAAGCCTAAGCTAAAAAAGGGGGCAATGTGCCAAAGATCAAATAAAATATTTCTATACAATAGATGTGAATGTTGTGTGCCAATGTGAACACTTCTTCTCCTCGACATAGATGAACCCAATGAGAGTTGCATATATACATAAGCATAAAGAGATAATTCAAAGCATCATAATCAAATATGGCTACTCAAAATATATGCATAGACCTCTCATTTACACACATATGCAAGTAAAACTTTAAAAAGAGGAAAATATTGCAAACACATACACATATACAAATATGAGCTAGATCATGAGAACCATAGATGAAAATCCAAAATAGATGTGTAGGCCTCCAATATATAAATATATTTAAAAAATACAAATTTTTTTCCATAAATGAAGGTTTGATTACCCACAAGATGCTCAAGAGTTGATTGCTATACAAAAATAAATTAAAGGAAAACTTATAAAACCTTGTAGATGTAAACATGATGATCCTTTAAAATGCTAAGACAACTACTATTTATTCAAAAACTCATGTAGAGATTTCAAAATGATTGTTGCTTCCTAACTCCTGGTCATATATTCATTTAAGTTTTTGGTATCTCTAAGGTCTTTGGATCTAGAGTCATAAATATCAAATGGTTCTAAGTCTTTGGATGAGCAACTATCATCTTTATTGCCATCTACCTATATTATGATTTTCCATAATTTGGGTGCATAAGATATCTTTATTTAATGCTTCAAATCTATGGGATGCTTCTATTGTGGCTCCCATGTTGTTGCTATCCTTTCGAAGAGATATGCAATATTCTCCTTCAATAAGGGATCCTACTTCTAGAAGATTGTACATCTTAGCAAATTTAGATTTTCGAGATATAGGTTGTTTTCTTCTTTAGAAGTTTCCTCATTATTCAACATTGGGACTTTTTTTACCTTGGGACTTTTGACCATAGGACCTCCATGTTGGAGATTTGCTTCCCATATTTGATCAAAACTTAATAAACTCGACTTTTGAACATAACTTTCTTACATTTGAAACTTACCTTCCAATCCTTAGAAATTTTTTATTGGAAGTTTCTTTTGCACTTTGTCCATTACTTCTGCTACCACTTTTTGTCACTTAAGAATGGTTCATCTCTTGAGTGTAGTGAGGAGTCACTCAATGCCCAATAATTTAGAGACCCATATCTATATTCCAATGTGAAGAACTATTGCTTTATTAAATATTTTAAACTTTTATGATATGTTTTAATTTAAAATGTTCACCCACTAGGGTAAGGTTGCCAATGATTGATGATGTGTAAAATTACCATCATCTCTTCATAGATTGATTTTACCAAGTTTATTCCTCATAGTGCCTTACTTGTAAACTCCAATGGTCATCCTTGCATCAACACTGCACCAATTTTGTTATCCAAATCATCAATTTATATCACAAAGGATTTAGAGAAAGTAGGCATCTCCAATGTGGGTGTAGTTAACATGACTATATTAAGGTTAAGAATACTTTTTTTGTTGGTTTTGTTCACACACAAGTTCTTTTTCAACATAGCTATCAAAGTGTTGAGTGATAATTTTACAGGGTTATGCATAAGGGGTATGCCCAAAAATGTATATAGAAAAATAAGGTAAATCAATTTTGAAACCAAGGCGAATATGGTGCAAATTCATGTAGAGGCAATGGTGATTGTTTTTACAAGAAAAAATAAAAGTAGGCGAATTCATCAAAAAAATTGACAAACGTACCATAAGATATAAATAATCACTAAACATACTCTGATTCCCATGCATAATCATAGGGACGACCCAAGTGAGTCAGTAGGCTTCATTCGAGGGATGACCCAGGTGAGTCAAGGACAACCCAAGTGAGTCAGTAGGCTTCATTCGAGGGAAGATCCAAGTGAGTTAGTAGGCTTCATTCGAGGGACGACCCAATTCAGTCAGTAGGCTTCATTAGAGGGATGATCCAGGTGAGTCAGGGATGACCCAAGTGATTCAATAGGTTTCATTCAAGGGATGTCCCAGGTGAGTTCATAGACTTCACTTGAGGGATGACCCTTGAATGAAGGTTGCAGGGTCATTTGCAGCCTATAGGCTGCAGGGTCATTCAACTTATTCAATTGATTACAAAGGTGAAAATGATAAAAAATATATTCTATATTAGTTTATTATTATCAATTTAAAGTGTAGATCTCATCGAGCTATGTGGTTTAAAATAAAAAATAAAAACGAAGCTCTGGATCAAAATTTATGCCTCCTAGAAGGTTGTAGGGTAGTCTATAGTGACTAGGGATGATCGACGAGGGATGGCCCAGGTGAGTCAAGGATGATCCAAGTGAGTCAGTAGGATTCATTCAAGGGATGATCCAAGTGATTCAGTAGGCTTCATTCGAAGGACAATCCAAGTGAGTCAGTAGACATCATGCGAGGGATGACCTAGGTGAGTCAGGGATAACCCAAGTGAATCAGTAGGCTTCATTCAAGGGATGACCCAAGTGAGTCAGTAGACATCATATGAGGGATGACCCAGGTGATTCAAGTACAACCCAAGTGAATCAGTGGGCTTCATTTGAGGTATGATCCAAGTGATTCAGTAGGCATCATGCGAGGGATGACCCAGGTGAGTCAAGGACAACCCAAGTGAGTCAGTAGGCTTCATTCGAGGGACAACCCAAGTGATTCAGTAGGCTTAATTCGAGGGATGATCCAAGTGAGTCAGTAGTCTTCATTCAAAGTATTACCTAGTTGAGTCCATAGACTTCACTTGAGGGATGACCCTCGAATGAAGGTTGCAGGGTTGTTTGTAGCCTATAGGTTGTAGGGTCATCCAACTTTATCAATTGGTTGCAGAGGTGAAAATGATACAAAATATTATATATTAGTTTATTATTATCAATTTAAAGTGTATATATCATCGAGCTATGTGGTTTAAAAAATTTTGAAAATGAAGCTCTGGATCAAAAGTTCTGCCTCCTAGAATTTTATAGGGTAGTCTGCAGTGACCAGGGACGACCAATGAGGGACGACCCAGGTGAGTCAGGGATGACCCAACTGAGTTAGTAGGCTTCATTCTAGGGATGATTCAAGTCAGTCAGTAGGCTTCATTCGAGGGATGACCCAAGTGAGTCAGTAGGCTTCATTCAAGGGATGATCCAAGTGAGTCAGTAGACATCATACGATGGATGACCCAGGTGAATCAGGGATGACCCAAGTTAGTCAGTAGGCTTCATTCGAGGTATGACCCAAGTGAGTCAGTAGACATCATGCAAGGTATGATCCAGGTGAGTAAGGGATGACCTAAGTGAGTCAGTAGGCTTCATTCTAAGGATGATCCAAGTGATTCAGTAGATATCACGCAGGGGATGACCCAAGTGAGTTAGGGATGACCTAAGTGAGTCAGTAGGCTTCATTCTAAGGATGATCCAAGTGATTCAGTAGATATCATGCAGGGGATGACCCAAGTGAGTCAGGGATGATCCAAGTGAGTCAGTAGGCTTCATTTGAGGGACGACCCAAGTGAGTTAGTAGGATTCATTCAGGATGATCCAAGTGAGTCAGGTATGACCCAAGTGAATCAGTAGGCTTCATTCAAGGGATGACCTACAAGGGACGACCTGCATGAGTCCATATAAATCATGCAAGGGATGACCTACAAGGGATGGCCTACATGATTTTGTAGACATCATGCAAGGGATGACCTATAGGGGATGACCTGGGTGCAAGGGATGACCTAGGCAAGTCTGTAGACATCATGTGAGGGACAAGCTAGATGAGTTCGTAGACATCATGTGAGGGATGACCTGTAAGGGATAAACTGCATGAGTCCATAGACATCATGAGACAGACGACCTGCATGAGTCTATATACATCATGCAAGGGATGACCTAGGTAAGTCTGTACTCATCATGGGAGGGATGATATATATGGTACAACCTGCATGGGATTATAGACATCATGTGAGGTAGAGGGACGACCTACAAGGGATGACCTGGGTGCAAGGCAGGACCTAGGTAAGTCTATAGACATCATGTAAGGGACGACTTGCATGAGTCTATAGACATCATGTGAGGGACAACCTACATGAGTCCGTAGACATCATGCAAGGGATGACCTCATGCAGGGGATGACCTGGGTGGGTCTAGGATGAGCAAGGATTTTGTATGGATGAAAGCATTGATGATAAAAAGTAAAATAAGGCATCAAAAAAATTTGTACCTAGTCTTTTTTTTGTATTGTATTTTGTCCTTCGTCTATTGCTAATCTCTATTTTTCCAGCTTCTCTGGTTCTATTCTTTTTTTAGCTTGAATTTGGGTTCTCCTTTTTTGTTGAATGTATAACTATAACAAGTAATAGTATGTTTTGCTATATATAGTGGGAAAATTTATCTAGGTTAATAAAATTATATATAATTTTAAGGTGAATCGGTCCAAAATTTGGGTGGGAGGGCGGGCGATTTAAATTTTAAAATTTAAAATATTATAATTTTTGGGCGACCCCACCCAAAAAAAAAATCCAAAAACTTCAGGCGAGTGGAACGACGGCCAGGGTCCCAAAATTTGTAAATTTACATTTTGAAAAATGTCATTATTCGCTTATTAAAAAAATTTCATCCCTATGCATAACCCTGTAATTTTACTCAATTACAAAACCACACTCACAGTTAGGATTTTGATTAGAAAACCCTCTCTTGCAAAGAAATAAAAATTTCTCCAAGGTTTATTTTACTTAATGTGTGCATGTATGCTTGTGAAAATGTGTCAAATAAGTGCTAGAATACCTTAGTGATTTGCAAGCAATTGTTAACAAGGGGTCTGTGTTGGTATTACTTTATTATGCTATGCTATTGATTTTTCATGAAACTTAAAAGAAAGAAAATGTGATTGGCCCTCATATGACCACAATGAAAAGATGAAGTTCATTTTATCTTGGAGTGTTTTAGGTAGATTTTATCTTCCTTTGTTAAGCAAGTTTTAACAAATTTTATCCTTTTGTTAAACCTTGCTTTGAGCATGAAAGAAAAGACTAAAATATATCTCTAAAATGTGAACATTGAATAATGAGTGGATTCATTTTATGTTTCTTGGTGAATGGATTTTACATTGCATTGTTAAGCTTTGAGCATGAAATAAAATAACCAAATGACTACCTTTAAAATGTAGTAGCCTTTGAAATACCATATAAATTACCCCTCAAATGAAATTGTAATTTTCATAAAGAGAAGTTAATTTATTGCTTGAAAACAAAAGTGCAAAGCTTGAAATTTGAAATCATGTAAAGCTTTTGAAATTATAAAATTCCCTTTTAAAATGTGAACTTTATATAATTTTGGAATTTTGAATTTTCTTCAAAATAAAATTGAAACTGCTCTAAATGAAACTTTAAAGCTTATTCTTGGAATCCATGCATCTCTTTTTTGGATTTTAATTTTTTATATATTTTTTATTTTATTTGCAAAAGTTAAAAAAAATGAAAATATAGGGTTAGAAAAATAAAGAAAAATGAAATAAAATAAAAATAAATTGTTGTAACTCCAAAATTCCCCACAGACCCTACAAACATTAGTATCCTGCATAAAAACCAGCATTAAAGTGATCCACATTCACGCAATCCAACATTTAATGCGGTGCAATATTTTAAGAAAAAGGTGCAATATATTAGAAATAATAGACAAGTCTACCATTAACATGCATAAAAACTTACTACATTTCCAATACATTAGCAATAGAAATATTTTCAACATTAAACACATATGCAGAATACCATGCCCTAAATTGGCATCCAATGGTGAAATGATCTAGTCAAACAAGCATGGGAGGAGAAATCTTCAGGAAAACCCAATTTCAAAGCTCTGCTTTCACATTTGCAATTCTTTCAAAAAGTTTTCCCCGCCCCTGAAATACATTTTAGATCCATTTTTATAGTTTCCTAAAAAATATTCATTTCTTCTTCGCTTCTATTGAATTCCCCTTTTCACTTCCTCTTCCCTAAATGTATTATTCCTTGATCTAAAATTATACATGTAACTATTAAGCACAGGGTCTTCCTATCCAACGTATCTGCCACATCCATACATGTCTCAAAAATGGTCCATATGTTTCTCGTAGGCTACCTTGGGTAACGCCTTTTTATAACTCCCCTATTTTAATGATGTGTTCAATTATTTCCATTGGCTCGTTTTCCTACCATACTCTTCCAATAAAAACCACTTTTTCTTAGATAGTTGACCATCTTAATTTTTATGTGTCATATCACTTGGTCAACTCATCACTAGGTGAGCCTTTGGCTACTAGCTCTCATTAAACTCTATTATTCACTACCTACCCCTACTTCCCTTGCATTCAGGTACTCTACAGCGATGACCTCGTTGCTTTGGTTCCCACTATCATCACTGTGTGCCAACACGTTGGCAATGTCTAGTTTGCTTACTTCATAACTCCAATGAAAAACTCTCTTTCATAATGCTTTCAGATGCAGCACCCACATTATAACTGCAAATTCTTTCAAAATTTTGATGTCTTGATATTTTCTCTTTATTTTAATAAAAAAATATGCAAAGGCCCTCCTTTACCATGGGTTGGACTAAATTGTGATGTGGAACCTATTGTGAAGGCTCATGAACATCAATGTAACCACTAATGCAATTTGTCAACAGTGTACTCCCTTTTATCCTGGGTGTATCTATCTACGTCGATGTGGTAGCATCTCTTTTTGAACTTGTAATGTGACCCACAATGCCAATTGGGTGAAGGTGGGGTAAATCTATCATTGCCAAGTCAAAAACTACTACTTTACAAGATCAATAGTCTACAGTGGTAAATCTATGGTCCTACCAACATGTGCTTTCGAATATAGCAACACGGTCGCCCATTTTGGTGATGGAGTACTCACCCTTCTTTTTCTTATCACTTTTATATCTTTCGGTCTAAATATCCCAACACCCATGTAATGCCAATTACCCTCTATGGTATGCTATGTGATACTACATGTCATATACATCATCTTCATACGAATCCTTAATATAAACTAGAAACCATTGAACCTACGCACAATAATCAAAGAGCGTGGTAGTTGTTAAAGATTTATTACTACCTCATTTTGTTTCTAGACATCCACACAATCACACAATCAAAAATTTCATTTTGTTTAGAGGATGAACTGTAATTTTCTCTATTCATTGTAGAAGATGATATGTGGTTCTCAAGAACCTTTGACTTTTCTTTGGGATTAACTTTTTGAAAACTAAGTTTCCTTTTCCTAGTTGTATTACTATTTTCATCATAACTTAAGCTACAATTTGGATCGATTATCCTTGAATCCTCAACTACATGTTGAAAGCCCTCTGAAGCAGAGCTAAAGGTTTTAATGACTATTTCCAGTGTTAGACTTGGTGAAGATGAGTTACTCATAGAGCTTGCATTAGATTCAACATGCTTATCTACAGAATCATTAATCATTTATGTATGATCTAAGAATTTGTTTTGACAATATACCCGTGAGCGGCATAAATGTGCCAAGGGATGAATCTCAAGTAACTTTGATTGAGTAAATAAGGACCACCTGTATATTTCCATCATGTCTTCTTCTTGGGTTGGTACTACTGTGAGTTCCCCTCTATCATCTATAAAGCTATCTGACTCGGATGCCTTTTCACTATTGTCATTCTCATCCTCACCACGTAGATTTGTCTCGTTGTGTACGTTCGACTAATAGTGGTCTAGGTCCACATCTTTTGGGTACCTATCATGATCGTTAGCCTCGACCACATGGTAATTTTCCCTATATAATCATTCATCGTACATGGTTGTCCTACTTTGAGTCCACATATGCACCTTGTGTTCACCATATAGGTAGCCTTGAGTACTCGCACATTCGTGCTTGTCATCGTTCTTAGAACTTTAGCTACCTACACGAACAATCATAGAAGTATAGACATCAAAGAGAACTTTAAAATTTCAATAACACTCAAATATAAAATCATCAGAGTATAGATGTTTGAAACTTAAATTTTTACTAAAGTTGAAATAATATAAACATTTAGAATTGAAATTTAAAGCTTTTCCTCCATGAGGATTCCAAAAAGAAACTTTATTTTATTTAATTATATTTTTATTTTTTATTTTTTTATTTTTTTATCTTTTATTTAATCAAACTTAAAAGTTTGAATTATCAAAATTCAAAATAAAAAGGAGAACATTATAACTAACATTAAGAATTCAAAACAAGGAAACTAAACCTATTAACCTAACAAAACACTTGATATGAAATTAAAAGGAAACATGAATAACACACAAGTCTATCAAAATTAGCACTCAATGAACACCAAACTTCCCAAAAACCCAAAATTTAAGGTGGATCCTCAAATTTGGGGTATGTTGTGGAATGGCCACAACACAAAGGAGCTACAATCTTCCTATAATTCTAAACAAGATTTTTATAGTAGTTTGTGAGACCTAGGAAACCCCGAAGACCCTTGAGAGTATGGGATCTTGGCCACTCTTGGATATCCATGATTTTCCTTGGGTCTACCTTAACCCCTTCCCTTGAAACTATGTGGCCTAAGTACTCCACTTCTTGCATCCCAAAGGAACATTTGGACCTATTAGCACACATTTGATGTTATTTTGAGAGCTATAAGGTTTGATCCAAATGTTGCAAATGCTCTTCGTAAGTGTGGCTATAAAAGAGGATGTCATCAAAGAAGACCAATATGAATTTGTTTAGAAAGAGGTGAAAGATAGCAAACATAAAAATTTGGAAGGTAAAAGGTGCATTAATGAGACCAACGAGCATGACTAGAAATTCATAATGACCTTTGTGAGTCTAGAATACCATTTTGGGAATGTCTTCTCTTATTCTAATTTGATGATATCTAGAGTGCATAGCCCAACTTGGAGAAACATTGAGAATCATGGAGCTCATCCAACAATTCATCAATAATAGGAATGAAATTTATGCTTGATGGTGATCTTATTAAGCTCACAAAAATCCCTGCATAACTACCAATCCATCCTTCTTACAAATCAACAATAGTGGCAAATAATTAGGGCTGACACTTAGCCTTATAATACTTGCTGCTAATAACTCCTACACCATTCTATCAATAGTAGACTTTTGTGTATAATGTTAACTATAAGGGAAAATATTATGTGCTGCACTACCCGATATAAGTTGGATTGGATGATCATGAGAGCATCGAGGTGGAATACCCTTTCATTTAGCAAATACAAAGGCATGTTTATCTACTATGAGTTGTAATCCTGATGGTTGGACTATATCCTTGATATTTTAGGTTTGTATTGCAAAAATTTGTGCTACCACTCCATGAGATGATTTCTTTAAAATCTTTTCCATCCTATGAAAAGGGATAATATGAGTAGTCCTTACAATAATTTCTTAAATAGAATGCTATGTTCTCTATTGGATGAGTTGCATCCAAAGTTTTAAAAAATCCCAAGTTATCAAAACCAAATTTTGAATCCATTTCATTCCCAACACCACATCACATCCTCCCAAATGTAGGACAAACATGTTAGCCTTTAGATTGTATTTTGTAGCACATGGGTGCAGTATTCCCAGTGGGGAGGTGGTTTTCAAGGGCTTAGAATGATCAATTTACTATTCCCAATTGATGGACCAAATTGTACAATCGTACAGTCTTCACAACTATCAATTTACGATAAGAAAATAGCTTGTACGAAATCCAAATCGTACCACTATACAGTTCCAAATTATACAATGACAAGGATTGTATGATTCTACACTCAGCCAATCCTTTAGATTTAGTTTTGTAATTTTTCGTACATAGTTTTGTAACTAAATTGTCCTGAAGAGTTTTACCCAAACTTATTCCAAAATAATTAATACAAAAATAAATAACTTAGAAGAAAACAACTCACAATAAATCATGCACATAGAACACATGAGATTTACCCTAGTTCACCCAATATGGGCTACTCCAACAAACAAGAGCCACACCTCCTTTGATATTATTATTCACTCCTTGCCCATAATGGGACATTACAATCAATATAAAGGAAACTCTTACAACCCTAAACCACAATGTGGTATTAGAATACTGTGGGTACAATACCATGGGCTAAAACCACCCATACCCACCAATCACAAGAATCCTACCAACACCTCTGAAAATAGCTTCGCTAATATCTCCGTAAAAGTAGGAGCCCAAAAATATCTAAAAGTGGGGTCGTCGAAGATGGGGCCTGTCATACAATACTTCCTCTGCAAAGAATGAGACACATCCAACATTCTCCCACTTGTTGAATACTTTGCAAAAAGGTTGTAATCAATGTTAGTTCCAACACTCAGTCTTTCCAAACCCATTTCAACTGTACAAAACATGAACTTTTATGTGCTAATTGCCTTGGTTAAAGCATATGCAACATTTACCTTGGTATCCACTTTTTCCAACAACACTTTCTTTTGTTCAATCATGTCCCTACTGAAGTGGTACTTTGTATCAATGTGCTTTGTTCTTGAATCGTAAGCTGAGTTCTTTGCCAAAAATATAGCACTTTGGCTATCACAATTTATCTTCATAACTCCTTGAAAGAACCCAATCTCATTACATAGTATTTGTAGCCATATTGCTTCCTTACTTGCATCAGTGGCTGCCATGTATTCAGCTTCAGTGGTTGAAAGAGCAACAATAGTTTACCTTTTGCTCATCCAACTAATAGCCCCTCCAAACAAGTTGAATACATAAGCACTAGTAGATCTTCTATTGTCAATATCTCCAGCCTAATCTTCATCAACAAAACCTTCTATATCCAAGGATCTATTTTTATTACATGCATCTTCATAATAGATTGAAAAAACATATGTACCACGCAAATATCTGAAAACCCTTTTTACAGAAGTTCAATGCTCTTTACCAGGTTTAGACATATATCTACTCAAAAATACCACTGCATGGGTAATATCTGGTCTAGTACATACCATGGCATACATTAAAGTCCCTACAATATTTGCATAAGGAACATGGGAAATTTCTTCTACCTCTTCTTCTATTTTTGGACATTGTTCAATAGAAAACTTTTCCTCCAAAGGAATAGGTACCTTCACTAGTTTGCAATCCTACATACTGAATTTCTTCAATACTGTCTCAACATATTTCTTTTGATTCAGCCATAGCTTTTTGTTTGAATGATCTCTATTTATTTGCATGCCCAAAATAAAATTTGTAGGGCCAAGATATTTCATGTCAAACTGTGATGCTAATTGAGACTTCACTTCCCTGATCATTTCCTTACTGTTTCCAATTAGTAACATATCATCAACATACAGAACTATAATTACAAGTTCATTACCAATTTGCTTTAGGTATACACAATGATCAGCATTTCTACGAACAAAATCAAGTCCTAAAACATAAGTATCAAATTTTTGATACCACATTCTAGGTGACTATTTCAGTCTGTACATATATTTCTTTAACTTACATACAAAATCCTCCTTTCCTTTACCAATGAATCCTTTAGGTTGTCTCATATATATTTCTTCCTCTAAATCTCCATGAAGGAATGTATTTTTTACATCCATTTTCTCTATTTTAATATCAAATGCAGCAACCACAGATAAAAGAAATATTATTGAGGTTAGCTTTGCAACAGGAGAAAATACTTCACCATAATCAATTCCCTCTACCTAAGAATAACCTTTAGCAACTAGACGAGCTTTATATTTCTCCACTTTACCTTCAACATGCTTCTTCTTCTTGAAGATCCATTTTCTACCTATTGCTTTTCTCCCACCAGGTAATACTAGATACCATGTCTTGTTATTTTTCAAGGTCATCATTTCCTCATTCATGGCTTCTTCCCAAAGGTTTACCTCTTCAGAATTAACAACTTCTCTAACTGTTCTAGGATATTTATCAGTAACAGATAAAATAAAAGAAGAAGAAAAAATAGATGGACTATACCTATCAGGTTGCCTTCTTTCTCGTGTTGATCTCCTTACCACAGGTGTATGAACCTTTGGTTCATCCTCTTCTTATTATTCTGAGTAGGGTCCTTCTTCCATGAGATCAAATTGCACCTTTTTAGGTTCTTCTTCTATTACTTCATTCCTGTGATCACTTTTCATTTCTCTAAACACCACATCTCTAATGTAAACTATCCTTTTAGTTTTTGGATTCCAAAGTTTATATCCTTTAACACCATATTTATAACCAATAAATATACATTTAACCGCCTTGTTATCAAGCTTACTTATTTTCTCCTTTGGAATATGCATGTATGCATCATAGCCAAAAACTCTAAGATGTGAAAGAGATGGTTTCTTACCAAACCATGCTTCAAATGGAGTTTTATCCAGCAATGTTGATGTAGGAGATCGATTCCGCAAGTAATATGTTGCACTCACTGCCTCTGCCTAGAATTCATGTGCCAGACTAGCACCACTAAGCATACTTCTTGCATTTTCCATCAGTGATATGTTAAATCTCTCAGCAAATCCATTTTGTTGTGGTGTATATGGAGTAGTCTTCTATCTTGCAATACCACATTGCTTACAAAAATCCTCAAATTTATTTGAACAATACTCTCCTCCATTATCAGACCTCGACACCTTAATCTTTTTCTTAGTTTGATTTTCAACAAGTGCTTTAAATTCTCTAAAAATATCAAACACTTCATATTTACTTTTAAGAAAATAAATTCATGCATATCTTGAAAAATCATCAACAAAAGAAGCATAGTATCATGATTTTCCAAGAGATGGAATAGGAACAGGACCAAAAATATCATTGTGAATTAGATCTAATACCCCTTTTGATCTTGCAACACTAGATAGGAAACTAACATGATTCAACTTGCCATAAATACAATGTTCACAGAAATCAAAAACCATTGAGCAATTAGGGATACCTTGGACCATACCTTTTGTGTACAGGGTATGCAATCCCTTTTCTCCAATATGTCCCATTCTTTGATGCCAAAGTGTTGAAATTTTGTTTGATTCAACCTCAAAAATAGTTTATCTATTGCACTCATTTGTCATAGCGCTTCCCAATAGCTTATACAAGGTTTCAATCCAAACTCCTCTTGCTAACACCATAGATCCACGAACCATTTTGCATTAATCCTTACTAAAACTGATGTTTACTGCTGCATCAACCATTTTTCTTACAAAAATTAAATTTCTAGCAAGGCCAGGAATATGCATCACACCTAAGAGGGTTTTAACCCTACCATCCTGCAATAATAATTTCACCCTTTCATGACCAATGATTCTAAGTTGTGAATAATCTCCCAATAGTACCTCCCCTCCATCATATCTTTCATTTTCACTGAACCACCCCCTATGAGGAGTCATGAAAAGAGGCACCAGTATCGATCAACCAATCATTTCTATCTGAACGCATGGAGCAACATGCCAGATATACATCCCATCCTTCATTAGTGGATTTATTTATCTCTGTGGAAGTGGATTCATCAGATATATTTCCAGAATCAATATTATTTTATCTGCAATCCTTCTTTGTGTCCAATCTTACCACATTTCCAACATTTTCTCTCAAACCTTCCTTGAGACTTAGATCTAACTTTAGACTTAGATCTATCACCAGATCTCATTTTATCTTTTTTCTTGGCATGCCCTCTCACTGTTAGGGCATCCCTTGATGTGCTCTCCATGGATTTTCTCCTCATATCCTCTAATAATAGATATGCCACAATATCTTCAAACTTCAATGTGGTTGAAGTTGTACTACCAATTGCTACAACTAGGTTATCCCACGAATATGGTAAAGAGCATAGCAAAGTAATACATTTTTCTTCCTCACTCAACTCAATTTTAACAGATGCAAGTTGACTTACCATCGTATTAAATGCATTAATATGATTTGCTATTAAATATTCTTCATTCATCCTCAGATTATACAATTTCTTCTAGAGGAATAATTTGTTCACCAGGGACATAGATTGGTATAAAGCCTCTAACTTCTCCCAGAGATCCTTTGCATTAGCTTCTCTAGAAACATTTATTAATACTAAATCTACAAGGCATAGTCGAATTAGACTCCTCACTTTCCAATTTAACTTTTCCAATCTTCATTAGTTGTACTGGCAGGTTTCATTTCAGAGATAATAGACCACTGATCTCTGTCCACGAGCAGATCCTCCATCTTTAACTTCCATAGCTCAAAATTTTTTCCATAAAATTTCTCAATCTCTATCCTTGAATTATTTGAAATCATTTTTCTTCAAGCTCCTTCTGCATAAAACTCCCACTCCAAAATAGGTTTTCTATAACTCCTAGAAACCCTAGAACCTCTTCAAATGAATTAAAATCCTAGCAATAAAGGCGTCCCTATATGGCTAACAATTTGGATCTGATACCATATGAAAAGTTTTTCCCAAAATTATTCCAAAATAATTAATATAGAAATAAATAACTTAGAAGAAAACAACTCACAATAAATCATGCACATAAAACACACGAGATTTACCCTGGTTCACCCAATATGGGCTACTCTAGCAAACAAGAGACACACCTCCTTTGATATTATTATTCACTCCTTACCCGTAATAGGACATTACAATCAATATAAAGGAAACTCTTACAACCCTAAACCACAATGTGGTATTAGAATACCGTGGGCACAATACCATGGGCTAAAACCACCCATACCCACCAATCACGGGAATCCTACCAACGCCTCCAAAAATAGCTTCGATAATATATCTGGAAATGTAGGAGCCAAAAAATTGTGAGGCCACCGAAGACGGGGATGTCGTATAGTACTTCCTCTGCAAAGAATGAGATACATCCAACATGTCTGATTTACTAATATTGCCAAATCGGGTAAGTTTCCTTCTATCGCATGAATTGCCAAATCAGGTTAGTTTATTTTGTATGATTTGTAAGGGCTTTGGTGTACAATTTATACAAAATGAAGGTGCAACAAGGTGCAAAATTGGATACTCTTCTATGCAAATCTCTCTCAACTAAGTTTTGTAAAGTTCTAAAAATACAATTAATCCATTTTATACAAATATGCAAGTCATATCATCAGGGTTTGAGAGATTTATATCCAATGCAATATCTAGAAATTGTACAACAACCTTCAATACAGCTTCCTTTATATCATCCTCATCATATATGATTCATAAGGGTCACACTAGTGCGGTTTTAATCCAATTATTTCATAGCAAAGCATAAGTGTCAATAACAACCATAAAGAAGTACATGCAACAAAGATAAACTGCAAATCATCATTCCACCATGCCAGGATCATAGAATATGTAAGACAAAACTATGTATTGATATTACTTATCAAAAATGCCATACAATCAATAAAGTATGCTAAAAAATCCTATATATGTAGTCAATACTTATGTTATTTAGACTAGAATATATCCAAAACAACCAGAAGATGACCAGACTAACCAGACTATCAAAAATGAAAAGGGGGCTTTATATAATGATGCCCAGGCTGTTCCCAAGTTGTTCCTGAGGTAATTCATTATTCACAACTTCCCATGCATAATGGAATGCATAATTATGACTTTTACAAAGTCTAAACACATCATTTATCAAATTCATGTGCAATTTACAACTTAAATTATATTTCCCTTGCATTTCATTGCACATTGTACGGTTTACCCTTTATTTTGTATGGTTTACCTCCTACTTGTATGGTTACCTCCTCCTTGTACGATTTACAAAAACTTGTCAAAATTGTCAAAATTAGGCAAATCCTTTTATCACTTTTCTTTTGGGAGGTGGATTTGCTGCCTACATCTACCCTCCCTTTACTTTAGTCAATGTCCTCATTGACTCATATTTTTGTTTCAGTTGTGCCTCGTAATCTATGACTATGACTTTTAGGTCTTCCACTTGGGTGCAAAGAATTGTGTGTTTATTTTGTAACTTGGATGCTTAGTTACCCATTTCTATTGCTTTCATACCATGCTGATTGGCTTTCTCTTCGACAATCTTCAGGAGTTCCCTCAATTATTGTTCGCACTCAGTAGCACTCTTCTTTAGCTTCTCCTGCAAGTGTGCCTCTGTTCGAGATGCCACCTATAGCTCTTTGTTCTTATCTATAATGGTATTAATATGGTGATCAATATCATCCTCCAAAGCAAGAACAGTATCTTGCTTAGCCTTCAATTGAACTTGCTTATCTAGGACCATATCATAATATTGTTTATTGTCCTATGTGAGCTCTTCTATATTCTTATCGTGTATTGTTATTTTCTCATATTTTGTGGCCAAATATATTCACAAATGTTCACCCTTTACTCTTAGTTGAGCCTCCAACTCCTTGATCCTATCTTCTATCGTTTGTGATACATGTTGCTTCTCCTCTTCAAGCAAACTAAATTGGCTTCAAAATTAGCCTTATTGCTTAGCAATTCTTCCTCAATTTTCTTTAGTTTCTCTTTTATCATAGCCTTACTCTTCTGCAATTCTTCCTCCATTACGACCATTTCCTTCTGAGTGGCCTCTATATTTTCTTTCTAATATTCCTTGATCTGATAAATCTGCTCCAATCCTATGCTCAACCACTCAATCCAATGTGTTAGGAAGTTCAACTTCCTTAGAGTGATTGCCGAACCTGCAGTAACCCTCTTATGTTCTAATTTTGTTGTATTCAATGGATAAGTTAGATGATTGGTTCTATCCAAGTACAACCTCAAATGTTACCTATAGTTGGTTCTCACTTTGTTTGTCAAGTCATCTCTTCCTAACATCGTTGTTACCTCTTCCCAAGGTAACTTCCATGGGTGTTGTACATGAATATCCATAATTTTCCTTATGTTCTCCTCACTACTAACCCATTCTGTTATCTTTTCCAACTCGATAAATACTTGTTTTTCCCATAGCTTCAACTCTCCCAAGTGTCCAATATAAAATTGTAATTTGGTGCTAGTTATGGCATTGCCTATCTGAGAGAAGAAATGTTCCACCTTATCTTCTACTCCTTGTGCATCCTCCTTAGTTTCAATATTTGAGAACTATGGTACCTCCAAAAGGTAACTTGTTTTCATCCTCTGTAGTTCTTCCTCTATAGAATCTTGTTCTTCCTCTTCTTCCATGTGGTGGCTAGAGCTTCCCCCAAGCTCCAGTAGTGCTCTCTATGTGTTTATATTTTCCTATGGTGGAGTCTGTCTCACAGTCCTCTCCACCTCCACCTCTTCTTGAACCTTTGAAATATCTTTATTAAAGTGTTTTTTCCCTGTATATTCTTGGACTTCATCTCATTTTGTTAAGTCCACCTGTTGTTCTGTCACCCGCTCTTATTCCTGATTCTTCTGAGTTTCCATTACTGTGAAATCTTTAACAATAGGATATTCTTTTTCCTATGATGCTTTCATATCTTTTGGTGTATCACCCTGATCATTTTTATTTGTACCTCCTCCCATCATGAATCTAAAGTGAGGCTTCTTCTTCTCTCTTGACTCTTCCTCTGAGGCTTCCACTATTGCCTTATCTTTCTCCTTTTCACCTTGAATGGTGGCTGCTACTTCTTGTGCTATGTTCCTCACTTTTGTATCATCCAAAAATTTTGAATATTCCAAAGTTTTAAAATCATCATGCTATAAATATGTGGGGATTCCACCATATCCTTTACTTCTGCCCAATTCCAATCATGCAAATTCAGCTCCTTCGAGTTTGACTGTTCTTCCTCTTGTTGATTCTTCTGTACAAACCTGACTTGTTTTTCCAAAATGGCATTATTTGCCATTATTTCCTATTGTCTTATTTTTCTTATTTTTAATGTACTAGATTGCCTCCCCATAATTTCCTCTCTTTCCTGAAATGACGACTTCTCCTACTACCATTGCTACTATGCTTGTTCCAGTTCAAGTTCCAACTGCCTAGGCCTTTTCCTTTGATGGTGGACTTCCTTTTCCAAATAAGTATCGTCATGTACTATAATGGTTTGTTGTGATTTATTTGTTCAAGACTTATCTAGAGTCTCTTTCTAAATTGGTACTAACTTTTCCCACCATAAAATGGTTGGCTTCCCTGCCTCAATATTCCTAGGTTCTATCAAACCTAGAAAGGGGATTCCCAACTCTGTAACAACATTCAACAACAATCCAATAGCATGGAAATTCAACCCAAAATTATTAGGCCTCTTTGTCAGTACATCATGCATATTTATCTCTAGATAGGTACCCCAATCATACCAAATTCCTTTGGTGATACCTTCCACATATTGAGCAATTCAAATTGGCATCTCTGTGGCTTGTGTTTCCCCTGATAGTCGAGCCATTACAATATTCATGGTGCATAGTCAATCTTTCCCTATCAACTAGATCTATTTAATTCCTTGAGTTCTTGCACCCAAGATCTTCACATCAGTCAATAATTTCATATTGTTAAGTGAAGTGATGATATGATGTGTCTCAATCGGATCAAGCAACTTCTTGACTACCTCAGTGCCATATGTTGGCAATCCAAATGTTTTCCTGAATGCCTCTACTATGACTTCTATCTTTACTGACTGCTTGACCACATTAACATATTAGTAATTTTGGTTGTAGGATTATATGCCTGAACTATCTGCAATAGATAGTTATAGAAGAAGGTCTTCTGGTGTGATGGCACTTATGTTATTACAGCTACACCAGCCTTCTCAAATTATTTCCTCCAAGGGTGATTCTTGTTTTCCTCATTACTCCACAACTTCTTGTATGTATCTCCTCCATGTTGTACAAATTATATACTTGTTATATCAACCTCTATCTCATTAGGTTCACTACTCATATCCTTCTTTGGATCTAGGTAATGGACTTCACTACACAACTCCCTCCTTGGAATTTGTGCATGTGCCATTTCCTCCTCTTAAAACCTAGGTGGTGTCCTTCTCCAATCAACCCTCCAATACCTCTACCCTTTCCATGTCCTATATCCTCCTCTCCTCAAATAATGAGTACCACACCAACCACACAATTGAAACTTTCACCCTTGGTATTTTTGCGGATGTGACTCTCTCTCGTGCAGGGGTCCTGGTGACCGTTCCACTCTATTGGTTGTAATTCTTCTTAACCGATATTTGAACTCTTTACCTAAAATAATTTTCCCACCATTCCTCCTATTAGCTTGCTATTTTAACATCACCTGTTATGAAATTAAAAGTGCCCTAAAAATCGTACAGTACACCCTTCAACTTGTTCATGTACAGTTTCCATTTCAACAGCCACCTCAAAATCATACAATCTCCTCAACTACTTCAAATTGTTCAATCTGTTACAAATCATACATCTATTGCACAAAAATGTATAGGGGTCATACCACTCCATACAATATCTCTTTCTACCTACTCCCCTTCACTGAATCAGTACACTTATGTACGATTCCATACGATTTTCTCAAAAAGCTCAAATCAGCATAAAAATTGCCTAAAATCATATAATTTTTTTCTTGAGATCATACAATATACCTTCTAAATCATACAAAACATACTTTAAAACCCTTATTCACCTTAAAATCATTTTTTTCATGATTTTTCACCAACCTAGTTACCGGATTGTCCTAATCTCTCTTTTCAATGCATTTTCAAGGTAAATTTATAATTTTCACTACTTGGTGCAATTCTTCCCCAAAAATAAAATTTTCTTGCTATTATATAAGCTATACAAACTTTTCCTTCCTTTCCTCTACCTTCTCCAGTTCATTTTTGGCCGCTTTTATCAGATTAGGGTTTGTAATCTCATTTTTCCTACAATTCCTTTACTTTGGCTCCAATCGATAACTTCTCTGAACCCTGTTGTACATTTTTCCACAATCTATTTCTTGCTTGGATACCTTCTACTAAAATCCCTTGTTTTTTTTCAACTGAAATTTGAAATATCCTTTTAATGGAGCCAAACCTTTGCTTTTTCTCCTGATTTGGTTTATTTTTTAATGTGAAAAGTCTCCTCAATGCAATTTTTATAAATGGGTCATGCAGTATTGTGGTCACTAATGAATTTTAATGACCATGCTATATATTTCATTAAGTTGCATGCTTTTCACCTTCATTGTACTAAAAATTTTGAATTTATCCTTGTACGATTTGCCAATTTACTAAAATTAGACCTTTATTTAAATTGTTATCAAACCCTAACTGCTCCAATTTTAAAATTGTTCCACTTTGCATGTCTTTTTGTCTTCCTTGCCTAGATTATTGACAACTCATCACTTACCCATGTGATTTTATCTTTTTCTCACTCTTTTTCTTATAACTCATCGTTCTACACATGCGAACATTAAATGTGATGGTTGAAAATTGTACAATTGCACCTAAAATCATACCATGTATGATCTAAATTGTACAACATGCTTCCTTGTATGATTGCATGTGATTTTTTTCATTTATGCTTGTACGATATTCCACTTATGCATTTTCATCCTTAAAATTGACTTGTACGATTTATTACTTAGAGAAATGTTTCTATTTTCTCTCTTGAAGAGGTCGTCATTTCTGGTTTTCAACCCACTTTCTTCTTAATTGTGTCTGAGGGATTTTCACAACTAAGGAATTTTCTTTTTTTCTTTTTCTATTTCTTTTTATTTTTCTTTTTTTCTTTTTCTTTTTCGTTTTCTTTTCTTTCTTTTTTTTCATTTCCTAACTTATTTACACTTTTACCGATGTGGGAATCACACAATGACATTCACTTGCACAACCCCATATGATTATTCTCTTGGAGGTTTGACCATAACATTCCAAGTATTTATGTCCTCTGGCATCACTTGCTCTCTAGGGCAGTTCATCTCCACTTGTAATGTTACCAAGTTCCTCGTCCTCCTACTACCATGAGTACAATTTGGGATTGTACAATTACAAGTTGTAGTATATTCACCTGGTGTCCCTTCCTCTTGTTGTGTAGGTGATTGATCCCTTGGTAGCGATATCCTTACTACTCTACTATCATTTGAGCGATTTTTTTGCCTATCTCCTCGGAACAATTTTGGATCCAGACTTGGTGATCATCCTTTGTTGTCCCTGGTTTCTTTCACCTGCAAAATTCACTCTTCCTATGATGGACCTTGCTCAGCTTGAGCTCTTCATTAAGATTTATCTTATCTTCTTCATTCAATCTCTTATAAAGAAATGAATAAACATTGTACTTTATAAGACTTCAAATTTGAGCCATTTACAGTGTCGGGTACCTCAATCCCATTCAATTTTTGTAACTTGACCACTTCATTATTTATTACTTCTACGACTTTGTAGGGACCAAGCCATAGTGTCTTCAACTTACTAGGCTTGATTTCCTACTTCCCATTAAACTTTAGAACCAAGTCACCCGAAATAAGTTCTAGCTTCCTCAAGTGTTTGTCATGCCATAGATTCCTTCTTTTTTGGCCTACCTTGATTGTCCATTATGCCATGACTCTTCTTTAATATAAATTTATCAGTGTTGTTTGTCACTTCTTCAAACCTTCTTGATCATCCAAGAACTGCTCTACAACTACTCTCAAAATTGGTATCAAGAATTTAACTGGCACCACTGCCTCTTATCCATACATTAACTGGAAAGGTGTATGATCTATTTTTGGTTTAAAATTTGTTCTATATATCCATAAAATAGACGGTAACCTTTCCTCCCAATCTCCTCCTTCTATTCCATAGATTTTATACAAGGTAGATACCAAGACTTTATTTGTTGCTTTCGCCTACCCATTCGCTCTGGGATAGTATGGACTAGACAATGAATGCAAAATCTTGAACTTAGTTGTCAGTGTCTTGATAATCCCATTGACAAAGTGTCCTCCTTGATCACTTGTTATTTGTAGTAGAATGCCAAATATTTTAAGTACCTGCTCATACAAGAATCTTGTTGTGCTTTTTGTTGAGTTATCAAGTATTTCTCTTGCTTTGAACCACTTTGTCAAGTATTCTATTGCTACCATAATGTACCTGTACTTCCTTCTACGAGATGTTTTCAATGGTCTGACAAACTCCAATATCCATATTTCAAATAGCTCTTGGGGTTATGATGGATATAATGGCATAAAGTCCCTCTTTATTGGCTTCCCTTTCCTTTGGCAAGTGTCACATTCTTTGACATATTCTTTTGCATCATTATACAATGTGGGCCACCATAATCCTTCTACTAATATTTTCCTAGTAGTTGCATATGGTCCCATGTGCCCTCCTGCTAAGCCTTCATGAGATTCTTTCAATGTCATTTTAACTTCTTCCTCCATCACACATCTTAGTAAGATACCATCATTTCCCATTTTATACAGGAATCCTACTATTAATTGAAAAGGTGTTGACTTCATAATCACTTTATTTTTCTCGGTTGCCATCATTTCTTGTGGCAACTCTCCTATAGATAGATACTGGTCGATCAACTTGTACCACGATGGAACAACATTGATGGCAAATAACTATGCATCAGGGAATTCATCCAAAACCTCTATTCTTTTAGGTTCTCCTGATCGTATATGAGACAACTGTTCTACAATTACATGCTTCTTACCAGGTCTTACTACTATTCAGAATACGAAATCCTATAGGATGATGAGCAACCTATTGACTCGTCCTTGTATCATCATTTTGTTTATCAAGTACGACAAGGCTTGGTGATCTACATAAAAAGTAAAGGGATTCACCAGTAGGTAGTGCCTAAATATTTGTACTGCATATACCATTCCCAAGGCTTCTCTTTTTGTTGTACTATAGTTTCTCTCCGCCCTTGACAATAGGTAACTAGCAAAGAAAATAGGTTGATCCAACCTGAACTGATCTTCTTGTGTCAAAGCACATTTGATTGCAAAATTTGAAGCATCAATATGGATATGGAATTCCTTATCCCAATTTTGGAATGCCAAAATTAGGCTACTGAAAATCATGGCCTTCAACTCTTCAAAGGCTCCTTGGTGCTCCTCTGTCCATCTGAAAGGAACATTCTTCTTTGTCAATGAATACAATGGATAGGATACATGTGCATAATTCTTGATAAACCTTCGATAATACCCCATCGATCCAAGGAATATCTTAAGTGAACTCGCATCATATGGTTCTTCCATGTGCAATATCACCTGGATCTTATCAGGATCTATTTTTAATCCCTCACTACACACTGTGTCCTAACAACTTTCCATACGGTACCATCAGGTTGCACTTCCCAAGATTTTTTGAGACCTGTGTGTTTCTACACCTACTCATACATTCACTAAGAGCAAGAATATGCTCCTTGATCTTCCCATAAATGGACCAATCATACAAACTTCTTTGAAGTTCCATGTTGCTAATTGATCAAATATATACAATATGATGTGTTGAAATGTAGTTGGGGCATTACAGAGCCTAAATAGCATTCCATTGTATGCATAGACGTCATTCTCCATAATAAATGTGTTCTTCATTTTATCCTCCTTGACTATACTTATCTGATTGTAACCTAAAAATCCATCCAAAAATGAATAGATCCCGTGTCCTACGACTTCCTCCAGGATGGAATCTATGAAGGGAATAGGGAAGGGACTCTTAATAGTCACTACATTTAGACTTCTAAAGTCCATACATATTCTGATTTTATCCACTTCATTATTCAAGATGACAACTATAGGTGATACCCATTCATTATTTGTCACTCTAAATATGATTCTTGCCTCCAACATCATCTCTATCTATGTGTTTACTAATGCAGCATATTTTGGTTTCATTATATATGGTCTCCTCCTTACTAGTTTTGCTCCACGCATTAGTGTAATATTATGGACACATAACTCATGTGGTACTCCCTTCAAGTCCTTGTATATCCATGCAAAGACATCCTTATATTCCAATAATATCTTAAAATCTACCACTTTTAGTACATGGTTCCAATCATCACCACAGTGAATCATCCTAGGTTCATCCTCCATCCCTAGATTGATGTCCACTATATGAGGTCTTTCATATTTGATATTTTTTGGCTCACTTGTTGCTTTCTCCACATTATTTGGGTGTGACGACCTTGCATTAATTTTTGCATATCATGCTATATATTCTGCAATTTTTTTTGGAAATTTCCATTTCTTCTGTCTCCTTCTTAGGTTCTTGGTTGTCTTTGGTTTCATCTTGTTTGGCCTTGATATCCTCTTAATCAATACAGAGGCAGTTGGACTAAAAAATTTTGTACTCCTCCATTTTCCAATGAAGAAGTCCACTATCAGATCAAGCTTCATCTTCGCTACATTCAACTAGGTACATCATTCCTTCTCCATATGATTCGTATCCTTCATCTCCCAAGGAATTTTTTGATTCATTGATCGTGGCTACATCCTCACTAACATTTTGCTTGGTCAAGTTAATCATATATTAATGTTTTCCCTTCTTAAAACTGATCTGATTCTTTCCCCAGTTGTGATTAACTTTGGCTACCCATAGCCATTGTCTTCTCAATAGGGAATTGTATGCAGGCTTCTACATAGTAATCACAATGAAATCCAAGATGAACTCTTGTTAAACTATCACCACTTGTTGTGTCATCAGGACTCCCTTTGTCTCGATACCATACTAGTTAGCACCATATAATCGAAAGCTCGATGCCCATAGATATGGAGCACCCAGTTCTAGCCAAGTCCTTTCAGGTAGCACATTGATGTTGGATCCTTTATCCACAATAACTTGTGTCAATTTGTGCCCTAGGATCTCCATATGAACTAATGTGGGTTTCTTTCCCACATCAATCATCAATATGGTGGGGTCCATGAATTGATATTTTTGTTTCTTTTTCTAAATCGGTTGACTCTGCACTTCCATCACCTTGTGAGGTTGTATCTCTTCCACCATTGCTTTTTGTAATGATGGAATAGCTTCCAATAGGTTAGCCACTTTGATCTCTACAATGGTGTTTAATACCTAATATGCCAGATTCTGCACAACTTCTTTCTATTCTGATGGCTTTTTTAGTTCCTTTTCTTCTGTGAACTTCAATTGTTTAGCCTTTTGTGCTTCATCTTGTATTAATTTCTTTGCTACTTGCCAACACTATTTTTCTTTTGTTGGCTTAGGATACTTATCCTTCTTAGCCTGATTTCTTTTCACGGCTAAAACTTCCTGGGTTTCCTCTTTAACTTGAGGAACCTCAATATCTAAATAATTTACATTTTGTGGGTTACTTGAACTCACCTGCTTGGGGAAATTTGCCTCCTTGTGGTTACCCATACCACACCACCTACACATATGTGTAGTGTTTTCTTGTTGTGTTTCTTGTCTCTGAGGTGAAGGACAATTTTTCGTGAAATACCCCCACTCTTGGCAATTGTGACATTGTATGATTGGCCTTCCTTCCAAATCATACTACAAATGGATTTGTACTCCTTGTCGATTTCCCTAGTTCGGTCTTCCACCTCATAGACTATTTCTATAACCACCACTTATTTTTGGTTGCCCACTTTCTAGGGTCTTTGGTTTCTCTTCCTGCTCCTGTATTGTTAGGACCTATGGATGTACTCTTACATTATACAAATATAGTATCACCTCGTGTCCCATCACACTGTAGATATGACAAAAATTATTTCGTAAACACTTTATATTTGTATGCCCCTTATTTTTACATTCTATGCACCAAATTTTATTCTTATTAGGCTTGCTTATTTATTCTTTCATGATCTTATCAAATTCTTGATGAAATGATGCTATTGTTCTTTGTATAGTGTCATCTTCTCCACTATCTAAATCATTGGACTTGGAATGAGATAATATTCTTGTGTATGTCTATTTTGATTCACTTTCAAAATTCTTTGTATGCTTTATAGCTTCCTCATATATTTTGTATGGTATTGCATTCATCTTTTCTTATATTTCGGTAGCAATTCATTTACAAACCACCACTTCACCAATACATCTACCAAAGGCATTTGCATCTTACCTACTAACTACTTTAGTCTGCAGTTGTATGATTTTACATCTTCATCAGGATTTTTATTTGTCATGCAAAGTTTCATGACAATGTCTCCATCATCCTTCAATGGGTAAAATTATTCAATGAATTTCTCCTTCACTTGATTCCAAGTCCAAAAATTTGTTGTATTTTCCCTTTTTAAATACAATCTATCGTCACTCCTCTCAAGGTAGCAGGAAATAAAGTCAACCAGTCATCTAGATGGTCTACACCATTTGCCTTCTAAATGGTTATACATGTTCCAATATGTCTTGTTGGGTATTCTTTACCCTCACTTGTAAAAGGTGGACATCTCTGCTTGGCTGCCTTGTTAGCCATCTTCGTAGAATCGTCCTCATAACTTGAGGTGTCCCATGGAATATCTATTTGATTCCTCCTTAGGGGTGTTTTACTATACTCGTTGTCATAAGTTTCTATCTGAGGTATATTATTTTGTCCCACAAATCATTGACCAAATTCACATGCATCTTCACTCTGTGACTTCCTTCGCTGATGTGAGGGAGATGGTCTTGGTCCTTCTTCTTAAGACCTCATGCTTTGTTGCCCTGGTGCCTAACTCCCATCCTCTACACTCCATTGTAACCCTTCTATCAATTTCTTATGTGTCACCATCCACTCTCTATCCTCATACACTACTTCTTTATCAACTCGCTCCTCTTTGTTAGGTGGTTCTGGTACCTCCTCTTCTGTCTCTATCAATAATACCTCAAAATTTCCTTCTTTAGATGTCCAAAATTACTCTATAGTTGGTTCGTGTGTACTATGGTCTGAATTACTTGCATTCTCTATTCAAGCAATTCTCATGCTTCTTCTTGCTAGAATTTTCTCTCGTACTTCCTATATCCTACGCCTTTGCACACTAGTGTCTATCATTCACCTCTAATTTTGTAGTATTATTACTTCATCAATTTGACCCATTTTAACAAATATGTCAAGTTCGATAAGGCAATGGTGCCAAATATAGCATAGGGTTGTAGTATTCCTAGTTGGGAGGTGGTTTTCAAGGGCTTATAATGATCAATTTACTATTCCCAATTGATGGACCAAATCGTATAGTCGTACAGTCTTCACAACTATCAATTTACAATAAGAAAATAGCTTGTACAAAATCCAAATCATACCATTGTACGGTCCAAAATTGTACAATGATAGGGCTTGTATGATTCTACACTCATCCAATCCTCCAGGTTCAGTTTTGCAAGCTACCATACACAGTTTTGTAGCTAAATTGTTTGATTTACTAATACTACCAAATCAAGTAAGTTTCCTTCTATCGCATGAAATGCCAAATCAGGTAAGTTTCTTTTGTACAATTTGTAAGGGATATGGTGTATGATTTGTATGAAACAAAGGTGCAACATGATTCCAAATTGGATACTCTTATGTGCAAATATCTCTCAACTAACTTTTTTAAAGGTTTGAAATGACAATTAATCCATTTTATACCAACATGCAAGTCATGTCATCAGGGTTTGAGAGAGTTTTATCCAATGCAATATCTAGAAATTATACAATAGCCTTCAAGATGTCTTCATTTATATAATCCTAATCATATATCATTCATAAGTGTCACACTAGTGTGGGTTTAATCCAATTATTCCATAGCAAAGCATTAAGTGTCAATAACAACAATAAAGAAATACAAGCAACAAAGATAAACTGTAAATCATCATTCCACCATGCCAGTATTATACAGTAGGTAAGAGCAAACTATGTATTGATATTACTTGTCAAAAATACCATACAATCAGTAAAGGATGCTCAAAAATCCTATATATGTAGTAAATACTTATGTTATTCAAACTAGAATATAGCCAAAACAACCATAACACGACCAGACTAACCAAACTATCAAAAATTAAAAGGGGGCCTTATATAAGATTGCCCAAGCTATTCCTAAGTGGTTCCTAAGGCAATTAATTATTCATAATTTCCCATGCATAACAAAATGCATACTTAAGTCTAAACACATCATTTATAAAATTCATGTGCAATTTACAACTCAACTTACATTTCACTTGCATTTCATTGCACATTGTATGGTTTGCCCTTTAGTTCGTATGGTTTACCTCCTACTTGTATGGTTTGCTCCTCCTTGTAAAGTTTACAAAAACTTGTTAAAATTATCAAAATTAGGCAAATCCTCTTGTCACTTCTTCTTCTTCTGATAAGTGGATTTGTTGCCTACATATTCTCCCATTTGCATCTTGGTATTTTTCCTTACATGGTAAGGTTTTTCCATTGTATATCATGCTATCAAAGGAATCACATGATTTTATGTAACAATTTTCTTGTTTGGCCATCCAGGGATCAATTAAATTATGTACTTCTTGATTCAATGAATACTATGATTTATTGATCTTTGAAATATCCCACAACCTTCATGGTTTGGGGGGTGGGCATTCTTACTAGAGCATGTACTAAAATTTTAGGCTATGGTTCCTTTGGCACTTCTGGTTCTTCCTAATGCATTTTATCTTCTTCTTAGGAATTGCTAGTTATGAATTCACTCACATCAAGTAAATACAATTTTTGTTGTACATATTTGTGTTGTAGATATTATTTTTTTCATAGTTATAGCATACCCTTGTGCCCTACAAGCCTCCATTTCTTCTTGAGTTAAATTCTTGATTGTATGTGATTTATTGGTAGGATTCATTGTAGGTCGAGATGGAGGTGAGGGTCAAGGTTATGAAAATTTGGATGTGCATCTTTGAGCAGTAAAATTATTTTTTTCTAATCTAGCCAACCATATTTATTATGTCATGGAATTTGGTTTGAATGTATGTACCTTAGCTTCAATATCTTCCTTGATGCCACTAATGAAACAACTTATAAAAAACATCATCACTTAAGCCTTTAGTGTGGTTTGCCAATTTTTCAAACTATATCTAATAGTATTAGACCATTATGGTTTGTTTCAATTTGGTGAGGGATTCTATGAAAACCTCATATTTATTGGGTCTATATCAATTAAGCAAATGGTCTTTAAATTTCTCTCAAGAAAGGTTTGGATGCATATTATTTTCCCATTGATACCATTGAAGTACCTTAGCATAAAAATTGAAGGATGTTATTATACCCAACGATTGTTTTTCCCAGGCCTTGGAAAACTTCATGAAGAGTAAAATATTGTTTTGCCCATCATACCCAACGATTGGGGCCCTATACAATCAAATTTTGGGAAATCTAATTTGGAAATATTATAGGTGCTATTATTACCAAAAATATTGTGTGTTCTTCCTTGTGAATTTTCTACCTTATAATCTAATATCTTGTTGTCCAACTAGTTATATATGTGATTTATGCCTTCTAAGTGATTTTCAATGTTGTTTAGTCTATTTGTAGTTATCTGTTGTTGTTGTGACAAATAGTGCACATGTTCATTTAATTTCTATAATTGTGTATTTTCTTGACTTAATTGGTTACTTAGATCCTCCATATGGGCTACTTTGATAGCTTTGACCATTTTTTGGTATCCTAGAAGTCCCAAAAACACTTATGGGTGATATATACCAAAATGATTAGCTCAAAAAATGATCAAAATAGGTTATACCCCAAAATGATGATTTTTCATTTCTAAAAAAACTTAAGGGTGATATATACCAAAATGATTAGTTTCAAAAGATGATCACAATGGGCTATACCTCAAAATGACATTTTTGGCACCCAAAACATTTTTATAGTGTTACAAACTAAGTGTTTTAATAACTAGGCACAGTTTTTTTTGCACTTCCAATGTTTTGATGGTCACAAGATGTTTCTACAAAGATAGACCTCCACCTAAAAACTAATTGTTTTGATAACTACCATTTTTTGTTACTTCATCCTACTATTACAACTATTTAGACCACTATCAGACTATCAACCTAACAATTGCCTATTTGATAGTTACCACTTATTACTATATCGTCAATCTATAATGGGAACCACCTTCTTAGTATACTCAAGTGTGGGTTTTGGTTTGGATAGAGTCAAAACATCACTAAAACAATTTAATAGGGACAATCTAAGCCAAGGTGTGCTTGGTTTTATGGGATCTCTAATATACTCTCTCAATTGTGAGTAGTATCTAATCCAATATCTTAGATATCTAACTACAAAGGGTTCTACTATACTCATAGCTATACTCTCCATTTTGAAGTGTACTATGAGAGTAACTTCCTAGTATGTTGTTTACTAGTGCTCCATAAAACTCAAATTATTGATATCTTCCTAGAGCTAAAGGTTTCTCCTAATCCTAAGGGGTTGTCCATATATACTTAACAGTATGTGGGAGCTCATTGTCATATACAGGTGTTATCTAGGGATTGGGAATTTAAGTCTAATCACCCTCCTTTAACTATATTATTTATGGGAAATATATTTTAAGCAATAATGATAACTCCTTCATGATATTTTAAAACCCCTTGATCTAAGGTTTCTAACCTATTCCACTAAAAATAGAAAATTTGTGCTATTTTTTGGAGGTTTTTTTAGTTAAAAAGAGCAAAAGGAAGGAAAAAGTATACCTAATAGGGACTTGATGATATGACAATAACTATTGTGACTATAGTAAAATATAAATCTAAAAATTAATACCACTTTTTAGGAAAATTCTAATTAAAATAAGCACATCTGCACAAATATTGCAATAATTAACAGAAAATAAAGATTTGAAATAAAAGAAATTGCAATATAGAATGAAAATACAACTTTAATATTCAAAAATAGAATTCACAATATAAAATCATAGCCCTCTTGTACAAAATTCTTGGAAGTAGAGCTATGTTACAATATTGTTGCATTCTAATTTGACTCCTACCTTTTTTATTAACCCTAACCACTATTCTCAAAGGTCAATCCACATGCAAGTGGGGGGCCTGAGATTGTAACTTCTAATAAAGAAACAATTACATACATTCTTAATTCCATGTAATAAGTAATATTTACATCTCATGGGCCCATATACAATAGGAACCCAAGGTGCCACATACACATACATAATAATTTTAGGAAAGGGTCCTAATAATATTAGAGATTGATTGCAATGCTTGGACTTAAATGGAAAAATCATTGATAATAAAATTATTTTATAGATATAATTTGTGTCTTCCTTCAAAATAATAAATTAGGGCTATTCCTTTATTGAACAAGCTATAGATAGGAATATTTCTTGATTTTTTTTATTTTTCTTGTCTCTCACTAATAGATGGATGGTCTAATATGTATGGAGATGAAATGAGACTGTTATACTATAATCCATTATAACTATAATTATAGTTGTAAGGAATAATATCTTAGTATTATCTAGAAGGAATTAAAGGAAAATTTAATTTGATCCCTAACTATGATCAATAAATACCATATTTAGATAGTAAAATACCTTTAGGAAGAGATCAACATGACAAATGACATAGGATTAGTTTTATAATTATAGTCTAAGTTTTCATTACAATGAATGAGTTTTGCATTGATAAATGTGAATTTGGTGCCCTATTTGACTGCATTTTCCTGACATATTGTATTATAATGTTATTACATATAGTGGTGTTTGTGTAAAAATGGGATATCTCATAAAATTAGATGAATTACTACAAGATATGCCAAAATACTCAAACCAATATAGTAAAGGGAAAAAAATTACAATTAGAGATAAAACTATTCTAAGCTTGGAAAAAATTAAGGAAGAGCATTTAGAAATAAACTACACTAATATCATTCACAAAAAGCATAATCTAGGGTCCTAATGTAGTAGAAAAAATTACTTGATACCTAGGGAATCCAAAACCATACCTTTCATGAAATAATCATGATCAAGCACTCATTTCTATTCTCTCTTTCTTGTTGTATTACCATCATAATAAATGATAGATCACACTTGGAATACATGCATAGGATGTGATATGCCTTAGAAACTAGTCCTTGAGTGCTAATTCTTGACATTTGACTACAAATCCTACTAGAGCATCTCATCCTTTTCCATGGAATATAGCAAACCAATGATCAATATATTTAGTTTTACCTACAAGGAAAAGAGATAGAAATAGAGCAAGAAGGTCACATGTCATGGAAATGAAAAATAAAAATAGCTAAACATAATGTTAGCAAGAGCATGTAAATTATTATTGAATAGTTACTAATAGTATGATAGTAATGATATGGTATTTGTGAGAAATGCGAAGATGAAATGGGTATTTGTAACAAATGAAAATAATAACTTTCCCTTTTGAGACCAACAATTGAATTACACTCTTTTTAAAACCATAAAATTGTAAACATTGGTCCTAATGATGCATTGTCTTAACCCTAGCATAAAAACATGCTAGGATTATGATTATACATTAAAAACCCTAAAATTCAATCAATGGTCACAATAACTGCTTAAAGTGGTTATCTTGGCACTGTCAATTTTAGAAAATATTATTTAGGTGAGACATGTAAACATATCTTTTAATCATAACTCGATCCTTATTTTAGGGTTTTGAGAAATTTAACAAGTGAAAACAACTAAGAAGAAAAGTAAGAATATGGTGAAGAAAGGGAACCAAAACCATTGACCAACATGGATTATCATTTTCCTACCTAAACACTAACAAATTTAATTTACCCTATCCCATATGTAGAAGGATGGGACTCCACCACCCACAATTTTTGTTGTTAGTTCTCTTTTTACAAATACATATTGTCCTTATTAAGGTTTGTGATGACACTATCTAGATACCCATAATTAGATCACTTAATTTGCTAAATTATCCATCAAACATGCAAACAACATAATTTATCCTTTTTTACCCTAGTTTCTGAGTATTTTGCATGCTTAGGCATAATCATAGGTGGAGAATGAAAGGCATGATTATGTGCCTAGAATATTCCCATGCAATTTTCAATGTATAGTCTCCCTCCTACCTAATCAACCTATAACAATAAAATTCATATAATCATTGTCTCAAAAATTAAGGCATGATTCTATGACTTGAGAACCGGAGCTACAAATATCAGATCCTCTACCACTTTGAGATCTGATCCACTAATGGTTCCAATATACCTTAGATCCCTTCCATATGATTTTATCCTCAATTATCATTTTTGGATCTACTCGCATATACCTCAAGCTTTAGATTTTAAAATTCTTGCCACCTTTCCCATCCTTTCTAAATGCACCAAGATATCCTTCCTAAGGCCATAAGGTCTATAAATAGAGGTCATGCGATGGCCTCTCCATAAGCATTCTAAAGCTACCAAAATTATGGTAATTTCTCTTTTCATTTGTTCTCTTTGTGCTCTAAGATCATAGTGCTCTTATCTTGGTGTTTGGAAGAATTTGTGGGTAAGGGAGAATTTCACCAATATTATTTCTATTTCAAGGATTTTTTCTTGAGTCTTCTACTTGCTAGACACCCATTAGCTATTTTTTCAACATGCCTTATAGCTCACAGGGCAAAAATATGCCTTGACTACTTCAAGGTATGACTCCACCTACCCAAGGCTTAGGAGTAGGATTTTATTGTCTAGCCTTTCCATCCTAGACTTCCACCTCTTTTATCACTCATAATCCTTACTAGCCCTATACCTACTTGAATCTAGATGATTTATCCTTATCCATTTCAATTCACCTCTCAAGGTAGAAACATTCTCTACCGTATAAAAGGTATGATTATGTTTGTTGCACCTATCTAAATCATTTTCACACACAAATAATTATCACAATCATTCTTATAGTCCTATCTAAACTTCAATATTTCTATTATTTTCTCACACTGAAAATCTCCTAACATGCACTCTACCCATTTTACCTCCCGGTTATAGGGTAAAATAATGTCATACAATTACAAAGCATTATTTTGCTTCACATACACATTTTTTCATTTTATTGTGTTTGCTTTTAATCAACTAAAGGACCTTGAAGGCCTGAATACTCAACCAGATAGACTTGATATCCTCTTGGCTATAGTAAACTCCTAAAAATATAATCATCATGTCTAGTTTCATTTTCATTTTGTAGGTATTGCATAATCATGGGTTGCTTCTAGAAGGAATTCATGAAGGATTGAATCCCCTTCTTGATCTAATTCATGAAGTGTGCTCTCTTGTACAAATAAGGTCATCCCAATATATTTTGTTCTAGTAATGACTCAAAGTGACACTACTCCATTTTTCTACATGTATATATACAACAGTACTTGTATATATTCATTGTGTACATGGTAGGATCATTGCCTCAATCTCACTATATGCTCAATATTTACCATTAGGATCATCTCTTATTTTAAATTATTCTCTCTTCCCCTCCTTACATTTTGCATCTAGGCAAATTCATGAGATGCCTATGTTGCAAAGTGTCATGATCACACGTGTTTTATTCCCCAAAGAATCTCCTTTATTTATGAACATGTGTTAGGTTATAACCATTGTGTGTGGTAAGTGTCACCTTAACACTTCCATCCATCTCGTAGGATATCCTTCTTCTAGTATCACCCTCACCTCATCTTATACCCCTCTGTGCAAAAATACAAGCTTGTCCCACACATACCCAGCTATCATCGTTCACACAATTAAGGAACTCCCTAGAGGATGAAACAAGTATTATCTACAATCTAGCAAGTTTATTATGCAAATTCTCATTTGGTAGTAGATTGTGCTTGCTTCACCCCCTATGTAGTCCTTCAATAAACTTTTGTATCCCTTGTGGATTTACCCTAACTTAACCTTTATCACTTCAAATCCCTCTCTAGTTTCCCATTCTCTCTTTACAAAAAAATACTTGTTATATGCTTTATTGAACCTAGCACTTAGCACTCACTAAGATAATAGATCAATACAACATACACCTAACAATAGATTTTAAAGACACTAGGGTGAACTATTGCCTAGTTTCTAAAACTAACGCAACCTCCTTGTTAACTTCTAGGTTCTCAAGATGGTTTAGGTAGGATAGTGTAGACACCTAAAACATGTCATGTCGAGGGTGACTACTCATATGGACATGCTACAAGACCATATGGAAGATCTTGGATAGACTCCAAGATAGAGCAGTGGTTCTAACCACTCAATTTGGGCTCCTTGGCCTAATCAGTCTGAACCATAGCCCAGACCTATGGTTTATAGCTGAACCATGGCTGAGACCTACGGTTTGTAGTCTAGACCGTAGTTGTGACCTACGGTCTTAACTGAAGTTCAGTTGGCCTTCAATCCGAGCCAAATCGGTTGAAACGACCATTGGATCTAGAAGAAGGTGGTTAGAGGGTGGAAGCTTCCATTCCAACTATCCTAACCACCCCTTCTTGATCTTGGCTTCTCTAGGAAGCCACCCCTAGCCCTTGGGTAGTCCTATAAGTACCCCTCAGAATTAGGGCAATGATATAGAGGATTTTTGATAGCGAAGCACTGTCAAAATAGAAGAGAGAGCATTGGAGATTTGAGCAACGGAGCCCTATCGAATTGTACACTCAATCGAGTATACTAAGAGAGAGCTATTGCACTTATCCCCTACCTACTTGCCAAGATTCATGATGAATTGCATTATGGATGCCCTAGGAGTCTAGGAGAGCCAAGAAATGCAAATCTAGGCAAACGAAGGCCCATCACAGTGATTTGACCACCAAACCTATCAAAGGACATCGAAGGTGACCCTTGAACATCAATTGGACAAGGAGGTTAAGCCCACTACCCTTGGAATTGAGGGTAAGCCTATCAGAGTGCTAACCATGACTGTCAACCATGGTTTATAGTGCAGACCATGCACCAGAGCTGCGGTTTGCAGCAGAGGTATAACCGCCTTCCTATTTCTATTTATGTCTAGCTAATTAGGTTAGATTAGTTGTTTTTATGGTTTAATAGCATTTTAGAAGACTTCTGACCGTAGAACTAGGTTAGATTTACATTTTATGCTTATGCTTCAATTAGGACTTAAATGCTTTCTTTATGCATGTTTATGCTTCACTTTTCATATCTGATCCATGCATAGTGTAGCTGCTACTTTCCTTTATGCTATTACATGAATCTTGATTCACTTTGCATAGCTTAGAAGCACTTTTTATGCTTTCTTGATTATGCATGTTAATGGTGTCATTATGCAATTTACCTAAAAGGGCCTCATCATGAGAGGTTGCCTATATTTTTGACATTCTTGTTGTTTCTTGACCGCAGGGAATAGTTTCAAAGGAGAGCAAACCATCAAGTTCCTTCCCCATCGTGAAGAAGAGGGCACCTCCACCCTAGAGCAGTTCGTGCCATTCTGAGAGGCATTTGGAAATCACACCTACCCTTAAGAGGGAAAACAATTGTGCACTCCTATTGTAATATTGTATCAAAATGAATATCCCTAAGAGGGACGTACTTGTAATTGGATTTTGACTTCAAATATAATGGAATAAAGTGTTTTCTTTCTTGTTTCATTTGTTGTCAATTTTGTTTACTTGTATGCATGTTATATCTTTACCATTTATCGCAATAGGAGCCGCCATCGGGTGTGACCCTTTCTGGTGGTTACAGAGGTGATCATGGTGGCACCCCATATTTTTAGGATCTGACTATGCTTTTTTGGCTTTTGTATTTGTAGGTATAGACCGTAGCTATCAACTACGGCCCAACAACTGAACCATAGGTACAAGGCATGGTTCACAGTCAGAACCGTAGGTCAGACCTATGGTTTCCTGCTGACAACACAGACAACCAATTTCAGAATTCTAGATAGTGTAGGACATGAGGTAGGTCCTTTTTCTAGCCCTCTGTCACTTTTCTGTTCTCTGTGTTTTTATAGTAGGTCAATTTCGAATGCAAATTAGGAAAAGAACTAAAAAAAATGGTAAATCAATTGTCCTAGTTTGCTTTTCGTACTTTGCTTTCACTAGAAAGGCGCTGTTGGGAACAACGGACCTCTGATTGTAGTCCACCCTAGGCTACAACATGCTTGATAGATATGTGTTGATGGTTTGCATGTGTGAGGCCCGATTAGTGGCCATTTAGCATCGTAATGTGCATAGTCCTAAAGAGCATCTAGAGTAACTTGCATTTTCTGAATCTGAAACGTCTTTCATTTGCATAGCATTTAGAAAATGAGCATGTGTGCTATATGATGCATTTATTTTATGTACATTAAAAGGAACCACACACACCATGAAACACTTAAACGTTAGTGAGTTGGGCTTGACATCCAACCACTAGATTGGGATCAATGATGGATGGCATTACCACTTCGTTGGCCCATTGACATCCTATGATACCCTTGATACATAGACCAATATCGAATCCAAGAACCATCCGTAGCCTAAAAAAATTGCATGTACTTCTCTTCGAAGAGTATAACATTGACGAGGTGAGATTGGGTGAGGATCTGGTAGGACCTATGCTCCTTGTCTGGGTGTGGGCTTCATTACCATATTTGGCTTGATGTGAGCATATAGGTGAAATCCATTAAACCAAGAATAAAATCCAACAAGTTTTGCAAAAACATGATAAGAGTTTCTACAACTGATACAACACATATTGAAAACACATCAAATAGTTTAGGGCTCAACTTTTAAAATATAAAGGAGATAATCACATTGTTTACTTTGTATGCTTCTTTATTGCTTAATTCATCAAGATAAGGCCCTCCTTGAGGCCACAATTTTTAGTAAGAGAGGAAACCTCTCGAGTCTTGTTTAGTCGGTTCATCATGATGACTAGGCATGATAGAGCTCAATCATGAGCTAATGAGTCAGAGAGTTCATGGAGGGGCTCTGAATGCTCTCGATGTTCTCCTAAGGATATTTCAAACCTCGTACACCTCCTTGCTAGGCATCACACTCATTGTGCACCTGAGGATCCAATCCTCCAAGCATGACCTTCTGAGAGTCATCGTGAGCTCCCTTCATCATGTAGGGGGTTCACCCATACAGATCATGGGGTTTCTTCACATATGGTGAGAACCCAAGTCCCTAGGTCTCCATCTAAGGAGATAGAGAGTCATGGATCATACTCCATGAGTCAGTCCTATAGGGAATCTGAGTCTCATGCAGCCCATGAGAGGCAACTACTCCAAGACCAATTGGAGGAAGCACATCGTCAGCGTAAGTGCCTAGAGCGTGAGTCCATAGAAAGAAAGAGAGCACATCAACAAAGGTTGGATGAGCTCCAATGATGTGAAGAGAGGATTTACCAATAGAAAGCATGTGAAGAACAATCATGTGAGGTAATTCTCAAAAAGAAGCTCATACCTAGAGTGTTCAGGCAACAAGTCAACGCGACGCACCCAGTGCATCATCAAGAGTTGCCACTTAAGCAAGTAGATAGCCATGCTTCTAGATAGATAGACATGCCTAGGGTTATCGAAGAGCAACTAAAAGAGACATCTAGGGATCCCATGCGTAAGCGTGAGGTCGAGAGTAGTCAAGTCCGATAGGTGAGCAGTGTCAATGCTCGAAGGTCATCACAATCCTTGGGGCATATACAGTCTATTCCACCATATAAGGAACCTATGATTACTTTCCATAAATAGGAAGTCAAACCTATCCCTATTCGGGAATCTGATCCTCCATTGCATATCATAGCGAGGATACAACATATTGCGTATAAGCGAGTGTTGGTGGATACAGGATCATCGATTAATATCATTACCACCTCAACATTCAAGCATCTCAAAATTCCACTTTCTCACATCAAGGAAACAAATTTCATATTGCAAGCCTTTAATGATGTGGAATCCCCTACAGTAGGCACAATAGTCCTCCCCATCGAGGTGGGACAAAAGATTATTCCTACATTGTGCTACATTTTAGAGGGATCAAGACAGTATAATCTACTGCTTGGTAGACCATGGATAAGAGCCATGGAGTGCATACCATCAATAGTGCATCAATGCATTAAGTACACCCATGGAGGTGAAGTTCATGTAGTTGAAGTGGACCCAGATCCCTTCAAGTATTATAAGCCTGAGGATAATTCATAGGAACCAGATGAGATGCCTATGCATCTACAAGCTAAATTGGATGAGCCTATCCAAAGTGTGGATGTAGCTTCATAGATGGTGTTGGAATTGCCATCCCCACCGCTATCACCTATGGAGTCACCTACAACCCCTACACTCTCGACACCACTTAGCAAGGAAGGATTAATGAATGCCCTTACGGAGTTGCTCACAACCACTTTGGAGGTATCATTAGAGGATCTTCACACTCCTATCAAGGAGGAAGAACCTAGCATGGTCATGGATGCACCCGAGTGTATCACACCCTCTTCATCCATCATGACACCAGATAGTTCTTACGAGGACTATGGTGAATATGAAGAGCTTATGGAGGCTAGTATTATGATGCTACCCACCATAGAGTCCACTGAAGATTTAGGTCAGCTTTTCATCGAGTCTCCACCTACGGATCCTATCCCGGAGACATCGTGTGAGCATGAGGAAGGTTCAGTTATCACAACTGAAATAGAATAGCCTTAGTATATTGACAAAATACCCATGATGCATGAAGTTGTGGAGTTTTCTCATGAGTTTGTGGGGATGGTCGACATTAGGCCAGATGATCAAGTGATTCTTAATCACATAAAGCAGGAGATGGGGGAACCCAGTGGTGTTTCCACATTGCCAGGTCCAGAACTTTTGAAATTAGTCACTCCTGACTCATTTCTCATGGCACCATCTCGAGAGCACAAACAAGTAGGTTCCTCACATCAGATTGGGGGTACTGAAAGTGACACAGTTCAACACAATGAAGTGAAGCAAGAGCTTGAGCTGAGTCATATGCATGAGCATGTGGATAACATTGATGAAATGTATCATCAAGAAGCATCCACATCAACTCAAGTGAAGGAAATAGGTGATTTGCAATTACCTAATGGATCCATAGCATCCACTTTTCTATTTCCTTCAAATGACAAAGGTATTTCGAATCAGTCATTGGAAATACATATGAATTCTTTGTCAGTCTTGCGATCCATTTTAAGCCATCTAGAATGGATGGAGCATCGAATGGATGAGCAAGATAAGTCATTGCATTTTATCAAGAACCAGATTGAAAATCTAGAATTACAAAAGCAACCCTTGCCTGAGGATGAATCACTTCCTATGCAAGTACAAGAAAAGCCTCAATGGAAGCAAAAGCCCATGCGGCCAACCCAACCATTGGATTCTCAAAGCAAACCAATGCGGGGCAAGAGCCCAAAATAGTCACAGCATAATGGGACTCCATTACAAGAGTCTATGTCTGATATCTTTTAGAAGCTGCAAGAGGCTAAGGTCATCACCTTGCCTAATGTCATCCCTTTAAACCCAAATAGAGTTAAACCTATGGGTTACAAGGAGCATCACTACTATCTCTACCATCGAATAGAGGGTCATGGCATTCGAGATTATCATGAATTTAAGAGTGTGGTGCAAAATTTGATAGATAAGGGGGTTTACCATGTAGATGGTTCTCTTAGAGTGCCCCAATATGATGAAGTGGAGGTTACACCTCTTCATGAGTGACCTCAGAGTCGTCAGTCACCTCGTAGGCCCAATAGGCTAGTGCAATGAGTAGTTTCATTTCAGATGACTACTCTAACTTTGTTTCAAAAGTTACACGAGGCACATGCATTCATATTGCCTAAAGTTAAGCGTAGGGCATCCAAAACTGGGTCACCTGATAGAGGTCCCTTTTGTGTGTATCATCGAGTGCATGGACATGACATTCGAAGTTGCCAATCATTTAAGAGGGTCATCGAAGACCTAGTCGAATGGGATGAGATCCATGAGGATGGCTCTCTCGTTCACCCATGTCAAAGCATAGGCACACCGATGAGGTCCAATATTCACCTGGGGGAGTTGAGTTCTGTCACTCTTCCTGAACAAGCTGATTACTTTTTAGTAAATAGCATGCATGTTGGGGGTCTTCAAGGTAGCATACCTTTCCCACTAGCCATGCCACATTCGATAAGGAAAAATGAGGAATCTAGAGGTATTGCACCTCCCTCACCATTGTCGAATGGCACACTCACTGGGGGTATATAGGGTAGCATGCCCTTCCCAAAAGGCTCCAAGGGTTCCTAAAAACCGCTTGGTCAAGTCAGTTAAAAAGCTCCAAAGGCATTTGTAAGCCCTTTGGTCAACCTCAAAAGCTTTGAGGGTTTGGTCAAAACTGCTTGGTCATCCCAAAAATGCTCCAAGGGTCCCTGAAACCACTTGGTCATGTCAGTTAAAAGCCTCAGGAGATTTTGCTTAAATCGCTCGGTCATCCTAAAAATCAAAGGATTACCTTTGGTATAAAAGGTTCCAAAGGCATCTGTAAGCCCTTTGGTCAAATGCAAAAGGCACCAAGAGTTTCTGAAAAACTGCTTGGTCAACCCCAAAGGCTCCAAGGATTCTCAAAATCGCTTGGTCATCCCAAAATGCCCCAAAGGTACCCATAATCCCTTTGGTCAATCCTAAAAGCTCCAAGGATTCCTAAAAATTGCTTGGTCAATCTAAAGGCTCTAGAGGCATGTACTCATCGTTTGGTCAATTATGAGGCTCAAAACCCATAAAAATTATAAAATCAATAAAATCCAAAAAAATTGGTAAAGCATAAAATCCAAAAACATTTGCATTTGCATTTGAATTTTGCATTTTCATTTTGCATTCACTCATGCATCCATCGCATTATTGCATTGCATATAGGCATTCGTCATCCGTTGCATTCCGTAATAGAAGGCATTGTGTTTGTCAGTCTTACAAATGATGCCATGTTTGTGTTTAAATCATGCATCTCTGCATTTATCATGATCCATCATTCATGTGAGTAATTGTGTTTTTCAACACAACCTATAATGTTGCTATGGAGATATACTAGGGTTTTTTGGTCACTCAGTCATACCTAGTAGTCTTATCAAGAGTTGGTAGAAAGCTTGCTTTGCTTTTGTAGCTAAGGTTCAGTTAGTATAGCCCTTAGCATATCATAAGCCTATCACTAATCAACAAATTTAAACAATCCTAACAAGGACTAGGGGAAGATGAAAGCCATGAAGCAGGACCGGGTATCCTGAAGTGAAAAGAGTTATTCTTGCTTATCCCTCTATGCGGACGGTATGGGAAATGTTGGCAGTTGGCAAAAGGACAGGTTAGTTCCCTATTCAGAATCCCTTGCTTATGATAAAATGAGCATATCCCAAAGAGATATCCCATATCAATCCTCATGATTGATACCCTAGATCGATATCATAGATCGACTCCCTAGAGTGATATCCCATATTGATATCATAAGATCGATATTCTCAATCGATATACTAGAAATAGTTTTTCCAAGTAAATCTCCCCAAAGGAAAGTTTCTGAAGAAGATTATCAAATGTAAATGCCAAAAAGTGAAGATCAAGTGAAGATCAAAAAATAGGCTTAAATCAAAGTTCAAAGTGAAGATCAAATGAAGATCATAAATCAAAAGTTTGAGCGGAGATCAAATGAAGATCCAAAATCAGTTTGAAGAAAATCCATTGAAGAGAGATCAAATGAAGATCCAAAGATAGTTCAAAAAGAAGATGGAATCGACTCCCTTGCTTCACTACATATGAGCAAGTATCCCAAAAATTGAAGGATAGAAAGGAATGAGCCTGAATCCCTGGAATTGTCAACACTACTATACCTTACGCATGATGATATGTCTGATGCATTAGCATCTCGCTTATGAACAAGACCAATGTTTGAATGTGGAAGAGCTAGCTTCAGGTGTCCTGCATTGCCTAGTGGCTTAGTCCAACTAAAATCTAAACTTGAGATTGGATAAGACATTTGTGGAACCCCTATCTTAGCAATGGGCTGAAAGAATCCCGCTTGACATCGGGGAACGCTCGTGTCTTATCTTAAAATAATCATTTGCACACACAGGGATAATGAACAGTTAGGGTCTATCCTAGCAAAATCCTTTTATCTCAGAAGTCTAGTGTGGTTAGTATGCAACTTTTGATAAGTCTATTAGGGTGTTTGAGTCTCATGGAAAACCTCAAAAATTTCTCCCATAGCAACAAAGTGTCAAAAATGGCAACCATATAAATCATCAAATTGCAAAGTATCAAACCCATGATACATCATTATAAAAAGCACAATCAACATATAGGATAGATACCGGATGGATATTAGCAATAATATTTAGATGACCACTGACTATATCATGCACATTTTTCAAAATTGCAAAAGAAAATCGAATGACACATTATATCATTCACATCATAAAACATTGCATACCATTGCATTTCATATATGGGTGATTAATTGATTACATTCTTATCTTAAGGATTTTCAATTACATTCATGATTTTTATACATTCTGTGGCATCATCCATTAGATTGATAAACATATTTGCATTCATTCCTTATGTTTTAAGTGATTAAAGCATACAGGTTCATTTACATTAGATTAGCATCATGTAAATAAAGCATTACATACATTAATGCATGAAAATAAAGCAATATCAAATATGCGTTAAGAGAAAAACATCGCATCCATATGCATCCATCAAAAAGCACATCTAAGCATCTAAGATCACTGCATATCATCATCATAAATCAAATAGCTATCTAGTGCATGTCATCCATACATCACATCATATAGCATCAACATAACATAAGCATTGCATCCATGTGCATCACATAAACATAAAATTAAAAATAAATGAGTACACAATAAATGAGCCATAATAATGATCATATCATATATATAATGTGTGTCTCAGAGTACATCGGGAGTACAAAAATACTCGTAGGCTACAAATGTGTAGGTCCTCGACCTTACACCAAAAATGAGATATATCAAAAATGTGTCCTGTAATAGTAGAGCTCTAGCTCTGATCTGCTCCCCCTATACTAGAGCTCTCACCTCCTCCCTCAGTGTTGTGCTCAGGAGACTGCTCTACTTGCTGCCCTGCTGACTATTGTGGATCCTGTTGAGCACCCTGAGTACCACCTAGCCCAAAGAGGCCTAGCACTCATCCAACTACCCCCTGTGCTATGGGCACCTCTATCCATCGGGACCTATGACTGGATGTTGTAGTAGACTACCCTGCCTCCCTGGTCTTGGTATGACTACTACCACCATGCGTACTAGAGGACCTATGTGTCCTCTCGCTCCGATGGGTGCGATGGCTAGAGCTAGTAGTGGACTATCCTGTAGTTCGAGATCTAGTCCATTGGGACTCTACAGCATATGGATCCTTAGGAACCTCTACGCCCAACATCTGAATGTATCCAACTAGCTGGTCTACCCAAGCAACCCTAGATGCGTGCCTCTCATTGGCACTCATAAGTAAACCCTGTAGGCATTGAATCTCTACCATAGGATCCTGACCACCTGGTAGTACTATTATTGGTGCTATTAGAGGCCCCATAATCACTTGAGAGGATGGAGGACCCCCCTCTATGCCCTGAGTAGATCTCGCTCTACTATGGTCGCATCCCTCTGTGCCTCTACCAAGTCATGAGCATGAGTGAGCTCACTAACTTGGGTCTCTACTGTAGTAGCCCATGCTGTCAGGCTAGCAATCTATTGGTCTACCTATGTCAATCGATGATCTCTCTCTATCAGCTGTGCCTATAGAGTAGCGATAGTAGTGTCACGCTCCCTCTGCTGCATCTGGAATCGATCAAGCTGACTCTACAAGTCAGCCACCTATGCTAAGAGTAGCCCCTCTACACTATCAAGAGGGACCTCACCCTCCTCTAGAGCCTCCTCATTAGGATCAATCTTGAGAGCCTCCTCAGTGGTAGCCTCTATGCCCCAACTACCCTCTATCCACTGGCGCACCCTACGCCCATCAGGATCCACCTCTACTCCTACCTGATCTGTAGCATGGCCTAGAGGCCCTATCCCATACTAGTAGAATAGAGACCACCATCCATCGTACTCTAGAGTGGTCATCGCTATGTCAACCCTAGTCTCTTGGAAGTCATCTGGAGCATCACCTAGAGTTGGAGGCTGGATCCATGATAGATCCCTCTCCAAAGCTAGGCGCTTGTAAGTGAATGGGATCTTCGGGATGTCTTACACCATGCCAAACTATCATAGGATATGAGAGAAAAATTGAAACTCTCTGATCTCGGCCTTTCGGTCGAGTAGCCATCTATCCTGATGAGCCTATCGAAGCCTCTCATCGGCCTTAGGCCAGTCAGGACAATCCATGTAGGGCCGCCACTGGATATCATCCGGCCCAAGTGCTACAAATCGGGTAATGTAATGTTGGGTCTCGCCAGCATGAGTCCTACTATGGAAACCCTCCTCCTCCCGAGGCTAGTAGGTAGCATAGCACTGATGCTCATCATCAATGTCTATAATGTGTAGGGGTAGCTCCCTAGGATGCTCTACTCTGATATGCTACCAGCCCCAGATCTATAAAAGTAGACTATAGTTGATGCCCTTACGGCTACGCTTAGTGATCTGATATAGCTCTCGATAGAGCTGAGCTAATAGAGTGCTCCCCTAGGCTAGGAGTAGTGGTTGATGGATAGAGCTCTGGACAACTCTACGTATAGTAGCTAGAAGGTTCTAGGGAATCCTCATGCTCGAGGAGTCTGGAAGCACATATTGCACCACCAGGTGCATGAAAATGGCCTCACGCATGGAGAAGACATTCTTCCCCTACCAGTAGCCGATGTGGACCCCTCCATGGTCGATGGCACCCTGAGCCTCCTCGCTCCGAGCATCGAAGATAGCATCGAAGATGGACTCCTTAGCCCTAGAAGTAGAGCATACGATGGCCTCACCATCAATGGGGATCCTGAAGATCCTGTAGACATCCTCTAGTGTAACTATCATTTCACCTGTAGGTAGGTGAAATGTGTTGGTCCACATATTCCAGTGATGGGCCAACGTAGTCAGATAGGATTGATCTACCCTAATGGTGGGTAGATCCAGAACGTAGCTAAAGCCGATAGCTCTGAACCACTCTCGCTCACCATCAGTGAGCTCTCCATGGAGAGTCTTCAGAATGTCAGGCTCTCACGCTCTAGAGGTCAATCTCTGAAATAAATAGCATAATATAAGGAAAAATCTAACTAAAACAAGCAAAAACATTTAAAAATTGATCTAAAAATCATCAAAAATAGTTAAAAAACTGATAAAATTGCAAAAACATGTCATCATGCAGGCCTACAAATTAAATTTGTCAATCAGACAGGTCAAAAATGCATTAAATGATATTAATTGCCTCTAAAAATTTAGAAAAATTAAAAATTTTATAAAATTTTCCTAAAGTTGGCGAACCGCGGGTCAACCCTACGGTCCGCATGCGATCAAAATTTGACCATTGGGATTTTGAATGCTAATCATAGCTAGTAGCTATGGTCCCCAATTGACCAATTGGGAACCATAACTGGTACCTGCGATCTCCAATTGAAGTCCGATCGGGTGCGATACCATGGCCAAAAATGCAAAAAATAATAACCTAAGCTACCCTAGCCTAAGATGAGGTTCATTACCAATAGTTTAGTGAAATTGATTTACCGATTACTTAATTGGGTTCATTTTACTGGTAATGGATGCGAGGTCTTGGTTTTTGAGTTACCTTGCCCTCCCCTCATCCCCTGTGGCTAGAAGATGCTTGCCTGCGCCCTACCATCATGCTGTAATTCATTGTCTGAGTAAGGTATGCTAGGTTGTACGTTAGTTTAGTTAGTTGTCACTATCAGAGCTCCAGTTGCAGGTCACTATCAAGGAATAATGAGAGATATTTGAAATTTGGAATTTTTATAGACTTCTCATATTCAGCGCGGACCGTAGGCCCTAGCCACGGTTCCCAAATTTGCAAATGGGAACCGTAGACCCTAGCCACGGTTTGCAATTGGCAGATAATTTTAGAAAATCCCACCATGGGAAGGGCCAAAAAGATCAATTAATGCCTCCCATTGGGTCAAAACTCAATAAAAGCAAGCTAATTTGGAAATTTGGTGATAATCAAGCATCGAGATCCAATCAAAAATTAAAAATTTGGCTGAGATTATAAAGTACAATCGAGGTCATCGCTATGATAATCCTTTCATGGAGTGACACACCTCCCAACCAAATAAATAAGCTCAATGCATAATTCAAAACATTCAAAAAAAATCAAATAATTAAAACACCAAATGCGCCTCGTATTCAATAATTTACCCTATACACTTGGCGGTTGCAGCGACTTGCGATCCATGCAATCCGACAAGATGAGTAAATTACCATAAGGACATTTGGGGCAAAAATTGTCATCGTTGATCTGATATGCTTCTTTTCAATCCCTAAGAAGGCCTTCATGGCTGAACTGCTCCACGGGAATGAGGCATTGCATGTCATTTCTTCTATGACCTCTTTTTTAGCAAATCATCGATAATTTGATTCAACACAAATCTGATTGGATTTGTATCAATTCGATTCCCTAAGATGGCTATTGTAGCCTGACTGCTCCATGGGATAGAAGCGTGCAAATACTATTAACAGTTGGAATCAAAAGCTGAACTAGGCCTAGCCAAGGCATTAATTTGCTCAAATCTAAATTTGTTCAGATCATCCATGGTGGTCAAGCGACATCGTCACTTCATTCATTGTCATTACCCTCATCGACTCATCGCTTGAGGGGGTAGTCATAATATCAAATCATAATCAAAATCAATAGAAGATCTCAGAGATCGTAGATCCCTTGATCTTGTCAAAATTGTGTTCGTCCTTGCGAATCATTGTAAACAACTATCATAAGCTTACCCCTTTGCTTGGGGTAAATAGCAAATATGATAATTTGCTTGTTGTTCTTCACCTTTCGGATCTATGGGTCAGAAGATACCTATGGAATGTATAACCACACCGAATGAGATGAGAAGGGCACAAGCTTTTCAAGTTTAAGCCTCCAAAGAGTTGGAAGCAATGATTCCAGGATGTGCATCCTTTTGTTGGACCTAGGGCATCTAATGTTGATCTGACTAATGATCATCATAGAACCTTCGACATCATTTTAGGAGGTCTATTTTTGCTCAGCGTTGTTCGATCTCACAATGCATCTCAAAAGGGGCATCTGTAGACACCTAAAACACATCATGTCGAGGGTGACTACTCATATGGACATGCTACAAGACCATATGGAAGATCTTGGATAGACTCCAAGATAGAGCAGTGGTTCTAACCACTCAATTTGGGCTCCTTGGCCTAATCAGTCTGAACCATAGCCTAGACCTATGGTTTATAACTGAACCATGGTTGAGACCTACGGTTTGTAGTCTAGACCATAGTTGTGACCTACGGTCTTAACTGAAGTTCAATTGGCCTTCAATCCGAGCCAAATCAGTTGAAACGACCATTGGATCTAGAAGAAGGTGGTTAGAGGGTGGAAGCTTCCATTCCAACTATCCTAACCACCCCTTCTTGATCTTGGCTTCTCTAGGAAGCCACCCCTAGCCCTTGGGTAGTCCTATAAGTACCCCTCAAATTAGGGCAATGATATAGATGATTTTGATAGTGAAGCACTATCAAAATACAAGAAGAGAGAGCATTGGAGATTTGAGCAACGGAGCCCTATCGAATTGTACACTCAATCGAGTATACTAAGAGAGAGCTATTGCACTTATCCCCTACCTACTTGCCAAGATTCATGATGAATTGCATTATGGATGCCCTAGGAGTCTAGGAGAGCCAAGAAACGCAAATTCGAGCAAACGAAGGCCCATCACAGTGATTTGACCACCAAACCTATCAGAAGGACATCGAAGGCGACCCTTGAACATCAATTGGACAAGGAGGTTAAGCCCACTACCCTTGGAATTGAGGGTAAGCCTATCAGAGTGCTAACCATGATTGTCAGCCATGGTTTACAGTGCAGACCGTGCACCAGAGCTACGGTTTGCAGCAGAGGTATAACCACCTTCCTAATTTCCATTTATGTCTAGCTAATTAGGTTAGATTAGTTGTTTTCATGGTTTAATAGCATTTTAGAAGACTTCTGACCGTAGAACTAGGTTAGATTTACATTTTATGCTTATGCTTCAATTAGGACTTAAATGCTTTCTTTATGCATGTTTATGCTTCACTTTTCATATCTCGATCCATGCATAGTGTAGCTGCTATTTTCCTTTATGCTATTACATGAATCTTGATTCACTTTGCATAGCTTAGAAGCACTTTTTATGCTTTCTTGATTATGCATGTTAATGGTGTCATTATGCAATTTACCTAAAAGGGCCTCATCATGAGAGGCTGCCTATATTTTTGACATTCTTGTTGTTTCTTGACCGTAGGGAACAGTTTCAAAGGAGAGCAAACCATCAAGTTCCTTCCCCATTGCGAAGAAGAGGGCACCTCCACCCTAGAGCAGTTCGTGCCATTCTGAGAGGCATTTGGAAATCACACCTACCCTTAAGAGGGAAAACAATTGTGCACTCCTATTGTAATATTGTATCAAAATGAATATCCCTAAGAGGGACGTACTTGTAATTGGGTTTTGACTTCAAATATAATGGAATAAAGTGTTTTCTTTCTTGTTTCATTTGTTGTCAATTTTGTTTACTTGTATGCATGCTATATCTTTACCATTTATCGCAATAGGAGCCGCAATCGGGTGTGACCCTTTCTGGTGGTTAGAGATAGTCTAAATACCTAACAAGTGTAATATTAGGCACTTGATAGGCCATTGGCTATTCTATGACCATCTCTTGGAAACTCTTAAGTTAAATAGAACTACTTCTTTCCTTTGATAGCTTTTAGGATATTGAGATAATGGGGATCATTTGATAGCTTTTAGAAAATTGAGATAATGGGGATAAGATACGTCTAATTCCTTGCACTTACATTATCACGTATCTACTAGGATTTAGGCTATCCTAATAGCTTCTCTCATTGGCCCACTAGTTAACCAAGATCACCTCTTCCTATTTTCTCTCTTGCTTCAATATCACTTTTCTTTGTCACCTCCAATACCCTTCTTGAAAGAAAGTAATTTTATTGTCTTATCCTTGTAATCCCATCAATTTCTATTGGACTTCACTGGCACTAGTTGGAAAAATTCACCTCTTTCAATGTGATCCTACTCCACCAAACCTTATTTCGGCCATCTAATTTTCTATGGCCTCACATGGGGCCAGATTTCATTCTCCTCTACCTGATAGGTAGATGTACTTTTGTGTAATTTTTTTTTGCAAGTGAATAATATTTATTTTGTGTGAGGCCATATTTCCTTAGTTGACCACTATACCCAACTTACCATGGATCTCCTAAACAATGAGAATTTTGTTTGACTATTAATCTTTGTGATTAATTCCTTTTTTCTAGCTATCAAAATACTGAGATAATAAGGATAAGGTATATCAGGTTTGTAACATGTATGAATGCACATTCATGTTAAGTATCAAATTATCTTATCCATATATCTCATTGGTTTGTCAACTAGCCAAGTTCACTTGCATTTTCCTTCCTCTTCGTTTTCATCAACTTTTTGTTTGACTCATCTTATATAACCTCAGGTAGGCTAGAATTCCTCACCCATACTTGACAAGTATATGATATCTCACATACTTACCCAATACTAATGGGGAGTTCCTATTGTGTAAATCCATATTTTATGAAATCACCAAAATCCCTTTTCCCCTGTCACTTTGTGCACTTGCCAATATTTTTCCATAAAGACTCTTTGTCTTCTTTGAACATCACATTTTTCCTCATAACTAGGCATCTTGTCTCTTCTCCTTTAGGTGTGGCTACTCCAATTTCATGTAGGATGGATCTCTCTAGCTATTACTTGGCAATTACGATAAAATATATACATATATCAAATAATAATTAGGGAGTTCTATTCTGACATGAAATATCATCTGCATACCTAGAAATTACACCTCACCCAAATTACATTATTCCTTATCTTGAACAACCTATTCAAAAAACTTATGCTATCTTCATGTGGGGAACAACTCTTATTCAACAATACCTAATGGGTATGCCTCAACATACATATTCGTCTGATAATGGATAATAAGGGTTTTTCTCACATGTAGTTGTATCAGACCACCCACTACCATTCCTTTATATTCACCTCTATTTTTCACACTGGGTTAAGTGATGTGTGATGCAATCATCCATGGCCCAGATAACCCCATCATTTTAGTTATTTAGTCCTTCACTAGCCACTATTCATATAGGCCTTAACTGAACACTAACCATCTTGACCATATAGGCATTAACTAGCTGCTATTCAATGAGGCCTTAACTAGCCATTGACCATACAAGCCTTAATTGGATGCTATTCATTTAGTCCTTAACTAGTCATTGATCAAATTTTGCATTTAGGCCTTAACTAGCCATTGCACTTAAATTTGTACATATTTTTGTAAATATTGTGCATATCACTTGCTTCATATTACTCATTTAGGCCTTTATTGGCCACTACTTCACTTGCTTATTTTAGGTCTTAATTGGCTACTATACATATCTATTTTTCTATATTATACATAATACTCATTTAGGTCTTTATTGGCCACTACTCATATTGCTCATATAGGCCTTCACTGCCCACTGTTCACTTTGCTTATTTAGGCCTTAATTGATCATTTTTTATTTAGGCCTTAACTGGTCATTGAACATCCTTTTGTAAATATTATACATATTATATATTATATTGATTACTCATAAAGGCCTTAACTAGTTGTTCACTCTTCTCATACATGCCTTAATTGGCCACTGTACATAGATTTTTGTCTATGTTGTACATATTTCTCATTTAGGCCTTAACAAGTTGTTCACTTGCTTATTTAGGCCTTCACTAGTCATTATACATAGTTTATTGTTATTCTCATACATATTGCTCATTTAGGCCTTAATTGGTTGGTGTTCACTCTTTCATACATAGTGCAAGTTCCATCACTATCTAACTAGACACTAAAATCCCTCACAAAATGCATTCATCCTAAATACCCTTTCAACCTAAAATACAATTCATCGAGATCATAAATAATTATTACATTGATTTATCTTTATCTAATTCTTTCTTGTTACACATCTCATAATTATATAATTTATCTATATTATTCACATGTTAATTTAATCGTCACATGCCAGACACATCATGCAAAGACAATTATACAAGATCAATAATAAATATCTATATGATCAATACCATCTGTATACATTATCATAATGGTGAACTGGTGTACACAACCATAAAATTGGTGCACTCAATCATCTTCCTAAGCCTCAAATTTAAGATACCATAATCACAAAATCAACACATCTAATCTGCACTAAAATATCTAAGCCTAATCCCTAATCTTGTAGGCTTAGCTTCATGAGCTAGTATCTCCTGCATTTCCTCCTATAGATGGTAATGGTAGTGGTGGAGGCATATCAATCGATCACAACACTATCCTAGTCCTCATCCTACTCATGCTCAATGACTTGGTGGTAGGTGGTGATGGTTGCTTTTGATATTCTAGGACAATCTAATAATATAGGGTCCTATAATGGGCTACTTGAACTCTCTCTATATGTGTCTCCTCTTGAGCCCACTCTCAATATTTCTAAGCCTTCACCCTATACTCACTTAGGAATAGGATGACATGGTCTTGGTTCCCACCTACCCCAAGAGCCACCCCCTCTACTCTAATTTGCCAACTCTTCCTCTCAATTTTGGCAACCTCTACTTGCAAGCTCTCTAACTCTACCTAAACAACATCCCCCTCTATCAATAATTACCCCATTAGTGCACCCCTCTCATTGCTCAAGTGGTCTATCTCCACTCTCAACTTAGCTAACCTCTAGACTTGGTATGCCTATAGTTGGTCTCTCTCTAACATAAGCATCTTGAGCTATGCATGCATGTCTACTATATCACTTTGATGAACCCCTTTCTTAGAAGTCATAGTTTGCTCATAATTCCTCATATGAGACTCCATCTTCTCAAGCTTCTAATATTTTGACTCCATCTCTCCAACCCTCTATAACAACTCATCTACATCCACTAACACCATTCCCTCTACTCCCTCTACCCCTATAGAATTTCTCATGACCCTCTCCTCCATTAAAGGAGCACCTATATCTAACAAAAAGAGCACCAAAAATGAGAGGGCCCTTAGAGAAGAAAACTAGAATGAGGTAACTATTAAGGCCTGATAAAAATATCAGTAAGAGATTGAGGATACTATCATAGCCTATGATGATTTGGATGATGATTATAGATTCAATAATCTCAATAATCAAAAGCATCTAAATATTGAGAGTACATCTAAATAAGAGAGTAGACGAGAATAGATCAATGTTGCGGTGCCTCAAATGGCAAAAAGAGTGGAGGCGATGGCCAAGGAGTTTATACTGGTAGAAAATTCTTCGTTAAAGCCCTAAGAATCCTTAGCCGCCACAAAGCCTCTAGCCTTGGTCACACCATTGTTGTAAGTAAATATGACAATATTATCTCCCTAGGTACCTCTAGTTTTAGTATCACCCTCATTGTAAGTGCCCCAACAAATGGAATCACAAAAGAAGAAACGAAATTCAATCCACTATGCAAGACCCCACCATATAAAAATGGAGGTTGCCTTAGGGCACAACCAAAAACCATTTTCTATTTGTTCCCTGTTATTGTACCCCATATTTCTTCAATTTTCACTCTAATTACCAGCTAGTGGCCTCCCATTTCTTCAATTCTTTTGGTCCCATTAGCCTCCATTCCTAGTGTTACCCCCACATTGGACACCACCCCTTTGATTATTTAAACAACCACCTCCATTCAAGTTGCACCTACATATATGGCCCTTGAAATTATCATACACATTTCCATTGATCTTGCCACACCATCCATCCCATTATTTAGGTTATTACCTATAATTTTACTAACATAAGACTATTCAATGAGCTCATAGGCACCTCCTCCTACATCCAATTTACTACAACGATTCTAGGTCATTAAATATTAGACGTTGTAGTACATCTAAAACAAGGAAGTCAAAAGAACTATGTAGCCCATAAAGAAAAAATGAGGAGCCATTTTGATCCTTAGGAAAACACATTATATTTTGCCCAATTGACCCTGGATATCTCTAAGTCAAAAGGGCAAATGCAATACTAAGACTATCAAGTCTTGTAAAGGGACTCAATATCAAAGATGCTCGGGCTAGGTTCAAGGCAGAGTTCATGAAGCCAATAACATTATAAGCCATGACTACCTGTCCCTTGAAAATAAGTTGGTACAGAGGAATAAGAAGCTTGAGAATGTAAAAATTGCCCTCAAGAACTCTCAGCTAGAATCCAAATCACTACAAAATTGTGCAGACCATCTCACCTGTCAATCGGCTTTCTAGCTACCAACTTCTCTTCTAGATACAAAAAATATCAAGGTATAGAGCCTCATGGATCAGCTCATCTAGCTCAACAAGGATAAGGCTATTTTGTAGAAAGAGCTCAAGGGAGAGAAGGAGAAGAATGAAAAGCTTAATCAGTAGTTGAGGTTAATATAGTTTATGAGGGGAGTCTACAAATAATAAACCAATAAGTTGAACACAATTTGATAGAGACATCCTCAAGGTTGGCCAAATCCAAGGTGTATTAAATAAAATTTGTCACCTTGCCCAACCAATAGCTAAAAATTATGAGAATTCAAGATAAGGGGCAGTGGCATAGAAAGTATTTAATGTACTTAATAAAGGATGGGTCACATACTAATGCAAAGCCTAGATTAATATTTTGGCCACCACTATTGTAGATTTGAAGAGTCATATTGACTCATTTATTCAGAAGTGGATCCCCTCCCCTTGGACCATAGATAATAAACTTTTTGAGTATGAGTATTTTCAACTATTCGAGCAACAAAAGAAAAAATAGGTTTATTTTAATTCATGTCCAAATCCCCCCCTCGCAAGTGATGTATCCCAAGTCATCAAGCCCTTAGTAGATCTAGAGGTAAAATTTGAAAAGTCATGAGTAAAGTGCAAAAATTTTATTGCAATGATTAACTAGAGCTCTAGAACTATTCTCAATTTAAGAAAATGGATCTACCATTTAAAAGTAGGTGGGGAGAAATCAAGGCCTAGATGACAAATTATCCTCCTAGCAGTCTTGCCCTTGCTTTTTTATTTATTTATTATTTCTAAATTATTTCATTTGACTTTGTACACAATGCATAAGGTTGTAAAATATTTTGGATCTCTTTATCTTCAATGAGCAAAATATCCCCTCTGAGTTGCCAAAACTGTAGTGAAAATTTCACTACATTGAGGAGTCTTTCCTTGGCCAATTTTCCAAGATGGCCTTTATAGGAGGTAAATTTATGGAAGCATAGGAAGCTAGAATAAAAGTGCACCGTCAATTTTGTAATCAACAATAGGCCTTTTCTATGAAGGGGGTCCTTAAAAGAATTTTGATGCCATGAATACTGTTCAATCATTGATCAATGATAGGTGTTGATATAAGGAATTAAAAAAACCATAAAATTTTCCAAAGTTGTGTGCACCATTGATCTTCCAGATCTATGGTGAGCACTGATTTTTAGAAAATAAGCAATCTATAGAGGTAACAAAGTAGCATGCACCGTCAATTTTCTAGATCAATGACGGGTGTTAATTGGCAAATATAAGAGCTAGAAAATATTTTGAAAATAGCATAGGTCATCAATATTTCAAAGAAAGATGCATGTTGTTTCCTAGAAAAGTAATCAAAAGAGATATTTTTAAGACACACAAGTTAAGTTCTCATCCAATGGCTTGTGCCATCCCATCAGATCAAAGGATTTTTTGAAAAAATAAATCTCACCGTTAGCTAATGCTAAAGACACATGGAAGGTGCACCAATATTCTACAAAACCTTAAGTTTAGAACTCGCATCCAAAGAATATTTATTATATATCATGAACAGATGGTAAATCTAACAACTTTTAGAATATTAGAGGGGATTTGAACCATCCAAAACATAAAATTTCATAGATTATCTAATTTTATTAATCAATGGCATGTGGAGGAGAATATGGACAAAAGATAAGACCAAGAGAAGTAGCACCAATTATCCAATTGGATGAGAAGAAGACTACTTCAACTAGAAGCAACCATTTGGATACGGTACTCCAAGAAAAGTAGTTGATACCTTAAAGATAATAGTAGTGGAAGCTCCAATTCCAGAGACCTTGAATCTAGTGACATTGATTATCAAAGGATCCCAAACTCAATTATGAAGAATTTTTAGCAAAACTAGTTGGCTATATCAATGGGGAATCCAAATCCAGAGGTTAAAAACCCTTTGGAATTAATATAATGAATTCCAAAGACCTTCATCCCATCAAAAATTAAATGCAATACCAATATCCCACTTGAATTTTAGGAGAAATTTTTGAATTGCTTATACAATTTTTAGGCAGACAAACCCTAGTTTTGCTTATAAATAGTGGTTTTATTTTCATTGTAAGGCATTGGAAACTACTTGTTCATTCCTAATACCTAATATTGTGTGTATTTCCTTACACTTTTTATTTTGTATAATAATTTGGACTCAAAATTTAAGTCATTTTGTCAATGTCAATTGAGTCTATTTTGGTCTAGCATATCTATACAAAATTTTATAATATATACATAAAGTTGTGACTAGTTCTCTATATTATCTCTTGTATACTTCTTGTGTATGGATGCATGTATGTCAGATCAAAATTATGTTCACTTCCAATTTTTAGTAGATGATGCATGTATTCATTTTATTCCAGTTATGCATAGGAAAAATCTTTTGATCTTTGTACATCACCATTGTTAGAATAGGCTTCTTTTTTGCAATATCTCTCTTTTCTCTTGAATGTATATAAGTCGTTTAGGAATGTGAGTATAAATATCACATCAAATGGGTAGTTGACCTTAGAAAAATACTAGAGGTTTCCCTATGGATCATGTTCCATGTCCATAAGGATTTCGTACTATCATTCAACATGAGGGACGAGTGTCAAGTGCATATAACCATCGCATAGGAGACCATGACATTATAAGTGAACAACACCATGATAGTGAACACTTGCTTTTCAATAAGGGTATATTTCTCTTCATAGTTATGAAGGGCTTGAATCATTAAGGATATGGGATGTTTCTCTTCAAATTTATACAAGATTAGTTGCAAAGGATTTTGCACAAAATATTGTATGGATTATGAGAAGATTTATTCTCGTGTTGTAAGGCAAGACACAAAAAAGTTATTGCTAGCCATATTTGCATAAAATATATGGAAAGTACATTAGCTAGATATGAAAAGAGAACTTCTCAATGGGTTCATTAATTAGGAAGTCTACATGGATCGGGCATAAGTATTTAAGAAGAAAGGCAAGGAGGATTGGTTCTACAATCTCACAGACCTATATGGACTCAAATAAACCCCTAGTGATTGGTACTCTAGAATATATATTTTTACATGCAAAATAGTTCTAAGAGAAAGGCTTCATGAGAAAAATAAACCCACTTTTTACATGTAAAATTTAGGTAATGATGTTCTTTATATTTGCTTATATGTTTTAAATTTAAGGTATGAACTTGAAAGTTTTGTCATTGTGGTGGTTCCTCTTCTTTCATTGTATCAATGTGGATTGATGATTTATTTTATAAGTAGTTCAAGAAAAATGATGAAGATCTTCAATGAAGCAATGATGGCTAAGTTTGATATGATGGGTCTTAGTTTGATGCATTATTTTCTTGGTATGTTCATTCACCAATCACATAATGAGACCTTCATTAGCCAAGCCAAGTATGTTCAAGACATGTTGATGAAATTTAGACTATAATATTACAAGCTTGTGGATACTCCACTAGCTTTTGGTAAGAAATTGATGGGGGATGATGGTAATCCTAAAGTTGATAAGAAGAAACATAGGAGTATCATTGGTAGTTTGATGCACCTTACTATTGCTAGACTAGATATTACTTTTGAGTCTCATTAGCATCTAGATTCATGAGTGATCCAACATAAATACATCTTCAAGCAGTAAAAAGAATTTTTAGATATGTGAAAGGAACCAAGGAGAAGAAGCTATTATAAATCAATTAATAATGCAATACTTGGCTTCATAGATTCAAATTTTTTAGGATCAAAAAATGATAGAAATTCTACATTGGGGCATTATTTCTCTTTTGGTAGTGGATTGATTTCTTGAAGTTCTAAGAAACAAATTGTAGTTGTTTTATCTTCTACAAAGAAAAAGTACATGGCATTATATTTAGCATGTATGCAAGAAGTGTGGTTGAGAAGAGTTCTTAAGTATCTTAGAGAGGTTCAATGTGGATGAACAAATATTTTGTGTGACAATGGAGGAGCATTTGAGTTATCCAATAATCCTATGTTTCATGTAAAGATGAAACATATTAAGTTGAAGCATCACTTTGCTAGAGATCTAGTATAGAAAAAGAAGATGGTTGTTTAGTATGCTAAATCTGGAGATCAAGTGGTAGACATCTTGACCAAATTTGGAGTTGGACATTTCTCCATTTGCATCAAATTGGGAAAGTTACAAATCATGATACAAAATTGATTAATTAATAATTAATAATTAATAATTTAATAATTAATTTAAAATTATTAAAATAAAAATAAATTATTATTATTATTTATTTTATTATTTTAGAATATTGATTATTTTTATAATTGGCTCTTATTTTTAGCATATGTTAAAGTTGGGATAGCTTAGGAATTAAGTTATCTTATTTTAGGAATAACTTTAGTTGAGTCTAGTTATATTTTTTAAGAGCATGCATATAAATTGCATAATGTAAAATCAATGTATGATGTCCATAATTATGATTGGGTGAGTTCTATAAATAATATAACAATAAAAAATATATTAGTTCTAAAAATAGAAAAGAAATATAATAATAATAAATAAGGGAACTAGATATAGAAAAGTCTTGTTATTATTGGCATGTAGGATGTCTATTTACTAGAGGATTATATGCTAATCCTAAATACATGGTTAATATTAGCCGCATTTTATTAGAGCACTACCCCTGGACGTGCAAGCTAATCTACAAAAGTAGAGTGGGTTTTTGGAGGGATGGCTTCAAATGATTAGATCTACATAGAGAATATCAAAGATACCATAGTTGTAAAATGATGGAAACTGTGGAATCGACAACTCAGAATCTTTCATCTCTTCATTTTGATGATGGGTCAAATTTCTAAAGTTGGGATACACCTCTGCTTGCAAAACAATTGGGCTTATTGCCTACAAGTCAGGTAAAACTCGCAAATTTTTTTATGGAAGAGTGATAGGAGCATATTTTTGCTCACTAGCCAAACGCAAGTTCTAACGATGAAAAGAAAAAGTTGTTTGAGTAGGTTGAAAATCTTGATGCTAGTTATCTAAGTGGTTTGTAGACATATATACATAAAGCTAGATGGATCTTGGAAAATTCAAAAGCTAGGAAAATTTTATTTGATGGATTTACTCCTAGTGATGAAACCCTAATGGTAGGAGAGGGTGGGAGTAGGTTTTTTGTAGGAGTAGATCTACAATATAATGATGATAAAGAACAATTCCCAAACCATGATTTCAAAGTTGACAATTTGATCAAAGGAGCGGGATAAAATTTTGAGGACCCACAAAAGCACCCCTTTGACCCAAGGGATCATTCTTGTTTGCATGTGGTCTATGGAAAACAAAAAAACCTAGATCTCCATTTTGAGTTGCAATCAGAGGGAGGCAAACTCTTCATACCTGATGATTTGGTTGACCTAACTATTGAGCAAGGAGCTATGAATCTTATGGGTCAATTTATGGGAGCCTGGTTGAACCTTGACGTAATCAGGAAATGGGTTGTTGCTAAATGGTGATCCCATGGCCACATGGAGATCGTGGCAATGTCGAAGGGATTATTTATGGTTAACCCTAACTATAGTGAAAACTTTGATCAAATTCTCTAGGGAGGTCCATGGTACTATGGATGTCGAGGGCTTTTCTTTCGATGATGGAGCCTAAAATTTGATCCTGAAATCCAAAGCTTCACCTAGGCACTAATGTAGGCGGGATTTCTAGGCCTACCCTTCCAATATTGGAATGAGGAAATTTGTGTAGGTATCAGGAAGGAAATAGGGCACCTTATTGCTATTTATCTTGCCACTAGGGCTTGCTCAGGACTTAGTTTTGCAATAATATACATAAATGCAGATATGGAGGAGTTACTTGGTTCAATTTGACTAGTTTTAAAGCTTAAGGTATGGAATCAGACTATAGAATATGAAAATACCCTAGTCAAATACAAAAGTTGTAAGAAATTAGAGCACTCAACCAATGCATGCTCCACTCATAAGAAACCAACCCAAAATTAGAAAGTTTGGTAAAATAAGCAGAATGAAGGTGAGAACTCCAAGTAGGGTAGGGATTCAAGGGATAAAATTGTTGAGAACAATAAAGAGGGGATCCCATATCACTTGGTAGAACAATTTTAATAGGAAATTCCCAAGGAGGATCAATTTCTAGAAGAAAATCAAGAGGTACTTATTGAAAAACCCTCTTCAAAGTGTTATGAAATTTCAATTTTGAATTCCTTTGCTTAACTAGACTCAATAATGGCCGATCCAGTTCCCCCAAATATAATAAAATGAATGAGGAATAAAACATATAGTTGACTGTCTATGTTGATTCAAATAAATAAGGCCATAACCCTCTCATAAAAACTTTAACCCATGATGATGGAAAATGGTCTAAAAATATGGAGGGTTTAGAATTCTCTGGTCCAACCCCAAGCTAGCAAACTAGGAATCAAAATAAATGGGGGATTGATGTAGGAGTGGAACATAAACTTGGAAGGCCAACTAATCAAGAGATTAGAGAACAAGAAACTATGGCCAAAATTGCAAATGGAACCCAAACTACCTTATCCTAGGGTAAGGGAAAATATTGCTCGAAAGAATTAAGAAATGAAACTACTCTCTTGGAACACAAGGGGACTCAACACCCCTACCAATCAAAGATTGGTTAATGGGCTCTTGGAGACCATTGAGAAACATTGCAGCCTGATGCAGACCCTACGAAAGAAGATTAGGAAATTTTTAGATGAACCAAAAAAGCAGCTCAAATAAATCATCTAATATTTAGAGCTTATGGTCAATGGGTGCCTCCAATTTGCTATTTTTTTATCCTATAGAAGGTGGTTTACTTAATCAGTTTAATATGATATTGCTTATATTTTTATGGTTTGTTTCTAAACCCTGTTAGTAGTTGTTTTGTATGTATGTTGTTTATCTGTAAAGTAGAATGTGAAAGAAGTGTTTGTATTACAACCTTCTTTATTTAGCATAGATGTATTGTGGATAAGTTCTATTTCTAAGCATATTTTTAAATCTCTTACTATTGTGTAAAAGGCTCAAGGACCTTTAAACACCCCTTCCTTAATATTAATAAAAAAAAGAATGTCTATATATTGGGTGTGAGGCACCAATTGTGATAGGATTCAATTGGAGTAATGAATTTTAACGAGTTGTATTCAATGAAATAATGTAGTGTAATGTTCAAAATTTTATACTTGATGTTTTGAGGTCAACATATGTTATGTAATTTTCTCTTTTGTGAAATATATCATTTTCAAATATTTTCAAGCCTCACAACATGTATGAGTTTGGTTTTTTAATCTTCTATCATTTTGTATTTGTATCATTGATTTATTTTGAGCCTCACCTCCCTTTCACAGCCATTGAATTCACACATTTAGTATTAGAATAGGTTATAGACATTATTTGAAGGAGGAGAAAGTTGTTTATTGTTGAAATAATTGTTCTAGGTTTTTCTCAATCATAAATCCAAATAAAAATTTTAGAGAGAATATCTCTTCATTGTATAATTTGTTGTAATGGCATTTAATGATGCATTAATGAATATTCCTCTATTTAATAGAGAGAAATTTGACTATTGAAAATATCAACTACGAAGGATCTTGGTGTGAAAAGGAGTCTGGGAGATTGTATTAATAGGCTATAAGGATCCTAAAGACTAGATTATTTTGGATTAAGATGTGAAGACAAGGAAGAAAGAGGAATAGAAGATTGATTCATAGGTCTCTTTTTACATTCAAATTGCAATTGATCCTAGCATCTACCCTCAGATTGCTAGTTGCAATAATGATTGTAAATCTTGAACAACCTTGGAGAGTTCGTATCAGAGGACAAAGAAGGTGAAGGCATCCATACTTCAAACCTTTAATATGACATTCAAAAATATGAGAGTTTACAAACAAATTCAATTATCATCTCAATTGAGTTGCTATAGCTAGATACCTACATCATTTTCATAAAAATTTTGAATTCTTAAATTTCATTTTTTGGATATTCTTCATTTTTTTATATATACAAGGGCTTTTTCCACCTGGACCATCTCAGTAAGTATTTACTCCAATGAGGGGAACTTGGAGGGGCTTTAGATTGGAATCATTGGATCTTATTCAATTTTTTGTGTGAATACAAATATTCCAAAATTCAACATCCTTCTTCTTGGCATTTTCCTTTAACATCCTCCACACTACCAAAACTCCACCTCTATTGTATAGGCATTGCATCTTAGTAGAGTAATATGTCCAAATATACTGGCGATAAAATCATATCTACTAGATCATATTTGATTTTTCCAATCCTTGTATGCTTTGTAACTATTCACTTTGTGTAACAATTTTTTTTAATATATTTCTAAAACTGTGTGCTATCATAATTCGCTTTGCTAGATCTGGATTTATAGTTTCCTTCCTGAAGCATAAATACAAAAACAAAAATTGTAATAACTACTTTATATGAAAACACATTAATGTTATAAAATAAAACAAATATTACCAATGGAAAACATTAAAGTAAATATTAATCATTATTTGATTAAGGCAGTCAATATTTTCTTTCTAGATTTGGCTAAACTTACTACTTCTTCTAATATTGACTAACCTATATGCACATTTTTTTCCTTCCCTTAATGTATATGTAAATTTGATTTCTTCAAACTTTGTAGCAAGATCTTGTATTTTCACAATTATCTCTTGTATGATCCATGGAGCCTTTGCTTTCCTCAAAAATACATTTAATATTATTATCGAATCATCTTCCATACATACTCTATTCCATTTAATTTTTTTGTATATTTTAACCCTTCCAAATTTACCTAAGATTTAACTTCATTATGTGACTTAAATCTAGTATTGAAAGTATAATGAGATAAAATTTCCCCCTTGTTATTTCTAAATATTGTTCCCCTTCCTGATGGTCCTAAATTTCCTTTAGATTCTCTATAAAAATTTAGTGACCAACTACACTTCTAGTGGGTTCCCCTATATTCTTTGCATTTTTTCTTCTATATCCAACTTCGTAATTCCATTTGATGACTTGATTCCATATATCAAGGCTCTTTGCTTCAATATTAGGGATTAGGTGGGTTTATAGTGTTGGTTTAGCCTCCTCTATGGATAAAAAAATCTTCCTTTTCATTACATCTTGTAGACACCAAAACCTAGACACTTGCAAAACCTTGTTCACATTGCATATTCCAAATCAGCACAATAAAATATATATGCCTAAGTCCAAACTTAGGCATATAAAACCTTACACATTAAAAGTATTTTTTAGATTTTATAAATCTAGAAAATCTACCTAGGATACCCTACCTAATCACTAGACATGTATCCTGGCCACATCACCACCATCCCTTACCACATCTCACACACTCATGTCACCCTTGTCCCTTCACATGGGACATCCCTCACACCTCACTCCACTTACACCTACCCATTAGCCACATCATCCCAGTTAAGTGAGGAACCCTAGGTGACTCACTATAATTACCCCTTCCATTTGGAAGCCCTAGATTACCACTTGGTAATCCTAGTTTACCACCTTCATTTTCCTCCAAAATCCCAAGGGGTCTATAAAGGAACCTTCACCCAATTGACCAAAAGAAGCTATAAAATACATCAAAACTCTACCAAAATTATTTTAGGAGATCATCATCAGTTGTAGAGATCAACCATTCAAAGTCCTAAATCACCATCTTGAGGGTTTTAGCATTTTAGGTCCAACTGTCCACCCGTAATTACATAGTCGAAACTGCCCTCCCACAGTTACTCAATCGTGCTCCCATGGTTAACTAGCCCCAACTGCACACCCGTGGTTCCTTAGAAGAAAAGAACAATGACATAGATTGATAATTTTATTTTCAACAAGGTATTTAATGTTTTATTTTTCTGTTTCTTGCACTGTATTTCATGTTTCTACAACTAGGGTTATGCAGCAATATCTTATATCTTGATCAACAAGTGCTACTAAACCCTTGTTTGTGTTTTATGTGTGTAGGAAGCAGGTGCTTGTAAAGCTATTGAAGCTGGAGTGGTCCCATTGTTGGATACCAAAATCCCACTCACCCTTGGAGCTATAGTAGAGGAGTGAAGGATACCCAATAATTTTCTAGAGATTTTGGAAGACCACCATCCAAGAACATTGTAATTTAGGAAGAGAGCATTGTAATATCTCCCCAAGAAATTGGGACAAAGCATTATAAATTTGGGAGATTCAGGCTCCCCTGTATCAATACAAAGAAAAATTATTTGTTATATTGCAAGTCTCTTCTTTCTTGTTTCATGTGTTGGTGTTTAGTTCTTTTTTCCATAGAATTGGTGATCAGGGTGGGACCCCCTTAGGGTTCTATTTATCATTGTCTTGCTAGTTTATATTTTTAATTTATCTTTTTCTATAGTTACAGGTTTTTGGAGCTCGATCGTGCAAAGATTGAGGATCAAAATTGACAACTCCAGACCCCTTTTTAGCTTAGCCCTATGCTTGAGGAATCGTGAGCACATAGTTACCGCTCTAACAAACCATAAACTAGTGATTAGAACTCAATAGAACCGTGCATTGATGGTTGGAGCACTGTGGAACCACAGATCAGTGGTTGAAATAATTGGAGGAAATAGTGAAAGGATCACAGGTTTGTACATCCCAAACCCTCTTCCCTTTTTGTTGCTTTAGGATCTTATTAAGTCAACTAGGAGTCTTTGTCTTTTTTTTCTCTTATTTGCATCTAGGTCTTAGGCTAGGCATATTAAAAAAATCAAAAGAACATGCATTTTAGACTAGCTACTAGAGCATTTGCATAGCCTTATTAGGAATAATCCAAGCACATTTAGGGTTTCAGGCTTGCTTTACCTCATTTTCTAGTACATAGTTGAAACCGTGGGTCCATAATTGGGAATTTCCAAACATGCACATGCGGTTGGTTAACCGCCCAATGGTGGTTGACCAATCCCAAATGCCCAATTTTGGTTGGCTCGAAGTACCAAAACCCTAGTATATCTTCCTTGAAATTAGTTATTTTGTCTCTAATCTATTTCTATTTGCACTTATATGTTTCTACTTTTTGCATTAAGGTAACAAATAGAATCACATGGTAGTTTGCATGTCACCCTAGTGAAAAAAACCTTCACACACTTGCACGTGAAAATTGGTAAGGTTGGATTTCATCACCAACCTCCAATAATTACCCTATTTTTTGGCCAAGGCTAGTCCAAGAACCATCGTAGTCATGGAAAATATCATGCATTCCTCTTCTAAGGGTGTATCACTACCCATGATGAACTAGGTGAGGACTGGTAGAACCTAGGCTCCCTTATCGAATTTGGGCTTCATCACCAAGTATCGATGGATTTCACAACTTGGATTTCATCACCAAGTTAGTGTGTGAGAGCATCTAAGTCAAATCCATAATTCATCTTAGAGTCAAACATTGCACATCATTTATACAAAAACAAAAAACAAAAAAAAATCAAAAATAAAAAACAAAATCAAAACTTTGCAAAAACTTAGGAACAAACTTGTTTGTTTATTTTATTTCTGTGTTGTTTTCTTGTGCTTCCACCATATATTAACATATGTTTCCTCATATTTTCCACCTCAATCCCACCCTTAGCATATGGTAGCAACCCGTAGTCAAGCCAGAAAGTTAGCCCAAGTTCAAAATTAGTTATTCTCATCCATGGAGTTTCCATCTTAGTCCTCTCAGGCCCCTACCACTTCATTGGTAGGGCAAGTTAGTGTAGCCCCTACTGTGTCCTTGAACCTTAATTTCAAGCCATCTAGTGGTGCCCCTACCTCATACATAGATGTAATATAGAGAACTACGCATACTGCCATCCCTAAAACTCCTAGGAGTGAGCCACCCACACCATTAGATGGTCATATCACATATGTGGACATAGATATCGTTAAGCTATATTTGAGTATAGCTAGTTTTGTCTTTCCATCATTACCACCACTTATTATTCCACCTCATACCTTTCCTCCATCACAACAGGAAACCATCTTCCTACACCCGCAATAATCCAACCATTTTTTGTGAATCCACTCTTTGAACCGATTGTTGCCACCATGATCCATAATCACCCATCATATTTTAATCAACACCTCTTCATCTTTCCAAATCAAAAAATCACTTGTACTAACCACCTCTATGAAGTGTAAGTCAACACTACTTCGTAAATCCCTGCATCCATCCCATCCATCATACATGTGGATCCCAGGCATCATAAAATACCCCATTTAGCAATAATACATTTTTCCACTCACCCTCTGCCTACATCCACTAACATTATTTCCACACAACCAGACCAATCATATACCACCTACATGGCCATACCATCTTCATTTGTGATTGCTATATAGTAAGCATTTCTACAACTACAACAATTGATTATGGATAATTATAATCAAAGCATTAATATTGACCCACAACGATAGTCATAGGGGGTAGATCATAACCAATCCATCACCTCTCAGCCACACCTTCATCACTCAAGATCCATCTTGGGTGTTGCATCCCCCAACCACAACCATACCCACTAATCCACTTCATCAAATGTATGCTAGCTCTTCAAGTCAGCATGCCATCATACCCCCATCATCATCAACAATCATTCCATAATCCATTTTAAAATAACATCCCACATCATCAAATCCCCACTAATAATGCACATTATTTCCAGTAGCAGCAAACCAATTAAGGTTCTAACCCTTTTCTAGAAGATCCAAAGTTTTAGTTTTTGCAAAGTTAGATTCATAGTTTAGCCATGTAAACATAGGGTATGTAATACTAGAAACCTACTATAAGGTAGCTACAAAATCATCCAATTCATGCTTGGGTACCATCATCGCCTTACCCAGTAGACTTTCAAATACCGAAGTTTGACAAATTCAAGGGGGATGAGGACCCTCGAGAGCATGTGACTGGATTCAATAACACATGCTTTAGAATCAAAAATAATTATGCACTTATGCTCCATACTTTTCCTCAGATGTTTCGAAGACATTCCCTACATTGGTACAATCATTTATCGCATCAAAGTATCTATACTTTTGAGCAACTAGCAAACCAATTCTTGGAGTGATTCTCTCTAAATATTAGAAAGAAGATAAAACTGATCGATTTGCTCAATTTATGACAATATGACGATGAATCGATATATGAATTTGGTAACCACTAGAGGGCAATCATGACCAAATTACCATTCTCCCTCTCCATGGTAGAATTAACATGAATCTTTACAAGGAGTTGTTCTAATTCAATCTCCTTTTTTCTACCACTACAACAATATAGAACATTCAAAGTACTCGCCCAAGCCAAAGTGAGAAGAAATCAAGATTCAATAGGGTGAGATCAAACCAAAAAAAGAAAGAACAGTAGAACAAGAATCAAAATGGGAACAACCATAGTCAATCTAAGGCTAGTCAGATTAACCAAGTAGTATTGAGCTAACCTCCACAAAAAATCCAACCAGATCAAGTGCAAGTATAACAATCCCTGCAACAACAAGAGCAACCACAAAAACAAACTTATCAAGCGATTCCACCCCCACAACAACTAAAAAACCAGGCTCAACTTGTAGAAAATCAACAGTATCAATATAGAACGAAATGCAACTACATCCCATTTTTTGAACCATACTCATCCATCTTCCAAAATTTACATGATGCACATGCTTTCACATTGCTAGAAATGAATCCTAAATATCCTAACAAGCTAAAATCTAGAAAATATATGGAGCATCTATACTGCACCTTTCATCAATAGAAAGGTCATGAAATAAAGACTTGATATGAGTTTAAGAACATTGTGCAAGATTTACTTGAGAAGAGAAATATCAATATTGATACTCCCTTAGCCCAATAAAATCAAAACCTTGGAATCTATCAAACACCATTACCTCATCATGAGGTAAATCAACAAGAAATAGGAGCATCAACTTCTACAGTTCCTCCTAATCAATTTAATCATGTGTCGCAACTATATCAAGGTTTTGTGAGGGCTATTCACATAGTCACCCGAGGGTAAAGAAAAATGAATTGCACGCAAGCAAATGAGCCAACCCAAGTAGTACTAGCTCTTGTAGCACAACCCTATGTGCCCATACACCTAATATGAACCATTTTGCCTCCACTCATTCATATTCCAAATCATCCACCTAGGCCAATCATCACATTGAGAAGTCAATTGACATAGATCTTAAGGATGGCATCAACCAAGTTGTTAATATATGAGCTCATACAACAATATTCCCCACATCATGAGGCATTTATAGGAATCTTAAAATCCATCAAACTTCAAATAGAAGATCCTAATGCCTTCAACACTTTTATGGGAGTGTTAAAAACTATATGGAACATTTAATAGCGTTCTATGATTTTGATGAAAATAGTATATCATCGAAGGTACCTGATCCTTTGTTGCATATTGTAACTCATATTGAATGAAAACCCTTTAAGAGAGTGCTCATCGATACTAACTCATCTATCAATCTCATCACTACCCCAGCCATAAAACATCTCAACCTTTCGTCATTGCACATCACTACATCCGTTTTCACCCTGTTGGATTTCAATGATGCTTTGTGTTCCACTATAATGAATATAGTTCTACTTATAACAGTGGGGGTGAAAATAATCTATGTACTCTTCCATATCTTGGAAGGAGCCATGCAATATAAAATACTTCTTGGATGTCCCTGGATTAGGGAAATGAAGTGTGTTCCCTCAACATTATATCAATGTTTAAAATATGTGCATGAGGGAAAATTCCATTGCATCCTTACTAACACTGAACCATTTAAGTACTACAACTTGATATTCAATCCATATGACCCATCCCTTCCATCTACACATCTTTCCATTCAACCCCTCATTGTTTGAACCACCCCAACTAACAACACCTCATCCAAATCACCCATTCTAGAGGCTTTGTTAGTAGTTGATCATGCCTTTGCATCTCAAGCCATCAACTCAAGTCAACCCCCATCCACTTCATACCATTTTTCCATCACACTCCATAATCCTACCAATCAACCATTATCTTCATTAACTACATCTCCCACTTCTCAAACACCCTTCACCTTTACATCCCAACAAAATCTGCCAAACACTAACGAATCTATTAAACTAAATCCATATCAAACTCTACTACCCATTGTCTTGTAGACATGGTCACCTATCTGATAAGAACCATTGTTGAGTGAGTATTTGCCTCCACCTGAGCCACAAGCCACCATTAAAGCCTCAACCTCAGCACCTGAATTATCTACATCCCATCTTACTCAAGTTGTATTTCATATCACCAATCAAAGTATTGGTGAGTACATAGTTGAGAGTATTACAATAATACCATCTATTCAGTATATTAGAGATTACATTTGCCCATGTGACCCACCTTTGGCTATAGGTGCAATGTATAGAATGGATTTCAAGCCAAATAGAATCAACTTTGTATATGGGAGAATGAATTCTTTGTCCAATTCATCTCCTCCTAATGAAGAAACCATGCAGGATTTTTGTGCTGACTTAGAATATATGTCCAACCCATATTTCCCCTTTCAATATTTTCATCAGGTTAACTGGTAGGGATTCAGTCTTGGATGACATGAATAGGTTCCGCATCACATCATTGAGCCCCAATATCGATAAGTGCATGATGACTCTGATCTAGGATACAGGTCATTAGCCTCAAACTCCTACTTTAAGAATACATTTTAGTGACTCATCCTAGAGCCCGAAGAGGAGGATGAGAAGAGAAAATATAGTGATTCTAGTGATATCTAGGATTTAAACCCTTACTTTACACCTTACTTACATGAGGCCTTTCTAAAAATGAGACCGCATATAGCCATGATCAATTACATTTTCGATGATGATATTTTTGATAAGGATTTTGAAGAATTCTAAGAAATGGGACCAAACATGGACATGATCAATTGTATTTTTGATGGTCCCCAAGAAGATGTGGCCTCTATAGAGCCCATTGAAAAATATGAGTACTACAATACAATGTTTCCTATCAATAGATCCATCTTTTGCTTGCACATTACGCGAGAGTGACCTAAACCAGATCCACCACCACCACCTTGGTTGCATTTGCAGAATCATAATTCACCCACCATAGGTCAGTTGCTCCCTAGAGAGAGTGAGTGATATATTTCACTCTCCAAATCGTAACCACTTCATTTCCACCATGTTAACATGATTTCTATTGACTTGTTCACCCCACTCCGTAATCCATATGATTTGGTAAAGCTAATTCTAGTCGATACTAGCCTTATCGACATGGATAGGATTTCATCCCCACACTCCATATCTGAGTTCATCCTATCTAAATAATTTTTAAGAGCTTCTAATACTTATATTCCTTAGTAATATTCACCTTTGCCTACTTCTATTTTTCAAGCCGAAGTAGGAGAAGCATCACCTGAGTCCTTTGAACTTATGGAGGATGATATTCATGTCATTCCTACTCCACATTAGTTAGAAGAAGGTTCTCACATGCTTATTTAAGAATCCATTGATGTGAACCTAAGTCAAGATGTGGATAATCCCCAAATCATGAAAATAGCAAAATATATATCCGTATAAGAGAAATAGTGCATGTTAGACGTATTAACAAGGAAGAAAGAGATATTTGCATGGTTATACAAAGACATGTCTAGTCTTGATCCCAAATTGGTGTTCCATAACCTCACCTTAGCTCCCAAATCCTGTTCAAGCAAAAATTAAGGAAACTTCATCCTATCGTAGCACTCATTGTCAAAGAAGAGCTACAAAAATTATTAGATGTAGGTTTCAAACAACCCATTGCTTATCCTAAATTGCTCTCAAACATGTTACATTTTCACAAGATAAATGGGGTGGTACGCGTATGCACAAATTTTTGAGACTTAAAAAATTGTGCCCCAAGGATAATTTTTCATTATCAAACATTGATCAACTCATAGACTCTTGTGCAGCCATGAAATTCTTTCTTTAATGGGTGGTTTTTCAAGATATAACCAAATTTGAATTAATCTTGAGGACCAACACAAAACAACATTCACCACACCTTGGGGTACTTTTTGTTACAAGGTAATGCTATTTGGTCTTAAAAATGCAAAATTTATTTATCAACATGCCATGACATATATCTTCCATGACTACATGCACAAAATCATTGAAGACTATGTGGATGATCTTATTGCAAAATCCAAAATATGTCTTGAGCACATTGAAGTACTACAAAAAATAATTAAGCAATTGCTTGAACACAAGGTAAGGTTAAATTCTAAGAAGTGTGTATTAAGAGTCACATTAAGTAAAGTTCTAGGATTCATTATCTCCAAGCAAGGTAGAAGTATACCCTTGATGGCTTTAGTAGCATTACATCATGTGACAGAGAGCAAAGCAATAGAACATCTTATTGAATGAATAGAAGTGATACATTTTAGTGAGAGTGTGAGGCTCTTTATATAGGAGAATGGATTCCTTAGACAACACTCTATATAGTTGTACAAGGGATACCTTGCACATTTACAACTTGCACATTGACATTTGTGCATATACTATGTTGCATGAGGCAACGAGATAACTTCCTCCCTGTTGTAACCAAAATTGATACAACATGAATGTAGCCACAATTTAAAAAAATTGAAGGTCTTGTATAAGGTGCATGTTTTGTGATATGCTAATATGGAAGTCAAATTTAATTAATCATCTCAAAGTATTCTCGTAAAACCAATGCCTTCAAAATACCTAAGATAATATTTTTGTCATCATCGCCATATTTGAATCTTAATTCAATTTTTCATTCTAAATTAAAAACTTAAGGGGTTTTAGCCTTCTCTTTTTAAAAGATCGCCTCTTTTTGACCCAATCAGTCAAGCAACAAAATAATGTGATCCATCCTTTGGCCGATTGACAGAAAATAATTGTCAAAACCAAAAATAGTCAAATACTAAGCATAAAGACTTTTCGTCCGATAGAAAAGAGTGATCGGCCTAACCTAAGATCATTTCGAAATATTTTTGGTCAATGCCCATGATAGATAAGTCGACAGGTTTACGAGAAAGAAAAATTTTGATCATTGATAAAAGGTATTTGGTCGACCACTTAGTCCAAGAAGCTGAAGCTAAAGGGAATGACTAATCTTAATTCTGCTGACAGAAATAAAGTTTCTACCTAGAGTTTTTCAACTGATTGAATTCAATTCATTAAACACCTAATTTTGGCCGATAAGCATAAAATAAAAATCAAAGGCAAAAAATAGTTTGGCTGACAAGTCATAAATAGTGGCTGACTAACTAATTCGTCAACCATGAAAGTAATGACTTTTTCGGTCAACCGTAGTAATAAACTAGTCAAAATCTTGATCGGCCAAACAGAAAGCATGTCACTCGATAAAAAAATACATCATCAACCGAAATAGATTAAAATTCAATCAAAAATCAAACGATCAATCATTTTTCGATTGACGAATGACATAAGTCGATCGACCAGCGCCAAACAAAAATACTGCTCAGCCAAAGAAAAGTATTCATCGATCAAAAAATTGTAATGATCGATATATGACTTTGGTAACCACTAGAGGGCAATCATGATCAAATTACCATTCTCCCTCTCCATGGTAGAATTAACATGAATCTTTACAAGGAGTTGTTCTAATTCAATCTCATTTTTTCTACCACTACAACAATATAGAACATTCAAAGGAGCACTTGCCCAAGCCAAAGTGAGAAGAAATCAAGATTCAAGAGGGTGAGATCAAACCAAAAAAAGAAAGAACAGTAGAACAAAAATCAAAATGGGAACAATTATAGTCAATCTAAGTCTAGTCATATTAACCAAGTCGTATTGAGCTAACCTCCACAACAAATCCAACCAGCTCAAGTGCAAGTATAACAATCCCTGCAACAACAAGAGCAACCACAAAAACAAACTTATCAAGCGATTCCACCCCCACAACAACTGCAAAACCAGGCACAACTTGTAAGAAATCAACAGTATCAATATAGAACGAAATGCAACTACACCCCATTTTTTGAACCATACTCATCCATCTTCCAAAATTTGTATGATGCACATGCTTTCACATTGCCAGAAATGAATCCTAAATATCCTAACAAGCGAAAATCTAGAAAATATATGGAGCATCTATACTACACCTTTCATCGATAGAAAGGTCATGAAATAAAGACTTGCTATGAGTTTAAGAACATTGTGCAAGATTTACTTTAGAAGAGAAATATCAAGATTGATACTCCCTTAGCCCAATAAAATCAAAACCTTGGAATATATCAAACACCATTACCTCATCATGAGGTAAATCAACAAGAAATAGGAGCATCAACTTCTACAGTTCCTCCTAATCAAGTTAATCATGTGTCACAACTATATCAAGGTTTTGTGAGGGCTATTCACATAGTCACTCGAGGGTAAAGAAAAATGAATCGCACGCAAGCAAATGAGCCAACCCAAGTAGTACTAGCTCTTGTAGCACAACCCGATGTGCCCATACACCTAAGCTGAACCATTTTTCCTCCACTCATTCATATTCCAAATCATCCACCTAGGCCAATCATCACATTGAGAAGTCAATTGACATAGAGCTTAAGGATGGCATCAACCAAGTTGTTAATATATGAGCTCATACAACAATATTCCCCACATCATGAGACATTTATGGGAATCTTAAAATCCATCAAACTTCAAATAGAAGATCCTAACGCCTTCAAAACTTTTATGGAGAGTGTTAAAAACTGTATGGAACCTTTAATAGCGTTCTATGATTTTGATAAAAATAGTATATCATCGAAGGTACCTGATACTTTGTTGCATATTATAACTCATATTGACTGAAAAACCTTTAAGAGAGTGCTCATCGATACTAACTCCTCTATCAATCTCATAACTACCCCAGCCATAAAACATCTCAACCTTCCATCATTGCACATCACTACATCCACTTTCACCCTGTGGGCTTTCAATGATGCTTTGTGTTCCACTATAACGAATATAGTTCTACTTATAACAGTGGGGGTGAAAATAATCTATGTACTCTTCCATATCTTGGAAGGAGCCATGCAATATAAAATACTTCTTGGATGTCCCTGGATTAGGGAAATGAAGTGTGTTCCCTCAACATTATATCAATGTTTAAAATATGTGCATGAGGAAAAATTCCAATGCATCCCTACTAACACTGAACCATTTAAGTACTACAACTTGATATTCAATCCATATGACCCATCCCTTCCATCTACACATCTTTCCATTCAACCCTCATTGTTTGAACCACCCCAACTAACAACACCTCATCCAAATCACCCATTCTAGAGGCTTTGTTAGTAGTTGATCATGCTTTTGCATCTCAAGACATCAACTCAAGTCAACCCCCATCCACTTCATACCATTTTTCCATCAAACTCCATCATCCTACCAATCAACCATTATCTTCATTAACTACATCTCCCACTTCTCAAACACCCTTCACCTTTACATCCCAACCAAATTTGCCAACCACTAACGAATCTATTAAACTAAATCCATATCAAACCCTACTACCCATTGTCTTGTAAACATGGTCACCTATCTGATAAGAACCATTGTTGAGTGAGTCATTGCCTCCACCTGAGCCACAAGCCACCATTAAAGCCTCCACCTCAGCACCTAAATTATCTACATCCCATCTTACTCAAGTTGTAGTCCATATCACCAATCAAAGTATTGGTGAGTACATAGTTGAGAGTATTGCAATAATACCATCTATTCAGTATATTAGAGATTACATTTGCCCATGCGACCCACCTTTGGCTATAGGTGCAATGTATAGAATGGATTTCAAGCCAAATAGAATCAACTTTGTATATGGGAGAATGAATTCTTTGTCCAATTCATCTCCTCCTAATGAAGAACCCATGCAGGATTTTTGTGCTGACTTAGAATATATGTCCAACCCAGATTTCCCCTTTCAATATTTTCATCAGGTTAACTGGTAGGTATTCAGTCTTGGATGACATGAATAGGTTCCGCATCACATCATTGAGCCCCAATATCGAGAAGTGCATGATGACTCTGATCTAGGATACAGGTCATTAGCCTCAAACTCCTACTTTAAGAATACATTTTAGTGACTCACCCTAGAGATCGAAGAGGAGGATGAGAAGAGAAAAGATAGTGATTCTAGTGATATCGAGTATTTAGACCCTTACTTTACACCTTACTTAAATTAGGCCTTTCTAAAAATGAGACCGCATATAGCCATGATCAATTACATTTTCGATGATGATATTTTTGATAAGGATTTTGAAGAATTCTAAGAAATGGGACCAAACATGGACATGATCAATCATATTTTTGATGGTCCCCAAGAATATGTGGCCTCTATAGAGCCCATTGAGAAATATGAGTACTACAATACAATGTTTCCTATCAATCGATCCATCTTTTGCTTGCACATTACGCGAGAGTGACCTAAACCAAATCCACCACCACCACCTTGGTTGCATTTGCAGAATCATAATTCACCCACCATAGGTCAGTTGCTCCCTAGAGAGAGTGAGTGAGATATTTCACTCTCCAAATAGTAACCACTTCATTTCCACCAAGTTAACATGATTTCTATTGACTTGTTCACCCCACTCCGTAATCCATATGATTTGGTAAAGCTAATTCCAATTGATACTAGCCTTATCGACATGGATAGGATTTCTCCCCACACTCCATATTTGAGTTCATCCTATCTAAATAATTTTTAAGAGCTTCTAATACTTATATTCCTTAGTAATATTCACCTTTGCCTACTTCTATTTTTCAAGCCGAAGTAGGAGAAGCATCACCTGAGTCCTTTGAACTTGTGGAGGATGATATTCATGTCATTCCTACTCCACATTAGTTAGAAGAAGGTTCTCACATTCTTATTTAAGAATCCATTGATGTGAACCTAAGTCAAGATGTGGATAATCCCCAAATCATGAAAATAGCAAAAGATATATCCATATAAGAGAAAGAGTGCATGTTAGACGTATTAACAAGGAAGAAAGAGATATTTGCATGGTTATACAAAGACATTTCTGGTCTTGATCCCAAATTTGTGTTCCATAACCTCACCTTAGCTCCCAAAGCCTATTCAAGCAAAAATTAAGGAAACTTCATCCTATCGTAGCACTCATTGTCAAAGAAGAGCTACAAACATTATTAGATGTAGGTTTCAAACAACCCATTGGTTATCCTAAATTGCTCTAAAACATGGTACATGTTCACAAGATAAATGGGGTGGTACGCGTATGCACAAATTTTTGAGACTTAAAAAATTGTGCCCCAAAGATAATTTTTCATTATCAAACATTGATCAACTCATAGACTCTTGTGCAGCCATGAAATGCTTTCTTTAATGGGTGGTTTTTCAAGATATAACCAAATTTGAATTAATCTTGAGGACCAACACAAAACAGCATTCACCACACCTTGGGGTACTTTTTGTTACAAGGTAATGCTATTTGGTCTTAACAATGCAAAATTTATTTATCAACATGCCATGACATATATCTTCCATGACTACATGCACAAAATCATTGAAGACTATGTGGATGATCTTATTGCAAAATCCAAAATATGTCTTGAGCACATTGAAGTACTACAAAAAATAATTAAGCAATTGCTTGAACACAAGGTAAGGTTAAATTCTAAGAAGTGTGTATTAAGAGTCACATTAAGTAAAGTTCTAGGATTCATTATCTCCAAGCAAGGTAGAAGTATACCCTTGATGGCTTTAGTAGCATTACATCATGCGACAGAGAGCAAAGCAATAGAACATCTTATTGAATGAATAGAAGTGATACATTTGAGTGAGTGTGAGGCTCTTTATATAGGAGAATGGATTCCTTAGACAACACTATATATAGTTGTACAAGGGATACCTTGCACATTTACAACTTGCACATTGACATTTGTGCATATACTATGTTGCATGAGGCAACGAGATAACTTCCTCCCTGTTGTAACCAAAATTGATACAACATGAATGTAGCCACAATTTAAAAAAATTGAAGGTCTTGTATAAGGTGCATGTTTTGTGATATGCTAATATGGAAGTCAAATTTAATTAATCATCTCAAAGTATTCTCGTAAAACCAACGCCTTCAAAATACCTAAGATAATATTTTTGTCATCATCGCCATATTTGAATCTTAATTCAATTTTTCATTCTAAATTAAAAACTTAAGGGGTTTTAGCCTTCTCTTTTCAAAGATCACCTCTTTTTGACCCAATCAGTCAAGCAACAAAATAATGTGATCCATCCTTTGGCCGATTGACAGAAAATAATTGTCAAAACCAAAAATAGTCAAAGACTAAGCAGAAAGACTTTTCGTCCGATAGAAAAGAGTGATCGGCCTAACCTAAGATCATTTCGAAATATTTTTGGTCAATGCCCATGATAGATAAGCTGACAGGTTTATGAGAAAGAAAATTTTTGATCATTGATAAAAGGTATTTGGTCGACCACTTAGTCCAAGAAGCTGAAGCTAAAGGGAATGACTAATCTTAATTCGGCTAAGAGAAATAAAGTTGCTACCTAGAGTTTTTCAACTGATTGAATTCAATTCATTAAACACCTAATTTTGGCCGATAAGCATAAAATAAAAATCGAAGGCAAAAAATAGTTTGGCTGACAAGTAATAAATAGTGGCTGACTAACTAATTCGTCAACCACAAAAATAATGACTTTTTCGGTCAACCGTAGTAATAAACTAGTCAAAATCTTAATAGGCCAAACAGAAAGCATGTCACTCGATAAAAAAATACATCATCAACCAAAATAGATTACAATTCAATCAAAAATCAAACGATCAATCATTTTTCGGTTGACGAATGACATAAGTCGATCGACCAGCGCCAAACAAAAATACTGCTCAGCCAAAGAAAAGTATTCATCGATCAAAAAATTGTAATGATCGATATATGACTTTGGTAACCACTAGAGGGCAATCATGATCAAATTACCATTCTCCCTCCCCATGGTAGAATTAACATAAATATTTACAAGGAGTTGTTCTAATTCAATCTCCTTTTTGATACCACTACAACAATATAGAACATTCAAAGAAGCACTTGCCCAAGCCAAAGTGAGAAGAAATCAAGATTCAAGAGGGTGAGATCAAACCAAAAAAAGAAAGAACAGTAGAACAAGAATCAAAATGGGAACAACCATAGTCAATCTAAGGCTAGTCAGATTAACCAAGTAGTATTGAGCTAACCTCCACAACAAATCCAACCAGCTCAAGTGCAAGTATAACAATCCTTGCAACAACAAGAGCAACCACAAAAACAAACTTATCAAGTGATTCCACCCCCACAACAACTACAAAACCAGGCTCAGCTTGTAGAAAATCAACACTATCAATATAGAACGAAATGCAACTACACCCCATTTTTTGAACCATACTCATCCATCTTCCAAAATTTGTATGATGCACATGCTTTCACATTGCCAGAAATGAATCCTAAATATCCTAACAAGCTAAAATCTAGAAAATATATGGAGCATCTATACTGCACCTTTCATCGATAGAAAGGTCATGAAATAAAGACTTGTTATGAGTTTAAGAACATTGAGCAAGATTTAATTTAGAAGAGAAATATCAAGATTGATACTCCCTTAGCCCAATAAAATCAAAACCTTGGAATATATCAAACACCATTACCTCATCATGAGGTAAATCAACAAGAAATAGGAGCATCAACTTCTACAGTTCCTCCTAATCAAGTTAATCATGTGTCACAACTATATCAAGGTTTTGTGAGGGCTATTCACATAGTCACCCGAGGGTAAAGAAAAATGAATCGCACACAAGCAAATGAGCCAACCCAAGTAGTACTAGCTCTTGTAGCACAACCCGATGTGCCCATACACCAAAGCTGAACCATTTTGCCTCCACTCATTCATATTCCAAATCATACACCTAGGCCAATCATCACATTGAGAAGTCAATTGACATAGAGCTTAAGGATGGCATCAACCAAGTTGTCAATATATGAGCTCATACAACAATATTCCCCACATCATGAGGAATTTATGGGAATCTTAAAATCCATCAAACTTCAAATAGAAGATCCTAACGCCTTCAACACTTTTATGGGGAGTGTTAAAAACTATATGGAACCTTTAATAGCATTCTATGATTTTGATGAAAATAGTATATCATCGAAGGTACCTGATTCTTTGTTGCATATTGTAACTCATATTGACTGAAAACCCTTTAAGAAATTGCTCATCGATACTAACTCCTCTATCAATCTCATCACTACCCCAGCCATAAAACATCTCAACCTTCCATCATTGCACATCACTACATCCACTTTCACCCTGTGGGCTTTCAATGATGCTTTGTGTTCCACTTTAATGAATATAGTTCTACTTACAACAGTGGGGGTGAAAATAATCTATGTACTCTTCCATATCTTGGAAGGAGCCATGCAATATAAAATACTTCTTGGATGTCCCTGGATTAGGGAAATGAAGTGTGTTCCCTCAACATTGTATCAATGTTTAAAATATGTGCATGAGGGAAAATTCCATTGCATCCCTCTAACACTTAACCATTTAAGTACTACAACTTGATATTCAATCCATATGACCCATCCCTTCCATCTACACATCTTTCCATTCAACCCCTCATTGTTTGAACCACCCCAACTAACAACACCTCATCCAAATCACCCATTCTAGAGGCTTTGTTAGTAGTTGATCATGCCTTTGCATCTCAAGCCATCAACTCAAGTCAACCCCCATCCACTTCATACCATTTTTCCATCACACTCCATAATCCTACCAATCAACCATTATCTTCATTAACTACATCTCCCACTTCTCAAACACCCTTCACCATTACATCCCAACCAAATCTGCCAACCACTAACGAATCTATTAAACTAAATCCATATCAAACCCTACTACCCATTGTCTTGTAGACATGGTCACCTATCTGATAAGAACCATTATTGAGTGAGTCGTTGCCTCCACCTGAGCCACAAGCCACCATTAAAGCCTCCACCTCAGCACCTGAATTATCTACATCCCATCTTACTCAAGTTGTAGTCCATATCACCAATCAAAGTATTTGTGAGTACATAGTTGATAGTATTGCAATAATACCATCTATTCAGTATATTAGAGATTACATTTCCCATGCGACCCACCTTTGGCTATAGGTGCAATGTATAGAATGGATTTCAAGCCAAATAGAATAAACTTTGTATATGGGAGAATGAATTCTTTGTCCAATTCATCTCCTCCTAATGAAGAACCCATGCAGGATTTTTGTGCTGACTTAGAATATATGTCCAACCCATATTTCCCCTTTCAATATTTTCATCAGGTTAACTGGTAGGTATTCAGTCTTGGATGACATGAATAGGTTCCGCATCACATCATTGAGCCCCAATATCGAGAAGTGCATGATGACTCTGATCTAGGATACAGATCATTAGCCTCAAACTCCTACTTTAAGAATACATTCTAGTGACTCACCCTAGAGCCCGAAGAGGAGGATGAGAAGAGCAAAGATAGTGATTCTAGTGATATCGAGTATTTAGACCCTTACTTTACACCTTACTTAAATTAGGCCTTTCTAAAAATGAGACCGCATATAGCCATGATCAATTACATTTTCGATGATGATATTTTTGATAAGGATTTTGAAGAATTCTAAGAAATGGGACCAAACATGGACATGATCAATCGTATTTTTGATGGTCCCCAAGAAGATGTGGCCTCTATAGAGCCCATTGAAAAATATGAGTACTACAATACAATGTTTCCTATCAATCGATCCATCTTTTGCTTGCACATTACGCGAGAGTGACCTAAACCAGATCCACCACCACCACCTTGGTTGCATTTGCAAAATCATAATTCACCCACCATAGGTTAGTTGCTCCCTAGAGAGAGTGAGTGAGATATTTCACTCTCCAAATAGTAACCACTTCATTTCCACCAAGTTAACATGATTTCTATTGACTTGTTCACCCCACTCCATAATCCATATGATTTGGTAAAGTTAATTCCAATCGATACTAGCCTTATCGACATGGATAGGATTTCATCCCCACACTCCATATCTGAGTTCATCCTATTTAAATAATTTTTAAGAGCTTCTAATACTTCTATTCCTTAGTAATATTCACCTTTGCCTACTTCTATTTTTCAAGTCGAAGTAGGAGAAGCATCACCTGAGTCCTTTGAACTTGTGGAGGATGATATTCATGTCATTCCTACTCCACATTAGTTAGAAGAAGGTTCTCACATGCTTATTTAAGAATCCATTGATGTGAACCTAAGTCAAGATGTGGATAATCCCCAAATCGTGAAAATAGCAAAAGATATATCCGTATAAGAGAAAGAGTGCATGTTAGACGTATTAACAAGGAAGAAAGAGATATTTGCATGGTTATACAAAGACATGTCTGGTCTTGATCCCAAATTGGTGTTCCATAACCTCACCTTAGCTCCCAAAGCCTGTTTAAGCAAAAATTAAGGAAACTTCATCCTATCGTAGCACTCATTGTCAAAGAAGAGCTACAAAAATTATTAGATGTAGGTTTCAAACAACCCATTGGTTATCCTAAATTGCTCTCAAATATGTTACATGTTCACAAGCTAAATGGGGTGGTACGCGTATGCACAAATTTTTGAGACTTAAAAAATTTTACGCCAAGGATAATTTTTCATTATCAAACATTGATCAACTCATAGACTCTTGTGCAGCCATGAAATGCTTTCTTTAATGGGTGGTTTTTCAAGATATAACCAAATTTGAATTAATCTTGAGGACCAACACAAAACAGCATTCACCACACCTTGGGGTACTTTTTGTTACAAGGTAATGCTATTTGGTCTTAAAAATGCAAAATTTATTTATCAACATGCCATGACATATATCTTCCATGACTACATGCACAAAATCATTGAAGACTATGTGGATGATCTTATTACAAAATCCAAAATATGTCTTGAGCACATTGAAGTACTACAAAAAATAATTAAGCAATTGCTTGAACACAAGGTAAGGTTAAATTCGAAGAAGTGTGTATTAAGAGTCACATTAAGTAAAGTTCTAGGATTCATTATCTCCAAACAAGGCAGAATTATACCCTTGATGGCTTTAGTAGCATTACATCATGTGACAGAGAGCAAAGCAATAGAACATCTTATTGAATGAATAGAAGTGATACATTTTAGTGAGAGTGTGAGGCTCTTTATATAGGAGAATGGATTCCTTAGACAACACTCTATATAGTTGTAAAAGGGACACCTTGCACATTTACAACTTGCACATTGATATTTGTGCATATACTATGTTGCATGAGGCAACGAGATAACTTCCTCCCTGTTGTAACCAAAATTGATACAACATGAATGTAGCCACAATTTAAAAAAATTGAAGTTCTTGTATAAGGTGCATTTTTTGTGATATGCTAATATGGAAGTCAAATTTAATTAATCATCTCAAAGTATTCTCGTAAAACCAATGCCTTCAAAATGCCTAAGATAATATTTTTGTCATCATCGCCATATTTGAATCTTAATTCAATTTTTCATTCTAAATTAAAAACGTAAGGGGTTTTAGCCTTCTCTTTTCAAAATATCACCTCTTTTTGACCCAATCAGTCAAGCAACAAAATAATGTGATCCATCCTTTGGTCGATCGACAAAAAATAATTGTCAAAACCAAAAATAGTCAAAGACTAAGCAGAAAGACTTTTCGTCCGATAGAAAAGAGTGATCGGCCTAACCTAAGATCATTTCGAAATATTTTTGGTCAATGCCCATGATAGATAAGCCGACAGGTTTACGAGAAAGAAAAATTTTGATCATTGATAAAAGGTATTTGGTCGACCACTTAGTCCAAGAAGCTGAAGCTAAAGGGAATGACTAATCTTAATTCTGCTGACAGAAATAAAGTTGCTACCTAGAGTTTTTCAACTGATTGAATTCAATTCATTAAACACCTAATTTTGGTCGATAAGCATAAAATAAAAATCAAAGGGAAAAATAGTTTGGCTTACAAGTAATAAATAGTGGTTGACTAACTAATTGGTCAACCACAAAAATAATGTCTTTTTTTGTCAACCGTAGTAATAAACTAGTCAAAATCTTGATCGGCCAAACAAAAAGCATGTCACTCAATAAAAAAATACATCATCAACCAAAATAGATTAAAATTCAATCAAAAATCAAATGATCAATCATTTTTTGGTTGACGAATGACATAAGTAAATCGACCAGTGCCAAACAAAAATACTGCTCAACCAAAGAAAAGTATTCATCGATCAAAAAATTGTAATGATCGACTAACCATAATTATGATCTGGTCAAAGCACAACCATTGAAAATTTTTTGATCAAATGAACATGAGCATTAAATAATAGTGGTCGAATACATCCCAACCATAAAAATATCATCAATAAAATGAAATCGACAACTAAGATCTACTGAGCTGATCAAAGGTAAAATCAGCAAATGTTAAGGTACACCAACATTTATTTTTGCATGCATAAAATCTTAATTAAAATATTATTATCATAAATTGACATCCTCGATAAAAGCTATCATAGTTTTTTTAATGCACCACATGCAAAAGGTACCTTAAACCATTCGATAAAATGATGACATCCAGCGATCAAAATATTCATTCATGTAAATCAAAAGGATTCATCGATTGAAGTCTAATAGGAGAAAAGAACTGATCGATCAAGCATCCAATCAACAAGCCTAAAAACCTTAATTAAATTAAATCCTTAATAGATCGATCAGTAATCAACCAAATTCAAAGCGCAAAAGCCAAAATTCATGGACCTTCGCCCGAGGAAAGCTGACACAACACTTAAACCAATGCTAACTTTTGCTAACTTTTGCTAACTCAGTTGAACCACTTTGGGCATTATGGGCACACAAGCCAACTATAGATCTTGACTATGAATCTCTCCAGGCACAATTCTTAAGGCAACATGTGCTGATCAAACAACTCAAGATCTAACACATGTATAATTTGATGATCAGTTATGCAAATCAACATATGATGATGATTCATGATCGATCGATCATTATGGAATATTGAGGTGGTGAGCTGAGAATAGCAACAATTCAATAGTAGTTGGTACAATGCTAATTATGACTCACACACGAACCAATTTAAATATATGGTAGTAGCGATGAGCAACTCACTATGCCTATAATATTCCTGAGTTGTTTGAGAGTCAATAAGACTCGTAGTAGAGACTAGAGCAATGGCTTTCTCCAACAAAGCGGTTGTCAAAACAAGGATCGAAATGTTAGACAAGAATACACCACTCAGAAAGATGAACACTAGAAATCCTGGAGAATAAGTATGGGTGAATATGAGCTCGTCGAGTTCTATTTCTAGTTGAGCATAGAAGAGTGGCGATGATCGCACTACCTATTGAAGAACATCTTCAATAAGACATATGAAAACAAAGGCAAGAGGGATCCTTGCAGCAACAAATAGAGAACCAATTTGGCAAAGCTCTTGTTCTTAAGGGTACATTTCTCACTCAAGTTGTTGTTGTGGTTAGCCATATTATATTATCCAATAACTAGAGCTATTGTTAACGGCCAAAACAAACCCATTTATAGGATTATACCAAAAAATATTGAATAGGTATTTGGGATTGAAATAGCAAACAATGCTACGATGCAAAAGTAATTTCAAAGCAGGTCCAGCACATGATCGACACCATATTCTACAAGAAGTTGTTCGATTATGATAAACCAATGTCAATAGATTTTCTTATTTACAAGTCTCAATTCCACAAGTGGGCAAGGGACTACACCGATATGATTCACGTAGTGCTAGGGATCGAGTACCTCAACTGGATCAACATCAAAGTTATGTATTTGATAATACAGTGTAACAAAACCTAGAATATGCCAATGTATATGTGCCAAGATGTAATATGTGAATAAGGAACAAGTAGTAGATACTAGGTAGTCTATCCAATATAGACTACTTAGTATCTATGATGGCACTTCCTCTTATTCAAAATTTTGTATACAGAGGGTATCATGTGATGTTGAAAACTTTTCCCATGATGGACTCCTATCGATTCATAGAAATCACCTGGAGACCATACGATCCCAAGGGTCATTACAAGAAAATTGCTCTGGAGTCTAAGCCAATGGAGCACAAGGAGGATGAATTTGAGAAAAATATTCTATGGGCATAAAACAATGGTATCAATATCAAAGAAATATGGAGAAACCAAAACCTAACAAAGGCACATACACGTACAAAAATGGTTGGAGACTACTCTATGGATTTAAGGATGATAAGAAGGGATACACTAGGTAAAACTATGCCACAGGTAGTTGCCATCCCACTAGAAGATTTTTTGGATCCCATTATAGAAGTTATGAGTTTAAATCTTGAAAAAATTGGGGGTAGGGGGGGGAGGGGGGGGGGGAAGAAGGGGGGGGGGGGGGGGGGGGGGGGGAAGAAGGAAATGGTTCTTCTTCTACCTCTCAGTCTCCTAGTGCAAGTAAGGGAAAATAAATTGTACCCATTTCTTCTACCCCAAGATGTTTCATGACCGAAAGCCTATTAATGACTTTGATGGCCTCATGGCACCTACAAAAAGTGGCTACTGGTTCACCTCAGACAATGCTAGTAGCTTTCATGGTAAATAATAAAGAAATTAGAATCCTACCATGGCATGGGAGAAAATACAAAAAGTTGGAGGATTTCATGATATTTTTAGAGATTATCAGGTGGTAACACTCGGTACTCCAAGATCTCCCCCTCATAAAAGAGCAAGGATTAGAATGGGCACCAATGAGCCTATGAGTATCACTCTAGTTAGAAAGGAAGACTTCTAAAAAAGAAGAGCAGCTTGAGGTAATAATGGAGGACAAGGTGACAAAAATTTAGGATAAAAGCAAAGTCTACAATCCACCTCCATCAGGTTTAGAGCCTACTTCCAAGGCCACCATCACCATTCCCACTGAAGGAGTACAATCACTCCAAATAAATCCTAGCACAGGTGATGCAAAAGTAGAAGGAGACTCGGTCTCATTATTAATACATGGAGTGTAGGTCCATGCATAGACTACACTAGCCATTGAGAAGGAAGTGATAGCCTAGAGATCTAAGGCCGAATTGTTACAATCAAAAAATGAGGAGCTAAAGGCCAAAATTAATAAAATTCAGGAGCAAGTGCCTTTCAAAAGTAGTTCACTACAGTTTCCAAAACTTGCAGCCAAATTCAAGGAAAAGATGATCAAAATCATTGAGAAAGAAGCAAAAATGATCGAGACCTGTTGCAAAAATTTTGGGATGATAATAGAGATAAATAAGGAAATAAAATCTCTATTGTAAAGTGTAGATAAGAAGGTGGTAGCTATTTCACTATTGTACGAAAGATGCAAGGCCAAGTATGAACATATTAGATCCATGCAAGTGACCACCATTGATGGTAGAACTCATAGTTTCCAGGTAGAGTATGAAAAAGTTGCAAGTTTCAAGGCAAAAATACCTAGATGGAACAACTCGATCAGAGAGCTAGAAAACTTTAAGAAAGATACAATAATCCAACTGAAGCATCTCAATTTTTATCTCAATAAATTACTTAGGACAAAAGGTTTTTGTTAGACAATTAACAAAGATATGAAGGAATTATCTTGTGAAGAGGTTGATGAAGATAAATTGTTTGACCAACTTATCTGTTTGACAATGCTCACCCTAAACATACTCATATTCTTTCAAAGCAGACAACCATTCATAAAAGAGGATAAAAGTAAGGGAATTAGAGCATTGGATAGGATTCACACGATCAAAGAAATCGATGGAGAAATTTGGATTTTTATAGCCGAGTCCATTGGTGCAAGTCAAGATGAGAAAGAGGTAATCAATAAAAGTCAAAATGCATCTAATTCAATAAGTGGAATGGGGTCCACAATGATAGGAAAATAAAAAGAGAAGATAAGTGACAACTAGGTTGAGTTTTATCCAATTTTGATGACATGTTTTTGAGGCAGTTAAAATAACAAATCATACATTACCCGATCGATGACAAGGTGGGCGGTCTAGATGAGAGTAGTTACAGTAGTTATAGAGTTGCTACAGCTATAAGAAGGATATCCTCAGCTAAAATCAGGATTGAGATTTGATATAGCATATTTTTTCTAAGAGGTATACTCGAGTGCCCGTTCTTTGTTGTTGTATTCCCTTTGTTTCCTTTCTTCTTTTCCATCCCCTCATTCTTCCCATTGTTGTGCAGGTTTTTGATAGGAAAGTGCCCAAGAAGCTAATATTATTTCCAGACTATTGAGCCAGAGGTCTAGAGACTCAACTATTATGATATTCAAATGGGAGAGTGAAAGGTCCTTGTTACGATATTCAAACGAGGATCTTTATTGTATTAATCATTCTAAGAGTTAAATGGCAATTCCATGCCAACTCTTCATGTAATATTTTTCAATATTAATACAATTTTGGGCTTCTTTCCTATTATTTTTTTGTGTTTAGTTTTGTGTGTCTTCATTATGGGTTACATTATTTGAACGCATAGTGAACGCTTCTTTCGTTGGTCAATTGTTATGTTTATTACGATATTCAAATGAATGTAATTGCACCGATTATCTCTTCTCTTTATTTCTATTTTCATTGAATTGTTATTAAATCTTGCTACAATAGCCCAAAGGATTAAAGCATCGGTCATACATAAGGCATATTAGAATTGTTATTATTTTAGCTCGGTCAAAATTTATAATTGTTAATTCATCACCATAAATCTGGAAGAGCATGAACTTAAAGAACTTAAGCTCACCTCAAGGGTATCCTTACCATACTTGGTCTGTCTAGAAAATATTAAAGAACTATATTCCCAAGTTAAAGAGGTAGGTCGACCAGAGCCTGTAGTTGCTCATTGGTAGTAGGTTTTCCTATAGCGTGATAGCTTATCTTAAGGATGCAGGAAAAATCCCCAATAGTTTATTGGTACCATTGTCGGGGACCGAATGCGTAATTTTCATTACAGTTTGGAACCTAACGATAAATATTTATTGGCAACAATTAGCTTAAAGAAGGAATCATAATATCAGTTTATCTTTAAATATTTTCAAATCTGTTTCCCTTATATGCTCATAGTTTCCAATTTTCCTTTTTCAAGAACGAACAATTATATTGTTTTCTTGATTCTCTTGAGTTTCTTGATTTTCTTGATTCTTGAAAAATTTTATACCTTGAGTGATCGAGAGTGGTAAAATTCAAGCAATATCGACCAGACGTTCATTCCTTCTACACACATTGTGTTGGTGACTCTGATTGGACAAATCCAAAAATATCATAAAGATTAAAAGAAGAAAAAGAACGTGTTGGCATGAACGAGAAGAACCGCTCAGGAGTTGTATCCAAAATTCTCAGATCCATAGGTATTTTTTAGAACCATTCCTTCTAGTTCATCTCCAAAAGGTTATGACACTGATATTGTTATAGTAGAGAGTTTATTTGAAATGCCTCCCACTATCCCCAATGGAATTAGTACTACCCCTCCTACTGTAATCCAAACACCTCCATTAGTTAACATGGCTAATCCACCACCTGTTCAGTTATGGAGGACTAATAGATATAGACCTTTTCAGTTACCGATGCCTTTACATGATCTCCCCAGTAAAGCTCACAAGTATTTACCTAAATTTCAAGGAAACAATGCAGTTACTAGGGAAGATCACATTAAAAGCTTCTTGTATGCTTTAGATAGTCTAGAAGTAGAACATGAAGATGTAGTATTAATACTGTTTCTACAAACTCTAGAGAAAGATGCTAGAGAATGGTTTAATACTCTTCCTAACAATGACATCGCCAATTTTGCCAAAATGGAAACTATCTTTTTAAAAAAATTTGGTGAAAGGAAGAATGAACAATCATTACTAATAGATCTGGAAACAATGAAAAATAAAGAGAACAAATCAGTAAGTGATTTCAATAGAAGGTTTTCTAAAGCTAGAAATAAGATTCCCACTGTTCTAAGGCCAAATGATATCCAGTCCATCTATTTTTATAAAAATGCTTTCCCTGGAGAATTTAACTATGAATTAAGACAAGAACATGTTAACACAATAGATGAGTGCATGGAGAAAGCCATAGATATTGAAAGAAATATGTTAGATAGTGGGAAAATAAAACCATACTCTCTAGAGGATAATCATCCTAATAGGAAGCCTAAGAAGGTAGGATTTAACCTACAGAAAAGAGCTGAACATGATCCCATGGAAAAATTGGCTAATCAAATGACAGAAATGTTCAACACAATGAACAATAGGTTGGCTAGGATAGAAAGAAATAAAGAGGGCAATGGTGAAAATTCTCACCCTTAGGCTGATAGACAACAAGGTGACAACAGACCACCTTTCAGGAGAAATTTTAATAGAAATTGGAATAATAATAATCCTGATGAAAGAAATAGAAATAATGGAAATAATTGGAAAAAGAGAGAAACAGAAGGACCTGGACTTAGTTCCAAATCCTATTCCTACTATCAACTTGGTAAAAAAATTTCTTATTACTTTTCAGCCTATGATGCTCCTCATAATCCAGATTGTTGTGGCATCTATCTAGGTATCCACCATCCTGTAGACTTAGAAGCAGAATCTGAAGAAGATATCAGAATTAATGCTTGTTGGACCCTTGAAGATGAATCTAGAGAAAGGTTGTTTGAAGAAGACATGGATTTATATGCTTTGAATCACCACCCAAAAATCCTAGTTGCAGAAAACACAAAGATCTTGCAAAGAGGACAAGAAACTAGGTATGATAAAATGAAACAAGGGAAACTAGTTCCAACAACACAAGAGGTGGAAGAACTAGAAGCAAATGCCTTGAACTTGAGAAATAGGATTGTTCCTAACAAAATTGATAAGATTTTAAACAAAGAGAGTAGAGAACAACCCACTGAAAAATATCAAAACAAAAAGGTTCCTAAAAATATAAGAATAAATGAACCATCACCTCATGAGGAATGCTCTAAGACTTTAGATGTTAAGAAAATGGAATTTGATGTTGGTTCAGAGTTGAGTAAATAGAAGGTCAACATTACCTTTGGTGAGTTAATGAATATTCAAAAGTATAGAGAACAAGTCTGTAAGGCTTTTGGCTTAATTGAACAAAAAGGAACTCAATCATGTAATGTTGTCAAACCTTCCAATCATGAAACTAGAACCCCCTCATCTGTCAGACCATTTTATGTGTCACTCAGGTATAACTCATATGAAGGAGAAAGGTATGTCATTCACAATTACATGCTAGATAGCGGTGCATCCCATAACATCATGCCCAAATAGATAGTAGACCAACTAGGGTTGATTTGCACTAGGGAGTCTCCCCTTGTATCAGTAATGGACAATAGGCAAATACCCTGTGTAGGTATTATCACTGGCTTGTTAGTCTACCTAGATCAACATCCTAAGAAAGGTATAGTTATGGACATTGTAGTGGTTGATGTAGACCCTTTCTTCTCATTATTGTTAAGAAGACATTGGGCATAATAGTTAGGTGGCTCCATACAATTGGATTGGTCTTATGCCACAATCCCTATTTCAAGAAAAGAAAATGTGACCTTAAGGAGAGAACCATTTAACAAGTACTCAATGGAATTGGTGAGACCAGATGACACCATGGTTAATTTGGTTAGCTCCGTAGAAGAGAAATAAATAGGAGTATACTCGGTCTGGCATAACCCTTTCCTAGCTAAAGTCCCTGAAGCTAAAGATATGGACCTTGAAACCAAAGAACTAGTAGATGCAGAATCTGATAGGATTCTTACCCAAGAAATGTGGACCATGTCCTTTGATGGGGCTAAGTCTCAAACAGGAGCAGGTGTTGGTGTGAATTTAATAGATATTAAGGGAAACTATCTCGGGATCCCTTATAGATTAGAATTTTCGTGCACCAATAATGTAGCTGAGTATGAAGCCTTACTGTTAGGTCTAAGAAAAGCTAAAGAACTAGGGATAAATTTCTTGACTATTACTAGAGACGCTGAGCTGATTATACAATAGGTCAAAGGTAAGTATCAGATAAAACATCCCAGATTAAAACAATACAAATCTGCAGTTCTAGCTAAAATTAATAAATTCCTAGCCTTTAACATCTCATACATTCCCAGAGAACAGAATCACATTGTAGACCTATTAGCTATTAATGCTTCAAGTGCAGATTGTCCAGAAATTGACACTGAGTACATGGATAGGTTCCCAACTATCTCTGTATACAAACCTTCTATGCTTGACAATGTTGTATATCTGCAAGTGTTTCAAGATGATGTGGATATCAAAGACTTCATGACCCTCCAAAATATGTATTCAGATGTTATATGTGAGGAGGAGGATGAAGAAAATTTGAAAAACATTATTGGAGAGCCAGTTGAAGTAATTCAACTCAAAACCAATAGGATCCCTAAAGGGTTAGTTTCTTTAGAAAGCTTATTTGATGATTTTGATAAAGCTTACAAACCCCCCCCTCAAAGAAACTAAAATTGATGATGTAAACATTGGAACAAAAGAGGAGCCCAGGTTTGTCAAAATTGATAAGGCTTTGCCAAAAGAAGAAAAAGAACAATACATTAGCTTTTTGAAGAAAAATAAAGAATATTTTGCCTGGAGTTATGAGGACCTAAAAACATTTAAAATAGATGTCATGACTCACATCATTCCCCTTAAGGAATATGCTAAGCCTTTCAAGAAAAAGCAAAGGAAATTCAATCCCACATTGCATCCAGTTATGCAGAAAGAAGTTCAAAAATTACTGGATGCCAAGATAGTCAGAAAAGTGAGGTTTTCTTCCTGGATAGCAAACTTAGTACCAGTAAGGAAGAAAAATGGAGAGATCAGACTTTGTGTTGACTTTCAAAATCTGAATAAAAGTTCTCTCAAGGATAATTATCCCTTGCCCAACATGGAACAACTGCTACAAGCAGTAGTAGGCTCATCCAGAATGTCATTACTAGATGGATTCTCAGGATATAATCAGATTCAGGTAAATCCTGAAGATAGATACAAAATTGCTTTCACAACCCCTTGGGGTACCTTTGATTTTTTGTTTCCCTTTTGGTTTTTTTTTTTTGGGGGCCCCCCTCCCAGGGGCCCTGGATTTTTCTTTTAATGGTTTGATGTTCATTTTTTTTTTTGGCCCCTTCCCGGGCCTGGTTTTCCTTTAGGTCTATGTTAAAATAGTGGTTGTCTATTTGGATGACATAACAGTGTTTTCGAAGAACCCTGCAGATCATTTTGAACATTTAGCTACAGTTTTTGCTAGATGCAAAGAATTTGGGATATCCTTGAATCCAAAGAAATGTATATTCGGAGCAACACAAGGAAATCTCCTTGGCCACATAGTTTTTGAAAAAGGGATTAGTATTGATCCATCAAGAGTAGAGGCTATTGCCAAGATACCCCCTCCCAAAAATCTGAAAGGAGTCAGATCATTCTTTGGTAAGATTAATTTTGTAAGAAGGTTTGTGCCAAATTTTGCTGAAATAGCTCAACCCATCAATAATATGATTAAAAAGAATGTTGACATCAAATGGACTGAAGAGAATCTTGAAGCTTTTTAGAAAATCAAAGATGCTATCACCATTGCCCCAGTCTTGAATTGCCCTAACTACTCAAAGAATTTCAACATATACTCATTTGCTTCTGAACATACCATTGTTGTAGTCCTTTCTCAAAAGGACGATGAAGAGAATGAAAGACCTATAGCTTTCATGAGTGCTAGACTCAAAGGAGCACAATTGAGATTCAAAATGATTGAAAAATAGGCTTATGTTGTGATTCAAGCACTGGAACATTTTAAATGCATCTTTGGTTCAAACAAGGTTATATGTTGTATCCCTTTCACCACTATTAAAGATGTTTTCACCCAACCTGAACCAATAGGTAGCCCTACCAGGTGGATGGTCAAATTATTGTAGTATGATGTAGAATTCAAGGCTATGAAAATAATCAGAGGACAAGGTCTAGCTAAATATTTGGCTAACAAAGAAGGGGAAGACATGTAGAACATTGCCATAGTTGATGACATGCATGATATCAAAAGAACAGACAATGTTGAATGCAAATGGTATGATGATATTTTATTGTATTTGCAAACCCTATCATTTCCCAGAGGCATGTCTGCAAATAAAATGAGGTCATTCAAACAACAGTCTCAAAAATATTACACCCAAGAAGGTAAACTCTATTGGAAACATCCAGATGGTGTCTTATTGCTATGCTTGTTTGAAAAAGAGACATTAGAAGTGATAAAAGAATTTCATGATGGATTTTGTGGGGGTCACTTTGCTCCAAAAGCAACTGCAAATAAGATTATGAGAGCAGGTTATTACTGGCCTTCCTTATTCAAATATGTTCATAAATACGTAAGGGGTTGCCATAATTATCAAGTGTTTGTAGGGAAGAAAAAGTTAGCAGTAATGCCTCTCCAATCAGTAATCATAGAAGCACCCTTCACATAGTGGGGAATTGATCTCATTGGAGAAATAAAACCAAACTCCTCAGGCCAACACAAATGGATTATCACGACAACAGATTATTTCACCAAGTGGGTGGAAGCAGCTCCTCTGAGAAACTCAACAACTGAAGTAGTCATCAATTTCTTGGAGGAAAACATCTTAACTAGATTTGGAGTCCCGAAGAAGTTGGTAACAGATAATGGGAAATACTTTATCTCATTTGAAATGATAGAGTTCTGTGCAAAGTATGGAATCAAACTTTCTCATTCAACAAACTACTATCCTCAAGGAAATGGTCTTGCTGAATCATCAAACAAGAATTTGATTACCAGAATTAAAATATCACTCGGTAAGAATAAAAAGGGATGGGATAGTGAGTTAAAGTTTGCCTTATGGGCAGATAGATTGTCTATCAAGAGGAACATAGGTAAGACTCCTTATGAAATGGTATTTGGAGAAAAAGCCTTGCTACCTCCTCGTACAGAAAGAATAGCACTATCTTTGTTATTGCAAGATCATGAAAGTCCCGATGCCTTATAGAGGAGATTAGATCATATTGCACATTTGCAAGAAGAAATGAGGAATGCACTGGATAAAATGTTTGAACAGACTCAGAAAACCATGCAGCTCTTTAACAAGAAAGCCAAGGGAACTCCATTCTTTGAAGGAGACATAGTCTTATATTGGGACCCTAAAAATGATAAACATGGAGAAAAAGGTAAGCTTGAACCTAGATGGGTAGGTCCTTACCAAATAATTCAGATCTTTGGCCCAAATACTTATAGATTGCAAACCTTGCAGGGAGATCTCATGGAAATCCCAATAAATGACCTACACCTGAAGTTATACCACCCTTGCTGGGGAACTAGAAAAGAATAAAAAAAAAAATTGTTGTGTGTTTTTTGTTAATTATTTTTCCTTTCTAAGCTAGGTTTGTTTGCTTATCTGTTCATTGATTCTAGACTATTAGAAGGTTGTTAAGTCTTCTTGTTATGTTTTTACTTGTCTATGAGGGATTTATCTTTAGTCAGTTAAAAGAAGAGAATTTGGGATTGAATACAGATGAGCTGACAAAACTCAGGAAGTAGAGTTCTAGTAAGCATCTCATAAAGTTTGGAATACAATAGAAGAAAATTGGGAATGCTGACACATCAGGCCAAAGCCATAAAATATCATGACCCTAAAAGTAATTCCAGAAATCAGGGAATCTAATCAACCTTGGTAAGGCAGTTGGGCTAAATACAAATACACTCAATACTATAGCCTTACAGATATTTAACCCAAAAAGCACACTCTCAATAACTTTGCAATTTATCAAAATTCTTCCTAAAAGAAGAAAAATCTCAATAATGCAAATTGAGCAAGTGCTTAGGGCTATCTGGATAACCTCTACCGGGGCTATAGATGTCTATCTAGTAGTAGAGCAGGTCCAAGGGATCAAGGTCACCTCCACCAAAGCTATAAATGCTTGACTGGTAATGGAGCAATGATAAGGTAAAAATATTTAAAAAGAGTGAAATCATTAATAATCCTAACTCCTTCCAAGCTAATAAAAATTCTATCTGATCTGAGAAAGTAATGAAAGAACACACAAGCACACACCCTGAGCCTAGGTTTGATGTGGCAGTTATTCCTTATTGATTTTGTTCAAAACCACCTTAAAATATATTACTAGAACATCTAACCTTCAGGAGTGAAAAGTTCATTTGCTTTTAAAACCATAGTCTCTGATTTTATTTTGATTAAATATTTCTCTCTTTTTAGACTAGTTGAATGCTTTGTTTGATTACTCTATTTTTGTAGTTTTTGCCTGGTAAATAAAGGTCATAGTTCTTTCATCTGAAGCCTTGTCAATAACCAAAGATTCTAGAGTTCTCAAATACCTCATGTTTTCGCCATCTATCCCAGTCAGAGCCTATGTTGTAGCCAAAATTGATACAACATGAATGTACCCATAATTTAAATTTTTTGAAGGTCTTGAATAAGGTACATGTTTTGTGATATGTTAATATGGAAGTCAATTTTAATTAATCATCTCAAAGCATTCTCATGAAACCAATGCCTTCAAAATACCTAAGATAACATTTTTGTCATCATGGCCATCTTTGACTCTTAAGTAACTCAAATTTTCCTTCTAAATTAAAAACTTAAGGGGTTTCCAGCTTGCTCTTTTCAAAAGATCACCACTTTTTGACCCAATCGATCGAGCAACAAAATGATGTAATCCATCCTTTGATTGATCGATAGAAAATGATTATCGAAACCAAAAATTGTTAAAGACTAAGCAGAAATGATTTTTTGACCGACAACAAAGAGTGATCGGTTGAACCTAAGATCATTTCAAAATATTTTTGATCGATGCCCATGACAGAAAAGCTGACAGGTTTACGAGCAAGAAAAATTTTGGCCACCGATAAAATATTTTCGACCGACCACTTAGTCCAAGCAACCCAAGACAAAGAGGAACGCATAATCTTAAGTCGACTAACAGAAAGAAAGTTGCTACCAAAAGTTTTTTGGCCGATCGAATTTGATTCATTAAACACCTAATTTTGACCGATAAGCATAAAACAACAACCGAAGGCAGAAAATGGTTTGGTCGACAAGTAATAAACAACGATTGACTAACTAATCAACCGACCACGAAGGTAATGACTTTTTTAGCCAACAGCAGTAATAGATCAATAAAAATCTTGATCAGTCAAATAGAAAGCATGTCACTCAATAAAAAATATGTCATCGATTGAAATAGATTAAAAGTTGGCCAAAAATCAAATGGTCAATAATTTTTTTGGTTGACAGATAACATAAGTCAATCAACCAGCATCAAATGAGAATACCACTCGATCGAAGAAAAGCATTCATCGATCGAAAAATTGTAAGGATCGATCGACCATAGTAGTGATCTGGTCAAAGCACAACTGTTGAATATTTTTTGGCCGAATGAAGATGAACGTTAAATAACAATGGTCGAACACATCCCAACCATCAAAATATCATCGATCGAATGAAATCGATGGCAAAGATCTACCAAGCTGATCAAAGGTAAAATCAACGAAGATTAAGGTACGCCAACATTTATTTTTGCATACATAAAATCTTAATTAAAATATTATTATCATGAACTGACATCCTCGATAAAAGCTATCACGAGTTTTAAAATGTAATGCATGCAAAAGTACACTAAGCCATTCGAGTGAATAATGACATCCAACGGCTGAAATATTCGTTCATGCAAAATCAAAAGGATTCATTGATCAAAATCTTACAGGAGAAAAGAGCTAATCGATTGAGCATCCAATCAACAAGCCCAAAAACTTTGGTCAAATTAAAGCATCGATCGGTCGATCAGTCATCAACAACAGTTGAAGCACAAAAGCCAAAAGTCGTGGACCTTCACCCGAGGAAAGTTGACGCAACACTTAAACCAATGATGATTTTGCTGACTCAGCCAAACCACTTTGGGTGTTATGGGCACACAAGCCAACTACGGATCTTGACCATGGATCTCTCCAGGCATGGTTCTTAAGGCAACGTGTGTCAATCAAACGGCTCAGGATCTAACACATGTATAATCTGGTGATCAGTTACGCAAATCAATAAATGACGATGATTCATGATCGATCGATCATTATGGAAGATTGAGGTGGTGAGCTAAGAATAGCAACAATGCAATGGTAGTTGGTATGACATTAATGATGCCTCATGCGTGAACCAATTTAAATACATGGTAGTGACGATGAGCAACTCACTGTGCCTATAGTATTCTTGAACTGTTTGAGAGTCGAGAAGACCAATAGCAAAGACTAGAGCAATGGCTTCCTCCAACAAAGTAGTCCTCAAGATAAGAGTCGAGGTGTTAGATAAGAAGATGCCACTCATAAAGGTGAACACCAAAAAGCTAGGAGAACAAGTATGGGGTGAAGATGAACTCATTGAGTTCTATTTCCAATTGAGCATAGAAGAGTGGTGATGACCACACTACCTATTGAAGAACATCTTCAACAAGGCATATGAAGACAAAGACAAGAGGGCTCCCCATAGCAACAAATGGAGAACCAATTTGGTGAAGCTCTTGTGCCCAAGAGTACATTTCTCCCCTGAGTTGTTATCATGGCTAGCCATCTCGTATGATCCAAGAACTAGAGCTATTATTAACGGTCGAAACAAGCCCATTTATAGGATCACACCAGAAAATATCGAACAGGTGTTTGGGCTAGAAACAACCAAACAATGCTACGATGCGAAAGTAATTTCAAAGCAGGCCCAACACATGATCGACACCACCTTCTACAAGAAGTTGTTCAATTATGACAAACCAGTGTCAACAGATTTTCCTATTCACAAGTCTCAATTCCACAAGTGGGTGAGGGACTACGTCGACATGATTCACGTAGTGCTAGGGGTCGAGGACCTCAACTGGGTCAGCATCGAAGTTATGTACTTGATAATACAGTGTAACAAAACTTAGAAGATGCCAATGTATAGGTGGCAAGATGTAATATGTGAAACAATAGACAAGGAGTTTAAAGAATTACAAGACACAATAAAGAAGGATAGATATTTTATGCCTCATTTCTCACACTACTCGTTCCTTATTCACCTGATCATTGGGCAGTTCAAATATGATGCCATCCAACAACTTGGAGGTATACCAAGAGAAATTATCCAAGACAGATTACCTAGTATCTACGATGGTACTTCCCCTTATTCAAAATTTTGTGGAAGATTTTTGGCATCCATGTACCACGTACTCACGAAGAAAGAACCCCCCAGGATGAGTCCAGGTATAATCAAATATCTTCAAGAAATGGAAATTGGTGATTATTTCCTCGATGAACATTTCAGCTTCATCAGAACCTACGGAGGCAAATTGCCACCAAAAGCCTTACCCACTTTTTGTCCAAAGTCGTTGGATGCCCTAGAGATAGTAAGGCAATCTACAAAAGAAGTTGTACTAAGATGGAAGAAGAAGAAGTCTAGGGTTCCTTGGCTCACAACACCAGGGAAAATAGGATAGTATGTATACAGAGGGTATCTTGCAATGTTGAAATCTTTGCCCACGATGGACTCCTACCGATTCGTAGAAATCACCTAGAGACCATACGATCCCAAGGGTTGTTACAAGAAAATTGCTCTGGAGTCTAAGCCAATGGAGCATAGGGAGGATGAATTTGAGAAAAGTCTTTTGTGGGCACAAAAAAATGGTATCAACATCAAAGAAATATGGAAAAACCAGAACCTAATAAAGGCGCATACATGAACAAAAATGGTTGGAGACTACTCTACGGATTTAAGGATGGTAAGAAGAGATACACTAGGTAAAACTACACCATAGGTAGCTGCCATCCCACCAAAATATTTTGTAGATCCTATTATAGAAGTTATGAGTTTAAATCCTGAACAAATCAAAATTGTAGTTGAGGTAAAGGATCAAGTGATAGAAGAAGCAACTGGTTCTTCTTCTACCTCTCAGTCTCCCAGTGCAAGTAAGGGAAAAGAAATTGTACCCATTTCTGCTACCCCAAGATATTTCATGGTTGAAAGCCTAGCAGTGACTCTGATGGCCTCGTGACACCTACAACAAGTGGCTACTGGTTCACCTCAAGTAGTGTCGATAACTTTCATGGTAAATAACAAAGAAATTAGAATCTCTACCATGGCATGGGAGAAAATATAGAAAGCTAGAGGATTTCATGATATTTTTAGAGATTATCAGGTGGTAACACCCGGTAATCCAAGATCTCCCCCTCACAAAAGAGCAAGGATCGAAATGGGCACCAATGAGCCTATGAGTATCACTCTAGTCAGAAAGGAAGACTTTACAAAATTCACTACTGAAGAAGAAGAGCAGATTGAGGCAATAATGGAGGATAGGGTGATAGAAATTTGGGATAAAAGAAAAGTCCACAATCCACCTCCATCATGTTTAGAGCCTGCTTCCAAGGCCACCATCACCATTCCCACTAAAGGAGTACAATCACTCCGAATAAATCCTAGCACAGGTGATGCAGAAGTAGAAGGAGACTCAATCTCATTATTAAGACATGGAGTGCAAGTCCATGCACAGACTGCACTAGCCATTGAGAAGGAAGTGATAGCTTGGAAGTCTAAGGCCGAGTTGTTACAATCAGAAAATGAGAAGCTAAAGGCTAAAATTAATAAGATTCAGGAGCAAGTGCCTTCTGAAAGTAGTTCATTATAGGTTCCAAAACTTGCAACCAAATTCAAGGAAAAGATGATCAAAATCATTGAGAAAGAAGCAAAAATGATCGAGACCTATTGCAAAAATTTTGGGATGATAATAGAGACAAATAAGGAAATAAAATCTCTATTAGAAAGTGCAGATAAGAAGGTGGCAGCTATTTCACCAGTGTACAAAATATGCAAGGCCAAGTACAAACATATTAGATCCATGCAAGTGACCACCATTGATGGTAGAACTCATAGCTACCAGGGAGAGTATGAAAAAGTTGCAAGTTTCAAGGCGGAAAGACCCAGATGGAACAACTCGGTCAGAGAGCTAGAAAAAGTGGAGAAAGATATAGTAATCCAGCTGAAGCATCTCAATGTTGATCTCCATAAATTACTCAACACAGAAGGTTTTTGTCATACAATCATCAGAGATATCAGGGAATTCTCTTGCGAAGAGGTTGACAAAGATAAACTATTCGACCAACTCATCTCTTTGACAATGCTCACCCTAGACATAGTCATATTCTTTTAGAGTAGACATCCATTCATAAAAGAGGATAAAAGCAAGGGAATCAGAGCATTGGATAGGATTCGCATGATCAGTGAAATTGATGAAGAAACTTGGATTCTTATAGCTGATTCCATTGGTGCGAGTCAAGATGAGAAGGAGGCAATCAAGAAAAGTCAAAATGCATCTAATTCAACAAGTGGAATGGGGCCCACAATGATAGAAAAAGTAAAGGAGAAGATGAGTGACAACTAGGCTGGATTTTCAACCAATTTTGATGACATGTTTTTGAGGCAATTAAAATAACAAACCATACAGTACTTGGTCAATGACAAGGGAGATGGCATGGTCCTAGATGAGAGCAGTTCAAGTAGTTACAGAGCCACCACAACTATAAAAAGGATGTCCATACAACCATAATAAGGATCAGCTTTGACATAGCATATTTTTACTAAGAGGTATACTCAAGTGCCCATTCTTTGTTGTTGTATTCCCTTTGTTTCCTTTCTTATTTTCCATCCCCTCATTCTTCCCATTTTTGTGCAGGTTTTTGATAGGAAAGTGCCCAAGAAGCTGAGATTATTTCCAGACTATTGAGCCAGAGGTCTAGAGACTCAACTGTTACGATATTTGAACGGGAGAGTGAAAGGTCCTTGTTACGATATTCGAATGAGGATATTTATTGTATTAATCATTCTAAGAGTTAAATGACAATTCCATGCCAACTCTTCATGTAATATTTTTAAATATTAATACAATTTTGGGCTTCTTTCCTGTTATTTTTTTTGTTTAGTTTTGTGTGTCTTCATTATGGGTTACATTATTTGAACGCATAGTGAACGCTTCTTTCGTTGGTCAACTGTTATATTTATTACGATATTTGAATGAATGTAATTGCATCGATTATCTCTTCTCTCTTTCTTTCTATTTTTATTGAATTGTTATTAAATCTTGCTATAATAGCCCAAAGGATTAAAGCACCGATCATACATAAGGTATATTAGAACTGTTATTGTTTTAGCTTGGTCAAAATTTATAATTGTTAATTCATCACCATAAATTTGGAAGAGCATGAACTTAAAGAACTTAAGCTCACCTCAAGGGTATCCTTACCATACTTGGTCTATCTAGAAAATATTAAAGAACTCTATTCCCAAGTTAAAGAGGCAGGTCAACCAGAGCCTGTAGTTGCTCGTTGGCAGTAGGTTTTCCTGTAGCGTGACAACTTATCTTAAGGATGCAGGAAAAATCCCCAACACCCCCAAAGTAATCTAACATAACCAAATGGTGTAATATATTCTAACACCCCCTGTATTAGATTATTTGGTGTGAAAGTTATTTGGAATAACATATATGATATCTGAATATTTGGAACGTGATTTTTTCGAGTGCTTTAGTAAATATGTTTGCCAACTGATCTTTTGTAGGAACATACTTGAGGATAATGTGCTTGTTCTAAAAATGTTCTCTGATGAAATGACACTAAGCTTCAATATATTCTTTTCTTTCATGTATGATTGGATTCTTGATTAGATTTAGTACTCCTTGATTATCACATAATATCATAGTGGAAGTTTGTTTGATTCCCATGTCAGATAGTATGTATTGTAACCATAGAGCTTCACATGTAGTATCCCTTGTTGCTCGATATTCAGCTTTAGTCGATGATTGTGCTACTACATGTTGTTTCTTGTTGTGCCAAGATATGGATCCTGGTCTAAGATAGAAGACATAACCTGAGGTAGATTTTCTATCATCAATAGATCCAGCATAATCTGAATTGAGTATCCTTGTAGACAAAAATCTCTAACATTCTTCATATAAGTTAATCCATAGTTTGTAGTCTTCTTGATATATTGTAATATTCTCTTTGTACCTTTCCAATAACTTTCTCTTGGTTCTTGTATGAATTGGGAAAGATAATTTACTGTAAATGCTATATCTAGTCAACTGTTTGTTAAGTATAAAAGGCTTCCAATCAATTGATGATACATTGTTGTTGAGACCAATGGTGTTTTATCATTTTTGGATAGTTGAATTCCTTGCTCCATTGGTGTATCTTTGGGCTTACAATCTGTAATTATATATTTTCAAAGAGAGCTTTTGCATATTTTTATTTAGTGATAACTATTTTATCTTTTCCTTGATAGATCTCTAAACCAAGGTAATAGTTCATTAGTCCTAGATATATCATTTCAAATGCCTTTTCTAGATCCCTTTTGATATCACTTATTAACTTTTTTGAATTTCCAGTAATTACTATATCATCAACATATACTATGAGGATCAAAATATCATTTTTAATATTCATGGTATATAGACTGGGATCTATTGTACTCCTTTTGAAATTATGATGTAATAAGTGATTGTTGATATTGATGTTCCATGTTATGGGATCCTATTTTAGGCCATATAGAGATTTATTTAATTTATATACCTTATTTCCTTCCCTTGAATCAAAAAACCTTCAAGTTGTATCATATACACTTCTTCTAATTCACCATTAAGGAATGCACTTTTTACATCCATCTGATGAAGTTTCCACCCCTGATGTGTAGCTAGTGCGTAAATTGTTTGGATAGTAGTCATTTGAGTTGTTGGTGTGAATGTTTCTTCATAGTCAATTCCCTCTGTCTGAGTATATCCTTTGGCTACTAGTCGAGCTTTGTATTTATCAAGTGTTCCATCTGCTTTGTATTTGATTTTGTAAACCCAATTGCATCCCACTATTTTCTTTTCTAGAGGTATATTTACTAGATCTTATGTCTTATTCTTCTTAAGTGATGGGTATTGAGATTCCATGGCTACTTTGCAGTGTGAGTCTTTAAGTTCTTAAGGTTTTGATGTTGTTTCCATTGTGTTACTTAGTATTCCTCTATTCATTTTGGTCATGCTATGAGTTTGAGGTCTTGTAGAAGTAATATCTAGCATTCTTTCTAGATTTGATTCTCTCTAAGCTATATTGGTTCTTTTCTAGGCAATTTTGTTGATGCTTTCATGTCTTTTTATATTGATTTTGACTCTATACTCATTGTATCTTCTTCTGGTATATTTAGGATGATTTTTGTGTCACCATTGGATTTATTTGTGTCGATTTTGACATTTTCATCAAATATTACATCTCTACTAATGTAAACTTTCGTTGTAAATGGATCTAATATTTTGTATCCTATAGATTCATTGTCATAGCCAAAAAATATCCCTGTCATAGTTCTATCATCAAGTTTAGTCCTCTTTTGTTTTAAAACATTCATGTAGGCCTTTGAATATTCTTAGTTTTTCTATGTTGGGCTTTTGTTCCGACCATGCTTCTTCTAGTGTAATATGTTTGAGTATTCTTGTTGGTATTCTATTTTGTATGTAGACTATTGTTTGTACTGCTTCAACCTAGTATTTATGATCAAGTTAAGCTTCTTTTAGCATACATTTTACCATTTCCATTGTTGATCTATTTCTTATTTCTAGAATTCCATTTTGTTGAGGTGAATATGTTGTAGTAAGTTGTCTTTTAATTCCATTTTCTTCAAAAAATGAATCAAATTATTTGAAAATAAATTCTCCCCCTCTATATGAACAAAGTGTTTTTATGGTATTTCCTGATTCTTTTTCAACTCGAAGTTTGAATTTTTTAAAGTAACTAAATGCTTCTGATTTATACTTCATGAAATATACCCATGAAGAACACAAGCTTATACTAAGAGGGGGGTGAACAGTATAAGATCAACTTTTACTTTTCTTTCCAAACAATATTATCCAATATTATCAATGGCAATATCAACAATAGTAATCAAAGCAATGCACAAATCATCACACACAATAGAGACACCAATTTAACATGGTTCACCCAATGTGGGCTACTCCATGGAGAAAATATTTCTACTAAAATTTTCTCAACAAATATCTTGGGAATCACTTCCCTATTACAATGTTTATGGACCTCTGTCCAAAGGAGACACCAATCCCCTAAGCTCTATTTTGTGGATCTCTCTCCACAGGAGAACTCTTTCCCCTTTTCTCTGGTTCGTGGAACTTGATCCAGGAGAACTCTTTCTCCTCAACTGGTTCGTGGATCTCTCTCCATAGAAGAACTCTATCTTCCTAGCTGGTTCATGGATCACACTCCATAGGAGAACTCTTTCCCCTTGCTCTGGTTCATGGAACTCTATCCATAGGAGAACTCTATCTCCTCTGCTCTAGATGGTGATCTTCTAGAAGACTTCTACCCCCACTACTCTGGCTTATGGATCTCTCTCCATAGAAGACCTCTGTCCTCACTACCCTAGCTAATGGATCTCTATCCACTAGAGACTATTGTCCTCTACTCTATCACCTCCAAATCTTACTCTCAACTCTCTATCTCAAATCTGCACTAAAATCTATCCTTAATCTAGCACAAATTAGCTCCAACTCTATCTTAGGTCTAGCACAAATCTGCTCATAAATTTGCACCAACCTCTATCTCAAATCTACCTCAAGCCTTAACACAAATCTTGAACAAATCAGTAATCAAACCTGCTCTCAATGTTGTTCCAAGTCTTCACAAGACTTGCTCAAATATACCTTCAAGCCTTCTCAAATACTTTCAATGTCATCCTTCAAGCCTTCTCAAAGACTTGCTCAAATCTATCCTCAAGCTTTCACAAAAGCTTGCTCAACTCTATCCTCAAGCTTTCACAAAAGCTTGCTCAACTCTATCCTCAAGCTTTCACAAAAGCTTGCTCAAATCTATCCTCAAGCTTTCACAAAAGCTTGCTCAATTTTCTCAAGTCTCCTCAAAGACTTCTCAATTCCTCAATTTTCAATTTCTCTATCCTTAAGCTTTCACAAAAGCTTGCTCAACTCTATCCTCAAGTCTCCTCAAAGACTTGCTCAAATCTGTCCTCAAATAATTCCAAATATTGCATACAAAACACCACTCAAATCTCTTTCAAAAAACTCTCTTCAAACAAATTCTACTTGCCAATATTCTTCTCAAAATCAATCACTCAAAAGTTCTCACAAAGATACTTAATTTGTTTTGCAATCCTAGCACAAATGGTTCTCACTCTTTATCTCAAAACTTCCCAAAACTCATTCAACAATAACAACCTAGATTTTTCTCAAAATCTATCTCAAATATTTCCAAACCATTCAACAATGAGGTACACAAAACTTGCTCATACATTTCCAACAATGCTTATCAAACAATCCTTTTCACTCCACCTTATGTTTCACACACTCATTCCAACAATCACTTTAAACAAAATATGATGTGCCCATACCTTTTATTTTCTTGATGAAGAATTATCCTCAAAACCTGTCTTATAACCAACCACCTTTCTATGTGCCACTTTTCAAGGTTAGTTATCAAAATGCTTTCTCAATGAACTCTCTTCTCAAAAGATATTTTACCATACAGAATAATGAAATATCAAATCACTTTTACACCTTATTTCTCCTAACTTTGCAAGCCAAATTCCATCAACAAAGTTGACCAATTACATAAGAAAAATAAATCACATACACCTTATATCTCCTAACTTTGTATTAATGCATTTCCAAAATAAAAAACTCCACTTTAATTTTTGTCTTAATGCATTAACAAAACAATCAACCTTAATTTCTATTTCAAAAATAAATCACCTTATACCTCCTTTTAATGCAAAAATAAAATTAATTTGAAACACCTTATAACTCCCTAGCACATACCTTAGCCACCATAGACCTTAGGGAATAATTAATTTTTAACAAAAATTAATCCCCTCTTTTTTGTCTCCTATCGTAGGGAGTCGAACCCGCACTGCTCGTTGGCCCCGCGCCTTAGCCTTGGCAAGGCTACCATGTGGGCTAGCCAAGCCACATGACTATAATGCACACATCTTCCTCCTTAATATCTACCATCGATGATAAAACAAAATCCATGCGCCACCTTCAAAAACTCCTCCACGTGAATCGAACACAAGACCTCTCCCTTGCTACGCATTGTGCAAGCCTTGCTTTCCAACTCGGCTGCCACCTCGGATGAGTGGGGACACACCCCCTCTTCCCTTTGACCAACTGTTACCCCACAAAATTTACAAGCACTGTCTTCTCCTTTCTACCGTGTCGCATGAGCTATTCTTTTATTCGGAGGCACTTCGAATGCATACTCTTCGACTTAGGCTAAAACTTTAGCCTTATTTATATATTTCTCCTCCTTTATTTTAGATGTCGATGCTCATGCAATTTAATTTTTGGCACTTCAAAATTAAATATTATTTTTATTAATATTTAACCTTAGGTTAAATATTAATTAATTAATTAATTATTTAACCTTATGGTTAAATTTAATTAATTAAATAATATACTTAACACTTTGATAAACCCTTTTGTCAATGCATTATCCAATCTCCTTTTAGAGGCCCTGATGGCCAATATATTATAATATTATAATATTATCCTTTTTCACTTGCCTTCTTGCACATAGGTTTTTTTGATATTTTTATAATTAATTATAGGACATCAAAACCTTTTGACATTAATTTCATCAACAAACCTCTTGACATCAATGACAACAAAACATGCTCAAATTTCCAACAATCTCCCCCTTTGTCATTGATGGCAACACCCTTTTTTTTAACCAATCCTTTTTCCTTTTTCCAAATCTGCTCCCCTGAGAAACTGCTCCCCCTAATTGAATGCTCTCCCCCTAACTCAAATCTCTCCCCCTTTGACATCAATGGCAAAGGGACTCCTTTGGGGCTAAAGATAAGACTCTTAGCTCAGCCCCCTCCCCACCTCCTCTCCTTGAGGTGATTAATTTTGGGGTGGGAGTATCTCTACTCCCAGCATACAATGCTCTTTTTCTTTGTCCACCTTCTTTCTCAATTGATCCTTTTGATTCTTTTGAATATCCTTGTTCTTGCTTGTCCTTGGAAATTTTGTTCTACACCACTTGGCCTTATGCCCAATATTATTGCACTTATAACACTTAATGTTGTGGTTCCTAGAAGGTGTAAATATCTTGAAGTTCCTCCTGGTGAAGCCATACCCATTCCTATCATGAACCCTGCAATGAATTGCTTTATGACCAAAATGATTACAAGAGTAGCAATACCCTTGAAAGAGATGCCCATTTCTAAAATTTCTCTTAGTGAAACCATATTCCTTCTTTCCATGTGTCCTACACTGCATAGCCTTATGACCAAACCTATTACATGAGAAGCAATGTCCTTTGAAGAAATATTGCCTTGGACCCATTGGTCTCTTAGTCCTTTCTTCCTTGTGATGTTCCTTGTTCCTTATTTGTGCATTGTTTCCTCTCTTGGTGAAACTTCTATTTTTCAACTTATTCTCATAAGTTTCAATTTCTCCTTCACTTTCTTCTTCTGAAGCTTCTTCTTCTTTGGAGCTTGAGCTTGACTCCTCTTCTTGCTTTCCTTGTCCTTCTTCAAAACCAAGTCCTGTTCTGTTTGATGAAGGTCTTTGTGCATTGATAATCTTATCCAAGGTCTTTGAGCTTCTCCCAAACCTGTGTAGCTTGTCTTTAGACTCTTTCACTTCCTTTCTTAGTGAACCAACCTCATGCTCTAGTATTTCACATTCTAAGATTTTTACCTCTAAATTTTCTTTAAATCTCCTTGTCTTGGCTATTGAGTTTGTCAGATCTTGTATAAGCTTTCCTTTTTCTTCATCACATTCTTGAAATTGAGCCTTGAGTCTCGAATTCTACTTTCTAACCTTTCTTAATTCCTTAAGAGTAGAAATAAGCTCAACTTCTAGATCTACTACTCCTTCCTCTTCATTTTCTGATTCTTTCTCTACTTCTTTGTCTTCAAGAGCATCTTCATACTTTTTAGATTTATCTTCAATAGGAGTACTTCCTTCTTCCTCTATTGCCAAGAAGATAATTTCTTCTTCTTCACTATCTGAGGATCTTCCATCACTATCACTTGAAACCTTGCCTATCTTGTCTGCATAGAAACTCTTCTTATGCCTTTGGAAAAACTTCTTTCCATGCTTGCTTTGTCTATCCCTATTTTTCTTCTCATACCTAGATTTTCCTGCTTCCTTTTTCTTATGATCTTGTTTCTCTTCACTGCTACTGCTTTCAGATTTTGTATAGTTAGATGCATAGTGACCATATTTACCATAATTGAAACACTTTACTATTTTCATACCTTTGTGCTTTCTTGAGTCCTTCTTGTTCCTTCTACCGTAGTTAGCTTCCTCATCACTGGTTGACTCATCACTTGAATCTAGGTTTCTTATCCTTTGCTTTCTTTGTTACTTTGAAAGCTACCTCTTTCTTCAGGATAGGATCCTTTACTAATCTCATCTCATAAGTTGTGAGTGTTCCATGTAACTCATCCAAAGTCAGATTTTCAAGATCTCTTGTTTCTTCTATGGTTGAAACTTTTCCATCATACCTCATAGGAAGTGACCTTAAAACCTTTTGAACAACATCAGATTCTTCAACTTTAAAACCAAGTCCCCGTATGGAGTTAACAACCTCATCCACACGAAGTAAGTATGTTGCAATATCTTCCTCATATTTCATCTTCAAGTCTTCAAAATTTTTCTTGTGATTTTGCAATTTTGCCATCTTGACCTTTTTATCTCCCTCATATGCTTTCTTCAAATTTTCCCATATCTCTTTTTCTGATGTGCAATGCATAACTTTCACAAATTTTGCTTCACGTAATCCACCCAAGATTGCATTCATTGCTTTTGCATTATACAGATGTAGGAGCTTACCATATTTATCTGTGGGAGGACTAGCTGTAGGTGTGTACCCATCCTCAACTGCTTGCCATGTCTCATATCCTTGTGCCATTAGGTAAGTCTTCATTCTTATGCTCTAGAAGGTATAATTGTTCCCATCGAACAATGGTGCCTTATTTTTTGAAGATCCACTTTGAGATGCCATCTGTGTTCCTGTACACTCTTCCTTCAAGTTGTTAAACTCTTTTGAAGGAACCCACTCTGATACCAATTGAAGAACACAGGCTTATACTGAGAGGGGGTGAACAATATAAGACCAAATTTTACTTTTCTTTCCAAATAATATTATCCAATATTATCAATGGCAATATCAACAATAGTAATCAAAGCAATGCACAAATCATCACACACAATAGAGACACCAATTTAATGTGGTTCACCCAATGTGGGCTACTCCACGAAGAAAATATTTCTACTAAAATTTTCTCAACAAATATCTTGGGAATCACTTCCCTATTACAATGTTTATGGACCTCTATCCAAATGAGACACCAATCCCCTAAGCTCTACTTTGTGGATCTCTCTCCACAGGAGAACTCTTTCCCCTTTTCTCTGGTTCGTGGAACTTGATCTAGGAGAACTCTTTCTCCTCAACTGGTTCATGGATCTCTCTCCATAGAAGAACTCTATCTTCCTAGTTGGTTCATGGATCACACTCCATAGGAGAACTCTTTCCCCTTGCTCTGGTTCATGGAACTCTATCCATAGGAGAACTCTATCTCCTATGCTCTAGCTTGATGATCTTCTAGAAGACTTCTGCCCCCACTTATCTAGCTTATGGATCTCTCTCCATAGAAGACCTCTATCCTCACTGCCCTGGCTAATGGATCTCTATCCACTGGATACTATTGTCCTCTGCTCTGTCACCTCCAAATCCTACTCTCAAATTTGCTCAACCTCTATCTCAAATCTACACTAAACTCTATCCTTAGTCTAGCACAAATTAACTCCAACTCTATCTCAGGTCTAGCACAAATCTTCTCATAAATCTGCACCAACCTCTATCTCAAATCTTCCTCAAGCCTTAACACAAATCTTGAACAAATCAATAATTAAACCTTCTCTCAATGTTATTCCAAGTCTTCACAAGACTTACTCAAATCTACCTTCAAGCCTTCTCAAAGACTTGCTCAAATATATCTTCAAGCCTTCTCAAAGACTTGCTCAATTATGCCTTCAAGTCTTCTCAAATATACCTTCAAGCCTTCTCAATGACTTGCTCAAATTTACCTTCAAGCCTTCTCAAAGACTTGCTCAAATATGTCCTCAAGCTTTCACAAAAACTTGCTCAACTCTGTCCTCAAGCTTTCACAAAATCTTGCTCAATTTTTTCCTCAAGATTTCACAAAAGCTTGCTCAAATCTGTCCTCAAGCTTTCATAAAATCTTGCTTAATTCTGTCCTCAAGTCTTCTCAAAGACTTGCTCAATTCTATCCTTAAGTCTCCTCAAATACTTGCTCAAATTTGTCCTCAAGCTTTCACAAAATATTTCTCAACTCTGTCCTCAAGTCTCTTCAAATACTTGATCAAGTATGTCCACAAGTCTCCTCAAAGACTTGCTTACAAAACACCACTCAACTCTCTTTCATAAAAACTCTCTTCAAACAAATTCTACTTGCCAATATTCTTCTCAAAATCAATCACTCAAAAGTTCCCACAAATATGCTTAATTTGTTTTGCAATCCTTGCACAAATGGTTCTCACTCTTTATCTCAAAACTTCCCAAAACTCATTCAACAATAACAACATAGATTGTTCTCAAAATCTATCTCAAATATTTCCAAACCATTCAACAATGAGGTACACAAAACTTGCTCATACATTTCCAACAATGCTTATCAAACAATCCTTTTCACTCCACCTTATGTTTCACACACTCATTCCAACAATCACTTTAAACAAAATATGATGTGCCCATACCTTTTATTTGCTTGATGAAGAATTATCCTCAAAACCTGTCTTATAACCAACCACCTTTCTATGTGCCACTTTTCAAGGTTAGTTATCAAAATGCTTTCTCAATGAACTCTCTTCTCAAAAGATATTTTACCATACATAATAATGAAATATCAAATCACTTTTACACCTTATTTCTCCTAACTTTGCAAGCCAAATTCCATCAATAAAGTTGACCAATTACATAAGCAAAATAAATCACATACACCTTATATCTCCTAACTTTGTATTAATGCATTTCCAAAATAAAAACTCCACTTTAATTTTTGTCTCAATGCATTAACAAAACAATCAACCTTAATTTCTATCTCAAAAGGAAATCACCTTATACCTCCTTTTAATGCAAAAATAAAATTAATTATAAACACCTTATAACTCCCTAGCACATACCTTAGACCTTAGGGCAAAGTTAATTTTTCAACAAAAATTAATCCCCTCTTTTTTGCCATTGGGAGTCGAACCCACGCTGCCCACTGGCCCCATGCCTTAGCCTTGGCAAGGCTACCACGTGGGCTAGCCAAGCCACATGACTATAAAGCACACATCTTCCTCCTTAATATCTACCACCGACGATAAAATAGAATCCATGCGCCGCCTTTCAAAACTCCTCCACGCAATTCGAACACAAGACCTCTCCCTTGCTACGCGTTGTGCAAGCCTTGCTTGCCAGCTCGGCTGCCACCTTGGATGAGTGGGGACACACCCCCTCTTCCCTTTGACCAACTGCTACCCCATGAAATGCACAAGCATTGTCTTCTCCTTTCTGTCACATCGCATGAGCTATTATTTTATTTGGAGGCACCTCGAATGCACACTCTTCGCTTAGGCTAGAATCTTAGCCATATTTATATATTTCTCCTCTATTTTAGATGTCGGTGCTCATGATATTTAATTTTTGGCACTTTAAAATTAAATATTATTTTTATTAATATTTAACCTTAGGTTAAATATTAATTATTTATTTATTTAACCTTAGGTTAAATATTAATTATTTATTTATTTAACCTTATGGTTAAATTTAATTAATTAAATAATATGCTTAACACTTTGATAAACCCTTTGGCCAATGCATTATCCAATCTCCTTTTAGAGGCCCTGATGGCCAACATATTATAATATTAAAATATTATAATATTATCCTTTTTCACTTGCCTTCTTGCACATAGGGACATCAAAACCTTTTGACATTAATTCCATCAACAAACCTCTTGACATCAATGACAACAAAACATGCTCAAATTTCCAATAACCCACATTTTTCTAGTGTGATCATAAATAAATAATTGAAAGTATTTATGTCCTCCAACACTATCAACTCTCATTGACCCACATAAATTTTTATATATAATTTCTAGTGGATGTTGAGCTCTATGCTATTTTTTTGCTAGACATTCTGGACATACATTAGTTTTTGGAGATAAGTTGGGTAGTCCTTCTACCATTTGATATTTGAATAATTCCTTCATTGATGTTTCACTAGTGTGTCCTAGTTGTTTGTGCCATAGTTTCGAATCATTGACTGAAAGAGCTGAGTGAATAGTAGTGTCTAGGACAAATAGACCATTTTTATATGAACCTGATGTTATCATTCTTCTCTATCTAGTAATATGATATTGTTTTCTACCAGTGAAGACTTTGAATTCAATAGTTAAGTCTTGATCCATGAGTTGAGAAACAGAAATGAGATTGGTAGTTAATCCCGAAACACACAATACATTTTTTATTATACCACTTTCATCCTTAAGATTTACTAGAATGTTCCATATTCCTTTCACTTCATGTATTTTGATATCGGATACTACAATTGGATTTTCATTTATCTTCTTCAAATAATTAAACCAATGTATGTTTCTTGTCATATGCTTACTTGCACCTGAATCTATATACCAATACTCCATGATGCAGTTCTTATCAAGACTTGTGGAATACCTAATGTTTTTGAAGAAGCTTATATCTTCCCAACTTGACAACCTTTGATCAAGTTTTGTAAAATTTCGTATGACTCCCTAATGATTTTGGACTATGATATAGTGCTTTTTTAAAATATAGTTCAGATAATATTTGATTGCGAATTTGAAATGGCATCGAGAGGAAGAGTGTCACGAGGATCGAGAGAGTGAGGGTTTTTGGTATTTTAATGTGTTGTTCGGGGATCACACATCTATTCTAATGGATTTTTTGATTTAGGTGGAGCTTTGGTAGCGGATAATATTGAGGATAAAGTTATCACAAAATAATCTGAAGATTTATAGGGATTCGAGGATTCACAAGGTGTCCAAGGTGCTGCTTTAAACCTTTCTTTGAGCATCAAAGGTGTGCAAAAGTATTTTTAGGCTATTGTGAATAATCATTTGTTGTTTGGGTCGAAGGATGATCAGGTGTGTAAGGAGCCTCTACTCGAGTTTGTTGAAGGCATCGATTCAGGGAAGAAGACACAGATCAATGAATTATTTGAGCCTGATTCGACTAGCGATAAAGGGTATGATGCATAATCATTGGTGAATGCTCCATAGAAGGAAAAAGAGATGATTTTTGGGGTCGTTGGGAGCCCTAAAATTTTTCATGAAGCCTCTTATTTGAAATATCATGCTGCCTTTCACGATCTGTCGGGTTAGTCTTCGAAGGGTTGTGGATTTGAAGGATTACCTAATGGAAATAAAGCTGCATGTTTGGGATGCGTATTAGTAGTATAGGGGGCATTGGTGTAGATCTTAAAGGGGTTGAAAAATATTTGTTAAGGCTACTAAGAGTAGAGGTTTGAGCAAAGGGATTATAGTAGATGGGGAAGTTTTTGGTTACCCTAGTGATGATCTTTTTGAAGATGAAGCTGCTCGACATGATAGAATGGACTCGTTATTGGAAGATATGGGCGATGATGAGTTCACATTCATTGTGGAGGAGCATGAGTAATAACTAGCAGCTAAGAATAATTTATTAAAGAATGGGGTTATTCTATTTTTCTTAGGAAAATACCTTCCAAAGCGGGTTTCCAAAGTGGTTCAGGTTGAATCGGTAAGCCAAAAGAGTGCATGTCCAATCGAACTAGGGATCAGGAGGTAGATATATCTCAATGCTTTTTGATAGTTTAGATGTTGCTCGATATGTGCTATAGTTTAGAAGTTGGTCGATTGTTGGATCTATGGCTTTTACGCAATCGTGGTGTCTAAACTTCGATCCCAAAGATGTGTCCGAGACTAGGTATCCCATTTTGATCGTGTTTTTGGCTATGAAATCGAAGTTTCAAATTATGTTGTGATCTATGGCTTAGATGTTTGGAAGAATTCTTATTGAACCTACAACAAGCATACCTTTCATATTTAATCTTAGGGTATGTATTGAAGTATATTTACAAAGAAATTTGCCTAAGTATTTGAATATTATTACCTAGTAAGGGGTAATTTATTAGGAGCTATGTTACCTGAATCTTCCTAATACTTGCTTTTTCTTTTAATATCAATAACACCTCATTCAGGATTGCCCTTAGAAAAAATAATAGCAAGCGAAGGTAGAGGAGGCCAAGAATATTTTAGGAACCTCTGTTATTAGTGGGAATGATAAAAAAGTAGGGACAAAAATGAGGAGCCACAAGATATGGAGATTGATTTAGGAAAATAATTAGTGGTTAGTAAGGGGGATTTAGATTGGAGGATTGTTCAAAAATGTAGAGAGGATAAGGACTCACCGGATAGGCCTTCTAAGCTGAAAAATAGCTCATTTTATTCCCAGTGGAAATTCAACAAAGAAACTATTACTTCCAAGGATAGCAACCATCTTAATTAGTTAGCAGAGGTCAATAGAAATTTAAGTGAAGATTTAGATGCCCTTGAGGGTAGAAGGAAAAGTAGAATTTCAACTATAGATAGAAGTAGGTCTCATAAAGGAAGTTCTACTCAGCTTAGCAATCATTTTAAGGCTTTAAATGATGTTGTTTCCAAATGAAAGTTAAATTCAATTCGTGGAATATTCGAGGAATGTCAATTTCCCCTAGAAGATGTTTGATGAGTAGTTTTTTGCAGTGTCAGTGTTGATGTTGTGTGTTTACAGGAGGTCGAGGTTGATGGTTTTGCTCTCCATAGTTATCTGAGTAAAATTTAGAATGGGATTTGGTGGTCTTCTATGCATGATGGAGGTTCAAGTTGGGTGGTCCTTGCTATTAAATCTTGGTTGGTTGCCTTGATGGTGGAATAGGGGGAGGATCCTTAGGGTAGAATATGTTGGGCTATGTTTTTCATAGCTGGTCAGGTGATTGGTATTTGTTCTTTGTATGCTCCTAACACCTCTAGTGAGTGGATGATCTTGTGGGATTGGATGCAACATAATTTACCTGATGCACATTGGATTATTGAAGGTGACTTTAATATGGTTAAATGGGATGGGAACAGAGAAGGTGGTCAGGGAGGTTGTATTTTTGGTTTTGAAAAGGAATCTTGAAGCAGTTTGAAGGCTTCACTTTAAATTTTTTATGCTAATTTTAGACATAAATGTTTGGAAATAAGAGGATGGTTTACCTGGTCTAATAAGAGAAGATATGGTAATAGAATTATGGCCCAATTGGATAGGATTTAAGTGGAAAATAGTGTCTTTACATGTGTTGGTAGAGGAAGAAGGATTGTTTTTGTTGACTTATCTACCACTGGGTCTGATCATTATTCAATTAGCTCTTCAATATTTTTGGGAGCTACTGCAGTGATTGATAAGAAGCTTCCCTTTAAACTTAATGTTTCTCATTTAGATTCTAAGTCTTATAGAGATATTATCAATTGTGTTTGGAATTTAGTGCCTCATCCAGTTGATACTGGGTGGATTGGTTGGTGGGAGGCAGCTATTAAACGTACTTTGAAATTTTTGTGTAGTTGGGGAAAGCTGGTTTCTAGGAGAATAAAAGGAAGATTAAAGTAGCTTAGGAAATATTTGGATAATGCTAGAAGAGCTCTTGAGGTGGATCCTTTTAATGTTCAGCTTCAGGAAAGAGCTACTAGTTGGGAGCATGAGATTCATTGTTATGAGGATTATATTAACAGAGGGGCATGAATTAGGAGTAGAATTCATTGGTTGTAGCAAGGGGATGCTCCCTCTCAATTCTTTTTTAGTCATATTAAGAAGAAAATTGATTTTGAAAGAATTACTACTCTTCACACTTTCGATGATAGGTTGGTGGAGGATGATGATGGGATTAGGGATGTTGTTGAGGAGCATTTCCAGAAGATTTTCTTTGCTTATCCTCTACTATTATTCATGTTGGATGCCTAATTCTTCATAATTTGGGAAGCTTTAAAGACTTATTCATGGGTTTTTATGGTCTAATTTTGATGGATCAAAGAAAATACCCTCCATTTCCTAGAATTTTTGCATTGTTCCCAAGGATGAAGGAGGTTTGGGTTTGTTGGATATCCAGATGGAGGGTAAGGTTTTGACTGTGAAATGGCTGGTTAGGGACCTAGGAGGGAATGATTCTTGGCAACATATTTTATGGTTCAAAATTCAGAACGCTCAGCATGTTGAAGGTTTAAAATGGGCTTTTCATATTGAGGACATTGTGGGCCATCCTAGCAAGTTTAAAATCAGAGGTTGTATTCTTGTTAAGAGTATTTGGGAAGCTTGGAAGACTATTGGTTCAAATGTTTACTGGGCTTATATGGAATAACATAGGGGTTGGGTTCTTTCATATAGATCTATTTGGGTTTGGAAGAAGAATGGGGTATATGCTTTAGAACTTCCTTGCCTCAGATGTAAGAGGCTGATTAAAAAGGGATTGTGAAATGTTCGGATCTTAGGGATTCAGGGGTTGGAGGTTGGGTCAAGTGGACTAATTTATGCAGAAAGTTTAAGTTGAAATATTCTAACAGAGATGCTATTATGCAAATTCATTCTCTTATTCCATCCGAGTAGCATTTTAAATTAAATGGTGGGTTGTTGGGTCCCATATGGCATGACTAGTGTTGGAGTTTTCATGGTATTATTACTTCTTATAAATATGGCAAGATTTATAGAGCTCTTATGCCTAAGGTTTCCTTGCATATTGTGTTGAATAGGCATTGGGGGATTTTTTGCCTTGAAAAGAAATGAAAAATGAGACTTGCCCAAATATGGAAGTTTAGGATAGATCCTCAACTTAAAGTCTTCTTATGGTTATTAATTTTTCAGGGTATTTATTGTAAGGCTAGATTGGAAAAATGGATGAGGATTTTAGATCAATGTAGTAGCTACGGAAGGAAGGAAACTGCCAAAAATATCTTTTGGGACTTCAAAAATATAAAGAAATTTTGGAAGAATCTCAAGTGGACATATATCCCTATTCTCGTGTATCGGTTTAGGTGGAAAATGGTTTTGTTTGGTGATGATTTTGGTTGTCCTTGGCATTTGTTGGATGTGTGGACTACCATTAGAGTAGCAACTATGTATGCTATATGGAGGGCTAGGTGTAGTTTGGTCTTCAAGGATGAAGCACTCAGTGCTTCAGGGATTGCTTCTAGGGTTGTTATTGATATCCAAGATCAATGTAGAGCTTTAAGAGGTTGATGATGAAAGACATTAAGGATTGTTCTACTTAGGACAAATATAATTGTTGGATGTCCTTGAGTATGTTTTTGTAATCTTTGTATTTGTGATGTATTATGAATTCTTTTTAGTAATATAAGTAGTATTTATTCAAAAATATATATAGTTCAATTTATGGTTTATTTTGTATAGTTTTGTAAATATAACACCTTATTTCTCCTAATTGAACTACGCACTTTTTCAATTTTTTTAGAGGTTTTAATGTTGGATTCCTTTTGTCCCTTTTTGAGAAATTTTGAGACAAGAAAATCATAAATTTCCAACCTTAAAAAATGATATTTAATAACATTTTTTTATAACCCTTAGGTTTTAATTTATAATTTCCAAAGACCTAGTTTGATGTTGTAACCCTTATCACTCCCAAATTTAGAAAATTAGAAAATTAATAATATTTACAAAATATTAAATAAAAACACAGTTAAGTTCTTTTTTTCTCCTAGGTTGAGTTGCAAATATTATTTTAATTCGGTAAGTTATCCCTTATAGCTTTTGCTTTCAAAAAACTAAATTTCAACATTAGTTTATAACCCTTATATCTCCAATATTGAAAGCAATAATAAAGTGGGATTTACACCTTACCTTTTTAATGCTAATCTCCTCACTCTTCGATGCTTCCTTCAGCTGGATATAATAGCGGTATTAAAGTTTCCTTGGGCACTAAAATAAATGGAGATGCTCTTATTCAATGCTAGAACGTAGATGTCATAGAAATAGGAAGGTTTGACCTTTAAGACCAGGAGCCTTTAATGCTCCTTCCTTCCTTCCACGTTGTGCTAGACTGGCTTTGATTGCATTTCATTGTACTATAATATTTAGACTTCAAGCACCTTTTATGGAGGAATAACCTTGAGCTTTGTGACACATGTCATGTTCGTTACATATGAGTGATCCTTCTTTTATCAACCTACCTCTTTCTTGTTCAATACCTCTTGGTCACATTGTAATGTATGCTCACTCGTGTAGGACTTGTTGGAGGATAACAAGTGTCACCACATTTGTAACGTGTGCTTGAGGTTGATGAGCGTTGAGAGTTGAAATCCCTGTGTAGATGCGAAATCGAATAACACAAAATAATATATTTAAATAAACGAATGAACAAAGTAGGATAAACACAGATGATTGCATAGAAATAAAATTTAATTCTTATTATCGGGTGGATCTTTGATATTACAACCAAGTACAACCCATATAAGGATTTACAATGTTTTATTATCCAATACAATAATTTCAATATGCTAGGGTTCTTTAAAACCCTAGCTAACAAATAAGGGTGGTGTCTTCATGCTCGAATCAATCTCAATAGTAGGGTGAGTGGGCTTTAGATATCCATAGGTTGGACCACTCGAGTGCTTTAGTAGCTTCCAATAAATGTAGGTTCTTCCCATATCTACACACAAAAAATAACAACAAAGGATTAGTAGTAACTGTGAGGGCTCCACTACATGAGACCCTCATACATGAAATAACAAACCCTAGTTGCAGAATGAAAATACTATGAACAAATATGAGAATACTAAAAATAAGGACATAAATAGAATATTTACCTTGTTGATGACTTATTGCTCTTCGATTTGTGATTGTTATTGTAGAAATAGCAGGTGTGCAGATGCCCTAGCAAAACCTGAGGGTTCGCTAGTCTGTATAACTAAGTTTTGAGATGCTCGCAGGTGCTCAGTAGCAATTGGAAGTGCCCAAAAATGCTTGAGGATGGTGGAAAGCACCTAGATATGCTCGATAATAGCATTGGGGCATTCAGGGGTTGAAGTAGAGTCTGCAAAATCAGAGCTCATTTATGCAAAGGATGTGATGACGGATGCAGAGGTGAGGGTGAGGATGCGAGGGGGATTTTGCAAACTTGTTAGGGCTTCCAAATACTTAGGAAACTTGGAACTCCAAGATTCAAAAAGCTTATGGGATTCAGGGCAAACTTGGGACTTAGGGGTTGAGTCATAAAAATGATTCCTCTTTATAATCTCTCCTAGGGCATGTTAGGGTTTCAACAACTTAATTTGTGTGGTCAAGATTAAAACATGATGGAGGGTGGAGATTAAATTTGGGTGAGTGGCATGGATTAAGGTGGATGAATGTATAGGATTAGATCATGATGGATGGTTGATATTAATTTATATAAATATATATTAAATATATAAATAAAATATATAAAATATTATTATTTAAATATATATTAAACAAATATATATATATATAATGGATAAATGTGGCAATAAACTATGTATGGATGACAAGTGGCTAGATTTTGGTATCTACAAATGCCCCTTTTTGTATTATGTTGCATGAAACACAATGCAGTGCAAAAATACAAGACACCTGGTTTGGCTTGATGACGAAGCAACTTTTTGTTGAGATGTGAAAATGAACTTGGAGACAAAAGAATTTGGATTGCATAGCTTACCCCCTCAATTGGTGAATGAGTTGCAAATGAATCTCATGATCCAATTGATAGATGAGTGCAAATGGTTATGTGAAATGTATGGTGTAATTATGGACGATATGAATGATGTAAATCTGATGTTGTTTTTGCCCCAACGGTGGAAGGGGTTTTTTGCCAAGTGTTGATGTCATGATCATGTAATATGTATCCCATTATGGGAAAATCAAATCCAAATATGGTTGCCCCAAGTTTTGGATGATTCCATGTTGTTGAAGAATGTGCCTTCCGGTGTCATTGATATGCAAGGTGATGAAAATGCAACAAAATAAAAAGAGTCAACCTTGGAGGGCCTACTAGTGACTGTTAGATAATTCCCATAATTGGAACCAATCACCCTAGCTAGTGCCTATCTTTGTGATGACTATCAATGTAAAAAGGAATGATGATTTATAATTTTGTCCATGTTTCAAGCCCCACAAACTAGGCCATCAATGACAACTTTTGAGCAAATTGGTCTTGGCATAGTCTCACTCTAAAGGTGAAGTACCAAAATTGATTTTGTGTTTGAAAAATGAGATATTAGATGATGAATATGGCTAAGTTTCCTTATGGTAGTTTATTCATCTTACCAAATTGCATGGATGCAAATCGTTGCAATTGCCGAGGAGATAGAATAGACCACTAGATACAAGGTTCACTTGAATTGTTGTTTGAACTTGGAAAATGTGCAAATGTAAATGCAATTTTTGATGGATGAAAATAATATTGAAATGAAGATGTGATAATGAGAAATGCATTGGTGATTTGATTATATGGTTTTGTGAATGTTTTCTTTGATTTGGAGCATTTTGCAGCAATTTTGAACAATTTTGTGCCTTGTGGGCACAAATAATAGTTAGTCCTCCAAATCAATTCATATCTTCACAAAAATGAGTGTAATGATGGAATTGATGATGAAAATGATGAAAATGGTCGTTTTGTGAAAATTTGGACCGTTTTGGAACATTTTGTAACTTGTAATATGATTTTGTGACTTTTGGTTGCAAGCAAAAATTATGAATCCAAAATAATTTTGGCTTTCACAAAACATGAAATTATGATAAAATTGTTGTATGGATGCAATTTGGAATGATTTGGTGGAGGTAAGCTTCCTTTTGTATTGGTTTGTTCTTTTTGTCAAATTTGACTTTAGATGTTGGTTGGTGTTTGATACTCCCCAAATGCTGGGGTGCACTCAAATGTCCCAAGAAATGCCCATGAGCGTTTCTAGGTGCCTGAAATAGCTATAAATAACCTGCAAGATGGAAATCAAGCTCATTGTTGTATTTACGGATATTAGAAGCTGCATTTGAGAGAATTAGATGGAGTTGAGTGGAGTAGTTGAGTGGTGTGAAAGCAGTGAAAGGTGCAGATGCGGTGGCTGGGGATGGAGTGCAGTGTGCTAAGGTATGTCCTTATTGAATCTCTTTTGTTCTATGAAAAAAATTTATTGTGTTTTTTGTATATATATTAACATTAATGCCTTTTTTTGTGTTGTAACTTAGGATATTGGAAGCTCGACACTTGTTCTCACCTCTCATCCCTAGGATGAGAAAGGCACTGAGGGACGAGAAGTGGAAGTGGTTGGAGGCTGTGGGGCTAGTGGGGGTAGCCAGGATAGATGTTAGGGCTAATGAGGGGTACCTCTCTACCTTGGTAGAGAAGTGGGATCTAGATAAGGGAACTTTTTAGCTCCCTACTAGAGAGGTTACCCTCACACTTGAGGATGTATACCGCATCCTCAAGCTTTCAATGGAGGGGATTCATGTCAAGGTTGGACACGATCAAGGGACCGAGATGAGGAGGATATTTGGAGATGGTTGGTAGAGTGTGGAGGTGACATATGGGGGCATTTTGTACTTATCCATGTATGTGGATAAGAATTTGGATTCCTACTATTGGTTATGAATCTGCCACTAGGATAGGATTTTAATCTATTGTGCCCTAGATTCGCCCAGCAGATTGAAAGGCCGGAAGGAAGAGATGCCTTCCATGCCAATCTCCGGAGAAGGTCGACTTCCTTTAGTTCTCACTTGGGATTTTTAGCTTAGAGTGCAGGAAAGAGATTACAAAGTACAGAAAGAGACATAAAAATGATTTGCCTTGGGTGGGGAAGATAAGCAGCACAGTTACTAACCAATCACTATACCAACAACAATCAAAACAATGTATGCAACATAAACCATTAGTGCTATTCTATCCTATGTATCCTTCCTCTCATATTCCAGATATACTTAATCACCAATGCTGAGATCCAAAAGTGCAGAATGACAACAATCAAAAAAATAAGCAACATGAAACAGAAATACTTAAGAAAGGCAGCATAAAATATGGAAACAACTAATAGAGCCAAATATACTTTGAATTAAAAGTAGGTGTGTAGCTACAAAATTTTCTTAGCAATATATCCCCCTTCCACCCTTTTACAATGAAATGAACCTGCTACTTATAGCAAAATTTTCCCCCCAGATTACATTTTGGGCACAGGATCCTAGACCTAGCAAAAGCTATAAAAGCTAACAAAAGCGGCAAAAAGCGACTGAGGTTTGACCTCTACGGGTTAATGAGTGTACTTGCAGCAAGGTCTACCTAGAAGTGTAACAGCTCTGTGGCAATCTAGTAGGTGAGCAGTCGAATCCGGTTGAATGGTGGTAGATGCGGTACAATTTATCACTTAACGCTCATCTACCCTGTACCCTGGTGGCACACCTTCTATCACATCTTGACGCTCATCTCGAGACTGCACACCTATCATGATCTAAAGTCTATTGAAAATTTAGGGGAATGACCGAAGTCACTTGCTAATAAAGGGGGAGGTAATGGCTGAGCCTTGAAAACTTCCTTAAGTTTGCTCTTTTATTCCCCCTGACAACACACAAATCTGACGCGCAGTCAGTCGGCTCAAGCTAAAATTAGATGGAGTCGGGAGGCCCGTGCCTTAGAAGTTTTCTGCTTCGAGTCTATCTTCTCCTCTCGTCTGAGGGTGCACTAAAGCAGACGCGAAGTCGAAAAAGGTGCAGTGGAGGGACAGTAAGGTAGCACGATCGGACGGAGTCCGAGCACTTAGAATATTTTGCTACTTTTTTCATAGGAGTCCTCCCGATAGCGCACAGATGGATGAGGGCCGCCCAACTTCGCTGCGAAGTCGAGCGGCTCGACACTTAGAATATTTTTTGATGTCAACATGGCCACCCAAGCATGCACCGATCTATGGGCGCCGTCCGACTTCGCTGCGAAGTCGGGCGGCCCCAACACTTAGTCAATTTTTTGGCTGCTTTTTCAACATGACCGCCTAGGTGCGCAAAAAACCATGAGCGCCGCCCGACTGCGCTGCGCAGTCGGACGGACTCAACACTTAGACAACTTTTTAGGCAATTTTGCCTACTTGCAGAAAACACTAAAAACATGAAATGACAAAGATGCAGAATAAAAATTTGATAGTTGAAGGGTAGAAAGGACATGAAGAAGAATGGGAAGGAAGAGAAATGGAAGGCATAGCAGCAACCTTTACAAGATTTTCAAAATTGGCACCCCGTGCAAAATGTGGCAACATTCCTGGCGGCTCACGGGGTATCGAGCTCGCCTCGATGCAAGGGACCTAGCCTTTATCCTTTGGGCAAAGAGTCCTTCCCGGCCCCTGCATCCTCCTGCTACTACTGTTGAGCTTCTCACTTTGGTAGTTGTTCTTCTTCCTCATCGCTCTTAGCGGTCTCCTCTCTCGAACCTTCTTCTTCCTCCCCTTCTGAACCAGATTATTCTGTATCCTTTTCTTCCTCCTATTCAGGATGAGCAACACGATCACGAACATGCTCATATGCAGTTTGAGCCTGAGCCCAGACTGCCTCTTAGAAGGGCTCTAAATTATTGATGTCCTTCAGCACCCTTTTGAATGCCGCAACCTGGTGCACGTCGATGGTGTTGAATCTTTCTCCTAGTTCGTGAAGGTAGGTGTTAATTTTGCAAAATTTTGACACCATTTGCGTCACTTGCGCCTCCTAAACTGGATCACTCCAGCTATCAATCTCAGAAGTGTCTGCCTCAAAGGCCGCCTAGATCTGCTTCATCTATTCTTGGGGTAGACATTCTCCATCCTTTATAAAGCTCAAAAATTTGAGCGAAAAGAGGGTGTGAAAGGGCGACAGGCAGATGTTCTTCTCTTGCATCAGTGCATCTAGTATCTTCCTGGCTATCCTGACCTTTTCAGCTTTCTCAAAGTAAGCCTGCACGGTTATCCTCGCATCGGCCCAATCTTGGGCAATCTGTGACATGGGGGTAAGTTGGGGGCCTTTGCGCTCACATTCTTCAAGTTTAATTGCCAAGTCTAGCCATTGTTGTGCTTGGCGTTCGGCCCCCTCTATCGCAGGCTTTCCCTGGGCAGATATTTCTTGAATATTGGAGATGAAATTGAGGACTGATAGCGCTCTAAAAATATTTGTTTTGCAACCCTTGAGCAAGCCAGCCCTCATTTCTTTGATTTTGTCCTTAGAGAAAGCAACAGCCTGGGTCTGTCGAAGTTGATCCTGCAATTGGGTGATGTGTGTCAGTGTTGCTTTCTTCTCCTCTATTAATTTATCAACGATCACATTTTGGTCTGTTGTCTCCTACTAGGAGGCCGCAAGTTGATCTTTCAATTTCTTCACCTCCTCCTAGGCCATCTCTAGTTGTGCTTGCGCCTTGGCTAAATCTTCTTCGAGCTTCCTCTTATCATCCTGGAGCTGGTACAGCTGCTGTTTGGTCTCGAGCCGCTTGACGAGAAGATTGTCAGCCCTTCTATAGATTTTGCCTATTTCATACTCCTCGTTTATGTCGTCAAAGCTCTTATATTTGGTTTGGTACTCGTAGTCTTCTTCTGTCATCTCCTGGAGGGGCTTTTTGACCTTGGGCACTTTTTTTTCTATACGAAGCACCCTCCTCTCCAGGTCATATTTCGTGCACTTCTCAGGCACGACGATCTCTTCTGCCCTCCTCTTCCTGACTCCCTGGAGAAAGGCAAGAGAGCCCTGGGCGACCTTTGCGGCTAAGGGCTGGTCATTAGTGATTTGTAGCTATTTTTTGGCTAGCTCCAGCTCCACGAACATGGGGTATGTCGAAGCCAAATCTTGCTACGACATTTTTCTTGTAAATAATGAAGCGGGCGATGTGCCAGAAGATACAACCTTAAGGGCCTTGGGGGTAAGTGGGTGACTGTTGCGGAGTTGGAGATGGAATTTCTAGGGCGATGGCAATGGGAGGTGAATGGCTAGTGAGGAGAAGAGAACCTTCCTCGATCTTGGTTGAATGGGACAGACCTAGGGTTTGACCTAGGGCTTGAAAAATGTTAGGGTTTTGGGAAAATTGATCCAAATGACTATGGACTATGTTGGGGTTGCGTGAAGGGGGATTGGGATGAAGCATCCCGAATGGTCCCAAAAGTGGAGGAGGAAGGCATGAGAGGTAGGGCTTCTAGGGTTTGTTGCAGAGGCAGAGAATGCGTACCTGCAAGCTCCGCCTGAGCCGGTGTCTGAATAACTCCCGCGACCCACGCTTCGGTCTCCTTCTGAGGGTTGTTGTCGAGGATAGAGATGATTTTTCTTACGGCAGCATCAGTTCATGGAGCCGCCCCTATCTGTTGCATAGACTCCTTCTTGGGCCTCTTCTCTTTGGTCTTTTTAGACCTTTTTCTTTTTATTTCTTTAGGTGTAGCTATCTTTTTTGTTGGAACATCGATGGTTGTCGTGTCAGGAGTCATGGTTGATAAAGTGAATTTGTACTTGGGCTTTGGTTTTGATGGTTTCATACCTTTTTTAGCCTCACTAGCTGATTGTTTGGGCTCCTTTTCTGACTGCGATGACTTTTAGGATTTGAGTGCAACATTGGGTCCACCTCTTGGCCTCTTAATGCTTCACTATTGAGTGTCCCTTGTGCAACTGGCCGTTGAGAGGTGCACCTCCTTTTATGTCTTGGACGGGCGCCTAGGGGGACGATATCATGGAACTCGAGCGGCTGCCACTTGTCAAAGTGGTTGTCATATAGGACGAAGAAGTCATCATCAATGGACAACGACTTTTTTTCTGATTTGTCATGTCATGTACGACACCTCATTATCCAACACTCGATAATTTTGTCTTTACTCCAGCCTAGTGGTGCCACCTTTGCGAGTAGTCTTCTAAAACCAACTGATCCCATTTTGTGATTATCATTGTGCTCGGGATCATAATCTGCTTCTACACAATAAAAATTATGCCATGGTGGCCATGACTACATTTCCTCAATGTGCCACTCCAGATCGATTCCCGCCTGATTACTCCTCTCTAACATGATCTCCTTTCAGGGGTAAACGTGTACGAACTTCTGCCTTACCCCAATCGGATCATACTTCCAGCGCTGAGGAAGCTGAACTAGGCCAAAGCTAAGGAGAGTATCTTCTAAATATACATGCTGCCCAACCTCGTGAACCTCGACACTACCCCAGGTGAAAGGATAATTGAATATGGGGCTCTTTTTCTTTCCATGGCCGTACTCTTCTTCTACGTAATCCATTTGTCATGTTGCCTCGAGGCCAAAGTGATATTCTGTACAAAAATATGATAGTAGAAATGGCTTACCCTTAAATCCATAAACCCTAATGATGATGCCCTGAGTCAACCAAAATGTATCTCTAAATTCCTTCTTCACTAGGTGCTTGGTCATATAAAAAGGAGGGCGTGATGCTCGACCATTGAAGAGGGCTAGGGCAATGCCCAAGAACTTGAAGTTGAACTCGTAATATGACTCCCTTCTATACAGTAGGTCAGTCCATTCATATACGAGCAGCGATGCACCCTTCTCATCCACCTTCTGAACTGAAATGGTGTTCATCCTGTAGTGCATATGGTATAGACACAACCATACCAAAAATGAGCAGTGCCTGAACTCTATCATTTTCTTTTGCTATAGTTTTACAAGATTTGAGTGGATGGCGTATGCCACCCAGTCTACCCAATCAAAATAGACTGGTCATCTCCCTATTTTTAGGATATTGGGGTCATAAAATTCCCCATGAAGGATGCATTCGGCAAGCGCGAGCTGATATGGGTGCACCACTTCATCAGTGTCGCAGCCCAAAACCCAGGCAAGTATAGAATATATATACTGGCTTTTGAATTTTTCCAAGGGTATCGGGTGCGATGGCCATCTTGAAGCCGGCAATGGGTGCTCTAATTCTGAATTGAGGAAATCCCTCATTCTTCTTGATTCGCCAGCCCTGCCCGCTTGCTCTTCTAGGTTGACCCTCCTGATTATGCAATTTGGGTCTGGTTCGTGCCCTAGCGCAAAAGCTGGTTGGACGCTCTCTTTGAAGAGAGAAAACAGTATCCTTCCCTGGCAGTCACAAACCTATCGGGTGTTGGGCTTGTAATATTCCACAATTGATTCAATCAGCTCTGGGCAGTGATGGACAGGAGGGCACAAGAACCAGTATAGGTTCGACCGGTAAGCTGCACCAAAATGGTGTGAGGGCGATACCTTCACGAACCATTGTTTTACAGTGACGCGCAGCTCTGTGATGCTGATTGAATAATTGCCATCCCTGTACCCGCTAAGGCGGTCCACAGGCGGTGAGGGAGGAACTTTCTTCTCGATGCTTTTCGCCCTGCCCTTTCCCTTCTTCTCCTTCGGCACTTCACTTCCAGGAGCGCTTGAGATGGCTTGGTCTTTAGATTCTTCTTGAGACGAGCTGGACACGACCTACATAGGCACCTTCCCCTTTGCTGCGCTCGACTCTTTACCCATGGCGGTAAAAATAAACAAAATTTATAGCTCAATATGATGTAATTCGAAATTCCCCTTCTCTTCTCCACAGCGCAGCTCGAATCTCTTTGATTAATTCTGATGTTACTGAGTGAATAAACCCTTTTTCAAAAATGGGTAAAAGCATGCATTAATGGCGAGTGGGGGAAGTTAAAGCTCATTGCTCAAAGTGGGTGAGTAGCATCGTTATTCCTCGACGATCGTGTGTGGGATCCTTGTTGGGGAGCGCAATTTGTACGTCATTGGCCCGGGCTGCGCTTTTCTTTTAATGAAACTTGCTTTGAAAGTTGCGCAATCACCTTATTCCTTTTGATGACATCATCTTCTGCCAACTGGGCACATGTTACGAAGCACTTTGCCTTGGCAACCGCACTGAGAGCTTAAATGAAATTCATATTTTTCTTCATCTCCCATACCAAGTGTGCCCAAAAATTGGGCGCTGCTCGACGTCGCTACATGAAACTTGCACCCTTGGGCATCCAATACTTAGAAAATTTCCAACTTTTTGTTTGACCCCCAAGACGCGCCCGACGGAGTGCGCAGATTTTGGTGTGCGCCGTCGGACCGCGCAAGGGAAATTTGTGAACTCGGGCGGCACACTTAGACATTTTTTCAATTTTTTTTTTTGCTTGGCCCCCGTCGGGTGGCGCATAAAACAGGGCGCACCATCCGACTTCGCTGCGAAGTCGGGCGGGCTCCCATACTTAGAAATTTTTCTGATTTTTTCCTTTTGCACACCATGGCCTTGGTGCCTCCCAGAGTCGCGAAAATCTGAGGGCGACGCCCGACGTTGGAGGGTTTTTTAGCGCCTTTGGACGACATCATTTGCCTTAGACATTTTTTGTGCCTTTTTTCCAACCTACCAGGCACCTTTCTCTTTCGAAACACTCAGATATTTTCTCATATTAACGTAGGAAATGGAATCTACTGAAAGAAATATTTACATTCAGAAAGAAATTAAACTGAAACTACAGAAAATAAAATATGTACAAGGGAAAACCTCTGATATCTTAATGGTGGTAGGCTTTCAGATGAAAGTCATTAACGGGTATCGAGAGGATATGACCCTCCATGTCTCTCAGCACGAATGCATTGAACTGGTTCACCCGGGTGACTTGGAAGGGGCCTTCCTAGAAGGCGTCAAACTTGTCATGGTTACCCGGTTTCACCTTGTACGAGTCCCACTTCAACACTAAGTCCCCAATATTGAAAACTCGCGCAGTGGTTCCCTTTGAAAACCAGTTTTGTGTTGTCTCGGCGTGCTTGGCAAAAACTTGGTAAGCCTTCTCCCTTTCTTCCTCGAGTTGCAATAACTGAGCCAGTCGGGCATCAACGGGGTCTGCATCACCTTTCTCATCCTCCAACAGCCAGAGTGTGGGCATCTCAATATGAGTAGGCAAGATTACCTCTTTCCCATACACGAGCGCATACGATGATGTTTTGATTGATTTCTTGAATGAGATACGGTATGCCCATAGCGCTCGGTCCAGAAGTAGGTGCCAGGTTCTTTTGTTCCTTTCCATAGTCTTCTTTATGATCTTCATGAGGTTCTTGTTGGTGGACTCAGCCAGGTCGTTCCCCTATGGGTAATAGTTAGAAGACATTTTATGATAAATCTCGTACTTACAGGTGAACTCGATGAGTACCGCACCTACGAAACCTGGACCATTATCAGTCACTATTGCTTCTAGAATCCCGAAGCGGGTGATCAGACTCTCTAGGAAATCGACGACCGTCTCCTGGTCAGCATGCTTAGTGGGTATTGCCTCAGCCCATCTGGTGAAATAATCGATAGCTATCAGAATGAACTTATGGCCCATCGAGGAATTTGGAGTTATAGTCCCGATAAAATCTAGGCCCCACTGCTGGAAGGGGGCCTCAGCCTGAATTGGCTGGAGGGGCATAGGTGCATTCTGATTTCTGTCGATGAACCTTTGGCATTTCTCGTATTTTTGGTAGACTGCATGCGCATCTACGAAGAGGGTGGGCCAATAGTAACCCGCTCTGATGATTTTCAAGGTCATTGGCCTTCCCGAATGGTGTCCTCCTGGCATTCTAGAATGGAACTCGCCCAGGACCTTCAGCTTATCTGATTGCTTGACGCACCACAAAAGGATGTCGTCAATGTTTCTAAAATACAACCCCTCGAGGTGCAGTACATATTTTAAGGCATTTAGCCTAAACCTCCTTCTTTGTGAGGCGTTGAGCTGATCTGGACACCTTCCTGTGCTAAAATACCATACCAAATCATCTGTCCAATCGCTCTCCTCAGATAAGGAGTTGGTAAAACTGCCTTCCATCGCTGTATCCTCCCACTGACAATCAAAAACCTCAGCTGCAACACTTCGGGCCAATTCCTGGCATAGAGCCCGACCTCGGATTAACTTGGTGGGTCGTACCTCTATGTCAAACTCCTAGATTTTGGCAATCCATCCTGCCCTCTTGTGACCAGGTTCCCCTTGAATAATGAAATTTTTGACATCCGGGTGTATCACGAAGACAGTAATCCGACTTTGAGAGACGAAGTGCTTGAACTTTCTCAAGGACCTCATAACTGCATGAACTTGCCGCTCAATAAAATTATACCTTTCTTCGTGCGGCTGGATCACTTGGCTTAAGAATGCTATCGACCGCTCTTCGTCGTCATCTCCCTTTTGAGTCAGAACTACAGCGTAGCTTTCGGGCTCTCCCACCGCGTATAGGATGAAGTCCTTGGAGTAATCTGGATTTATCAATACTGGTGCCTGCGCAATCCTGGCCTTGATCTCCTCGAAGGCTTTCTTCCTTTCTTCGGTCCAGATGAAGTCGACATCCTTCTTCAAGAGCTCGGCCATGGGCTTGATTACTTGGGCAAAGTCAGGCACAAACTTCCTTATGAAGTTGATCTGGCCAAAGAATGACTGCAACCCTTTCTTGTTGACCGAGATGGACAACCGAAGAAGAGCCTTTGCTCTGTCGAGGTCAACTGCAAGGCCCTTCTCAGAAATAACATGGCCTAACAGTTTACCCTCCTTCACCACAAAGACTGACTTCTTAGGGTTGATGGATATGTCGAATTCATGACATCTTTCAAATACTTGCCGCAGGTGGGAGGTGTGGTCTTCTCTTCTGTGTGAAAACATAGTCATGTCATCTAAGTAGATGACAATGATTTTGTTGAGCAGCTCATGGAACGCCAGGTCCATAGCTCTCTGGAATGTAGCCCCCACATTGGAAATACCAAAGGGCATGCGCTGATAGGCAAACGTTCCCCATTTGGTGGTGAACGTCGTCTTGTGTTGGTCCTCGTTTTTCACCCAGATCTGGTTATAGCCGGAGAACCCATCTAAGAGAGAGAATCTCTGAGCTCCTACAACCACGTGAAGGATTTGATCAATTTGAGGGAGTGGATAATGATCCTTCAGTGAAGCCTGGTTGAGATTACAAAAATCCATGCAGAGGTGGATATCTCCGTTCTTTTTCCTCACGGGAACCAGATTTGCGACCCAAGAAGAGTGCTTAATAGGATAGATGATTTTTTCTTCCAGCATCTTCAAGAGCTCGGATTTCATCATTGATTCGATCTTTGGGTTGACTACCCTTTGCTTCTGCCTGAAGGGCTTCACATGTTCTTCCAGCTCTATAGTGTGTTGGATCATCTCCCTGTCATATCCCTTTAGATCTTGGTAGCACCAGGCTACAATGTCTGGGTATTCCTTGCACAGGGCCCGAATCTGGTCCAGCTCCTCTGGAGTGCAATCTATGCCAACTTTAATCACTTTACCAGGTTCGAGCTCCAGGTCCATGTATTGCTTGGCATCCACCTTGATTCGGTGTGAGATAGCCCTATCATTCTGGTCAAACAGGCTCTCCAAGGTAATCAGTCCTTTTGGGACATGATTATTCTTTAACTGTATCAACCCCTCATATTGCTCGTCATCAGGGTCTCTACCTTCGATTGAACTTGCTTCATGTATCAAAAAGGTGATGATATCCTCATCACAATCAAACACCTACCAGTGGGTGTCCTTATCAGGCATAGAAGGCCTATAAATGGTACGAATCGGCTTTGGCTTCTGCATAGTGTCATCAATCGAGATGTACCTGGCTCCAACAGAAGCCAAGATGTCAACATGCTTATTCTTTTCTCGAGAGATAGCTTTGACATTCAGAGAGTCAAATGACTCCATCAAATCCTAGACACGGTTGTGGTACGCCTTGAGGTAATGCTTCTTGGCGGAGCACTTGTTAGTGATCTGATTGCACACAAGCTCAGAGTCGCCAAAGATCTACAACTTTTTTATACCCAATCTCTCTGCCTTCCTCAAGCCTAGGCACAAGGCTTCATATTCAGCTGCATTGTTCGTGCAGCTCTAGGCCAACCGATAACAATAGTCCTTTTGTATCCCAGAGGGTGCAACTAAAAGAACCCCTACCCCGACGCCATTTTTGCATCTGGTACCATCAAAGTACAACTTCCATAGTTCATCTGAGGTAGGGCTTTTGTCCATTTTCGTCGTTTCCTTCGGCTTCTCAGGCTGGGTTATGGAGTAGCAGCCTATGTCTGATTCTATCATGGCATTGAAGTCCAGCAAAGAGAACTCATCTTCTACTTGTAGTTGCTCTATGGCTTGTTCCACCAGGTCTACTTCTGCCAGCTCCTCGGTCATCAAATGGACCATTTCCTTTTGCTCCCCCTCCTCATGCGTCTTTTCAACCAGGAAAGTGGATGGTTTGTCATTATAAATTTTGACTTTCCTCCCTTTGAAAGGGACTTCCATATGTGAATAGTCCAATGACAGGTAGCCTCCCAGCTTGGCAGTAAACTCCCTTGAGAGGCACATGCCGAAGTAGGGCTCCAAATCAACAACCACAACCTCTTGGATCACCATGATTTTTGGGGCTTTATGCAACTGGATAGGGATATCCTTGATGATGCCCACTGTCTTCATAGGAGTGCCATCTAGTTGCAGGACACCTTGGCTACTCCGGGTGTATTCCATACCCATTTCTTCGCATACAACCCTTGGCATGATAGTGGTTGATGCACCGGAGTCCACCATGCAGTTATGCACTACATGCCCTTCCATCCGTAAAGACAAATAAAAGGGAGGTGGTCGATTCTTACCAGTGATTGAAGTGGTCAAAGGCTGAGCCAACATAGGTTATGCTGACTTTCCCTTGTTGACGGTCTTTAGTGACTCTTGCAACAAGTCAACTTGGCCAAGGAGTCGAAGGGCATCGTACATGCTAATCTTCGTCGGGGTCCTCTTGAGCTCATCAACGATGTTATAGGTTGAGGCAGTTGGTGCCTCGGTCTCCTTCTATGGCTCATACTTGGAGCGGTACTACTGCATTGCCTCAACCCTCTGCCGCTTTGTGAGAGACAGATACTTGAGCTTTTCATGAGCCTGCTCTTGGGTCTCGGCTGGAGGTTGAGTCACTGCAGCTTTGACTACGGGAGCCTTGGCTGGTGGTATTTTTTCTTTCTTCGACGATGGGGAAAGTGGTTTATCCGGAGCTTCACCGGTAGGTTGCACCTTTTCTTTTCTAGTATATACTTTCAAAGGCTGCATTTGGGCCGTATCGACCTTAATTGGTTTCTTTCTGCTTCTGGTCAGAATCGACATCGGGTCCTCGTTACGCTCTTCTTCCCGGATCAGATTTACTTGATCTTCAGGGATGTTGCCACCTAGGGTCTGAATATAGTGTTGATGTACATAACAAGTGTCCTCCCCATGGGGATCATTGCAGGTGGAGCACCAGTGCACTCGATCTGAGGTACTCGGCTCCGGATTGCTTGCAACATTTCTTGTTGGAGGCCTATGGGCCTGAGCTGCTTGGTCTCTCATCAATGCAGGAGGGGGATACGACCTCCTAGGAATGAATTCCTATTGGGATTGCTTCTTTTTTATCATGGTCATGTCATTAGACAATGTCTGGCAGACTAAAGTGAGCGACTCCACATGTCATAGAATCTTGGACTGCACGTCCATATCGGGTTGAGGTGGTGACTGGGATGATGAAGGTAATGGGGCTAGTGGCGGCGCCAAAGGTGATGCAGGATATTGTGGAGGCACGGGGAGTGATGGATGTTGAGGAACAGGTGGGAAGGGAGGTGTAGGATGAGTGGGGAAATGCATCTGGGAAGAATATAGAGTGACTACTGGTGGAGGATTCCATGAATTTGGGTACGTAGAAGATGAAGCAGACATCGGGGGATACTAAGATTGAGGAAAATTAGGGTAGATAGGTGTCTACTGCTTGTGCGAAAGTCTGCCTATGGAAATCATATCCAATTCTACCCTTTGAGCTGCATCATATAAATCAGGAAAAGTATTCACATGGGCCAACTTGATGACTAGACTGATGTCGTTGTTGAACGCTCTGAGATAGTAGTGAGCAACTTGTCCATCAGAAGGGCGCAATTCAGGTGGCACTCTCTTCCATGACCGTGCAAACCTTATATTAAAATATGATATTTCCTCCTATGGATGTCGTTGAATAGTTTGGAACTGGTGTAGCAATGAGGAGGGGTCCATGGATTAATTGGACCCTTTGACCAATCGATCGACCAGTTGGGCCCATCCCGTGATAGAATTTTTTGGTAGGGATCGGTACCAGTATAATAACTTCCCTCACAAAGAGAGCACCAACAATCGGGTCTTCATGCTTTCATCTGTAATGGCATGGAGAGCAGCCAAGGCAAGGATGTCTTGGATGTGCTCGAAGGTTGTCTTTCCCGTTCCATCATAGGTGGGAATGGATTTTAATGCAGCAGGTGGAACAACATTCTGCCCAGGGAGCTGAAGAGGTCCGGTGGAATCCACAGTTGGGAATAGCTCTGTAGCATTCACCATGTTAGCGCCTTGACCATCTTCTTCTCCTTGATCAATAGTGTAGTCGGTATCAGTATTAGTTGTTTCCTGCTCCTCGACTTCAGCTTCTTGTTCCTCTGGATCGACTTGGTAATCTACCAGCCTCGAGCGTTCTCTAGCAACGTTAATGTCAAGCTCGTAAAACTCAGGATTTTGTCCTGTGTTCCTAACTCTCCATCTCGTATGCATGAGGGAATTTTGATTTTGGACCAGTCTTCAAGACTCAGAGAGTATTCAGGTTCAGCAGAGTCACCAGGTGTTCTAACTTGTCAGCACTGAAGCGAACACCGATGCTTCAATACTGCTTATGGGGTGGGAAACTTTTGGGTCCCACCGGGCGTGCCAGAGAAACTGTTGGTTATGAATCTGCCACTTAAGGAAAGGATTTTAATCTATTGCGCCCTAGATTCGCCCAACAGATTGAAAGGCCGGAAGGAAGAGATGCCTTCCATGCCAATATCCGGAGAAGGTCGACTTCCTTTAGTTCTCACTTGGGGTTTTTAGCTTAGAGTACAGGAAAGAGATTACAAAGTACAGAAAGAGACATAAAAATGATTTGCCTTGGGTGGGGAAGATAAGCAACACAGTTACTAACCAATCACTATACCAACAACAATCAAAACAATGTATGTAACAGAAACCATTAGTGCTATTCTATCCTATGTATCCTTCCTCTCGTATTCCAGATATACTTAATCACCAATGTTGAGATCCAGAAGTGCAGAATGACAACAATAAAAAAAATAAGCAACATGAAACATAAATACTTAAGAAAGGCAGCATAAAAGACAGAGACAACTAATAGAGCCAAATATACTTTGAATTAAAAGCAAGTGTGTAGCTACAGAAGTTTCTTAGCAATATATCCCCCTTCCACCCTTTTACAATGAAATGAACCTGCTACTTATAGCAAAATTTTCCCCCAGATTACATTTTGGGCACAAGATCCCAGACTTGGCAAAAGCTGCAAAAGCTGACAAAAGCGGCAAAAAGTGGCTGATGTTTGACCTCTGCGGGCAAAGAGTGTACTTGCAGCAAGGTCTACCTAGAAGTGTAACAACTCCATGGCAATCTAGTAGGTGAGCAGTCGAATCCAGTTAAATGGTGGTAGAAGTGGTACAATCTATCTTTAATGTTCATCTACCCTATACCTTGGTGGCACACCTTCTGTCACATCTTGATGCTCATCCCGAGACTGCACACCTGTCGTGATCTGAAGTCTGCTAAAAATTTGGGGGAATGATCGAAGTCACTTGCTGATAAAGGGGGAGGTAACGACTAGGCCTTAGAAACTTCCTTAATTTTGCTCTTTTCTTCCACCTGACAGTGCACAAAACTAATGTGCAATCGGTCGGCTTAAGCTAAAATCAGTACAGACGGGAGGCCCATGCCTTAAATTTTTTTTTTTGTCTTTCTCCTCCAGTCTGACAGTGCACGAAGGCAGGTGCGAAGTCGGACAGCACAGCGTAGTTGGAGGGGTCTTCAACACTTAGCATATTTTTTCAACACCTTCTTCCTTCTCTGCCCGAGGGTGCACCAAGACGAGTGTGCAGTTGGACGGTACAACGCAGTCGGACGGAGTCCGACACTTTGAATATTTTGATGCTTTTTTCATAGGCGTCCTCCCAATAGCGCACAAATATATGAGCATCGTCCAACTTCACTGCGAAGTCAGGCGGCTCGACACTTGAATAATTCTAATTTCAACATGGCCACCCAAGCGTACACCGGCCTATGGGTGCCATCTGACTTCGCTGCGAAGTCGGGCAACCCCAACACTTAGTCACTTTTTTCCTATTTTTTCAACTTTGACTGCCTAGGTGCGCAATAAAAGATGAGCACCACCCAACTTCACTGCGAAGTCAGGCGGCTCAACACTTAGACAAATTTCAAGGGCAATTGTCCAATTGATGAAAACACTAAAATATTGAAGTGACAAAGATGCAAAATAAAAGTTTGACAGCTAAAGAATAGAAAGAACATGAAGAAGAATGGGAAGGGATGGAAATGGAAGGTATAGCAGCAACCTTTACAAGATTTTCAAAACTGGCACCCCCGTGCAAAATGTGGCAACAATTACCTACTTTGGTGATGTTCATGCTAGCCAACATAGTGGTCCCAAATAGTACCATTTGTCAATTCCCTTGGAACCTCATAGGATTGGTGAACGATATGATCGCTACACCATAGGTATATGCATGGGCACCTATCTTATTGGTGCAGATATACCGGGAGATTTATAAGGTGAGGAGGCGAAGGAGGAAGGTATTGGGATGTAGTTTATTACTACAGTGCTGGAGATGGGAGCACTTTAGAGTATCTTGATCAGAGGGTCTACTAACGGTAGGTTGGGATAGAGAGCAACCTTATGCTAGGAGATGGATGGTGGTGAAGGAGGTACAACTGAGTCATCCTGTGTGAATGAGTTAGTGGTACAGGGATTTGTGGGTTGGATTGACATTAGTCCAAGTGATATGAAGGCCATGGCGAGGTGCCATGTGGATAGGCGATGAAGAGCAGTTGTGATGGGTTAGGCAGGCTAGGTGGGTGGCTGAGTACATCCAATTCTCATGGGTGCTCTAGTAGTTCAGCTTGAGGTAGGGAGTTTCTAAGGAACCAATGCTTTATAGGAGGTGTCGGTATGGGACTGGGTTACCCTATGCTGAGGCATGGAGAGTGACCTATGAGGATGACGATGAGATAGATCTCCTCGATGTGGATAATGCAAGGACTACTACAGAGTATGATGTATGGTTCGCTGCATAGCCACCATGCATACTAAGTCTAGCAGTAGATGGTGGGGATGGGAATCAGGATGAGGCTAAATTCAAGGAGACTAATGAGGCTCCTGAGTGGTAAAGACACCTTTGATCTATCAATTGAAAGAGGAAGGCTAAGGGTGTGGTAAGGTAGGCTCCAAGGAGTGGAGGAGATGGCGAGGATGGGGATGATGTGGAGGAGACTCTGAATGGACCTCTAGGTAGAAGTGAGGAGGATTAGATGAGGTTAGAGCAATTGGTGGCAGATTAGGATGCTATGGTGGTGGCTCAATATGAGACTATAGCATGAATACGGGTGGAGTTGGATATACGACCAACAATAGGTGGAGACGAGAAGAGGATCTCGAGGCTCCAAGTAGAGCTGCTAGATAGGGAGCATTGTCATGGACTTGACATAGCGTGCCTTCATTCTTGAAAGAGATATATCATTTTTTTGGAGGATAGGTTGATGGAGCACCATATTAGGCTTCCAGATTGACCTTCCTCATTTGTATTCAAGTTTGCTAGGCCTAGGGTTTCGTCTAGGTCACAAGGGTCCTCTTGGAGGTCTTAGCTAGTGCAGAGATGCACTTTTTTTATATGAGCCTTGGTGCTCCATTGTATGTAGGCTTTGGTCACTCATTGTATATGTGATATATATATATCTATAGATACCAAAACCTAGCCACTTGTCATCCATCCTGATTTTCCTAACATTTTTGCCCATTATTCATATATATTTATATTTATTTATTTTATATATATTTAAATAATAATATTTTATATATTTAATAAATATATATTTATATAGGTGAATTAATCCCAACCATTCGATTTTACTTAAATCTATCCATCCATCAACATCAATCCATGCCATACCCTAAATTTAATATCCACCCTTAGATATTCTTTTATCTCAACCACACGAATAGTGTCGTTGAAACCCTATCATGCCCTAGGTTGGACTATTAATAGGAGCCATTTTGATGGCTCAACCCTTGAATTCCCTTAGTTTCCCTTAATTTCCAAAGAAGTGGTCCTAATACATCTATCCCTGAGTTCCCTGGAGTATTTGAGTACTCTTACCTCCGTCTTCACTCGCCATAACCCTCGTAGCCATTGTCGCTCATCTCGCCCCACCAGATCTGCTTCTACAGACTTTTCCCTCAGTTTTCAAACACCTTCAGGCACTTCTTGTCATCATTGAGAACCTCTGGGTGCTTTCCCTCCACCACAGAGTGCCTCTGGATGCTCTCCCACCATTACCAAGCACCCATGGGCATTGCAACCATCGAGCACCTGTAGGTGTTGTACATAAGATTTTTGAGGTCCTACTAGCCTTTGGGCGATGCTAGGGCATTGTCGCACCAATCCACTGCAATAAACTTCATCAGATAAGAGAACAAAAGATACATAAGGTACATCTCTTGTTTAGTATTTTATTACATGCATTTTTAGTTCTATTCATGTTATTTATAGTAGATAGCTAAGATTTTTGGTATTTATTATAGAGGGCCTCACATTGTGGAGCCCTCATAGTTGCTACTAAATCATTTGTTGTTTTATTGTGTGCATATCTAGAAGTGTGATATTAGCATTGTGCAGTTGCTTAAGCTGGAGTGGCTCAACATTGGATAACTAGAAGCCCACTCACTTCTATTAGGAGCAATAATGCGTTTGAAGACACCACCAACATTATTTGTTAGGGTTTCAAAAAACCTTAGACATTGTAAAATATGTATCAAAAGACTCAAAGATCCTTATTGTAACAATGGAGTTTTGAGGCTCCCACATTAATATAAAATCATTCATAGTGCAATACTATTTTCTTTAAGTTCAATCTGTTTCATATTATTTGGTGTTGCATTTTTGTCTTCATAAATGGCGATCACGGTGGGACCCAAACCCATAATCTCTCATATATTTTGGGGCAAAGAATAGACACAAATACAAGTGAACCTAGATAGGGAGAGTTGTCATGGACTTGACATAGCGTGCCTTCGATCTTGGAAGAGATATATCAAGTTTTTGGAGGATAGGTTGATGGAGCACCATATTAGGCTTCCAGATCGACCTTACTCATTTGTATTTGAGTTTGCTAGGCCTAGGGTTCCGTCTAGGTCACAAGGGTCCTCTTGGAGGTCTTAGCTAGTGTAGAGATGCACTTTTTTTATATGAGCCTTGGTGCTCCATTGTATGTAGCCTTTGGGCACTCATTGTATATGTGATATATATATCTATAGATACCAAAACCTAGCCACTTGTCATCCATCCTGATTTTCCTACCATTTTCACCCATTATTCATATATTTATATTTATTTATTTTATATATATTTAAATAATAATATTTTATATATATTTATATAAGTGAATTAATCCCAAAAATTACATTTCACTTAAATCTATCCATCCATCTACATCAATCCATGCCACACGATTAGTGTCATTGAAACCCTAGCATGCCTTAGGTTGGACTATTAATAGGAGCCATTTTGATGGCTCAACCCTTGAATTCCCTAAGTTTCCATGAATTTTTGAAGAATTGGTCCTAATCCATCTACCCCTGAGTTCCCTGGAGTATATGAGTACTCTTTCCTTTGTATTCGCTTGCCATAACCCCCATAATCATCATCGCTCATCTTGCCTCACCATATCTGCTTATGCAGACTTACTCCTCAGTTGTTGAAAGCCTTCGAGCGCTTCTCATTGTCATCGAGCACCTCTGGGCGCTTCCCCTCCACCACCAAGCACCTCTAGGTGCTCTCCCACCATTTCCAAGTGCCCACGAGCATTTCCTGCAGATGCTAAGCACCCATGGGATTTTTACGTAAGAGTTTGAGGTCCTACTAGCCTTCAGGAGATGTTAAGGTATTGTCATGCCAATCCACTACAATAGACTTCATCAGATTGGAGAACAACAGATACATAAGGTAAATCTCTTGTTTAGTGAAAGATGCAAAACACCACCCAAAAAATGCTTGAACAAATGAAATACAAGAAATCATAAGATTGCACAATAGAATAATTTTCATTAATGCGGGGAGCCTAGAAACTCCATTGTTTACAACTTGAATCCTTGAATCCTTTTGATACAATATTACAAGGGGTTAGGGTTCTCCGAAACCCTAACAAGCAAAGCTTGTGATGTCTTCAAGCACGTCTTGATCCCAACAGGGTTGAGTGGGATTTTTGATATCCAAGGTTGGGCTACTCTAGATACTGATGTAGTGTTCTGAATCTACACACAAGGACACAACAAAATAGTTAGTAATACCTGTGAGGGATCCACAATGTGAGGCCCTCTATAAGAAATGATAAACCCTAACTAAATACTACAAATAAAGTGAACAAAAACAAAAGCACATGCATAAAATAAACAAATGATGGATCTATACTTACTACGCTCTGATGTGAGACGTATGATGCAGGTGATTGGTGCAGTGATTCCCTAACATCACTCGAAGGCTAGGGGGACTTCAGGAGTGGTAGCATAAAATACCCGCGGGCACCTGGCAGCTACAGGAAACGCCCGTGGGCACTTGGTGTTGGTAGAGAGGCATTTGTGGGCGCTTGGTGTTGACAAAAAGCACCCGAAGGTGCTTGGCGGTTGATGGTAATTTTGTAGAAGTAGATTGGGTGAGGGTAGAGGATGCGGTGGTGGATATGGCAAGCGAGGGGAGTGGAATGTGATAGATGGAATGGGACCAAGGCACAAAAGGCTTGGTAAAAGACTTAAGGCACTCAAGGAATCAGGATATTCGAAAACTCATAAAACTTGGGAACTTAGAATCAGGGGTTGAGCCATCAAAATAGCTCCTACTTATAGTCCAACCTAGGGCATGTTAGGGTTTCAACGACACTAATCATGTGGCTGATATTAAAGCACATCCAAGGGTGGATAATAATTTTAGGGTGTGGCATGGATTAAGGTGGATGAACGGATGAGATTAGATGAAATATAATGGCTGGGATTTATTTATTTATATAAATATATATTAATTAAATATATATCAAATATAATATTAAAATATTATTATTTAAATATATATATTATAAATATATATAAATAATAGGCGAAAATGGCAGGAATACTAAGATGGAGGGCAATTGACTATGTTTTGGTTGGTAGAAATGGCAGGAAAGCAAGGATGGAGGACAAGTGGCTAGATTTTGGTGTCTAGAAATGCCCCTTTTTGTACCATGTTGCATGAAACACAGTATGGTGCAAAAATGCAAGACACCGAATCAAGCTAGGCATAGACGCAACTTCTCTCTCTTGTTGGAATGTGGAACAAAACTTAAAGGTAAAAGAATAAAGAATTTTGGAGTTATTGCGTAGATTACCCCCTCAATTGGCGAATGAGTTGCAAATGAATCTCATCAGCCAATTGAAAAAGAATTGATGGAAGAAAAGTTGTGCAAATAAGGAAATAGGAATGACGGGACATGTGTCTATTTTTGCCCCAACATATGAAGGGTTTTGGGAGAAATGGGTATGAAGAATGTGTCTATTTTTACCCCAAAAAATGAAGGGTTTTATGCGAAATGTCATGATCATGTAAGATGTATCCCATCGTGGGAAAATCATAATAAAATTTTGGTTACCCCAAATTTTGGGTGATTCCATAATTTGGAATAAATTTCGTCGTACAGTATCATTGATATGCAATATGAAGATGCAAAAGTAAAATAAAGAAGTCATTTTCGGAGGGCCTGCTAGTGACTGTACAATAATTCCTCTCAAATGGAACCAATCACCCTAGCTAGGGCCAATCCCCATGATGATTGTCAAGGAAATTGGGAATGATGTGATTTTATTTTGTCCATGTGTTAAGCCCCATGAACTAGGCCATCAATGATAGCTATTTAGCAAGATTCATCTTTGTCAAAGGTTTCACTTGGAATGTGAGGAACCAAATTTGATTGTGCTTTTCATACTAGGAGACATGGGAGAATTATGATGACCAAGTGTTCTTATGGTAATTCATTCATCTTACCGAATTGCATGGATGAAAATCGTTGCAATCGCCAAGTATATAAAACAAACCACTATATACAAGATTCACTTGAAATTCAGCACATGTGGGAAGAAATGGATGATGGATGGTGATGTTGGATGTGATGATGAGAAACGTATTGATGAGTGAAATATGGAGTGATTTTGTGGAGGTAAGCTATCTTTTTTAATATGTGGATTCAAGTGATTGAGTCTATTTTTGCCCCAATAGATGAAAGGGTTTTTTTGACATGGAAAATTGCAATGTAATGATTGTGTCTGTTCTTTGCCCCAACAAATGAAGGGTTTTTGATAATGAAAAGTGAAATGATTGGAAAATGTAACGATTGCATCTATTATTTATTGTAACATATGAAAGGGTTTTTAATGGTGTAAGTGTCCTTATGGTGATTTATCCATACTATCAGATTGCATGGATAACCAGTCATTGCAACCACAAAGTTAAATAGGATAAAACACTAAATACAAGTTTCACTTGTACTTGTGTCTGTTCTTTGCCCTAACAGATGAAGGGTTTTATGAAATGGTAAAAATGTGATGAATGTGTATGTTCTTTGCCCTAATAGATGAAGGGGTTTTCGATATGGAAAAAAAATACAATGAATGTATCTATTCTTTGCCCTAACAGATGAAGGGATTTTTAAAATGGGAAAAATAAATGAATGTGTCTGTTCTTTCCCCCAAAAGATGAAGGATTTTATGAAATGGGAAAAATTAAATGATTGTGTCTGTTATTTACCCCAACAGATGAAGGGTTTTATGAAATATAAAAAATGTAATGAATGTGTCTGTTCTTTGCCCTAACATATGAAGGGGTTTTTGAAATATGAAGAAGATGATGAATGTGTCTGTTCTTTTCCCTAATAGATGAAGGGTTTTTGATGATGTAAGTGTCCTTATGGTGATTTACCCATCCTACCGGATTGCATGGATAACTAGTCGCTACAACCACCAGGTTAAATAGGATAAACCACTAAATACAAGGTTCACTTGTACTTGTGTTTGTTCTTTGCCCCAATAGATGAAGGGTTTTTTTATAATGAAAAATGAAATGATTGCGTCTGTTCTTTGCCCTAACAGATGAAGGGTTTTATGAAATGGAAAAATGTGATGAATGTGTCTGTTCTTTGCCCTAACAGATGAAGGGTTTTATGAAATGGTAAAATGTGATGAATGTGTCAGTTATTTGCCCTAACATATGAAGGGGTTTTTGAAATGGTAAAATGAATGCAAGGCAAAGGGCATAAAATTTGATAAAAGAAAGCAATCTTTTAAACCTAGCAATTGATATGGATGATGATATGATGTGATTGAACGATTGAATCATTTGTTGAATTGGTGGGGAAGGTGTGAAACCTTGAACACCCCGAAGTTGTGATGTTGTTTGCTTGATTGGGAGAAAGGTGTGAAACCTTGAACACCTCCAAGTTGTGATGTTGTTTGCTTGGGAGAAAGGTGTGAAACCTTGACCATCCCCAATTTTTGATGTTGTTTGTTTGATTTGGGGAAAGGTGTGAAACCTTGAACACCCCCAAGTTGTGGTGTTGGCTTGCTTGATTGGGGAAAAGTTTGATGTTGTTAGTATTTCATTACATGCATTTTTAGTTCTATTTGTAGCACCCTAAAATTGGCGCAGTAAAACTTAGCAAATAATTAAAATTACCTTAGTAATAATTCAAATTCAAATCTCAACCCCAAAACCGCTCCAAAACACTTTGCTACCCGTTTCCTCATTTTTCGTGCCATTTTTAGAGTTTGTTTTGTCCGTTGGACGATATCGTCGCCGATCAGACGATATCGCCTCAGATCGGACGAATTCATCTGGAGAAGAACGTCCAGACGATTTCGTCCCAAAACTAATTTTTCATAATTAGCCTCTGTTTCAACGACGTCTCTAATCTGGGCAGAAGCGTGTCTGCACCGTTAGAGACCCTCCCCGTTGGAGATCTCCCAAATTGGGATGATCCCCAACCTCCTAACCTCCCTCCTAAGCCTATTTAAACCTTAGGACCCCCCTTGACATTCCCCTGGCTGAATTTCCCTGTAATTTGATCTTTGCGTGCATTATAATACCCTGGATTATCATCTGCATTTGTGCTTTTCAAATTTTCTTGCAGGAACTTTGTCATTTTTCAGCCGGAGCAAGCTCAGATCGTCGCAGACGATCTTGTACAATTCGAGACGATTTCGCACTCTACAGACGATTTCGACTGCAGTCAACATTGGGGGCAATCAGTGCCCAGAGTTTGCGCTTTTTCTATACCTTTCTGCTATTTTATTCTGCATCTAGTTAGTTTTATTATTATTTCCTGTTATCCTGCATCTTGGAGTTCACCCATATAGCTTAAGTACATAATAACATCATGATTAGCTATTAAAGCATGATAATTTACTTGCATTTCTATTTGGGATTATCTTATTAACATCATTTTGTCATTTCACATCATTTTCCTTTATCAGCATAGCTGCATTTTCTGTAGTCTGTGTCCATTTCTCTGATTGCAGGTCTCTGACGAATTCGTCAGATCTCAGACGATCCTGTCAGATCGGAGATGATCTTGTCAAATTCTAGGCGATCTTGACTGCTCAAAAATTAGAACCTCCATCAGACATCCGGAATCAGGTATGGTTTTTCTCATCTAGCTTGTTCTCTGTATTTTCTGTTTAAATCTATTTTCTGTATTCATTTAAATCTGCATTTCATATAGAACAGTTTAGATTCATTTGGCCAAACCTAGGATTTGAATGATTAAAGATAAAATTGAACACATCAAACACATTCCCAACCTAGGCGTGGAGACTGCCACTAAACGTTTCCTGGTGAACCCCACCATCCATCGAAAAATCACCTTAATACCCCTCCCTCGAGAGGCGGGACCTTCAAAGGGCCTCTCAGTCCGAGGTACCGTTCCATCCTTCTCGCATCCCCCTTCCGGGCGTGGATCCTTTAGCCTGAAGGTAAGGGTGCGAAAAATTTGGAGCGATACATTTTGGTGAACCCGACGTGAAACTAAAACCTTTTGAAAACAAAAACAAAAAAAACATAGATGCATTTAAAATCATTGGAAAACTACTAAGTTGCATATCATGTTTAGATGGTAGCTCCTAAGAAAAGACTAGCTATTACTATAAATGTTGAAAACCAATTAGCAGCCATAGAAATTAATTCTGTGCTTAGTGTGCCTGAAGCAGATAGAAACCAACTTTTGTGGGACGAACTTAATAGGAGACTAGATCTCATTTCATCTAGGTCAACTGAACTTAGGCAAATCAAGAGGTTTGTCCTAGATAGAATCCTGGATCCCGATCAACTCATTTTTTATCATGAACTTCAGAGAGCTTGCCATAGGTGGTTAGCTTATAGGAGAGCCCTTGTGTCTTCTGAGTTGTATACCTTTGAGGAATTCCTCGAGAATGCAGCCATAGTGCACCAATTCCTAGGTCGTGTAGAAGATCAAGAGGTCGTTCTTACGGATAGGGAAAGGTGGAGGAGAGTTCCTAGAGCTGTGTTATATCGAGAATATTGCCACGAACTTTATTTCTACCAACCAGAATCTGAGACAGATAATATCACTATAGCACACTTTATTAAGTTCCTGAAAAACAATTTCCAATTTGAAGAGGAGCACTTTATGACTCCTGAAGAACTTGAGCCCGTTAATGATATTTATAAATTGTTTATAGAAAACTAGATCATTGCTTTCATTATTATTATTTCTTGCATTTAGTGTGTTGTTTGTTATCTTTATAATATTGTTATAAAAAACAAGAAAAACCAAAAACATAACAAAACCAAAACATTTTATTTTAAATACTATAGTAGGTATATAATTAAAATATATACCTCTTAAGCTTGTTGCATATATATATATATATATTTTATATATATATATATTTGCTGAAATCTAAGTTTAAGCACAATGACTAGACTTAGGAATGGTAAACAAAGCTGAAGAAGAAGAAGAAGAAGATTGGTTAGGAAAGAAAACAAAAAAATCAAATGCCCTTCTCGAGGATCCAATTCCAGAAGGAGAAATTCTAGAACAGCCAGAAGATGAGCTTGTTGTAGATGAACAAGAAGAAAATGTTAAAGAGGAAGGATCCTCATCCCCTAGAATGGCTCCAGACGGAACTATTGCTTTTGATAACTTAGATCATTTCTGGAAATTTTTCAATAATAATATTGGTGCTCTTAATATGGCAGTTCGTATTGATAGAGGCCAAATTAGTGACACTCAAGCAGCCATGGAAGATATGTTTAACATACACACCAATCCCTTGTCCTTTGTTGATCAAGAAAGTGATAAAGTTGGACCATCCAATAGAGATATGGTCACTATGATTCAGAACATACAACAGCAACAGGTTACCCAACCCCCTAAGGAACCTGTTATTGAGCCTAAAATCATCCCCACACAAAAGAGACCTTCATTCACTGCTTTATTTCGCCAAACTATTGATCAATATGCTTCAAATCGACAAAAACCTAAAATGAAGCCAAACACCAATTTTCAACAATCTGGGATACAACATAATACAACTTCAAAACTTCTTCATAACACCCTTCCTACCAACAATTTACACAATAGCAATATAGCATCTAATCTTCATGTCCCTCCATCATATACTCACAAATCCCATATTAATGCCCTACCGAACCAATATGGTGGGCAAACCAGTAATCTGGAAGCCATGGTGAAACAGTTAGCTTCCCGCATGGACCAGATAGATCCCTACCGTCCCTCGTATAATTATCGAGAGATATGTAGTCAACCTTTGGATCCCATAGTTGTAGCACAACCATACCCTAAACACTTTCCCATGCCCGTCCTGCCTATATATAAAGGAACTGAAGATCCCATAGAGCATCTTCGTATGTTTAGGATAGCATGTCATGATATATCACATGATGACTTGCTATTACTAAAAATGTTCCCGAAAAGTTTAGGAGGAATGGCATTAGAGTGGTATTATCAACTACCCACTCATTCTTTGAGAAATTTTGAAGAAACAGCTGAATCTTTTGTCCATCAATTTAGTGCCTACATCGAGAGACACGTGACCATTAAAGATTTATACAACTTAAAACAAGACAAAGATGAATGTTTTGCTGATTTCTTAGCTAGATGGAGGCGAGTTGACAAGAAAACTGCACTTTGTGCTACCTTATAGGGAAATGTTGGATATTTTTATTAATAATTTGCAAGAACAAATATCCTATGAATTATCAACTGCTACCTTGACCACCTTCGATCAAGCTATAGACTTAGCTCGAAGGGTGGAAGATGCTCTCATTAGAAGAGGTCAGCTTAAAAAGAAAGATGATGAGAAAACATCCAGAAATCAATATAAAAACAAACAAGTTGTGGGTGACGGAGTCACTGATAGTAGAAACATTGCTAATGTTAATACTACGAAAACAACGAAGAAGTTTATATTAAAACCTCTTGATAAACCACCTCGAGAATTTACTAGATTGAATCAACCTTTATCAACTATTCTACCTCAATTACTAGCACGAGGTTTGATTCAATTACCAGCTATCCAGGAACCTGATCCAACTATACCCGGATACAGAGCTGATTTACATTGTGATTTCCATAGAGGACCTGGACACTCTACCAACTCTTGTAAAATATTAAAACATAAAATACAAGATTTGATTGATAATAATGAAATGGAGGTGCAAGCCTTTCAACCTAAACAAAATGCTCCTAATAATGCTCAAAAGAACATTCCCCAAAATCAGAATCAAAATGCTAATCAATCATTGGATATATTTCAACATCCTTTACCATAGCATGGCAAAGAGGTGGCTAATCAAATCGAACATCATAATGTTCCCCCTCCTACCCGATATGTAGGGACTATTAGCGGACAATTACCTATTCAGGATCCCCAAATATTTGGCACAACTTTCTCCATGGTCACGACCAGACCCCTGTATAATACTCAAACACCGGATCCTAGTGATGTAGAATCGGATACTGAAAGTGAAATAGACATCACCTCAAACCAATCGAATAGTTCTGAAAATGAATCAGATCCGATTCAACCTATCACAGATGCTATGGTTCCGGAAGAACCATTTCCTAGAAGAGTTACTACTCGACCCTCTTCTAATCAGTTCCTTCCTAATGAACAAGCCATAAACGCTCAACCGAGACCAGTTCAGCGTCTTCAATATAACATTGTAGGTACCATCGGAGTTGTTACCGGACAACAGGCTCAAAACTCTCAACAGGATCAAACTCAGAATGATGGATCAGCTCCATTTGTTTTGAAAAATCCCAATAAAGGGAATCATATGTCTAATGTTCAACCTAAGCCTCCTTACAATATTAATGAACAATTATCCAATACTACAACCAGAATTTCCCTTTTGGACTTGTTAAGATCTTCTCCTACCCATAGAGATGAGTTAATGCTTACATTAAGCCAAATGATGGTACCTCAAAATATTCAATCTGAAGCCATGTCCAATACTATCATCACTCGAGAAGTCGATTGTATTGACTTTCGAGATAGAGATATCCCACAACATAGTTTACATAAGGATAACCCCTTATATATTACTGCCCTAATTGGAGATGTAGTTATTAAACGAGTCTTGATTGATAATGGGTCATCTTTAAATATATGCACTTTTGACTTCTACCAAATATTTGGCTTTAGGAGTGACGAGATGAAAAGAACGGATATGATTATCAAAGCCTTCAATGACGAGACACAAGAAACGTGTGGAGTCATTACTATACCCTTGCAAGTTGGTCCTAGAACCCTAGATACAACCGTGTTTATTGTACATTGCCCTGCATCATACAATATACTTCTGGGTCACCCTTGGATCAATGCGATGCGAGCGGTTCCCTCCACTTTACATCAGTGTGTTAAATTTGAATTTAAAAACCAGTTGGTCACCATTCATGGTGATCCTAGACCCTTTGATATGTGTGCTTTGGCAGAACCCGTTGGAGTGCAATTTTGCCCTGCCCTGTCATCCACACATCCTAGTTCTTATCATCCATCCAAACGTGTGAAACACACACCCATAACATCATCTACCCCATCAACTACACCTATACATTTAACTCAACCATCTTCTGAACAAACCACACTAGAACCTCAAAAAGATCTTAAATCCACAACCAATCCTTCATGTTCCATCCCTATAATTTCAAAACCTATAGACCCATTTATTAACACCTCCACATCATCTACATCTATCATACCTTCCACATCTAAAGATATAGGGAATGATCCTTCTACATCTTATGCTCTTTCTGATGAACTCTTACCTGATTTATCTAAAATTCTTATATCAGAAAAAACAAATGCTTCTATGCAAGATTCCATTATCTTAAGTAATTTGCCGCCATCTCCTCGTACTTTGGGCCTCCCACAACCTATGGGAAGTACTTACCAAGTCGGGAGTTGTGCTTTTATTTATAAAGGATATGATTGGGGCAGAATACCCCGAAACATCAAGACACATTATGATGGATATGCTAGGTGCTATTTTGCTAATGAATATATTAAAGCTAAACCCATAATGCTTAAAATGGGATATAAAGGGAAAGGCTTGGGACCTTTCCAAAATGGTATGAAAGAACCTTTCGAGGTAGAACCATGGCCCGCCCGATGTGGTGTGGGCCTATTTCCTAGTAAGGGTCAACCCTTCCCTTTTGAAGATAATGATCAACTCATATGTTATCAAGATTATTTAGATGGGCGTGATGATTTGCCTCTAAAAAATCAGCCATTTACATGTAATATGCTATCCATAGCTTATCCTGAAATGATTGTTGAATCCGACGATGAGTTGGAAGGAGATATTTTCCATGATGTCTCCGTTGAAGAGTTGTTACACAATGGTTTTTATTTTGATGGTTCTATACCTACTATAGCCCAGCTTGAGGCCACGACTCCTCAAGATGAATTATCCAAGTTAACCTTAAAGGAATTACAAGAATTGGGCGTTTCACCTGCCCCACCTAATTTTGAAAGAGATCTACACATGGAAGTAGAAAACGTCATTAAGGTTAACATTGGAACTGAGGATAATCCTCACATAATCAGTATTGGATCAGAATTAAGTCAAGAAAAACAAGAGCAATACATTGCATTTCTTAAAGAATATGAAGATGTCTTCGCTTGGACATATGAAGATATGCCAGGTTTAGACCCTTCCGTAGTCATGCATCACCTAGTAGTCCATCCGGATGCTAAACCTGTTAAACAGAAACTTAGAAAAATGCATCCCAAAGTGGCCCTGCTAGTCAAAGGGGAGTTAGAAAAACTCTTGAATGTTGTTTTTATACAAGGCTATTGATTATGTTTGAATGGATCTCGAATGTAGTTCCAGTCACCAAGAAAGAAGCTACCAAAGTTAGGGTTTGCACTGAGACTTTAGAGATATTAACGTTGCATGCCCTAAAGATGATTTTCCTCTTCCAAACATGGATCAAATCATTGATTTTACTACTGGGAGTGGAATGATGTCCCTAATGGATGGATTTTCTGGTTATAATCAGATCAGGATAGCTCCTGAAGATCAGGCTAAAACAACCTTTATTACCCCTTGGGGTACCTTTTGTTGGAAAGTGATGCCATTTGGTTTAAAGAATGCAGGCGCAACATATCAACGAGCCATGACTTATATCTTTCATGATATGATGCATGATATCCTACATGATTATGTAGATGATATTATAGCTCGCTCCATTAATGAAGATGATCATTTAGATGATTTAAGGAAAGTATTTAATCGGTTAAGAGAATATCTTATTCGATTAAATCCAGCCAAATGTATATTCGGAGTCAAGTCCGGTAAACTATTAGGGGTTTTAGTTTCTTTACGTGGTATCAAAATCGACCCTCTCAAGATTGCGGCTATCACTGATATGCCCACACCCACCAATATATCTGAGTTACGAAGTTTACAAGGTAAGCTTCAAGCCATCCGTCGCTTCATCGATAAGCTGGCAGACAAAACCAGTCCCTTTCTTAAGCTCCTTAAGAAGGATGTCCCTTTTAATTGGGACGACGAATGTAAGGAAGCTTTTGAACTTCTCAAACAATACCTCCTTAACCCACCTGTGCTTTCACCGCCTAGACCTGATCGCCCATTTCTCCTATATATTTCAGCTTCAGATTTTGCTTTAGGAGCTATGTTAGCTCAACTTGATGATGAGAAGAGAGAGCATGCTAATTATTACATTAGCAGAACCCTCATCAGTTATGAAACCCGCTACACAACATTAGAAAAACTATGTCTAGCAGTCGTATTTTCTACGCAAAAATTATGCCATTATATGCTCAGTCAAAAAACATATGTCATTGCTAAATATGATCCCTTGCGGTATCTCATGAGTCGACCTTATTTATCGGGTCGCACAGCAAAGTGGGTTCTTGCTCTAAGCGAGTTTGAACTCACGTTCATAGGACAGAAGTCTGTTAAGGGTCAAATCATAGCAGATCAATTAGTTGCTGCACCCTTAGAGTCTACCCATCCCCTCATCATTGAGTTTCCTGATGAATGTCTTCAATTAGAGGCAGACCATGTTGAACAATGGTCCTTATACTTTGATGGAGCCCGATGCATGAGTGGGGCTGGTGCGGGTATTATTTTAATATCTCCACAAAAACACATTATACCTTTGTCCTTTAAATTAACATTTGCTTGCACCAATAATACTGCTGAATATGAAGCTCTAATCCTTGGATTACGAGCTGCCTTGGCACTAAAAATTAAACATCTGCTAGTTTTTGGTGATTCTCAACTTGTTATAAACCAAATTAATGAAGTTTATCAGACCAGAGATGATAAATTACGCCCATATAAAGCATATGTTTTACAATTAATATCTCTATTTGATCAAGTTACCTTGGAAGCTATTCCTCGAACTAGCAACCGTGCGGCTGACGCTATGGCCGTAGTTGCATCTCTTCTGCCCTTGGAGTTAGATGACGAATATGCCACCATCATTATTCATCGACTCCAGGAACCCGCTTCAAATAAGTCATGCTTAGAACCTTTGGATGTGTTTCTAATCAATGAAACTACTCCTGAACCTTGGTATACGGATATATTTGATTTTCTTCACAATGGGACTTTCCCTGCCAGTTCTAATAGGAACCAGCGTCGGTTATTACGTAGACGAGCAAGTCGATTTGTAATAATTGGCAATACTTTATATAGGAGATCTTTTGAAGGTATCCTCTTGAGATGTTTGAATCTAGAAGAATCCAAATCAGCTTTGAGTGAAGCCCACGATGGATCTTGTGGAGGACACTTCAGTGGTAGTGTCATTGCTAAAAAGCTCCTTAGGATAGGCTACTTTTGGCCTACCATGGAGAATGATGCACATGATTATGTGCGCCATTGCGACAAGTGCCAGAAACATGCTGACCTTGTCCATGCGCCTGCGCAAGAGCTGCAGGCTATTTCATCTCCTTGGCCCTTTTCAAAATGGGGCTTAGACATTATTGGCAAAATTAATCCTGTGTCATCTGATGGACACAAATTCATCATAACCGCCATTGAGTATTTCACGAAGTGGGTTGAAGCTATGCCTTTAGCTTCCTGCATTGGAACACAAGTCTCTAAATTTATTTTTAATCAAATCATTTGTAGGTTCGGAATTCCTGCAAATCTCATCTCAGACAATGGAACTTGTTTCAAAAATAAAGATGTTAAGAAATTATGCCAAAAATATAAGATTCAACATCGATGGTCCACTCCCTATTATCCTCAGGGTAATGGCCAAGCAGAAGCATCCAACAAAACCTTAATCAAAATTCTCAAAATATTGGTCAATAAATCTGGCCGCGACTGGCACATTCAATTATATCCAGCTTTGTGGGCATATCGCACTAGTGTTCGAACTCCCACTGGAACTTCACCTTTTGTTTTGGTTTATGGCGCTGAAGCTATTTTTCCCTTTGAATTAGAAGTTCCTTCTTTGGCTCTACTACTTCAAGATACCGAAGTAGGGGATGAATATCGAAGTGGTCGACTCAGTCAACTGGAACTCCTAGATGAAAAGCGCATCAATGCTTTGGAGCATCTTCGTGCCTACCAAAACAAGCTTAAAAGATCATATGCTAAGAAAGTTCGTCATCGATCCTTTGAGGTCGGCGACCTTGTTTTAAAAGAAAATAAAAAAAATACTAATGCAACTAAAGACCTTAAAGGTAAATTTGAGCCCAAGCTGGCTTGGACCATACATTATCTCTGCTAAATTTGAATCGGGAGCATACAAATTAGCTACCTTAGATGGTAAAGATTTAAAAGAACCTATGAATATTATGCATCTTAAGCGATATTACGCATAAAATTTGGTCATTTCACCATTTGTATATATTTTGCATGTTGTCTCATTTTAAAAATATATATAAAACTATTTAAACAAAAACAAACAAAAATAAAAGTAAAAACAACAATATTATAGACTCTTTCGAAACCAAAAAAATAGAGAAGAAAGAGAGAGTCAAAATTATCAAACTCCTCAAAAGTATTTGTTGTATATATTTCTTCTTGAAGTATTGCAAGTTATATTTTCAAATTATTTTGGATAAATTAGCATTTATTTGGAATCCCTCACTTTCACAAACACAAAAATAAATATCTTGATTTTATCTGGCATGATTACTAATCTCTCTTATATCAAAGTCCACAAAATTCAATTAAATAAAGTTTGAGCACAGAGAATTGATCTTGTTATTTACTTAAACCAAGCATATCCTTTCACAATAAAATGATTATATTTGTAATGTCCATGCTATGCTACATAGTAGAAGTGGTTTCTTGAGCGAAAAGTTTCCCCTGCTATCCTATCATGCACATGGTCTAGAATCTTTGAGAATTGACAAAAGGACAAGCTCACCCCTACCCGAAATAAAAATCCCTTGCTCTACAACTAATCCGAGCAAGTATCCCTAGCATAGGAAGAAAAGAAAAGTTCAAGAAAAAGAGAAAAAGAAAAAGGTTATTTCAGCATTATCTCAAATATCAAGCCAAAATACAAAAGTACAAAAAAAAAAAAAAAAAGAGCAAAGAAAGCAAAAGCAAATGCAATAAAATCCCTTTCCCTACCCATTGAAAAGAAAAGAAGGGTTGATGAGCTTGAATCCCTGGAATTCTCAAATTATTCGAAAACTGTGAGGTAAGCCCCATAACAGGTGGTTTGTGCCCAACCCGCTTGGCCTTGGGTAACTCCTAGCGTGGTGATATGTCTATCACATTAGCGACCTTCTTTTGTACAGACCTATGTCTGCTTATGGATTAGCTAGCTCTTGATAACCCGACCTACATAGTAGTCTGGTACGGTTATATGCATCTAAATCATGGTTAATGAACACTTATTTGGTTAATTCAAATCACTTGTATCAAATTATCTTGCTCAAAACTGGTAAATGAACAATGCAATTGCACACACATTTGTATTTGAGAGATTTTGTGTATCATTATGATAAATCAAGATCGGAAATGAACTCACATACGCACATGGGATTCCTTATAAATCTAACTTTTGTCTTTAAGATACTTTGAAATATTTTTTGCAAATTGTCTGGAATAATTTCATTTTCTCATCTGAGAACAGTTGTTTAGTATAAAGACAACTACATGCATTATCAAAAAAAAATCAAAATCATTTTCAAAAACATGCAATAAAGTTACATTTATATATAACTTTTTGACTTTCGTGATGATGGTATAGTTCCAAAACCAAAATTGGAATTTTATGCCTAGCGCAAGTCCTCATCTTTATATTTTCTATTTATTTTCAAAAAATTAAAAATCAACCATGCAATAAAACTATTATATCAATTTCTTCTTTGGATTTCGCGATGATGGTATAAGTCTATACCTATAATTCTATGCCTAGCGCAAACCATCGTTCTAATTTTCTTTTCCATATATTTTAAAAACAAAATTCATCAAAACATATGACTTAAATCATTATGTTACACAAATATGCTTTACAAACAAACAAACACTTATTCTATTTCATGACATTATGTTCAAATTCAGTTTTTGCAACCATGGTATAAATTCTAAGGAATTGTTCAAAATTTTATCATACTTAGGAATTTATGCCTAGCAAAATCATATTTCTTTTCGTATTTCATGCATACTATTTTTATGAAAATCTGAAAACAAATCATCAAACCATCATTATCTCCATCATTACAACACAAAGTCTTAAGACAGTCTCTTAAGCACTCTTTTACTTTTTAACAATATTTCTATACTGGGATTAGCTTGACGACCGAGTGAGCGGCGACTCCATGAAATGGTCTATAATAGCGACAATGTCCTTTGAAATTATTGTTAGAAGTCCCTTTTATTTTTATCAAATCACACCACAACCACCAATTTGTTTACATCAGATTATTTCATTTAAAATCTTACAGCATGATATCAAATTATAATATTTCAAAACAACATAATTACATGAATCATCAAATCAATCACACCAAAACATTAAAGCATCATACAAACATAAGCCGAGTCATATCACAAAAAAAATATCATATATATACATATCTCAAAAAAATATATGTACATCATATCAAAACTGGATTGGTATGCCACAATCTACATATTGGCATACTCAATCCTCTCAAACCATATATACAGTCTATGCAGTGCAGTAGCCTAGCCTCGAGAACCCCTCGAGCTCTCAGCCTCATCTCCTCCCCTGCCCTGAGGTGGACGAGGTGGCCCCATCGCAGTATGTGTGGTACTACGAGTCCTAGTCGTCGATCGGGATGAAGTCCTCGATGACCCAACCCTGATTGGATCCACAATACCGGCTGGCAGTTGTACCCTCTGACCCTCTGGCACCAGCTAGAAGTATATACCCTGATAGAAGGCGGTCTGAGCAACCGACCGTGCCAGCTCTCGAGTGCTCGCTCCTCCGCTCCATGCTCTGAGGCATGCGACCTCATCTCTGAGCTGTGTGGCCTCAGCTCGATGTCGTGCAACCTCATCCTGTAAAGTCTACACCTGAGCCTAGAGATGAACAGTCTCCACCCGGAGAGTAGCCATCTCGCTACTCTCTCCTACCTCGACACCCTTGCCCTTATCGAGCGATGGTGGCCTCTCTCTCCATGGAGAAGGGGGTCTCTCCTCCCTCCTCTCCCGTTGTCATGGCCTCTGCTGAGCCTGTGGCCTCCTCTGCTCTCTCCCATCGTGACCCTGTGCCACCTCAATGGCCGCCTGGTATCGCCTCCCCATCCGATGCACAACTACATGAATCGGACCCTGAGCCCTCATCATCCGAGGAGGGCGGATGCCTGCGTACCAAGCATCATAGCCATCAGCAACCCCTGCATCATCCCCATCCACTGGCTGAATGGGGGCATCATCCATGTCCTCACTCTAGAAGCACTGCATATCTGGAGCCCCATTGACTATAGTGTTATCCCGGATGGTCCAGGAAAACTCGTAGTCTCTGAGAGATGGGATCCCCTGCTGTAGACCGAACTACCTCAAAACTCGGTCATAGCGGTGGAGCTCCACCTCTCTCCTCTCCATCCTCAGCCAATAGGTTCGCCTAATGTGAGCCAGCTCTTGTCCATCCTCGGCCCACCCTGGATGATCTCTCCAAGGCCTCCAGGTGATCTGGTCGAAGACAAGGTCATCAAGTAGTCTCCGGGACATTGGCAGATCTATCCACCACTGTGACCCTCTCTGGAGCCACCAGTAGAAAGCTCGGGGCCTCTCCCCATCAATCCCTATCAGTGGGAGCCCTACCGGCCTCCGCACCATGATGTGCTCCCAGCACCAAACCTATAGTAGTGATGTCATGACCAGACATCGGCCGCCCTTGTATACGACCCCATGCAGGATCCTATACAATCGGCATAGTACAAAGCTCCCCCAAGCAAACCTATACCCGTGGTCTCTCATGTCATAGACCACATCTATCAGTAGCCATGGTACTCTGCATCCACTACGATGGCATAGCAACAGACCACCTACCACCCCAACCAAAACTTGTGTCAGTCTAGATGCCCCGGGCATCTGGCGTAGCGACTCGATGTTCACTCCGCCCTTCTCCAGGGTGAAGCTCGGATCTCCGCACAGTCGCATCATCGCGTGGCCCTGATTGGCCATGGGAGTTATTAGCCATCCTTGTATGGGGATCCTCAAAATCCTCCATACATCCTCCAATGTGGGAGTCATCTCCCTTGTCGGTAACCAAAAACAAGAACCCGGATACCACCTCTCTGCTAGGGCTATCAATAGCCCCATATCTGTAGAAACCTATGGCATATCTGCCACATGCTGCAAGCCGACTTGAGCCAACTGATCTCGCTCTGCCTGAGATAGAGCGGCCAAGTCATCCCTCAACCCGCCGTATTTCCATTCTCTGCTCTTTAGTAATCCTCTCTGCAACATAAACAACAAAACAATAAAAATCATTAATAAAACAGTGATTAAAAATGCAAGTAAAACAAGTTCAATTTCATACAAATGATGATATCGTCCACTATTGGACGATATCATCCAAAATTTGAGCAAATTCATCTCCGATTTCGCAAGAGGGAATCGTCCCTTATTGGATGAAATCGTCTCCATATCGTTGATTTCGCCCTTGGACGAAATCGACGATATCGAGACGATTTCGACGAAATTGAGACGATTTCGTCCCGACGACGTCGACGGCCCAAAAATGGCCGCGATGCTCAAAAATCATTCAAAATCAATCTAAAAAGCATGAAATTCAAAATTAAAGCATTCTAAATTAAGTTTGGACCCTTACCCGTAGCCCGCGCCGGACCTCTGTCGATCTGTGCATTGTCTCGACCATTCTTGTCTGCAGAGCTCTAGAAACCAGGAAAATGAATAGTAACAATGAATTAGGGTTTTCCCTATTTTTCTTAATTTTATTCAAAACACTTAACAACATTTTAAAATTTTTGCTTTTCCGCGTTTTTACCTCAAACGTTCGATTTGGGTAAAAACACGGAGGGGGCACCATAGTAAGTTGTCGTACGATTCGACCTAGAATCGTCGCCTAAAAATGGGAATAAATTTTTGCTTTCTCGTAAATCGAGAAGAACTCATCTTTAACGCATTTTCTTCGAAAAATTTGCTAAAGAGGGGGCAAAATGTAGCACCCTAAAATTGGCGGTTAAAAACTTAGCAAATAATTAAAATTACCTTAGTAATAATTCAAATTCAAATCTCAACCCCAAAACCGCTCCTGCTACCCGTTTCCTCATTTTTTGTGCCATTTTTAGAGTTTGTTTTGTCCGTTGGATGATATCGTCGCCGATCAGACGATATCGCCTCAGATCGGACGAATTCGTCTGGAGAAGAACGTCCAGACGATTTCGTCCCAAAACTGATTTTTCATAATTAGCCTCTGTTTCAACGACGTCTCTAATCTGGGCAGAAGCGTGTCTGCGCCGTTAGAGACCCTCCCCGTTGGAGATCTCCCAAATTGGGATGATCCCCAACCTCCTAACCTCCCTCCTAAGCCTATTTAAACCTTAGGACCCCCCTTGACATTCCCCTGGCTGAATTTCCCTGTAATTTGATCTTTGCGTGCATTATAATACCCTGGATTATCATCTGCATTTGTGCTTTTCAAATTTTCTTGCAGGAACTTTGTCATTTTTCAGTCGGAGCAAGCTCAGATCGTCGCAGACGATCTTGTACAATTCGAGATGATTTCGCACTCTACAGACGATTTCGACTGCAGTCAACATTGGGGGCAATCAGTGCCCAGAGTTTGTGCTTTTTCTATACCTTTCTGCTATTTTATTCCGCATCTAGTTAGTTTTATTATTATTTCCTGTTATCCTGCATCTTGGAGTTCACCCATATAGCTTAAGTACATAATAACATCATGATTAGCTATTAAAGCATGATAATTTACTTGCATTTCTATTTGGGATTATCTTATTAACATCATTTTGTCATTTCACATCATTTTCCTTTATCAGCATAGCTGCATTTTCTGTAGTCTGTGTCCATTTCTCTGATTGCGGGTCTCTGACAAATTCGTCTGATGAATTCGTCAGATCTCAGACGATCCTGTCAGATCGGAGACGATCTTGTCAAATTCTAGGCGATCTTGACTGCTCAAAAATCAGAACCTCCATCAGACATCCGGAATCAGGTATGGTTTTTCTCATCTAGCTTGTTCTCTGTATTTTCTATTTAAATCTATTTTCTGTATTCATTTAAATCTGCATTTCATATAGAATAGTTTAGATTCATTTGGCCAAACCTAGGATTTGAATGATTAAAGATAAAATTGAACACATCAAACACATTCCCAACCTAGGCGTGGAGACTGCCACTAAACGTTTCCTGGTGAACCCCACCATCCGTCAAAAAATCACCTTAATACCCCTCCCCCGAGAGGCGGGACCTTCAAAGGGCCTCTCAGTCCGAGGTATCGTTCCATCCTTCTCGCATCCCCCTTTCGGGCGCGGATCCTTTAGCCTGAAGGTAAGGGTGCAAAAAATTTGGAGCGATACACTATTCATGTTATTTATAACAGATAGCTAGGATTTTTGGTATTGATTATAGAGGGCCTCACATTGTGGAGCCCTCGTAGTTGCTACTAAGTCATTTGTTGTTTGATTGTGTGCAAATCTAGAAGTGTGACATTCGCATTGTGCAACTTCTTATGCTGGAGTGGCCCGATATCGGATAACTATAATCCCACTCACTTCTATTAGGAGCAAGAACGTGTTTGAAGACACCACCAACATTATCTGCTAGGGTTTCAGAGAACCCTAGCCATTGTAAAATTTGTATCAAAGGATTCAAAGATCCTTATTGTAACAATGGATTTTTTAGGCTCCCTCCATTCATATAAAATCATTCATTGTGCAATACTATTTTCTTTGAGTTTAATCTGTTTCATATTATTTGGTGTTGTGTTTTTGTCTTCATAATATATATATATATATACATGGCTTTTACTTTTGTGCTATGCTTTTATGTGAATGCTTTTTATGGAATGCTTGTGTGTATGGATGATTAATTCAAGTGATAATGCAAATGTATATGGATGATTAATGCAAGTGTATGAATGAAAATGTTCTACTGATCATTCATAGTTTAGATTTTTCTTGGCCATGTTTTAGCATTGTTGTTTAATCAGGGACACCATACTGGTGGTATGTGGGGTGGAAAACTCATGAAATGATATGGATGTTGACATGGAAGAAGATATGGATGTTGATATGGAAGTTGATATGGAAGAATATATGGATGTTAATATGGAAAAAGGTATGGATGTTGATATGGAAAATTGATTGTTTTGCAAAAACTCAAACATACTAGTCGCATCAAACAAACTCACTAAACACTGCCTAATTTCTCTAAGACCAAATGTGTGTGCAAGTGAGTTCATTAACCGAATTATGAGCATGGTAATAACTCGAGGCAATCAAGAACCAATGTGTGTGCAAGTGGGTTCATTAAATCGTATTGAGTAGATTGGGTGAAACCTATCATGGATGAGACCAAGAGGCTATCTTGTCTATATGTGTGATCAGAGGTCTCTTTAAAAGAGACGTGTCACCACGCATGAGCGTACTCCACTTCCAGTCAAGCATATATAGCTCCGGTGGAGACTAGCTCCATAGTCCAAGGATTTGATCTTTAGGCTTTGGGGATGACTACCTAACCGTCTGATTGGAAATGTAGTACTATCCTTATAGCTTGAGTATATATGGTGTGTGATGAGAAAATTAGAGCTTTGGGGAATCAGATTCTCAAACTAAGTGTGATGAGAATTGTACCCTATCCTTACCACTCTATATTTTGTTTTTGGAATCAATTGTGATAGTGGTGAAAACCACTATTTTTGTGGACTATTTTGCATGATGGGACAAGCAAGGAATACCCTTTTCACTTTGAGATTCAAACCAAATATGGTGTTATCTCTCTTTGACACAAGATGTTTTTAAGATGTGACATTGTGTTTGGTTCAAGAATGTTTAGAGTCAATTCCCATAACTCAATATTTTTTTATTGAAAATTGTGTCTTGGTCCTAAAGAAAACTCGACATGTATTTGGAGGTTGTTTAAAACACTAGGAATGGTTGAGTGACCGAAAACACCTAGGAATTGTGGACATGTGACTTTGCGAATGACAATTTGGCTTTTATTAAATGATGCACTGAAATTGATGGTGTTTTGAAGGTGCCCCTAATTAAGGCAACATGAATTTGTTGGAAAATTCAATGTCTAAACTGAATAAATAATCCCTAATATGGTTGTGAATGTGTGAAAATGATGGTGCAAATGCAATGAGTAAAATGTGAGTTTTTGAAATGAATGCAATGCAATGTGTGAAATGAAATGTATGAAATACAATGTTTTTGTGTAATAGCCATGTATAAATACATATATATAAATGACATTATGCATAGTATGCTCTCAAATGTATAACATTAAGTGGTTCAGGTTCTTCAACTCCCTCCATACTGGCAATTCTATAAGTTCCTTTACCCACTTTTTGAGCAACAATGTATGTACCTAACCAATTGGCTATAAATTTATCATGAAGGTGTGGTAATGCATTGGTATTTTGTTGATTCTCTTTAAGGAAAATATCTCCTACTTGGAATTCACATAGATGAACTTTGGCGTTATAAACACGTTTTAGGAAATCTTGATATACTCGTAAATGCTCTAAAGCATTGACTCACCTTTCATAAAGAAGTGTGAGTTGGTCAAGACATGCTTGTCTAGCAGTATCGTCATCTATGAATTCTTGCAATGAAATTTGTAATGAGGGGATATCAAGCTCAAGAGGTATGATTTCTTCAACTCCATAGACCAATGAAAATGGTGTTGTCCTAATAGGTGTGTGGATGCTTGTTCGATAAGCCCATAATGCCAAGGAAATTTGTGTATGCCAATCTCTATAATTTTCTTTAACAAGTTTCTTGAGAATAGCAATTAAGGTCTTCTTGGTAGCTTCAACTTGTCCATTTGCTTATGGGTAATAAGGAGTCGAGAAACTATGTTGGATATTATATTTTTTGCAAAGTGCTCGAACATCCTTGTTCTTGAAATACTTGCCATTATTAGAGATGATTTTCGAGGGGCTACCAAAACGATAAATAATATGATGAAGTATAAACTCCATAATTCTAGGTCCTGTCGTACTGGTTAGAGGAATGACCTTGACCCACTTTATGAAGTATTATGTGGCTGTGATGATGAATGTATGTTATCTCGAGGAAGAAGGCGATATTTTGCCAACTAAATCTAGACTCCATTGTGAAAATGGCCAAAGGCTTTGAATAGGTTGTAATGTTTGTGATGGTACATGAGTTAAATTAGCATGTTCTTGACATTGCTTACAATGTTTGATGTATGTGCAACAATATCATTCCATTATGGGCCAATAATAATCCATGTGTAAAATATGCTTTGCAATGGCCATTCCACTAAAATCACCACCACAAGTACCATCATGAGCTTCAGCTATAGCTCTTTGTGCCTCAGCAGACTCGAGACAATGAAGGAGGATTCCATCATAACCACGTTTATGCATGTCCTCCAAGAGAGTAAATCAAGTTGTTTTTTGCTTAAAAGTGTGTTTATCAATTCGTGACATATCTTATGGGAGTGTTCCAAACTTGAGAAAGGATATAATTTGGTTTGACCAAGGTTCACATGGCTTAAAATGGATAAAGCAAACATCCTTTTCATCCTTAGATTCAGCATAGACAATTATAGATTTAGATATCGTTATAATTATGAGGGGTTGTACCTATCCTAAGGTATCCTTTGGAATCAATGATCCAAGAGAGGCCATCGCATCTGCAAATATATTAGTCAAACGTGGAAAACTATCAATTTCATACCAATCAAAGTTAGAGAGCAATTTCATTGCTACTTCATGGTAAAGCTTAATGGTAGGCTATTTGCATTGGTATTCTCTAGTTACCTATTTGACAACAAGTTGAGAATCACCAAATATCCTAATATGATTAATGCCCATAGTTATAGCTACTTGAAGACCCGATATTAAGGCTTCATACTCTACATTGTTGTTTGTGCATTGGAAGTCTAGCTTGAATGATAAGGGGATGGGCACCCCCTAGGGTGTATGAAACACGACTCCAAAACCTTGACTTTTTTTGCACTTAGAACCATCAAAGAATAGTGTGATATCGACGTCTTCCTCCGGAATGACATCTTCTTGTTCAATGATAGTGAATACCGAATCATCTAGAAGCTCAATAATCAAAGGATGGTCACTAGGTAGTGGAGCTTTCGTAAGCTAATCGACTATAACCTAACCTTTAATGGATTTTTGGCTTACAAACTCAAGATCAAATTTAGTGAGAAGCATTATCCATTTAGTGATGCCAATGTTATTGTAAGTGCGAGACATCATATAACACAGAGGATTTTCTCTAGCTACAATATATGTGGTGTGACTAAGCATGTAATATCTAAGTTTCTTAGTCAAAAAGACCACTTCTACGCACAATTTTTCCATGTAAGTGTATCTAGTTTCATAGATTACCAATGTTCGACTAATGTAATATACAACTTGCTCTGGATTGTTTTCGTTCTTTTGTGCAAGCATTGTCCCTAATGCAAAGTTTGTTGTTGAAACATAAAGATGGAAGGAGACCCCAGAACGAGGAGGAGCTAAGACTGGTGGAGAAGCCAGGTATTGCTTAATGTCATCAAAGGCTTTTTGACATTCATCTATCCATGAAAATGACACCCCCTTTTGTAGTAGGTTATTGAATGACCTATATTTGTTAGAAAGTTGCACAATGAAACGATGGATTGATTGAATCTTTCATTGTAAACTACACAATTCCTTTAAGTTTGGAGAGGCATCTCCATGATGGCCTTGACTTTGTTTGGATCCATATCAATGACTCTTTTGGATACAATGAACCCTAGTAATTTTCCAAAGGTAACACCAAAGACACATTTCTTGGGGTTAAACCTTACATTATGCTCTAAAAGTCGATCAAAGACTTTTTCCATTACACCAATGTGCTCTTGTCGAGTTTTGGATTTTTCCAAGAGATCATCCACATAATATTCGATGATCTTATGCATGTAATCATGGAATATGTATGTCATCGTACGTTGATAAGTGGCACCTACATTTTTAAGGCCAAAGGGCATACCTTGTAACAAAAAGTCCCCTAAGGTGTAGTGAATGTTGTTTTGTATTGGTCATCAGGATTTATTCGAATTTGGTTGTATCCTAAAAAGCCATCCATGAGAGAAAGCATTTCATGGCCAACGCAAGTGTCTATAAGAGTATCAATATTTGGAAGAGGAAATTCATCTTTAGGACACACTTTGTTAATATCTTGAAAGTCAGTGCAAACACGTACCACCCTGTTAGGCTTGCGAACGGGTACAATGTTTAAGAGCCACTCAGGATATTAAATGGGTACAATGAAACCCACATCTAATAGTTTTTGAAGCTCTTATTTGACCAAGAGGGCAATGATAGGATGCATCCTTCTAAGTTTTTGTTTGATTGGCTTAGCATCAGTGTGCAAGGTAAGATTGTGGACAACCAAGTTAGGATCAAGACCAAGCATGTATTTATAGGACCATGCAAAAACTCCCTTATTCCTTTTGAGGAGAGCAATTGATTGCTCTTGTTCATCTATGGATAAAATTTTGCCAAGTTTGACAATTTGGGGATTGTTTGCATCTGAAATAAGGTTCACATTGATAGTATCTTCAATAGACATGTGAGAACCTTCCTCAAGTTGATGGGGATTTGGGATTAGATGAATATCATCTATGATGTCATCAAACACTTTTGAGTTATTCTCATCTATGTCTGCTTGGAAAACCTTAGGATTTTGAAGATGAAGGTGAAGGTGAAGGTGAAGGTGATGGAGGAATGTAGTTGGTTGAAGCCCTTAACAATTCCTTGGATAGGACAAACTCGAAAAAGGATGGTGGTGAGAAAAAATTTTCCATATCAATAAGACTCATATCAATAGGAATTGGTTTTGCCAAATTGTATGGATTACGGACTGGGTGAATAAGTCAACAGGATTCATGTTGACTTAAAGGGAAAAAAAAAAGGTGAATGGAATGGATCCTTTTGGCTAGAACCGATGCTAGAACTCTTTTGAACTTGGATAGCAGCAAGCAACACAAATAAATGCAATGTACATGCAAAAAAAATTTGTTTTTATTTTTTGAATTTTGCTTTTGATTTTTTATTTATTTTTAGTTATGTACATATATTACAAACAAAGTGGCCGATGAGATGGATTAATGATATGGAGGTGGTGGTTCACTAGTTGGGTTGGCCCGCTCTTATGGAAGAAGCAAGTTAAATATGGGTTGATGGATGGGGAATATTTTGAGGTAAAACTCATCTTGTTCAGTGTCTGGAATTATAGAGTTTGATTCCTCTTCATACTCATCAAAATATATTGATATAAGGTCAAATTCTTTGTAGATCTCATCTTCGGAGTCATCGATGTGATGGATATCTTCTCCTGAATTTAAATTTAAGTTTTGAAAATCTTGTTCAAGAGAAGAAGTGGATGAAAGTGGATGATAGCCTAAACTTAAATGATCATGCGTTTCTCGATATGAAACATCAATAATCTCATGCATTCCCTGTTCATGGCATCATAGGTCGTGTTCTTGCCAATTAACAATGTGAAAATATCAAGATGGAAAACCTGACATATGTTGTATGTTGGTCGGTGTTGGTGATTTAGGTTCATCTGGGGTAACTAGATTGGATGATGAATCAAGTCCTCCATACACAAAATTAATGTTATTAGGAACTGAACCCATGTTGTATACCACTCCTATAGATAAGGATGGGTCACATGGGTGACCGTAGTCCTTAACAGTTTGAATGTTGAGCGGTTTAATAATTATATCTTGGACCACATATTCACCAATACCAGGATTAGTGAGGTGGACCTCAACTTGGGATGATGTGGATGGATTGGATGTGGATGGAACTGACTCATGGTTGGTTTATGGTATCTCATAATCTATCATTTCAACTTGTGAGAGATTGGCTGATGTGGATGAAGGTGGGTTTGGTGGGGTGGATTATTGAATTGGCAATGATGTGGAAAGAGTGGTGGAGGATGTTGATGATGTGGCTGATGTATATTGAGTTTGATCACATGTGCATGTAGTCAAGGGTGATGAAGATGGGGGTATGGAAGTGGCTTCTTGATGAAAAATTGGTGATTGGAAGCTCCTCAGGAATAGGGGATTTAAATGATGATATGGATGGGGTGTTTGGCGATGTGGTTGTTGATGTGAGGAATAGATGAGTGGAAGCATGGACTCATAGGGGTTTGAGATAATATTGTAATACTTAAATGGTTCAACATCCTATGTTATGCAATGTACTTATCCCTCATGTATATATTTCAAGCATTGATGTAATATGGAGGGGACACATCTCATTTTCCTCATCCCAAGTCATCCAAGGAGTACATTATACACCATGGACCCTCACAATATGTGGACCATAGTAAACAATGTTTTAACCCCCACTTCGATGGGCCAAACCATAGTGCCAACTATGGAGTAGAGAGCATCGTTAAATGCTCTCGAGATGAAAGAGGATTTGGTGATGTGGTTTAGTGGAAGCTTAAGATGTTGAAGGTAAGATGTGGTGAAGATGTTTATGGAGGAGCTGGTATCAATTAAAATGCTTTTGAAAGGCTTCTTATCAATTTGAGCCATGATGTGTAATGGAGGATCCACTGATTCTGATGATATTAATTTTTTTTAATCTCAAAATCATATAAAGTAATGGATGGTTCCATACATGTTTGAATATTCCCTACAAAATTTTTAAATGTATTAACATCTTGAGATTGAAGTTCAATAGATTTTAGGATATCCATTAATGCTTCACGATGTGGAGGAGATTTTTGGATTAGCTCATATATGGACAGTTTGGTTGAAGCTATTTTTAAGCTTGTGGTTAATCGATTGCTCAATGAGATGATTGACCTAGATGGACAATTAGGAGGATGGATGGGTTGAGATGGATGGGCCGAAATATGGAATGGCTAGGAGGGATTGGTGGAAAATTGGATGGGATATGATGATGTGGAATTTTTGAGACATGCTTGCCTATGGAGGTATGGGTGGTTGAATAGGATGTTGTTGAACATTTCATTGATTAGAGCATTGTTGTTGATCTCGGGTTACTACATGAATAGCACCCGTAAAACCTTGGTATTGTTGAACATGATTAAACTTATTAGGATAAATTTTGGTATTTGACCCTCTTGTTATTGGTTGTGCTTCCTCATTATGAGGAAGTGGTGTTTTAAAAATCCTAAGATTTTGATTTTGTTGAGCTAGAGGACTGTCAAGCTTTATATCTCCTAACTCAAAAAGGTCTTGTATTCTATCTTTGAATTAATGGTATCTATTGATGTCATGCCCATTATATCTATGATAAGGACAAAAAAATACTCCCTATAGTGTTTACCACATTTAGCGGGATCATCAAGTTTGACCTCAGGTAAGGAAAGTTGATTTGTGTCATATAACCTATGGAAAATGGAGGTATAAGATTCAACCAATGGGGTATATTGATGGGGTTGTCAAATAGATTATCGATGTGGTCGGTTGTCCACAGTTGGCACTGTGTTTTGACTTGATTGAGTAGTTTAGGAAACCGCATGATATTCAATTTATCACGGTTTTTGTTGCATGGGTTGTTGTTGAACCATTATTGGTTAGCTCATAACCACTTGATTTGATGAATTGGCCATATTGACTTGATTGGATTTTGACTGGCCATAATAACTTCATTTATATTAGCCCTTGTTTTACCATTCTTTCTTCTTAGGCTTAAGCAATCCTTATTGGATTTTTATCTCCTCAATTGTGCTAGCCTGGGCAAGAGCTTCATCAAATGATCTATGTTGTTGTAATTGCAATAACCAAGATATGGGTTTTAAGCAACTCTTAGCGAACTATCGAGTGAGGGACCTGCAAAAAAATTTGAATGATTTACATGTACCACACTAGGGGGATTAATCATGGAAGTGGTGGTGTAAGGCGATGTTGAACACTCCATTGCTAAAGTGGTTTGATTGGTGGATATTTGATTCATTATTTTAGATTTATTTCTTGTTAATACCATAAACTAATGAACCAAATATAAAATATGCTAGAAAATAAAATGCAAAATGAAAAATTCACAAAATCAAATAGGCAATCCAATCCTATGTTTATGCAACAAAATGTGTCTTACCTTTTGTTCTTTTTGTTATCTCATTTTAATGTTTTTTTCTTCTTCTTTTTTGGTTTTGTGTGTTTTTATGAACTAATCTCAATTAAAATGGGTAAAAACCATGGCCTAGATGGACAATAATATTCGTACTGGTGATGAAATCCAACAAGTTTGCTCAGGGGTATCCTAAAGTGTTTAGCGGCACAGATTGGTGGATGGATATGAAACCCACCATCACCAGATCTCAAGCAATGGTTGGTGATGAAATCCAACGCATTACTATTAAAAATGAAATGTGCAGTGTGTGATTCCTTTTAAGGTTTTCAATTTTTTATGGTGTACATACAATGTCAAGAATAACTAATTTTATGAGTCTAAATTAGAATCCAACACCAAAAATATCAATTTCCCCAAAAAGAAGTAGAGTACACCGCTTAAGACTACTCTCTAAACAAAGGAGGGTTTGTCTACTCTTCCGCCTTGAATCACCAAGTGCAGGGGTACTTTTAATATACTAATGTTGTCCCTACTTAGACAAGCAAAAGGAGAGATTCCTAACCCTATAATGCAAACTAATTCATGCTCTTAATGTTTCATATGCAAACAGAAAGTGCAACACACCAGAAAATCATGAAATATTTAAATGGAAATGTGTAATATGTAAATGCAGATGCATGCAAAGACTATTATGATGCCTAAATGCACATTAAAATAATTGTTTTAATAGATATATTATGGTGTTCATTTTAATCTGATATCTGCAAAAACATAAAAAGAAAGTAAAACATAAATACTAGGGTTTACAACAGACTTACAGGTAAGCCTATGTATTCACTTGATATCTCTATTAAATGCCTCTCAGCACTTCTAAAATGCCCTTGGGTGTTTTTGGAATACTGGAGGGCTTTCCCCAGGCACCACTGGGCATCTGCATACCTTTTACAACTTCTACGATTTTCACGCGATCCATCCTTATAAAAAAAACCTACGATATGAGATAAAAAGAAACAAGTCAATTAACAACATAAATCAAAATAAGAAACCCTTAATTGAACAACACCAAAAAATATATTTAAATAAATGAATAAACAAAGGAGGATAAACACAGATAATTGCGTGGAAATAAACTTTTATTCTTATTATCGGATGGATCTTTGATATTACAACCAAGTGCACCCTAGATAGGGGTTTACAATGCTTTATTATCCAATACAATAATTTTAATATGCCAAGGTTCTTCGAAATCCTAGCTAACAAACAAGGATGGTGTCTTCACGCTCAAATCGATCTCAATAGTAGGGTTAGTGGGCTTCAGATATCCATAGGATGGACCACTTGAGTGCTTTAGTAGCTTCCAATAAATATAGGTAATTCCTAGATCTGCAAACAGAAAATAATAGCAAAGGATTAGTAGTAACTATGAGGGCTCCACTACGTGAGACCCTCAAACATGAAATAACAAACCCTAGTTGTAGAATGAAAATACTGTGAACAAATATGAGAATACTAAAAATAAATACATAAATAAAAGATTTACCTTGTTGATGACTTGTTGCTCTCTAATTTGTGATTGTTGTTGTAGAAACAACAAGTGTGTAGATACCCTAGCGAAACCTTAGGGTTCGCTAGTCTGCAGAACTAGGGTTTGAGATGCCCGTGAACGCTCGACGACAACTAGAAGTGTCCAAGGGCACTCAAGGATGGAAAAAATTACCTAGAGGTGCTCGAGAATAGCAAGGAGAATTCGAGGGTTGAAGCAGAGTCTACAGAAGCAAATCTCCTTCATGCGAAGGATGTGGTAGAGGATGTAGATGCAAGACCGAGGATGTGAGGAGGATTTTGGAAACTTGTTAGGGCTTCCAAAGACTTAGGAAACTTGGAACTCTAGGATTCAAAAAGCTTAGGGGATTCAGGGAAAACTCAGGACTTAGGGGTTGAGTTGTCAAAATAGCTCCTCTTTATAATCTCTCCTAGGGCATGTTAGGGTTTCAATGACACAATTTGTGCAATCAAGATTAAAACATGACGGAGGGTGGAGATTTAATCTAGGCAGGTGGCATGGATTAAGGCGGATGAATGGCTAGGATTAGATCATGATAGATGGTTGGGATTAATTTATATAAATATATATAAATAAAATATATAAAATATTATTATTTAAATATATATTAAACAAATATATAATATATATAAATAATGGGTAAATGTGGTAGGAAACTACGAATGGATGACAAGTGGCTAGATTTTTATGTCTACACCCTGTAACATATGCACCTTAGAATATTGATGCCAAGTGGCATTCATGACCTCTACATGAAGTCCTTCCCTATAACGCCTTCCAAGTAGATTATTATAACTCCTCAAGTCCTTTTGTATGTCATTCCTTTGCTTTGCTACGTTGCTTGAGTATCAAGCAAACTTATATTTTGCAGGTGGATTGATGAGGTGCTATGGAGCTTGAATAGCGATTTTGATGCTTCCTTTGGTGGAGGATCTTCACAAAGTTTTAGACTTTAAATTTATCTCCTTTGTTTTTTATCTTCTATGCCTCCAATGTATTAAATCATGTGCTTCTTTGTAGTATACATAATCGCTTGTTATGTTGTTTGTCTCACGTTGGTAGAAGTAGATGTCTTCTCTTTGTAGTGTAGATGTTGTCCATCCCACATTGGTAGATGTGGATGTTGTCCATCCCACGTTGGTATATGTGTACTATTTTATCAACATAAACGTAGCTTGATAATAACCTCATTGCAAGTTCGTCCTTCCAAGATGAGCACTTTGAGTGGCTCCTTTTTCTTGGGAAGAAGAGTGCAGATGCTCGACCTTTCTTGGATAATTTTACCTATAGATATTGTGCCTTTTTGCGGTACATTCAAATCTACTCTTGAGATGATAAAACCATATTAGAATATTGCAATAAAATATACCATAGATTGTACATAAACCTCCTTTGATGCACCTTCTTTTTGCACTCTTATTTCAGATCTGAAATTCTAGTTTTATGGCAGATTTTTCTCTTGTAATATAATGGTTTTAAAGTTGTCTTTTATGAGTAGACACCTTATCATTTTTTCTTGTACACTTTGATAACCAAATGTATCGCTCCAAATTTTTCGCATCCCTACCTTCAGGCTATTGGATCCGTGCCCGAAAGGAGGATGGGAAAAGGATGATGCGGTACCTCGGACGAGAGGACTTTACGAAGGTCCCGCCTCTCAAGGGAAGTGTATTTTGGTGATTTTTCGACGGATGTTGGGTTCACCAGGAAACATTTAATGGCAGTTTCCACGCCTAGGTTTTGGGATGTGTTTATATGAGTTCGTTTTATCCTTTAAGCATTCATCCTAGGTTTGGCCGAATGAATCTAACTTAATCTATATGAAAATGCAACTTTCAATGAATACAGAAAATAGATTTTGAAAGCAAAAAACAGAGAATTTACAGGAGGAAAATGGGGAATACCTGATTCGGATGTCTGAAGAAGATTCTGGCGATTGATGCGATCCGGATCGTCCGGAATTCTACGAGAATCGCTTCGCAATCGACGAGATCGTTCGAGATCCGACGAATTCGTCGAAGAATTCGTCGAAACCCGCAAAACAGAGAATAGATGCAAAATGCAAGAACTCCTACTATGCAAACAGAGGCAAAATATGTCAAATAATAAACCGAATACTCTGAACAAAGTTTAAAAATAGAAATAAAAGTAAATTGTTGTACTTTAATGGCAGATTGTGAGCTTAACATGCAATCTAGACTAGATGGGTGAACTCCGGATGCAAAATAGGATAAAAACTAAATAGATTATCTAATTTGTAAAACAAAGTAACCGAGGCAAAGTTAAGAAAAGCAAACTCCGGCACCGATTGCCTCGATGTGGACCGCAATCGAGATCGTCTCGCATCAGTATGAAATCGTCTCGAATTTGACTGGATCGCCTCCGATCTTGACAGGTTCGTCGACGGCGATGGGTGTTGGTTTCGGTTGAAAATCAGTGGTGTACCTGCATAAAAACTGCTATAGGACTAGTGCAAAAATAAGATTAAGGTGTTTTAGTGCAGAGGGATTCAACTTGCAGATAAAATTCAGCCAGGGGTTGGGGAGGGAATGTCCTAGAGTTTAAATAGGCTTAGGGGAGTTGTTGGGAGGTTGGAGATCTTCCCAATTTGGGATATCTCCAACAGGGGAGGGTCCCAACGATGCAGACACGCTTCTTCTCGGATTGGAGACCCGTTGGAACGGATTCCAACTATGCAAATTCAGTTTTGCGACAAAAATCGTCTGGACGTTCTAGTCCAGACGAAATCGTCAAATCTGGGGTGATATCATCTGATCAGCGACGATATCGTCCAACGGTCAAAACAACCTCTAAAAATGGCGCGGAAAAAGGGGAAACGGGTTTCTCGACGATTAACGAGCGGTTTGGGAGGTTAAATTTGAATTTAAATTTATTTACTAAGGTGAATGTAATTATTCCAATTTGACTGCGCCAATTTTAGGGTGCTACACCAAACTTAGATAACAGTATATAGAAGCTTTTTGATTTATGCAATTTTTTGCACTTTCTTTTCTTGCATCCAATCTTGTAATGCTTTGGATTTGAGACTTGCCAAGTCTCAATATTTGAAGCTTCTATTTTTGTTTTTGGTTAGTTGTGTTCTTCTCCAAGTTTTGGAGGATTCTAACCTTTTTGGGTGGCTTCTTTTGGCCACTACAAGTTGCAGATTTATGTGTTTCAATAGTGTCTTTAGACACTTGATACAAATAATATTGTGTGCCCTTCAAGAAACACAAAACTAATTTTTTTTATAGTATAATAGTGCAAATAAATCTAATAGACTTTCTTTTTCATGCACTAATTTCACCTATCACTCCAATAAACTCTCAAGATAATGCACTTAATCAATTTACTGCAACTTTTTAGGAATAACCTGAAATGAATCTTTAAGAGTTATTCTGCAAATTCACTACAACTAATATTGTAGGGCTTAGTCTTCTTTTATTTTTCCAAAGCAGATGATAGGTAGTTGATAGATATAATTCTAAAATCTAATCAACTCCTAATTAATGTGCAAATGAACCTTAAAAATAACATTTTCCTTTTTGCACTTTTGAAGATTGTAATCTACTTTTTTTTCATGCAACTTTAATCCAAATAAGGCGCTCTAATGAATCTAATAAGTAGTCTAATTAATGAGTTAGTTAGAACCGGTAGTTGCATACCTTTTTAAAAACTTCTGTAGCTCATTTTGCCACTTCTGTAGAGGATGTGGATCTTGGTGTCTAAAATCACCAAGTTGCTTCTTTGAGTAGGATCTTGCAGCTTTTTGTAAACTGTCTTGAACAGCTCCTTCTTCACCAAATGATGGTCTCAAACTTTCTTTCATGAGTCTAATATTTGGTGGTTTGTTCTCCTCTTTTTGTTGTAGACCTAGAGAAGTCTCTATCACTGAAGCGATGCCTTATTATTATGAGAGGTAATCTTCAAATCTCCTAGATTTGATGAGCTTCTTCTCAATATTTAGCACTCCTTTCCAAAAATTTCTTCACAAATTTGGTAGATTTTCTTTTGATCTTCTACCTCCTTTTTGGGCTTGTTGTTGGATGGTGACAATTGTCCCAAATCTTTCGCTTATCAAATCCTTCTCCTTATTCTTGTCAAGCTCTTAAATCGATCTCATAGCAATGGAATTTGCAAGTGGCAGGTCCAAAGGCACGTATGTTTTGCAAAACCTGTAGCAGTGAATTTTTCTATTTCTCTCTAGGAATGATTGTAGCTCTGATACCATTGATGGCTTTAGCAACATTACATCATAATACAAAGATCAAAGCAATAGAACATCTTATTGAATGAATAAAAGTGATACATTTGAATGAGAGTGTGAGGCCATTTATATAGGAGAATGGATTCCTTGGCCAACACTCCATCTAGTTGTACAAGACACACCTTGCACATTTACAACTTGCACATTAACACTTGTGCATATACTATGTTGCATGAGGTAACTAGATAACTTCCCCCCAAAGCAATCTAACATAACCAAATGATGTAATATATTCTAACAACCTTGATAATGTCAAGGCCATTATTGAAATGCCCCCTCCAAAAAATCTTAAAGATTTGTACAATTTGCAAGGAAATATTCAATTCATTCATCAGTTCATTACACAACTCTCAAACAAATGTAGACCATTCAATCACTTGCTACAGAATGGGGTTACCTTTTCTTGGAAAAAATAATATCAAGAGGCTTTTGATGACATCAAGAAATATATGGCTTCACCACTAGTACTAACATCGCCTTATCCAGGAGTTCTTTTCACCTTTACATTTCTATAATAGATTTTGCATTGGGAACAATGCTTGTGTAGAAGAACGAAAATTAGAAAGAGCAAGAAATCTATTACATTAGTCGAACTTTGGTGAGTTATGAAATAAGATATGCTTATGTTGAGAAGTTGTGCTTAGCAGTGGTTTTTACCACTAAGAAACTCAGACATTATATGCTAAGTAACACTACCTATGTCATAGCTAGAGAAAATCCTTTATGTTATATGATGACTCGCACATACAACAATACCCAAATTGCAAAATGGATAATGCTCTTAATAGAATTTGATATCGAATTCATTAGCCAAAAATCCATCAAGGGTTAGGTGATAGTCGATCAACTCGTAGAAGCTCCACTTCCAAATGATCAACCCCTTCTTATCGAGCTTCTAGATGATTCGGTATTTTCCATCACTAAACAAGAAGAACTAGTCCCTCCTAAGGATGATGTTGACATCACTCTCTTATTTGATGGGTCAAAGTGCAAAAAAGGATAAGGTTTTGGAGTCATATTTTATACACCCAAAGGAATACCAATTCCTTTATCATTCAAACTTGACTTTCCATGCACAAATAACAACGCAGAGTATGAAGCCCTAATATTGGGGCTTCAATCAGCATTAGCTATGGGCATTAAGCATATAAGCATTTTTTGTGATTCCCAACTTGTCATTTACCAAGTGAAAGGAACTTACCAATGTAGAGAGCCAGTCTTGAAACAATACCATGAAGTAGCAATGAAATTTCTAGAAAAGTTTAACTGGTACAAGATTGACAACTTGCCTCGTTCGACTAATAGGTTTGTGGATGGATGGCTTCTTTAGGATCATTAATTCCTAAAAACAAAAATGGAGAATTCCAACCACTTATCATCACAACAATGTCCAAATCCATAATCGCATGAGCAAAATCTAAAGGTGAGAAGAGTGTTTGTTTCATCCACGTAAAACCATATGAATATTACCTTGATCAAATAAAATACTTTCTCAAGTTTGGGACCCTCCCATCAGATTTGATGCAAACTACAAAGAGAACATTTAAACAAAAATTAGCTCATTACACTCTCTTGGGGGACGTGTTGTATAGATGTGGCTATGATGGAGTCTTACTTCGATGCTTAGATCTCATATTTGTGGTATTTGTGGTGGTCACTATAGTGGAATGGGTATAATTGAAGCCCATGATGGTACTTGTGGTGGCCACTTTAGTGGAATGGCCATTGCAAAGCGCATTTTATGCATGGGTTATTATTGGCCCACCATGGAAAATGATTGTTTTCAATATGTGAAGAAATGTCAAAAATATCAACATCATGCCAATTTGACTCATGTACCATCACAAGCATTACAACCCATTCAAAGCCTTTGGCCCTTTTCACAATGGGACCTAGATTTGATTGGCAAAATTTCACCTGCCTCTTCGAGATAACACAAGTTCATCATAACTACCACAGAATACTTCACCAAATGGGTCAAAGTGATCCCAATGACCACTATGACTAGACCTCGAATTATGGAGTTCATACTCCAGCATATTATTTGTCATTTTGGGATTCCCTCAAAGATAATTTCTGACAATGGCAAGTCTTTCAAAAATAAGGATGTTCGAGCATTATGCAACAAGTACAATATCCAACATAGTTTCTCGACTCCTTATTACCCACAAGAAAATGGATAAGTTGAGGTGACCAATAAGACCTTGATAGCCATTCTCAAGAAACTTGTCAAAGAAAACCATAGATATTGGCATACTCAACTCCCCTTGGCATTATGGGCTTATCGAACAAGCATCCGAATGCCAACAGGGGCAACTCCATTTTCATTGGTCTATGGAGCTAAAGCAATCATGCCTCTTGAGCTTGAGATCCCTTATTTATGAGTTGCATTACAAGAATTCATGGATGACGACACAACTAGACAAGCACGTCTTGACCAACTTACACTCCTTGATGAAAGGTGAATCAATACCTTAGAACATCTACGAGTATATCAAGATTGCATCAAGCGTATCTATAATGCAAAATTCCATCCTCATGAATTCCAAGTAGGAGATCTTATTCTTAAAGAGAATCAATAAAACACCAATGCATTGCCACACTTGAGAGACAAATTTGTGGCTAATTGGTTAGGTCCATACATTGTTAAGCAGAAGTTGGGTCTAGGAACGTATAGACTTGCAAATTTAGAGGGAACATTGGAACCTGAGCCATTAAATATTATACACCTAAAGGTATTCTATGCATAGTGCAGGTTATACATATGTACATATACATGGCTAAAAAAATATACATATTCATTGCATTTCATACATCCATCCATGCATTCCACCTACATTTCATAGATGCATTTTAGGCATTTTTTCATACCATTCATCATGTTAGGAACCATTTGGTTAATTTGGATGATTTCTAGTCCACTATGTCTTGTTGCCTTAATCAAGGGCACCTTATATCAAACATTACTCATCACTCCATCAACCACAATAATTTGCAACTTTTCTTATGATCTTTTGATGATTGAGGGGTTCACATAAACTAGGATAGATACCGTATAATCATTAGCAATAATGATTATGCGACCACTGACTATTTTATGTACACCTTTTAATTTTCAAAATCTTGTAGCGAAGGTATCACAAAATTTCATACAACACATTAGTCCATAAGCAAAATCTAGGTGTTTTCAATCACTCAGCCACTCCTAGTGTTTTGAACAACCTCCATTGAAAATCAAACAATATTTAGATGCAATAGGTTGTTCCTGGTCAATCAAGTTTCCTCTTGGACCACGCACATCAAAACATATTAAAACATTGTGAAGCTTAGGAATGACAAAGTCATGAGTTACTATTGCCATAAAGTGAAAGGTTTCCCCTGCTCATCCAATTATGCGCATGGTCTAGAAAGCTAAGAGTTGACAAAAGGACAAGCTCCCCCTTCATCCTTCAAAAAAAAATCCCTTGCTCTTCCTCAAAATGAGCAAGTATCCCAAAAGCATTCCAAAAGCAATAAAAATCCCTTGCTCTTCCTCAAAATAAGCAAGTATCCCAAAAGCATTCCAAAAAGCAATAAAATTCCCTTGCTCTTCCTCAAAATGAGCAAGTATCCAAAAAGCAATAAAAATCCACTTTGCTCCAACACAAAATGAGCAAACTCCAAAATAAAATCCCCAAAATCCAATAAAATAAGGGAAAGGAGCTTGAATCCCTGGAATTCTTAATGTCTCAAAAATCATGGGGTGATCCTCATTACAGCAATGGGTTGAATGAAACCTGCTTGGAAATGGGGTATCCTTACGCGTGGTGCCACGTCTGTCACATTAGTGACCTTCTTTTGTACAGACCTATGGATGCTCACGGATGAGCTAGCTTATTGGCATAAGTTATAATTGATTAGTTTGACCTAGCTCATAATGAGAAATGAATAATCATTGCACACACAGTTGATCCTTGAGAAATTTGAAACCACTAGGACAACCTTAGCATCATGAAGATTTGTGAGATACATAAATGAGTTTGTTTGAGATCACTAGGATGTTTGAGTCTTTGCAAAATGACCCTAGATCATTTATCTAAACCATGTCATATCATTTCCACTATTACATCTCATAATCCATATCATTTATAAATACCAAATGTTAGTGCCCCTGATTAAACAACGAGAATAAAGTTGATCAAGCAAAAGTCTATAACATATCAAATGATCATTAGAACATAGCATTCATCATTCATTCCATTAATCACTACATCATTTCATATGCATCCATACATACAATAAAATAAATAGTGCATAATACAAATGATCACAATAAAAGCCATGTATATGTATATATATAAATGACATAGTACAAAAATCACCCAAAAGGTTGTATACATCAGAGCACTAAGGCTCATAAGCAAAAAAAAAAACTACAAAAAGAGGTAATAAGCGCTACTAGCTAGCACCACCATGACTCCTATGAGGACCATGAGTTGATCCCTATGAACCAGATGGAGCATGGAAGCCAAGAACCCATGAATGTGAACCACTAGGCCTAGACTCGCTCCACTTGCTAGAGCCCAAAACTGATGATGAAGGTTGCAGAGGTAGCAAAATATGATGTTGAGCTAGAGTATCCTCAAGCAACCCAATGTAAGTAGCCTACCTTCGTGAAGCAACCAAATCTAGGGCCTAACGTGCCTCTTGCTGAGATATCTCAACACGAAGAGACACAACCATAGAAGCATTCCCATATCCACTGGATCCACTTTGTAGCCCATCCATCTCACTCTACAACCAAGCTATCTTAGCATCCCGAGTTGCTAGCAAACTCTGTAACCTCGCAATCTCTACATTGTGAGCCACTACATTTTGGCCCAAGTTGTCCCACTCAGCCTAGAGAACACCCCAATCCTCCTCAATGTGATGTGGAGGTACATCCTACCCTCCATCACCTCTATCACCTCCATATCCCCCCATCTCCACCAACCTTGGCCCTAGTATCCGTAGGCTGAACATTGGCTCTAGCTCGCCCCCTAATGCCACTACCTCGATGGTGTTTCTACCACCAAGAAGCTTACTCACTAGCATCCTACTCATCACCGCTCGCCACATCATCCACAATCTAACTAGGTTCCCATGGAGGCTATGAAGCAAACCAGGCATCATACTCAGCTATAGTCCCAACATCATCTGCATCTGGGACACCCACCACCTCATCATCTTGATCATCATCCACAGTCCAAAAATTAGGAGTCATGGGGAGACTAAGCTCATCACCTCGATGCCTGTACACCACTAGAGCATCAGGAACTCCCTACACCAAACCAAACTATCGCATAACTTGTGAGAACTAGATGAACTCCATCTCTCACCCATGTCATCCAACCACCCACCTACCTCACCTCACCCACCGAAGCTATGCTACATCACCATCCCAAGTCAGACCTCACCAAGGTCACCAGCAAATATCACTGTTAGTTAGACCACCAAGCATATCCCGATACTCCTATCCACTATGGATAGGATGACTTGGTAAAGTCTCCTCGTTGGTCCACCAATGAAGAGCACAAGGAAATGAGTGATCCCACTCGTAAGGTAGACCCTCTAGCTGAGCAACCCCGATGTGCTCCCAAGCCCATAGCTGAAGAAGCAAGTTACATTCGAGTCCCTTTCGCTCCCACCTCTTCACCTCATACAACTCCACATACATCTGGTATAGTAGAGTAGGAGCCCATGCATAAATCTGAGGCTCACCAATCAGATCCACCACAAGCCTCACTTGGTTCCAAGGGAACCTAGAGCCCATGTTGTTAGGCAACAACATGTTGCCTACAATGTACATCATGAAGGTCGAAAGTGCACCTAACCTCCCATCCTTGAATAGTTGAATATATGGAATACCACCCTTGCTATAATCCACATCCCAATCATCCCCATAGATCAGTCTCAACTCATGCTCCTTATCATGGCCAACCTTGACTGGTGAGCCCTCGATAGGAATATGGAAGATGTGGTAAACATCCTCCAAGGTGATAGTAATCTCCCTTGTCAAAAGCTAAAATGACCCCCTATTAGGGTCCCACCTCTCCACCAAAGTAGACAAGTACTCCTCATCTGCCCTCACGATCTCCACCCACCCACAACCATCCAACCCCACTACCTCCAACCACTTCCAATCATCATCTGTCAGTACCTTCCGCACTCAGGAAATGATGTGAGGCCATCAATGTCGAGCCTCAATAAAGTTAACCTACAAAAAGCACAAACGAAATCCATATTAATGCACACATAATTTAAAAAAACATTAAACAACAAAAATATTTTCATCCATTTATATTTTTTAAAAACAAACAAAAATACAAAAACATTTTTATGCATTTTTATCATTCAAAAACAAACAAAAATATTTTATGCATTCTTTTCATTTTCAAAAAACATAAAAACAAAAACATTTTCATCTATTTTTATCATTAAAAAATAAACAAAAACACAAAAATATTTTTATGCATTTTTATCATTAAAAAAAACAAAAACACAAAAACATTTCATGCATTCTTTTCATTTTCAAAAACATAAAACAACAAAAACATTTTCATGCATTTTTATCATTAAAAAACAAACAAAAACACAAAAATATTTCATACATTCTTTTCATTTTCAAAAATATAAAACAAAAAAACATTTTCATGCATTTTTATAATTCAAAAACAAACAAAAACATTTCATGCATTATTTTCGTTTTCAAAAACATAAAAAACACCAAAAATGTTTCATGCCTTTTTTCTCATACAAAAAAAAAACTTTTGCCCCCCCTTTTTCATCGTAAAAAAAAAAATACCAGCCCATCTTAGTTTTCAAAAATAAAAATACGAAAAACAAAAAAACCAAAACATAATAAAAGGAAAGAGCCTCGAAAACCTACCTTTACAACCCGCACGCCAACTTTTGCTCCAACCGAGCTGCCAGCCTCTGTCCCGCTACCCGCTTCGCTAGATTCACCAACAGTCTCCATCACTCTCACTTCTCAACCACTTTAAAAAACTTGAATTGCACAAATGAATCCAAAATGATCAATCTACATATTTATAGCTGCATTTTGTGGAGCCAATCGTGCATCCGCATTTGGCAAGCGTGTGCAACCGTGTGTCTGTGTTTGATGAGTGTAAGCAATCGTGCATCCGTGTTTGGTGGTGCCAACCATGAATGCACGGTTGTCGGGAATATCCAAATGCACCCACGTGGTTGCAAAGTAAAAAAAAAGCAAAGCTCCCCACCCTCAAACAAACAATGCATTCAAACATCATCATCAAACATAGTCTTCATTGAGTGACCCTCGTATCTAGTGAATTACCCTACATACCTAGAGGTTGTAGTAATCCATGCAATCCAATAGGATGGGTAGCTCACCATAAGGATACTTATTCAAAATCATTTATCATCATCTGGCATTAAATCAGCTTGGGTCCCTCAATATTTGAGTATGGCTCTATTCAAGCTAATTTGCACAAGGTTATCATTAAGCCCTTTTCGTTGGGTTACAAAAGCGAAAAACATTCACTCATAATTTGGTAATAATTGTCAAAATCACTACGAGTATTGAGCTCCCAAAGTGCTTGGTTCCTAACGCCATATCATTTGGTAGGAATTGTTATAGTCACATGGGCACCCAAACTCCCAAAGTGGTTGGTTATTTTACCATGACATTTTGTGCATCATCAAAACCAAAGGCAAATTTGCAACAACACAACCATCCCAAACTTGGGGTATCAAGTTGATCTTCAATGTCACACATTTGCATCCATCACATCCACCTCCTTTCATCATCCACATTTGGTCAATTGGCTTGTGGGTTTCATTCTTTACCCATTTGCCAATTGAGGGGGTAAGCAAACAAAATAAAAATTTTCAAAAATCATTCATTCTTGTGCATTGAGAAGATTTGAGTCCATTTATCCATCCAATAAGGATAGGTGTCTCTTGTTTTTGCACCGCATTATGTTTTACACAACACGGTACAAAAATAGGCATCTGTAGACACCAAAACCTAGGCACTTACAAAACCCCATTCACATTGCACATTCCAAATCAGCACAATAAAATATATATGCCTAAGTCCAAACTTAGGCATATAAATCCTGCACATTAAAAGTATTTTCCAGATTTTATAAATCTAGAAAATCTGCCTAGGATACCCTGCCTAATCACTAGACATGTGTCCTAGCCACATCACCACCACCCCTTGCCACATATCACACACTCATGTCACCCTTGTCCCTTCACATGGGACATCCCTCACACCTCACTCCACTTGCACTCACCCATTAGCCACATCACCCCAATTAAGTGAGACACCCTAGGTGACTCACTATAATTGCCCCTTCCATTTGGTAGCCTTGGATTACCACTTGGTAATCTTGGCTTGCCACCTCCATTTCCCTCCAAAATCCTAAGGGGCCTATAAAGGCACCTTCACCCCATCAACCAAAAGAGGCTAGAAAATACATCGAAACTTTGTCAGAATTATTTTAGGAGATCATCATCAGTTGTAGAGTCAACCATTCGGAGCCCCAGATCGTCGTCTTGAGGGTTTTTTCATTTCAGGTCCAATCGTATGCCCGAGATTACACAGTCGCAACTGCCCTCCCACGGTTACTCAACTACGTTGTCGCAGTTAACCAACCCCAACCGCGCACCCACGGTTCCTCAGAAGAAAAGCATGATGACATAGATCAGTAATTTAATTTTTAGAAAGGCATTTAACATTTCATTTCTCTATGTGTTGCATTGTATTTCATGTTTCTGCAACTGGGGTTATGTAGCAATATCTTATATCTTGATCAACAGTTGTTATTAAACCCTTGTTTTTGTTTTATATGTGTGGGAATTAGGTGCTTGCAAAGTTGTTGAAGCTGAAGTGGTCCCATTGCTGGATACTAAAAACCCACTCATCCTTGGAGATGTAGCAGAGGAGCAAAGGATGTCCAATAATTTGCTAGAGAGTTAGGAAGAAAGCATTGTAATTTCTCCCCAAGACATTGGGGCAAAGCATTGTAAATTTGGAAGATTCAGGCTCCCCTGTATCAATACAAAGAAAATTTATTTTTTCTATTGCAAGGCTCTACTTTCTTGTTTCGTGTGTTGGTGTTCAATTCTTTTTGCTACACCTCTAAACTATTTTCCTTTCCTTTAAATTATCTTCTATTCCTTTCCAATCATATAGTCCAAAGTATTGCATCTTTTGATTTATCTCATATTGTTTGTAAAGCCTTGCTTTTAAAAGTGCTTTACCATTAATTTAACCATTCTTCAATTATGCCAAAAATCACCATGCATTTACCAAACATATTAAGAATCCACTGCCATAGTTTCTAGACTATCGAGCAGGGTCCCAAGAGATGGTCTATACTATCCTCCTTTTACATAGAACATATTATGAGAGGCAATAAAAAACCCTTTCCATGAGGTTATCCCAGGATAAAATTCTTCTATGACCTATTATACATACAAACATTTTGACTTTAGGAATGCTTGGGCTATCCCAAATATCTCTCCATATTCTTGCAGTGTTCCTATTTTGTTGATACTTTACATTGTATTTTCTTTTTGTTATGTATTCTCTTGAGCTATTCAAATCCAAAATAAGTTTACCCTTGATGGCTTTTTAAACCTTAATACTACCATGAATATCATAGCTTAAATATCATAAGATTGAATATAATATAGCCACTATATAATAATATCAAGATTATATGAATTGACAATAAATAAAGACACAAGATTATTTAGAAAGAACACAATCAAGACTTTTTTGTTGTATATGCTTTGTACATCAAGTTATGGAGCTTTATCTCCATGATATAGTTTTACAAAATGACCTTTGAATTCTTATCTTGCCACTTGCCTAAGAGACTCTTGATCTTCACTCAGGACATATAAATCAAATAATGTAATATACTCCAATACCCTATGTATTACATTATTTGATGTTTATTTATTTTGATCTACACATATGGTTCCTAAATATTTAAAATTTTCTTCAACCTAATGTCTTTGTAAATATATCTACAATATGATCTTTAGTAGAAATATGTTTCAGTTGAATATGATGATTTTGAAAATAATCCTTGATAAAATGGCATTGAGCTTCAATATGTTTTGTTCTTTCATGGATAGTAGGATTTTTTATCCAATTTAGTACTCCTTGATTATCACAATTTGTTATTATTGGAGTTATTCAATTCCTATATCTAACAATATATATTGTAGCCATATTTTTTTACAAAGTACATCCTTAGTTGTACGATACTCTACTTCTGTAGATGAAAATGCTTCTGTAGATTTTCTATCATCTATAGATCCAATATAATCAAAATCTGAATAGCCTTGTAGAAAAAAAATGATCATCCTTTTGTATGCAAGTCCAAAAATTGTAGTTTTGTTGATATATTGTAATATACTTTTTATAGCTTTCCAACAACTCTCTCTAGGTTCTTGCATAAACCTTGAAAGATAATTTACAACAAAAACTATATTTGGTCGAGTATTTGTTAAATATAAGAGACTTCCAATTAATTGATGATAGATTGTAGCTAAAACTAAAGATGTCTCATCATATCTAGATAACTGCAATCCTTGTTCTATAGGAGTATCCTTGGATTTGCAATTGTTCATCCTATATTTCTCAAGTAGAGATTTTGCATACTTTGTTTGAGTTATTATAATATTATTTTCATTTTGATGAATTTCTAAACCAAGACAATAATGAAGAAATCCCAAATTTGTCATCTCAAAATTTTTTTCTAGATCCGCTTTTACTTTTTTATAAGGCTTGTTGAGCTTCATGTAATTACTATATCATAAACATATCTCACAAGTATTATTATATCATTCCCAATCCTTTTTGTATAGAGATTTGGATTTGGAATACTTCTTTTAAAATTGTGTTGTAATAAATGATTATTAATTTTTATGTACCGTGCTCTTATGCTTGCTTTAGACCATACAAAAAATTATTTAACTTGTAAACTTTGTGTTCTTGTCCCTCAGTTACAAATCCTTTTTGTTGTGACATATAAACTTCTTCAAGATGGCCATTAAGAAATGTACTTTTTACATCCATCTGATATAGTTTTCATCCATTATGTGTTTCCAAAGCACAAATTGTTCTGATAGTAGTCATTATTGTTGGTGGTACAAAATTTTCTTCATAATCAATTCTTTTGTTTGAGTGTATCCCTTTGAAACTAGTCGAGCTTTATATTTGTCAAGTGAACCATCTGCTTTATATTTGATCTTGTAGATCCATTTACAACCTACTATTTTATTTCTTTGAGGTATATCAACTAGATTCCGTGTTTTATTTTTCATCAAAGTTTCATATTTTGATTCCATAGTTGTCTTCCATTTTGGATGATTTAATGCATGAAGTGTTGTTGTCGGTTATACTATAAAACTTATTAATCCTCTATTTACTCTAGTTAGACTACAAGTTAGAGGTCTTGTTGTAGTAAGATATGGCATATGCTCTAATTTTGAATCTTTAAGTGTATCTCTAAGCCATATAGGTTATTTTCTTTGTAGATTGGTAGTAATTTCTGTAATTTCATTTTGTTCATCCTGTAACTCTAATTCTATGTCTTTACTTGATGGGTCTTCTTCTAAAAAATTTAGTATAGCTTTTGAATCAACTTTTTGTTCCTTAATAACATTTTTTATTCCTTCATCAGATACCACATCTCTACTCATGTAGATTTTCTTTGTTATTGGATCAATTATTTTGTATCCTGTTGACTCATCATCATTTTTTTTTGAAAAATTTGAAAAAACTTGTATTAAAACAAAGATCAGTTACATAAGGGAGAAGACCCTTCCCACCAAGTACAAGGCGTGAAAATGCGACACAAATCACCTTTGATCGTAAAAAGTCAACGAGTCGCAAAATCGTGACAGCTTCCCTCGCGGCAACAAACCATCCAAGACCGCGACGGAGCGACATGTCGCGAAATCGCGACATGTCACGATTTCGCGATAGCTAACCCACCTTAGCCGTGATAAGGCAACAAGTCGTGATATCGCGACATGTCGCGATATCGCGACAACAAACCTTCCCAAGCCACGACAGAGCAACATGTCGCGATATCACGACAACTATCCTTCCCAATCCGCGACAGAGCAACATGTCGCTAAATCGCGACAATAATCCTTCCTCGGCCGCGACAGAGCAACACGTCGCGATATCGCGACAACTTTCCTTCAATGGCTGCGACGGCGCAACACGTCGCGATATCGCGACAACTTTCCTCCCATGGCTGCGACGGCGCAACATGTCGCGAAATCGCGACAACTTTCCTTTAAAAACCCTGACGGCGCAATATGTTGCAAAATCACGACAGCTTCCCTCCAGTAGCCGCGATGGCGCAACATGTCGTGATATCATGACAACTTTCCTCCAAAGGCCACGATGGTGAAACATGTCGCGATATCACGACAACTTTCCTCCAAAGGCCGCAACAACGCAACATGTCACGATATCGCGACAGCTTCCAACCAAAGGCCGCGACGGCACAACAGGTCGCGATATCATGACAGCTTCCAACTAAATGTCGTGACGACGCAACAGGTTGCGATATCGTGACAGCTTCCCTCCAAAGTCCGCGACGGCGCACCATATCGCGATATCGCGACAACTTCCCTCCAAAGTCCGCGACGACACACCATGTCACGATATCACGACAGCTTCCCTCCAAATTCCACGATGGTGCACCATGTCGCGATATTGCGACAACTTCCCTCCAGAGTCCGTGACGGTGCACCATGTCGTGATATCATGACAGTTACCCTCCAAAGTCTGCAAGGCGCAACATGTCGCGATATCGCGACAGCTTCCCTCTAAAGGCCACGACGGCGCGACATGTTGCGATATCGTGACAGCTTCCCTCCAAAGGCCGTGATGGCAACAGGTCACGATATCGCGACAAAAACCACCCTTAGCATTTTCTTTGCTCATTGATGCAAGGATCTTTCAAGGCCCTGCCTAATCACTTCATCCTCCAAAGGCATGTCATTGTGTAGCTGCACCCCTATCTCTTTCTCAGCACCCATCTTCGCAAGGAAATCGACCGCTTTATTTAAATCTCTACTCACATAAACAGGGATCACATCATCTAATTCCCTCCATAGTTCCTTGATTTGAGAGACCAGAATCCGCAACCTCCATGCTTTCGAAGCAAAGTTCCTCATGTAGTCTAGAGCGCCAACCATAATTTGAGAATCAGATTCAAGAATTATCCTCCTGTGGCCCTGATTAACAGCCTATATGGAAGCAGATTTGATAGCAATGGCTTCTGCTTCATTGTTTGTGGCTCTTCCCAAACCTTGCAGCTTCCCAATAGAGCACTGAACTAGCATGATCCCGGCAAACTACACCAATTCCGGCACTGCCCGGATTGCCTTTTGCAGCACCATCAGTATTGATTTTGATCCAACCTTCTGGGGGTGGTTTCCAGCTAGCTCTGTCCTGTCTCTCGTGCTCTTTGGCTCCCTCTTCCAGTGGCCCAGGACCAACCTAATTTTCCTCTTCAACATAGATGGCAACAATTTTCGTGACTTTGCTCCAGATGACCTGCCAAACTCCATCTAGCAAGGAGAAAGTTTCTCTAAAAATACGGGCATTTCTCTCCAACCACACTTGCCACCAAATGAAAAGTAAGCCAAGCTCCCAGCCAATTCGAAGAGCTTTAGATTTAAATCTACCCCTCTTCCATTTTTCCCAAATATTGGTCCGATTCAGATCACCATTAGCCTGAAGTTTATAGTGAGAGAACCAACGGCTCATCATCATAACCAAGAAATATTCCACACATTGTTTACTCATCCAATTTTGTTCTTTTTGTTTTGGAATATGCATATAGGCCTTACATCCAAAAAATTTCAATCACTCTATGGATGGTTTTTTTCTTGACCATACTTCTTCTGATGTAACATTTTTTAGTATTCTGGTAGGTAATCTATTTTACAAATATACAATTGTTTGAATTGCCTCTACCCAATACTGATGATCAAGATGATTTTCTTTTAACATACACCTAATCATTTTCATGATAGATTTATTTCTTCTTTTTGCAATAACATTTTGTTATGGTGAATATGTTGTAGTAACTTATCTTTTTATTCCATTTTATTCTAAAAATAAATTGAATTCCTTTGATAGAAATTAACCTCCTCTATCTGAACGAAGATTTTGGATTGATTTTCCTACTTCTTTTTCCACTGATAACTTGAATTTTTTGAAACAACTAAATGCTTCATATTTGTATTTCATAAAATACACCCACATTTTTCTAGAATAATCATCGATAAATAGTTAAAAATATTTATGTCCTCCAATACTAGTAACATTCATTAGTCCACATAGATATGTACATATTAATTTTAGTGGTTTTTGAGCTCTATGTTGACGAAGTTCAAAAGGTATCATATGTTGTTTTCCTACTAGACATTTTGGCCAAACTATAGATTCTCAAGATAGCTTAGGTAAACCTTTAACCATATGATATATATTCATCTCATTTAATGGTGATGCACTTATATGTCCTAGTCTTTTATGCCAAAGCTCTTTCGTTTATGAGATTCCTACTGATAGAGCTACATTTGTCACTGTATCTATAGTAAATAAATTATATCTATAAGATCCTTAGGCTATCACTTTTCCTTGCTTGATAATAAAACATTTTTTTTGTCCATTGATCATTTTAAATTCAACTGCTATATTTTGATTCATAATCTAAGTTATTGAAAGAAGATTAGTAGTTAATCTTGGGATATATAACACATTGTTAATTACTCCTTTTCCATTGTTAATGTAACAACATTGGATCTCACTAAGCAATATATTTTTAAATTAATTACATAACACTTAATAGACCAACCGTTATCACCTACAATCACAGGTTCATTCAGCTTAAAACAATCATTTTAATCATTCCAATGATTCAAACAATTAGCAATCCAATAGGCAACTCTGACTCTCTTTAATAGAATAAACTAAGTGTTGAATGTAATAGAAATGACTTAAAGAAATGTATAAAGACTTTAATCATTCCAAGGACTTAAATTGTTAGCAATCCAATAGGTAATTCAAATAGCATAATTACTTTAATATAATACACTAACAACTAAGTGTAACAAAAATGACTTAAAGCAAAATACACATAAAAACCTGTAATTGCACAGTAATGGAGGTCAAACAACTATCACTTCATTGATCAACAACAAAATTACAAAGTAATACTAGGAGGACTACAGAGCCTACCCTAGTAATGAGGTCTCTCTACATATTTATAGTTTATAATTTCAAAAAAAATAGTGGGAATATAATTGTATTGTCGTTAAACCAAAAATGTTGATGTGGCAGCCTTAAGTTTCATTTTAGGTGTAAATTTGAATTTGGCCCATTGATCTATAACTATCTCCTACAAGTGGATACAATATTGGGGTTGTCACTTTCATGCTTTTATTTCTTTAGCTAAAACCAGATGGTGAGCACCATGGTAGTTGTAAGTCTAAAAATTATGTTTAACTAGAAAGTTGCTCAAAATCAAGCTCTTTACTTTGCTTACAGAGCTCTTTTGGAGTAAAGTTAGATTTTTGGTTCATTTCAACCTTGTGCACCTTCTTATTTTGTGTTATTTTTTTATATGCATGATCCTAAGCTCTAGCTCAATAGTGGTGACATCATCAACTTGAGCAACACAATTTTGTGAACTTTTAACTTCATTTTCTCACATCCCAATTTTCAGCACTTTTAACTTCATTTGCTCACATCCCAATTTTGAGCACATTTAATTTCATTTTCTCACATCCCTATTTTGAGCACTTTTAACTTCATTTACTCACATTCCATTTTTGGGCACTTTTGACCACTTCGTGTGGTTTTGGGTTTAAATTTGAGTTATCTTACATCATTGCTAAAGGTCGAATGGTCCTGAGCATCATGATCTAGGGTGGTCTTTGGAGTTTGACCTACGTGATATCAGTATCTTCATCTCCTTGGCTGACATCATTATCTTGAGCAATATGGTTTTGAGACATCGCAACTTTGGTATTTGCTTTTGCGCTTCTCTTCTCGATCTCATGCTTCTCCTTCGAATTGCTGACATCATGGCCAATTTTAGCCTAATTTTGGGTATCACAACCTTGAACATTTATTTTTTGTGCATTCTTGTGGAGACCAAGCTTTGTGCTAACATCATTACTAATGTAATTCCGATCTTGGGCATCACAATTTTGAGAAAGCCTTCAATCTTCAACACACTTGATGAATTTTGGAGGGATCAAAAGACTTTTCTCTTTGCAATGCAAATATGGTCAAAAATTTGACCCATTTTTTGCTTTCATTCTATAGGTATTTGTGCACATTATTTCTCCTTATTGCTTCCATATCTTCGATCGTTTATTCTAACTATTGAAATCTATATCTTATCCCATCTCCTTGTAGATAGATTGTACTAACATGAGCTTAGGATTTCAACAAAGAGTCTTCCAATGGTAGATGAGAAATTTCCATCATTTGGGTTTCCACATGATAGTCATTAGGTATCATTTTAGCATCTGATTTTCTTACCTTTGGTTTAGTTGTGACCCTCATCTACTGGTTCGGTCATCTCCCTTGGAATGATATATTCTCCTGCCTATTTGAACATCTTTATTCTCCATCATTCCTAAGTGTTAGAACTCGTCTCTTTAAGCTTGTTGACAATGGTTGTGGTTGGGTGGTCGAGAGGTGGTAGAGTGGTGAGAAAGTCTTGTAAAAGAGGAAATAGAGATGTTTTATGTATGGGATTTTTGGTAATGATTGAAGGGGTTTGGATTAATGGAGTGAATGTGGTAATTGAAACAATTTTTGATGTTAGAGTATTCTAAATATTTAGTTGTTATGTAGAGCTTGGAGTTGGTGTAAGAAGAGGAGAAATAGTATTAGGGATGGAAGAAAAATGAAGAGTAGTAGTTAGGTTTGAAAATCAATACTTGTTTCAACTACTAGAGGTTACTTCATCATCGGTTTAATTGTTACCTCAGTTGTTGCCTCAATCGTTGGGAGTGGCTCCTAGGTTTCTTATCTCTTACTATTCCTTTCCTTTAATTCCATGAATGGTTTGGTTTTCCTTTTCCCAATCACTTTCTAAGGAGTGGAAGAGACTACCCCGATCCCAAGAAACTGTTGCACATTTGACTATTCATTAGTATTAAGTGCCTCATCATTGTTGATGGGTTGACTTGATGTTTGTGTATTTTCAGCCAATATTTCTTGCTCTGGACGCTTTTGATGCTCTATCTTCCCTACAACAAATTTGAGTGTCAATCTAAAAGGGATTTCTGAGGTAGACCTCTGACTCCCTTTTACTTTGTTTCTAGGGCAGGGGAACTGGATAAAGGTGCACCCAAGACCAACGTTTTAGATCTCTATTGTACCTCTATGATCTCTTGATGGCAATAGATATTTTATCTTAACTCCCTCTAGTGTATCCCATTTTTCCTATGATTTGAGACCCTTTCAAATAAACTTTTTGTTGCAATTTCATTGGGACAAAAATCATGGCCTATGGCTTAGGCTGAGGATTTTCTATTACAACTTGCTTTTCTAGGAGAGTTGCAACATCATCAGTAGTTGGTCTTTCCTCAAGTACTTATACTTCTTCTTTGATCATACCTTCTTTGGAGGCAACTTGCTCTGTAATAGCTACTTCATCTATCTTTGGCTCCTTATCCTACGTTTCTTTACCTCATTCTAGATATTGACTTTTGTTCATTCATTTTTAGAGTTCCATGTATTTATATTTTTTCACATCTCCATGAAAATTCATTGTCCATTGAGATCAGATATTTAGACTTAATAACATTTCACTCAATTTTGAATATCCACCATTCTACAACCTTGGGCTCATCCCATTTGGTCTTCTTTATTAAAGTATCTAGTTTTTTTATAGTCAATGCATGATCTGGATTTTCTTTAAGATTGTAGTTGTCTTATTGCTCATACCAGTCTCTCCATGGAGACAAATATTGCATCTTACTAACATACCAATTAAGCTCATTATTCTTATGATTATTCCATAATCGCTCTATTTTGGACCTACTGGTTTTCTTGAACATAGACTACTTACCTATGTTTAATATACTCAAACTTTTCTTAAATTTATCCATGAGATCATACTTCCATCTTTGAGGAAGTAGTCACAGCCCTAGATTTTCCAATCTGCAAAACAATTATTCTTCGTAATTAGCTCGTAAGTAAAAGGATATTCACATGTTCCTTTCTTATTAATCCCAATGCCAAAAGTGATGTTAATAGCATTAGTTTATCTGTAAAACTCCATGGAAAAGAGTTTACTTATGACATAATAGGGCAATAGAAAAGGTTTCCCTATGAAACCATATAGTCTTATGACTATAGTAGTAAGACTCAGACTTCCTTAGTAAGTTGGTCTAATCTACTACTACTAAACTATTCCCTTTGCTATCAACTTTGTTTAAGCCTATCCAAGATATATTATCGATAGTATAATATATAAATAGCCACACGAGATGCGAGCAATAGAGAAATGTACCATGTGGTGACATTTGCAACTGAGTAAGTTGTTCATGTATTTTTCACACAGGTACTTAGCCTCGTAAACAAATAAGGGGGTGTTTGACTAGTTAGAACAAGACTAGTCATCATGGTGAGGCTTATAAATAGTGTATGCCATGGCCATTTGATATTCATACACTACTTGGTCGATGGGGAGGCCAAAAATAACGTCTAGCATGGCAAATAGCTCTGGGGTTTTGAACTTTTAAATTTTTAGAGGTGCTTTTGGGAGCTTATCCTCATTTGGGAGATTATGAAGTTGAGTGAAACCACTTTTAAAAGTATTTGCCTCCTTTGGCATGCTTCTTATAATCATAGAATATGCTCTGCAATTCAAAGTTAAAGGGCTTGGGGGAGCTCTAGGTTTGACTCCTGTGACAAAGGTATCTCTAAAAATTTTTGGGGTAAGATGGAAAATAATTTTTTTTCTAAGAGTCTTGAATAGTTCTTAATTGGACATTATAGTATTTTGAAACTGCTTGAACAATTTTACGGCAAGGGTGTGTAGATTTGCAAATATAAAGAGATAGAAAAGAGTGATATGCGAAAGAACTTGGGCTGCTAGGGGAAATCCCTTGGCCTATTTGCTACTCGACATCTTCTCACAACTACACTAGACTTTTCACCATTAGTTGTGTGTATGTGATTCGACATGTTTGATCTTACGACATTTTCTCTTTTTGTGTTTTTTATGTATTGTTTGATGCTCTTGCATTTCTAGCCATTGCTTCGTAATTTTAGGTTTTGAACAAGCTTCTATACACTCTCTAAAATTTGTTCGTGGCTTGCGGCTTAGGATAATTTCAAATGCAAATTTTCTTTTGCTCTATATTTTTCCTTCGCAAAGTTGAGTTTTGTTTAAGTGTTGTTGGAGAGTTTTACTGGTTATTATGTGGTTATTACAGTAGTTGAACCTCTAGTTTCCTTTCTTGAAATGTGCTTTTCTTATTGCATTGGATCGTGCAAAGATATTTTTCATGTCAGTTAATTTTTTGAGTTGTCATAACCTTCGACCAATGACTAAATGACATTACAAAATCAAAGATGGTTATTGTCTGTCTCGGCCAATCAACTTTGTGGACTCAAAATTATCGTGGTGTATTTTATTATGTTTTTCTATGTACATATAATACAGGGAGTTGACGATACTTCACACAAAGTGCTTCAGGTGGTGGTCGTTCATTGATATTGACAAGATTTTGTCGCTTTCATATGATAGTTTGTATACATCAAATTCTTCTTTAGCAATGATTCAATACGGTCCCAACCAGAATGAATCAATTTTTGTATGATTTCTTGGTTTTGATTTGTCTTCCTCCCATTTGAGGATGAGGTCATCAATTTTGTAATCTTGAGACGTCGTCTTTTTATCAAACCATCATTTAGTCATTGTTGAGTGGCTTTAGAAATTATAGTAGGCCTTTTCTCTCTGCTCCTCCAATAGCAACAATTGTGTCATTCACGCTTATGTTGCTTCCATGTTGAGGAGTTCTACTTGAGTTATTAACTTTACAACTGGCAGCTCAATATGTAATGGGAGAATGACTTCTTTTCCATAGACCAATGAGTAAGGAGAAGCTTTCAATTATTTCTTCATTGTGATAAGGTCTTCCCATAGTGCTTGATCTAGCAAAAAGTGTCAACTCCTTTTGTTCTCTCCAATAGTTCTTTTAATAATATTCAAAATATTCTTATTGGTAGATTCAACCAACCCATTCCCTTATGGGTAATAATTGGAGGATATCTTCAGATAAATATCATATTTGCTGGTAAAGTTGATAAATCTTACTCCTATGAAAGGAGTCCCATTGTCACTCACCAATGCATCTAGGATGCCAAATCTTGTTATCAATTTCTCAACAAACTCAATCATTGTATCTTGATTGGTTGTCTTTATAGCAACTACTTCAGTCCATCTAGTAAAATAATCAGTTGTTGTTAGAATATACTTGTGACCCACCGATGAATTTGGGTTGATGACTCCAATGAAGTCTAACCCCCACTTTGGAATGGCTCTTTGGTTACAATTGGATGTAATGGAAGTGAAGCATTTATATTTCTCCCAATGAACCTTTGATATTTTTCGCAAGACCAAGCCACTTTGAATGAATCTACAAAAATTATCGGCCAATAATATCCTACCCTGAGGATTTTTGTAGTAGTGGTCTGACCTGCATAATGTCCACCAGATAGTCCTAAGTGAAATTCAGTCAACACTTTCTCTTTTTCTTCTAGCTTTATGCAACATAGGAATCCATCATAAATTTTTCTATATAGGCCTTCTAGTAACAAAACATACTTTAGAGCTTGTAGCCTATATCTTCTTCTTTGCGATGCATTTAATCCTTTAGGACATCTTCCTTTCTAAAAATATTTAATTAATTCTTCTACCCAATCAAGCCTTTTTGCATGTTGCATAGTCTTAGGATTTCTCTCGATGTCCTCTTCAATGCACATATTATACCCATGTTCTTTTGAAGCAACTAACTATTGGCATAAGGCTCTACCTCTTACCAGTTTAGTTGGATGTATTTCAATATCATACTCTTGGATCTTAGTGATCCATCCAACTCTCTTGTCACCTAGTTCTCCTTGTAAAATGAAGTTTTTGACATCTGGATGAACCACATAAACTATGGTTTTACTCTGTGATAAATAATGTCTAAACTTATTCAAAGACTTCATGATGAAAAATACTTATTTTCTATAAAATTGTAGTTCTTTTGATAGTCATGAAAATTTTGGCTTAGGAAAAATATTGGATGTTCATCTCCTTTGCTATCTTTCTGAGTTAATACTACAACATAGTTATCTTTAGATCCATAGGTATATAGAATGAAGTCCCTACTAAAATCTGGGTTGATCAACACTAGGGCCTTTGTAATAGCTTCTTTAATTTGCTCAAATGTTTTTCTTCTCTCTGAGGTCCATTTGAATATAGCATCTTTCTTCAAAAGCTTTGTCATAGGCTTGACAATTTATGCAAAATCTAAAATGAATTTTTGAATAAAATTAATCTACCCAAAAAATGATTAAAGAGCTTTTTTGCTTAAGGGGAGTGGGAGAGATAAAATAGCCTGGATTCTTTCTAGATCAATGGCCATACCTTTCTTTGAGACTACATGGCCTAGAAGCTTACCTTCATGAACAACAAATATGGATTTCTTTGGATTTAATGATATTCCAAACTCTTTGCATTTCTGAAAAAACCTTTTCAAGATGCTCTAAGTGCAGTTGCTTGTCATGAGAGAAGATTGTCATATCATCTAAATATATAAGAATTATCTTATTGACTAAGTCTCCAAAGGCAAAATCCATGGCACGTTGAAAGGTAGCACCAGCATTTGACAACCCAAATGGTATTCTTTGATATGCAAAAGTTCCCCATTTGGTAGTGAATGTTGTCTTGTGTTGATCTTCATCTTTTACCCATATCTGATTGTACCCTAAAAAGTCATCTAAGAGAGAAAATATCTCTACCCCTGCCATTGTTTGTAGAATCTTGATCAATTTGAGGAAGGGGATAGTGATCCTTTAGTGATGCCTTATTCAAGTTTCTAAAATCAATGCAGAGATGAATGTCTCCATTCTTCTTTCTCATAGGCACTAAATTTGCAACCCATGTGGAGTGCTTGATTGGATATATGATCTTGGCATTCAGCAACTTGAGAAGTTCTTGCTTCATGGTTGCTTCTATTTTAGGATTGACTGGCCTCTATTTCTACCTAAATGGCTTAGCATCAAGGGCTAGCTCAATAGTATGTTGAATCACTTCTTTGTCATAGACTTAGAGGTCATCATAGCTCTAGGCTATTATGTCTTGATACTGCATATAAAGTGATTTGAACTAATCTACTTCTTCTATAGTACAATGGAATCTGATCTTTAGACTTTTTCCTAATTCAAACTCAATTTATTTATAAGCTTGTTCTTCTATCTTCATTCTTTGACCTGTATTTCTATCATTGTTGTCGAACAAGCTTTCTAGAGTGATCAACCCTTTAGGGATATGATTATTTTTTAATTGAATAATATCTTCTTGATCAATCTCTTGAGATACCTCCTCTTTTTGGGATGAGTAGATTGCTTCTCTTGTTAAGAAGTCAATGATTTGATGGTCATCTTTGAACACTTGCTAGAATATCTCTTTGTCTAGGATCGCTGGCCTGAAAACTAGCTTTACCCTATTTTTCTTCCTTGGATAATATTTTGTAGCAGGTACATAATTTGCTCCTTGAGTAGCAAGCACATATTCTAACTTGTTCTACTCTCATGGAATGGCCTTTATGTTCAAAGCTTCAAAGCTTTCCATCATATCCCATACCCTATTCTGGTATGCTTTCAAATAATGATGTTTATTGTTACATATTTTTGTTACTTAATTTATAATGAGCTAAGAGTCATTGTAGATTATAAGCAGTTTAATGCCCATTTTCTCTGCTTGCATTAAACCAAGGCACAAAGCCTCATATTCAACAATGTTATTGGTGCAACTCCAAGTCAGTCTATAGGAAAAAAATTTAATTCCTTCTAAAGGGGATACAAGCACAACTCCAAATATAATATTATTTTTGCATCTAGCTCCATCAAAATAGAGTTTTTAGAGCTCTGACTTTCATAATTCTTGATTTATAACTATCAAAATCTTCTTATGCTCTAAGCCTAAGATGCGGTATGTACCAATTTTGGTCTCAACCAGGGCATTGTAATTCTTTAGAGAGAATTCATCCTCTATTTCCAACTCATCCAGAATATCTTCTAGAGGATCAACTTCTTCAAATATTGTGTTGATATACTCATCTTCTTCAATTTTTTTAATGTGATAAGTAGTGGGATTTTCTGGAATGATTTTAATATTTTTGCCTTTATGTGGAATCATCATATGAGAATAGTCCAGGTACATGTAGCCTCCCAATTTATCTATGAATTCTCATGAAAGACAGAGATCAAAGTATGGTTCTAAGTCAACCACTACTATTTCTTGTATTATGATGATCTCTGGTGCTCTATGGAGTGTCATAGGAACATATTTGATTACTCCAACTATTTTCATAGGAGTACCATCTAATTGGAGGACTCTAGGACATGAATAGGTATATTCCATACCCATCATTTCACATACTACTTTGGGCATTACAGTAGTAGTTGCTCTAGAATCAATCATGCAATTATGAACTACCCACCCTTCCATTCTCAAAGATATGTAGAAAGGGGGTGACCTATTCTTCATAGCTCTTGGAGTCATTGTATCTTGAGCAAGATTGTACTCTAGACTTGGTTGATCTCCTAGAGTGACTTTCTTCAATGAAGCTCTGAGTAAATCTATCTATCTAAGAATCATCAATGCATCATACATACTTGCTTTAGGAGTCTTTTTGAGCTCTTCTACTATATTGAATTTGGGCACTTCTACTGGCTTCTTTTCATTTCTCTTTTTTGGTTCATCGAACCTTCTTCTATATTCTTGAGTAGCCTCAATTCTTTATCTCTTGGTGACTAAATGGAATTTGAGCTTATCTCGTGCTTGTTCTTTTGTCTCATATAAAACTTCTTTAGCTTTCTCTACTTGCTTTGAACTAGACTATTATTTTCATTGCTTTAGCATGGATGGAACTTTCTCTGATTCTTTCTGAGTTGGAGTTTTCCTAATCCTAGGCACATTTTTCTCTTTAGGCTTTTGAGATTGAGATGGGACCTTGAATGGTTTCAAATTTTTAGGATCTACCTAAATTTACTTTTTATCAGACCTATTCAACATGAATATGCATTCCTCCTCCAATGGATCTTGGTAGCTATTATTAACCTTTTTAATAGTATTGCTACTTGAAGCCTTTTGATATTTTACGACATATATGAATCTTCTGAACTAAGATCTTTATTCTTCTCTTTTCTCAATTTCCGTCACTTTATTATTTAATGTCTTTAGTGTAGATAATACCTCTAACATTATTGGTGACTCTTTAGGCTCATGCGCTAGTAACGTTGGAAACATGGGCACTAGAGGCAATGCTTTAGGTATGAGAATGGGAGCAATTGAAGGAAGAGATAAAATTATGATGGGAGCTATTGATGACTCACTTTATTTAGAATGTGGAGCTAATTCTGGGAAATATGGCATTACGACTCTCAGTGGTAATCTTCCTATAAAAATTAAAGTATTTTCATTAGTAATAATAGCTTGATAGACCTAAGGAAAAGTGGTTATATTGGATTTTTGTGTTTGCAATCCTAAGTCAGGGCCTAACACTTTGATATAATAGATGTATGCCAAGGGACCTAGGGGTTTGATATTATATGGAATTCTCTTCTAGGTTCTACTAAATCTAAGATTGAAATTAATGATTATATCTTGAGGATGTCTTTGTATGATAGTAAATTGGATAAGAAGTGAGAATGGATTCTCTAACTTATTGAATTCTTCCATAAATGGTCTAGCTAGGTTGGCCTATGTATGAATACTCATGTCTTCTAAGAGTTTGATACCAATTAAGTATCTTCCCTTGAAAGGACATGGCAAGAAGTTTGACCATAATGTCTTCCTCTCTTATGTTATGGATTGTTTCTAATGATACTAAATCTTGATAATGCTCATAAGTAGTTTTACCTATACCATCATAAGTGGGAAGAGCTTTCAATGCAGCTTGTGGAATATCATTCAAGTGTGCTAGACCTAGAGGTCCAATGGTATTCCAATTGAGAAAATTCGAAGGAATTTGCTATTTATTTTGAGCCATGATTCTAAGGTGTGGTGAGCTTAATGGTGTAAATAAATTAGCAGATGAAGAATATTCACTTTTAGGACAAGACTTAGGTAGTGGAATCTCAATGTGTCTTGGCTTATGAATGGGTAATTCTAAAAATGGTGGTGGATTCTCTAATTTCTTTGTTGTAGACCTTGTAATCATATAAAGATGAGACAAAAATACATAGATTATAAAATTTCAACAAATAGAATTGATATTCTTATCACAATATAATTATGGGTTCTATTTTTTAAGGGAGTCACCAGATGAACATACAATCATTGTAAATGAGGTCAATACTATTCACCTAATATTGAGCTCTCTAGGAAGGTGAGATGAATTTGATCATTTTGTCCCATCGAGCATGCCAAAAAATTCTATACTATTGGACTAAAATATGTCATTATTATGGAAAGGCACTACACCCTATGATTTTAACAAAAGTATATAATTGGATGAACAAATATTGCTCTCTGTTTCAACCTTTGAAGAAGGTCGACTTCTTTAGGATTATTTAAATTTGGGAAAAGGGGTAGGAAAGGAGTAAGGGTTAGAGTAAGATATGAAAAAGTGGATAGGATATGATGTAATAACATTGGATCTCACTGAGCAATATATTGTCAAATCAATTACATAACACTTAATAGACCAACCATTATCACCTATAATTACAAGTTCATTCAACTTAAAATATTTACTTTAATCATTCTAAGGATTCAAACAATTAGCAATCCAATAGGTGATTTAGACTCACTTTAATAGAATAGACTAAGTGTTGAATGTAACAAAAATGACTTAAATAAATGTATAAAGGCTTTAATCATTCCAAGGACTTCAATTATTAGCAATCCAATAGGTAATCCAAATAGTATAATTACTTTAATAGAATACACTAACAATTAAGTGTAACATAAATGACTTAAAGCAAAATACATATAAAAACCTACAATTACACAGTAATGGAGGCCAAATAGCTATCACTTCATTGATCAACAACAAAATTACAAAGCAATACCAGGCAAGGACTATAGAGTCAACCCTTGTAATGAGGTCTCTCTTCATATTTATAGTTTACAATTTCAAAAATTTCAGTGGGAATACAATTATGGTCATTGAGAAAGGACAACCTAGCAAGAAACTAGACTTGCTGATGTGGTAGCCTCTAAGTTTCATCTTGGGCGTAAATTTAAATTTGGCCCATTGATCTACAACTACCTTCTACAAGTGGCTACATTATTGGAGTTGTCGCTTTCATGCTTTGATGTCATGAGCTAGAACCAACTAGCAAGCACCATGGTAGTTGTAGGTCTGAAAATGATGTTTAACTAGAAAGTTGCTCGAAACTAGGCTCTTCATTTTTCTTGTAGAGCTCTTTTGGGACGAAGTCACAATTTTGGTTCATTTTGAACTCATGCATCTTCTTATTTTATGATATTTTCTTCATACGTGCGATCTTGGGCTCTATCTTAATAATAGTGGAGTCATCAACTTGAGTAGCACAATTTTGAGCACTTTTAACTTCATTTGCTCACATCTTAGTTTCAGGAACTTTTGACCACTTTGCATGATTTTGGGCTTAACTTTGAGCTTGCTTATGTCATTGCTAAAGGTTGCACGACCTTGAGCATCACGGTCTTCAGAGTTTGACCTGTATGATACCAGGTTTTTCATCTCCTTGTCTTACATCATTGTCTTGAACGGTTATGTTTTGGGACATCATGACTTTGGGCTTTGATTTTGCACACCTCTTCTCGATCTTGTTCTTCTCCTTTGGATTGCTAACACTATGGTCAATTTTAGCCCAATTTTGGGAATCATAGCCTTGAACATTAATTTTTTGTGCATTCCCATGGAGACCAAGCTTAGTGTTGATGTCGTTGTTGATGTAATTCTAACCTTGGACATCATGGATTTGAGCAAGCCTTCAATCTTCATAACACTTAGTGAATTTTGGGGGGATCAAAAGAATTTTCTCTTTGCTATTGAAATGTTGTCAAAATATTGACCCACAAGTCGTTATCACTCCAACCTAGAAAACTTTTAAGCAACTTTAATTAATTCTACTCTACTTATCACTTCATTCTTTTAATAACTCGATAATTCAAAAATATATTATATTTTAACCTTATACCTCCTAGTTAACTTTTAATATTAAAACCTTACCCTTAAAAAAAAACTAAACTTAAAATACCTTATAAGACTTTTTTTTTCTGTGCGCACTTCTCACGTCGTCGTTATGCAAATTGTTACTCTAGCAAATACTCGTGCGAACAACTCTTAATGGGCTTTGGACGACTAAGGCATGTCAATGTTCATGTTAAGGTATTTCACTTTCCAAGCATTGCACTCCAAGCTATACATTGAATTGCATGTTACACTCCCAAATGGCAGGTGAATAAATCATTTACCAAGTACTACGTTCCACTCCAAATTGTAGGCTAAAATTACATAATATTCTATAGATGTACGTTACACCAAACATAACGTTCTATGCTTGATGCTAGACCATCTTAACCTCCTTTGTCCTTGTTGTTTAGACTTCCAATGAACAATTCAGCTTTTGCATCTGTGTCAACTTGCTCAGGTTTCTACTACAATAGTTTTAGATTAGGCTCGTTGATATTGTTTTTAAGCTCTTCAAATTATTCTATACTAATTTCTAATGCATTATTGATTTGATGTTTGTAGATTCATGTATTCAATACTACTCTAATACTATAATTGCACTCATTAAAAATTTTATTTCCTTTTGATGTAATTCATGGATGCTCTATTGTATGCTATAACTGAATATTGTTTTTCAACATCAATGCTTTCCTCTTAATATTTTTCTATGTATTAGTGTGTGTCGTAGGCTCACATCATCTTTGTAATGAGGATACCTCATGTTCTTTCCTGCACTGGTGTGGATCGGATAGCTCATGTTCTTCTCTACATTGGTGTGGCCAAATGGATCGCATTCTTCCACTCTTGTGTGGGCGAGATGGCTCACATTCTTCTCTATATTATGATGCTTAGCTATATACTCAGCTCTCTTTTTGTTGCTATGTTTGTATACTAGATGGTTGATAGACTTATCTTGATTTATTTTATTGAAATATCAAATATAGGCCTCTCTTTTATTCTTTGAATATATCTCATACCTTTCCTTTACTATATGAGTCTCTCTTTCTTTTTCACTGTATAGAACTCACTTATAATAGTTGTTTACTTTCCTTTGTACAAACCTTTATCTTTTAAAACTTTGTCCAATTCTATATACGGGTCTCTTCCCTATATGGACCTCTTTAGTCAATGTCAAGGCCTATATGATCTGAATCTTTTTTCTCTTTTGTAATTCTTCCTATAATGTCCTTTTTGGACCAATGTTAAGGTGTAGATGACCTGAATATCTTTCTTGTCTTTTTATTATAATTACTTCTTTGAGACCATGTCAAGGTCAATATCTCTATGACTTGAAACTTTCCCTTATATCAAGGTCTATCTCTTTATGATCTAAATACTCTTAATATGTCAAGGTCAATATCTTTGTGACCTGAAACGTTTCCTTGTGTCAAGGTTTTTTATTTTGTGACCTTAATCTTCTTTCTTTCTATTATGATTTCTTTCTTTCTCTTAGGAAGCTTTGAATGCTTCTCAATATGTTGCTACTCTTTCTCTGCACTTAGAAGTTGAAACTCTTCTTTATCCTCTATAAGAAGCTTCTCACACTTTTATTTATTTCTTATAATCTCAAAACTTTAATCTTTAATCCAATATGATGTCAATATGACTTTGAATGTACTTGAATCTTCTATCAATGTCAAGGGTTGGCTATGTCCCTTAATGATCAACTATCTCAAAGTTGATCTACCTTTCAATAAATATAGTCGACTCCTAGTCTTCACTGGTTATACTTCAACCATGGAAAGACATTAACATTTTCTACTCAATATGACCTTCAAATAGAGTTCGAGTCTTACTGCCTTCAAAGTAGATAGACTCCTAATCAAATTTATCAAACTAGATAAAATCAATTTACAAAAGTGGCTAAAATAAACTCTATCAACCTGGGTAGATTTTGGTGGTAGCTTTGATACCACTAATGGCTTTTTAAGCCTTAATACTACCAAAAATATCACAGGTTAAATATCACAAGACATTATATAATATAGTCACAATATAATAATATCAAGATTACATGAATTGAAAATAAATAAATACACCAAAAAAATCAATCAAATAGAAACTCTAGGGAAGGAAATATGATTTACATAGATAAACAATGAATGCATTTAGAACAAAGATACTTGGTCAAATTTTAAACTGGTATGATCATCAATAAGATAGTATCAATCCATCAAATTCACCACTGTAGCAGCCGACACTGTAGAAGCCTGCATACTGTAGCAGCCGCCACTTTAGCAGTCCGTGCACGGTAGCGGTCACAAAAATTTTGGCCCTAAAAAAAAAAAAAAAAAATGGCAGATTTTGGAGGCAACAAGTTGTGACGGATGGAGCAACAAGGAGGAGGAGCGAGAGGTCTAGGGGCATCAAACCCTAGGTGTGGGACTTCAGAGGGCAGATCAGCAGACGCGGCAGGTGGGGGCTCTGGCGAGATAGCAGGCCCCTAGGCGGAGGATGTGGACAAGGAAGTTCTATTGGAACCGGTCCAAGGGCGTTGGGCGGATGCGGTTGAAGATTTCTCTGAGGGGGACCAGGACTCTATGCGTCAGGATCAAAGGAAGACCCAAGAAGGAGACAAAGAGAAACCTGGCAACTGGAGACCTTCATATCTTAATGCTCTTCGCGGTAAGCAAAAATTATCCGACTCTTGTTTTAATCTAAAATCTGTCAATGGTAGGTTGCATGTCCCGGATTCCTTAGCTCAAAATGTGGCTATGGAGGGCAGAACATCTCTGGTGGCTAAATTTATGGGGGTGAGGCCGGACATGGAAGTCATAAGGAGATGGGCCATCCAAAAATGGCAGCCAAGGGCCGGTATGATGATTAAGGCTTTACCCAAGAGTTTTCTTTTGGTGACATTTCAATGTGAACAGGACATGGAAAGGACTCTCCAAGGAGGTCCTTGGTTTTTTGGGAAAAGGGGCTTGTATCTGAAGCGTTGGTCCCCCGATTTCAACCCCCACACTCAGGTGCTGGATTTGGCTCCTATTTGGGTTAAGATGCCAGGATTACCTCTCGCTTTTTTGGAACGAACAAATCTTGGTTGGGATAGCTACAGAGATTGGAGAACTAATAGCTATTGATCCCGCAACCTTGAGCAAAACAAGACTCCTGTCTGCTCGCATGTGTGTGTTGGCGGACCTGAGTAAAGAGCTCCCTAAATCCATTATTTTGTCGTCTATGTTTGGCCTTCATACTCGTGTCTTTGAATATGAAAATATGTCTTTTAAGTGTAGTGTTTGTGGGAAGGTAGGGCACCAGGGTATCCACTGCATTTCCAAGAACCAAATCCCCACTCCAAAATACTGATCCTCAAACCCAGAATAATATCCCTCCCCGCAGATCTCCATTCCTACCCAACCTGGGCCTCAAGGACGTGGAGCTCGAAATCCGAATATCAGAGACCCTGTTCGCCCTATTGTAAGCAAGAGGCAACGTTTTAACCCTCCTCCCAAAAATTCCTATGCCCCGAAACCCTCTCACAGGGGGCTGGTCCCTTTGATGGGAACCCTCAAGCTCAACCTGCTCCTAAGATGATACAGCAAGCCTCAGAGCCAAATCACAAAGGAAAGAACCCCATAGATCAACGCCCCGGGGCAAGTAAGTTTGATTGGGTGATACGGGAGGCCTATGGAGGCTCTGTGGAAGTGGTCCCATGTACTGCAGAGGAATTTATGGGAAGAAATTCCAAGGAGATCAACATCCCAAGGAGAACAGCTTTGATGCATTAAATCATTTGAAGGGAGATCAGATGGACAACCAAGAAGTGGAATCTGAGGTAGAGGAGACTCAAGAGAAGGATTTAGAGGAGAAAAATCAGAGGAAGGAGCAGGAAACTAATAATACAGGCAAGGATACTCAGGAGGAAGAGGTGAACCACCAAGATCAGTGTAACCCCAAAGCAGGGAAAAAGAATCTACTAATCAAGAAGCTAAGAGCACGGAATCATCTCCACTGTCAGAAGACCAGCTAACCCGGAAAGCCGATTGTTACCCCAAAGACCAAGACCGACCTACCCAAGATGGTTACTAGAAGCCAAGTGAATCCCAAGGAACTTCAACCTAGAGCGGATGTATGGGGATATGGTTCGGTGGGAAGAGGGAAACCTAGCAATGCTGCCTTAAGGCGTAAAGAAGCAGAGCGAGGAGTGGCTGATGGCACTCAAGCAGGATTGCTCTTTGGGGCGAAGGCTCGAGGATCCAAAGCCCATAAATGAAGATTCTTTCATGGAATATTCATGGGAGTAATCCTACAAAAATAAGAGCTTTGTATGCTCTTAGACAAGAACACAAACCGGATATGATTTTACTGCAAGAAACTAAAATGGAGGAGAGTAGAGTTATTCCTTTTAAGAATAGGACTTGGCGAGAAGTCGAAGTAGTAGGCCAAGAGGCCACCTGGAACAACAGGAGGGTTACTCGGTTATGTGGAACAAAAATGTGATTGATAGTAGAGTGATTCCGATGTCTAGTTGGTTTATTTGTCTCTTATGTGTGGATAAAACCACGCAGAAGAGTGGATCTTAACGAATGTATATGCTCCAGTTAGACAGTGGACTCGAGAAGGGTTCTTTGGAGTCAACTAGCTGAATTGAGGGAGACGGTCCCCAACTACCCTTGGATTGTGGCGGGGATTTCAATTGCTACCTTAATCCCGTAGATAAATTGGGGGGCTCTCAAAGAATAACTCACCGATATCTACGAGTTTAGAGATTTTGTTGAGCAACATGAGCCGATGGATGTGGACCTCGCGTAGATTCTCCTATACATGGTCTAACAAAATATTGAAGGAAAACCAAATTCAGATAAGATTAGATAGGTTTCTTCTTTCTCAAGAATGCCTGGAGAGGTTTGGGGACTCTTCATTAACGGCACTCCCAAGAATCGGGTCTGATCACAACCCAATTCTGTGGGAAACAGGGGAGGACTCTAAGAAAAGATACATCATACCCTTTCGATTCGAACTTATGTGGTTCCAACATCAGGATCTCAAGGATCTGGTTGCCCAATGGTGGGACAAAAAGTATAATGGTTCGAAACCGGCCCAAGTGGCATGTAAACTAAGGAATGTGAAGGCTAACATTAGAGAGTGGAACAAAACTTCCTTTGGCAATATTTTTGTTAAAAAGGCAGAACTAAAAGACAAGATCAATGAACTACAGGAGAAGCTGAAGTCAGAGCAGCTTACAGAGGATCTGAGAAACCAGGAGAGGGAGCTGTTAGCCGAATACCACACGATGCTAGGATTTGAAGAAACCTTTTGGAGGCAGAAATCCAGACTGCATTGGTTAAAGGAGGGTGACAGAAATACAAAGTTCTTCCATGTCTCTACTCTTCGCCACAGGAGTACTAACAAAATTAAGGAGATCAAGATGGCCGATGGGTCTAACACCAAAGATATGGAAGACATAAGGAGGGAAGCGGTTGAGTACTTTAAATCGTTGCTAGAAGATGTAAATCCGACTATTGAAGAAGAGGACTCTCTGTTGGCAGCCATTCCACCCCTCGTAACTGATAATCTTAATGGATTCTTACTTAGTCCTTTCACAAAGGAGGAAATCAAGAAGGTCATTTTTGACATGGATGGTAACAGCTCCTCAGGACCGGATGGCTTCCCCGCAGCCTTTCTTCCGTAAGTTTTGGGATATCCTAGGCAATGATGTAGTGGAAGCTATAATTGAGGCTCAAAAGGACATGGAAATCCCATAAGGAGTTAATGCTACTTTTTTAGTCCTCATCCCTAAACTAGTGGGAGCAATGGAATTTTCCAGCTTTTCCCCTATCGCTTATGTAACACTCGATGAAGATTCTCACAAAAACAATCGCCAATAGGTCAAGGTTATCCTTCCTTTCATCATTGATATGAACCAAGGTGGCTTTGTGAAAGGGCGACAAATATTGGATGGTATCATCACAATTCATGAGGTTATTCATTCAATGGTGACTAGTAAGGAAGCAGGTATGTTACTAAAGCTTGATATGAATAAAGCCTACGACCGGGTCTCATGGCGGTTCCTCACCAAGATTTTGGGTAAGTTTGGTTTCTGTCCCCAATGGATTAAGTTGATTTTTAGTTGTATCTCTACTACAAGATTTTCTGTCATGGTGAATGGGTCACCCTCCTGTTACTTTAAGAGTGAAAGGGGGTTGCGACAAGGAGATCCTTTGTCTCCATACTTGTTTATTATTTTAGCGGAAGCATTGGGTAGGAACATTTCAGCAGTGATGGCAGATGGTCAATTGGAAGGTTTTAAACCAGCCTCAACAACAGAGCCAGTGTCTCACCAACAGTTTGTGGATGATACAATCATTGTGTCCAAAGCCTCTGTGCCTCAAGCTAGGAAGTTGAAGAGAATTCTAACCAAGTATGAGACAGAAGCATGACAATACATAAACTATAAGAAGAGTAGCATCTATTTCTTTAACACGCCTGGTGGGAGGGATGAAAGAATAGCTAACCTCTTCGGTTGTGGAAAGGAGCTTCTACCAAAGAACTTATCTAGGCATGCCTATGTTCGAAGGAAGAATGAAGGCTACTTTGTGGAACTCAGCCATTGACAGGATCTCCAAAAAGTTAGCAGGTGGAAGGGCAGCCTTCTCACCTCCGCAGAAAAGCCTTATTAGTTCAAACTACTTTACAGAGCATTCCAATTTATCGCATGTCTCTATTTAGAATGCCTGCAAAGGTCCGAGCTACATTGGAGCTAATTCAACGCAACTTCTTGTGGTCAGGTTCAGAGGAGAGAAAGAGAATTTCGTTGGTAGCATGGAATCAGGTGTGTGCAAGCAAGGATCAGGGGGGCCTGGGGTTAAAGAGAATGAAAGAAATGAATCAAGCTCTGATTGGCAAACAGGTATGGAGATTTATCAATAATGATCAATTGGGATGGGTAAAACTTCTTAAGGCAAAATATATCAGAAATAATCGGACTTCCCGAAAGTCGATAATCTTCCTAGAGGATCCTATTTTTGGAATTGTTTGCTCGAATGTCAGGAGGTAGTCAGGAAAGGCATCAGATGGAGAATTGGTAATGGAAGACAAGTGGACTTTTGGAAAGACCCGTGGTTGGAAGAGGCCCCTCTGAAAGATAACTTAGACCTTCTGGTCCTCCAACATAAACTTTCGAAGGAAATGGGAGGAAAAGTAGGGGATTTTATTGTCAGTAGCACAGAAACTTCTTCTTGGAAGAAAATCACAGCTCATAATCTGTCGTAGCAAGAGAAGGTGGCCCTAACCAAACTCAATGATGCTTTAAGGGTGTTCCCGATCATTCCTCGGGGAGGAAGAGACAAGGCGATTTGGGGCAAAACTACAAGTGGGATCTATTCAGGAAAATCGCCTATAAGTTAATCCACTCAGGATTCAATGGTCGGACTCCGACTTCTATTATTTGGTTAAATAATTTAACCCCAAAAATAGCTTTCTTCTTTTGGTTGGCGCTCAAAATAAGATCCCGACAACAGATAATCTGCAAAGGAGAGGTTTCCAATTCATCAATCGATGTATCTTGTGTGAGAAAGCAATAGAATCAGTAAGTCATATATTTATAACTTGTGATTTTTCTTGTACACTCTTCCAAATGATCCTGTCCAAATTTCAAATAGATTGGGTCCGTCCAAATAGCATGTCCGACTTCGCATACGATAGGCTTCCCCTTCCGGCAAAGCTTTTGACTTGGCTCTGGAAGCTTACCTTACCCCATTTTTTATGGGGGATATGGAATGAGAGAAATAAGAGAGTATTTAAAGGACGTAAGAAAGATCCCGAGTTATGTGGTAATAAAATAATCAGAGCTTTGAAAGAAAACTGGAAAACTTTCTTCTTCAAAAATGAGACCATGTCTCTAAGGGAAAGGAGGATTTTGTGGAACTGGGGAGAGGAACTTCCAGACCTAGACATTACAACCAACCCACAGGATGGTGTCAAGTGGATACCCCCCACACAAAAGTGGGTTAAGTTTAATTTTGACTGGGCAGCTAAAGGAAATCCGGGTCGCAGGAGCAGGAGGAGTTTTGAGAAATGAGGAAGGAAAAGTGGTCCTTGCCTTTGCAGAGCCTTTGGGAACTCAAACAAATCATTTTACGAAAGCTCGAGCCTGCATGCAGGCAATGAGAATTGCCAGACTTGAGGGTTATAAGGAAGTTATCTTTGAAGGGGATTCGCTTAATATAATCAAGGCAATTAAGGAGGATAAAGACCCCAGCTGGACCATATTGGAGCTTATCCTAGAAGCAAAGATTCATAAATCTCATTTGGTTAATGCCCGAATCCAACACACCTTCAGAGAAGGGAACCAGGCGACGGATCTAATGGCAAATATTGCAGTTTTCGTTGGGGAGATGCAAATTTGGAAGGATAACTTCCCTCAAGAACTATTGGTGTTGGTCGCTAGAGAAGAGCTAAGATCAAACTCGTTAGAGCATCAGGAGATCGGAGGGGTCGATGATGAGTAATCCGACAGATGGAATTAGGCAGTAAAAGGCATCCCATTTGTCAGGGCCTGGAGGTGACAAGTGTACAAGACAACAACCTAGTGTTAGTAAGTGCTAGGTGTTGTTTGGTTTTTGTTTTATCCCGAATAGTCAAGCGACAAGTATAGGACTGTGGACTCTAAGTATGGCTTAATGTGAGTCTTAGAAAGATCCATTTTGTATTTTGATTATACGGGCTTGATGCTAGAACCAGCCCATTTTGACTTTGTAAAAGGTTTGTGGACCTTATAACCACCTCTACCTTATACCAAAAAAATAGAAAATAAATACACTTACAACATTAAACATAAAGAATGCAATCCAGACTTTTTTTATTGTACATGCTTTGTACATCAAGTTTCGAAGCTTTGCCTCCATGATATAGTTTTACAAAATAACCTTCGAATTTTTATCTTACCACTTGACTAAGAGACTCTTTATCTTCACTTAGGACATATAAATAAAATAATGTAATACACTCCAATAACCCTCTACTCCCCTTGAAATAATCATGTTTGTTACATTTTTTCTCAACTACCTCCTAGCATCAATGTCTTGTATACTTGTAAAAAAATTTTCTTTCCATTTGTATCTTCCTTCTTGATCCTTGTACATAATATTTGAAACCCCATCACCATATTTATCTTGAAGTAATCTCATCCATGGTTTCAAAATTGGATCTAGATTGAGTGGTTTTTTATCACACCAAGTATCCATCCAAATATAATTTTTTTCTAGTTTCCACCACCCATCTTAGACCTTTAATCATTAGATAAATTGATTTATTTTTACTATTCCATAGTGCATAACCATTTGGAATTGAGGATGTAATAAATATTAATATTGGATCATTGGGCTCTTATGTACTTAGAAGAATTCTTGCCCATTATCTTTGACTCTCTTTGTATACTCTCCAAATTACCTTTCCCCTAAAAGCTAAGTTTGCATTCGTAAGAACTCTTAAAACGAGACCTCCCCTAGTTTTATCATCACACACTTGCTCCCTTTCACCAAAGAAAATTCTCTTTTATCATGTAAACCTGACCACAAAAAGGATCGTATAATATAGATTAAACTTTTCCTATTGATTTTGGCATAGTATACAAGGACATATAATATGTTGGAATGGTCTGTAAGACTAATTTAATTAGTTGCACTCTTCCTGCTAATGATAACCATCTACCTTTCCATGTTGATAGTTTATTTTGAACTTTACTTATAACTAGATTCCATAATTCTATCCTCATTCTCCTCTCAAATAAGGGCATCCCTAGATAAGTTGCTGGCAAATTTGCCTCCTCTATTTAAAGTAACCTACATATCCCTACTTTGATTCTAGTTGGAGTGTTTAGGAAGTAAATTTTGGATTTTTTCCTATTAACTTTTTGCCCTAACACTCTTTCATATTCCTTTAATAAGTTATTCAAAGCTTTGGCCTCGTTTATCCCTGCCCTCCCAAAAAGGGTTGTATCATCTACAAATTGTTGATGGGTGATGTTGTCGATGTTATTACTAGCCTTAAATCCACTTATTAGCCTTCTTCAAATTCCTACCCAATACCTCTACCATAATAATGAACAAATATGGTGATAGAGGATCTCCTTGTCTAAGACTTCTCTTGGCTTTAAATGATTCTATTACTAACCCATTGACCAACACTGAATATGATACTATAGAGACACAAGCTTTAATCCATCTAACCCATTTCTTCTCAAATCCAAAATTTTCTAATATTGCAAAAAGAAATTGGTTTGGTTAGGAAGTGGGGGCCGGTGGTGGGGGATGCCTCTCGGGGTCTCTGTGGTGGTCCCCCTAGCTCCTCCTGCTGTCCTCAGCCCGCCCTCTTCCCCTGCGACCGCTCCTACACTCCCCCCCACCTTCCCCCCTCAACAAACAACATAAAATCCCATTTAACCCTATCATAGGCTTTATTCATATCAAGTTTTAAGATCATTGCTCTCTCTTTTCTAGAAGTTGTTGAATGCACAACTTCATGAGGTACTATGATCCCGTTCGAAATTTGTCTCCCTTTCATAAATCCTCCTTTCTCTTCTGAAATAATTTTGTCTAATAGTGGTCTTAACCTATTTGCCACCACTTTGGAGATTATCTTATATGCCATATTACATAGTCTTATGGGCTTAAATGAATCAAACAATTATACATCCTTCTTTTTTGGAATTAGGGTAAGATATGTTGCATTTATTTTATAAGGTATGTAATGTTTTACCCTAGACTGTTCCACTTACACCAATAAATAATCCTTCATTATTTCCCAGTAATGTTGATAGAATGTTGTAGAGAGCCCATCCAGACTAGGGGATTTATCCTTATCAAAAGAGAAAAGAAGTAAATGAACTTCTTCTAGAGTAATAGGCTCCATCAATTTGCTAGTGTCTTCATATGTTATAACATAAAGTACTTATTGGAGTAGTTTATCATTAAAAAACTTCAATCTCCTCCAATCCTAGAATATTTTGGTAAAAAATATTTACCTCCTTTTTTATTTTGCTCTAGTCTTCAATCCAAACCCCTTCTATTAATTTAATTCTACTAATTCTGGATGTTGATCTTTGTACTATTGCCATCCTATGAAAACACTTTGTATTTTTATCTCCTTTTAACCAAGTTTATCTTGATTTTAATCTCCAAAATTTCTCTTCCTTACTCAAAATATTATGATATTCACTAAGCAACTCCCTTTCCTCTGAGCTTGGATTATTGTGCTCACCTTTTTAGAATTTTGAAAGTTTCTCTTTTAGTTCTTCTTTCTTCTAAAAAATATTTCTAAAAGTGTTCTTATTTCATTCTTTTAATCTAGATGTCATTGATTTAATTTGTTTTGAAAGTGTATACAACCCATCGTTTCCTGAAGAATTCCATGTTTGCGCTATCATATCAACAAATTGAGGATGGTATTCCCACATTTGATCATATTTAAAATATGATATTTTTTAATTCACTTACCACCATTTTAACTCTTATTGGCCAGTGATTTGAACTAATCCTTGTCAAGGTATTAATTTTAGCACAAGTCCCTTCATCTAGCCAATGATTTGAGAGTATGCATCTATCTAATTTTTTTGCTATTAGGTTTTGGCCTGTCTTATTGTTGGTCCATGTATAGTTGTTCTCTTCAAACTCAACCTCCCATAGATTATTGTTTTAAATAAAAGCTAAGAAATCTCTCATACTTTGGGTTATTTTTCTAATTCCTCCAAATTTTTCATCCAACTTGGTTATGGCATTAAAATATCCTATGATCATGAATTAGGTTTCTTGGTCTTTACTTCTCATAAAGGCTTCAATCCCACTCCATACTTCTAATCTACTTGATTGAGTTGTAGGTCCATAGACATTGATAAGGATGAAATGAATATCTGCAAAGTAGCATGTGACTAATGAGGCTATCCAATGCCTAGTTTTATGAATGGTTTCATAGGAGGTTCTAAAATGATTCCAACATGTTAGAATTCCCCTTGTCACTCCTTTAAAATCCACAGCATCCCATTCACATCTTGCCCATACTACTTTCATAGTTTTAGAAACTTCTTCCTTTGTCATTTTAGTTTCCTGGATACAAAGAATATCAGACTTATTACTTAAACAGAGGTCCCTGATACACCTCTGCTTTGAGGGGGCATTAACACCCCTTATATTCCATGAGATGGTAATCATGTCTCATTAGGGGCTATTGGTCCCGCCTATGAATTACCAATATCATTTTGTTGTTTGGTAAAGATAAGTTCAACCAACTTAGATTGTGTTCCTTTCTCTATGTTTGCTCTTGCTTTCTTGGCTCTCACTTGATAATTTGAGGGTTTTCCTATTTTTGCCTTCCTTGTATCAATAGTAGGTCTTATTATTCTATTCCTTAATATTCTTTCATAACTTTCATTTTCATTAGATTTATCCTCTCTTGGATTTGCTATAGAAGCTTTTGACTTATCCTACTCATTTTTTGGTATTTCCTTATTAATGGTAGAGGTATTAACATCTAACAATGCATTTTCTCTACCATTTTTCTTCTCATGAATGGTGTATGGTACTTCAAGAGAGTCTTCAAAATATAATGAGGCACATTCCTTAGGTTCAGTAGGAATGTTCATCCCTAAATCATGATCATACTGAATAGATAATTTCTTGTTAATATTTTGATCCTATTGTACCGTGTCCTCTAAGATTTGATCTAATTTTTCTTCATAGGCTAAAGCCTCAAAAGAATTGGTATTTCTTCCAATATCCTTCCTTATTGGTCTCCATTGTTTATTTACTTTCATCTGTCTAGACCTATTTTTTGGAAGTTGAAAACCATCCTCATCCATATCCATTTGTAAGTTTCTCTTGTGGTTTTCTACATATGTTTCTACTAGACTCTTCTTAGGGCATGATCTCTCAATATGCCCCACCTCATGACATCTTCTACATCTAAAAGATATGTTTTCATAATCTATGGTTTGGGTCCACAACTTACCCCCATACTTAAGAATGATTGATCTTGCTAAAGATTTATTGATACCAATCATGACCAATATCTGAGCATAAATAGCCAAGAATCCATCTTTTATAGTTTTTGAAATTTCAAGGAATTCTCCTAGAGTGTTGCCTATTGCCTTGAAGGTATCCATTTCCTAGAATTCAATGGGTAACCCATACATCCTAACCTAGACTAGTATTAGGGATAGATTTACGTTTTCAAGTGCAAAGCCTTCATACCAATGGGTAAGGAAGAGTCTTGCTCTTCCCATAAACCAAGGACCCCCTTTTAGGATTCTATCTCTTTTCTCCTTGGAACAAAAAATGGCTAGGAAGAAACCTTTGGGAAGAAAGGATAGACTCACTTCTAGAGACTTCCAACTCCTATCAATCCATTTTCTCAAGGTCAAAGCCCTTGGCCAAGACCCATTAAATTTACCAAAAATTGCCCTATCTTTGAGCAACGAGGATCACTCCTCTATGAGGTCCTCACTAACCTCTATTACTAGGGATGATTATAAGGATTTAGCTATAAATTGGTCCATGGGAAGGAAACTTTAACTCAAAATTTACTAAAATTTACTAATATATCCTATAGTGATGAAAATAAACTTATAATAATTTGCATAAGATAATAAATGATAAAAAGAAACTTAGGTAAAAAAATTCTATTCCCAGATAGAATGTCCTACCTCGCTAAAGTCCTAGCACTCCGTTGTTCTTCCTATCATCCGAACCCCAACTTACTACTATTTACAATTTTGTTTTTTTGTGAATTAAAAAATCGTCATTGTCCTTGTTCTAGATGGTTGACTTCACAAGGCCATATCTCCCATAATACTGCTCGAATTCCTTCATATGACCACTCATTTTAAAGCTCTTCAAATTCTCCACAAATCGATCTAAGAATCATCTGAATCAAACAACTCTTTGCAAAGAAATGACTCCTAAAATATGAGATATTTTTTAGGAAGAAATTGCCCTAATGTTGCTCTAGTTTCGAATGGTTGTCTTCACATGGGCATATCTCCTTCAATACTACTTGCATTCTTTTGAATGACCATTCATTTCAAAGCTTTTCAAATTTCATACAGAACGACACAAGAATCTTCTAAATTATACAACTCTATGCAAAGATAAGACTCCTAAAAGATGATTCATTTTTGGAAAAAATTGCCCTAACTTTGATGATTCAGTAACCCCAATCAACAAAAATGGATATAATATTGGATAAAAAATAACAATTTTTTTGATATTTTTCAATGACTTTACACAGGCTTTTATTGAGGGGTCCTTTTTTTTCACTTTTCGTAAACCTTTTCAATGACTTTTCCTTGGTTGATATTTTTTTAGCAAGATCCCAATTGTCCGGGGAATCAAACCGAGGCCACTACCAATTAGCCTATCCCTTTATGGGTTTGATCAAAGAATTAAGCTTAAAATATTTCTAAGCAATCTCAGGAGAGAAATTGTAATGGTAAATCCTTGGGTTTTCATCAAAGAAATCCAAGTTCAAGCCCTGGTATAAAAGAGGTAAACCCTTCATAAAAACCCAAGTCTTACCCAAAAATTTTAAGTTCTATGAGGGATATTGTAGTTGTAAGTCTTTTGATTTTCATTTAGAAGACCCAAATTCAAACCCTGATATGAGAGGATCGAGACTCCTCATAAAAACCAATGCTTTTAATTCATAATTTTTTTATCTTTACCTAACGGGCAAGGGATTTCAAAGGTTCCCTGTGGATTAAAAAAATCATACTAAGTAGAAATCATTTTATCATTGATAAATATCTAGGGATAGCATAACGGTTTGGGCTTTGACTCTTTTTTGAGAGGTCTAAGGTTCAAACCACAACGTGTTTTTCTTACTAAATAATGTATCATTGATAAATATCTAGGGACAACATAACGGTTCGGGCTTTGGCTCTTCTTTGAGAGGTCCAAGGTTTAAACTACGACTTGTAATTCTTACTAAGTAATATATCATAATAAATATCTAGGGATAAAGTAACGGATAGGTCCAAGGTTCAAATCGTGGCATGTGTGGTTGTGTTAAATTCCCTATCGATAAACTCGATTTTTCTCTTTATGAGAGGTCATGGTGGGATGGGGATGCCTAGCCTTGAGCATTGGTCGTATGATTTCTCATACTAACCAAATCTATATAATATCGTTGATAAGCTAAGTTGCAAGTGTACTACAGTGGTAAGGGATTTGGCCTCTCTTTGAGAGGTCCAAGGTTCAAACCCCACTCAACTTGTGTAAACTCATTGAAAATAATATATCATTGATAAATTATTATAATACATTGATGATATAGGTCTCTTTAAAAAAAACTGATTTTTAACTCAATATTTTTTCATCTTTATCCAATAGACTAGGAATTATAAAGGTTCCCTTAGCAAAAATAAAAAATAAAAAAAAATCCTACTAAACAATATATTATTGATACAAATATGGTAGTACTAAGGGCCTTGGCCTTTCTTTGAGAGGTTCAAGGTTAAAACCTCACTCGATATGAGGGGACCAAGACCCCTTATAAAAACTTGTGTAAACTTATTGAAAAAAATAGTTGCAAGCTTACTATAGTGGTAAGGTCTTTGGTCTTTCTCTAAAAGGTTTAAGGTTCAAACCCCACTCGGTATAAGGGGATAAGGACCCCCGTAAAAACCTATTTAAACTCGTTAAAAAAATATATTATTGATAAATTATTATAATACATTAATGATATAATAAGTTTGTAGTAGTTTCAATACTATATAACCTTTTACAAAAATTGTTTTAATTATCAAATGGCATTAATTTAATTGCTTAAATTACTTCAACAATAATTAATGAATATCAACAATATTGTAATTACTGCACTGTATTGGTAAGGGCTTTAACCTCTCTTTAAGAAATCCAAAGTTTAAACCCCGCACAAGAATCTTCTAATTTAGATAACTCTATGCAAAGATAAGACTCTTAAAAGATAATTCATATATATATATTTTTAGGAGAAAATTGCCCTAACTTTAATGATTCATTAACCCCAATCAACAAAAATGGATATAAGATTGGATGACTTTACACAGGCCTTTATGATGGGTCCCAATTGTTTTAAAATTTTATTTATTTATTTAAAAATATTCAACTTTATTTATTTATTTTCAATAAGTTTACATAGGTTTTTGTTAGGGGTTTTGGTCCCCTCATATTAAATGAGGTTTGAACCCTAAACCTCTGAAAGAAGATCAAAACCCTTTTAAAAAAAACAACTTTAAGAGGTCCAAAGTTTAAACCCCATTGGTAAGGGCTTTAACCTCTCTCTAAGAGGTTCAAAGTTTAAACCCCACACAAGAATCTTCTAATTTAGACAACTCCATGCAAAGATAAGACTCCTAAAAAATAATTCATTTTTTTTTTTTTTCTTTTTGGAGAAAATTGCCCTAACTTTAATGATTCAATAACCCCAATCAACAAGAATGGATATAAGATTGGATGACTTTACACAGGCTTTTATGAGGGGTCCCAATTATTTTAAAATTTTATTTATTTAAAAATATTCAACTTTATTTATTTATTTTCAATAAGTTTACATAGGTTTTTGTTAGGGGTCTTCATCCCCTCATATTAAATGAGGTTTGAACCCTAAACCTCTTTAAAAAAAAAATCAAAACCCTTTTATAAAAAATAATTTTATTATGTTAACTTATTTTTCTAATTTTTAAAAACTACTGAAAGACACTTAAATTTTTTTTTTAATTATCTAAAACTTTCCGAAAATTTTCATATTGTTAAATTTTTTAATTTAAAAAAGCTGCCGCACTTCACTTTTTCTAGGCGAACTCTCCCCGTCTATTATTTGCAGCAGTATTCCAATAATTTTTTTTTATAATGCTCTTTCTGTTTGGAAAGCTTAAGGCCAAAACGATCTAACCTCCACCGTTCTCCGTGTATAGGGTTCGAAGTAAAGGATTTCTCTGTAGCTTGTCTTCAGTTGGTAAGGAAGCTTTGAGTAGAATGTTAAAGCAATAAGTTTTGACTACATGGATCTTTAAATAAATTGTTGCTTTCCGGGTTTTAAGTAACTTTCCTTTTTCATGTGCAGACAGCAGAGACGAATGGCGGTTCTGGACCAATCGAAGAAGAACAAAAAGAAGAAGAAAATCAAGAAGGTTACTTCTACGAAACCAGAAAGTAAGACCCAAAACCATTGTCTGAGAATATATACACGCATTTATACACACGCATATATAGAGGGGAGGGAAAGCGTTAGGGTTTGAAAGGGTTTTTGTTCTCTTCTCAACTGCAACGGTTGAAGCAACTTTAATCAACGAAACTCGGAGTGGAAGCTCCGAAAAATGAAAAAAACAACCAGTTAGAGGAAGAATATAAAGCCTGGTTTATGTGGGGCTATTTGTTTACATGGCCAATTTTGAACTTTAGAATGAAATTTCTCTTTTGAACATTATTGTAGTGGTAAGCTTGACTAGCTTACAAGCGTTAAGTTACTAGGGTTTTTCTCCCAACCCTAGAAAAGTTATTATAAAAACAGTACAGTAAAATATTTAAAATATTTTAGTTAGTAGGGGTGGTTCGATGGAACGGGGGTGCATTCAAAAGAGAGGAGCTTAAGTTTAAATCCTCTTGCTGCATTAATGCGGATATTTAACATCAAAGAATTGTTTTAAATGGGTACTACTCTATTATATAATAGCACTGTAATAGCCCACATGAATTTAAAATGTTAATATATTTTGAATTGTTTGGATGAGATGTTGTTATGAATTATTTGTTGTTATTTAGAGGGTGGCACGCCGAAGAGAGAAGAATTGTATGAAGGAGAGGGTGCTTCATCATTAAATAAGAAGAGGAAATTGAAGAAAGAGAAAATTGTGGCTGATACAGGTGAGAAAATCAGCTTTGTCGCTTTTCTTATATTTATAAAATATATGCTTTTCAATTTTTTTTAATTTAATTTATAAGGTGGTGATTTTTTTTTTCCCTTAAAAACTATAGCAAAAATTTTGTAAGCACACAAGATCGATAACTTTCTTTTTCTAAAAATTATTTATATGAGATTGAAACTGGCCTCACTCAAATTACATTGTGACCACATACATAGTGTTATTACAACAACATTTTTTACCAAATAGTGTTATTATTACAGCAAAAAGTTTGTAAGCACACAAGATTGATAATATTCTTTTTTTAAAAATTAGTTATATGAGATTGAAACTGGCCTCACTCAAATTACATTGTGACCACATAGTGTTATTACAACAACATTTTTTACCAAATAGTGTTATTATTACAGCATTTAGACAATTATACATGTATTGTTTGCCAAAATTTAAACCAAGGTCTCCTCTTTAAAAGTCAAGGTATTTAACCAGTTCAGCTTATGTCATTTTAATGAAATGTTAAGGTCCATCCATGGGATTGGAACCTTAGTCTAAGTTGTGAATCTCTTCAATCGCCACCTCTTACCCTAAACCCTTTAGGCAACAACATTCATTTTATTTGCTTTGTATGCAAATCATTTGTAGTCCCATAGTCTCAACCGCTGTCCCTGAGGGATAGGCCAATTGGTTGTGGCCTCACTTAAAAACTATAGCAAAAAGTTTGTAAGCACACAAGATTGATAACATTTTTTTTTTAAATTAGTTATATGAGATTGAAACTGGCCTCACTCAAATTACATTGTGACCACATAGTGTTATTACAACAACATTTTTTACCAAATAGTGTTATTATTACAGCATTTAGACAATTATACATGTATTGCTTGCCAAAATTTAAACCTAGGTCTCCTCTTTAAAAGTCAAGGTTTTTAACCAGTTCAGCTTATGTCATTTTAATGAAATGTTAAGGTCCATCCATGGGATTGGAACCTTAGTCTAAGTTGTGAATCTCTTCAATCGCCACCTCTTACCCTAAACCGTTTAGGCAACAACATTCAGTTTATTTGCTTTGTATGCAAATCATTTGTAGTCCCATAGTCTCAACCGCTGTCCTTGAGGGATAGGCCAATTGGTTGTGGCTAGTGCTTGCCAGTGGATAACCTTGGTGCGACTCTCTTGGGGGCCAGTGGTTCACCTCACTTGGATTCCCTCTGGGGAGATGGGCAGTCGCCACATGTTTACCTAGAGTGGTAGGGGGTATAATGGCAGTAGCCAGAATCAAACTCTTGACTTGGGAGGTAATGATGGGTAGTTACCAGTTTCCCTATGTAGCAGATAAAGAAAAGGAAGAGAGAGAGCCAGTGAGGGGGAAAAAGGATCTTAAGCATTGATAGTGCTTACACATGATCTAGAACCATTTGCATGCAAGCCATATGCAATCTCTTAAGTTTTCTGTACACATTTGGAAGAGTAATATGTTCCGCAGTCTTAACCTCAGGAATACATGAACTTCTTATAATTTGTATAAACACTAAAACTTCTCTTCACTGACAGGGTGGAGGAAGCAATGGAGTAAGTTTTCCGCACACCTCTTGGAAGAGTAATATGTTCCACAGTCTCAACGTCAGGCATACATGAACTTCTTTTTATCTGTATAAATTCCAAAACTTCCCTTCACTGGCATGATGGAGGAAGCAACAAAGTAAGTTTTCTGCACATGTCTTGGAAGACTGATATGTTCCACAGTCTCACCCTCAGGCATACAAGAACTTCTTTTTAATGCTGTATAAACTTCAAAACTTCCCCTTAACTGACATGGTGGAGGAAGCAACCAAGTGCATGCAAAGTCCATTATTAAAACCTTGTGTGTTAAAGAACGCCATAGTAAATTTATGTGGCCATGCTGTCTCGGAAGTGTCTATTTCTATGATTACAACTTCATTGCAGTCATGTTTCTCTAAGTTTCAAGAGGATTATTAGCAAAAGTTGTTCCGACAATTAACTTTGACTCTATCCTGCCCTCCCACTAAGAAAGAGTGAGCGTTAGAGCTTTCAAGGGTGATGCTTAAGGTCAATTACAAGAGAGGTCTTGTCTAACTGCACCAATATTGCTTCGACAGCCCTTAACTCGCTATGAACCTTTCTGCATACGAATAGACGTGCATCAAGCAGAGAAATGAGCTTGAAGGATTTAAAAAGACCCTTTCCAGGCTTTGATAGCAGCAGGTACATTGGCTGTACAACAAGAGGTGCAGTTTTGATAGTGATCTGTTTAGCGATCTAGTATTCATCAACTTTTTTGCATGAATAGTTTAGTTTTTGGTCTTCAGTTCTGACATGGTGTCCCTTCACTGGCATGGTGGAGGAAGCGACAGAGTAAGTTTTCTGCACATGTCTTGGAAGACTGATATGCTCCACAGTCTCACCCTCAGGCATACATGAACTTCTTTTTTAATGCTGTATAAACTCCCAGACTTCCCTTAACTGACATGGTGGAGGAAGCAACCAAGTGCATGCAAAGTCCATTATTAAAACCTTGTGTGTTAAAGAACGCCATAGTAAATTCAAGTGGCCATGTTATCTTCAAAGTGGCTATTTCTATGATTACAACTTCATTGCAGTCATGCTTTTCTAAGTTTCAAGAGGATTATTAGCAAAAGATGTTCCAACAATTAACTTTTATTCTATCCTGTCCTCCCACTAAGAAAGAGTGAGTGTTAGAGCTTTCAAGGGTGATGCTCAAGGTCAATTACAAGAGAGGTCTTGCCTAACTGCACCAATATTGCCTCAGCAGCCCTTAACTCGCTAAGAACCTTTATGCATACGAATAGAAGTGCATCAAGCAGAGAAATGAGCTTGAAGGATTTAAAAAGACTCATTCCAGGCTTTGATAGCAGCAGGTACATTGGTTGTACAACGAGAGGTGCAGTTTTGATAATGATCTGTTTAGTGATCTTGTATTCATCAACTTTTTTGCATGAATAGTTTAGTTTTTGGTCTTCAGTTCTGATATGGTGTAGTGGTAGTCAGTGACAAACCGCTTGGTCACCTTTGTTGCAGGCAGTTTGGCACTGCCATGGGCCATTAAAAAGTAAGCATCAAATCCAATCTTCTCCCCATTTCAACCATATTATGCTATGATATGATCGCACATGGAATGTAAGTGAGACAAGCACTGGCTATCTGTTTCCATATTGAATTTTTGAAATCCTTACCCATTTTCCACTACTCAGGCTCAGTGCTCTTGTTAGCTTGTTCTGCCTCAAAGCCTTGCAAAAAACTTTAAATGTTGTTCCGTCTTGCATGAACACAAGCAACATTTGTCTCTTGCAGTTTTTTTGTCCCCCTTCTGATTAGCTGACATTTTTGTTCCTTTTGTATGCCTGCTTGGTGCAGCCGCTATATGAGATTGGTTTTGAATGATAGGAGTACAAGACCATTTCAATTTAAGTGCATCTAGCAAAGTTGGATTACCTGTCCATAAAAATATAAGCTATAATTTCAATGACAAGAATCGTTAAACATGCATGAAGAATTCAGGCAGATTCACTTGTCAAGGTTACCACAAGATCCATGTGGATGGAAAAGTTGGCTTTGCCTGAAAAGTTTGTATCGATTAATAATTATAGAGGGCTTGATCAAGTTGAGTGGTCTAAATAATTATTTGATTGATCAAACTTTTTTACAACTTCTTGCATCCAAAAGATGGTAGGAATTAGAAGCTTCCTTGGAGGATGGGTGAAGAAACGATTAGGGAGCAGGATTGAGATAAGGATAGGAAACTCAGCTTACAAATATATTTTTTTATTATGTTGGAAGGAAGGGGTTTTGAAAGGTTCCCCAAACCTTTTACAACCTTTTCAAGATTTTGCCATTAAGCTCTGCAACTGAAACAGAAGCAAGACAAACAAGATCTGAACCTACTAGAAAGATAGAAAGAGCTCACAAACAGAAGGAACTAACAACAAGAACAACCATTACATGACACAAAACTCCAACAGATAGAAGGAAAACAAACACAACAGTCATCCATCAAAGAGACTGACAATCCCGGCATCCTCCCTCTAGGTATACAATGTCGCTTCATCAACAAAAACTTGATGAGCCCCACAAACCAGCTAACCCCTGTTCTCATTGTGATCTTCATAGATATTGGCTTCCACCTTCACTAGCTCCTGGACCTGACCAGGCAAATTCCTTTCCCACCTCTGATATCCATCCAAGAACACTCCTAGGTTCGCCAAACAATCAGCTGTCCCATTTGCTTCCCTATATACATGGTTGAATTGAACATTCTCTAAGGGGATGGTTTTACGTTTAGCCTCTGAGATCATATCTGCAATATTCCAGCTAGGAGGTTGATTACCTTTCAGAATATTGATAATATTTTGTGAATCCCCTTCAACAATCAGATTTTTGACATTAAGCCTCTCAATGAGAAATAGTCCCAAAAAAGCTGCCCTGGTTTTAGCAAAATGGCTTGTTTGCTCCCCCAGGGGTTTAGCATATGCCAAGACTGCCATGCCCTTATGGTCACGAAAGATCCCACCTACCCTAGATCAACCAGGATTCCCTTTCGACGCTCCATCGAAGTTTAACTTTAACCAGCCAGGGGGAGGCGACTTCCATCTTGATTGAGCCCTTGAAGGATTTGGGGGTGGCACCAGACTACGAGCTCTGAACTCCAAGCCCCAACCACACACTATCTCTTTCTCTCGATCAAACTCCTAGGCATATTTAAACTTAATTATTTTGAGATTTTCCATCATAACATTGGTAGATCTGATCTCAACTGAGGGACAATCTCTTTTCCTATCCTTGAAGATCCGATGGTTACGTTCTTTCCAGATTCCCCATAGAGCATGGGGAAGGCTTAACTTCCACAATATTTTTAGTCTCTTACTACTGAAGGGGGATTCCCATTGGATACAAAGGTCTGGGAGTGACTTGGGGAGAACCCATGCAACCTGAAACTTGCTAAGGACTCTGTTTAGGAGATCAATAGTGAAGGGACACTCTAAAAAAAGGTAATTTGTATCCTCCTCATTCTTTTCACACAACACACATCTGTTTGGAAGTATCATCCCCCTTTTGCAGAGATTGTCCATAGTTAAGATCTTGTTTTGGATTGAGAGCTAGTAAAAGTATACAATCTTAGGAATTAAATCCTTGATCCATACTCTTGAGGCTGGCATCCATCCTAGGCCCTCCCCTTCCAGCAAGTAGTAGCCCGATTTAACTGAATACACACCTTCTTTCTGGTTCTTCTAGATGAGGGAATCAAAATGTCTTGTGCTGTTAAGAAAGTAGACCTGTAGAAGCCTGTTAAGCTTCCTCAATCTCTGTTGGTTCCTTAAATCTAGCCCATCCACCTGGAGGTGTCTCCAACATTTGCCAAACTCATCAAAAATTATGTAGTCTTGCACCAAGTTTCCATATTGAGTAGACACAACTTGTTCTAACCCAACAAACTCTGGATCCTCACAAAGAGGAGTGTTTTTCAACCATTTATCAGTCCAGAAGTGGACTTGGGAGCCATTACCAATCTGCCAGCATTTACCTTGTCTAAGCAATGGTCTGATAAGTTGAAGGTTATTCCAGAAGTTTGACCCTCTCGGATGGTCCTCTTCCCCAATAAAGTTGGAGGCATGCCTAAGGTATTTGGCCTTTAGTATATGGACCCAGTTGAGGTTTTCATTAGTTACAAGTTTCCATCCTAATTTGCCCATCAGGGCTTTGTTCATTCTCCCCATCTTCTTAAAGCCAAGACCTCCCACTTCCTTTCTTGTACAAACCTTATCCCATGCAACCAACACCATTCTTTTTTATTCTTTGCCCCAGACCACAAAAAATTTCTTTGAATCTGCTCTATTTTATCATAGATCTTAGCCGACATTTTGAATAAAGACATAAAATAGATTGGAATGTTTTGCAATGAGGACTTTACTAGTTGGGCTTTGCCAGCCTGGCTAAGCAAAGAGCCTCTCCATCCCGAAAGCTTTCTTGTTAATCGCTCAACCACTGGATTCCATAGCGCTTCAGTCATCCTTCCCTTAAAAAGGGGCATCCCAAGATAGGTAGCCGAAAGGTCCCCAATACTACAACCAAAGAGTCTTGCTATTCTTACCTGTTTGGGACCAGGAGTGTTCAGAAAATAAACCTTACTTTTATCAAAATTCACCTTTTGGCCGGCTGCCTGCTCATATCTTTCCAAGATCAACTTCAGTTCCCTAGCCTGTGGAATGGAGGATTTTGTGGTTATGATCGTGTCATCCACAAATTGTTGGTGGGAGACAGGAAACATAACAAAAGCAGGTTTAATGCCATCAATCTTCCCATTTGTTGTAGTGGCTGAAATCGCTCTTCCCAGGGCTTCAACAAGGATAATGAAGAGGTAGGGAGACAAGGGGTCTCCTTGACGAAGTCCTTTCCTATTTTGAAAATACCTTGCTGCAGAACCGTTTACTAAGACTGAGAACATGGCTGAAGAGATACAAGCCCTGATAAGATTGATCCACTCTTGATGGAAACCAAAACTGGTCATAGTTCGAATTAAAAAATCCCAGGATACCCTATCATAAGCCTTGTTCATGTCAAGTTTTAACAACATCCCTGCATCTCCACTCCTATCAATGGAATGAATTACCTCGTGGATAGTAATAATTCCATCCAGGATTTGGCGGCCCTTTACAAAGCCCCCTTGTTGGGGATCAATTATAAAGGGAAGAATAATTTTAATTCTATTGGCTAAAACCTTGGACACAATCTTGTATAAGGTATTGCAAAGGCTTATAGGTCAAAAATCTGAAAAAGACCTCGCACCTACCACCTTTGGGATTAGAGCCAAGAAGGTCAAATTAACATCTTGGGGTATATGCTGAGTTCTTTGAAACTCCATAACAGCCTGAGTAACTTCCGCCCCAACTATATGCCAGAATATTTGAAAGAATACAATTGGGAAACCATCCGGGCCCAGAGCTTTATCCCCATGCATGTCAAAAACTGCTTTCCTAATTTCCTCCTCTTTGAAGGGGTTGAGAAGGTAGTCATTAAGCTGATTTGTTACCAGGCATGGAATGTTCTGCAACATGGCAATAGTTGAAGCATTATCAGTAGGAGCCTCTGATCCTATTAGATTGAGAAAGAAATTGATTGCCTCCTCTCTGATTTGAATGGGATCTTCAGTGACCGAACCATCCATCTTGACAACTTCTTTAATCCGATTATAACTTCTATGCCTTAAAGTAGAAACATGAAAAAATTTGGTGTTCCGATCACCTTCCTTTAACCAAGTTACTCTGGATTTTTGGTGCCAAAAAATCTCTTCACAGGCTAGGGTGTTATGATACTCAGCCAACAGATTCTTTTCTTTGTCCCGGATTTCACTGGTCAGGTTCACAGATTGCAAGGCTAGTTCAATGTCTGATAACTGCTGCTTCAGGTCTGATTTCTTCTTAAGGAGGTGACCAAAAACATCTTTGTTCCAAGTTTTAAGGTTCTTCTTAATGTATCTTAGTTTCTTAGCAACTTGGGTTAATTTGCTACCTGTAAAAACCTGTTTCCACCATTCAGAGATTTTGCTTTCTAATCCCTCATGAAGCAACCACATTTTCTCAAAATGAAAGGGGCTTTTGAAGATTCTCCTTTGTTCCTCCATCTCCCACACCAAGGGGTTATGATCAGATCCTATTTTTGGGTGGGCTGTAAGGGTTGTGTCCCCAAAAATTAGAAGACTCTCCTTAGATAGCAAAAATTGGTCCAACCAGATTTGAATTAATTGATCCCCCAACTGCCTATTGCTCCAGGTATACTTGGCCCTTCTCAGTTCGACATCCATAAGTTCATTGTCATTCACAAACTGGGCAAAGTCCATCATTCCTTCCGAAATAGAAGAAATGCCACCCTTCTTGTCTGATGGGTATAGGGGGAATTGAAGTCACCCGCTAGTACCCAGGGTAAGCTAGAAAAGGCATTTCTAAGTTGGCTTAAATCCCTCCAAAGGTGTTTCCTACCCATCACTATGTTAGGAGCATAAACATTAGTGACTATCCACTGCTGATTCACCTCCTTTACATAAAAATGGATAGCTATGAATCTTTCATTTGATACAATCAATTTTCCTTCAATCTTGTTTTGATCCCAAATACACAGAAGGCCTCCAGAGGCCCCTACTATAGGGCATGCTACAAAATCAACACCTCTCCATATTCTTTGCTTAATGCTTTTAGAATGTGGTTCATCAAGCTTTGTTTCTTGTAACAGGATAACCTGCGGGTTGACCTCTTTCCTCAATGCTTGTATTACTCTATGCTTAGAGGGGGCATTGAGACCCTACACATTCCAAGAGACAACCTTCATTTTTTGGGTTTAGATTTTTGCTTCTTCCCCCCACCCAGATCCAGAGTTGATTGGGTGCCATTAGCAATCTCTACAACTACTTCTCTCAATCTGATCTCTTGATTAGAGGGTCTCCCATGTTTGGATTCATATCCTACATCTATCGACCCCTTTTTTCTGATTCCTAGTAACTCTGCTAGGAGTAGCATATTCTTTGCCCTTCTTATTTCCAACATCAAACAAAGTTATCTCCTTATCCCCACCCAAGGGGGGATTTTAGGGCCATTTTTTGGATTTAAATCATAATGGATCTCTGAAGCAACTAGGTCTTTATCTGATTCAGTCACCTCTTTATGGATTTTGACACATACATCAATAGGATCATCTAACTCATCCCCTAGACACGCAAAGGAATTTGCTTGAGGAATATCATTTTGAGGATTAAAAGGGTTTGAACTGGGAAGACTTACCTGAGCGATGTTTTCCAAGATTTCTCCCTCCTCTATTGTTTGAGGCTCTGAAACTTCAAGTGGGACTTCCTGGGTTTTAGTCTGGCTCAAAATATTCTCCTTCAAAGAGTCAGGCTCTTCCATCTGATTATTTTTTGGGTCGGAGGACTCCTTTCATTGCCACACTCGACACGGATTACTTTCCTTCTTTTTGTTAGGGCAGTACTTTGTTGAGTGCCCTAGTTTTTTGCACAGATTACAAAAGGGAAGCCTATTCTCGTATTCAATCTCCTGCATCCAGTTCCCCAAATCTGATATAAGTTCAATAGAACTAGGAAGCTCCGACTCCAAATCAACATTCATGCACATCCTTGCATGGATCAGCCTTGACTTGGCTCTCGTTGCTGGGTCGATGGTAACTAAGTCCCCTATCTCTTTTGCAATACCCAGAAGAACCTCCTCATGCCAAAACTGAAAAGGTAAGCCTGGAAGTCTTACCCATATCGGAGCCTTATGGATGCTCTGAGTATTTGGATTAAAATTTGGTCCCCATTTCCGCAAAAAGAGGCCTCGTCGCCCAAAAAACCATGGACCCCCCAGAGGATACGATCAACGTCTTCTTCGTAGTTAAGTTTTATCATGAAAAACCCTCGAGGTAATGCAACTATCTCCATGTGCCCCTACGGGCGCCACTTCAAGAATGCCCATTTTTGAATGGCATCCAAATCAGGGCGAGCACCTATAAACTTCCCAACCAGATTCCAGGCACCATGAGCCATCGTCAAGGCCATGAGTTCGGACGGGATGCGGAGTTTTCCTTGTTCATGGCAAAATTTAAAACGAAAATCCACATCCTTCAAATTTTCTTTCACAATATTCGACCATGACCGTGCTCCTGGGTCAAAAGGCTTCTGCAGAACCTTTGGGGCCTGCTGTTCACCAGGCATTGTCAAAAGACCCGCCCCATGGTCCTGTCCTAGGCCCTGCAAACCCTAGTTCCCAACACCGGTCTCCTTGTCGCCTTCCTCCATTCCGGCTCAGATTACAGAATTTGATTATGGATATTACAAGCATATTAAAAAGTATGAGGAATTTGAACCGAGTCTGGCATTGCTCTCATCCTCCACGGTATTTTAATAAGAGGTTTGTTGAACTTGACAAGAACAGTGATGGATTCAGTTCTTGATTGTGAATGAATTTACTTCTATACTGTACAAATTACCTCCTGGAGAAACCTTTTTTGTAAAACACCAGACTCATTATCTCACAGACTGATATAAGCAGAAACATGGAATTCAATAGTTGACAACTGGTAACCTTAAACATTTTAGATGGTAACTGGACATTGCTGAGGTGAAATTGTATTCTGAACCTTAAACATTTTAGATGGTAACTGGACATGCTGAGGTGAAATTGTATTCTGAACCACTAATGTAACTATTTTTGGGATGACATCTAGGCTGCACTTCCAGATCCTGATCAAATCAAGGGGGAAATGTGTAGAATAAATGGTTCTTTTTGCATTATAAATAATGTACTAAATGTAAGGCACGTAAGGTCAGTTTTTTCAATTAGAGACTCCAAAACTATATTGCTGACGCACTGAAATTGATTCAAGCCTATATGTGGAACAAGGATTTCTAAGTCTAACTCTTGAGTTTTACGGTATCCTTGTGTAAGGCTCTGTATGGGAGGTCTCCATGGGTAACTAAGATTTACACCTTGATCTCTGTTGAAGGCTCTGTATGGGAGGTCTCCATGGGTAACTAAGATTTACACCTTGATCTCTGTTGAGATTGTTGACATGTTTTCTTACTCGTGATGGCCTATCTTCAATATTGTTCACTCTAGTTGCCAATTTTCTGCCAATATTTTCGTGTTTTCTATGTAAATATGATGCATCATATTAGCAGATTGTTTAGCTAAAGTTGATTTATCTGTTCGGTTGTCATGAAGTTCTGTGCAATGTTCTCTTCTCTTGGATTTTACCAACCTGTCACTTATCCAACACAAACCATGCCATGTGAGCTAGTTATTATGTAGTCCCTGCATGGTAGCATTGAATCATGCTGATATTTAGGTGATCTAAGTTTGTTTGGAGGAGCATGTAGAGGACGGAAAATTGTTTTGATGTACTTCTATTTTAATATTTTATCTCTAGGTATGCCTTTCTTGTTTCTTATAAGAGTAAAGGCGGCCAGAAAGTAGCAGTTGAACAGCTGGGTAAAACAGAGCAATGGCATTTCACTTAAAGACTGGGAATTTTGATGTCCTTCCAGGGAAATGCCAATGCTTGCAATTTTGCAAGGAATCTTCTCGCATTTTTTATTTTTTTTTGTTTTTGAAAAAGGTGAAAATCTTTTGAAGAAGATAGGTCTAAAGTTACAATAATTGGCCTGCCACTTTTGGCCAACCCCAAGATCCTAATAAAACTAACTTTAATATCTTCTTGGACCACAAATTTCTTAGTGCGATCCAAAGAGCAGAAATTCCTGACCTAATTACAGTTTTGGTTAATACTATTATAGAATGCCCGGATTAGCTTCTCTCTCCTGCCATGACTTTGGAGGCTACCCCAAATTGGGACTAAGAGCACTACAAGCAGCAGTGTGATGTCGGATTAGAGGCTAATCGTCATAATCATCTATCCCTTGTCCTACACACTTTAGTGCCTAAATCCCTGTTGGCTAATAATGAAACCTGTTGGTTCACCTCCATCCAATCTACACTATCCCTATTTTGATCAGATTTCAACAAGTAACCAGCAAGATGTTTGCTTCCCGTTTTAGCCAAAAAGTCAGACACAACATTCTTTCCTTTGCCTACATGAACCATAATGGCATCCTCAAACTGCTGCCAGATGGCTTTGATCTGACTCACTATGTTCTTGATCTGTCACACACTCGGTCTGAAATTCCTAATCTCATTGCATTTTTTGTTGTTTTACACCTTTTAACTTGAATCTTTAAAATGAATGTTATCCATAACCGTTGCCTTACTTGCAGGAATCAAGAAAGTGAACTTTTAAATCAAAATAATAATGTGGAGGATTCTGCAATTCTGTCAAGTAGTTGCAGATTGAGATTCTAGCAGAGCGGGCAATTCTAATGCTTGTCTTTATCTTTGTTTTTTTGGCTGGAGAGAAAGAGGTTGTACTAGCATCCCCCACCCATGAGAAATCACAACTCTCTCCTTTAGAGCCTGAGAGTTAACAAACAAATTCAATTCTCATCTCAATTGATATGCTATAACCTTAGTTATCAAGTTCGAGTTCGTATTCAAATTCGACACTTGAAAATCGAAATAAATTCGACATGTTAAAAAATTCGGAATAAAATTCAACATAAAATTCGATATATTATAAATGTACATATATAAAAACCGTGTACACATGTAATTCTGGTCACAACCATAACCAATGTCTAATTAGTGTCATTCGGTTAGTTACAACACCCAATTAGTTTGGGTTGTTCCTCTATCAATCCAATTAGCGGAGTTATATTCATTTACTAATTTACTCAGACAAGAATCGGTATAAATCTGCGATTGATATGTTTCTTTACTAATTGTGACATTGACTGTGTGGGTTTGCGCCAATCATAATATTTTCAACTTGAAGTTTGGTTTGTCACCTTAACCTTATTTTATTTTTAAACAGGTAATAACCGTTTAATTTTGGGTATGCAAACTACCAATACACAAATCAAGGTAAACTTGTTAAATGTTTTAATTAATATTAAATATTATCTATACATAATTATACGAGACTCATATGACCTGACCGGGTTGTTGTGACGAGACGCAATTGGTTTTACATACAAATTCTCATTCATGCCAGACACGAACAAGATGCTCCACACCATATTTTAAATTCATATGGCTCCTTTTTTCACCCTTGTAATGTCGATGCCGATCCGCTTGCACCTTTCTTCCATGTCGTACTTATGTCTGACAGTTTACACTGCCTTGCAACTTCAAACATCCACCATTAAAACAATTTTAAAAACTAACAGGTCGACATGTACATACCTACGTTCAGAATAAATAAATAAAACGACTTACCCTGTGCCAATGCTAAACTGAAGATGGCCGCATGAAAAAGGAGAATTCATAAATATCAAACCTGTTTTCTGCTAAATTGTTTTCAATGCCGAATTTAAGGTTTGTTTGGCGAATAAATTCGTGAGGGTTTTAAATTCGACGAATTTCGAATTTTATCTAAAAAATTTGACGAATTTAATAACTAAGGCTATAACTAGATACCTGCATCTTTTGTCATAAAAAGTCTGAATTCTTGATATTCATTTTTTGGGTCTTCTTCACTTTTTTTTGTAAATGCAAATATTGAGCATCCTTCTTCTTCATAGTGTGAAAATCTACTGAGTCACTTTTCCATATATATGAACCAAAAAAATAACATTCCATGCTCATAGAGAGGAAGATAAAATCGAGTCATTGAAGAATTAAAGCAGCCTTCACAATACCAAAATTCCACCTCTACTGTCTATGCACTACATCTTAGTAGAGTAATATTTCCAAAACTTCATGCTATCATAGACCTCTTTGTCAGATTTGGACTATTAATTTCCTCCCTGAAGCGTAAGTTTAACCAGAAGAACTGTAATAAATAGTTTAACAGTCTCAAAAAGTTGAAAGTTCCAATCCATACTCTATCCCATAATCCAACCAACAACCAAAAACTCAAATAATCCATTCAGCCATGACGTCCATCTGATGTCATCTTCTTTTGCTTCAACATACAAAACTTCTACTCGCTTCATGAAATCATAGTTCGCTTTACCAGATCTGGATTGTTAGTTTCCTCTAATGCAATGATCTATAAATGGATCCTTTGAAACATTTTGTAGTTTTTTGGAACATTATTTTGAATTCGCTCCTTTTAGATTTTTCTTGTCAGCTTCAGCTAAACTTACTACTTCCTCTAATTTTGGTAAAGAGAATTTAACTTCACGATCCTCTATTAAAACCTCTCTACTGGCTAAGCTTATTTGCACGTTTGTTTCCTTCTTTTAACATATGTGTCAACCTAATTTTTTCAAACTCTATAGCAAGGTCTTGTTTTTCCAGAATGATCTCTTGTATGTTCCATGGAGCCTTTGCTTTCATCAAAATTGTATTTATTACTATTAATGAATCGCCTCCCATCCATATTCTATTCCATTTCATTTGTTTGCATATTTTTAATCCTTCCAAAGCTGCCAGAGCTTTAGCTTAGGTATTTGTTGTAAATCCACTATTAAAAGCATAATTTGACAAAATCTTACCCCTATTATTTTTTATTATTCCTCCTCCTTTTGCTGGTCCTGGGTTTCCTTTAGATGCTCCATCAAAATTCAATTTGACCAACTTTGCTTCTAGTGGTTTTCCATTTTATATTTATTGCCTTCCTATTGTTTCTCCTGTACCCAACGTCATAATTCCATTTGGACTTGACTCCATCTGACAAGGCTCTCTGCTTCTAGATTAGGGATTGGTTGAGTTGATAGGGTTAGTTTAGACTCCTCTATGGCTAAACAAATCTTGCTTTTCATCACCTCTAAACTGCTTTCATTTTCTTAAAATATTCTTCTATTCCTTTCCAGCCATATAGTCCAAAGTATTGTATCTTATGATTTATCCCAAAATGTTTGTAACACTTCACTTTTAAAAGTGCTTTGCCTGTGCTCTAACCATTCTTCAATTTTGCCATTCATTACGATGCATTTACCAACCATATTAAGAATCCATTGCCATAGATTCCAGACTATTGAGCAATGTTCCAAGAGATGGTCAATACTCACCTTCTCCTTATTACAGAAAACACATTGAGAGGGGCCATGAAAACCCCTTTTCATAAGGTTATCCCAGGATAAAAATTTTCTATGACCTACTAGCCAAACAAACATTTTAACTTTAGGATTGCTTGGGCTATCCCAAATATCTCTCCATATTCTAGTGACATTATTATTATGTTGGTGTTGAACATTATATCCACTTCTTGTTGTGTATTCTCCTGAGCTATTCAACTCCCAAATCAATTTATCCATGGCACCCCTCGGAATAATCACAATTGTTATCTTTCTACTTAATTGCCTCCTTACAAAAACTGCACGGGGGTCCAGTTGGTGCGAAATCGCTGTCCATTTTTATGGGGCGCGATTTTGCATTTTAGGGTTTTCTCTTAGAAAACCCTAATTTTCAAAGTTGATCTTTTTAAGGTCGGCTGTGCTTAGTTTTTCCCGCCCATTCTTCTTTCAAATCCACTATATAAGGAGGGTTTGAAATCTTCTTTTTCCCAATCCATCAATCAAGCAAGTTCATAACAACAATTCTTGATTCAAGTTATATTTTCTTGAGGTCTTATTCTTCTTCCGCAAGTTGCAAGAGTGAAGTGCGATCTATTGAAGCTTCTTTTTCTGCTGCATTGGATTGTGTGTTGCTACTCTTGGTGGACAAGTGTTGAAGCCGTAAGGAGGATTTCTGCTACTTGGAGGTCTCCCTCCTTGGATCTGCTTTTTCGCTACCACCAAGTTGTTTTCACTCATTTGTTTTTGCATATTAGCTTATTTATTGTTGTGCACTATTAATTTACACTTTTTGGAGTTTTATCTCTTCTTATGCAAAATCGCGATCACAGTCGCTCCATGCAGGGCGCGATTTCACATAGACCACGTTTGGGGGCAATCTGCTACTCTCAAACCCTAGATCTGTGTTATATGCTGTATATAGGCCATATTAGGGCATTCTGTACTCTATTTTATCATTATGTTCTACTATATTCTGTTATGCTTGTTTATCTATCAAAGGTCAACTTCCGCTTCTGTTTTCGAAGGTCAGCTAAAAGGACCTAGGGGGCTTGACTGCTGTGCCTCCAAGCATTATTGTACAACGGCCTAAGTAGGCCCCCTAACGTTGATTATATTTTCCAAGTGTTTGCTAAGTTATCTTGTAGGAACAAGAATTGTTGACATCGTTGGACAAAGGATAAAAACTTGGATAAACCATCGGATAAGATAAGTGCCCTAATTAATCTTTAGGTTGTTTGTTGAGTGCCTTCTATTTCTTTTATAAACTCTAGATCTGATTTAATAGAAATATATTTAATTGTTTTCTAAGCATTTGAAGGATAAACAACATATAATATGCACTTAGGGTTAATACTGTTTGTGCATATTCTCTTGAGCCCTTGCTTAAAGGTTTTCTATCTTAAAACCCTAGGGTTAGAAAAGCATTCAAAGAAAGAATCATTCTAAGGTTAGCTCTTCTCTTCTTTCATTCTGTATTTCTGCATTGTCCTTTATCTTTCATAGCATAGATCTAGAAAGGCCAAATCTAGGTGATTGTCTTGAATCGAATATATCAAACATTTTTGAAAACCAGAGGATTTGGAGCGAGTCCTTAGAACGTTCCTGGTGAACCCTTCCCCCCCTTCTTTAGCATCGAGTGTAGAAAACAACATACCCCCGCAGTCACCTTGGCTTTCTCTTGCGGATCCAACCAAGAATCGTACGCGGCAGGGCAGTTTTCCCCCTCTACATCTTTGCGGGGGTATGTTGTTTTCTACACTAAAGAAGGGGGAAGGGTTTATTAGGAACGGTTTAAAGACTCGCTCCAAGTCCTCTGGTTTTCAAGAATGTTTGATATATTCGTTTCAAGACAATCACCTATGTTTGGCCTTTTTAGATTTATGCTATAAAAGATAAAGGATAATGCAGAAATACAATATGCAAGAATACAAGAGCTAACCCTAGAATGATTCTTTCTTTGAATGCTTTCTAACCCTAGGGTTTCAAAACAAAAAACCTTTAAGCAAGGGTTCAAGATATGATGTACAAATAAAATTAATCCTAAGTGCACACTATATGCTGTTTATCTTTCAAATACCTAGAAAACAATTAAATATATTTCTATTAAATCAGATCTAGGGTTTTACAACATGAATAGAATGCACTCAAAAAACAACCTAAAGATTAATTGGAACACTTATCTTATTCGGTGGTTGATCCTTGCTTTTATCCCTTGTCCAATGATATCAACAATTCCTATTCCTGCAAGATAACTTAAGAAACACTTGGAAAATATAATCAGCGTTAGGGGGCCTGCTTAGGCTGCTGTACAATAATGCTTGGAGGTGAAACAATCAAGCCCCCTAGGTCCTTTTAGCTAACCTTTGAAAACAAAAGCGGAAGTTGACCTTTGGAAGATGAACAAGCATAACAGAATATAGCAGAACATAATGATAAAATAGAGTACAGAATGCCCTAATATGGCCTATATACAACATATAACACAGATCTAGGGTTTGGGGGTAGCAAATTGCCCCCAAACGTGGTCTATGCGAAATCGCGCCCCGTATGGAACGATTGTAATTTCGCAAACCATCGAAATCGCACCTCGGTACGACTGAGTGCGATTTCGTAGAAAAAGAGATAAAACTCCAGAAAGTGTAAATTAACAGTGCACAACAATAAATAAGCTAATATGCAAAAACAAATGAGTGAAAACAACTTGGTGGTAGCGAAAAAGCAGATCCAAGGAGGGAGACCTCCAAGTAGCAGAAATCCTCCTTAGGGCTTCAACACTTGTCCACCAAGAGTAGCAACACACAATCCAATGCAACAGAAAACAAAGCTTCAATAGATCACACTTCACACTTGCGAGTTAGCTTGCTTGCGGAAGAAGAAGACCTCAAGAAAATAGAACTTGAATCAATAATTGTTGTTATGAACTTGCTTGGTTGCTTGATTGATTGGAATAATCACGATAGTGTCCCAAGAGGTGGTCTATCCTCATTCTCCCCTCAAATAAGGGATGCCTAGATATGTTGCTGGCAAATCTGCCTCGTCCATTTAAAGTAACATGCATATCCCTACTCTGATTCTAGTTGGAGTGTTTAAGACGTAAATTTTAGATTTTGTCCTATTAACTTTCTGCCCTGTTGCTCTTTTGTATTCTTTTAATAAGTTATTCAAAGCCTTGGTCTCGTTTTTCTCTGACCTCCCAAAAAAGGTTGTATCATCTACAAATTGTTGATAGGTGATGTTGTTGATGCTATTACTATCTTTAAGTCCACTTATTAGCCCATCTTTGTGTGCCACCTTCAAGTTCCTTCCCAATACCTATGCCATAATAATGAACAAATATGGTGACAAAGGATCTTCCTATCTAAGACCCCTCTTGGTTTTAACTGATTTTGTTGCTAGCCCATTGATCAACATTGAATATGATACTATAGAGACAAAATTTTTAATCCATCTGACCCATTTTTTTCAAATCAAAACCTTTCTAATACTACAAAATGAAAATCCCATTTAACCCTACCATAAGCTTTATTCATACCAAGTTTTAAGATCATTGCTCTCTTTTATGGAAGCTACTAAATGCATTATTTCATGAGCTACCATCCAGAATTTGTCTCCCTTTCACAAATCCTCCTTGCTCTTTTGAAATAATTTTGTCTCATAGTGGTCTTTACCGTTTTGCCACCACTTTGGAGATTATCTTATATGCCATATTACATAGGCTTATGGACCTGAATGAATCAAACAATTCTGCATCTTTCTTTTTTGGAATCAGGGTAAGATATGTTGCATTTATTTTATAAGGTATGTATTGTTTTACCCTAGACTTTTCCACTACCACCAATAAAGATCCTTCACTATTTCCCAATTATGTTGATAAAATGCTGCAAAGAGTCCATTTGGACCTAGGGATTTATCCTTATCAAAAGAGAAAAGAGCTGAATGAACTAATTCCAGAGTAATAGGCTCCATCAATTTGCTATTATTTTTATATGTTATAACTGAAGGTACTTCTTGCAGTATTTTATCATTAATAACTTCAATCTCCTCCGATCCTAGAAAATTCTGGTAAAAAAGCTTTGCCTCTTTTCTGATTTTGCTTTGGTTTTCAACCCAAACCCCTTATAGTGATTTAATAATTCTACTAAGTTTGGATGTTGATCTCTGTACTATTACCATCCTATGAAAAAACTGTGTTTTTATCTCCTTTTAATCAAGTTTGTCTCGATTTTAATCTCCAAAATTTCTCTTCCTTACTCAAAATATTATGATATTCACTAAACAACTCCCTTTCCTCCGAGCTTGGATTATTGTGCTTATCTTTTTGGATTTTTGAAAGTTTCTCTTTTAGTTCTTTCTTCTCAAAAACGTTTTTAAAAGTGTTCTTGTTCCATTCTTTTAATCTAGATGTCATTGATTTAATTTGTTTTGGAAGTGTATACAACCTACCATTTCCTGAAGAATTCCACGTTTGCGCTATCATATCAACAAATTGAGGATGGTCTTCCCACATATGCTCATATTTAAAATATGATCTTTTTTCGAATATACCTATCACCATTTTAACTCTTATTGGCCAATGATTTGAACCAATCCTTGTCAAGGTATTAATTTTACCACAATTCCCTTCTTCTAGCCAATGATCTGAGAGTATATAACCTGTCTAATTTTTCTACTATTAGGTTTTGGCCTGTCCTATTGTTGGTCCATGTATAGCTGTCGTCTTCAAAGTCAACCTCCCATAGATTATGGTTTTCAATAAAAGCTAAGAAATCTCTCATACTTTGGGTTATTTTCCTAATTCCCCCAAAATTTTCATCCAAATTGGTTGTGGCATTAAAATCTCCAATGATCATGAATCAAGTTTCTTGGTCGTTACTTCTCATAAAGGCTTCAATCCCACTCCATTCTTCTAGTCTACCTGACTGAGTTGTAGGTCCATAGACATTGATAAGGATGAAACGAATATTTGCAAAGTAGCACGTGACTAATGAGGCTATCCAATGCCGAGTTTTCTGAATGGTCACAGAAGGTTCTAACAGGATTTCGACATGTTAGAATTCCCCTTACCGCTCCTTTCGAATCCACAACATCCCATTCACTTTTGCCTATACTACTCATAGTTTTGGAAACTTCTTCCTTTGTCATTTTAGTTTCTTGGATCCAAAGAATATCAGGCTTATTACTAAAATGTCCGTGATACACCTCTACTTTGAGGGGGCATTATCACCCCTTATATTCCATGAGATGGTAATCATATCTCATTAGGGGCTGTTGGCCCCTCCTACAAATTACCAATATCATTTTGCTGTTTGGTAAAAATAAGTTCAACCAACTTAGATTGTGTTCCTTTCTCTATGTTTGCTCTTGCTTCCTTGGCTCTTGCTTGATAATTAGAAGGTTTTCCTCTTTTTGCCTTGCCAGTATTGGGAGTAGGTTTTATTATTCTATTCCTCAATATTCTTTCATAACTTTCTTTCATTAGATTTATCCTCTCTTGGCTTTACTAAGGAAGCTTTTGATTTATCTTGCTCATTTTTTGGTATTTCCTTGTTAATGGTAGAGGTATTAACATCTAACACTGCGTTTTCTCTACCACTTTCCTTCTCTTGAATGGTGCATGGTACTTCAAGAGAGTCTTCAAAATCTGTTGAGGCACATTCCTTAGGTTCAACAAGAATGTTTATCTCTTAGTTGGGTTCAGATTGAGTAGACGGTTCCTTCTTAATATTTTGATCATGTTGTACCATGTCCTCTAAGCTCTGTTTTGCTTTTTCTTCATAAGCTCAAGGCTAAAAAAATTGGTATTTCTTTCAATATCCTTCCTTATTTGTCTCCACTGTTTATTTACTTCCATCTATCTGGACCTACTTTTTGGAAGTTGAAAACCATCATCCATATCCATTTGTAAGTTTCTCTTGTTTTTTTCTACATATGTTTTTGCTGAACTCTTCTTAGGGCATGATCTCTCAATATGCCCCACCTCATAAGATCTTCTGCATCTGAAAGATATGTCTTCATAATCCATTGTTTGGGTCCACAACTTACCCCCATACTTATGAATCATTGAGTCTGGTAAAGGTTTACTGATATCAATAATGACCAATATTCGGGCATAAATAGCCAAGACTCTGTCTTTTGTAGTTTATGAAATCTCAAGGAATTCTCTCAGAGTGTTGTCTATTGCCTTGGAGGTATCAATTTCCCAAAATTCAACGGGCAACCCATACATCCTAACCTAGACTGTTATTAGGGAAAGATTTACGTTTTCAGGTGCAAAGCCTTCATACCAGCTGGTAAGGAAGAGCCTTGCTTTTCCCATAAACCAAGGACACACCCTTTTAGGATTCTATCTATTTCCTCTCTGGAACAAAAAAATGGCTAGGAAGAAACCTGTAGGAAAAAAAGGATAGACTCACTGCTGGACACTTCTATCTCCTATCAATTCATTTTCTCAGAGTTGAAGCCCCTAGCCAAGACCCATTAAATTTACCAATGATTGCCTTATCTTTGAGCAACAAGGATCATTGCTCTGTGAGGTCCTCCCTAACCTCTACTACTAGGGATGATTCTAAGGATTTAGCTGTAAATCGGTCCATGGGAAGGACACTATAACTCGATATCTACTGAAATTTACCAATATATCCTATAGCAATTATATTTTTTGAAAATAAACCTACAATATTCTACATGTAAAACATCAAAGATAATGAAGGGATAAATGGAACTTAGCTGAAAAATTCCACGTTTAGATGGAATGTCCCACTAATGCCCTAGCCCTCTCCATTGCACCTTCCATCATTTGAACTTTTGCTGACAGATATCTCCAGTTTCGTTTCCCATGACTTGAATGCCCTTTGTTCTGGATGGTTGATTTCACAGGGTTTATCACCCTCAATACCACTTGGATTCCTTCATTTGACCACTAATTTTAAAGCTCTTCAAATTCTGCAAAAATTGGTCATTGGTCCAAGCATAGATACGGAAATCTTGATTTAATCTTGATCTGATCCAATTTTTCCCATTCAGTAGGATTGTTGATTCAAATCAGATTTTTTTTGCTGATTTTTTCCAAAAATTTGTGATATGCATGAAAATAACTTTTTTATCAATGAAAATTTGTATTTTCTATGGGTTTTTTTGCCGATTGTTCCTTTTTTTTGTCAATTCTTGACTTTTTCCATGCCATTTCCGTTCCGATTCCTATGTTCTCAACTATGGGTTCAAGCATCATCTCGATCCGACTACCCTTCGCCAAGATATAGCTCCTAAAAGATAAGATGTTTTTTTTTTTGGGGGAAAAATTGCCCTAATGCTGCCTGTGTTCTGGACAGCGGTCTTCGCATGGTCATATCTCTCTCAATACTGTTTGGATTCTTTCATATGACCACTCATTTCAAAGCTCTTAAAAGTTTGCACAAAATGGCGCAAGAATCGTTTGAATCGGACAACTCTATGCAAAAAATAAGATTCCTGAAATACGAAACGTTTTTTTTGGAAAAATTTACCCTAGCTCTTCATTGAAGGAGAGAATACCAATGCTTGTCTTTATCTTGTACTTAAGCCTCAGTTTGCTTAACGTTAATGATAATTCCAAATTCAGAGTAGTATACCTTGCATCTAAAAGTGCATTTTCATGGTAACAGTCTTAATCACAAGGCATATGTTTGAATTTAAGTTTGGCAAACTTTAAATTTAAAAGAAATTCAACACTATTTTTGATAAAGTTGGCATAAAATTTGGATGCTAAAAACATGCAAATATATTTATAACTTCCTAGAATAAAATAAAAACCAAACACAACACAAAATAAAACTTGTTTTAATGCAGAGCTGTAAGCTTACTTGAGTGGTAAGGATTTTGGCTTCTCTTTGAGAGGTCCAAAGTTCAAACCCCACTCAGTATGAGGGGATCATGACCCCTCATAAAAACATGTGTAAACTCATTGAAAAAAAACTTGTTATAATGCAACTTGAAATATGCATGTAAACATGCATAATTTATTTTCATATAAGTTGTCCAATACATGTTACCAACTACTTCTCATTTGCTTTCCACAAAACAATGATTTTAATCAAAGTTTATTTTGTTACAGATGTTACAGTATGTGACTCTTTTCAACTCTGCTCTTTTCAGAGTCATAATTTTTTTCAACTATTTTTGGCAACAGAGTGGAACGTGAGGTTGTATCTTGGGGAAGAATAACTCTTTCAAACATGCTATATAAAAACATTTTATTTCTTTTAGCTTCTTTGCAATGTTTTCCTGAATATATTTCTTGAGGAGCAGTTTTTTCCCTTTTTTTATAACAAATAAGATTTTGTGACTTTGTCAAGCATCTCCACAACAAGTCCAAGCTTCCATTGTCAGCCATATCCACTAATAAGTGTGGTATAGTCATTTCACATGGAATTTTCTCTCTTCAGCGGTCCATAAAATAGAGCATGTAACTACTCTACCTTGCATTCTTTTCTATGTGAATCTAGAGCGTCATAATTGATGGAATCAGGTATACAGTCATAGCCTATTATTTTGTTGAATATCTTTATAGCCAGGTTGCCTTACTTTGCTTTGCAATGTCTGTATATCATAGTATTATTTGACACCTTGCCTCCCTTGACAGGAGCTTTCTGACATTCTCCATGTTCTTCACTTTAAAAAAACCACTTATCAATGCTGTATAATTGTGAATATTTGGTTCACAACCATGTTTGATCAGGTCATCAAACAATTCAAAACCTCAATTGTAAAGAAGACACTTATGTATGACAAAGGCTGCATTTTTTTTAATAGTTTGTATAAACGGGCCCTACTGGTATTACAACATGACTGGATAGTGGTATTACAACAGCTTACAATTATTCATGTATCACACGGCAAGATTCGAACCTGGGTCTCATCCTTTGAAGTTGAGGAATTTAATCAGTTGTCCTAATGCTATTTAATCAGGCTGCAACATTTTCATCATGGCTAAAACCCAAGTTTCCTGTGGCACATTCAGAAAAACCTCTTCATTTTCCTTCTGTGTTTCTACAATTCGCGTAGACTGTTCAGATTCCGCTGGTGAGTGTCGGAATTCTTTAAAAATCTGAGAGGGCATAAGTAAATTAATTAATATTCCTGGTCTCCATCATATAGTGATAGAGTTTGAAAGAATGATTGACTTCATGCTATTAATATGGCCATTGGATCGTGTAATTTCTATAGCTTAATGCCGAAGTACTTGCCTCTTGTTTTTCACAGTAGGATCTTTTTTCCTAAACATCTATTCATTCTAGAGGCCTTGAACTCAGCTTCGTGTGCATATATTTGCTGCTTCTCAATGACTTCTAATATGGACTTGGGAAAGATTTGTATGTCTACTGAAATGAATCAACTCCTTTGGTTTTTTTGATGAAAACAAAATCAAAATAATAATCCAAAAAATTTATACAGGTGAAGTGGGAAATTGCAGTGCATCATACTGAATTACTAATCAAAATCCCTTAAGGGATAGGTGAAGTATACATTTCTTTGTTATTTTTTAATCTTTTTGAAGCAGATTTGTGCATAGAAGTAACACTAATGCCTAAAGGAACATGTGGACGTAAATTTGCACAGCTAATTTCTCTCATTGGAGCCCCTTGGAGTGGGGAACCTTTCAAGTGAGACAAACATTTCAAAGGGAAGTAGAGATATCACAATTTCTACTGAGTCAGAGGCGGCGTATGTAAGGACATAAGGATTCCTTCACACTTTCGCTCATATAGTTGTAAGGAAACAATCAGCTGGATAAAACTATCCCAAGAAGACAATTAAAACACTTTGTTCAATGTTTTCTCTTCTCTTATTCTGATTTAGCCTTGGAGTGGAGAACCTCTCAAGTGAGACAAACATTTCAAAGGGAAGTAGAGATATCACAATTTCTTCTGAGTCAGAGGCGGCGTATGTAAGGATATAAGGATTCCTTCACACTTTCGCTCATATAGTTGTAAGGAAACACTCAGCTGGATAAAACTATCCCAAGAAGACAATTAAAACACTTTGTTCAATGTTTTCTCTTCTCTTATTCTGATTTAGCTCATAAACGAGCAGTAAGATTCTTTCATGCTCTGGTTCAAGAAAGTGCTTGGACTACTGCTCTTTTGCAAAGGAGTAACACTAATGCCTAAAGGAACATGTGGACATAAATTTGCACAGCTAATTTCTCTCATTGGAACCCCTTGTGGGGAACCTCTCAAGCGAGACAAACATTTCAAAGGGAAGTAGAGATATCACAATTTCTTCTGAGTCAGAGGCGGCGTATGTGGGGACATGAGGATTCCTTCACACTATTGCTCATAAAGTTGTAAGGAAACACTCAGCTGGATAAAACTATCCCAAGAAGACAATTAAAACACTTTGTTCAATGTTTTCTCTTCTCTTATTCTGATTTAGCTCATAAACGAGCATTAAGATTCTTTCATGCTCTGGTTCAAGAAAGTGCTTGGACTACTGCTCTTTTGCAAAGGAGTAATTTTTTTTTGTCTTTTCAAAGTTGATCGGACAGGAGAAGACCTCACAGGTCAAGGAAATTATCTGCCTGGAATTTATTTTCTTCTTTTCTATTAGTCATGTAGCAGAAAAACAGAATATTCTTTGTGAACAGGCTGTGGAGAGTTCAAAGGATTACCAAGAAGAGCAGAGTTTGCAACTTCGTCTTCAAAACTTGCATTTAATTAAAATTTCTGCCTTCTCTCGTTACATTGTGGAAAGGACAACAAAATTATTTGCCTGTTCAGATCATGCTGTCTTAGTCCTCTTGACAAGCAACTACTTTTTTACCCCTTATTCAGGGAAATCTGAAAGGACTGTCAACATTTCCTAAAGCAATCGCCTGACAAATTTGAAAGGCATCTCATGAAGGAATGTGTACTATTCCTATTCTTGTATTTGGCTTCTCTTGAATATTGGGATCTTTCAAAGTCAAGTTCCAAACACTTAGTTTCCTGATTCTCTTAAAGGTGGACTTCTTTGTCTATCTCAACATATAAGCAATAATTCTTCATAACTGTTCACTTTTGCAAAGGGCAATCATTGAGTGATTGTGAATTTAGATTCTTGGGAACGGTATAACAGTGATGCTATTTTGTTTTTTTTAACAGAATTGACTCTAGGGTGATTTCTACTTGTTGAGGTCCACTAACATGTTTGAAGTGCTCATATTGTTTTTGCATCTCGTCCAAAAGCTTTAAGATATAATGGGATTATCAGATTCTGTTCAATTATTCTCCACTTTCTCTTGAGTTCTTCAATTATATGTACAATGACATTGTTATTGGATTGACAAATTTCTTCAACAGGGACAGTGAGGGTGTATGGAGCAATGTAGGGACATAGTGAGAGTTCTCTCTCTTTTTCTTTCTCATTAAAACTTAGGGGATTGTCGAACATGCATTTGGTGTGGTTCTCACCTCATAATTTGTAGGTTATTACCTTCCATAATTCTAATGCTTTCACTTCTGCAATCTTTTGCTGTGTCCAGTGAACACTGAAGATTTTTTTGATTTTCCTTTCCTTTTGATTCTATAATCAATTGCTCCTCCAGGAGAGTACTGGAAAATCCTGTCGTTTTTCCAGGAAAAGAAAGTCTGTATTTTCAAGTCGGTCAACTCCCTAGCAGAGTGGCCAATAATTGTTATAACTGATTTTTGTCACTTGAGAGTTAACAGCCTCCATGGGAAATGGATGGCAATAAAAATCAAGAAATGGAAATGGATTTTTTTGTGGGCAAAATTTCTTCTACTTTGAGAGGGGTGGCACTCTCTGATTAGAGAATTAAAATTTTCTACAACCCAGAAACGTTTTACACCATGCATGACACGAATTTGGATTATTTACCTTAAAATGAGAGGGGCTGTTGACTAAGAGGATGTAGAGTATAACCACTTGAAGGAAAATTAATCCAGGACCATCACAACACAACTAGTGAAGTCCAGACGGTTGGATGACTTATACCCACTTGAAGATAGAGGAAAAAATCAAGGAGTGACCATATAGTATCTTACTCTCAGTTATCAATAGAGAACTTCAGTATAATCTGAAGCACTTGTTTAATCTCTTCTGGACATGTGAAAGAAGCAAAGGCCACTAGGTCTCCCTATGATTCACAGTTATTCAATAAATGTTTACAATCTTGGAGAAAGATGGACAGTGCTATTGAAAATCTAAATTATGTGAACTCTACTGAAAATTTCCAGTGGATGTTTTGACTCAGATAATGGAGAATTGAGAGGTAAGCATGTACCTGAACAACACTGCAGAATTCAAGGACATTTTAAAATTTACATTTCTTATTATTGAAATTCCCTGAACAGCACAACTCAGAAGAGTGGAAGTTCCAAATATATAATTTGTTTGGAAATTTCATAAGGAATTTTTGGAATTGCACAGCTTCAAGAAATTTCTTAGGTTTACATCCCAGTTGTCTTCACCATTAGATGATGCTAACTCCACATGAAAATTTCATTGTGCATGCATGTTATGATTAAAATGAAAACAAGTGACACAGATCGCAGGAAACAGCAAAATTAGGGATAGAATCTTTTTTTTTTTTTTTTTAAGCGAAAAACCCCTTGTGGGGCCGCCTTGGTCTGAGAGACCATGAACAGGGGGTTCTACACTGTCAAAGTCACCCGGGAGTCGCACCCGACCCTGCCCGCACCAACCATAGGGATAGAATCTTATTCTCATTCACCATCCATCATTTGTTTTGTACAGCTAATCCACCATCACTTGTTTTGTACAGCTAATCCAGTTGGCAATTATATAATTTTTTGGTAAGTACAAAATTTAAAATTACTATCATATTCATTCCTTACTCTCCCTAATCCTGGCAGTGGTCTTTCAAAAAAAATAAAATTTGATTTTTATAATAATTCTTTTGGTCACACAGTATTATGGATATGTCACAAAAATTATATTGTATGGCTTTTCTTTGAGACTTGGCCATTTTCACTTTAGTGAAGGGGAAGTTGGAGAATTCATTGATATTTGGGAGACTTTTGACCCTGAAAAGACTTTTTCAATTCAAACCACATTTAGTTGGGGAGCTGTGGAACAGACCAATCTATAATTTTTTTTAATGAGCTATGTGTGGCTTCTAATGGGGGCCACTCCCATTAAATAACAAAACATTACAAAATTCTCATGACATCATGTTAATTAAACCATATCGAACTTGCCTTTTTATTGAAGGAATTCTTCATTTGCCTTTCTATAAAAGATATTTCTCATATTTGTCAAACTGTTATGTTTCCACAATCAACTCCTTGATATTAAGAGAGAAAATCCTTGTCCAATTCTCTTCTAAAATTTGAATTTTGCCAAGATGAAAATCACACTGCAAATGGCTTAATTATTTGTGACCTGGATTCCATTTCTGTATATATGTTGTTTATAACAACCTGTCAATTCCCTAATACCTCTTTTTTTAAGGGTCTTATTCATACCCTTAATATTCCAAGATATCATTTTTATCATCACTTTCTATTAGTGGTTTTGGCCCCATTTCTTGTTAGCACTTGTGATATTTGCTTTTGTTTTCCCACATCAATATCCTTCTGAGTTTCTTTTTCTTTGTTTTTGCTTCTGGATCTCCCTTTCTTTTTTTTTTCATTCCCACCAACACTCCCATCGCATCGATCTCTTCGATTTTTTCACATTGCTCATAGTGAGACTCATCATCTATAGGTTTTTCTTGCTTTGAAAGATCTGAAGTGCAAGGAATAACCTCAAAAGCTCTTTCTTCTCTATGTTGCCCTGGAAATCCTAAAGTGCAAGGATGCTCCTTCATAGCAATTACCTTCTTATGCTGCCCCAAAAACTCTAATTACTCTGGATTTCATCTGTCCTTATTTTCTTATTATGCTGCTCTTGAAGCCCTAAAGTGCAAGGGATAACCTCTATACTACTTTCATTTCTATTGCCAGGAGAGGAATCTATACTACTTGATGAAAATGAAGACAATTTACCTGGAATAAACTTGACCTCTTATATCGTCTTTACTATAAAATTTTCCACCACATCTTCCTTTGCATCTTAATTCCTTTTGAATTTGAACTTGCACATTGTAGTTTCTCATCCTATGTATCCTTCTTTGTACTCCTTTCTTTGCCTCTTCATTTGGAGTGGAATCTCCTTGATCCAGTCCAGCTTCTGTTACAGCATGATTTCCTTGCTACATCTTGAAGTTTGCCCCATAACCAAAATTTTCTGTCTCTTTATTTATTGTTTTCACTTTGCAATCACTTGCCCGGTGTCCAGTCTCATAACAATTGTGGGATCACAATGCTATGTTTTCATAATCCACTTGTTGATCCCATTCTCTTGATTCAGATTTAATCTTGATGGATTGTGGCAAAGGATTTGAAATATCCGTAGCAACACATATCCGAGTATATATAGCATGTTTTCATTCCGTACTAGTTGGTCCCTCCTTAATGAATATCCCTAGGGTATTTCCAATATTCTTCAAAACATCCTTATTGATAAGCATCCATACTTCCAAGTAGGGTATCTTAAATTCCCATCAGGGCTTTCAAATATGACTTTCCTTCCATGCTACCTAGTGGGGCTCGCTCCTGGCTCACAAAAAAAATCTATAATTGGACACATCTTTATTTTCCACATTTTGGTCCTGCTTTTCGACATCCCGAAAATTTGATGTTTTCATTTACTGAGATTTAATCCCACCTAAATATTGCAACTCAACTTTGAGCGCTTAACTTTTTGGATAATCCAATACAATCTCTATCTGCTCTGTTTCATTTTTTCACTTGACTGATTGACTTTCTTGTACTCTGGCTATAACGATGCAATTCCAAAGAGGGACAATGCATTAGAAATATTACGAGTAGATATCTAATTTGTACTGTCCACTTTTAAGCTTTTTATTATTACTTTGAATGACATATTGCATTACTTTGAATTACTTTTCTTTTCCTTTTTTAGGGTGTGGAAAAATATACCACTTCACATATAATCCATAACCAACATTTTAATTAATTCCACACTTGAATCCTGGTTAGTTTTGAACTACATATGTCAATTACAGGTTCTATATTGCATGTTTGTTGTATAAGGTGACCATTCGAATGTTCCTTGTAGTATTGGTGACATTTATGCGTGCGCCCATCATGTCCATCAGGGGTTCCTGAACTGTGGATATTGGATGGTATAGTAAAATGCATTAAGTTGGTGGGCCTTTTACAATGAGATCATAGTAGTGCGGTAATCAAGATGCAATTGTAGGTAAATGTTAACTTTACTTTGTATTGCACAGACAAACTGTGTTTAAGCATTGTTTTGATCTATTGCAGAAATGGGCAAGCTGAAGGGAGAACAATTGCATGAAGGGAAGGAGGCTTCAGTATTAAAGGAAAGGAAAAAATTAAAAAAGCAGAAGGCTACAACAGTAGAAAACAATGCGGGTGAGATGGTTTGGTTCTATGAACTTAGGGAATGCTAAAAGACAGTATCGCAAATAGTAAAATGCATCAAGTGGGTGCTAACTGCTATTTAATGAGATTCTGACAGTTATGTAATCCAGTGGCATTTGCATGGACAATAGATTACTACTTCGAATTGAATGACTGAATTGTGCTTATGCATTGTTTGCTTCTATTTCAGATATAGGGTCGCTAAATGGAGAAGAATTATGTGAACATGAGGAGCCTTCGGCATTGAAGAAAAAGAGGTTGAAGAAAAGGAGAACTGCAGCAGTGGATGATGATGTGGGTGAGAAAAACATCAACAACAAGCCTTTAAGGGGGATGAAAAGTACGTAAAGGTTGGTTGCTTACCTACAGTGATATATTTGGTTCTCAGTCACTAATGAGCATCTTTGTAACTTATGAGCAATCCTTGTTAAAGTAGATAACATGAGGTGGGCAGAATTTAAGAAGAATGTCCATAACAGTGTAAGCGTAACTTTGGAATGTTGATATAAAATATTTAACTGCTCTTTCCAAGTTGGGTTTTGCCTTTGTATATATAAGATCATGTTACATTCATGAGAGGGGGAAAAGGAAAATTGTATGGAGGAACACTGTACATCATTTGATGGTTTTAACTTTTGTCTTAAACATTAAAATGTTTTAATGTCATTGCCATTAAAGTGGACATAATATATTAACAGAATAACTGGCCAGTAAGCGACACATTTTAAAAACCATCCGTATCAGCTAGACTGACCATGAAGACTATAGGAAGAATATCAATGGAACCACAACAAGCAGGAAGAGGGGAGAGACTTAACCTGAAATTGTATGGAGGAACACTGTACATCATTTGATGGTTTTAACTTTTGTCTTAAACATTAAAATGGTTTAATGTCATTGCCATTAAACTAGACATAATATATTAACAGAATAACTGGCCAGTAAGTGACACATTTTAAAAACCATTCGTATCAGCCAGACTGACCATGAAGACTATAGGAAGAATATCAATGGAACCTGGAAGAAGAGGGGAGAGACTTAACCTGCAAAATTATCTTTGAACATTCCACATAAAACTTTGAAAGCGTAATCTCCAGAAAGCATCTCTCAGGAAAGTTGCAGAAGTCCTCATTGATGCAGTGTTAAAATTTAACATGGCTTTGAGACTGTTCTACAGTCTCTCTTCAGCAGCTTCTCGAAAAACTTCTCTTCCATGTTGTGAAAGAATTACTTAACCAAGGATTCCAACTTCCAAAGAAACATTTGCACATTATTACTCCCTTGGTTCTGTTAGATATTTATCTTCTACTAGCTGTTATTACCATCACTATTATCGATGACCTTTAGTGCATATTTGATATTTGCTGCATTAACACAAAACATATTTCTTGTACATGCCATGCACCATCAAACTTGCCAACTTAAAAGTGCTAGCTGTTGCAACTTGGGTCACATGGGAGGGCTCAACCTCCTTAAGAGCATCCTTCACAATCTCAAGTAAGAATCCACTGTCTTGCAGTTCCCTGACGATTAACAGCCTTAAGCAAATACCCCTTAACCATGTCGCAATTATATCGATGAGTGACTACTAGCCAACTAGGTCACTCCTAAATATAAAATACCTCGTGTTAATACAGTTTTTCTCTTTTCTCGTTTCTTCACATAGTGACATTTCTTTGCTTTTTCAACAAACTTGCCTTCAACTTATGATTACTAGATAAAACCTAGATTGTACTTCTTTTTGGATGAGATTTCCTTGTAATAAGGGCTGCAGACAAATAGAAGGTAATGTGATTTGCAAAAAAAAGTTGGCAATGACATCATATATTCTTCGCTATAGGGCTGCTAAGAGGGACCTTCCTTTTAGAACTAGCAGCCTGAACCATAGTCGTAGTTTCTTTATGTTATTAGCCAAACTGTGGCTGGTTACAACTATTGTAAACCCTAGGTTGGAAATAGGAAAAGTCTAGGTTTGAAGTGAAAATTCGAAAAAAATCAATTTCTAAAATATCTGCTATATGTCTGAATTTTGAAGCTACTAAAAAACTGAATTTATGAAATTGCCAAATTCTGAATTCTTAACTGCTGAAGATTTGAGCCTGAACATCTGTTTTTCATTATTTATATTACTAATAAACTTCTAGTGACTATATATGAATGTACATTATTTTTTGATAACACTCTAGGTGCTACAAAACATCTTTACCTTTTCAAATATTTTTCAACACATTTGAGGTTTGAAGTGATATGTATCCTAGTAAAATTGCCTTTAAATTATGCTGCATTTTGCAGCATAATAATTTCAACAAGAATTAAAACACTAAAGATATGAATGAGATTTGATGTAATGTCAATGAAGATACAGGTAGAAATCACAATTTGTATAGGAATAAAACTATCACAAAAATAGACTTACTAAAGTATGGTGACACCAATCCTTATGAAGTTTAAAATTGGATAAGTAAATTAAAATACACTTCTTTTAAATTGTGCATAGTTTGATGAAGAGGTCATTATTATGTCCGGATTAGAATGAAAAGCATCGGAATGGAACAACAGTTGGAGGTGAGAGAGCTTACACTTACCTTAACAGGTGTGGAAGAATTTCTGAAGAAATTTTAGCCCACAAATGTGTGGCTTATTTTAACCACTTGATGCAACTTGTCAGAGAGATCAGTGAGGGAATATTCATCGAAATGGGAATCTTTGGCCTCTGTGGTAATCCATGTGTTGAAGCATTTACTATTGGAAAACTATGTTGGAGGTCTGTGGTCTGATATCAGGAGTGAGTTGCAGAAACTCAAGTCAATCCAGGACATCATGCATAAAGCTGGTTTGGCTGAAGAGAAACTTCATTATCAACAGAGGATCCTTGTGCAATTGTCTTCAAGTGAAGCTCAACCAAGGAGAAAATATGAGACACAGAAGACATTTTAGTCATGCTAAAGTAACCATTACAAGAATGATACCAGAAAGGACAAGAATGGCTTTAAAGAGGCTGATAATAGGCGGAAATTGTATGAAGAGGCCTGTCAAGATGAAAGTGATTTTGATGAGGAAACAGTGAAACTCCTCTTTCAAATGGTCCTAATTCAAAGCATGGGCAATCAGATCCTTAAGAAACAAGGGTATCATTGGAAGCTATTATGGGGATTGCTCACCCCAGGATTTAGGGGTTCATGGTTATTTTAAGAAATGAAAGTTGACAATTCTGACTGATACACACGATTTACAACTTAATTGGCATACTGATTGTTAGAAACCGAACTTGTTTTGTATCCTGCGAAAGAAAGATTTTGACATTATGGTAGCAAAATGGGGATACCAGTGTTAGCTTTTGATGCTAAATACTTAAAGCAAAATAACCTCAAGATCTGAAATAAAGATATTATATCAAATATAAGATAATAACTCGGTGTTGTTGGCACACAGAATGGAGAAAATGTGTCAAAAGGAAGATTTTTTTTACTTGTGAGTTTTTTTGGACTTGTGAGTCCGAGAAAAAAACTCAGCTGCAGTGGCAAAAGCACAGAAAAATGGCATCAATTTTTTTTTTTCACCCTTAATTGGCCTCATTTTTGCTGTTTCCTCAAGAGAGAGAGCAGAAAGAAGGTGAAATCAGACCCAAAAAACCACTCATTTGCATCCTAAACCCATTTTTTTCTAGTTTTTAAGAATCTAACAGCTACCCAGCAGTTACATTTGAGGTAAAAAAAGAAGAAGTAAAAGGAAGGCTAATGCCACAAGGCTCACCTGATTACAAAGGACCAAAGACGAAAGAGAAAAAATTAGTCAGCAGAGTACGGAATAAGGTCAAAGAAGATCAACAATGGAAGTTGTGACCGAAAGGGTAAACAACATTAAGAGGAATCTAAACCAATCTTGTATGGAGTTCCATGGCAATATGTTCCACCCCCAGCAAAGTGTAACACCTTCAATAGTCGAGAGCAGAATTTCTTCGCACTTCCCTGTAATATACATTTTCTAGAACATTCATCTAACCACTGGGTCTAGGAACAAAACAATGCTCCCAAAATCCTAACCAACACAGGAAACATTCACCATGTTTGAAGCAATTCAAAGGCGTCAAGAATTAGACACAAAATTTTGGAACGGTACAGTGCTTGGGCACTCTCACAATCCCAGTGAGATTTATAAGACACACATAAAATAGCAAGAGGCCATTTGAAGAAGCACAAAATGTCCTTGAGGTTTCTTTCTAAGGAAGACAAGTTGACTAGTAATTGTGATATGTAGGTATACCCTTTGAAGGGTAATATACTATCTATACACTGCCAGAGAATAGCATCAGCCATATTCAGTGTTGGTTTGAGCATTGCATCCCTGTATGGCCACAAAACCAGAATGGGAGTTAACATAATTTTAAGGATTTTTTAACAGTAGCCACTAGCCCATATGTAACCATTCGTCTATGGGAGGCATCCCCTACTACAGCTACACTCAGAACCATGGAAATTAGAAGGGATATGTACCAGCCTTATTGACTCTCTCTGGACTCTGACTCCATATGAAATATTAGCAAACACTACGTATTCATCAGGAGAAATTTGTTACAAATAAACAGCACGTTAAATGACAACAAAAGGACTTGCAGATGCTCCAAGACTGAATCTAACAGCCACCCAGCAGTTACATTGATGTGTATTTTGTCACTTCCATGTGTAGTTTATGTTTGTATCGCTTACAGTATTAATTTTGGATTTGTATAATATTAATAAATTGTGATATGCATTAGAAAAAACTTTCTCCAATGAAAATTTGCATTTTCTTAAGTTTTTTTTGCCAAGTTTTTCCTAGATTTTTGGCTGAGTCCGAGTCTGAGTCAAAAATTGGCCTTTGCCTAGTCTGAGTTTCTCTACTATGATCTTGCTTTCTCAATGCTAAGGGCAAGCTATTTCTAAGATGAGGGGAGATGTAATGTAGTTATTAATTATGACGTTAACTATTGTTGAATGGGTGTGACAATTCCCATTTGCACCACTTTGTTGTCTATATGTTCTGTATTGTATGTGCTGCCACCTTCCAGAGTTGCTTGATATGCTGGTGTCGATGTTTTTATGGTAACTGGTGTAAGTTTCATGGTGTAGTAGAAGTGGGGAATTCTATCATGCAAATATTGGTGATGGGATCAAAGAATGAAAGAAAGAAGAAATGGGGCGAGAATTAGAGCTCCCTTACTCTCCTGCCGAAGAACCATTAGCACATTAATGGGGAAGATGATGGAGATGTGAGACTTTTAATTGGCATATTATTATTTAATGGAACTTATAATCTTTTTCTGATACTGTTAGCAATAAAAAAATTACTTCAAGACCTTTTAGTATTGACTTTAGTCAGACATCTCAATGTACCATGCTTTCCACTATGTTTTCCTTCTGAGGTGTAAACTTATTTTTGTTTCCATTGTGTATGCTGATGGTCTTTATCTGTAAACATTTGTTATACTCAGGCCGTTTAGGATCTTACAAGTAGAGATTCAATACCCTATTTTGCTTATTTTACCCAGTTATTTAGTCACACATCCAAAGAGAGCTTTTTTATTTTACAATCTCTGAGGTGTGGTCTTACTTAGAGATGCTTTTGATTGTTGACATTTTTGTGTTAATTTCAAATAACACTTGGGTTTTTTTTGAGACAGAATGGCTTCTTGATTACCATGGGAAGAGACCAGGGTTAGATGTTCTCATGAAACAAATAGATGACTTTATTGTGGATCATGAAGCTAGAGTAGAGCAGGTAAGGTCAATGAACTGTTTCTTTTGGTCTTTTTGATGTGTTAATAATTTATATATTCTTTCAGGCTTTGTAGTTACTTGGAATTACAAATTTGTGTAAAGGGTTCCATACTCCTTTACTTTCAGTGTAATCTAGTTTAATTTTTATGTATTTCTGTATTGACATAAAATGGTCAGATAGTGTTCACTGTTATAAGTTATCTGTCTATTCAAAAGAGTGTTGGTCATTTAGTTGCCTTAAACCTTGCAGGAAAGAAAAGAGAGAGAAGCAGCTGCTGCTGCAGAAGGATGGACGGTTGTTGTTCATCACAAAGGGAGGAAGAAGACAGTAGATGCCGACAGTGGGATTGCCGTAGGTTCTATTGCAGAAGCATCTGCTAGGGCAAAAAATGCCAAAAAGAAGTCCAAGGAGGCTGACGTGGCTTTTTATCGATTCCAAAGGCGAGAGGCTCGCAGAAATGGTACTATTTCTATGCTCTGCCTGAATGGATTTTGGTAAAGAGATAATAACCATAAGCAAAAAGGACTTGCTTGTTGCAGTCATCACTTTTATGTATTTCATTCATTACACACATTTGAGTTTATATTTCTGCAAATTGATGTTTTGTTTCTGAATCCATCTTCCCTAAGATACCAGGTGTGTTGTTTTGGAATCTTCTCGGAATAATATACATGAGAATCAGATTTGCTCTGACAAGGGTAAATGTAAGATTGAGGAGAAAAAAAAATCAAGGCAGTAGTTCATAGCATGTTTCAGTTTTCATGCCAAATGTAGCTTAAGATTATGCTAAAGTCCGTCTTCTTTCTTTTAGACTACTATATGATGCCTCGGCAACATCCTCCCAATTCAGGAAAGCGTTCATGGAGAGTCTGTTACAACCTTTTCTCCCATTTTACCATTGCCTTCGTTGGTATTTATGTATAGAATCAGGAACTGATACATGTTGAAGTGGTTTGCTTGGGATTTGTATCAGATGAGAAGATCTTTTTTGTACTTGAGCTATGTTTCCAGGTTTCCCAAACATTAACTAAGAAATTTGAGATTCAGTGAATTTTTAACATTTGCTTAATTCAACTAGGTCAGATTTTTTTTTAATTTTTCCAATTTGGTTATATAGGATTGAATGGGCTCCACCCGAATTACATCATGACTGTGTTACCACAATATTTCACCAAACCATATGGTGGTATTTGGCAATTATGCATATATCAGTGGCAAGACTCGAAATTGGTTCTTTGCTATGGAAGTCCACATTTTTTAATCACTTGAGTTCATTCCATTTGATTTAAATGTTAAGGTTCAGCCATGGGGTTAGAGCCTTGGTTTACGTTGTGAAAATCCTTGCTCTCCACTGCTTGTCCTAGACCTCATGGGCCAACTAGTACAACAAACATTATCTAACAGCATGTTTATATATTTGTTTCTATGATCATGAGGAGTCTATTTATTTGAAGTCTTGTTGCAGGGACTAGGGAATTTTAAGGTGTCTATGTATGCATAAAAAAATAGAATTTTTTGTCTAGCTTTCTTGGTAATGATTTTTTTCTCCTCTTGTCCAAACACAAAATGAATTTGAAACAGGCAACTTAGCACCGCAGTATTTTAAACAATAGGTAATATCTGCCCATCAAAAAACTTCGAAGGTTTGAATCTATAATTTTTTTGCTTCTTATTTTCTTCTTGTTTAAAATTGTGCTTCCTTGAATATTGGCAATTGTTTTTTCAAAACGACAGCTTGTATTTTTCTTTGATATATTCAAGTCAACATGCTTTGTATATCCACCCTTGATATTGGCTTGTGAATAAGAATTTAAGGTTTTAATTCTATTGTGGCAGTTTTCCAGGGCAGCCTGAGTCAATAATTGTGATGTTTAATTGGGCATGACTAATATATCATGTTTAGATAAAACCTATCCTATTTTCTAAGACTTTTATAGCTTGTGCAACTTTTGACCAAAACACTGTCAGCTTAAAAAATTCAGCCTAGCAACAAGCATCGTTTTTTGTTGTGAAGCTAAGCACTATTATGAATGTGAATTTAATCTATGGCTATTGTAAATCAACTGAGAAGTTTGGTAATAAGCATATTTTAGGTTCACTAACCCCACTTAGCAATGCTTTCCATATGAACTAGGAAACCAATGGTTAGACCCCTTTCTGTTCCTTTTCTTCATTTTTTGGCTTATCACCAATTTTACTTGTAATGTTGTGAATGGTAAAGTTGTAAACTGTTTAGTGGGGATTGGCGCAAAATTATTAAGTAAAAAACTGACCTATTGAATCTCATTGAAATTTAGAGATTTTTATGCACTTTCTATCATTTAAGTTGTGTGAATTTTTTCTCCATTATTAAATGTCTCCAAAGGAAAAGAAGAAATGCCCCTTAGCAACTCAGCAATGATTTCGAGATAACCCAACTTAGCAATGATTTCTAGATGAACTAGGAATCCAATGTTTAGACCATAGTTGAGAAAATCGGTATCGGGAGTCAATCGGCTGGGCGATAAGACGGGAGTTTTTCAAAAATCGGCAAAACATCGGAAAAAGAAACCGAAGAAAACGAATTTTTTTTTTTTTTTTCTCATGCATATTACAATGAATTAACATTATGCAAATCAGATATTGCAATAAAAACAACAATTCAAGTCAAGACATCATACAAGGGTCAAGCTTTAAGTACACATTTTCATTGAAAAAAGCTTTTTTCATGCATATCAGATTTTTTCAGGAAAAAATCGGCAAGATCAGGAGAAAATCGGCTAGCCTGTGAATCGGGAAAAAATCGGCAAAAATTTTTTGCAGATTTTCTCAACTATGGTTTAGACACATTTCTGTTCTTTTTCTTCAAATTTTGGCTATCACCAATACTACTTGTTTAAATTTTTCTCATGTTGTCTGGCTAACTCCTGCAAGTGTGACATACAGTGAAATTATATGAATGGTAAAGTTGATAAACTGCTTAATGTGGGGTTGGTGCAAAATTCTCAAGTTAGAAGCTGGCCTCTTGAATCTCATTTAGTGAGATTTAGTGTTTTTCCTCCTTGTGCACTTTCTTTAATTTCAGTTGAGTGATTTTTTTTCCATTATTAAATGTCTACAATTGAAAAGAAGAATCTTGTTTTCGCAAATTACGAGCATAAAATTTTGATGTGCCAAATGATCTGTGTGTACCCAATTAAAATAGACAATAGACAGGTGTCTGATAGAAATTTTTTTAAGCTTTACCTTTGGTTGCAGTATAAAATGTATTTATTTTTATTTTTATTTTTCTAATAATAAATTCTGCAGAGATTCTGGAGTTGCAAAATAAATTTGAGGAGGATAAAAAGCGGATTGCACAGATGAAAGCGGCTAGAAAGTTTTGTCCGTACTGATTCTTTGAAGATAGTCAATATTGCACGTGCTACATGTAATGAGTTTCTAAGTTGTGATGGGTAGAAGCCATTTAAGGCTATATGAGTCCTAAGAAATATTTTTTTGGTACAAAATCATGACAAGATTTGCTTGAACACAAGAGTGAGTTCTCTAATACACTCTCCATTCCTTAACAAGGATTAGGAAAAGGGAGTGGAACTTAGAATTTGATGCATGTATTGAGTCTTCATGGTTCTGAATGGTTTGTTGCTAATTTTGAGTTGCAAAACGCAGGACTTATGTATTTATTGTCTCACATGTACACAAGGAGTTTACCCAGTCACTTTTTAATCATCCTATGATATGGACTAAATATCTAGGTATATTTATATTTTTAAAGGGTTTGATATGCCCCCAAGCACGGGACCTTCTAGCTTCTTTTTGTGTACTGGGCCATTATTAATCTTCTTTGAGAGACTACAAAAAGTCGTCTGATCGTTACATTTCAGTTATTCCCAGTGTAATAGATTTATAGACTAATCATTGTACTTTTAAAATATGGTAATGATGCTGATCGTTCTGCAATATGGATTGTAAGATCTTGGTTGTTATATCCTCAGCGATATTTTTTTGTGGAAGGAAAGGAAAGTGGTTTTTCATGTCCATGGGACCATAGGCCACATGGGAGAATGCCTTTCAGTACAGACACACTGACACCATCAGACTGAAATTTTGTCGGAGGACACCGAATCATGGTGTACAACTATACATCCCTCAGGATTCAAACCTTAGATGACTCCAAACAAACCTTAGATGTCCTATTTGGAGTCCGAAAGTCTTCATGTTTTGGCCTACTTATGACATGAGTTTTAAGGTGTTCAATTTAATGTGAATAACACATTTCCTTCCCTTCTTAAGGTAATCAAAGTCACTAGAAGGACAAAGATGCCAAATCTTGGAAATTAAAGTCTAGAAACTAAATCCATACAATTGATAGACACAGCCTACAGTTGCATGACAAAGTGACTTTCAGCTAGAAAAAGTGGCTTACAATGACATTTAGTTGAGGGGATTTGTTACAAGCTAAGACAGCTTGGACAAGTTTGAAAGTACGTCTATAAATCTTCTCATATTTAGTGTGTATTTGACAGGATAATATTTTATAATAATGAAGTTTGTATCTAGAGAAAATACGAACAATGTTTCACAAAACAAAGTTAGATTTTAAGCTTGGGAAACAATGTCAATGATGGATTTGATAACAAAATACCCCGTAGATGTGATTGATTCAGCTATTCCAAATACTTTTTTCAGAAGCATTTTTAGTACATGCTGAAGCAAATTGTAATTTATGTGGTGTTTTACTTTTGGTCATGAGCAATATTTGAGGTGCAAGATTCTGTCCGCAAGTCATTGTATCGTTTCCAAAGAACTTTGTATTTGGCATGTCTTCAGCTTCCCATGTCTCTAATATCCGATTTTCTCCTGGTGATCAATTGACACATATATATATATATATATTTTTGAGTAATACTTCTTATACACATCCACCATGGGGATTGAACCCGGGTCACATCACCGATAATGCCCAGTAGACCACACTCACGTGGATATCAATTGACATATTTGTTATCATTGGATCCTGCAAAAAAATAAAAAATTCCCTTGATCTTATTTGACTATTCAATAATGATTTGTGATGTCATTTGATATGAAAAATTATGGATTGGCGGACAGATTTAATCAGATTTGTCTTTATTTAATTAGTTGTTTATACTGCTAGGGATGGATATTATTTCACATTCTATCCAACATCTTATTATAAACTTCCTTTCCTGTAAGAATGACAGAAGTATAGATTCTCCTATGATTAGATCTCCCCCGAGCTGCATGGAATCCTATATGAGAAGTAACCCTGGAAAGTGGCCCAATCAACATTGAAAAAGCAGATACGAGAATTATAGTAACTTTTGCAAAAATACCTTTGACAACCATTTAAAGCAATATACATTGAACAATGTTTGTTGACCTATCAACATAGAGTGTGGTATTACTATTGCATTTAACAAGATTTCACTCTTAAATTGGTTTGTTTCTGCCCTCCAGCAATGATAGATTTTCCATTGTCCAAGGAGGGTGAAGAGGAATGACTATAGTAAATCATCTGTTAATTTCCATAAATGGACTAAAGAAAGTGCCCAGAGAACTATTGGTAAGACTAAGTTAAGTGCCCATAAAACTGTCATTAAAGATTAAATTGATTTTTTCATGCAGGGTGAAGAGGAATGAATATAGTAAATCATCCGTCTAATTTCCACCAATGGACTGAAGAAAGAGCCTCGCTAATCATTGGTAAAGGCTAAAAGGACTGCTCCAAAGAACTATGATTACAGATTAAATTATGCAAAGGCCTCAATATGGGTTTAGAAGCAATGTTTAGTAATTAAAAAAAGAATTCACTTTGTCCACTTCAGTAATTATGTGTTCTGATAGGACCACATAAAATTTCTTCGAAAGAAAACTTTAAAAGTCACACCTGGATTCATATATTTCTTTTAACCAGGTCATGAACGACAATTTCTATATGAGATTGGTATTTTTTATGGTTAATTAATTTTTTTTTTGCTCCAAGTTAATTAAATACTATTGTGTTAGAAAAGGTTCAAATTTTATAACCTCTGTCAGAAGGAGGTTGGAGCTCTGTAAAGATGTCAGAAGGAGGTTGGAGCTCTGTAAAGATTTCATAAAATTGTCTTGACTATGGTTGTAAGAACATCAGTATCTTTGTTGGATTTTATATTTCACATAAGTGAATCTGTGAACGTGGATTTCTCTTGCATGTAAGAAAAGTATCTACTCATTGGCTATAACCGTTTACATCTCCGTAATATTTTACTTTATTTTAATTTAACTATATTACTTTATAGCTTTTAGCTCTCCTAAAACAAACATAAAGCTACTTGTCCAATGGTGGTCATACATGAAATATTGGACTTCTGATCTTAAACTATTTAAAGATAATGATGTTTTTCATTAAAAAAAAATTTATTACTGAAAACTTAGCGATGCAGAGATTAATATGTAAAATCACCAAAAAGGAAAAGAGACAGGACATCTATTACAACAAAACCAGCGTATGCTTAAATTTGTAAATTCAAGGTCCTTGTGTTGGACGATCTGTTTTCAAAATAAAAACAGGAACATCCTATGTACAATAGGACAAACATCATATAACTATAGCAAAGGATCACATAGAAGCATACAAACAATAAAAAAAAGGTAAGTACTTAAAATTAGTCATTGCAGGTAATTTTGTGGAGGTGTAAGTCCATTTGCTATATCTTCCATGGTTGTCCTTGTGCACTTACATCTGATCTTGATTGACATAACATGACCTTTAAATAGTCATTTATTTTTGTCATTTAATATCTTTATTTGAAAGAAGAAGATAGGTCTAGAAAATTGAATGTCAAGCTTCTATTTTTGTTAACTTTGTTTTATTAGGGTGTATCCACCAATCTTTTTGTCTACCAGACTATGGTTCAATCCAACATATCAGTTCCTAAGAAAGCAACATATCAGTTCCTAAGAAAGCATTCTTCTTGGCCTTTAAATAGTCATTTATTTTTGTCATTTAATATATTTATTTAAAAAGAAGAAGATAGGTATAGAAAATTGAATGTTAAACTTTTATTTTCGTTAAACTTAATATTTTTATTTTTGTCATTTAATATTTTTATTTGAAAGAAGAAGATAGGTATAGAAAATTGAATGTCAAACTTCTATTTTGGTTAACTTTTTTTTATCAGGGTGTATCCACCAATCTTTTTGTCTACTAGACTATGGTTCAATCCAACATATCAGTTCCTAATAAAGCATTCTTCTTGACCTTTAAATAGTCATTTATTTTTGTCATTTAATATCTTTATTTAAAAAGAAGAAGATAGGTATAGAAAATAGAATGTTAAACTTTTATTTTCGTTAGTTTTTTTTTTTTATCAGGGTGTATCCACCAATCTTTTTGAAATAGTCATTTATTTTTGTCATTTAATATCTTTATTTGAAAGAAGAAGATAGGTATAGAAAATTGAATGTCAAACTTTTATTTTCGTCAACTTTTTTTTATCAGGGTGTATCCACCAATCTTTTTGTCTACTAGACTATGGTTCAATCCAACATATCAGTTCCTAAGAAAGCATTCTTCTTGACCTTTAAATTGTCATTTATTTTTGTCATTCAATATCTTTAAAGAGAGGTATAGAAAATTGAATGTTAAACTTTTATTTTCGTTAACTTTTTTTGATCAGGGTGTATCCACCAATCTTTTTTGTCTACTAGACTATGGTTCAATCCAACATATCAATTCCTAAGAAAACATTTTTCTTGGTAGTGTTTATTTATTGTGATATATGTTTATGGTCTAAAGTTGATATCATTGTTTTAATTTATGGAAAAGAAATATCTACAAACCTACATCTTCTTTGATTTGTTTTTAAGAAACTGAAGGGAAGGAGATTGTGATTTATCTTCAAATTTGTTTTCAACAAGTTTACACAGGTTTTTATAAGGGGTCCTGGTCCCTTCATATTGAGTGAGGTTTGAACCTTGGACCTTTCAAAGAGAAGCCAAGGTCCTTACCACTGCAAGTAAGCTTGTAGCTATTGTTCGTTTATGTTTACTCATGTTTTTATGAGGGGTTTCAGTCTTCTCGTATTAAGTGGGGTTTGAACCTTGGATCTCTCAAAGATTGGTCAAAACCCTAAGTGGGATTTGAACCTTGGACCTCTCAAAGATTGGCCAAAACCCTTACCACTGCACTAAGCTTGCAACTATACTTGAACTTCAAAATTATAAATAGGTAAGTTGTTATTTTTCTATTTAAGTAAAAATGTCAGATGTTCACAAAATCCAATAATAATACACTTTGACAACTATATTGCATGAAAAAAAATGCTTATATTTAATGTGTAATAAGAGGAGTGGAAAGCTCTGTTGAATATAGTTCAATGATTAATGCATCTCATATAGATAAGATTTTCTCTTCTAAACTAAATTGCTCACATTTTTATACAACTTACAATTTAAACAATTTTTTCCCTTCGAAAGTAGAGTTACAAGTTATATATAATTTGTAATTAATATATATAAAAATAGAAATTATTTCTTTTCAAAATTAACTCTTGTATATATGATTTATTTTTAAGTTCACCAACTATTTCATAACTATTTTTTTTGATTTGTTTATCGTGAGAAACCCCTATGACCAACGTACAGGGCTGCTAGTCTCCTCCCAACCATGACCCCTTGTAAAGCCGAGAGCTACACTTATCAATAGAGAATTTAACACAAAGCCACCACACACCCACCCCCTCACACACTCACCCACGCCACGGTTTGAACATTAGACCTCCCGAAGAAGAGCCAAAGCTTGAACCGTTGCACTATAACTAAACTCTTAATATATATGGTATCATTTTTAAAACCAAATGTTCTAATATTTTTGAAAGTGTCATACAACAAATAGATACATAATTACACGTAGAAATAAATTTAAACTTTATTTTTTAATGGTTTTTATGGGATTAAAATGGTTTCCATCGTATTACATATCACCACATAGTGGTATTACAACAAAGCTTGGATATTATCCATATATCATTTGACAAGATTCAAACTTGGGTCTCCTCTTTGAAATGTTGAGGAATCTAACCGGTTGAGCTAATACCACTTGATTCAATGAGTTTACACATGTTTTTATGAGGGATCTCGGTCCCCTTATATTAAATGGAGTTTAAACCTTGGACCTCTTAAAGAGAAATCAAAGCCTTACCACTATAGTAAGCTTGCAGCTATAAAATAAATTTAATATTTTATTATTAAATAATATTTATATTTATCCGCTCATGTAGAGGAGTTAGAGAGCAAGTGGGTAGTTAAAACTCTCTAGTTGAAATCAAGAGGCCGAGGTTCAAATCTCTCCCCTCACATGTTGCGGATATTCTATGTAAAAGGCTATATTGTGACCACATAATAATATTTACCCCTTTTAAAAAAAAAAAATAACATTTATATTTATATTCCTCAATTTTCAAGGAGGAATCTTGCCAATGATACATGCATATTAGTCAAACTATTATAACACCATTATATGGTCATGGACTATCACTCTGAAGAGCGAGCCCCCTGCCTTACTACTTCGATTAACGCTTTTAACCAAATGGGAGAGATGAGAAGAGGTGGGTGATGTGAGAGACCCTAAAGCGGAGCCCCTTTTAAAATAGAGAGACGAAAGCCTCTACTCTATAGTTGTTTTGTATCTCTTGGAGGAATTCTTACTGGGATGATGGATGGATCCTGCCGCTACGGAAGCTTTGGTTAACTGGAGTTAAAGGTCTCGCCGCTTCGATCACTCAAGCTTTGATCCATTCTCTCCAGCGTCACGGAACTACTTTTCGACACTTCCCCAGAGGTTAGTCAACCGGTCTTTAGACACTCGCCCTTGAAGGGATAGGGAGAGGATGAGTGAATGGGAACAGCAGAGGAAGGGGGGGACCCCTCTTAATTTCATTCGGGTCTTCCGCTTCAGCTTATATCTCAAAAGGTCGCTCACTGGAGAGCCTCGTCTTTCTTCACAGCACGGGACAGAAGCGGGAAAGAATCGAACTATGGCAAGGAACCAAACACTGGCTATAAGCCCCATTCTCTAGTCGAGCACTTTAAATAGCCATGCGCGGCCATGCGCCTGGGGGCCATAGCCATTAAATAGCCAAGGTGGCGCTTTGCTTTTAAATAAGGGAGGGTCGAGTGATCATTATTACAGTAGTAATATCGAGTAGCCCTTGTTAAAAAAGCCGAGTCGAGGCCCCCCACTTTTATAAGGTAAGCATGATCGATCTTAATAAGTATATAAAATAGTCGAGGCTCTTTTAACTTTTTAAGTGCAGCAGCTATCTCCCTTTCAATAAGTCGACCTATTAACCTTTTAAGGGATTTCCTCATTTATTCATTTATCCTTTTTTAGTACTCGACCTTTTAAAACCCCTCATGTATAATCGGCAAATCTTAATACATTTATTCATATATCTTTGACGGGTCTTAGGTCGAATCCTTAAAACAGATCTCCAATTAAAAGCTTTGAATTTGAAGGTGCTCTCCCTATCTGCTCTTAATATAACAAGGGCTGTGGTCGATATGGATGGAAAAGTGACTCAAAGCTCTCTATTCCCCTTTTAAAATAGAGAGGGCTCTCTCTGTTTTAAAAAGGGCCGCTTTTAGATAAGGTTGCAACGACATCTTTGAGAGGGGAAACTTCCCTAAGTGGTAAGGGATGGGTTGCTGTAAACCGATATTCTTTACTCTCCTGGAAACCGGTGGTATTCTTTACTTTCCTAAGCGGTAAGAGGTGGATTGCTGGAAACGATAATACGTATGAGAATCTGTACTTTCGAAATGGGGGTGGTTCAAGTTTCAGGGTAGGGAAAATACCCATACCCTTAGAGATGAGCTGGTGCATGATGAAGGGTTCGATTCCCTTCTTATCTGTTCTGCTGTCTAGCGGAAAACGAAATATGGCGAACGCGACTCCTTACGTTAAAGATCACTTTAAGGGTATAATGGTAGTAAAGAGAAAAGGGAAAGGGGAAGGGAGATCTTAAAAGGGGATTCTCAAATGATCTTAAAAGGTGATTCTCAAATTAGGGAGGATTTACTAACCTAACCTAACCTAACCCAACCGGCTTCCGCTTTTCCGTTTACGGTAGAGGGGCTTTTCGCTCTTCGGGGCATTTCGACCTTCTGATTTCAAGGTCCTGATTGAATTTAAAGCTAGAGGGGATTTTTATCGAGTGAAGGAAGATCGAGTGAAAGAAGATCGAGCCCGGAAACCAAACTCTCAATGCAAGCAAAGAAAAAGATAAGGGAAGGATTGACATCTCCCACCCCCATTTTAGCGAGGGGAAAACCCAACCCCATTTTAGGGAAGGGAAAATAGGGAAGGGAAAATAGGGAAGGGAAAACCCAACCCCATTTTAGGGAAGGGAAGGGAAAACCTTATTTTTGGTGAGGGAAAACCAAGGGAGAGGGGATCTTGATCGAGGGAAATCTCTCTTTTTGAGGAGGGAAAGAAATGTCGAGCTGAGGAGGGAAAGAAATGTCGAGCATGGTTTTTATCTCGATTCCGATTCCCCTTTTATCGTTAATTGAATTTCATTAAAAGTAATAGGGTCATGTTTAACCGAGCTCATTCCACTTGATAAATGCAAAGGTTCACCCATAAGGTTAGAACCTTGGTCTACGATGTAAAACTTTTTATTTATATAATTGTCCCAAATCCCACAGATTTAAACTTTAATAGAGTGTGTGAGTGTGTGAGGGCTTAAACTTTAATAGTGTGGGTGAGTGTGTGTCTGGTTGTACATAACCAAAATATAAATAAATAAATAAATAAATAAATAAATAAATAAATAAATAAATAAATAAATAAATAAATAAATATATATATATATATATATATATATATATATATATATATATATATATATATATAATTAATTTTAATTAAACATTCAATAATGCTATTTATAAAAGGAATGAACACCTCACATTATATTAAATTATTAAAATTATTTAGGGTTGTTGAAGATAACATTGATGATTGATGAAAGTAGGTGCTTTTTTACACTTAAAATAGGCTACTAATCAAAATTGATATACATCACATGTGAATGCAAGTAAATTATATTATTATATTACTTTAACATGTAATATAATATAATGCTTTTATGTTCTACGAGGGTATGAGATTATAAAAGTATAATATTATCAATTAACACATCATTTCATTGATTTAAAGATCTAAGGTTGTGGGAAACCATAAAGTTTAATCCCTCGTTCTTTCTTTTCAAAGTGTTGATTTTTTGCTTTTGCTGTTAAATTCCTCTACTTTCTCTATGCTTGCCTTCTCAAATTGATCATAGAGTCATTAATAATATATTGTCATAGTAATAAAAAAAATTAATAATATATTGTCATAGTTGGATCATGCATCATTATAAGTTTTGCACTCCAAAAATAAAATGTTTTTTTTTTTGAACTCCCTTTTATGATAAAAAGTACATATCCTCTCTTGCAATTTCTCTTTTGGTCACCTTCATCTACTTAGGTGTTAATTTGTGCGAGCTACTTTTCAATTGGACTATATGCTTTTATGCTCTCTATTTGATGTTTACTCCTATATAGACCTTTTGATGATGGTCGTATATGGGAGACTTGAATTTTCTTTTTCTAACATAAAATTTTACATATTTATTAATATTTAGAGGATCGGTAAGATGTTGGGAACTTACCAAGAGGAGACCTAGGTTCAAACCTTGGGGGCATACCCAATTTGGGCAAAGGTAGTAGTCTAACTTGAGTCTGTTGAGTGTGCGCCAGCTTGATGATGGCGGTCCCAACCCCAAGCCACTGGGGGTCTCCCTATGGGTTGTGTTTACTGATCGAGATAGGGTTTATAGTGGTAGCACCATGATTTGACGATATGATCGGAGGCAATGCTACTTGACCCTATGACTAGTTGTTAAAAAGGAAAGGTAGTTACCCATTTCTCTATGTATAAAACAAAAAAAAATATTTAGACATTTAATAAAGTCAATACCTCACCTATTCATCCATTTGTTACATCATATACTCATTTTTATTTAAATATTCTCTTATTAAAACCTTGGTGTTAGGTACTTATGCGATATGATATTATAATGTGTATGGGTATTATGGATAGTTGGCATGAGCCACACATAACCAAAGGTTGATTATATTATAATCATGAGTGGGACAAGGTTTTATAAGATGAAGGGTTTACTAAGATGGATATATAAACGAGGGCTATTGTCATTGTAATTAAGCAATTAATATCAAGTATTCTTGGAACAATCATAGATTATGGAGCAGACTTAGAGTGATTTCTTAAGGAGTATTTTTGTGTTGTCCTACTTCGAGAATATTATCTATATCTGTATATTTTTGTGGATTGTTATTATGTATGGACGTGCTGTTATTTTAGTATATGATGAATGATTTATGCTAATGAGAATATAGGTTCGTAACAAGTAGTATCATAGCAACGATTATGGGAAAGTGGGAATTGTTTTTCTGTGGATTGCAAAATTAGGGTATTTTTAAAAAAATGTCTCATCTTGCAAGAGCTAAATGTTTTTCTTTAGTAGTCATATTCAAAATATTCTTGCAACATCGTGTATAGTGTTTCAAGTACTACAAAAATAAGGGAAGAACTTGAAGTTCCATTTTTTAGCAAATGGGGATTTGAGAAAAAAATGAAAAGATAGCTAGGCTCTAGAATGAACAAAAGGAATTAAAAAGAGAGTTGAAAATTTTCATTAAATTGGTAGATGGAAAAGATGAGGGTGATAGTGTGCAGGTAGAGGAAACCACGACTTTGGTGACAGATAAACCAAACAATGTTCACAAGGATTTGTTTGAATTTAAAAAATCTATTTTGTAGGTTCATGGCTACATTTAGAAGGAAAAGGTTATTATTTTTTTAAACCCTAGCAATTATGGTAGGGAAACAAGTCAAATCTACAAAAGTAGCAACAACAGAGTCTAGGGAAGAAACAACAACAACAAAGTCCAAATAAGAAGCAACATCAAAGGAAGCTTTATTAGAAGTGCCCAAGGACACACCAAAAGAAGAGAACAAAAGAAAAGAGCATAGGGAAAAAATGTTGAAGAATAAAAAGTAATAGAACATCAGGTTAAGGCTGCAACATATTGCCACTAACACCTCCAGGAATGATAATAATCTTGGAGGCATGGCTTAGGGTATCAACACTATTATGGATATACATGGAGCCAATAGAGCAGTTATAGATATTCAAATGGTACAAGGACAATTTGGCATCATCACAAACCACCACCAATAAAGATTTCACTTGGATGGAGGGATGATCAAGATTGGTACTAGTTTTTTTATTTTGTTGGAGAACAAGGGGTTGTACTTGGGTCACCCACCCTTGAAAAATCACAACTCTCTTCTTTAAAGGATGAGATTTTACAAATAAATTCAATTCTCATCTCAATTGAGTTGCTATAACTAGAAACCTACATCATTTTACATAAAGTATTTGAATTCTTGATTTTTATTTTCTGGAACTTTTTCAAATTTTTGTTTGAATACAAATATTCTAGATTTCAACATCCTTATTAACATTTTCCTACAACCTTCAAAATACCAAATCTTCACCTCTACTATCTATGCATCACATCTTAGTAGAGTAATATTTCCAAAACATCACACTATCATAGCTCACTTTACCAAATATGGATTGCTAGTTTCCTTCCTAAAGCACAAGTGCAACCACAAAAATTAAAATTATTAGTATATATGAAAGCACATTAATGTTATAAAATAAAGCATATATTACCAACGAAAAACATTAAATTAATTCTTAATCATTATTTAATTCAGGCAGACAACATTTTATCAGCTTTAGCTAAACTTACTACATCCTCTAACCAAGGAAAAGAGAATTTAACTTCACAATCCTCAATTTAAACCCCTCTATTAGCTAACCTATATGCACATTTGTTTCCTTCCCTTAATATATGTGTAAAATCGGTTTCTTCAAACTCTATAGCAAGGTCTTGAATTTTTATAATTATCTCTTGTATGTTCCATGGAACCTTTGCTTTCCTCAAAATTGCATTTATAACTATGAGTGAATCACCTTCCATACATACTTTGTTTCATTTCATTTGTTTGCATATTTTTAATTCTTCCAAAGTCGCCCAAGCTTCAACTTCATTATTTGTCTTATATCCACTATTGAAAGTGTAATGAGATAAAATATCTTCTCTATTATTTCTAATTATTCCTCCTCCTACTGGTCTTGGATTTCTTTTAGATGCTCCATCAAAATTCGATTTGACCAATTTTACATCTGGTGGTTTCCACTTTATATTCTTTGTCTTTTTGTTTATCCTATCCCCAACATCATTATTCCATTAGATGACTTGACTCCATCTATCAAGGCTCTTTGCTTCCAGATTAAGGAATGGGTGAGTTGATATGGTTGGTTTAGAATCCTCTAAGGCTAAACAAATATTCCTTTTCATTACCTCTAAACTACTTTACTTTCCTTTAAATACTCTTCTATTCCTTTCTAGCTAAAAAATCCAAAGTAGTGTATCTTTTGATATATCTCAAATTGTCTTTAAAGCATCACATTTAAAAGTGCTTCGCCATTTCTTTAACCATTTTTTAATTCTGCCATTCATTGCCATGCATTTACCAAACATATTAAGAATCCATTGCCATAGTTTCTAGACTATTGAGCAGTGTCCCAAGAGTGGTCTATACTCTCATCCATTATACAAAGAACACATTTTGAGGGGCCATGAAAACTTTTTTTTATAAAGTTATCCTAGGATAAAATTCTTCTATGACTTACTAGCCAAACAAACATTTGAACTTTTGGCATGCTTGGGCTATCCCAAATATCGCTCCATATTCTTGATTATATAATAATAATGAGTTGGAAGGTGAAGGGTTTATTAAGATGTATATAAAGAAGGGATATTGTCATTGTGATCAAACAATTTATATCAAGTATTCTTGTAACAGTCTTGGCTCATGGAATAGATTGAAGTGATTCCTTCCTTAAGGAGTATTTTTGGTGTTGCCCTACCTCAAGGGTATTATATATATAGATATATATATATATATATATATATATATATATATATATATATATATATATATATATATATATATATATATATATATATATATATATATATATGTGTGTGTGTGTGTTTATTTCCATTGATTGTATTGTGTGTAATTTGTGAATGAATGTTTGTTATTCTTACATATTGATGAATGTATTGTTAATGAGAATAAAGGTTTGTAACACTTGATCATATATTTATATCCATATTTTAAATTTATTTTAGATAACCTACAAGGAAAATTGTCATGTTATGGCACTGTTGAAAATATGTAAAAAAGAGTCTTTTTATACTTATTCTTTAAAAAGGAAAGCCTAACTCTAATATATTTAACTATATATTTAAAATAAATGATAATTTACTCTTTTAAATAAAAAAGTTTTCCTATAATATTCTTTATAAAGGATATTCAAATATTATTCTTTATAATGGGGGGAGAGATGCATACGAGGTATTATGATAAATTATATTTTAATAACCACCTTATCATGGGGAGTTTCATCGTAATATAGGGGTTTGAACAACTTTATAATGTATTAGATATATGAACTTTTATATTTGTATGCGTAAATAAATTTATTAATAAATAGTTATGTAAATAAATAAAATTGATATTAATTTTAATAAATTATAAAGATAACATATATTTATTTAAAAAGGAAAGAAGCAAGCACAAGTAAGGAGTGAGTGCAGTTGAAAGCGAGTATGAGCATGAGCCGGGGGTAAGAGTAGTTGAAAGTGAGTTTGAGCATGAGCTAGGAGTGAGTGCAACCAAAAGCGAGTACAAGCATGATCCAAGAGTGAGTACAACCAAAAGTGAGTGCAAGCATGAGCTGAGAGTGAGGAGGAAATGTGAGAAAGAAAGCATAAAGTAGAAAGCAAAGTGTGATCAAGGAACAAGTGCCACTTTTTGTTCCAGATATTAGGATAATTTAAAGGATTCATTTGAAGAAAATCTAGGTAACATGGAAATAAATAATTTGTGAAAGTCCTTATTGAAAGTATGAATTTTCAAGTTCGAAGTATGGATGCCCTAGCTAGCAATAAGAGGAAGAGTGAATCTATGGCAAACCCAGTCCAAGTAGCAGATTCTACACCAGAAGTGATTATTAAGGATGAGATGATTGAGCATGATATAATGGTTCTAAAAACCAGAGGGTTAATATGTAAATTTCATGGATATTGATCAGGTTTTTCTGAGATTCAAAATTAGATCAAGTGGAAGTGGGGATTGAATTCAAATTACTCCATAACTTTTTTCAAAAGGATTTTTCCTCATTATTTTCTCTAGTTTAGAAATAAGGGATAAAATAATGGATGGAGGCTCATGGTTTAGGGGTAAAGATGCATTATATTTAAGACCTTGGAGTGAGATTTCTTTTGTGGACATAGAAACTATTAAAAGGCTTTTGGTATGGACTAGGCTTTTTGGACTTCTTTATCAACTCATCAATAAGGAGGTTTTGAAGAATATTGGTAATACTCTAGGTGAATTCATCTAGGAGGGATCAACTACTAATGAGAGAAGGCATGTTGTATACACTTGAATATGTGTTGCCATAGATATTTCTAAACCTTTACCGTAGTTAATTAGGATTAAATTTGAATCAATATAATGGAATTAGGAAGTGGATTATGAAAACATTACATTCTGATGTTGCAAATTTCATGAAACTGGACACAAGGCAAGAGATTATAAATTGAAAATGGAGGAAGAGATGGAATTTTTAGGCATGAGGGTATCTTCAATTTGAAACAAGGAGATCATATAATAGGAGAAGTTAGGTCAAATCAAGGATTTTCCACTCCTAAGAAAGTGGCTAGAAAAATCCCTCTACATCATTAGATGACAAAGGTCATTACAATACACTCGAATCTACCATTAGAAGGAAAAATGATATGGGGGATGAGGAAGTATAATGCACAAGTTCAAATATAGGAGCTAAAGGTGCGAAGGAAGAGGGAAAGGCAAAGTTTAAAACAAAGGAATATGGGAAGACAAATTTTAAAGCAAATGAGATGAAGGAGGTCAAGCTTAATACAGACAAATCACCTTTATTATCCTCAAGTAGCTTAAAAAGTTATCCTTACAATAAAAATGAAAGTAGTACGAAGTGTATTCCTTGCACTTTAGGATTTCAAGAGCAGTATAGTAATGATGGAGGATATCCAAGGAAATTTAGGATTTTTAGGCCAACATAAGAAAGTGATGACTATGGAGGATCATCTATGTAGTTTAGAGTTTTTAGGGCAACATAAAGAAGAAAATGCTAATAAGGCTATTCCTTGCACTTTTGACTCTTTAGGGTAACACAAATATTTTAAAATATTATACTTGGAGGGTTAACCTTGCCTGGTCCTACTGGGGTAGGCCGACCTTTAAAATATTATACTTGGAGGGGAAACCTCTATATCGGTAGTCTTATTTCGGGTAAGCCTTAGGATAGGGAGGGGAGACCTCTATATCGGTAGTCTTATTTGGGGTAGGCCGACCTTTGAAATATGAATGGGTCGGGGCTTATAAAAGGCGAGAGCTACTCCGAACCTTACCTTTAGAAAGCTTTTTAAGGCCTTTAGACCTTTAACTTTAATTAAAAGCAGTCGAGTGTCTTGCCCCTTTTAAAATGAACGAGAGGCTTGAGGTCTTACTATCTGTTTTTAGAGAGGAGAACCCTTATTAAATTAAAGGGTCAAATAGTTACCATTGAATTAACACATTTTAAAATAAAGAGGGCCCAAGATTTTAGAGGGCAAAAAATAAGACCTATACAAAGCAGCTTATGGACAAAAGACATTGATGAAGATAAGAGTGTTGGTGGAAATGAAAGGAGAGGAAGGCCATCAAATCAGGAACAAAGAGAAAAAGAAACTCAAAGATATATTGATCTGGGAAGCCAAATAAAAATATCATAGGTGTTAACAAGAAGTGAGGCTAAACCCACTAATAAAAATAAAAAGTGTTGATGATGAAAATGATATCATGGAATATTAGGGGTATGAATAAAACCCTTAAAAAAGAGTTATTTAAGGAATAAATAGATTGTTATAGCCCTGAATTTTTTTAATACAAGAAATAAAATTAAGTAGTGAAGAATGTAAGGATGTTTTTAATAAGATTTGGAAGATAGGTGACTGTTTAGCAAATTTTTCTACAAAATCTTCAAGCGGTATTGCAATAATATGGGATAAATGTAAATGGAATGGACAAATATTAGAAGCAAAAAGTTATTGGGTTGCTAGATTATTTTTTAGGAAAGAGGAAACAACAAAGTTAGGTTATAAATGTATATGCTCCAACTATAGTTACTCCTTTTGAAAGATGTTGGAAGGACCTTAGCATATTTTTTTCAAATACAATGATGATTCATTGTGATCTATAGATTCTTGGGGTTGATTTTAATATTGTTTTATCTCCTTTGGAAAATAAGGGTGACATTCCAAGATGTACTAAATCAATGCAAGATTTTACTTCATTTATCAATTTAAATGACCTTTGGGATGTTAGTCCCTCAAGCTTTCAATATACATGGGCTAATTGACACATTAGGAAAAATCATATAGCAAAAGGACTAGATAGATTCTTGTTATCCAATAAATCATTGCAAATAAAGTTTATAATCTCTTCAGATATTTTATTGCGAGCAAGATCATATCGCAAACCCATTCTTTTGACTTGTGAGTTACCTAATAATGGTCATCCAAAGATATTTTGCTTCCGGTCTATGTGGCTCCAAGACCCTGAATTTTTCTAAATGGTTATGTTATGGTGGGATGAATCAAAATTTGAAGGATCATGTATGTACAGGTTTGTTCAAAAGTTGAAATATTTAAAGGAGCAAATGAAGATATGGAATGTCAAATATTTTGGTAATATTTTTAAAGAAAAGAAAGAAATTGAATCTAAGCTCAAAAATTTACAAGAGAGTAGAAATTAATGGAATGGATCAGGATTCTTATGTGAAAGAAAAAAATTACTTTTTTATTGTCATAATGCATTGAAAAAGGAGGAGTCATATTGGTTCCAAAAATCTAGAGAGAAATGGATCAAGGAAGGAGATAGAAATACAATTGTTTCAAGCTATCACAAAAATAATTTTCTTTATTGTTATATGAAAAATATTTTAACTTTAGATAGAAGAAATATTGAGGACAAAGAAGATATAAGAAAGCAATTAATTATTCAAAAATATTTTGTTAGATTCTAGGCAAGATAAGGAGGCATAATAAAAAAAAATATAAAATATTCCATCACTCAGGTACAAATGAAAGCTTGATGAAGAAGATATCTATGGAGGAACTCCATAAAGCAATTTTCTCTTTTCATCCTAACAAGTCACCTAGCCTCGATGAATTTCTTGCAATTTTATTTCAAAAATTTTAGGATTTATTGAAGATTGATATGTTAGTTGTGGTTGAAGAGGTCCAAAAATGGAAGGCTATAATAAGTGAGATCAATGATAATTTTATTACATTGGTTTCCAAGAAAGGTGACAAAATATTTTGATAATTTTTGTCCAATAAGCCTTTGTAATATGATTTATAAGATCATTTAAAAATTATGGCAAATAGATTTAAGGGCATTCCAGGATGTCTTACCTTAGAGGAACAAGGTGGCTTTGTTCATGGTAAACAAATTCTTGATGGTATAATTATTGCACAAGAGGCCATACATTCTCATTATTCCATGAAAAAATTAGGTATGCTTTTGAAATTAGATATGAACAAAGCATATGATAAGGTTTCCTAGAATTTTATACATGCTATTATTAAAAAGTTTGACTTTGATTATAGTTGGTGTGAGTGAATTATATGTTGTTATAGCACTATACATTTTTTTATTTTGATCAATGGTTCTCTTGTTGGGTACTTCAAGTCATCTTGTGGACTTCATCAAGATGATCCAATTTCTCCTTATCTATTCATTATTCTTATGAAAGCATTAGGGAGAGCATTTTCAAAGGTAAAAATGGAAGAAAAAATCAAGGGTATTCAAGTTGCAAAAAATGGTCCTTTTGAATCTCATTTCTAATCTATCGATGATACTTTTATTTTGGGCCATCCCTCAATCAATGAGGCCATGGAGTTTAAATCAATATTATCATGCTATGAGAAGGCTACTAAATAGTTGGTAAATAATACAAAATCCAAGATTTTTTCAACTAATATTGGCCTAGATATACAATAAATTATTGTGAATATTTCAGGGTTTAAAATTGAAAAATTTCCATCAACCTACTTGGGTATTCCTTTGTTTGATAAAGGAAATAAAAAGGAGCTTTGGATCTCTTTTTTGGATAGAATGAAAGCTTAATTGGTAGGTTGGAAATGTAAGTTCTTAACCATGACAGGAAGGCTACAACTCATAAAGACTACATTATAATTTATTCCTATTTATATGATGTCACTTTCAAGACTACCAATAGGTATTGCATCAAAAATTGATAAAATTCAAAGAGATTTTCTATGGAAAGGTTGTGAGGAAAAAATAGGTTTTCGCTTTGCAAGTGGGATATGGTTTTCAAAGCAAAGAATATTGGAGGAGAAGGCTTGCAAAATTACAGACTTATGAATTTGGCATTAGGAGCAAAGCTTGGATAGAGATTATTTAGAGATCAAGGAAATAATTGGAAAAAAATATTACTTTAAAAATATATAAGTTCTCTTGATGTAATGAAATTATTTAGGAAAATAGCTCTACCCAAAGGATCAACATTTCATATCAGAGAGTTTGCAATTAATAAAGAAACATATTAGATGGTCATTCAATGAGGGGAGTTATGCAAATTTTTGGTCCGATGCTTGGTTGAAGCCTTATCCTCTTATCTCTACTCAAAATGGAAACCATTGGTTCAAGCGTGCCTAGCATGTAAAGGTCCAAAAGTCAAAGATTATATTATTAAGAGCAAAAAATACAAATCATGGATTTCTTTTAGCAACCTCATTGAAACTCAAACAAATTACAGATGAACATCAAAAGACGCTTCGAGAGTTTTATTTGTTGATTTTTACATGAAAGGAATAGTTGGTTTGGAATTTATCCAAGGATGATGGATACTTGATCAAGTTGGAATGTGAGGATTTAGAACAATCAAAATTTCCTTCTCCCAAATATTTTCCTTGGAAGAATGTCTGGTCATTAGAGACTCTCCCTAAAGCCTCAACATTTCTTTGGTTAGCAATTCAAAGTAATATTCTGTTGGCAGTTTTGCACTATGCCACATTCAAATTTTGGTGAAATTTTATTGATTGTAAAATCGACAAAATATGTTTACTATATTGCAGTATTTCGGTTGATATAAGATGTTGCACTTTATTTTTTGTGTCAATTTTCCTTCTAAATTTTCATGGATTTCATGCTTGGAATAAAGAGTGTTATAAGGCAAATTGTTGTGAAGAATAAGAAAAGATCACCTAAAAACGTCAAAATTCAGTAGTGTTTAGAAATTCAATGGAAGAGAAGAAATATATATAACACCCTTTACATCCGAAAGAAGAATGAAAAACCCCGAACGTCTTGCCCTAGGGTGAAGACATCTTTAAAAAAATTATTTTTAGGCAAAGTGAATTGAAAATGTGCGTTCGCCCCAAGAATGGGGCGATAGACTCGTTCGCCTCACTTTGGAGTGAACGTACAGATAAAGAGAAAGTCGAATCCAGCAAAGGACTTTCACCCTAAGTGAGGGGTGAAAGTCCCTTTCACCCTTTCTAGGGGTGAAAATACATTTAACGACTAAGTTTTAAGTGGGCTCGAGGTTGAAGTGCAACAACAACATAAAGAAGTGCATTCGCCCCAAGGTTGGGATGAAAGTAACATTTGCCCCATTTTGGGGGTGAACATCCTCAAATTTTAAAAGATAACGCACCCCATCTGCACGTTGACAAGTCAAAAGGATTTTCATCCCAGGTGAGGGGTAAAACTCCCTTTCACCCCTCTCTAGGGTGAAAGCACGACAAAATTAGGTTATGGAAAATGTTAAAGAGAAATGGGCGCTAAGGCAATGTTGACTAGTCAAAGTTTCGTTCACTCTGGAAGAAGGGCAAATGTACCATTCGCCCTCCCTTCGAGAAAATGCATGGTAAAAGGGTAAGGCATGGAACCCACCTCAATAAAAATGTTTTCACCCCAAATAGGAGGTGAAATTATGATTCACCTTTCCTTGGGGTGAAGCTACATGAAAGCAACCCCACCAATGCATCGAGGTTTTCATTTTTTGCTTCAGGCAAGTGTTAATAGGAGGGCATTGAAAGGTCAAATATATGTTTACCCAAGGTAAAGGGCGACAATGCCTTACACCTTGTTTAGGGGTGAACGTATATTTTAAGGAAATGTAGTGGCATTAAGATTATGAGCAATAACACAAGGCACAATTCAAAACTACATAATGAATGAATTTATGAGTGTTGCCTCTTGGAATGCATCCTCTCCAATAGGAGACGTGACTAAGAAAGAAATGATGGAAGTTAAAAGGAGTATTTTTGTTTGTTGCTCTATTTTTAGGCAAATTCAATTTTAAGCATCAATGGAGATTATTCTAACGCACTCTGATTAGATGAATAAAAAGTATTTAATTATGGGAGCAAAAGGTGACTGAAATATTTGATTACAAGCTTAAAAAATTGTAGTATTAAAATCATGGAGCGATTTTCATAAGTCCCAAGACATTCGAAATAGGAGCAAATTTTTGAGGTGCAGCAAATGTACCAAGTCATCATCCACCTTCATAATTTTTTGTGCACCAACGCTCGAATGTGCTAATTTTATGGAGATTTTCCTTAAAAGTTGGATCAATGCTCCCTGATGAAAGATTCCAAGGAGGAATTTCCTCTTGAAGGTTTATGATATGTAAAATTTTTGTCTTCATGTGAATTAAATAAAAGATGTGAAATCCTCTATAAATACTAATCATTTCAATGTAATGAAGGAGGATAAACATTCTGTAAAAAAACTATTCAAGTTCTCTGCGTAAATAAAAGTAGTGGCTTCTGATTTTACAAGCAATATATTTATGTGATTTCTTTCTGTTCAAGCATTTCTATTTTATATTCATATTTTCTATCTACTGTTAAGTTCAAATTTTGCACCTAGATTTGGGTATTGTTGGTGTAAGTGTAAGTACCGGAATGCAATTCTAGAAGTTGTCTCCAGGGAACTGTATTGAAGGAGGATAAACATTTTGTAAAAAAACTATTCAAGTTCTCTGTGTAAATAAAAGTAGTGGCTTCTGATTTTACAAGCAATATATTTATGTGATTTATTTCTGTTCAAGCATTTCTATTTTATATTCATATTTGTTATCTACTGTTAAGTTCAAATTTTGCACCTAGATTTGGGTATTGTTGGTGTAAGTGTGAGTACTGGAATGCGATTCTAGAAGTTATCTCCGAGGAACTGTAAGTAGATTCTCTTGCTTCATTTTCTATTTTATGTTGCTATAACACTTGGTTGGAGTTCCTACTGCTAGTCTGTCCCTCATCCTACATCTTTGGCCTATGGCTATATTTCCATTTCTTTTCATTATTTCCAATTCCTTTCCTGCAACTCTAGTCTTAAACCAGTGTAGGATTAGTAAGGGAGCAAGCCCTCTCTGGATATTGGCACGGAGGACATTTATTTCCTCTAGCATTTCAATGTTGGCTGTGTCTAGGGTGCACAAATCTATGTTTGTATGATTAGGCAAATATTTTACCAACAATTTTTGGTACACTCGGTGGTACAAACAATCTTTGTCCTCGTAATATCCATAGTCAGTGGAACAAATATTATCTCAAGTTGGCAACCCACCTGTACCAATAGTTTTTGGCATGCTTGATGGGTTTCCAAAAGTTCCACTTTCAACAATATTGAGGTTTGATATTCACCATCGTGCTGTATAGTTAAAACATATGGCGACTCAGCTACACCTAGAAGCCTCTAAATGTGAAGGCAACGAAAGCTGTACTTCATGATCACAAGATCAAAGGGTAAAAATCCTAAAGACCCCATTGAGTTCTACAAACTTGACATTGATAGATTAGGGGAACATCCCAAATTGGTTGTTTTTCCCCATACATCCTCATTACCTCATACATCAGTTGCAACATCTTCGTCGTTAGTCAGTGTGTTTTCCATTCCCTTGAGTCAAGCTAGTACTACTACTAGTGTTCCACCTCCTAAACCTCACACACCAGTTAGTATGGCTCAGAATCCACCACCACAACAGCCACAACAACCAAGGCAGTTTCCAACATGGAATAACTTAGGAGATTTAAATATGCAAGCATAAAATCTAGTCCCTCAAGCAGCATTGAAGGCTTTGCCTACGTATGATGGTACTGGAAAACCTCTTATGAGCATATTCAAGTTGTTGCTTCTTTGGTGACAATTCACAGCATCATAGATGAAGACATTATGCTAAGGTTGTTAGTATTGTCTCTTAGAGGGAAGTTGCTATACTGGTACCTATCTTTTCCACCCGCCACTATTACGACATGGGATTAATTGCCAAAATTATTAATCAAGAACTTTCATGAAAAAGCTGATCTATTTTCCTTGCTGCATCAATTTACAAATATTCAAAGGCATCCACAGGAGGAAATAGTGGATTCCAACATTAAATTTGCCTGAAGCTAGTATAAATTTCCTAATGGTATTCGGCCTACACATTAGCAAGCTGCATTTTACTACCTCAAGGCTTTCAACTCTGACATTGGTATGGCAGTCCGACAAACCAATGTGAATACTTTTCCAAAATTGTACATGCAAGCACAGAAGGCCGAAGCAAATTTTATTACTATAGGTAAGCTTCCCCCAAAGTTAACCATGTCCATTCTTCCTGATATTACACAATATTTGTACTCCAATGCATTTTATTAGCCTATGCCTTCTATGTACCGGTTCCATCATGGAGCTTGGGTCCACCTCAAATCGTTCCACTTCTAGTTTCACAACTTCTCGCTCCAAGCTTTTCACAAATACCTGCACTAGTCGTCCCTTAGTTTTCAATATCAGTTCTTTTCCTAGTGCTACCAACACCACCTATTCTGTTGTCGTTGCTTGCTCCATTAGTACCCCCATATTTAACATCACCTCCTACACCTAAAAATCTTGATCCTTACATGAAATTGTTACAATAAATAAAATATGTTAATTCAGCTATAAGGACAATATCGAACGAAATCACATCGATCAATAAGAAACAAGCTGAAGCCTATTTTTGATTGAGGAGGTTTCAAACATTGCCAATCACTAGGGAGCAACCAACCACTAGCAAGGGCTCTGAGAGGAACACACCTGTGTTGGCAAATGAAGAAAATAGTACATCAGAGAAAGCATATTGGTGCTCCACCTATAATGATCCTCATGGATAAGAGGCATGCATGGTGCATTTAAACTATGTACAAAAATTAGCAAAAAGTTTTGTTGGTGGACAAGTCAATATGATAATAGAAGATCATAAATTTATGGTTCTTTCTTTGGATCAAGTTTCAGTCCTTACGAGGACTGGAAAGAAGCTGGTGACTATTGATCCAACAAAAATGGAGCCTTTGAAAGTTCCTGCTGAGCAAAAGGTGCAAACTAAAAGTGCAACCGCAAGTGAAATCTCCTAGCACAACAACGAAGCAACAATATTCTATCTTATTGAAGGACCTATTACCCAAGCAAGATCAAGAGAAGTTGCAGACAAAGACAACAACTTCACAACCTATAGCCACTCAAGTACAAATGGAGGCAAAAGAATAAGCTAAAGAGTGCCTCAAATACCCATCATTGATTAAGTGGCAATAGGAGGAAGCTACTCAATAGGAGGAAGCTACTCAATAGTATCAGAGCAAGTATGATCATGATGTTGAAGAAAATATCCCTGGTACTTCCAATTATAATATTGTGGAGGAAATAAAGAAGATTCCTGCGAAGGTGAGCTTATATGATGCATTACAGTTACCTGGACAAATTGACCTATTGTAAGAGTCTCTCAAATCAATAAAATATCAAAATAAAAGTCACTCCCAAATAGTGTTAGAATAGATGCTACCTACTTTGGCCACTAGAAATAATAGGCCACCTCTGTTCTATTTGTCTCTCCGAATGGAAGGATGGATCGTGCATAATTGTATGATTGAATCCGGTACTGCAACAACTCTCATACCAAAGGTAGTATGTGAAATGATGGGGATGGAATACATAAGAAGTAGTCTAGGCATATTACAGTTGGATGGGACTCTAGTCAAAATGGTTGGAGTAAACAAATATATTCCTATCGTTCTACACAACATGCCTCAAATCACTGTCATCCAAGAGGTGGTGCTGGTTGAATTAGAACCATACTTTAGCATGTGCCTTTCGAGAGAGTTCACAACAAAAATAGGGGGATATCTTTCCTTAAATTATTTCCATTTAGGGATTCCATTCAAGGGAAGGCGAATCCACATCTATAATGAAAAGCCATCCACTTTTCATATAGAAAATTTGGAGGAAGAAGAAAAACCCACTGATGCGGTCAACATGATGATAGAGGAAGTGCAAGAAGTGGACTTGATGGAGGAAGCTCTTGGTGAGCTTCGCTTGGAGCATGAATTCTCATTGATGGATTTCAATACAATGGTCAAAACTAACATCGGTTATTATACTATAACAAAACCTACGTATATTGAGGAAAAACTCTCTGATTCCCAAGACCCTATCTTTGATTAGTTATGGAAGCTGTATTTTGATGGTGCAAGGTGCAAGAATGGTGCAGGGACTGGTATTGTTCTTGTTTCTCCTACAGGGTTGTAGAAGACCTATTCATATAGATTAACTTAGATTTGCATGAATAATACCATTGAATATGAATCACTGTGTCTTGGTTTAAAGAAAGCTAAAAAGTTGGATATAAAATAGTTGTAAATTTTTGGATATTCAGAGCTCATCGTTAATCAGACCATAAACAAATGCGTGTCAAAACAACACTACTTGAAAGTCTACTATAACAAAATATGAGATTTTTTTGATTCTTTTACAGCTCCCATAGAGAAAGTAGTCAGGAAATCAAAGACTATCAGGGTTATTTATAGACCCTCAATCCCAGATAAGAATCTCTATTCGCAAGTGTTAGATAGTGATGAAAAAATAGCAAACTTCTTAATTAAGGAGGTTGCTAGTGTAGAAGACAGAATATTGGCTGAAGAATAAATGGAGGAAATGATTCAACTTAAGAACAATCATATTCCTAAGGGTCTAATTTCACTTGAGAGTCTGTTTGATCAGAATGATCGAATGAAGAAATACAAGATCAAGGTGGATGCAAAGGAATACAAGGAAATGCAATTAGAGTTTGAGAATATTATCAAATTTGAAATAAACTATACATCGGAAGAGCTCGAAGATATAAAAAATTTGTGTTATGAGTTTCTTGACATCATTGCATGGAGCTATAATGATTTAAAAGGATATGATAAAAATGTAATCCAACATACTATCGAACTATAGGAAGGGGTCAAGCATTTTTGACAAAAACAATGACCTGTCAACCCATAAATTGAAGTGCTTATGAAGGCAGAGTTGTTAAAGATGCTGAAGGTAAAGATAATTTATCCTATTAAGCACTCAACATGGGTGGAAAACTTGGTTCCAGTTTGAAAGAATAATGGAGATATTTTCCTATGTGTGGACTTTTAAAATCTGAACCAAGCATATTTGAAAGATCACTATCCGTTGGCACATATTGACTAGATTTTGCATGTAGTTGCTGGAGTATAGAGGTTTTCATTTGAATCCAAATACATTACCTACAATGGAAGTGAACAGGTTGGTAACAGAACCTTCTTCAAAAAGGTCTAAGGGGTAAGCTACATAGGCAATAAATTGAGTTTCCTCTCCAGGAACAGGCTCGATGTCATAGCATCGCCCCTTGTAACGATCAAGACTGGTAAGTCCATCGGTCCAAACAGTTGTCCATGTACCGGTGGAAGATTCAGCCGCTACTGCTGCTCCTGCTTCCTCGGGGGGCACTCCGGGTTGAGGAGTGACTCGGAATGCTGCCAAGATATCAGTATCTTTGGTCCCAGATATGGGTGAAGGATGAAGACCAACACAAGATAGCATTTATCACAAAGTGGGGCACTTTCACCTATCAAAGAATACCATTTGGTCTTTCAAATGCTAGTGCTACATTTTAGAGGGCTATGGACATTGCTTTCAATGAGCTATTGAATAGAGTTATTGTTATTTACCTTGACGACATGACTATTTTCTCACATCGTAGGGAAGATCACATTTCTCATTTGAGGCAAGTGTTTGAGAAATACCAAGAATTTGGAATTTCCATTAATCCAAAGAAGTCCATTTTTGCTGTCAAGGACAGAAAAATTTTAAGACATGTAATTTTACAAGAATGACTGGTTATTGATCCTACAAGAGCTGAGGCTCTTTTGAAATTACCACTTCCAGTTAACAAGAAGGATCTACAGTCATTATTTGGCCAGATTAACTTCATTTCGAAGTTCATTGCTGATTTCACTCAGGTGGTGAAGTCAATGACCGAACTTCTAAAGAAAAATATAGATTTCAAATGGATGAAAGTGAGAAGATAAGTTTTTTGGGAAATCAAGAAAAGAATCACCCAGGTGCCAACATTTATTAATCCATATTATTCAAAAGACTTCATCCTTTATGTAGTAGGCGAGCAGGAGAGTTACGCCGCTGTTCTCACATAGAAGCAAGAAGATGGAGATGAGAAGCCAATTGCTTTTATGAGTTAGGTCATTGCGTCTCATCAAGAGAGATATAACCTCATTGAGAAGCAAGTATATGTAGTCATGAAGTCGTTGAAGAAGTTTTGACATTTCATTTCACAGAGCAAGATGGTCGTCTACGTCATCCATCCATATGTTAGAAATTTTACTCTTCAAGGGGAATTAGGCGATAAGAGAGCAGGATGGGTCTCAAAGATTCAAGAATATGATGTAGATATCTGACCGACTAAGTTGGTTTGTGGATAAGCTCTCTACCAAGAATTGACCAAAAGTACAACTTCTGAATTATTGACTTTAGTACAAAATGAGGATATCAACGAAAGCAATTTTGCAAATAGAGCTACAAGTGATCGTGACTGGAGAGAGGACATAGTCAAATTATTTACATCTAGGAGATTTCCATCACATATTGATGCATCACAACGGTGAAGATTCATATTGCAGGCGCTTAGATATATCCTGTTGCCGAGTGGGATGTTCGATAAGAATATACATTGAGTACTCCTTAGATGCATAAAGGAGTGAGAGAAAGAAAAAAGCTTGGAGATATTACACTTTGGCCTATTCGGTGGACATTATGCAGGAATGCCTATGGAATTGAAGATCGTTCGAGCTGGGTATTTTTAGCCTACCATTTTCATAGATGCACATAAGGTGAGCCAAAGTTGTGATAGTTGTCAATGGTACGTTGGAAGGAAAAAGAAAGCATCATTGCCTCTACATCCAATTCAAGTGGAAGCACCATTTCAAAAGTGGGGCCTGGATTTCATTGGTGTTATTGATCCTCATTATTTTATTGAGCATAAATATATCCTAATGACAACTAATTATTTTACCAGATGGGTAGAGGCCATCTCAACCCAAAAAATATATCAGGTTATAGTTGTCTCCTTCGTAGAGGGACTAATTACCTGCTTCGATGTTCTAAAGGCTATTGTAACAGATAATGAGACTCAATTAATTGGAGCCAAGATCACCAAATTCACAAGAAAGTACGAGATCTATCTCAAGACATCCTCCAATTATTACCCGCAAGGAAACGGCTTGGCCGAATCCATGAAAAAACTTGCTACGGATTTTAAAAAGGACATTGGAAAAAAATAAAAGAAGCTGACACTTTTTAAAATTAGGCTCTATGGGCAGATCGGATTTCAGTAAAGAAGTCTATTAAAATATCTCCTTACTCTTTGGTGTATGGAAAAGAGGTAGTGTTACCTGCTCACATCAAGCTTTCTGTTCTCCAAACATTATAGTTGTTCCAGGATAAGGATGATGAATTGAACCCTATGAGTGCGAGGTTGACTCAATTATTGTAGCTAGAAGAGGAAAGAGAAAAGGCGTATCAAAATTTCATTGAACACACTAAAGTGACACAAAAGTGGTTTTGAAAGAAGACAACAAAATGCAAGTTTCAGGTAGGAGACCTAGTTCTCAAATGGAACAAGAACAAAGTCAAGTCAGGGAAGCACCAAAAGTTCGATGCAATCTGGGAAGGTCCATTTCAAGTCTCTATAGTGAATTTTGTGAATACATATTATATTCGAGATATGAATGGTTGGGATCTGTCGATTCCAGTTTAACGGTATTCATATGAAGGCCTATTTTCAATGAGGTAATCAAGAGGTGCAACTGTGTAAATATGTACATATTTTTATTTGCAAGTATTTTTATCGTTATGATTTTGACCGATATATATATATATATATGAAACTGCTCACTTGGAGAAAAATAGTTTCACCCCAAATATTTCATGAAGACATGTTACAATTTTGGATAAAATTAGTGGTTACACTAAAAAGCTTGAATAAGTTCAAAAATCTCTGAAGTTGAAAGGTTGCTTTATCTCCAAGTTAAAAGGGAAAAATGTTCCAGAGAAGGCGTTTGGAGACACCTAGAAAAGATATTGTCACTTACAAGTAAAGTACAAATAAAATCGAAAGTGTTTTCATCGAAAGTAAGGGGTGAAAGCCCCATTCGCCTCTCAAGGGGGCAAATGCATTTTTGTCCCAAGGCTGATCGTGGGCCCCGAACGCAGTTGTAAAGTCAAACGTAGTAAATAGCATTTTATCACCATTTAAGAGGTGAAACTCCCGGTCACCCCTCACAGCGGTAAAACAATGTACACAAGTTTTAAAATACGGAGGGCACACTCTGGAATTTCAAGTGATTGCTTACAAGGATTCTCGTCAAAATTTTTATTAGGGAAAAAAAAAAAAAAAAAAAAAAAAAAATATATATATATATATAAATGAGGGAGAGAAGGAAGTTATTTCACCCAGTCATCCTACAGAAATTATATTCACCACTAAAGTATTCGAAAAAGCGATTTCGACGGGATTATTTGAATTATTTTTAAGGGGAAGGCAAAAATAAAATAAAAGAAAACACAAAGGCATAATTGTCATAGCTTTATTATTAAAAGCTTTAAAAAAAGGGGGAAAAGAGCATGCATTGAAGCATTTTTTTAGAAAATTCGATTTTCTTTTTTATATATGGCACAAAAATAAAGCAAAAGAGAAGAAAATCAAAAAGCTCCAGTGAAAAGAAGTGTTAAAAGGATGCTTTTCTAAAAATAGAATGAAATAAAAAAGCAGTGAATTGTTTTAAAAGGTGAATGTTCACCATAAATCTCATCAAACAGGTTAAAGAGGTTTCGAGGGGGTGAAGGAAGGATAAATCAAGTGTGTTCTCAAAGTGTTTACAAACCTCCATTGCTTTTTCGGGCGTGATATTTTTTAAGTGCAATCGAATTTTTAAGATCACCCTCTCAAAGTGATTTTGCCCTCTGGAACATGGTAAATATTGGAAGGTGTGCATGCATGTTAATAACATATTTTTAGAGCATTTAATTTAAAATGTGCACCCAAATTTGCATTGGGAGATGATTTGGTGTTCTCAAGGAACGAAATCTCACACCGGTGGAAGCAGAAGCGCTCATTGGATCACAGATGGTGGATTTATTCTCCTGAAGTAGTTTTAACAGCTAGAGCATATTTTTCAAAGGCATAACATTGTAGGAAGAGCACACTTTTCAATATCAATTTTGTAGCAAATTACATTAAGTTATCATTAAGCATCGAGATTAGTGTCGATTGAGGAAAACGATGTACGCGCCCTCTCGAATTCACCAAGAAATTTTACCGTATTTACTCTAGTAGTTGAAGCGTGCCCTATAAATAGAGCATAGGTAAAATTGCTCAGAAGTTACATTTCTTTTAATTTTTTTTCTACTGGTGTATTTTTTGCGCTTTTAGTTGCAAAAATTGCAGAGCATCTTCGATATTGTCGAAGTTGACAAAATGGGGAAGAAAAGCAAAGTTAAAGAAACTATAGAACCCAAGTAGTCTAAGAAGTGGGTAGAAGGTAAATGAAATCTAAGAAGACCTATAGAAATGAAAATGTAGATTTGAACTCGTACTCTGACACTATGGTAGAGGTCAGAGACTGTATGATTACCAACAAGGGCATGGTAAAGCTTCAGTAGGATGTAGAATTCATAGTAAATCAAGGGATGTCAATAGAGAGCCCTTTGACTATGTCATTTCATGCATATTTATTTTGGTATTTGTGTACGCCCATACACCCTTTCCTAAAGTTGGTAAAATTAATTGCTTGATTTTATAATCCAGTTACCAGGGTTGTTCAAAAGGCCAATGGGGAGGTGCTTTTATCTATCTCCATCATTGAAGTGAGGGAAGCATTTTACTATGGGTTAAAACCCCCATATGATATGATTTTCAAGAAGTTGCACATCAATGAGCAAGAAGAAATATATGTTTCTACCATGACAATGCACCAGTTCATGGAGACACAACTAATCAAAGAGCCATAGTTAGGGTAACTACCGAACCTACCTAATCCTTTATCCAAATTCAAGAGCCTAACCTTATTTTTGATGCTGGTATGGGTTGCTGGTCTTTCGATAGATTCTATAGTTCACAAGTGGTAAGTGATGCTTGTACAATGTATATCTCAAGTGGAGTTTTACGCTCCAAGGGCCATGAGAAGGGACACAAATCCAATTTATTTTTATTGGGCTGATTTCATATATTGAAAAATGCATGTTCAGCTAGAGAAGATGAATACCGAAGAGGAAACTTCATTCAAGCATACCTCCTTCCTTATTTGATATTTTTTCTTTCACTTGCACCAACATTTTTCATTTATAGCAGTAAAACAAGTTGATGAAAGGGATGAACTATTGCCTGTTTGTATATGGATTCCTACTCTATCAATGAGGGAGTCATACTATAGTTTTAATCACCTATTTTTGGGACAGTAAATTGAATTTATTTGTGGTAAAAGTGAGAGAGTATCTCGGACAATGAAGGAGACGGTTGTCACAATCGAGAAGGGTGACATATTTTTGCTGACTCAAGGTATGGTTGTAAGAATTGATGGCTTCACGGGTAAGCCATTCCTACTCCCATACTTTACCATCAAACATATTTTCACCATGGATGTGGTGCACCAAATAGACTACATGAATGATGTGTATGGAGCAAGGCATGGTAAAAGGATGACTTGCACTATGCCGTTTAAGTTTGGTAGTATAGAGGTGAACCAGGTCGAGCAAAACAAGCTAATCATAGAGGTAATTCAAGACCTGGGGCTAATAGAGCTACTGCAATGGTGGAGATACCTATTGGAATTTTTTTAGAAATAATAAAGGCCAAGAATTTTCATTACTATCCACGACCCAATATCTAGGAAAATCATAATAATTTTGATGGGCACAACTTAAAGTGACACATTGAAAACATGATGTTGCTTCCATCATGGCATGAATTCTATGAGAAAGAGGCTGAATATAACCTTGCAATGTACAAAGATCAAATTCCTCTACGGAGACTACTTGGCCAGGTGAAATAAAGTCCACCCTTATGGATCGAAGACAAGATCATGAATTGGTGGATTATGCAGGTCCATAGAGGTAAAACTACATCCGGTTTTGGGTTGAAAATGGATGAGGTATTTTCGGAAGCCTATGAGAAGTTTGTCAATGCCTATCAACCCATCGCTTTCACCAAGGTCTTACCTCAAATTTTTCAAAATTCTGACAGCCATAAAATTATGGCTGAAGAAGAGCACCCAACAACTAAGGAAGAGACACATTTGGAAGAAGAGCAATAGTACATGTTTAAGTGAAGATATCGGTGGGTGAAGCGGGATTAGATGAGGCACCTCTATTGGAGAAGCCAATTTTTTGAGAGGCACTTCCATTTTTGAAAGCTATGAAGAGGCCAAGAATTAGCACTATTTCTTCAGCTACTATTGAAGTTTCAGCAGTTGTAGTTGTTGTAGTAACAATTGATTCATCTCTTCTAGTATCGGTTTCTCAAGGTGAAGTTGCTCAAGAATTTCCATTATTCCACAAGCAACTGATGGACCAATAGATGGAGGTTGTTAACCTCTAAGTAGAAGTAGATAACCAATAAGAACTTATTACACAGTCGCTTCCATTCCTAGGACAAATGGCATCCATGCCCAAAGGTACATCTCCCTTTCCCTTTTCTTCTTCTTAGGAGTAAGTAGTGATTGTCAATTCATTTCCATCAGTTTCTACTTATCTTACCCCTCCATTCAGTATGCCTTTTGTGTCCATTTCACTCTCTTCCTCTCACCTACAAGTTACTACTGCTCCTCTTCCCATCTCTTTGACCTCCCTTTCTTTTAGTTATTTTGCATCAAGACCAAACCTATTTTCATGTCCTTCACCTTCTGTTGCTACCACCACCTCTACTATCATTGTAAGTACATAGGCTCCTCCAAGAGTAAGTGTAACTATAGCTGAACTAGGTTATTCCATTCACTTTGCTATTTTGGTTCCCCCTCTCATATCTATATCCTCTTCTTCATTTGAGCCATATTGTGCATAAGTTCAAATTCCTTTTATGCCATTTTTATAGATGCAAATACTGCTCGAAACTCATGTGATGCCTAAGCAAGCAGATATAGAGAATATCAATTGAGCACACCTTAGTTTGTTGTAGTGGTTGAAGAGTTGCAGGAGAAAGGAGGTACTTGCTCCAGCTAGGTCGCTTAAGAAAGTTACCTTCAACCCAGTTGCCATGGAGGCTCACACCACTAAGATAATTCCCTTGGTCCAAAAGCCACAAGGAGAAATGACTCGAGTGATTACGCTTAAAAAATTATGATCGATGACCTGACGAGGATTGATCCAACCGAGAAAATGGGGAATATCCAAGTTGATATGAGCTCAATTTATCTGTACGATGAATATTATAGGCAAAAATATTATGATGACGAGACAAATATTGCTGAACTCGAAGATGCCTTGGTAGTAAGTAGATTACAACAAGAGAAAATGGTAACAAAGGATGAAGTCTTGCATTAGCATATGAGGGCACATCAAAAGGAAAAGGATGCAGCAAAGCAGTAGGTCCAGTTATTGAATGTGTAGCTTGAGTCCATACAAAACCAAATGGTAGAGATGGCCACACAGGCTACAGGTTTTCCTTTAAAAATGATTAAGGAGGCCCACCTTTGCTCGACTCAAAATTGCAATAAATTAGCGATGAAAGCAGTTTAGGTTTTGCAGTATCTCTATGTGGCTCGAATACAGATTCAATTGGACCAGCAGTTAATAGATACTACTAAGGAGATTCTAGAACCTTATATGGAAATGGCTATAAAAATCCAAGCCCTGGCTCAGTCCAGTATGTACATTCACCCCCCAAGTGAAATAGATCAAGCTTGGTCTGCTGCTAAGGTCACGCTGCGCAGTTTCTTTCAGAGGATGGACATGGTAAGAGAAGGTATAAAAATCCTTAACAAAATAGAGTGGGAGCATACTATTTCCATGATCCATTTTGATGCTCTCATTGATATGGGCTTTCTAGATTTTACTAATGAATGGGATAAAACTCTACCAACAAAATAATTAAAAGTGGCTTGGAAGAATTTTGTGGGGAACACTTTAGAGATTGATTAATGGGAGGAGCCCATCATTGAGGAACAAGTGCTACCAATCATGAAGAAGTTCTCTCATATAGAGTTATCCTTGTTTGAGCTAGCCCAATGGGCTAAGCACCTTAGCTTAGAGGACATTCAAAACCTACGATATGTTTATGAGTCACTGAGTATCCCTTGCTTGTTCACCACACATGCTTGGACTGAGGGAGTTATAGTCTATGAAGTTACCTGTAAAATATTGAAGGAGCAAGAGGAGCAAGCCGCAACAAAAAAGTATTAGTAAAGCAAGCAGTAGCATTAGCAGAGCGAGCAGAAGTATTACGGGTAGCAGCAGAGGTAGAGGCGGCTAAAAAGGTAGTAGTTGAGCAGGTGCACAATAAGACATCCAAATCAAAAGTGCCAGCTAAGGAAGCCGAAAAAAAGACCTAATAAGGATCCCAATGGATAAAGACCTGGGATCACTTGCATCTGTGCAAGTTGGATACCTAGTGAGCTGCCAGAAATATTGGTAGTTTTTCACTATGCCACATTAAAATTTTGGTGAAATTGTATTGATTGTAAAATCGACAAAATATATTAATACTATATTGCAGTATTTTGGATGATATAATATGTTGCAGTTTATTTTTTGTGTGTCAATTTTCCTTCTAAATTTTCATGGATTTCATGCTTGGAATAATGAGTGTTATAAGGCAAATTGTTGTGAAGAATCAGAACAGATCACCTAAAAACATCAAAATTCAGCAGTGTTTAGCAATTCAATGGAAGAGAAGAAATATATATAACGCCCTTTGCACCCGAAATAAGAATGAAAAACCCTGAACATCTTACCCCGAGGTGAATATGTCTTTAAAAAATCATTTATGGAAAAAATGAATTGAAAACGTGCATTCACCCCAAGACTAGGGTGATAGACTCATTCGCCTCACTTTGGAGTGAACGTACCGATAAAGAGAAAGTTAAATCTAGCAAAAGACTTTCACCCTAAGTGAGGGGTAAAAGTCCCTTTTGCCCTTCCTAGGGGTAAAAATACACTTAATAGCTAAGTTTTAAGTGGGCCTAAGGTTGAAGAGCAAAAACAACATAAAGAAGTGCATTCACCCCAAGGTTGGGGCAAAAGTAACATTTGCCCCATTTTGGGGGTAAACGTCCTCAAATTTTAAAAGATAACATGCCTCATTTACACGTTGATAAGTCAAAAGGATTTTCACCCCAGGTGAGGGGTAAAAATCCCTTTCACCCCTCTCTAGGGTGAAAGCACGATAAAAGTAGGTTTGGGCGAACATTAAAGAGAAATGGGTGCTAAGGCAACATTGACCAATCAAAGTTTTTTTTGCTCCGAAAGAAGGGCAAACGTGCCATCCACCCTCCCTTTGGGCGAATGCACGGTAAAAGGGTAAGGCATGGACCCCACCTCAGTGAAATGCTTTCGCACTAGATAGGAGGTGAAAGTCTCATTCGCCCTTCCCTGGGGTAAAGCTACATGGAAGCGACCCCACTAATGTGTCGAGGTTTTCATTTTCTCTTTGGAAAAATGTTAAGAGGAGGGCTTTGAAAGGTCAAAGATATGTTCGCCCAAGGTAAAGGGTGACAACGACTTGCACCTTGTTTGGGGGTGAACATATATTTTAAGGAAACACAATGGCATTAGGATTATGAGCAACAACACAAGGCATAATTTAGAACTACAGAATGAATGAATTTATGAGTGTTGCCTCTTGGAATGCACCCTCTCCAATAGGAGACACAACTAAGAAAGCAACGATGGAAGTTAAAAGGAGTATTTTCTCTCATTGCTCTATTTTCGAGGGAATTCAATTTTAAGCATCAACGAATATTATTCAAAGGTGCTTTGATCAAATGAATAATAAGTATTTAATTATGGGGGTAAAAAGTGACTTAAATCATTGATTCCAAGCTAAAAAAATTGTAGTATTAAAATCACGGAGTGATTTTCATAAGTCCCAAGAATTCAAAACATGAGCAAATTTTTGAGGTGCAAAAAATATACCAAGTCATTGTCCACCTTCACAGTTTTTCATGCACCAACGCCCAAATGTACTAATTTTATGGAGATTTTCCTTAAAAGCTGGATCAATGCTCCCTGATGAAGGATTCCAAGGAGAAATTTCCTCTTGAAGGTTTTTGATCTGTAAACATTTTGTCTTTATGTGAATTAAATGAAAGAGGTGAAATCATCTATAAATCCTAATCATTTCAATGTAATGAAGGAGGATAAACATTCTGCAGAAAAAATATTCAAGTTCTCTGCGTAAATAGAAGTAGTGGCTTCTGGTTTTGCAAGTAGTATTTTTATGTGATTTCTTTCCATTCAAGCATTTCTATTTTATATTCATATTTTCTATCTATTGTTAAGTTCAAATTTTGCACTTGGATTTGGGCATTGCTGGTGTAAGTGTGAGTACTAGAATGCGATTTTGGAAGTTGTCCCTAGGGAATTTTAAGTAGAATCTCTTGCATCCTTTTCTATTTTATGCTACTATAACACTTGGTTGGAATTCCTGCTGCTAGTCTATCCCCAATCCTACATCTTTGGCCTATGGCTATATTTCCATTTCTTTTCGTTATTTCCAATTTCTTTCCTGTAACTCTAGTCTTAAACCAATGTAAGATTGGTAAGGGAGCGAACCCTCTCTAGAGATTGGCACGGAGAATATTTCTTTCCTTCGACCTTTCAATGTTGGTCGTGTCTAAGGCGCACAAACACATGTTTGTATGATTAGGCAGATATTTGACCAATAGATTCTTATGAGAGAGAATCTACAAAGAAGAGTATATTATAGACCTTTCAAATGTGCCTTGTGTGAGAAGGATTTAGAAACATTAGACCATTTACTTCATCTTCTTCATTGTTTGTTTGTTCACACCATTTGGGGTTATTTTAAAAAAAATATGAAATTATATTGGGTAGCTCCATCAACATTGAAAGAGTTGATAAAATATTGGATAAATTATTTCAAAGCTAAAGAATTATGTATTCTTTGGAGGATTGACCCTACCATTATTTGTTGGAATTTATGGCTTGAAAGGAATAACAATTTTTTTTAAAATAAATCTCAAAATCATGCCCAAGTTTGGAGCCGCATTATTGCCTCTCTTGCATAATGTCTACATATATGGTGCTTATTGTGGTAAGTCTCAATTACAGAAAAATAGGTGCTAATAACTTGGCTATAGGATTTAAAAATACATGGAAGAGTCATCTATGACAATAAAATTAAAATAAATATCTACTTTAATCTATGGTAAAATGGAAATGTCTTAGGTTTATCAAAATTAATTTTAATGGTGTTTTTAAAGGAAATCCATGAAAAGCTAGTGGAGGTGGTGTTTTTAGAAATAGTGAAGGCAAAATTCTCCTCACTCATTCATAATAATATGGACCTTCAACTAACAACTATGCAGAGGCTAGCACACTTCTTAGAGGGATTAAAATTGTAGTAGAAAAAGGATGGAAATATATTTCAATTGAGGGGGACTCACAAATGATCATCAATGCTATTAACAAAAATGGATGTGGAGATTAGATAAAAAATATATTTTTTGTTTATGTTTATCATCTATTACTAGAGGTAATCTTCTGGCAGTGTAAGCATATTTATAGATAAGAAAATTGGATAGCAGATAAATTAGCAAATTATGGTGTTGATATTCATCTTCGTGAAATCCAAATTTTAGAAGACAACTAGTCAAGTGAAATTTTATGTCTTAATAAAAATGATTTCAAGGAGCTAATTGTGAAAACATAACACTTTGAAGAAGTTGAAGAATATATTTAAGAGAAAAAAATGAAAAAACTATGATAAAAAGATATGCTACAACAAATGTAATATTTTGGTATTTTGATGGGAGTGGCCCCCAATACAAGCCACATATAACTTAATTAAAAAATAAATTATAAAGATAACAATGTACACTTTGTTAATTTAATATATTTTATAAAATATATTTTGTTCTTATTTAAACTAATATATTTTGTTATGTAAGTTTCTTAGTTCAAGCATTGTTGATTTTGCAGTATTAATAGGTGCTTATTTTATATATTTGATTCACTTGACGCTTACAACTTTGAAAGGTCATATATATTATTGCATTATTAAACATGTATTATTATTTTTTTCAATGGGTTATGTGGGATTGAAACGAGCCCCACTTATATTACATCATTACCACTTAGTGGTATTACAAAAAAGCTTGGATGTTATCATATATTGTTTAGCAATATTCGAACCTAGGATTTCTCCTTAAAATATTGAAGAATCTAACCGGCTGAGTTAATGCCACTTGATTCAAATTTGAGTTTACATGGGTTTTTATGAGGGGTCCCAATCCCATCGTACCAAGTGGGGTTTGAACTTGGGTCTCCTAAACAAGAACCCAAGAACTTTACTACTGCAATAAGCTTACAACTCAATTAAACATGTATTATTAAAATGATCTATTAAGCTATATATATATATATATATATATATATATATATATATATATATATATATATATATATATATATATATATATATATATATATATATATATAATAAACTTGTTGCTCTTCATGCATTAGTAAAGTTAATTTTTATTTTATTTTTTATAGTGAAGTAGAGTCTTATGGATCAAATGGAAAATTCTTAAATAAAAACTAATTCTAATTGTTACAATTCAAATGAGTAGTTTTAAACCAAAAAAAAATAATATGTTTATTAAGAGGGCCTCAACATAGGTTTATTCACCATGATGGCATGAGGAGATAGAACAAAAATAAAATACAACAATAAAAAAAATGAAAACAATAACATAAAAAACTACCAACTTAAAATGCAAGCAAAGATCCTTGAATATTTTAAGTTACATCTTTGGAGTGGGAGGATTCTCCCTCAATATTTTTCCTTAAGAGTTAATAGAAGAGTTGGAGTTCATTTTTTAAGTAAGAGTATTTGAAGCACTTTAGATTCTATACAAATTCTCTAATAAATATTGGAATGTAGCACACTCTTGAAAGAAAAAATTCTACACATGTTTTGAGAAATTCTATACTAATGGTTAATCAATCCACTTAAGTTTAGAGTTAACTTGCTTCTCTTGGTTCCATTAAACTAATAATAATTGAATATTTTTCTAATTTTAATCATTGAATAGGAGAAGAATTGAAATGATTCACTTTAACATGTTCTATTGATCGAACAATCATGCCATCATCATCAACTTAAGTACCCATACCAATCAACTCTTAATGAACTGTAACAAAATTATCATGATAACCAATTCAAGAATTCTAAAAATGATGATCAAACAACAAAGATGTTAGTAATATAATTAGGAATTAAAACTATTTGTTTATAGTTTAGTTTTTTTTTATTTTTTAACATGGTGGAATCAGTAGTCACCACAAATTTGGGTAGGCTGTCCAAATTTTATGGCCACCATAGTATTCTGTGTTGTCCACCCTAGAAGTCGCCACACATATCTTCACGCAGTCCGCCCCTATAACCGCCATGCCACAATAATTTTAAACCTTTTACGCCGCTGAAAGCACCAGGAAAGGGACAAGCGTTTAGTTTGAAGAAGCCTGAGATTTGAACCTTGGACCTCCGCCCCCAACTATTTGTTTATAGTTGACATAAATACTTGGATACTTTTTTTTTATTGGTAAAAAGGGGTTTTGAAAGGACCCGTAACCTTTTACAAAGAGAGTAATATTTCATTAAGCTCCATGGAGACAAACCTATCTGTGAATCCAGTAACAAACTATCATCAAAAGATAAACCATCACAAAAAAATCTTTTAGAACCCACGCAGGGCAGAGATAGAAGCCAAGCTAAAAATAAGGATAAACTAATCCATGCAGAACCAGTAACCCAAACCACAATGTGACCTCACACAAGGGGACAAGTTTAAACATTGGCATTGTTCGGACCTTGACTGTAATTCTCTTTAGTGGTGCAATTTGAAATCTGCCTTACATTTGAAACCTCTTTCCCTCCATGACAAAACTTGCACGACATTTGTGTGAGAGAGATAAGATCCAACTGTAACTAATAGATGGAATATGAATTGCCAATCAAATATTGACCAATCACAATGGTGATAAAAAAGTAAACTTGAGACCAAATTTGAAAATATTGGTTACTAAAATGTCCACTCATGCCTACTGTTGGTTGAGTTCAGCAGTGTTGACATCAGCTAGGGATGGAGGAAAGAAATCTCTCCACACTGTGAGGCTTTATTCAGATATTTCCATATTTGCCAAGTGTTCTGCAGCCCGATTTCCTTCCCTTTATATGTGATTCACCCTAATATTCGAGAAAGAAAGCATGAGATTATTTATTTCATTGATCATATTGGAGATGTTCCATGAAACAGAGAGGGTTTTTGTTGAAATTTATCCTATGATGTTTTTGGAGTCCCCTTCCACCAAAATATTAGAGATTTGCATACGGTGGAGAAGAGTAATACCCTGGTAGAGAGCTCTGATTTTAGCGAAGTGACTGGAATTGTGGCCCAAGTTCTCAGCATAGGCTAAAATGATATTTCCTAAATGGTCCCTGATAATTCTTCCCACGCTAGCAGACCCAAAATTTCCTCTAGCTACTCCATCAAAATTTAGCTTTAGGAAACCTGGGGGGAGGAGTTCATTTGACAAGGGAATGATCAATCTTGGGAGAGATATGGTAGTGATTACCATTGGGAATCCTGATGGAAGATGCTATAAGAGCTTCAGACTTCAGCTCAGGATCATCATCTCTATGGGTGACAGACACATTTTTTGCAATTACAAAAAATATTTTGGAAAGAACATACTTCTCATTGTGAATTGAGTCATTAAAAACATGAGCATTACATTCTCATAAAATCTCCTATAGAAAGTGGGGAAGGTAGAAAGACCAAATCATCTTGAGGTGATGACCTTTGAAAGGGTTGGGCCATTGGACACACAGATCACTTAGCAGAGAAGGCAAGACCCAAGAAATGTCGATGGAAAGGAACAAGGATGACATGATAAATTGGGAGAAGGGATAAGACAAAAATATATGTTGGGTAGACTCACAGTTCATGTGGTAGAGATAACAATGGTTGGACAAAGGAATGCCACATTATTAGATGTATTATTGATATGTTACATACAAAGTTGCTTAAATTTTTATAGATATTTTTGAACTTATTATTATTTGATATAAAGTTTTTTGCTATTTTTTGCTAATGGGATATACCATATCATATTTTGATGTCATTTTTATTTGTAGTGTGGAGTTGATTACTTATGAAATGATGGACACATTTCTAATATGGTAATAGAGTTAAATTATAAACCCATAAAGGTTTATTTCTAACTTGTTCTTGAAAGGATGATCCTATTTAGTGACTTTTACTATGTGATGTGGTGGTACTCTAAATTAGGGATTAATATAACATAGGAAGAAAATGAGCAAAAAATGAATTTTTACAAAAACCCCAAAGAAACACTTCGTCAACTTTTACACCCAACTACAATATAATGCATATTACCTATATACATATAATACAATGTCTTTGGTTGTCTCAATAAATTTTAAATGCTTCACATTCTCTTCAAATATAGGTGAGAATTTTTATTTAATTTTTTTTTTTAAATTTTCACTTACAACTCCAATTTTATCTTATTTTGATTATTGTTCTATTTTTTTCTTGTTTTAATATTTGTCACATTCAATATCATAACTTTCAACATTCACCATGTGGTATCATAGAGGAAAGTTTATTCAAACATGCTTATCAGTTATCTTCTACGCACTCACGTTTGATTGCATATGCACCCTTGTTGGTGAGCAGAGTGCGCAGGTCATCAATTTTTTAGGAATCACCACTTAAATTCTAGATTTTTTTTTACATATAATCTTGAATGATGTAGATGCTATATTGAAAACTATGCAATCCATATTTGGGATTTTAAAAGTATAGTTAATATTTTAGACTTAAATTTTGAAGTATTTTGAGGAATTATTTTTTATTAGGTATGAAAACACAGGATTTTGAAAGGATCCCTAACCTTTTACAACAAGAGACACAATAGAAACAAGAACAATAAGTGGATCAAGAGGAGAACAACAACAAATAGGTAGAATGAATAAAATGCCTTCAACAAAAAACAAGAGAGAGCATCTTATCAACCAGGGATAAAAAGAGACCAAAATTTGAAACGATAACACACTAAGTAAAAAAGGTAGGGAAATCCTTCATCTAAATTTTAAGAGCATTATGATTGATCCCTTGGTTGAACAACAAATGAAATTCCTTATTTCCTTATCTAAAGGTGTTCCTAAATTCAACACCTTCCAAATTCTTAATGCGACGATAAATATCTTCTATTAAATATGCAATGGACCGATGGGGAAATGTTTTCCTTTAGCAATATTAATGACGAAAAGAGAGTCACCTTCGATAACCACCTTATTTGCATTCAAATTTTATAGGAGCATGAACCCTTGATAAAGTGTCCATGGCAAAAAAATTGGACTGAACACCTAAGAAGCCATCAAAGTCCAAAAGAATAACCCTTTTGTCATCCCTGATGATTCCTCTAGCCCCTATAGTACCCAAGTTACCCTTAGACACCCCATCAAAGTTTAGTTTTTTCAACCTTGAGGTGGAGGCTTCTATTTGACAATATCTCTAGGATTGAGGATGAGCAGACTACAAATACCTTCCAGATTCAAGATACCCAGTTGGCTTGCAAGCTTACCTTCGCTATGGGACCATTTTCATATTTGATAGGGATTATGGAAACATTTTATTTCAGGGAATTGAAAATTTTAGCTTCCACATGTAGGGGATCCTTTATAAAATTCTTGAATATTCTGTTGTTTCTTTTGTTCCAAATACCCCAAAGAAAATGCGATAAACAAAAATACCAAAAAATCTAATCAAAAGATTTCGGAAGGGGGCAACCCACTACAAATGCAGGTCCAAAAGATTATTAGGTATGACCCAGGTAAAATTAAATTTGATGAGAAAAAGCTGGATAAATTCTAAGAAGAGACAATCAAGAAATAAATGATTATCATTCTCCTAGGCAACTTCACAAAGATAACACCTATTCAAAATAAGCATACCTCTTTTGTGAAGGTTTTCAATAGTAAGGATTTTTTTCTAGGGTGCCAACCAAAATAAGAAATTAAATTTAGGTATGAGGTGTTTGAACCATATCTTACTGACCCGAAAAAATCCTCTTCCTCATAAAACTAAAGAAAGTAAGATGATTTAACTATAAAAAGGCCCTTATTATCCACTTTACAAATAGGGGAATCAATTGACAGGTTAGGATTTAGGAGACGAATTATGAGAATATTGGATAAATAACTTAGAGAACCAATTTGCCTGGGGGAGGGGTTAACAAGAGATAAAGTCTTCCAAGACCTTTTTCCATCTCTTACCTCAAAAAAGTAGACAACTCTAGATCCACAGGATTGCGCAGTAAAGGGCTTTAAGTAATTTAGAAGTTGGTCTCTAATCAAAGGCTCCTTATGAATCCAACTATCTTCCCAAATGATGAACAATTTTATTGGAGTGCAAGTAACTTTTTCTTCTAGTTCTAAAAATTAAATTGCTTTTATTTGAAGTATTCTTAGTAATTTTCATAGAGCTAATAATAGAAAATTTTATTTTAGTTATAAAAATCCTTTTTAATTTTGAGGTATGAAGTGCTTTCATATTTGAAATATTTACAATTCAAGATTTATAAAAAAAGCAAATTTCTCAAAGTATTTGAAGATTTTATAAAATTATCTACACTTTATTTTTTAAAGTAGCCAAGAGTATAATTTTAGACTTTTTTATTATTTGAAGAGAGAGGTGGACACTCGAATATTAACTTAATTTAAAAGAACCAAGTTAAGCTTTTAGTTGAAAAGAATTTGAGCATAACAAGTGCATACTTGAATTTAATGAAGGCATTGATGCTTGGATTTGAATCCACTATTAACACCAAGAAAACCCTAGTTAATCCACGTTAGATTACCAAATAGGTTGGTTAATATATGGTGGAGCTTGGTTGAACCATCTAGAGGGTCCCTATTATTAGAGGGATATATTGATTATTATGATATGGTTTGCATGACCTAATGCTACACAATGGATGGGTCAAATTTGTGACACATTGACTAATATGATGCTTTGATGTATATTAAAACTTTAAAATTTTATATTAAAAGAGATGAAAAAACTAGAAGGTTTCTAGTGGTGACCTATAACATGCTTATATAGACATTGAAAACAATATAGAAAAATATAATATCCCAAGAGGTAATCCATGACTAGTGCATATCAATAAATCAAAAGGCAACGTGTGGTAATAGGGAAGATTTTTTAAAAGTTGAATTTTGGTTACAAATTTAGCCATGCTTGACATTTACTTGTAAATATCCAAAGTGACATATCTTCTTTTTATCTTATTTATTGATTTTATTGGTTTCATTTTGTAAAATTTTAAATAGTTAGAAGTTGTACATGATAGCGCAGGTCTTTTGGGAATTAGAGTGTTATCATAGAAGAGGCTATGAAATTACTTCATCTATGTTTTATGCCAAAGATAAAGTGTTTTTAGAAACAACCTCAAATATTCCTATTATAATGAAATTATATTTTCATAACATCACCACCCTTATTACATCAATGTTTCCTATAAAAGTAGATATAACTAGACTAGAATAAACACACAATTCATAAAACTTCAATCACTTGATGTACTAGAAAACACTCAAAGTTTGCCAAGTTTTATGGATTAGGACACACATTTAGTCCATTACTTACATCATTAGAATAGGGAAAAAATAAACTATTCACTTCAATGGGAATGGTCTCACTCAAATATCAAGGATAGGGATAAAGTCAAATATCCAAGATCTTGTTTAAATATTTATAATCTATACTTAGTAGTCCAAGGCCAATAGTGATGAAGTGCCTAAGGCTACTTTTGATGTAATCCTATGGGCAAGTGCTATGTAAGCCTTCAAGCATCTTGATGTAATCCTATGGGCATATTCATATAAGCCTACATGCAAGTGCTATGTAAGCCTTTGAGTATCTTGATCTAAACCTACATGCATCTTCTATGTAAGCCTATGAGCATTCTTCTATGTAAACCTACATGCATCTATGTGTAAGCCTACGAGCATCTTCATGTAAGCCTAAGATATTCTCATGTATTCACCCTTAGTGGTATTGGTTAATCCACCTTTATGGATAACCTTTCTTAAAGGGTAATTTATTATTATTTTATTGTAAGGTTAACTTCAAGGTTAAGTTAATGTTGGCTTGAGGTTAACATCTCACTAGGGATTTGGTATCACTACAAATGCCCCTCAATGAGCAATAATTTGTAACAAAGTGTGATATATGAAAATTATCGTGAGGGTTCTTACAAGCACATACCCTTTATTTATTCTCTCAAATAACATTGTAGATTTGTTTCTCTTTTTACTCTATATGCTTTTCTTCCCTTTTCTACATATTATTGTGGTGAATGAATGTTTGAGGATGTTTTTCAAAATTATTGAAAATTCCAACATGGTATTGAATCCAAATCCAAGCAAATTTGCTCAATAGAACAAAAATGTTGTATAAGGATAACCATGGTATGATAAACTCTTAGTTCTATTGGATTCCTTACAAAATTTTAGGGGGTTTTATCATTTTGATCCCTATTTTTACATCCAAAATTTATGCTCTTTTCCCTCAAAAATTTAAAATATAAATTTTTAAAAATGGAATATTTAACAAAATATTCTACTGTGCAACAAGAGGGGTAGAGAGGCATGTGATAGGTAAAAAACCAAATTTCATTGATCAAGCACCAAATATTTAAATACATGCAAGGTGGTTATAACCATACAAGATGGTTATAACAATAGTTAAATATATGCTAGTATGTTATAACCATAAATATTGGTTATAACAATTATGCTAACCTCCCAACTAATACACATGCTCAACTTGAGGTGTAATAACAAATAATAATGTAACTCTCCCCTTTTACATTATTTGGTATATAAAGAGAACTAGAAAATTATTCAAATTTGGCACGAGCAAGTGTCTTTGTAAAAATATTTGTAAGTTGTTCTTCGATGGGAATGTGCTAGAGATGAATTTGGTAATTTTGAATTTTTTCTTGAATGAAATGACACTAAAATTCAATGTGCATTTTTATTTCATGAAAAATTGAATTCTTGACCAACTTCATAACATCCTAATTGTTGCAATGTAATATTGATGATTGATTTTCAAGAACATCCATATCTGACAATATGCGACATAACCATATCGGTTCATACAAATTTGTGTGCAATGTGATACTCTACCTCTATGGATGATAATACCAATTTCTACTATTTCTTGTTATGTCATGAGATAGGTATAGATCCTAGATGAAATACATATCCAAATTTTGATCTCTTGTCATCTATAGGTCTGGCATAGTTTGAGTCCATGTATCCTTGCAAGAAATATTGAGCATTATTATTATACACTAGGCCGTATCCCATTGTACCATGGACATAATGCAAAATCCTCTTTTTTACCTTCCATTGACTCTCCTTAGGTTCCTACATGAACCTCGAAAGATAACTCACAATAAAGTTGATATTAGACTTAACATTTGTTAGGTATATGAGACTCCCAATTAGTTGATGATAAAGAGATTTACATATGGTGAATCATCATATCAAGACAATTGTAAACATTGATCCATTAGTATTGCCTATGATTTATAGTTTATCATCTAATAGTTTTCAATCAATGTCTTGGCATACTTCATCTCTAAGACCATAATGTGATTATGCCTTTGTCATACTTCTAAGCCAAGACAAGAGTGAGAAGTCCCAAATTTGTCATGTTAAATGACATTTTCAATTCATTCTTCACACCATTCATGAAATAATCATAAATACCAATGATGACCAGATCATTAAGATACAACACAAGTATCACTATCTCATTATAAAGAGATATTTACATCAGGGGGACTTTTGGTAAAACCATGTTGCAATAGATGATCATTAATTTTTATGTGCTAGGATAAGGGAGCCTAATTTAATCCATAAAATAACTTGATAAATCTATAGATATTTTGTTTTTACCTATAAAAAATCCTTCAAGTTGTGTCATGTACACCTCTTCTTTTAGATCACAATTAAGGAAGGCACTTTTGACATCCATCTACTAAAGTTTCCAACTAAAATGTTGTTAATGCATAGATTGTATGGATGATCTTGATATTTTTTGTGAGAGTGAATATCTCTTCATAATCTATTACTTCCTTCTATGCATATCCTTTTGCAATGATCTACACATTATACTTGTTTATGGACCCATATTTCATGTTTTAATTTTGAATATCCACTTGCAGGCTATGTGCTTCTTTCCTTTTGGTATATTGATAAGTTCCCATGTTTTGTTATTCATCAAAGATTCATATATTGCATCCATAGTTATCATCCATTGTGGAAAACTAAGCGCTTCCTTTATCAGTTCTAGTTATGAATTCTTTATCACTAAAGTCATCAAGGTCAAATTTTACTTTCTAACCTATACTACCCAAGTACATGGTCTATGGAAGTGATGTAAAAAGCTACATCAAGTTTGGCATATTTGATGGTACTGATGAGCCATTTTGAAGTCTTTATTCATTGTGATGGGGTTATGGCCATAAAATATTCATGTTCATCAACTTAATTAACTTCATAATCTAGCTCTATATCATAACTTATGCTCACAACAGGGGATATGACATCTTCAAACTTAGAATCCTCAGTATTTAAATTAATTTACAAGTTTCATCAAATACATCTCTACTTATATGCAATTTATTGGTTTTTGGATCCATTAATTAATAAGCTATTGACTTATCATCATACCCAATAAATATGCATGGTAGGGTATTAGCATCGAACTTGGTCCTCCGCCTCTTTGGCACATGTATGTATGCCTTAATTTTGAAAAATTTGATATGCACAATTGGAGGCTTTCTCCTAGACCAAGCTTCTTCAGGTGTAACTCCTTGCAGTACCTTTATGGTCATTCTATTCAAAAGATACAAGACATTGTAAATAAATTTAGGCCAATATTTTTGCTTTATATTTACTCCTGTGAGCATGCAATGAATCATTTCCATGATGGAATAGTTCCTTCCTTCAATAATACCATTATACTATGAGTTGTATGCTATAGTGAGCTATCTCTTGATCCCATTTTGCTTGAGAAACATTAAAAAGTCATTGGATGTATATTCCCACCTAGATTTGAGTTGAGAAATTGAATGGAATATCCAGTTTTCATATTTACTTTCTATTGAATCATTGAAAAGACTTGATCACTTTGAACTTTAGTGCTAAGAAAGACACCCAAATATTCTATGAGTAGTCATCCACAAATGACTAAAACTATTTATATCCATAAAAACTAGTAGGCGTAAGTCTACACAGATTAGTGTGAATCACATATGACAATCCTTTTACTCTATGAGTGCTCAAATTAAAAGGTACTCAATGTTGCTTCCTTTCTAAACAACCTGAGCATACTAGCAATGTTGGTAAAAGGATATGCAAACTTAACACCATTTGATGCTTACTCAACTATAGTATCTTGAATTTAGATGGACATATCTCTTATGCCATAGGGAGGTAGCATCTATCATTGCAATTGACAATGCAACATTAGGAGATGATATGACATCAACAAAAAATAATTTATTCTTGTATAAACGAATTGCCACTCCTCTTGATAAAATATTTTTGTTGCCATCAACAACACAAAATTCTACAACCATGTTTGGATCCATAACTTGTGGTACTAACAACAAATTGTTTGCCAATTTAGGTATATATAGCACCTTTTATATTGATAAATTACCTCCAAGAATATTGATAGAGACATATCCTACTCCTTTTAATTGATATATTTTATCGTCAATAATGGTTATTAGTTTCCCATTTTCTTTGGCTTGTATTGAATAAAACCATACTTTGTCCCAAATCGTGCTTGGATTGGCTAATGTTAGAGAGGCAAGAGCACTCAAAGTTACCTTAAATACATATATGGAAGCCATAGGCCAAGAATTGAATGCAACCAAGTCCAAAGTAATGTTATTTAATATTGAAAGGGGGATCCAAGATCAGATTCTAAACATCTTGGAATTCTCTCAAGGCTCCCTCTCGTTGGATTACTTGGGATTTCAACTCTAATATAAGAAGCTAAAGGTGTGAGAATGGAAAATATTGGTGGATAGAATTGGTGTGAAGATAAATCATTGGATGCACCATTGGATTTATTTTAGAGGAAGAGTGACTCTTCTTCAATTAGTGGTTCAAGCAATGTCATATTACAAGTTCTTTATCCTTGCTGCTCCATTTGGAATCTTGAAGGAGTTAGACTCGCTCATGCAAAAATTCCTTTGGGATGGACCAAGGATGGGTAAGAAATGGGTTATAGTAAGTTGAGACAAAATATGCTAGCCTAAAATAAGCAAATTATTAGGAAATCAAAAAGCAACATTGAATAACCAACCTCAAGCAAGTTGTATTTTGATATGGATCTCCAATCAGGAAGCATTGTTTAGCAAAGTCATTACTAGTAAGTACTTGTGTAAAATTCCCCATGAGGAAGCAGGTTGCATCCCTATGGGTGGCCAAGGTTCTATTGTTTGGAAGATGCTATAATTAGTAGATAAAGTGGTAAAACTAAAACTATTTTGGAAAGTGGGTAGAGGGGATAAAGCAAAATTTTGAAATGATTCTTGGGATCGATACCTCCCATTAATTTCATAATTTCCAAAGTTACAACACCATAAATAGATCCTTGAGGCGAGAGGTTGGATCAAGACAACATAATTTCTACATACAAGGTAGATTGGGACCTCATCTCTTATGCAACTAAAGTGGTGGGTGTTAGAAATATGTTAAATATTTTCCATGTTATACTAGCGGGGTTAACTCTAAAAGGTATTGGACACTCTTCATGTATCTTCATTTAGGTTCGAGGGTGGTAGCCCTCGATAAAATTTTTAAGGTTTCTTAAACTATTTTTAGACCCGTATGGACTGCTTAGGGTTAAATATTTGAACCCATGGTTTTTTTTCCATGGTATTGTAAAATCTATTCTTGTGCTATTGTTACTTAATTGCACTTGCATCAAGATTTGAAGAGTGATGAGAGAAATATTATTGTATTGGAGATGATTTAGTTTATACAATAAGGAGATATTACTACGCTGGATTTTTCCCATAAGGGTTTCCTAGGTGAAATATTGTGTTATGTGCGTATCTGTTATCTTCTTTTTTCTTTTATTTTGTATTTACTATTTTTCTAGATTTAGCTTATCGGGGCCTTTTGCTCTTCATTTGGTATCAAAGCTATTATTTTTATCTTTATTTGAAGAGTAAGGATTTCAATCTTGTGATAAATTAATTCTTGAGTGGGAGCCATACATAGAAGAATCTAGGTGAAGGAAAATGATAGGAAGCACATGGGTAGAGATTGAAAAATTTAATGGACATAATTTTGAGTTATGAAAACTCAATATGGAGGATCTATTGGTTGATAGAGATCAATGGATTATGGTCTCAAGAATAAAACCAACATCAATGACATATGAGGATTAGCTAAATATCGATAGGAAGGTAAGGATTTCTATCAGATTGTGCTTATCTAATTTGGTATTGTTGAATGTATCGATAAAGACCACGACAAAGTTGTTATGGGATAAGCTGAGAAATTTGTATCAGATAAATTTATTGGTAAATAAAATATTTCTCTGAAAGAAGTTGTATTTGCTTCAAATGAATGATGGTGACTCTATTGTTGAACATATGGATGCTTTTAATATCGTGATAAGTCAATTAAAATTTGTTGAAGTAAAAATGGATGAAGAGGAAAAGTGTATTACTTTACTTTGTTCATTACCTAATTTATGGGATAACCTAATTATGTCTATCACCAATACTACTTCTACATTGAAAGTAAAGGATATAATAGGAACATTGCTATTTGAGGAAATGAGATAATTTTTTTTTTAGGATTATCATAAGAAGGATGCCTTGGTTGTGAGAGGCCGTTCTCAAGAAATAAGCAAAAAAAAATCAGGAGAAAGAAAATCAAGATCTAAGGGTAAATTTGCTGCTCTAGAAAAGAGGATTTGTTGGAAGTGTGGTAAAATAGGGCATTATAAAAGAGAATACAAATCTAAAAAGGATGATAATAGCTAATCATATGATGAAGGAACTTCTATATAAATAAAGACCATAAATAAATATTCATGGGACATATTATTAGCTACATCATGCTCAAGTGAACATCATGACTCATGGTTGATTGACTCAGGTGCTTCCTTTCATATGAATCCTCATAGGGAGGGGTTCTATGAATATGAAAATATAATTGGAGGTGAAGTATTATTAGGATATAATTTGACATATAAAATAATAGGTCGAGGAAGAGTCAAGTTGAGGTTAAAATATGGAAGAATTAAAACCCTTCCTAGTGTGTTGCATATTATGGATTTGACAAGGAATCTAATATCTGTGAGTAAGATGAATGATGTGGATGTAATTGTGGTATTCAATAAGGATAGATACAAGATTATTCTGGAGTCTTGGTGTTGGCAAGGGGAATTCATATAGGAACTCTATTTAGACTTGAGGCTAAAACTGTAAGTATTGATTGCAATAACTCTTTAGTTGTAGAGGAGAATAATATGATAGAAGCAACTTTGAGTATTCCTATAGTGAAGATGATATTATGGCATAAATGCATGGGGTATATTGGTGAGAAAGGTATTTGAAAATTAAAAATGAAAGATGTAGTTGAAGGAATTTTTGATTGCCCATTAAATTTTAATTTTTGTGAGCACTATGTTTTTGGAAAGCAACCCCGAGTAAAATTTCCTAGTAGTGCTACAAGATATGAAGGAATTTTGCATCTAGTTCACAATTATGTGGTTGGAATTACAAAATTACCATAATTAGGTAAATCTATCTATTTTTTACATTTATAGATGACTTTTCAAGAAAGACATGGGTATATTTTTAATGGAACAAATATGATGTTTTGAATAAATTTAAATAGTTTAAGAATCTTGTAGAAAATCAGATAGAGAAAAAGATAAAGGTTTTGAGAAGTGACAATGATGGTGAGTATTGCTCTAATGAATTTGAGTAGTTTTGCAAGGACCATGGAATAGAAAGGCAAAAAACAACTTCGTATACTCCACAACAGAATGGATGAACAAAAAATTGATGGATAAGGCTAGAAGTATACTAAGTAGTGCAGGGTTAGAAAGGAAATTCTAGGTAGAAGTCATGTTAACTGCTTGTTACCTCATCAATAGATCTCATACCTCAGCTTTGGTGGACACAACTCCATAGGAAGTGTGGACTGGTAATAAACCCTCTCTCAGTAATATAAGGGTTTTTGGTTGTGATGCTTATATGTATCTCGCAAAAGAGAAAAGGACTAAGCTAGACTATAAATATAAAAAATGCAAATTTTTGGGTTATAGTATTGGTGTTAAAGGATATAAGTTGTGGAACCTAGAAATATGAAAGATTATTTACATTATAGTGTGATATTTAGAGAAATAAAAGGGATTTAAAAATAGGAAATGCAACCAAGAAAAATATCTAAATAGTTCAAGTAAAATTGAAATAGGAGGAAGAACCTATGGTAGAACCTGGTGCTACAAAAGAATATGAAATACAAAGAGTAGTTTGAAGAGGAAAATTCAAAGGAAGAAGGTAAGGAGGAAGTTGAAGATGCAAAACCTAGAACTCCAAATTTGAGAAGATTAAATTGAGTGAGAAGACTCCTAGAAAGGTATAGCCCTTAAAATATTTGTTCTACATTTAATATATTAGTTACAGATGAAGAACCCAAGATTGTAAAGGAGACACTTCAATCAAGTGAGAATAAGTCTTGGAAAAAGACTATGGAAAAAAATAGAGTCCTTGGATAAAAATAAGATGTGGTACTTGGTGAAATTACCCCCTAGAATAAAATCGATTGGTTGCAAGTGGGTATTCAAGAAGAAGTATAATTTAGAAGGAAAGTTGAAGAAGTACAAGGCTAGCTTGCCTAGTAGTAAAATGATTTTCTCAAGTTGAGAAAATTGGCTTTGATGATATTTTTCTCCTGTGGCTAAACTAGCTTCAATTAGATTTTTGTTGGCTATTTCTTCTACTTTTGATGTTGAAATAAAATAGATGGATGTAAAGACAACATTTCTACATGGTGAACTTGATGAAGACATATATATGTCACAACCAGAATGCTTTAGGGTAAAAGGTAAGGAGGACTTGGTATGCAAGTTGAAAAAGTCTCTTTATGGATTGAAGTAATCTCCAAGAATGTGGAACCAAAATTTTGATAGGTTTTTTTTGACACTTGGGCTTGGAAAAAGCAAAGTAGATCCATATGTATATTTTAAACAAGAAGGTAAAAATTTTGTTATCATTGTTTTGTATGTGAATGACATGTTGTTAATTAGTAACAATAAGGAGATGATAAAGTTACTAAAATCTCAGTTATCTTCTAAATTTGACATGAAGGATTTGGGTGTTGCAAAATTTATTTTTGGTATGCAAATAATAAGGGATCATGCAAATAGAAAGTTGTGTTTAAATCAAAGTAAATATATATATATATATATATTTTTTTTTGAATTTACATGGTGGAATCGATAGCCACCACGAATCTGGGTAGGCTGTCCAACTTTTATGGCTGCCACAGTATTCTACGTTGTTCGCCCCGAAGCCGCCACACAGATCTTCGTGCAGTCCACCCCTATAACCACCATGCCAAAATCATTTTAAACCTTTTATGCTACTGAAAGCACCAGGAAAGGGACAAGCATTCAGTCCGACAAGGCTCGAGATTTGAACCTTGGACCTCCACCCCCCTTATGGGGTTTGGATGAACCAATTGGTATACACCTCGGACCTATCAAAGGAAATATGTTTATTTGATACTACAGAGGTTTATGATGCATGATTGTAATCCAGTATGTACTCCATATCTTATATGTCAAAATTTATTTGCTAAACAATGTCCTAAAATAGATGAGAAGAATGAAGACATGCAACATGTTCCTTATTTTAGCATCGTTGGTAGTTTTGATGTATATAATGGTCTATACTAGACCTGATATTACACATGTAGTAGGAGTAGTTAGAAAATATATTTCCAATCCATGAAAGAAACATTGGATTGCTATGAAGAGGATATTTAGATACTTGCATGGAAATTTAAACTATGATATCTGTTACCAAAGAAAATCTGGAGATAGTAATATTGTAAATCTATGGATTGGGTTGGAGATCTAGACAAGAGAAGATCCATGAATGATTGTGTTCAAATTATTTGGAGGGGTCATAAGTTGGATGAGTAAAAAATAATCAGTGGTTGCTTTGTCCACAATATAGGTAAAGTACATTGCATCAATTCATGCCTATAAATAATATGGCTACAAAGGTTGTGTTCGATATTTGGTCTTAAGTAGAAGGTTGTGAGAATTGATAGTGATAGTCAAAGTACAATTTTTGGTCAACAATCCTGGTTTTCATGATCAATCAAAACATACTGATATCAAGTACCATTTTGTGAGAGAGATGGTTGAAGGGAATTGGTGATGTTGGAGAAAGTTGATATAGAGAATAATGTTGTTGATTCATTAAAAAATGTTGGTGTAGAAGATCTATGGGTATGGTTGACCTTGATAATTGACAATGGCAGTTTTTGGTCCCTATGAAAAGTATTCAAAAAGTGGGAGAATATTGAAAATATGTTGAATATTTTCCATATTATTCTAGTGGGGTTAAATCTAAAAGGTACTGGACACTATTCATGTATCCTCGTAGGGGTTCAGGGCTGGGTTGGGTCCCAAGCAAGGGTTCAGGGGTGGTAGGGGTTTAGGGCCAACAACCCTTGAAATTTTTATTAAACTATTTTTAGACCCATATGGGTTGTTTAGGGTTAAATATTTGACCCCATGGTTTTTTGCCCATGGTATTGTAAAATCTATTATTGTGTTGTTATTTAATTGCACTTGCATCAGGGTTTGAAGAGTGATGAGAGATGAACATTATTGTATTGGAGATGGTTAAGTTTATACAATAAGAATATATTGTTGTTATAGGTTTTTTTTCATAAGGATTTCGTAGTTGAAATACTATGTTATGTGTGTATCTGTTATCTTATTTTTTCTTTGATTCTTTATTTATTGCTTTCCTAGATTTATCTTATTGGGGCCTTTTTATCTTTAGTGGGAAGAGTGGCTAGTCCCAATATCCCCTAATTTGGTTTTGCTAGTAGAGAGGATATTAGTGCAATTCCACCTTACAAGAGAGAAGGAAGAGGACAAGATATCTTAGGGTTACAAGAATTTAGGCATCTATACAATTCAAGTAGGTTATAATTAATTGCTTCCTCCCTCATTAGTGTTGTCAAATATTCCATTGGATAGAGTACGATTGGGAAAGGGCTGGAAAAAAATTAATTTCTTTGCCTATAAAGTTATGCATCAAAGATAGACTGGTAAAACTTGAGAACCTTGTGAGCATTATGGGTAATTCTAGATTAGGAGGACTATGAACCCTATGGAGCACTGGTAAATCCTAGCAAGGTTAACAATATGGTGGAGGCTACAAGGGGGCCATTTGTCTCCCTAGCCTGATCGTGCATCCAATGGAACCATGGAAAATCAAGCTACTCATTCACTCTAGGAAGGGGGTAAGAGACCTAAACCAAATCTACCTATATTTGTAAAGAAACTTGATTATAATCCATAAATTGAAATCAATCTATAGGAGGTGAGCAAGGAGATCCATAATCTAGATAATGTTGCATTCATTAGAATTTTTCGTGGAATGTGGCCTAAGAAATCTGAAGAGAAAATATAACTATCAATGGAAGGTTGAGGGTTCTTCATAGTAGTATTTAGCTCTACAAGTGATAGGGAGAAGGTTTTCAAATAGGGACCTTATTTTATGAGTAGGAGCGGGCTTTGAATTTCACCATGGAACCTCCACTTCAATCCTATGGAAAAAATACCTAAAGAAGTTATTATTTGGATAAGGTTACATTTTCTTCCTCGTTTATTGAGAAAGCAGTCAGTATTAGAAACTATTGGGAATAGGCTAGGCAAGTTTGTGAGAGGAGTATAATACAATATATTCAATGTAGCAATAACATGAATCTGTGTGATGGTGAAAATTGAGATTGGATTTATAGAAGCTATTTATTTGAAGGTAAAATCTCTTCATTTAGAATAGAAGCTTGACTATGAGTCATTACCATTTAGATGTGCTTGTTGCCATGAGTATGACCATTTTGCTTAATATTGTTTGAAGGATACAAAAATAGAGAATCTTGAGAATACCACCAATGATAGATACCAACAAGTTAGAAGAAGAAAATGATAGAAAGTAGATTATAAAAAACCTTAAGACCCTCAACAAGGCAACTTAGGGGTGAGCACCTCAACCAATAACAAGTTTGAGATTCTTCAACAAGTCACAAAAATAGAAACTACAACAAAGGAACCCTTGAATAACAACATTGGAAAAATTGAATAGTAGGTAACAAAAAGCATACTGATGATACTCTAGAGAACCAAAAATATATGAACAAGGGGAGGCTACAAACAAATGCAGGAATTAAGACTTTTTGGGAAGATGAACCAATTCCTGAATAATAGATGACTACTGACGATCCAGGTTTGAGTAATGCTACTTTAATTGTAACTCACTTTGAAAAAAATATAGTAGATATTATTACCTCTACAAATATACCTCCAAAATAATAAAACATAATCCAAGGTTATGATGCTAAAAACCAAATAGACAAAAATAAATAGTGTGGCATGGATACAAGGGGATATTCTAAAAGTGCAAGCAGACCATAAAACATAAAAACAAGAGATAAATAAGCCAAAGATGCTATAGCAAAGGGTACCCAACTCAATCTTGAGGATCCAAGGGTTCTTAGTTCTATTTCAGGGAAAAAACCCCTCAAATAAAAATTATAACTTGGAATATTAGGGGTCTTGGTTACCCTAAAAAAGAAACACCTTGAGGCAGAAAATTAACCAAGAAAAACCAAGTATAATCTTAATTCAATAAAAAAAGTTGAGTGAGGAGGATATTTCTCAAGTAAAGGATTGCATTTGGAAAAATTATCACCTTGAAGTAATTAGTTTGAAGAACACAAGCTTATACTGAGAGGGGGGTGAAAAGTATAAGACCACTTTTTAAATTTTTTCTTTTACTTCAGAAAGTAATGTAATGAACCAATAGCAAAATCAAAGCAATAATCAAACCAGTGTACAAGTCATCACATAATTGATACACCAATATAACGTGGTTCACCCAAGGTGGGATCCTCCACAGAGAAAATATTTCACTACATTTTCTCAATCAAATCCTTTGGGAATCCTTCCCAATTACAATGTTTATGGACTTCCTGTCCAAAGCAGAATCCTTCCCTTAATAAAATATTTATGAGCCTCCTGCCAAAAGGAGATGTCCTATCCCCCAAAGAAGTATTTATGAGCCTCCTGCCCAAAGGAGATGTCCTATCCCCTAAAGCTTTGGAAATGATACTTCAGAAGATCACTACCTCTTCTATTGCTAGCAGGTGGAACTCCTTTCCATAGAAGATGTCCTGTCCTCATTGCTCTAGCTCTAGAGACTTCTGTCATCACTGATCACCTCCACAGTTGCTCATCAAAACCTGTACTAAACACAGTCTGTCGGTCCAGCACAAGTCCTCTCAAAATCTATCACAAATCTGCACCAAACTCAGTCCTCTAGTCTAGCACAAATTTGATCTCAAATATCTATCAGATTTATCCCAAGCTTAAGCCAAAAGCTTGAACAAATCAATCACAACTTCTCACAAGTCTCCACCAAGACTTCATCAAATCTGTCCACAAGTTCTTCAATAATAACCTATCCAAATCAGTCCACAAGTTCACAAGAACCTGTCCAAATTAGTCCTAGCAAGCTCACCAAGAACTTGCCCAAATCAGCTCAAGCAAGTTTACCAAGAAACTTGCCCAATGTGAACACACAAAGAGAATTGTTAGAGACCCAATGTGTTTCATCCAATCATATCAAATCAATCTCATAGAAGCATAAAGAGAATTGTTAGAGACTCAATATTTTCTATCCTTCAACTTTCAATCTCAACTCAAATCAATCTCATAGAAGCATAAAGATAACTGTTAGAGACTCAATATGTTATATCCTTCAACTGTCAATATCAACTCAAATCAATCTCATAGAAGCATAAAGAGAATTGTTAGAGACTTAATATGTTATATCCTTCAACTTTCAATCTCAACTCAAATCAATCTCATAGGAGCATAAAGAGAATTTTTAGAGACTCAATATGTTCTATCCTTCAACTCTCAATCTCAACTCAAATAAATCTTATAGAAGCATAAAGAGAATTGTTAGAGACTCAATATGTTATACCCTTCAACTCAAAAACAAACTCTTTATCAAATCATAATAAAGATAGAAGTAGTATACTTTCACAAGATCTTGAACCACAACCCAAAGATTGTCAATAATGCAATATCAAGGAATCAACTCCTCCAACATAGAACCATAACTTGCTATCAAACCCTAGCCAAGTTAGTTTTCAATAACTCAAAGCAATTCCTCTCTAAGCATCAAAAATGCGTTCAAGATATTTCCAACTTCTCTCAAATAGGAATGCTCAACTTAACCACACAACCAAGTTTATCAAGCAAAGTACAACTTGATAAAATCAAATCTCAAATGAGCAAGCCCAAATCATGTATCAAGTAAAGCATAACTTGATCAAATCAATCTCAATGGAAGCAATCTCAAAACCAAACTCTCAACAACCAAACAAATCAATTAGGGTTTCAACAACTTATAGCAATGGCATAATATTCTCACTAAAAAACCCTAAAGCAAACTTCAAATGCTTCCATTCTCATAAACCAAAATTATGCAATAACTCATAAAATCATCATGATCTCATAATGCATAATCAATACTTCCACTTTCAAAAAATAAGATCCACTCCAAATAAGGAAAATTAATTTAATCCTTTTCACTCCAAACTTATTTTCAGAAAACCATCAATCAATAATAACCATGGAAGAATGTGCCCATACATTTACTTTGATAAATAAGGAGAACTGAAAATTTGTCACAACACTAACTCTCAATTTACCACAAATTAGAGTTAGCAACAATGGAATAATGCACAATGATAAGAATCCTAATAACACCTTATCACTCCAACTCATCAATAAAAAAAGCTCACAAATATACATATCAACAATATTCCTTTACACATTATAACTCCCATTTAATATATCACAAAATAACTTCAACCTCAAAAACTAATTACAAGAGAATATCCACTCAATAACTCCAAAGGTTTTCTAACCCCAATATGACATTAAGCACAATTATTCCTTAAACCCTTATAACTCCTAAAATACATTTACTTCTAAATGCATTTACCACATAAAAATTAAGAATAAATAATAACAATGTCAAAGCAATATTTCTATTTAACCTTATACCTCCATCCAATTACCAACAACAATTTGACAAGTCAAATCAAATATTTCACATTATCAACAAAAGATCTATCTTGACAAAAAATCAATTCTCCAACCTTAGGAGAAGTGTGGAGACACCAACATAAGCTCCAAAGCGCTTAATCCTCCAAACTCATGGCCCAAGGCAATTGTTGTACCACGTGCACAATAATCTATGACCAAAAATGAAACACACTCGACATGAATCGATCTCGACACCTCTGCCTAGTGAGTGCCTTATCTCCACTACCTCCACCATTGGAGCACAAGTGCCCAACGAAACTCTCAAGTGCCACTCATCGTTTTACCTTCCCTTTGCTTGCAAAAATTAAAGACAAACAGATTTGTCTTCCTCATAGGCGTACGAAATCAAAACTTAAACACAGAGCAATACAAAACTCAAAAATCATAGAGCAATCCAAAATCGAAGGTCACAGAGCAATACAAAATCGAAGGTCATAGAGCAATACGAATTCGAAGGTAATCACGCAAATCATAGGTGTATTGAACCTTAGGAATTAATGCCTTTTAATAGTCTTTTGCATCCCATGCAAGTTGACGTCTGTGCTCCTTCCAAAAAAACGATGTTGGCAAGGTAAGTCTTTTACATGAGCGCCACTAAGGGTTTAGAAACCCTTTCAATAATAATTATTAAATTAATAATAATTATTTTATTAATAATAAACTTAACTTAAAACTTTTTCAAAGGTTTGAGTTAATTTATTTATTAATAATCAAAATGGACTTTTAAGGTTTTTTCAAGGAGCAAAACCTTTTCATTAAGCCAAGATGGTTTTAATAAAAACCCTTAATGAGTCCAGATGGTTTTAAGAAAAACCTTTAACCTTGTCACCATGGTTTTAATAAAAACCCTTAAAAAAACATCATGGAACTTTCAAGATCTTTTTGGAACCAAACTCTTTTTGACATCAGCACAAATTCCTTTTGACATCAGCACAAACTCCTTTTGACATCAATGACAACTCACAAACATGAAGCTAGGCAATATACCCAAAATTGCCAATATAGTTCCACTGGCCAATTTGATGGCTTGGCCATATTGTTTAAATATAGGTATTTGGAAGTTGTTAGGAAGAGTACATGCAACAATTGCCTATGTTTAAATTTCCATGAGTCTTCCCTGAAGGTCTCATTCAATTTAATCAATATCTATGGGCCCAAAAACACCTTGAAAAAGTTAGAAATGTGGCAACAGGTTTGGAAATTAACAAACAACATAAATGATTAACATATCATCGTAGGAGGAGATTTTAATACTATTTTGAGTAGCCAAGAGAAAAAAGGTGGATATTTTAACAAAAAATGACTCAATTAATCCAAAAATATATCGAAGTATGTACCAGTTAAATTTAGTTGACATCCTTTCAAAAGAATACTGGTTCACTTAGAATAATAGAAGGAAAGGGAGGGCGATGATTGCAAAAATATTATATCGGTTCTTAATATCTAAGAGCTTAATATATAATTATTTGATGGTCAAAACAAGGGTTCTCTCAAGTACCATTTTGGACCATTGGTCAATCATTATCAAATATCACTTTATTTTAAAAGTCTCAAATGCACCCTTTAAGTTTCAACCTAATTGGATAGAACATGAAGATTTCATATCCAACATTAAATAATGGTGGGATAATGGAAATCCTTCTGGTACACTAATAAATGTCAATAGAGGTTTAAAGTTATGGATGAAGGAGATCAAAGATCAACAACAAGATCAATTAATAACAATAAGAAAAAATCTAGTTCGAATTGAACAAAAATCCCTTCAAGAGGGTTGGGAAGATGATCTATTTAAAGAGGAAGAAAAATGGCAGAGAGTCATAGATAAGGAAGAAGAGAGAGAAGAGCAAGTTTTGAGGTTAAATTCAAGAATATTATGGTTGCAAAAGGGGATTCAAATACAAAATTCTTTCACAAAGCAACAAACCAAAGAAGAGGATTTAATCAAATTACTAAAATAAAAAATGTAGGAGAAATAATCAGAGATTATGATCAAATCAAGATTGAGGTAGTTAAACACTTTAAAAATATCTTGAATGAAGAAATAGAGAATAATTAAGAGGAACGTCAATGAATTTTGAGTTTCATTCCCTCATTGGTGACTCCTTGAATGAATTTTGAGCTCATCAAAGTAGTAAAAGAGGAGGAAGTTTTCAAAACAATCCAAGACATGAAATAATATAAAGCTTTAGGTTCAAATGGTTTTTAGGTCAATTTCTACCAGGCATGTTGGGATATTATTAAGAAATATTTGGTTGGTATGGTTGAATAATCAAGAACCAATGGAGCAATTTTAGAAGCCATCAATGTGTATTTTTTAACTCTTAACCCCAAAAACCACAATGCAGTTTCTTTTAATATATTTAGACCAATATATTTATATAACACATCATACACGATTATATCCAAATTAATGGCCAATAGACTCAAAAACTTTATTAATGAGTTAATATCATTGGAAAAAGGGGGTTTCATACCAGGGAGACACATTCAAGAGAATATTGTCATAGACCAATAATTTATTCATTCAGTAGTCATAAATAAAGAAAGAAAATGGGTCACCAAGGTGGACCTATCTAGTGCTTATAGCAAGCTGGATAGGAGATTCATACATAAAATATTGAAGCAAATGGATTTTAATGAAGGATGTATTAAATGGACATAGGGATGCATTGATAAACCAAAAGCAATATTGATTATCAATGGTGGACCCACAAGATTCTTTGAATATTTTCAAGGGTATTATACAAGGCTGCCCTATTTCTTCCTTCTTGTTTGCCCTTGTGTTAGAGGATTTGAGTAAATAAATTCAAGTATTCTTAGAACAACTAGACTTTCAAGGTATTAAGGGCTCAACCAATGTCAAACCTACAATCCATATGCTATTTGCTGATGACACTCTTTTAATAGGACATGCCAAAATTAAAACATCCAAAACAATCCAAGGTATTATGAAGGATGTCACTAAAACCTCGGGTAGTAAGATAAACAAGGAGAAAAACTCCATACATTTCGTCAATGCATAAAAAAATCCCAAGAGAAATATCTACATAATTCTTGAATTTCAAGATAACAAATCAATGAATTATTTGATAATGCTATTCAAAGTGGCAAGACACAAAATTAGTGATTGGAAGTGCCAAGTAGAAATAATCAAGAGAGCAATGAGTAGTTGGAAAAATCAATTCCTTAACTTAGCTAGTAAGTTAATCAAATTAACTTTATCTACAATTTCAATCTATTGGATGAATTTAGTCTTAGTACGAAAGACCATTAGTTTGGAGATTGAAAAATAAATCAGAGCATTCTTGTGTGTAGGTGGTAAAAATAATAGTAAGTAATACCTTTTAGTTAAATGGTCAAATATAGTAAATTCCAAATTAGTTGGAGGTTTTGGGATAAGGTAAGTCAAAAATATGGGCCTATATTTGGCTACAAGGACTGCTTGGAGATTGATTTCAAACCCCTCAACTCCATGGACATCCTTATTATCCATAGGTATTATGGTGGGGAAAATATCAAGGATTTATTATAGTAGTGTATCATGAATACCAAGGGAACACCAATATAGAAAAAAATCTTGAGATATCTATAAATCCTAAAAGAAAATCTAACCTTGGTGGATAGAGAAGAAAATATAGACATGTTCTCTCAATAAATTGTAGGACTCAAACCATTAGAGACCTATGAAGACCTAGATATAGTAAGGGAATACTGTAATAAAAAGAACCTGAGCAAAGTTAAATATTTCTACATGATGGTAAATCATGAATCAAGTTGGAAGGATTGTATAGTTAAAGAGAGTTTGTTGGATAATTGCCCTAACAACTGAAAACCCTAGCTCAATCATTTTAGGGAGAAACTGCAAAAAATTCACGTGGTTATCCAATATGGTTAGGATTTTTATTTATGATCAGAGAATAATATACTTGTTGAACCATCAATTAAGAGGGTTTACTCTTATATTTTGAACAAAAGTGCAGGAAATATTGATCAAAACTATGAATGGGATTTTATCTTGAAGGGATTCTAAACCCCAAAAATTAAGGTCTTTTATTGGTTGGTAGCACATGGCTCTATTATGATAGCATAAAAAAAATAAAAGGTATGTGTAGGACCCAAATAGATGCTTTATTTGTGATAAGGATAGTGAAAAAATTAATCATTTGTTATTTAATTATAATATTTCTAAAGATCTTTAGAGAAACCTACTTGATATTTTCAATCGATATGAACCTGAGCCAATTAAATTTTGCGATATCATTCAAATATTGAATCAATAGTGGAACAACAAGCTTATAAAAACTTTGTGGCAAAATGGATCACAAGGTCTCATGTGGAAAATCTAGAAAGTGAGAAACCAATGTTGCTTTAGGGAGTAGATTGTGGAAATAATTAAGATTTTGAGCATGACTCCGATATCCTTGGTGGAATAGTCAATAATTCTCTTCCCAAAAATAATGTGGATTGAAAATCAACATACAAAGGAGACTATACATATCTTTATAAAATTAAACATAACCTTGATCTGAATCAACAACAAGAATTTGGTTGTGCATATCAATTTCTATAAAGACTACTAAGTAGACATACTATAGACATCTACTTGCTATTGAGTAAGGTACAAAGGGTAGGAGGTCAATTTTTGTTTAGGCTCAAACCCTTTTTTATCAGATATGGGAATTATAACTATTGTTAAAGTCCATGATTGAAGTGTAGTTTGGCTATTAGGTTGGTATACCTTTTTTGTGGGCTTCTCCCTAAACTATTTTCTATTTTATCTAGCATTGTAGTTCATGCCTAAGTCATGGCCTGAGTTGAATCTATTGGGCATTAGTTGTAAAATGATTTTTTATCTATTTTTTTATTAATAGAAAATCTACTTGTTTATTTGTATAAAAAAATTTATGCATCTAAGCTTCCTCACCTATGATAACTTATAGAAGAGAGGTTTTCATGGCCCCTCTAAATGTATAATGTGCAATACCCAAGAGGAGATAATAGACCAGTTGCTCTTTTCATGTGACTTTTCCCTAGAGTTGTGGAGTTGATGGGTTGATCTCTTCAAGACCCATATCAACCAACAATTAATACCTAATAATAAATAGAAGGTCTAAAAATGAAGAAGGTAAAAAAATAAATAAGTTCATTTGGGTTGGTCTTTGGGTCTGAGCTTTATTTGGTGGTACATATGGTTGGAAAGATATGCCATAATTTTAAGAGAGGAATACACTTTTATAGAGCTTGTTTGGTAGAAAATATTAAATAATATTATAGAAATAGTAAAAGCTCATGTAGGGGGTAAAAAAATAGGAGGGAGAGAATATTTCTAGGATGCAGACTCATTGGGATTGGCAACCCCCACCCCTAGGATGGAAAAAAATCAACATGGATGGAGCAACCAAAAATAAACCAAGGGCAATAGGCATTGGTTTCCTCAGAAGAGACTACAAGGGGAAGGTCCTTCATTAGGAATTGAAAGGCCTAGGAATGCAACAAATAATGAAGCATAAGCTTTGGAAATTATACAAGGATCTTTCTATGTTTGGGAGAATAGAGTTTGATATATCATAGTGGATTCTGACTCATAAATTTTTGTGGGGTCACTAGATGATATTAGGAATTTCAAATTGAGTGCATAGTGGATCAAGAACATAGTGAGTCAAATAAAATCCATTTGGAAACAATTTGAGAATGTCATCCTGGTTTATGTAGGTAGAGGAAAGAATGTTATGGTTGAATTTTTGGCTAAAATGGGAAGCGAGCATCTTGTTGGTTACTTGTTAAAATCTAATTAGAATAGGGATACTATAGATTGGATGGAGTTGAACCAATAAGTTTTATTACTAGACAACAAAAATTTAGGCAATAAGTATGTAGGACCAGGGTAGATTATTATGATGATTAGCCTCTAGTATGACATCATGTTGTTGCTTGTAACTCTTTTAGTTCCAATTTAGGGTAGCCCCTAAAGTCATGGTAGGAGAAAGAAGCTAATATGGGCTCTATGGAATAGTAATAACCAAAATTGTAATCAATATAGGAGTTTATGCTCTTGGATTGTACTAAGAAATTTTTGGTCCAAGAAGATGTTAGAGTTAGTTTTATTAGGATCCTGGGGTTGGCCAAAAGTGGCTAGCCAATTATTGTAACTTTGGACCCATTTTATTAATAATATTTTTATCTTTTTATAGAAAAAAATAATGTTATATTCTCCAACATGTCTTTGACTCTCTTTGTACAATATCCAAATTATTTTTTCCCTTAGAGCTAAATTTGCATCCGTAAGAATTATTAAAGTGAGACCTCTCCTAGTTTTATCATCACACACCTTACTCCATTTCACCAAAGAAAATTTCCTTTTGCCATGTAATATTGGCCATAAAAATGACCGCATAATATAGATTTAACTTTTTCTATCAATTTTAGCATACTATACAAGGACATACAATATGTTGGATAGTCTGTAAGTTTGATTTAATTAGCTACACTCTTCCTATTAATGATAATAATCTACCTTTCCATGTTGGTATATTATTCTAAACTTTACTTATGACTAGATTCTATAATTCTATCCTCATTCTCCCCTCAAATAAGGACATCCATACATATGTTGTTTTTAAATTTACCTCCTCCATTTAATGTAACCTACAAATTCCTGCTTTGATTCTAGATGGAGTATTTAGGAAGTAAATTTTAGATTTTTTCGTATTAAATTTCTACCTTGATGCTCTTTCATATTCCTTAAATAGGTTATTTAAATATTTGACCTTATTTTCCCCTACACTCCCAAAAAAGGTTGTATCATCTATATATTGTTGATGGGTGATGTTGTCAATGTTATTACTAGCCTTAAGTCCACTTATTAGCCCAAATTTGTATGTCTTCTTCAATTTTATTCCCAATACCTCTACCATAATAATGAATAGGTATGGTGATATAAAATATCCCTATCTAAGACCCATCTTGGCTTTAAATAATTATGTTACTAGCCCATTGACTAGAATTAAATATGATACTATAGAGACACAAGATTTAATCCATATGGCCCAGTTATTTCCAAATCCAAACTTTTCTAATATTAAAAAAAAAACCTATTTAAGCCTATCATTGGCTTTATTCATATCAAGTTTTAAGATCACTGCTTCTCTTTTCTAGAAATTTTTGAATGCATTACTTCATGAGCTACTATGATGCTATCCAGAATATCTCTTTCACAAATCCTTCTTGCTCATATAAAATATTTTTTCTATTAGTGGTATTAACCAAATTTCCATCACTTTGGAGATTATCATATATGCCATATTACATAGGTTTATGGACCTAAATGAATCAAACAATTGTACATCATTTTTTTAGAATCAAGGTAAGATATGTTGCATTTATTTTATAAGGTATGTATTATTTTATCCTAGATTGTTCCACTACCACCAATAAAGAATCCTTCACTATTTCCTAATTACGTTGATAGAATACTACAAAGAATCCATTTGGACCTAGGGATTTATCCTTAACAAAATAGAAAATAGTTGATAGAACTTCTTATAATGTAATTGGATCCATCAATTTGCTATTGACTTCATCTATTATAGTTGAAGGTACTTATTGCAAAAGTTTATCATTTAGAACTTCAATCTCCTCTGATCCTATAAAATATTGGTAATAAAGACTTACCTCCTTTTTTATTTTGCTATAGTCTCCAATCCAAATCCCTTATATTGATCTAATTCTACTAATTTTGGATGTTAATCTCTATACTATTTTCATCCTATAAGAAAATGGTCTCTTTATCTCCTTGAGACCTCTTTTATGAATAAATATAAGGTTACATATGTTAATAGATGATTCATTGTCAATAATAACCCTTTTGATGGATTGCTCACTGATGTTGCAAGTTATAGACAAAGGTATCTCTCCTAGCATAGAGGCGGGTAAAGAAGGAAATAGTCATATGATTCATACTGAGTTATCTAACCATGTTAGCCAAATCATCAAGAGTGACAATTTCGAGCACTATCTATTCACTTAAGAGCTTGAATAGATTCTATATATGGCTTAGGGAGGTTTGTAACAACTCAAGGATGGATATCTTGGTTGGTGTATCCTCTAATTGCTGCTGAAGGTTGAAAGTTTTTTTTTCTTGTGGTTTTAGAACCAAAGGTGGTTCTTTCGATAAATTTGCATATCTTGACTACAAAACTAAGAGTGGTTTAGAAACTTGACCCTTCTCCCTTATCTATTACCTAGTCATAGTGCAAACATGGATCATCCCTACCATATTTTTATCAAGTGGAGGTACATTATGGTACTACACTTGATTGATTATGTTTTATTCATGTTTAGTCAAGGGATATTGAAATGCCCCAAATATTGATTAGAGAAGATCACTTATTTAGGACTATCAACCACTATACGACCTTGGTAAACAAGGTCTTGTATTACATTTTTGAGATTAATACACTTATTTGTATGGTGGCCATTAGTACAATTAAAAGCACATTGTTGGTCACCTTTAAACCAAGGGAACTTATTTTTTTGGGGTTGTATTACCTTAGAGGAGGTATCTCTATCATCTTTGCATCTAGCAAATGTTGCAATACAACTAACAAAGATTAGTTTAATTTAGTAAAATTTCTAGAGGCTTATTTGGAGATTTAGCTAAGATTAGTTTACTTAGTGTTGCAATGGTACTAACACTATCAGTTTTAGGGTTGGTGTTAGCTCAATAATAAGTTACACCACATTGTCCTTTGGTGTTAGGAGAAGTGGTTTCTCTTCTTGTTTCTTGACCTTTAGTTGCCCTCTTCATTGAAGGGTAGTTTCCATTTGTTTTATGAGATCAATTGCATCGTTTAAGGACATAATACGAATCATATCTAGAGGATATGAAAAATAATGTTTTAAATTATGTATAAAGATAAGTAATAATTCCTTGGGTGGTAGAGCAAAATATAGTTTCCTAACTAGCTTTCACCATTGAGGATATAATTCACCAATAAATTCATCCCTCCCTTGCTTAAGTTGATATAAATCATCAATTGTATACTTTTCTATGATATAGATGACAAAATGTTGGATAAACATTTTGGCTAATTTAGAAAAGCTCTTAATCAAGTGATGAGGTAGTTGATAAAACCATTCTAATGCCTCACCACCAATACTCATGTAAAAAAGCTTTAACAATAGCATTTTTTCATACTTGATGTCATGGCTTGCTACCCTAAAGATTCAAAGGTGCTCTATAGGATCACCATCTCCTTTGTATAATCAAAATTGTGGTAACACAAAAGTCTTTAGATAAGGCCTATTCATTAGGTTAGGATCTATGGGTTCATTACAACAATCCTTGTAAGAGTACTTCTTAGGCATACCTCCATGAATAGAGGCTAATTGTTGTTTGAATTCTAAGTTTTCTTTTGCTAATTGTTCTAACCTAGCATTGACATCCTGAAATATAGGATAATGCATTGAAGGTACTATAGCTTGAGACTGAGGGTTAACTAGAGGGTAATACTAAGTATTTGGATGGGATGATCCATAAGGGATCATTGGGTTACTAATTATAGGATTACCTTAAAAAATAATGTTAGTAAAAGAAGGGTTAGCTAGTGTGGGTATGCTATGGAATGGGTTAGAGGTAACCACATTTGAAGCATAAGGTATTCTAGGTAGAACATCCACATGTTGGACTTGTGGATAGCTTAGGTGTGGAGAAACTAGAGGGTTTAACTTGAGTGGCTCTATATTGGGAGGTATAGATCCCAAATTTCTTGAGGAGGATGGAATGCTTGGTGATCTTCTTCCTAAGGTTGTGGTAACAATTGAGTCTCGTTGTTGAGAACTCATGAGGTTTGATCTAGGTTAATACAAAAGTTCTTGAAGGGAATCTTCCATGATAAGCCTTTCCTCTTCTCTAAAGGTAGTTTCCATGGTTTCTTTGTTTTCTCATAAGGTATTAAGATGGTCTATGGATATTAAAACTACCTCCTCTTGCTCATTTTTAATAATATAGAGATTTACAAAATGAAGAGCTTCTTCCTCATAGATATGCTTTTCGATCAAAGGTTGCTTCTCTTGAAGTTTAGAAGAAGCTCTTGGATTTTGCACCATTTGTTGTGCAACGTTCTAAGTGATATAGGGAGGTTCGGACATGACAAAGGGAGGAGTTTAATTTGTTAAGTTTTGTTTTAAGAGTACTTATAGAAAATAAGAAGATGTTTGATATCCTTATGTTAGCTTGAAAGAAAACCCTCCTTATGAATCCTATTCATCCACCATGATATACTGGCCAAAAAGGATTTCTCCCCAAGGTTTGTAGGTTGGTTTGCTCAAGGTATCGTTAAAATTCCCCTAGTAGGACTAACAATTGGTTATGTTCTTGTTACCTTGATTTAATATTATTTATCTAAGCAAATAGAATTAAGTGTAATAACTTTTATCTTGATTAAGTATGAGATGTTAAAGTAATTAATGTTTTGGATAAAAATACTAAGTGATATGATTCATGTCGACTTCACCAAATATGTAGAATGCCAAAAAGGTCATGCCACCTTACTTTGAGGTGTTGGCACTAGGGAGGTGTGGTTAGTTCCATTTTTAGATGGTCAACCACACTCGAGCAAGAGAGTGCTACTGCTAACTCATTATTTTAGTGATAATTGTGTTTTGCATGTAGTACTTATCTTTGGTGGAGAGTTACGGGTTCACCAAGGGATTTAGAGATTCCTTAATCTATTTTATGTGTTCAATTTCATAGAAACCTATGTTTTGGTCATCTATTCTATAATATAATATGGATGGAAGTGCAATGCAATGCAATGTAAAAATAGAATAGAGGTTTATCATACTTGTAATTCTATTCTTGATGATTTTTATGTCTATGCTAAGGGAATAATATATTTTTTTCTTACGAGGACAAGTGTACAAGAAGTCAAAGAACACATAGATTAACCTAAATTCAAAATATACATGAAATATAAATTTTGAATGCTTAATGAAAGTAAAGTAAAATGCTAGCTAAATTAAGGATTCTTTTAATTTCTCTTTTATATGTGTCTAAAAGGGAAATAGCAAGACAAAAAATAAATAAACAAGTCTATGACTGTAAAAATAGAGGATCAGGGGTACTTACCCATTTTTATGGTTGGTGAAAATACACCATGTAAAATTGAATACCTCGCCTGTGTGAATACACTAATTAGAATTCTTGTAGCTAGTGAATCTATCAAAACCTATAAAATAGACAAAAAAATGGGACTATGATTTGGGGGCCTACCAGATAGCTAAAATATTGCTTCTTCCTAGTTTGCACAACTAAGCCCTCTATTTATATAAAAATCAAGGTGACCTTTACTTGGGAATGGAAGTAGAGAAAACAAAAATAAATGCACTAGCTAGAACTTTTTTGCCTAGAAGATTCATTATAATAGCAATACTGGATGAGTGTACTAGAAAATATAAGTGTTATCCTTATAAAACTAATGCAAATGACTTGATTAGTTAGACTGGATACTAGACAAGATAGGGGATCTGAGTTTTCTTGCAATTATGATGAATACACCACCTAAAATAGGTTTAGTTGGAATATTCATATCGAATACTAAGGGATGGGAGATGGGTAGTTCTATCAAAATGACAACATGGGTTCCTTATGCAAATACATCACCTAAAATAAGGTTGCTCAACAGATTCACTTTGGATGCTAGAGGATGGGAGATAGGAGGTTTGGTGAGATGACAACATAGATGCTTCATGCGAATGCATCACCTAAAATAGATTTTCTCAACAAATTTGCATAAAATTCCAAATTCTACAGAGAATAGTGGACAGAGAGACTGAGTGAATACTTCATCTAGAGCAAGTTATCTTGAGGGTTTTGATCAATCAATCGAGGGACAAAAAATCTCATCAAAGGATAAAAAAGTAGGGTCCTTTATCAAATAAGTAAAGCTTTTGGTGGTAGCTATGGATAAAGATAAAAAATATCTTTCACAAAACAATGGTTAGGTTTTGAAAATACGAGGTCTATGACATAATGTTATGAATATAAATATATTTTTTTTAGTAAGATTGAAAAAATAGGGAAGATGCTTGTTAATAAAGATATCATTGAGCTCATCAAAACACTAAATATCCCTTCTCCTTGTCTTGTGGGGAAGTTGTTCTAGCTCCACAAGAGGATTTTAGCAGCACTTTATTGCTCTGGTTGACAAATTTGGTCGCACTTTATTGCAAAAAAGATTCATTGCTTAATCCTCCTCCAAGGGGCCAATTTATAGAATTTGGCCCTTATCGAGTCTCCCAAACGGGCGAGGTGAGGTGGATAGCATGCAAAATGGTTTGATTTCCTAGTTGGTAGGCATGGTTGGAAAATTTACTTAGGTGAATTTGGGTAAGTCTTGAGTATTTTGGGAAGTGGAAGGGGATTAATCCCCTTCCTGTAGACATCTAAAATGTATCATGTTTAGGGGGCTACTCATATGGGTATCCTTTGCAGACCATATAAATGATCTTGGACCTTTCCAAGAGTTAGTAGTGGTTTTAACCACTCATTTGGGGTAGATTTATCCTATGTAGGCTTAGTCACTAATTTTCAGAGTGGCTTCCAGCCTAGCCGCTAAATATTAGAGTGGCTATGAGCTAGACACCCTTAGGGAGAGTGACTAGCCCTAAAAAAGTCTTGGCCTTCTGAGCCAAGCCAAAATTAGTTGTAACTACCCATGGCAACTAATTTTGCATGGTTTTTGGAGAGGAAGCTTATGGATGCTTCCTCCCAACTACTCTAACCTCTCAAATATTGTTCTTGGCTTCTCCATGAAGCTAGAGCAAGGAATTGAGAGGGCTATAAAACCCCCCTTGAAATTGAAGAAGGAGAGAGATGAGACCTTGGATTTTATGCAGTGAAGCTCTGCAAAAATGGAAATTGAAGTGACAACCCCTTGAGGAGAGTCAAATTATTGGCCAATTATGGAGTCACAAGCATGAATTTGACAATGAAGCTTCCAAAGGATTGCGATTCCTTGCCAATCTAACGCAAATTCAAAAAATTTCAACTGCCAATCCATCTTTGGATATTTGGGAGACCCTTGATAATTAATTCAATTGGTGAATTGTGTGTTGCAACCCCAAATTAAAGAGGTAAAACCTTTAGTTCATGATCGTTGTCTTCGATAGTGGCCCATAGGCTCAACCACCCACAATGTCAGCGGCTAGCAGAACCAGCTGCTTTGAGCAGTAGCGTCCAAGGTTTGATGCACTTTCTCCTCAGTTTTAGCTTAGATTTTCATGCATTTTTACTTTACTAGATTAGATTAAATTAGATTCATTATTTTTAGCACATTTGAATGATTCAATATCCATATTTAAGGTAGCTTTAACTAGATTCATTCACATTTGCTAGTTTTGGCTAATCTCCTTAGATTAGATTTATTTCTTGTTTTTCTTGCAAATTAGATGCTAGATTAATTAGATTTACTTATATTCAAGTATAATTTATCTTAGTTCAGCATTCTTGCACATATCATTATGTTTCATTGCAAGTCTTACTACATTCTTTGCAAATATTTGACAAGAGCCTCATTATGAGAGACATCATATGCTCCTAATTATGCTTTGTTGTTTCTTGAATGCAGATTATAGATCATTGACATCTTTGAATCATTCTTGGCATAAAATTCCTCCAATTAAGTGAGAAGAAGGCATCCATAAGCCTTAAGAAGTTCACATTGAATCTAAAAAACCTGTGGATTGTACCACCCCCGTTTAGGGGATTCAAAACATTGTATTCATTGTATCAAGATTTTGGTATCCCTTAGAGGGACCTACTTGTAACCAAGATTCACCATGATTTAATAAAATAAAGTCATATATTCTTGTTAATTCATTGTTATACATACTTTATTGCTTTATTCTTGGTATTAATGATACAATAGCTTAGGTGCATGTTTTCTAGGATCGTACAAATGGTGATCATGGTGGAAACACCCAAAAAATGTGTTGTCTGATGATATGTTTTATGTTTTTGTGTAAACAAGAACAACCACTTTGATTTATAGTGGCTAGAAGAGCTCAACCACTTTTGAAGTCAATGGTTAGTCAAAGCTGCCCTGAGCGAAAAAAATCAATAGAAAACATGCAACAACAGAATACCTGAGCATCAATAGACTTGGATTCCAGGTTGGTGGAATTCTCTATAATTTTTCACTTCTCTGTCTGTGTTTATTTCCAAAATGTAGTAGGTGAAATTTTGTTTAATTAGAAAACATAGAGAAAGTTTAAGGTTAAATTCTTAGAATCTCTTAGCTTTTCTACTAGCCATTGCTAGGAATAGTAGAATTTTTATTGCAATCCACCCTAGTCTCCAACGGTCTAGGTTGTGTGTAGGAGTTTGCATGCTTGAGGCCCAACTAGAGGCCATTCCTTCATAATTAAATATTGCATTATCTTAAAACCATTTAGCTTGTAGATGTGCATTTTATTAAAGTGAAACATTCTTTTTAAGCATGTAGAAAAATCATTGGCGTGCTTACTGATGCATTTATTATTTATGGTTTAAAAAGAATAAAAACACACCACATCACATGTAAATATTAGTGAGTTGGAATTCACACCCAACCACTAATAAATTTCAATGACGGTGGGCATCATATTCATCCGTTGGCTCAAATCCCATAAACCTATTACATTGGCCAATACCGGATCCAAGAACTAACGTAGCTTAGAAAATTTGTATGTACTTATCTTCAAAGGGTATAACACTAACCAGGTGAGACTAGGTGAGGATACAACAGGACCTGTGCTCCCTAATTGGGTATGGGTTTCATTTCCATACTTTGATTGGTTTATGTGACTAAAATTTAACTTTCAATTGTCGAGCTGCGAGCATACAGGTGAAAATCATAAAACTATACAAGCATTTCATCAACAAATCTTCAAAAATTATGAGAAATAGTTTAAGTTTTTAATAAATCTAAAACACACTAAAATATATTAGGGATCACAAAGAAAATTTAAAAGAGATAAATACCCTTGTATTCTTTGTTTTCTTTAAAATTTACATAGGAGATAATTCAAATAATGGTCAACACACAGAGAGGCTGATCTCGAAATATAACCGAGTGGAGGCCGAATCTCCAGAAGACACATAAAACAACACATTGAAATATCAACCACAAGATCCTCCCAAGTGACGTTCGATGAGTATTATAGGGGATAACTCAACTCACGGGGATTATATTTAGAACACCCTAGTAAAAGGATGTAACACACACTCCTTGTGGGATAGAGCTGAGGGTGGCTCAAGGTTTTCATCATCCCATGAAAGACAATAAGAAAATACACCCAATTGGGGGTAGGAATATAGGGCTACTTTAGAGCATAGGCCCTTGCAAACTCCAAACAATAATGAACCTAGAAAGTTCACGATTGACCTAGCTAAACTTGGAGTGAATGGTACACCACCAAATGAAACATAGAAAATTAGGTAGCTTGATGGAATTTAATGAGTCCTAGGGTAATTAGGATGTAGATATTTGTCTACACATTCTCATTCTATGAGTTCATGTAGCGAGAGCACACATAGGCCTACCAAGGAACCATGAGAATGCTCAAAATATTATTGAAGTATATGTGCCCCATAAACCCATGTGGGCACAGATAATAGACTACAACACAACATGAATGCTATATACATAGACAAAGGCAAGAGTGTGGTGAATAAGTTTGTTGGGGATCACACTAATAAATCCCCCTGAATAGAGTTGCACAACTAGAGACCACATACTATCGATCTTATAGATCGATCGTAGAAACTAGTTTTAAAGCAGAGGCAGCCTATCTTCCAAGATCAATTGGAAGAAGTGCGTGCAAAGCGTGAGAACCTTGAGAATAAGGATACTCAACATAAAAATTTTCTAAGGCAATATTTGTATGAGTAGCACATACGCAAGCAATGCATCCTTGACAAAAAGGAGTGTGTAGAGAGAGAAGATATATTGGCTCGTGTTGATTTACCTCCAAAAAGTGAATACAAGGAACACCATCATAGATGAGCTACATCACATCCCAAATTGTGCCCTAAGAAAATAAAAAACCATATGCATCATGCATCCCATCACACACAACAGTGCCAAGTACTAGAGCAACATGGACGTACTCAGTATGAGGAGGTGGAAGGAGATGACCAAGATCAATAATACCAAGAGATATTCTTGGTAGAAGATAAGGATGAGCCAATGCCTTCACCACATCCTAAGAAGAATCTACCTCTAAAATCTCCATAGAGACCCATCAGGGAAGAGGAGATTCTATTCTCATAGGCCTACAAAGCCTTGGTAGAGAAGGTAAGGGCCATTGAGAAACAAGGAATGGCTTATCAAAATCCTACCTTGAATAAAATCCATAATGCGCCTCTATGCCCCTCAGTGCCTAGTCTAGTGTATCCTGATCATTTTGAGATACCCAAGATGTATAAATTTCAAGGATATGAAGATGCACAAGAACACGTGATGAGCTTCATGAACATGTGCTTTCAAATACAAAGCGATGATGCTTTGTTACTGAGGACCTTCATAATGACACTTTTAGGCCCTGCCCTAGAATGGTTTAACCAGTTAAAAAGGCATAGCATAACCAGCTTCGAACAACTAACAAATGCTTTTATTGAACACTTCTCCTTTGGCATCAAGAAAAAAATAAATTTGTCTGATTTGGCCGCTTTAATGCAATACGATGACGAGCCAATCATGGACTATGGAAATAGATGGAGAAAATTAATGGCTAAGCTTCCATTTTTCATTCCAACAACTAAAATGACTCATATGTTCACTAAGAATTGTGCAAAACCCATCTCTCTATTGTTGTAATTGTAGAAATATCATACATTTGAGGAGGCCTTGGAACAAGCCAATGTTATTGAGGATATCAAGTTACAGGAGGGTAACTTGAAACTCCAGACCAAAAAGGATTGGAATAATAAGAACACTAAAAACCAAAATCACTAGGCCAAGTCATCCCATGTGAATCAAGTAGTGTTGAATCTCTATAAAGGGGACAAGGGCCAATAACAACATAATTTTTAGGCTCAACCTCTCCCTGTGTAGTACAATTAGTGCAATAACAAGAAGCAGGGTAAAAACAAGGATCAACACTCTCCTCACTAGTTTACACCACTGTCGGAGACTATGGCATCAATTTTTCAACAATTGTGCGAGGTGAACACCATAATGTTAGCCGAGGTCAAATTAATTGATCCTAATAAACCTAAATTGAAATCATTTAGGGAATATCTATATTGTTTGTACCATAGGCAAAAAGGACATGACATTGAAGGATGTCATAGTTTCAAATATTTGGTGCAAAACATGATTGATAGGAATGCATTAATCATTTACAATCCTCAGGATCTGGATAATCAGAATATGGGGATATTTAAAATCCCTTACCAAACAATAAGCCTCCAAGAAATAACGTCAAATAAGTAAATCAAGTGAGGATCAAACCGCCTACACAGGGCTTTATCGGTATGGTGAACGTTGTCACCAAGAATAGGAGATATAATCAGTTGGATCCTCCTCCTACTCCAGTCAAAATTCAAGTTGCACCCCCTCAAAGGCCAGCACAAAATAACTTGCCAGGCCCACCAACTAGACTGGTGGTGACCATAAAAAATAGGCTTAACCAAAGCCTACAGATAGCCTTAGTAAAGCTATCAATTTATAAAATAATATAACAGTCTCCTAGGCATAGGGAGATGCTAATGGATATTTTTAGGTTCGTAGAAGTTTAGTCCCAAGACCTGAAAGTATTTACTAATTTTGTGGGATATGTGCAACAGTTTCAAAAGCCTATGATTCAGTTTTATAACCATGAAATCAAAATAGTCTCTAATATCATAGCGGATCCTCCGCTTCATATAATTATGTGTCAACCACACACCTTTTAAGCGGGTATTTATTGACACGGGGTCTTAGATCAATATTATTACTACAAAGACCTTAGCATATTTAAAATTATTAAAATTGCATATTGTGCCATCAACCTTCACAGTACGAGCATTCAATGATGTATTATGATCAATTGTTGGCACTATAGTCTTGCTTATTTAGGTAGGATTGAAGACCATCCTGGTGATATGCCATGTGCTTGAAGGTGCAATGCAGTATAACATCCTCTTAGGTAGGCCTTGGATAAGAGAGATGTGATGCGTACCCTCAATACTACATCAATGTATCAAGTACATACATGAGGGTCAAGTACACATGGTTCCTTTCGATGAGGAGCCATTCAAATATGTGAATCAAGTAGATTTATCAGGAGATTTTATACTCCCTTAAACACATCTGGATATAAGACCAACATTGCCTATTAGACATCTAGTAGGAAAATTGAAGGAATTGTGTGCTGGATATTCAACATCAACACCATGACCATCTGTGCATACAACAACAACTTCTACAAAGCCTACAACATCGACAATGCTTAGGAATGATTAGAAGCTAAATGCAGTAATGAGCGAGAAAGAGTCAAAAGAAAATCTTGATGTAGCAACTACCAAAATATCTAATCCCATGGATGAGGGAGATGTGTAGAATAAATTTGAGGAGGTAACTCAACCTGCCTCACCTGCTTCTTAAGCTGGGTCATCTTCACTGTAGGTGACCATTCACTTGGTTAATCCTGAGCTAGCAGAATACATAATGCAGAATGTGATGTTTACACATTTTATCGAAACTACATAAGATATGGGCAGATCTCAAACCCATAGATTTCTTGTAGGGATGGTGGTGCCACTAGGTATCCCACCCAACAAAACCAACTTCATCTATGGAGGCCTTGATCAACTTGCAAATCGTACGCCCATAGACGAAGATGATGATGAACCATTTGCAGTGAACGTTCATTATCTTTCCAACCCATAGTTCACCCTTAGATACTTTGAACATTACCATTGGTATGGTTACAACCTTGATATATTCAAACAAGGATGTTGAACTCTCTATGAACCATGATATCAGTTGTCGACTGATCGGTTTGGGTTAGGCTATAATATCATAGGTCAAGATGAATTTCTAGCAACATCTCTTGATCACCTGAATATTAGCTTAGGAGATGATGTAGATTGGAATCCCTATCATCCTAACCCTTCTTATTCATGAAGGTGTAACTAGCAAGTGACTTTGGTTGCTATCGAACCGCCTGAAATCTATCACAACAACATTGTGGTGGAGATAAATCTAGAGGATATTATAAGAACTAAGTTGGTAATAAAAAATCATGAACATATCGATGATACTGACATGCAAATTCAAAATTCGGACTTAGCAGTAAATACTGAATCAAAAGTTACTTCTAAGGAGGTTAAAGAAAAATCCATTTTCGAAAGAGATGGACCAGAATGTGATTTCAAAAAATATGATTACGAGTCCTAAAATAATGAAGAATATGAGGATGAGACAAAGATGGCCTATCTTGGGACTCGAAATGTGCATAATCTCACAGAGCCAATGACTATGGATAATAAATACTTCATTAATGAAAGTGACTACGAAGATGAGACCGATATGGCCTACCTTAGGCCTTAGAATTTATGTCATTACAATGAACCATTCAACATGGATGAGATGTATCAAAGAGTTTATCATAGACCACACCTCAAGGGGAGATCGAGTAATGTAGATACAATTTATCGCATAGTCTTCCCTGATCCTCCCACATTTAGGAGGCTCCTGGAGCCAAATGATCCCATTTTCTAGTCTATTCATAGATCAGATCTTGAGATCCCCATACCCCTAGAGCCATATCTTGGGTATGAGAGTCACACCGGTAATGTAGAGTTGCACATACATGGTCTTGGAGATCTAACCCATTCCATCAACATGATCTCCATTGATTTGACAACTCCACTCCACAACCTAGTTTATCCTGCCAAACCATTGTGTCTTGATCTAGATGCTATTGATTGGTATCGCGTTGATTCACCTCTAGAGCCTGAAGATTTCTTCCCCAACAAATAAATGTTATAACCATTTCACTTTGCACCAGGCTATGCACATGATGTTTATCATGCTAAGGGTAATTTTGATGTGGAACCTTTAAACCTAGTGGATGACATCCACCTAATCCCTATGCCTCACTATATTGAGGAGAGATCATACATGTCAGTAGAGGAAACCTTCAAAGTGGATATCAGTGATGATCCCATCAATCCTAAGAAGGTTAAATTTAGAGAGAGTCTATCTCCTGAGAAGTGCACCATCCTCATTCCTCTACTGAAAGAGAGACCTGATCTCTTTGCTTGGATATACAAGGATATGCTGGGTCTAGATATGAAATTGGTTACTCATAACCTTTTGATAGACCCCATTACAAATCCAGTCAAGAAAAAACTCAGGAAAATGTATCCAACCATCACTTTAGTGGTTAAATATGAGTTGCAAAAACTGTTGGATGTAGAGTCTATCATCTCCATAGAATATCCATAATGGGTATCAAATATGGTACCTATAGAAAAACTAGATGGAATAATCTATATCTGTATGGATTTTATAAACCTCAATAAGGCAACACCAAAGGATTCATTCCCATTGCCTAATATATATTCTCTCATAGATGTAACTGCAGGTCATGATATGCTTTCCTTTATGGATGATTTTTCTGGTTATAATCAAATTCAGATTAAACCTGGAGACCAATACAAAACTACATTCACAATGCCATGGGGAACATTTTGTTATAAGGTTATGCCATTCAATATAAAAAATGTTGGTGCCAAATATCAACGAGCCATAATATAAATATTTCATGACTACATGCACAAGATCCTAGAGGATTATATCGATGACTTATTGGCAAAGTCATTCTATGTGAAGAGCATGTTGAGGTTCTCAAAAACGTCTTTGATCGCCTGATAGAGCATAATGTCAGGTTGAATTCCAAGAAATGCGTCTTTGGTGTAACATCAAGAAAACTCTTGGGATTCATCATTTCTAAAAAAGGGATGAAAGTCAACCCAAAAAATGTCAAGGCCATACTTGAAATACGTCCTCCCACAAATATAAAAGAAATAAGAAGCCTGTAGAGCAAAGTAGCATCCATAAAGTGATTTATCACACAATTATCGGATAAATACCAAACCATGAATCAACTGCTACACAAGGGGGTCCCATTCAATTGGTATGAGGAATGTCAAGTGGCCTTTACTAAAATTAAGAAATACCTAGGAACATCGCTAGTACTGGTTCCACCAAGGCTAGATGTGCCATTCCTACTTTACATATCAGATACTAACTTTACACTAGGAACCATGTTAGCCCCAAAGAATGTGCAAGACAAAGAGCAAGCGATATATTATTGTTGGTCACAAATCTGCCTAAGTACAAGATTTCATCACTTGTGCACCCTAGACTCGAACAACATTGAAAATCCAAGAGAAAGAGAAGTCTTTCGGGCCAATATTCAGAGAGGACTGGCTCCCAAACTAATCTAAACTGGTTTCAAGATAAGGATGCAAGAAAGAAATGGGAAATGTGGAAAGAAAGGGAAATAACAGAAAGATATGGAAATATGGCTGAAGCTGATAGTCAATGGGGAGAACAACCTTAGATAGCAAATAATCTCAAACTAGATCTCTAAGATAATCGACAACTGATTCTTAGGATGCACATACAGAAATTGGATCAAGCATTAGATGTAAGTTCGCCTTCAATTATACTTCAAACGTTCAAATGAAAATACAGCGAAATTCAAAATAGCAGAATTCAACTTATATTTTAACACTAGACTAAACATAAGTGAATTAGATAGAAATCAAAATTGAACAACAATTTGGATCACCAATTCAAGAGACACTAAGAATAGAGCAAAATGCATCTAGGATTTCTGCTTCAATTTTTGCAAAAAGGTCCTCCTCCCTTTGCTTGAGATTTTACATTGGTATTTATAGAGGCCTTCCCTCTTCCTTTCGCATTACAGCATTTAAAACATAAAACATATTTTTAAGAGGAAGTCCGCAAAATCTGCACTTGAAAAGAGAAACAATCCCCCTTGGAGAAAACACGTTCCCTGTTTTTATGGATCAAAACTGAAAATTAAATAGAAACAAGGGACCATATTTCTTCATTAAATGACCATTATCAGGGGAAGCTGGAAGTTGTTAGGAGATCATGAACAAGAGCTTTTAATACTGAAGGTGTCTTTAATTTTGGTGGCGTCGAAAACTGCCTCATGTTCTTCCATCTTGTGCACATTGGTAATCAGCAACATTTAATCTTGGAGCTTATTTGACCACGATCTCAAAATTAGTTGGAGAGATTTTATTTGATCCTTATCTTCCCCACGTTCTCCTATGCAATTATGAAGGAAAAATGCGGACTGAACTGTATCGGGCCTTTGTTGTTGCTTCTGTCGTGAAAATGAGACAAGTCGCAAAAATGCGACATGTCGCAAAAATGCGACATGTCGCAAAATCATGACACTTTTACCTTACTGCTTTCTCTTCTTGCCACCAATCGTGAAAATGCGACATGTCGTGAAATCGTGACATATTCTCTTCGTTTAGCTTTGTCTCCATGACATGTCGTAAAATCATGACATTCTCCTCTTTCTTAGATTCTTCGCTACTCCTTATCGTGAAAATGAAACATGTCACGAAATCATGACATATTTCACTCAGCGCTGTCTTGTCTGCTTTATCACCGCGAAAACGCGACAGGTCACAAAAATGTGACATGTCAAGATATCACGACGTTTTCTCCATTTTGTCCTTTTGTCTTCAACATGTCACGAAATCATGACATGTTTCTATCTTCTTGTTCTTTGCTATTTTTTGGCCACGAAAATTTGTCATGTCACAAAATCATGACATTCCGTACTATCTAGCTGCCTTTGCACTTTCTCCTCACGAAAATGCAACATGTCGCAAAATTGTGACATTTCTTCGTGCTTTACCCTTCCACCCCAAAATGTCACGAAATCACGATAATTTCCTACCTTCTCCTTCGTCGCTGTTTCCTGTCGTGATATCACGACAAGTTTCTCTTGCTTGGACTCGTTTCCAAAAATATTGTGATATTGCGACATCTTTCTCCCGCCTTGTGTTTGTCTTCAATCCTCCCGTGAAAATGTGACATGTCGTGATATCGCGCCATTCTATACCATCTGCTCCTTCCTTGATTTTCTGTCGTGATATCATGACATTTTTCATTGGTACTCCCATTGGCTACTGTATGTCACGATATCGCGACATTTTCCTACCACTGTGGTCTGTTTCCACTGCAAGTTGCAAAAATGCGACATGTCGCGATATCGTGACAATTTTCACTTGAGTGCTCCCTCATCGCAACAAGTCACAAAAATATGACATGTTGCGATGTCGTGATAGTTTTGTCGTTACTGCTCCTTCTGCTGCTTTTAGCCGCAAAAACGCGACAGGTCACAAAAATGCGACATGTCGCGATATCGCGACAACTTTTATACTTAGCTGATTTCTGCATCGGACGCCGCAAAACTGCAACAGGTCACGATATCGCGTCATCTTACACTTACTTTGCTCTAACACAAAACTTGTATAGATTTTTGTATTTTCCCTTTCAAAGTGCTTGGAGGGACAAATAGAAGAATGAGTATCTCTACAATTTGTGCATTCTCTTGCATGATTAGTAACAACAAAAACAATGTGGTAAAAATGCCAACATTCTTGGCAGCTCGCGGGGTATACAGTTTTGCTATATGCATGAACCTCAGGCATTTATCCATTGGGAAACAAAGTCAAGAAGCTGAATGGAGCTCTTCCAAAGCTTCTTCCATTAAGTCAAGCTCACCAAATTCTTCAGTCATCATGTGCACTGAATTTGCTAATCTGTCCACTTCATCTTTTCTTTCCACATGAAATGTGGAAGGCTTCTCATTGAAAATATTCACCTTTTGACCTTTATGGATTACCTCCAAATGAGTAAAATACAAAGAAAGGTAACCATTGAGTTTGGTCATGAACTCTCGGGAGAGACACATACCAAAACATGGTTCCAGGTCCACTACTATGATTTCCTGGATCACAGTAATCTGAGGCATGGCATGCAAGGAGATAGGAACATCCTTAATTACATCCACCGTATTTACTGAGGTACCATCTAGCTACAAAAATCCTATGCTAGTCCTTGTATATTCCATGCCTAGGACATCACATACTACCTTTGACATGACAGTAGTAGCTGCTCTTGAGTCAATGAGGCAATTATGCACCACATGTCCCTCCATTATTAATTAAAGATAAAAAGGAGGTGGTTTATTTTTCCCTGTGATTGAAGAGGTCAGAGTTTGAGACATAACTACCTGGGTTGGAGCCTTCCCCTTACTTTGTATGGTCTTCAAGGATTCTTGTAAGAGATTTACCTATCCAGGCAGTTGCAAGGTGTCATACAGACTTACTTTAGCTGGTATCCTTTTGAGTTCTTCAATGATGTTGTACTCCATTGAGATTGGCTCTTTCCCTCCACTAATAGATTCAAATTTGCTTCTATATTGCTAGGTGGCCTCCACTCATTGCCATTTAGTCAATGATGGATACCACAACGTCTCTCTAGCTTGTTCCTTTGTTTCTGCTTATGGCTGAGAAATAGAAGCCTTAGCTTGCAACTTCTCTTTTGCTTGTGGTGGAAGTAGATCCTTCGGCAAAACAGGTGGGTCTTGTTGCAGAGTTGGAGTATCATGAGTCTCTATAGGTATTTGTTGCTTTGTTGCTTATGCAAGAGGCACTTTCAATGGCTCCATATTAGCTGGATCTACCAACATTGGTTTCTTGCCACTGTGTGTCAAGACTGCTATGTGTTCCTCAAGAGACATTGCAGAACTATGATCCACCTCTCGAATCATGTTTACACGGCTTCTTGCAAGAACTTGCAAATAATTTTGGTGGACCATGCAAGTGGACTCATCATGTGGATCGTCGCATGAAGAACACCAGTAAGATGGCTCATGTGAAACTTTAGAAGGGCCAGCCTCTTCACTCACCAGGATCACTGAGTTCCTCTCAGGTACTTTCTCTATAGCCTTGCTAGGAGCAACTTGCTCTCTAGTTACTGCTAGAATAAATCTTCGTGGCTAAGAGTTCCTTTCTACCTCTCTCCATTCTAGAGATGTCACCTTGTTAGTGAGAGCTCTCATGGCCGACTAAATTTCTTGTAAAACAGCCAATTAAGGATCTGTGCTTGAGGACACAGTTGATGCCGGTAAAGGTAATGGAACTGGTGGAGAAGGTAATGCAGGAGTTGGAAGTGGAGAGGTTAACTATGGCATGGGAATCATAGGTACTAAAGGTATGGGAGGATTCCATGAAGATGAAGGGTACATGGATGGAGCGGTATAAGATGTGGAGGGTGCACCTGTATGCTGGTATTATGGAAGCTTGGGAAAAATAGGCATAGTCATTTTCAGAGGCAATTTCCCAATGGCAATTAGATCGGCCTCATCCTTCTTTGCCTGGGCATATAGTGCAGGAAAGTTTTGAACATTGGACATCCTAATGTTCATACCAATATCTGAATGGAAAGCCCTAAGAAAGTACAATGTTGCATGGTCATGAGTAGGGTGAAGACCATCAGGAACTCTCTCGCCAAGTTCGAGCAAACCTAACATTGAAATCCACTATCTCCTCTTGAGGATGCCTCTTGATATTATTAAATTTATGCACTAAAGAAAATGGGTCCGCTTGCTCATTGAACCCTTGGATTAACATCTCTGCTAATTGATCCCATGAATTTATGGAGTTGGAAGACAAGGATCTATACCAGCACAACAACTTACCTCGGAGTGACAGGATGAGCAATTTTATCATGACATCTTCGTCTGTGATATTATGAATTAAAGCCAAGGTTGCCACATCTGACACATGCTTGTACATGGTCTTTCCAGTCCCATCGTATGTAGGCAAGGATTTTATTGCTGCAACAGGAACTAGATTTTGAAAAGGCAGGTCCAACGCTCTCGAATCGTTCCAAGCAGGAACTCGGCATAGGGGAGGTTGTTGACCAGCCATTTGCACTGCAGGATTTGGATCTACAAGCAAAATCATAGTAGTATTGGGAGGAGTCAGGGATGGCACAAAATAACCCACTACCTACGAATAAACAACAAATGACGGGTTCATAGGACTTACCAATCTTGAGTGCTCCCTCTAGTTTTGAACATCGATCTCGAAGAATTCAACTGTATCTTCTTATTCTTTGGAACTTGATCTCATGATCATGAAGCAAAGATTCGAATATTTTCACCAACTTCAGGATTGAAAATTTCTAAGTACTATACAGTCACCTTCAGCAAAGTCACCAGATGAACTTACAATCTCCGCTTTGAGGTCAAGACAGTTCATCAAAATCTTGATTCCTCCGGGTGTCAAAATATGGGACTTATGAGTCCCACCGAGCGTGCCAAAAATTGTTGGTCACAAATCTGCCTAAGTACAATATTTCATCACTTATGCACCCTAGACTCGGCCAACATTGAAAGGCCGAGAGAAAGAGAAGTCTCCCGGGCCAATCTCTAGAGAGGGCTGGCTCCCAAACTAATCTAAACTGGTTTCAAGATAAGGATGCAGGAAAGAAATGGGAAAATGCTAAAAGAAAGGTAAATAACAGAAAGAGATGGAAATATGGCCGAAGCCAATAGTCAATGTGGAGAACAATCTTAGATAGCAAATAATCTCAAACCAGATCTCTAAGATAAGCAACAACTGATTCTTAGGATGCACATACAAAAATTGGATCAAGCATTAGCCATAAGTTTGCCTTCAATTATACTTCAAACGTTCAAATGAAAATACAACCAAATTCAAAACAACAAAATTCAACTTATATTTTAACACTAGACTAAACAGAAGTGACTCAGACAGAAAGCAAAACTAAACAACAGTTTGGATCACCAATTCAAGAGACACTAAGAATAGAGCAAAATGCATCTAGGATTTCTGCTTCAATTTTTGCAAAAAGGTCCTCCTCCCCTTGCTTGAGATTTTACATTGGTATTTATAGAGGCATTCCCTCTTCCTTTCACATTACAAAATTTAAAACATAAAACATACTTTTAAGAGGAAGTCCGTAAAATCTACACTTGAAAAGAGAAACAATCCCCCTTGGAGAAAACACGTTCCCTGTTTTTATGGATCAAAACTGAAAATTAAATAGAAATAAGGGACCATATTTCTTCATTAAATGACCATTATCAAGGGAATATGGAAGTTGTTAGGAGATCACGAACAAGAGCTTTTAATATTGGAGGCGTCTTTAATTTTTGTGGCATCGAAAACTGCCTCATGTTCTTCCATCTTGCGCACATCGGTAATCAGCAACATTTAATATTGGAGCTTCTTTGACCACGATCTCAAAATCAGTTGGAGAGATTTTATTTGATCCTTATCTTCCCCATGTTCTCCTATGCAATTCTGAAGGCAAAATGCGGACTAAACTGTATCGGGCCTTTGTTTTTGCTTCTGTCGTGAAAACGAGACAGGTCGTGAAAATGTGACATGTCGTGAAATCGTGACACTTTTACCTTACTACTTTCTTTTCTTGTCACCAATCGTGAAAACACGACATGTCGTGAAATCGTGACATCTTCTCTTCATTTAGCTTTGTCTCCCTGACATGTCACGAAATCGCGACATTCTCCTCTTTTTTGGATTCTTCGCTACTCCTTGTCGCAAAAATGAAACATGTCGCGAAATCATGACATCTTTCACTCGGCGCTGTCTTATCTGCTTTATCACAGCAAAAATGTGACAGGTCACGAAAATGCGACATGTCGCGATATCGTGATGTTTTCTCCGTTTTGTCCTTTTGTCTTCAACATGTCGTGAAATCATGACATGTTTCTATCTTCTTATTCTTTGCTATTTTTCAATCGCAAAAATTTGTCATGTCACGAAATCGTGACATTCCATACTATCTGGCTGCCTTTGCACTTTCTCCTCGCAAAAATGTGACATGTCATGAAATTGTGACATTTCTTCGCGTTTTGCCCTTTTGGCCCAACATGTCATGAAATCATGACAATTTCCTGCCTTCTCCTTCGTCGTCGCTTCCTGTCACGATATCGTGACAAGTTTCTCTTGCTTGGCCTCATTTCCAAAAATGTCATGATATCGTGACATCTTTCTCCTACCTTGTGTTTATATTCAATCCTCCCACAAAAATGTAACATGTCACGATATCGCGCCATTCCATACCATCTGCTCCTTCTTGCTTTTCTATCGTGATATCGTGACATTTTTCATTGGCACTCCCCTTGGATGTTATATGTCGCGATATCGTGACATTTTCCTACCATTGTGCTCTATTTCCACTGCAAGTCACAAAAACGTGACATGTCACGATATCATGACAATTCACGATATCGTGACAATTTTCACTTGAGTGCTCCCTCACCGCAACAAGTCACGAAAATACGACATGTCGCGACAGTTTTGCTGTTACTTTTCCTTCTGCTGCTTTTAGCCGCAAAAACGGGATAGGTCACGAAAATGCGACATGTCGTGATATCGCGACAACTTTTATACTTAGTTGATTTCTGCATCGGACACCGCAAAACTGCAACAGGTCGCGATATTGCGACATCTTACACTTACTTTGCTCTAACACAAAACTTGTAGAGATTTTTGTATTTTCCCTTTCAAAGTGCTTGGAGGAAAAAATAGAAGAGTATCTCTACAATTTGTGCATTCTCTTGCATGATTAGTAACAACAAAAACAATGTGGAAAAAATGCCAACAATTATATCAACTGCACCTTGGTGTGTTATGAACTAGGGTACACATACATAGATAAGTGCTTAGCACCGGTTTTTATGACTAAGAAGTTGCACCACTACATGTTAAGTCACATGACGTATGTGATATCAAAACAAAATCCTTTGTAGCATATGATGAGCAAGACATATCATAATACATGTACCGTAAAGTGGATCATGCTACTAACAAAATTTGACTTGGAATTCATCAGCTAAAATTCCATCAAGGGATAGGTCATAGCTAATCAGCTGGTAGAGGCACCTCTATATGATAGCAAGCCTCTTGTCATATAACTTCTTGATGATGTAGTCTTTGCATCATCAAAGTCTCCCAAACCCGAAGAACCATATAATAAAGCTGACATGACTATGTTCTTTGATGGCTCAAAGTGTGAGCAAGGGGGTGGTCCAAGAATTGTCTTTTTCATGCCACAAGGTGCTCCAATGTCCTTGTCATTTAAAATAGATTTTCCTTATACCAATAACAACTCTGACTACGAGACCCTAATTTTGGGTCTCCAAACAATAATCACCATGAAGATCAAAATATTAAACATCTTTGGTGACTCCCTTCTCATTGTCGACTATGTTAAGGGACTATTTTAATGTAGGTGTTCTATCCTGAAAGCTTATAAGGATATTATTGACACTTATCTATCCCAGATAGAGTGGTATGACATTGAGGCAATCCCTTATACATAAAAAATATTTATAGACACTATGGCATCCTTGGGATCCTTGATCCCTTAAAATCTATCTGCCAATTTCACTACCATTCATGTGAAGACACTATCACAAGTCATGATGTAGTGTGAGGCTTTTGACAATAAATAATTAGTAAAAATGATTCATATAGAACCAAACCATGAGTGGTTCTATAAAGCCAAATAATTTAGTAAGAAGGCACCTTGGGGGTATTTTATCTCTCAGGGTCCTATGGGGAATGGCGCATTCGTGCATATCAAATCATAAAGAGAACAAGTTATCTTGTCAGTCAATATTGTAGCTTATCAATATTGGATGTCACAATTGCATGAATTCCTTAAGCTTGGATTAATCCCTCAAGTATTGTCATGTGCTATGAAATGTACATTCAAATAGAAAATGAAAAAGTATGTCTTACTAGGAGACATCTTGTACCATCAAATCTATGATGGAATTATCCTTCGTTGTCTTGAGCCCCAAGAATCAGCTTGGGAAATCTCACAAGCTCATGATGGTACATGCGATGGACATTTTAGTAGCATGGCAATTTTCAAGCGCATCCTTCAAATGGGTTATTATTGGCCCACTATGTAAAAGTATTGGACCACGTATGTCAAGAAATGCATTAAATATCAGCATCATGCTAATATTACACACTTGCCATCTTAGGCCTTACATCCCATTCAAGAATCTTGGTCATTTGCTCAATGGGGTTTAGATATAATTGGTAATATCTCTCCCCCATAATCGGGTTGACATACATTCATTATAACGGCCATTGAGTACTTTACAAAATGGGTGGAAACAATCCCTTTGAAAATGATAACTGGAGCACATATTATAGAGTTCATAATTCACAACATCATATGTCATTTTGGGATACCATCCAAGATCATATCAGATAATGGAACGTCATTCAAAAATAAAACGGTAAGGGCTTTAACATCCAAGTACAATATTCAACATAGTTTTACGACTCTATACCATCCTTAAGCAAACGAGAAAGCTGAAGCTTCTAACAAGAAAATGGTAGCAATATTGAAAAAGACTATTCAATAAAACCACAAGGATTGGCATAAGGCCATTATGCCCTTAAAATTAGAAATTCCAACCCTGCATATCACATTGAAAGAGTTCATCAATGATGACACTGCATGACAAGTGCACCTTGAACAACTGATGCTTCTTGATGAATATCGCGTGAATGTCCTTGAGCATCTTCATGTTTATCAAGAGTACCTAAAACGAGCTTACAACAATAAAGTCCATTTGAGAGACTTTAAAGTTGGTGATATTGTACTGAAAGAAAACCAGCAGAACTCAAATCTACTATCACACTTGCGAGATACATTTACGGCCAACTGTAGGTCCATATATTATCTCAGAGAAGATAGGACCTGAAACATATCATCGAACATCGCTTGAAGGTGTTGAAGAGCCTGAACCTCTCAACATCCTTCATATTAAGGCATTCCACACATAAATTCAAAAATTAAAAAATGTTTAATATAAGAAAAATTTTAGAAAAATGGAAAACACCAAAATCCATAAAAATAAAAAAGCAACAAAATTGCAAAAACAATTTAAAACACAAAAATACAAAAACATTTGCATTATGCATTTCATTTTGCACATGCATTCATATAATTGCATTGCATTAGGCATGTTCATCCATTGTACTTGCATTAGGATAGGTTGTGGTTGAAATCCTACAAACAACACCATGTTTGTATCTAAATCATGCATCTATTCATCATCATCATCCATCACCCTTGTGAGTAATTATATTTTTCAACACAACCCCTCTTGTTGCTATGAGGAATATACTAAGTTTTTCTAATCATTCAACCATACCTAGTGATCTTCTTAGATTTTGTAGAAAGCTTGCTTTGATTTTGAATATGAGATCTAGTTTTGATAGTACCATGCATATTTCAAAATCCTATCACTAATTAAACACATTAACAATCCTAATTAAGACAAGAAAATATGAACACTAAAAAGTGATCCTAGTCACCTCGAGCGAAAGGTTTTACTTTCTCATTTTGTGATGTGCATGGTCTAGAGTGTCGATCATTGATAAAATTATAATCTCCCCTCTACCCAATAAAATACCTTGATTTATACAAAGAAGAGCAAAATCCCAAAATCAAAGAAAATCCCTTGCTCAAAACAAAAGAAAAACAAAAAACACAAAATAAATAGTGATTTTCATCACTAAGCATGAGCAAGTATCCCAAAAAATCAAAATAAAAGAAGGGGGTAAAGAGCTTGAATCCCTAGAGTGTTCACTAGAAACCATAGAGTGATCCCCAATATATAAATGTGCTAAATAAATCTTGCATGAAATTGGGGTAGGTCTAAGAAATTTACAAATGAGCTAGCTTTAGGTGCCCTGCATTACCTAGTAGTCTAGTCCAACTACATCCAAACTTAGGATCATGATGAACATTTGGTGATACTCATTACAACAATGGGCTAAATGAATCCCACCTAGAAATGAGGTAGTCTTATGTCTCATCTAATATATTCATTTGCACACACAGGTATAATGAATATCTTGGTTATTCGTAACAAAAATTTTATCTTTCAGGAGTCCTGTATAGTCATTATACAACTTTTGATTAATCAACTAGGGTGTTTGAGTCTCATGGAAGATCTCAAAAATTCTGAATAGAAAAAAATCATCTCATCTCATAAATCATTTCATATCACATCATCTTATCTCATATTTGTATGTTTAAATGATTAATTTTATTATGATAAGATTTAACATTTATATTCATGATTTTTATACATTCTGTGGTGTCATCCATTATATTGTTAAACTCATAATACATTCATACCTTATGTTTTAAGTGATTAAAGCCTACCAGTTCATTTAAATTAGATCATCATCATGTAAATAATGCATTACATACATTGCATTCATCATATCATATCAATATGGATTAGATGCATACAAATAAATCAAAACAAAACATGCATTTAACATCTAGCATTGCATCCATATATGCATACATAAGTAGTCCATCTACACATCTAGATCATAGCATATAATCATACATCATCTAGATATTGCATGTCATCAATACATCACATCATATAACATCTAATCAAATCATATAAGCATTGCATACATATTGCATCACATGAACATAAAAGCACATATATAATACACATAAAGGGTCTCAAAATATAGTATTATATATATATATATATATATATATGTATATATATATATGTATGTATGTAGATCAAAGTACATAAGAGGTACATCAAAAATGCTTGTAGGCTACAACTATATAGGTCCTAAGACATTACACTAAAAAATGGTACATGTATGTCAAATACATATCAAGACTGGCCTATGCCACTAGTGTCACCTCCACCCTCTCTCCCCTCTCTACGAGGTGGCCTGGAGCTAGTACTTGTTGTCCTCTATATCTAGGACCCTATCCTATGGTTGGGCTACATTGACAACTACCCTAACTCACTTTGCCTACTCCAGTGGGAGCCCCTACTATAGACCTCTCTTGAGGAGTGGCATCCAACATCCTAATATGAAGCTACAGAGTGACAATGTACCCAAAATCTATCAACATCTGGGCCTAACAATCCTCTAGGAGCCCCTATAGGTATCTAATATCTACCCTTAGATCTAAACCTACTGGCACCTAAGTAGCTAGAGTGGTTGGTGCACCCTATACTTGCAGAGCATCTCACTCTACAATGAGATTCTCTATCTTGGTTAGTACTGAGTTGAGATACGTATGCAAAGAGGCTATCTCCTCTACATACCCTCTCCATGTAGCCTATATTACTACCAGCTAGATTTGTACTATAGCGAGAGAGGTTTCCCACTCTAGGATTTATCATCGAGTTATCTGAAGATCGACCTCCAAGTTGTGTAGCTTCACCCAAAGGGGAGATTCTTGCTCCTCTAGAGATACCTTCTCCTCCTCCTCTAGCACTACCTGCTCCTTGGTAGCCTATCCCCAATCCTCTATTCTAGCCTGCATACATCACACATTAGGATCCTCCTCAAGTGCCTCATCCCTCGCTCACCCTAGGATGCCACCACCCTGCCATAGTCATGTTACCCACAACTGGATGAATGCCTCTATAATATCAATGTTAGTTATACTAGCATCAACTGTAGGAGGATTTACCTCCTCTACCAAAGCTATTACGTGGGGCACAGGGAGATCCCTCTCTACCTAGATTTGCATGTACAAAACTAGCACCAATGGAACATCCTACTTAATCCCAAGCTACCTGGTCACCTGGGAGTAATGAAAGAACCCCCTCACTCCTACCTTATGACTGATGATCCATCGATCATGCCTCTTCATGCCATGAATTGGTCTACTTCAGGTCAAATAGGACAATCCACATAGGACCTCCAAATGATATCTTGAGCCTATAGCCTAGTCAACGAGCATGTATAGTGTTCCAAGTCCCTTGCATGGTGGTGACTCCATCGATCCTCTACATCCAAAGGCCACCTAGCTCCATAGCACTACAACCTCAGTGCTATAGTGGTGATCTCCTGAGGTAGCCTTGCTAGGCAGTATCTAATGTGCTCCCAACCCCATATCTGTAGGAGCAAGCTACAAGCAACCCCCACTCAACCCCATTGCTAGATTTGATATAGCTCATTGTAGAGTTGTGCTAGTAGTAAACTCCCCCAAGCCATAATTATGGGCTTCATTCTATCCATAAAATCTAGAACCATCACTAGGAGGTTCCAAGGGAACCTCGCTCCTGAGGTATTTGGAAGCAAAATGTTGCAGATGATGTGCATCATAAGGGATTGGCACCATGTGAATATATTAGCTCGATACCAATAGGTGATAGGAACTCCTTTGTTTTGAATGTCCCCTAGTGATACTTGTGTCTGGTCATCAAAAACCCTAGAAAAAATTGTTAGCCTATGCCCAATAGGTGAGGAGACGATGGATCGTCCATCGAATGGGATCCTAAAGATCCTATAGACATCCTTTGAAGTAATGGTCATCTTTCTGGTAGGGAGATGGAAGGTGTTTGTGCGATAGTCCCATCTGTGGGCCAGTGTTGTGATGTACACTTGATCTGACATCATCATCGATAGGCAAGCAATGTACATCAACCCCTGTGCATCGAACCAATCCTAGTCGATGCGAACCATGAGGGGCAATATCTTAGCTAGCAAATCAGGCTCATAATACCATAAAGACAAGAGCTAAGTGTGCAAAATAAAATACCTAATTAGATTCTCTTACACTAACATAACACAATAAAATCCAAAAATGGTGTATCAATAACCCATAATAAAGCAAGGGTACAAACACAATAAGCAAATACACCAAAACATGCAAAAAAAATTAAAATTTACACTTTTCAAAATAAAAAAAATTAATTAAACTAAGCAAAAATAAAAAAAAATCAAAAAATATTTTCTAAAGTTTCCTGACCACTCATGCTAATAGTGGTTGTCGCAGCAGCCGCCAATGCCGATAGTGGCTAGCTTCCAGTGGTCAAATTTTTGATCGTTGGAGGTTTAAAATAACAATGTTCAATGACAATGATCCCTCTTCACCAATTAGGGGCTGCCCTGAGTGATAGTGGTCGTGAGGTGACACGCCAACAACATCTAAACTCGCCCAAAAATCCAAAAAAAATTAACAAAAATCTAAATCTAAGATAAAACCACCTAAATTAGCCTAGTTCTAAGCCTAGCTACCAGTGCGGTTTGTTACCAACAAGCTTAATGAGGTTAATTTACCAATTTCTTAGTTTGGTTTATTTTACCCATGAATTAACAAGCTAGGGTTTGAGAAATACCCCTGAAGCTCCGGCTCCTTCGCTCGTAGAAGCCTCACCCTACTCTGCCATGGTGTTAGGTAATAAACAGTCTTATAGGTCACTTTCTCACTTTCCCTCTTAGAGCTCACTATTGCATATTAATAGCTGGAAAATAATGAATTGAAAACCCTAATTTTCTTTTTATATTTTTTAGTTTTGCCATGACCATTGTTGGCATCAGCGATTGGGAAGTGTGGGTTGCCTATGGTAACAGTGGCTAAATAACAGGAATTAATGCCCTCAATTTTTCATCGTGGGAAGATTCAAAATGGACAATTAAGCATATCTAATGATCCAAAATCATCAAAAATTGCAAAAATAACAAAAAACATCACTAATTCAAAATATCAAAAATAATTGAAAAATCCTCAAAATTAACAAGAAAATAAAATAAAGTCAAAATTTCAAATGTACCTTGTACCTAGTTATTTACTTTATACACTTGGTGGTTGCAGTGACTGGTACTCCATGCAATTCAGCAAGATTAGTAAATTACCATAATGTCATTTGAGCCAAATTAGTCATCGTTGAATTGCAATGTTTCATTTCAATCTTGAAGAAGGCCATGGTGGACGGACTGCCCTACGGGAATGAGGTGTTCATTTTATTTCTTCCATGATATTTTTAGGAGATCATCAAGTTATTCAACATAAGATTCAATGGAATTGCTATCATCTTGGTTCCCTAAGAAGTTCATTACGACCAGACTTCTCCACGGGATAGAAATGTACAATTACTATTAATGGTTGAAATCACACCTGTAATGGGACTTGCCATATAATAACAAAGCAATCATATTAAAAAATACAAATTAATCATCTTGTTCAAGTGAATTATTGCTTTATTCAATGTCCTTCCCTCATCGACTCATTTCTTGAGGGGGTAGTCATAATTTCAACAATCATAATCAAATTCAACAAAGGATCACTCGATCTTGTAAATTGTGTTCGTCTTTGAATCATTGCCAACAACTATCATAAGCTTACCCTTTTCTAGGGAAAAAATAAAATATAATAGTTAAGCTTGAAGCTTTCCACCTATTAGAATAATTGTAGCACTGAAGATACCCAATCACCATGGACATGCAAAAGCTTTGCAAATTTAAGCCTTCCATCTCGTTGGAAGTAATGATTCTAAGATGTGCGTCCTTTGTAGGATTGGGGAATCTAATGTTGATCAGATCAATGATCATCATTCAACCTACAAAATGGATTTAGATGGTCTATTTTTTCTCAAATTTGTGCTTTCCCACAATGCATCCTAAAAGGGGCATCTGTAGACACCTAAAATGTGTCATGTTTAGGGGGATACTCATATGGGCATCCTTTGCAAACCATATGAATGATATTAGACCTTTATAAGAGTTAGAAGTGGTTTTAACCACTCATTTGGGGTATATTTTTCCTATGCAGGCTCAGTCGCTAATGTTTAGAGTAGTTGATAGCCTAGCCACTGACGATTAGAGTAGCTATAAGGTAGCCTCCCTAAGGGAGAGTGGCTAGCCCTAAAAAAGTCTTGGCCTCCTGAGCCAAGTCAAAACCGATTGTAACTTCCCATGGCAACTACTTTTGCATGGTTTTCAAAGAGGAAGCTTCTGGATGCTTCCTACCAACTGCTCTAACCTCTCAAATATTTTTCTTGGCTTCTCCATGAAGCTAGAGCAATAAATTGAGAGGGCTATAAAACCCCCTTCCAAATTGGAGAGGGAGAGAGATGAAACCTTGGATTTTATGCAACAGAGCTCTGCCAAAATGGATAGTGAACTAACAACCCCTTTAGGAGAGTCGAGGTAATAGCCAATTATGGAGTGACAAGCATGAATTTGACAATGAAGCTTCCAAAGGATTGAGAAGCACACCTTGTGATTCCTTGCTAATATAACACAAAATTGAACAATTTCAACCACCAATCCATTTTTGGACATTCAAGAAACCATTTATCATCAATTAAATTGGTGAATTGTGTGTTGCAACCCTAGATTCAAGAGGCAAAACCTTCAGTTCATGATTTCTATCTTCAACAGTGGCCTGTAGGCTCAACCGCCTACAACATCAGCAGCTAGCAGAACCAACTTCTCTGAGTGATAACGATCAAGGTTTGATGCACTTTCTCCCCAGTTTTAGCTTAGCTTTTCATGCATTTCTACTTTACTATCTTATATTAAAGTAGATTCATTATTTTTAGCACATTTGAATGGTTCATTAGCTAGATTTAAGGTAGCTTTGACTAGATTCATTCACATTTGCTAGTTTTGGTTAATCTCCTTAGATTAGCTTTGTTTCTTGCTTTTCTTGCAAATTAGATGCTAGATTAGTTAGATTTACTTATCTTCAAGCATAATTTACATTAGTTCAGCATTATTGCACATATCTTTGCTTACATTGACATATATTTATGTTTTATTGCAAGTCTTACTACATTCTTTGCAAATATTTGACAAGAGCCTCATCATGAGAGGCCTCATATGCTCCTAATTGTGCTTTGTTGTTTCTTGAATGTAAATTACAGATTTTTGACATCTTTGAAATATTATTAGCATCAAATTCCTCCAAGCAAGTGAGAAGAAGGTATCCATAAGCCTTAAGCATTTTGTGTCAAATCTAGAAAACCTGTGGATTGTACCACCCCCATTTAGGGGATTCAAAATATTGTATTCATTGTATCAAGATTTTGGTATCCCTTGGAGGGACCTATTTGTAACCGAGATTCACCATGATTTAATAAAAGAAATTCATATATTATTGTTAATTCATTGTTATACATGATTTATTACTTTATTCTTGGTATTAATGATACAATATCTTAGGTGCATATTTTATGGGATCGTACACTTCCTTCCCATCTTGGCTAGTCATTACGCTTGCAAGCAATTAGTCGAGGTGAGATTTGCACCCTGGCAGGCTTCTATAGGTGCTAATATATTTTTTAATTTTTTAGATGTGTATACATCGCCTAGACAAATACATCATTTGATGGATTTGTATCTTAGTGTATTCACTCCAAATGACTATTGGGGGTCCAATTTGGTGGCTAAAGGGATGTTTTAAAATTATGCGAATACATCAAGTTGTAAGTGGATTCGCCTCTATTGGATTTTATCTAAAAAATTTGGGATTGAGTGATTTATTATAATTAATTATGCTAATGTGTTGGTTTACTTAGAGAATCAATGTACAAAAAGGGATAGGATTTTAGGTATCTACACTTTAACACTTCAAGCATGTCTAAATTTGATCGTCTATTAGGATATAATAGTTATTGAGCTTTCGATCACTTTTAGAATCTAGCAAGAGATTTTTCTACAAAGATATGAGGGTACCTATCCATAGACTAGACACATATGCTACTCAGAACTCAATATAGTACTAATTTGATGATTTTTTTAGAACCCCTCCATATTCACCATGTGGAGCATGTACCTACAATCAAGCTGGATGCTAAACAAACTTATGTCGTGCATTAACAATTTAGGTTGAAGGGATATATGGATGAAGTCTACTCTTTTGTGCCTAAAAATAAAATGGATTAGTGGGCTACTAACATGTGGAATTCATATCCTTATGAGTTCTATGAACAAATAGATGTGGGGACCTATTGGAGCAAAATCTGCCTTTGGTTACATTTACATCCAAGACTTTGCCAACATTGAATGACCAGGTTAGAACAAAGTCTTCCTGGTTCAATCCCAAAATGAGGTTGGTTACTTTGTTTCTTTTAGGAAAAGGGCGAGAAAATGAGGGTATAGAAAGAGAAGGAAATATAGCTAATGCTAGAGAATTAAGATGGTACAAATTAAGCAACAACAACTATTACAACCTTTTGTAGAAAGTACAACAGGATCAAACACAAAAACTAAAACCCCTTAGTGAATTCTTACTAATACTTAATACATGAAGTTAGATTGCAAATATTTAACAGAATGATGATGCGAGGATTCAAATTAAGATTCGATGCATATTACATTCAAACTAGATTTAAGTAACAATGAAACAACACATACATACTTGATTTTTCATACACTAGTGAGTAAAGAAACACAACTTTGATCTTTATTTATCTTTCAGAAGTCTGAGTACATAGCCTTGTAAATGCTTAAGATTCAACCCTTTGTTTTAGTCGCTCATTCTATATATAAGAGTTTTACGCAACAGAAAACTAAAATTTGTTACAAGGAGAATTGAAGAGTGATGGGACCTCTAACTAAAAGAGGTTAGGATATTCTTGTTATGTAGATCTTTATCATATATTTCAGACTTCATGGTCTCTGTGGCCTTCAAAATGTCGCATCATCATGACTTTTATCTTTGTTCTATTATTTTCTTATCAAAATGTTGTGCCATCGTGACTTATGGTCTTATACTGCTCCACGACCATCAAAATGTCGTGCCATCGCGACTTATGGCCTTAGACTGCTCCACGGCCATCAAAATGTCATGCCATCATGACTTATGGCCTTAGACTGCTCCACGACCATCAAAATATCATGCCATCATGACTTATGGCCTTAGACTACTCCACGACCATCAAAATATCATGCCATCATGAATTTTGGCCTTAGACTGCTCCATGGCCATCAAAATGTCATGCCATCATGACTTTTGGCCTTAGACTGCTCCACGACCATCAAAATATTGTGCCATCATGACTTTTGGCCTTAGACTACTCCATGGCCATCAAAATGTCATGCCATCATGACTTTTGGCCTTAAACTGCTCCATAGCCATCAAAATATCGTGCCATCGCAAATTTTGACCTTAAACTGTTCTTCACCCATCAAAATGTCATGCCATCATGAATTATGACCTTAAACTGCTTCATGACCACCAAAATGTCTTGCCATCATGACTTATGGCCTTAGCTTGGTATTTGGTGAGATTCCTCCTCTTTTCCTGTATGTGGTCATTTTGGCCAACATTCTTGGTGCCTCCTAGGGTAATTCTGTCAGCTGAATGTTAGAACCTAGAGCCTTTATCCATTGGGGGAACGGAGTAAAAAAAGAAAATAATATATAAGAAAAAAAAGGGAAAGAAGGGGGGAAGATACTGAGTATATATATATACAACACATAAACAAAACTCGCTTGGAAGTAAAAATTTGTCTTTGGTTACGCTTGCGCCCAAGACTTTGCTAACATTGAATGACCATGTTAGAATAGAATTTTTTTTTTTACATTGGAGGGAACGGAGTTGAAAAAGAAAAATATGAAAAAGGAAAAATGGAGGAAGGGGAAAGATACCAAGTATACAAAAACAAATACAAACAGAACTTGATTTATAGTGGCAATTTCTCTACAGTGCTTCTGCTAGAACTCTTTGTTTCCTTTTTCCCTGGGGGAGGCGTGCTACTAGAAGAGGTCTTCTTGGCTCTTATTTATTTTTCCTTTTCTTGCTTGTTCTTCCCCTGAATAATCTCATTATAAGCAGAGCAGGCTTTCTTCCAGGTCTCTTTGTCCGTGTCAGCTTTTTCCTTGAAGGTAAGATATAGATATTCTAGCTCTTCAATCTTGTCATACATTAGAGATTTCGCTTTAATACTCAACTCATACAGGCAAGCATTCATCTAAGTGATATTTTGAGCCATAGTGAATATAAAATTTTCTTGGACTGGTTCCTCCCAACTGTTGGTTTCTAATTCATTTTCTAATCATTCTATCCAGGAAGCTTTTAGCTCTTCTTCGGCTAGTATCTGTGAGTTCTTGTCCCAAAAACTAGGCATTCCATAATTCTCGGCCAAAACTACATGTTTTGTAATTGCCTTAGCTTCTCCTTTTAGCTCATACAATAGCTTGGCAGCTTTTTTTACTAACTTGTATCTCTTGGAGAAGTTTTGGGCAACCAATTTTGCTTGAGACCAATTTGTGTCATGAGCTTTGTATCTTGGTATTGCCTGAGTGCTATCCGCTAGGGCTTGGATTTTATTAGAAGCTGACACTCTCATAGTCAGAAGTTGAATCGATGCTTGGAACTCATCGTCTACCTGGCTCAACATGTTTTGGATTTTGAGAAGGTATGCTAGCGTAGGTCTGGATTTCAAGACCAACTGGTTGACCTTTTCAAGCATCTCCTTTCGGATCGCTCTTGCATTTTCTTTTGTCAGTCCACTAGCATTACTAACACTATTAGATAGTTGCTTTTTTAGATCTTCATTTTGTTGCCGCAATACTTGAATTTGCTCCTCTGCTTTTATCGCCATATTTTCTTTATAAGGAGCTACCTCATCAAACCTTTCCTTCCATTTCATAGCTTCATTTTTTAGAGCCTTTTCAGTGGCTTTCTGTTGCTGAAGGGCTTCTTCTAAACGCTTTTTCGCTTGCTCTGCCCGAAGAAAATTTTCTTTGTAATACTCTATGTTTAGATAAATGGTTCCCATATGAGCTTGAGCTTTGTTCCACTCATTATCCATGGGTAACTGAGTTATATCTTCTTTAGTGATCTCAGCCTGGTAGTCGTCCAAAGTCATCTCCTTTTCTGGATTTTGTACCAGGGGGGTCATTTTCATTGTAGACCACTGCATACTGATGGGATCTAGCACCGTCCCTTCTCGAACTCTTGCTAAATCTATGGATATTTGTGTGCTTCGTGCTTTCATCCAGGTAGCCGCATTTACAGTAGTCTTTTTTAATATTTTGAATTTGGCAATAGTGGGATTATTTGCAGGGGAAGTGGCTTGCATTTCTTGGAAGCTTAGCAGATTGGCAGATATAGAAAAAGGTGTGGTGGTTAATGTGTCTTCCAAAATTAAATATTTGGAAGGGGATTTTAGGTGAGCGAAATGAGATACTGGTGGAGTCTTTTCTCTTGATGGTGAAGATGGTGGGGTTTGGTGAGTGGTAGGGAGAGTTCTATGAGGAGGTAATTTTGGAGTTTGATCAGAAGATGAAGGATTGCCTTATTTCTCACAAGGAGGAGGGGAAGTTCTCTGGGAGCGAGGAGAAGAGGAAGGAGTTTCAAGGTTAATGATAGACATACCTGAGTCCTTTGGTGGAGTAGCACCTTCGTTCTCTTGAGTTTTTTCTTTGTAGATCTCTGCAATTTTCTTCAGACCCATACCCTCAACTTTAGTTGTCATCTTTGTCAGAGATTGTTCTTCACCAATGATTTCTCCTTCACCAAGCATTTCTTCTTGAAGGAGTTTCTCAGCTGGTTCTCCTTTCTGTTCATTGATATTTGTCTTTTCAAGAGCCCTTTTAGGATTACATTTTATTTCTATTTATTTTTCAGCTTCTTCATGTACTTCAGATTCTGAAATCTCTCCAGATTGTTCATCCTTTTTTTATTCCCCATATTCTGAATCTACTAAAGATGTTTCTATCTTTCTTCTTTTTGGGGGCCCCCTTTCTTTGTCTTTGCTTTTATTTTTCTGTATATAAGTGGACTATTGTCATAAGATTCTATTTTCGATCCTGAGGGAGGAATGGTTTATTGCTATTTTTCTTTGGGGCTTCCACATGTTTAGTCGCTATTCCCTTGCCCTTTCCTTTTTGTTCACTTATTTCAAGTGTTTTGATAGGGATACCATCGATCCCCAAAGGAAATTTGTCTGCAAATGTCTTGGACCATTCTTCATGATTTGCATCATATTTTGTACAAAACTCTGTATCATTTTTCAAATGTACCTAGTGAACGTTTTAATGTGACATCTCATTTGCCACCATGCCAATATTTTAGCGTGATCCCAATATTCTCCTCTTTTCTTCATTCTCTTGATCTTATCTTCTATGAGTTCATGCTTTTTATTTGAATCTAGGCTCCAATCCGCTAAGTGTTCATAAAAATCATGCCACGGAGGAAGTGGTTGCATCCTTTCAACGTGCCATTCCCTCGATTGATCTTCATCATTATTTTTGCCCTGTTTGTCAATTTTGAAATTTCTTGAAGGGAGCCTTATTTAGAGCAACCTACCTTTGAGCAAATTTGTCTTCGAGATCATATTTCCACCTGTGGGGCAGTTCTATCAACTTCATATTCTACAATACTTGAGCGATTTGCTCATGATATCCTTTCTTTGACACAGTCACCCCCTCATATTGGAAAGGCATGAGGCAGGTGTGCATCCTCTAAGCACCTATTCCATATTTATAGTTGATAAATTTTGTTTGCCTTACATATTCCAGAGCGAAAAGTCTCTTGGTAACATAGTAAGGTAATAGAAAAGGCTTCTCTATGAAGCCATAAAGTCTAATGACTACTCCTTGCATCAAAATGAACCAATAACCTTCTTCTGCATGGGGATGCCTCAAAACTTCATGCATTTGTGTCGAGACTCTTGGCATTTGGCCATTTATGAGTTTCAGGGTAGGGCCTAGAAACTCCATGTTAAAATGGTAGTATGAACTTGTATTTGCAAGGAGTGGCATCCACTCACACACTGGTAAATGTTCCCCTTTATGATATTTGGTGGTGATGGAAATAGAACCCAAATGCTTGCATTGAAAGAAGAAAAACATCCATACCAAATAGGAAGAATATCTAAATGCATCTGGGGCCTCCCTTTGTAGTTTGGAGAGGCTTGTGTGTATTTTCTAGGCCAAGTACGTCGACCAATCAAAAAATATAGGAACTTTGCCTGGCTCCAGATGCTTCCTGTCATAGAACTGGGAAATGGAGATACATTGAGCCACTGCAATTTACCATCCATACACCTGGGTGTCATCCTCCAAACCTGCCACCATCGCCAGTATTGAAAAAAACTCTTTGTTTTTTAACCTAGATAGGAGAATGGGGGATTTGGGCACAGATTTCTCTAAAAGGGAGTCAACCAGGTTTTGATGCAGAAATGACCTAATGTTCGAGGCATTGGTGTAATATTTAGCAGAGTTCTCAGGATCGAACTAGACAGGTGGAGGTACAAGTTTCCTTTAGTAGGTGAAGACAACCCTAACTATTTTTGGGTCAAGAGTAAATAGGGTTTCCCCTCTAAAATTCTTGACTATCCTGTGCTTGATATCATACATCTTTGCCATGGCTCGGATTAATTTTGGGTAGGAATGCACCTGAGGAAAAATGTACCAGTAGAGCATAGACTGATATGTGAATGCACCTGGATCAGTTGGGGATGGATTCATGGCCATCCTTGTGGCTATGTCTCTTCGGATCTGTTATGGTCCTTTCTAGGTTAATCTCACATCTGTGATATGGGCATCTGGATCTATGAAATTGTTCATCTTTTTACTTGAGCTTCTCCTTTTTTTAGAAGATGCAGAAGAACTAGCTGTAGGAGTGGTTGCCATGGTCATTGTGCTTTGTCAATTGGGAAAAACCATAAGACTAAGTAGTAGTTATGTGGACCACATGAAAAATTAGGAAGTAAAAAGGAATATGGAAGGTGGATTAATGAAAACGGGAATGCATGCTCGCGCCACTCTATCATGCAATAACTGTCGAGCTGACGTGGCGCATTTTAAGTTGATGGTACTATTTTTGGTGCAGGTTTTAGAATGTTGCATGAAGCCTTAATCTACGTGCCAACATCTAAGACACCATTAACCATTACTCACCATTTTCCTTTTTTATTTGGACCAATGATCATTTTTCACTTCGCTTGATGCCCATTGGTAGATGCGACCGTACCTCAAAAAAGGCGAGACAAAATTTTCAAGGTTGTCATTTTTATTATCTGTAGTATTTTGCTTTTCTGATACGTGCCAACATTTAGAGATTATTTCTTTTGTCATGGTGCTTACTATCATTTCCAATGAGTACCAAAAATTGACGTGGTGCTTGGGTGCCGAAAAGTCGTACCATCATGACATTCTACTCAAAAGGGGCACTTGGATGTCGAAAAGTCATGCCATCACGACATTCTGCTCAAAAGGGGCACTTGGCTGCTGAAAAGTCATGCCATCATGATATTCTTCTCAAAAGGGGCACTTGGGTGCCGAAAAGTCATGCCATCATGAAATTTTGCTCAAAAGGGGTACTTGGGTGTCGAAAAGTCATGCCATTGTGACATTTGCTCAAAAGGGGAATAAAAATACATATTTACATAAAAATACATACAACAAGAAGAAGGACCTACTTCTTGAAATATAGCTTCAGGTGAAATACATTAACGAGGATGGGTTGAACATGGCCCTGTTTGTCCTTCAATTGGAAGGAATTGTGTTGCTTTTCTTCTATTATCTCAAAAGGACCATCCCAAAATGTATCAAATTTATCATGATTTCCAGGTTTGGACCTTTTCTCGTTCCACTTGAGGACTAAGTCACCTGTCTTAAATTTCCTCAGGGTAGTCTTCTTATCAAACCATATTTTGGTGGCGACGGCATGTTCTAGGTGGTGATTATAAGCCCATTCCTTTTGTTCTTCTAAATGCATGAGCTGAATCAACCTATTTTCCATCGGTTCTGCTTCTTCTGTACTAGTTTTACTGAGTAGTTTTAGGGTAAGTATTTCTATATGCACTGGTAGGACTGCTTCTTTTCCATAGACCAAGGAATAAGGAGATGCATTGACAAACTTCTTGATCATTATTCTATCAGCCCATAGTGCTTTATTTATAAGGGAATACCAACTTCTTTTGTTGTCTTTCAGAGTCCGTTTCAAAATCCTGAGCAGGTTTTTATTTGTAGACTCAACTAGTCTGTTTCCTTGGGGATAGTAGTTTGAGGATGTCTTTAAATAGATCCCATATCTACATGCAAAATCAATCATTTTGGAACCTATGAAATATGAACCATTGTCTGTGACCAACGCTTCTGGGATGCCAAATCTGGTGATTAGAATTTCCATGAACTCTATCATGACCTCTTGGTTAGCTTTTTTGGTAGGGATTGCCTTTGACCACTTGGTGAAGTAATCGATAGTTGTCAAGATATACTTATGTCCAGTGGATGAGTTGGGCTCTATTATTTCGATGAATTCTAGTCCCCATTGTTGAAAAGGTTCTTCAACCTGAATGGACTTAAGGGGTAATGGGGCATTCCTGTTTCTCCCAACATACCTTTGGCATTCCTCACAGCCTCTGGTTACTTTAAAAGAGTCTACAAAAATATTTGGCCAGTAGCACCCAAATCGTATGATATTTAGAGCGATGGTTCTTCCTAAGTAGTGTCTTGACAGTCCTCTATGAAACTCTTCCAGGATATGTTATTTATGTTCGTATTTTATGCAACGGAGAAGAAATCCATATAATTTTTTTTTGTACAATCATTCGAGGAGGAGAGTGTACTTCAAATCTTGGATTAGATACCTTCTTCTTTGTGAGAAATTCAAACTTTTTGGGCATTTTCTAGTTTGGAAGTATTTGATCAGTTCATCCGCCCAATCGAGATGTTCCGGGGGTTGATCATCATCTAGTGATTTTTCTTGCATCTGGCACACCACATATTTTGGTGAAGCATGTTTGGCAAGCTCTTGGCATAATGCTCTACCTCTCACCAACTTGGTTGGGTGTATTTCTACATTGTATTCCTATATTTTGGTCACCCACCCGGCTCTTGTGTCACCGAGCTCTCCCTGTATGATGAAACTTCGTACATATGGATGAATGGTGTAAACAATTATCCTACTCTGGGACAAGAAGTGTCTAAATTTTTTCAAATATTTCATTATTGCATATATCTATTTTTCAATGAAGTTATATTTCTCTTCATGCTCCTGCATAGTTTGGCTCAGAAAAGCTATGGGTCTTTCTTCATTGTCAGCTCCTTTTTGTGTGAGTACTATGACATAACTTTCCTGCTCGCCTATGGCATATAAGATAAAATATCTGGAATAATATGGATTCACTAAGACAGGGGCTTGAGCTATCTATTCTTTGATCTGTTGGAAGGCTTTTTTCTTGATGTCTGTCCATTTGAAAATAGCATCCTTTTTCAGAAGTTCTATCATGGGTTTGACAATTTGGGCAAAATCTGCTATGAATTTGCGTACAAAGTTGATCTAGCCAAAAAATGACTACAACCCTTTCTTATTTGGAGGGAGAGGGAGATCTAATAGTGCCTTTACTCTGTTAGGATCTATAGCTAGACCAAACTTAGAAACAACGTGTCCTAGTAGAAGCCCCTCTTCCACAGCAAATATGGATTTTTTGGGATTTATGGATATATTGAACTCCCTACATTTTTCAAACATGCTTCTGAGGTGTGCTATATGATCTCCTTTTTGGTGAGAGAAAATGGTCATGTCATCTAGGTAAATCACTATTATCTTATTCAGTAATTCTTCGAATGTTGTATCCATAGCTCTTTGAAAAGTTGCTCCAGCATTGGACAATCCAAATGGCATTCTATGGTAGGTGAATGTTCCCCACTTAGTTGTGAAAGTAGTTTTGAACTGATATTCATATTTGACCCAGACTTGATTGTACCCCAAAAAACCATCTAAGAGTGAAAACCTTTCTACTCCTAGCACTGTGTGTAAAATATGATCGATTTGTGGGAGGGGGTAATGATATTTCAGGGAAGCTTTATTCAAGTTGCAAAAATTAACACATAGTCGGATGTCTCCGTTCTTTTTTCTAACTAAAACCAAGTTAGCAACCCATGTTGAATGCTTGATTGGGTAGATGATTGTACCTTCAAGGAGTTTTAGCAATTCTTGTTTCATTAGGGCTTCAATCTTGGGATTTATTGGTCGTTGCTTTTGCTAAAATGGCTTGGCACCTTCTTCGAGTTCGATCGTATATTGGATTGTCTCTTTTGAATAGACCTTCAGGTCTCTATAGGTCCAAGCAATGATATCAGGGAATTCTTTGCACAACTCTCTAATTTCCTCCATTTATTTTTCTATAGTGTTTACCCCCAGTTTGATAGTCTTATCAGGCTCCATTTCAGCTTCTTTGTACCTATGTTTGTCGACTTTCATTTTGTGACCATTAGACTTGTCATTGTTGTCAAAGAGGCTCTCAAGAGTAACCAATCCTTTTGGAATGTGATTATTTTTTAGTTGGATGATGTTCTCATCTTCTTCGTCTTCACCCATCCGGTCATTAGAGCAATTCATTTCGTGGACAAGGAAATCCACTATTTGTTGGTCGTTCTCAAAAACTTGCCAAAAGGTATCCCTGTCCGGTACAGAAGTTCTATAAATTAGCCTAACTATTTTTTATTTTTGGATGACATTGCTTATGGGATAGAAGTTTACCCCTACTAAAGCCAATAAGTCTGCATGAGTGTTTTTCTCTCTGGGAATCACTTTTATGTTTAGAGATTCAAAAGATTCTAACAAATCCCAAACTCTATTACGGTAAGCTTTGAGGTAATGTTGTTTGCTTACACATCTTTCAGTAACATGATTTACTATCAATTATGAGTCTCCAAAAATCTGCAGTTGCTTAATGCCCATATTTTCAGCTTTTTTGAGACCTAAACAAAGTGCTTCGTATTTTGATGCATTATTGGTGCAACTCCAGGTTAACCGGTAAGAAAAAACCTTCTGCTCACCAATTGGGTAAATCAAGACAATTCCTGCTTCGATGCCATTTTTGCATCTGGACCCATCAAAGAAAAGCTTCCACAATTGATCTGTAGGTATATTAGGTAGTGGAGATGAAGTAGATCTACTTTTCTCAGGTTTCTAAATGGTGTAACTCCCCAGATCTATTTTGATCATGGCATTGAAATCTAGGAGGGAGAACTGATCTTCTTCTTGTAATTCATTAAGGGCTTCTTCCATCAGACTCAAATATGTCAGTTCTTCAGTCATAATGTTCATAGTAGTAGAGTTATTTCTTCTTCTCCAATCTTCTCGACATGGAAGGTAGAGGGTTTCTCATTAAATATTTTTACCCTTTTTCCTTTGAATGGAATCTCAAGGTGTGAGAAATCAAGAGACAGGTATCCTCCTATTTTGGCAATAAATTCTCTAGACAGACACATGCCAAAATAAGGTTCCAAATCAACTACTACCACTTCTTGTATAACTATGAGTTGAGGGAGTCTATGGAGAATGATGGGGATGTCTTTGATCACACCTACTATTTTTATAGGAGTTCCATCAAGTTGCAAGACTCCTGGAGTGCTCCTTGTATATTCCATTCCCATAATATCGCATACTACTTTAGGCATAATAGTGGTTGCGGCTCCAGAGTCAATCATACAGTTATGTACTACCCATCCTTCCATTTGGAGGGACAAATAGAAGGGGGGAGGTCTATTATTTCCTGATGTGGAAGTAAGGCTTACCTGGGCAGGGCCTAACTTAACTGGATTTTTATCTTTGTTTTTCATAGACTTCAATGATTCCTGTAATAGATCTATCTATCCCGAGGATCCATAGGGCTTCATACATAGTGGCTTTGGAAGGAGTCTTCTTCATTTCTCCAATAATATTGAATGGAAGAGAATCAACACTCTTTTCTTTTAATGTCGTATCAAACCTATTATTTTATCCCTGAGTAGCATCAACTCTTTGACGTTTAGTCAATGAAGGGTACCTCAACTTTTCTCTGGCTTGCTCTTGAGTTTTTGTCTCTTTAACCGAAAGTGTTTCTTTTTGGATCTCTCCTCCTCTTGGATCTAAACTTTGTGGGGGTCTCTTCTTAATAGGACTCTTTGCAGGCATAGGCACCTTTAAAGGATTAAGATCCTTAGGATCAACCTGAAAAGGTTTATTTTTTGATCTAGTCAAAACTGAGATTTGTTCTAGAGAGGGCATCATAAAATTTTTATCATCTTCTCTGATTATGTTTACTTGACCTTTGAGGGACCTTTCTACCTTTTTTGTAGCCACTGTCTGGACTTGATTTTGATGAATCATGCAAGCAGTTTCACCGTGAGGATCATTGCATGTGGAACACCAGAAGGATGATTCTGGTGAAGCATTGTTGGGTCCACCTTCTTCATTAGCATAGAATGTATTTATTTTTTCATAATTTCATCCACTGGTGGAGGCTTGATCTCTGGTTACTTATGGATAACGTCTCGGTTGAGAGTTTCTTTTTGCTTCTCTTCGCTCCATAGATATGAATTTATTTGACAAATTCTTGTACGAGGCTTGCAAATCTTGCAATATTGCCAGCTGGGTGTCTTGAGTAGACATGTTTGATGTTGGGGAAAGTGTAGGAATAGGAGGGAGCATCAAAAGGGGATGGGGTGCTGGTAGGAGCGGGATGCTCGGCTATCCATTCCACTTGGGAAGACCGACGTTAGGATTTGTAGGGGGAACTAGAGGAGCAACGCTTGAAATTGAGAGGAAATTTGGAAAGATAGGTGGAATTATCTTGGAAGGGAATCTCCCTATGGAGATCAAGTCCTTTTCTGCTTTCTGTGCTTCTAGATAGATTTCAGGAAAAGTTATTACTCGAGACTTCCTAATAGCCATACTTATATCTGAATTGAAATCTCTCAAATAGTAGTATATAGCTCCTTCTTGTGCTGGTCTCAGACCATCAGGGACTCTCTTCCAGGTTCAACTAAACCGTATATTGAAATCTATGATATCTTCTTGAGGGTGTTTTTGAATGGCATTAAATTGATTCAACAAGGAAAAAGTATCGGTATGCTCATTAAATTCTTCTACCAATTTATCGATGAGCTGAGCCCAGGTAGATATTGACTAGTTTTCTAAGGCTCTGTACTAGTAGAGCATTTTTCCTTTCAAGGAAATAATCAGCAACCTGATCATCACGTCTTCCTCTGGGATGTCATATATTGGTGCCAATGCAGCCACATCCAAGCAATGTTCATATGATGTCTTTCCAGTACCATCATACTAGGGTAGCACTTTTAGAGCCACTACTAGTATTGGGTGTTGGATCCCAAGATTTAAAGGGCCTATATGATTCCACAAAGGGTAAGGCAGAACTGGCAGGTTTCCAACCATTGTAGTTGTGTTGGTAACTAGAGCTGGGGTTTTGATAGCAGTAGTGCTAGGGAAGATTATACAGGAAGTATTTGCTTGCCTTAGATTGCTATCACGAGTAGGAACTATTCTAGCAACCAAAACTGGGTTAGCTCGAAGGCTACCAAGGTGTAATTCAAAAAACTCTATGGGCTCTTCTAAATTTTTTGCTTTAGATCTGGTTATCATAAATATGGTTCATAACCAGATATTGGGTAAGGATTTTTTCTTCAGGGTTCCTTTCCTACGCGAGTCACCAGGTGATAATAATTTTTAATAGAGCAAAGGCTTCATCGGGGCTTTGATTGTATATATGTGTGGGATTTGGGTCCCACCGGGCATGCCAAAAATTTTTGGAGCAAAATCTACCTTTGGTTAGGTTTGTGCCCAAGACTTTGCCAACATTGAATGACCAGGTTAGAATAGAGTCTTCCTGGTTCAATATCCAAAGGAGGTTGGTTCCTTTATTTCTTTTAGGAAAAGGGGGAGAAAAGGAGGGTATGAAAAGAGAGGGAAATATAGCTAATGCTAGAGAATTAAGATGGTATAAATTAAGCAACAACAACAACTATTACAACCTTTTGTAGAAAGTACAATAGGATCAAACACATAAACTAAAACCCCTTGGTGAATTCTTAATAATACTCAATCCATGAAGTTAGATTGCAAATATTTAATAGAATGATGATGCAAGGATTCAAATTAAGAGTCGATGCATATTACATTCAAACTAGATTTAAGTAGCAATGAAACAACACATACATACTTGATTTTTCATACACCAGTGAGTAAAGAACCAGAACTTTGATCTTTATTTATCTTTTAGAAGTCTGAGTACATAGCCTTGTAAACGCCTAAGAGCCAACCATTTGTTTCAGTCGCTCATTCTATATATAAGAGTTTTATGCAACAAAAAATTGAAAGTTGTTACAAGGAGAATTGAAGAGTGATGGGACCTCTAACTGAAAGAGGTTAGGATATTCTTGTTATGTAGATCTTTATCATATCTTTCAGACTTCGTGGTCTCCATGGCCTTCAAAATGTCACGTCATCATGACTTTTGTCTTTGTTCTGTTCTTTGCTTATCAAAATATCATGCCATCGTGACTTATGGCCTTAGACTGCTCCACGACCATAAAAATATCGTGCCATCGTGACTTATGGCCTTAGACTACTCCACAACCATAAAAATGACACACCATCATGACTTTTGGTCTTAGACTACTCCACGACCATCAAAATATTGTGCCATCATGAATTTTGGCCTTAGACTGCTCCATGGCCATAAAAATATTGTGCCATCGTGACTTTTGGCCTTAGACTGCTCCACGGCCATCAAAATATCATGCCATCATAAATTTTGGCCTTAGACTGCTCCACGGCCATCAAAATGTTGCGTCGTCACAAATTTTGGCCTTAGAATTCTCCACAGCCATCAAAATGTCGTGCCATCACAAATTTTGGCCTTAGACTGTTCTTTTCCCATCAAAATGTCATGCCATCACAAATTTTGGCCTTAGACTGTTCTTTTCCCATCAAAATGTCATGATGGTAAACTGCTCCACGACCACCAAAATGTCACGCCATCATGACTTATGGCCTTAGACTGGTATTTGGTGATATTCCTCCTTCTTTTCCTGTATGTAGTCATTTTGGCCAACAGGACCTACCTAATTCAAGAAGAAATCTTCTTATCCCTAAAATCATGAGGACAATAGAGAACTCCACTAGCTTGTGGAAGCTATACTGCGATGGTGTTAAAAAGAAAAAAAAGAGCTAGAGATGGTTTTTTTCTCATTTCACCAAAAGAGAAATATATTGTAGGCATACAAACTATAGTTTAATTTCTCAAACAATGTCGTTGAATATGAAGTATTAGTTCTTAGTATCCAATTGACGAAGAAAAGAGGCATTAAGTTGTTGCAGATCTTTGGTGATACTAAATTAATAATAAAGTAGGTAATATACTAGTGTTTAGCAAAAAATAGATTGATTAAGTCTTATAGGCATAGGATCTAGGATCTAACAAAATCTTTCAACACTATAAACTTCAATGTCCTTTCAAGGACTCAAAATGTTGATGTTGATCAGATGGTAATTATCATATCATAGTTTGACCTGATCCAAGACAAGTAGCATGTGAAGTTAATAATTAGACTAGATATTTATGACAATGAGATACATTGGCAAGTTTTTGAATGTGATGAGCACATCTTTCTCTTTCTTTAGTAGGTGGATGAATTAATAGAAGAATTGATCCTTAAAATTAAAGAATTGTATGAGGATTAGATTATTTGATTGAGGACCAATAATCAAAGGGATTAGTGACCTTGTAATCCTTATTCAATATAGATGATTAATTCAAGGGGAATAAAGGAATCACTATTGACAAGGAGGATTATCAACAAATACAAGTTGTTCCATGATAAATTTAAAAAATATGCAAAGTGGATACCCAAGCAGAGAAGGAATACCTCATCCACCTATGCCAAAATTAAAGGAAGTGATGGCATGGACTTATGAGGACCAAAAAAACTATGGTAAAGAGGTTATTTAGCACACCATTTAGCTAGATTCTAAGGCCAAGGTCATAAAGTAAAAATAGAGGCCAGTTAATCCCAAAATTGAGCCTCTTATGAGACAAAAATTATACAAGCTAATTGAATACAAATTTAAAAATCCCTTAAAGCACAACACATGGATCTCCAACTTGGTACTTGTGATTAAGTAGAAAAAATAAATAAAATCATGTGTTTACTTCAAATATCTTAATAAAGCCTCCCTAAAGGATCATTACCCCTTTACTTCCATAAATCAAACTCTATAAACTATTGCAGGCTCAAAAATGTCTCTGCTAGATGATTATTTGGCTTAAATAAAATCCAGATAAGAGATGAGGATCAACATAAAATATATTTCACTACTTAGTTGGGAAACTTTACCTATAAATGAATGTCTTTTGGTCTATCTAATTCTAGAGCTACATTTCAAAGGGCTATGAGCATTGCCTTTAAAAACTTGATAAATGATATAATATTGATCCACTTAGATGACCTCGTTGTCTTGTCTAAGTGGAAGTATGATCACTTTGAGAATTTGGAGAGAGTCTTCAAGCGATGTTAGGAATTTTGAGTGTATCTAAACCCTAAAAAATGTGTTTTTTGTGTTACTCAGGGAAAGTTATTAGGCCAAATTGTGTCAAAGGAAGGTATTCCATATATCCTAATAGAGTCAAGGATATTGTCATCCTTTCATTACCACAACATAAAAGGACCTACAATCCTTCTTTGACCATATAATTTTTGTCAAAATATTCATCCTAAATTTTATGTCTATTGTTAGGCCAATGACCCTCATGCTTAAAAAGGACCAACCTGTCAAGTGGATAGAGGAAGGGAAGGTCTTTGAAGAAATAAAAAAGGGCTATTGTAGAGGCTCTGATGCTAGTAAATCCAAACTTTGATAAGGACTTCATAATCAATGCATATGGTGGAGAACTCAACATTATGGTCTTGCTTACATAGAATAATGAATATCAACATGAGTGCCCGATTACCTTTAGCCAAACTCTAAAAGAATATGAGGAGAAATACAACCTTGTTGAAAAACAAGTGTATGCTCTGATTAGATGGTCTCAAACAACAAAATCATTGTCTATGTTATCCATTCAAGTGTTAGAGAATTTATAATGGATGGTGAAATCAATAAAAAAGGGTTAGATGACTCACCAAGATATTAGATTATGATATTGAAATAAAGCCCACAAAGCTAATTAAAGGAAGAGAATTATGCCAAAGGCTAGCTAAATATTTAGCTAAGGAAGTTGGCATAGATACATGCTTGATCAATTCAGATGGTAAGGAGCTAGAATAGGTAGACCAAAGAATTAGATTTATGCAAATAGGTAAATATCCACCTGGCCTAGAAAAGGATTAAAGGAGTACATTTTATTTACAAAATATCCATTATATGCTCATGGAAGACATTTTATTGAAGAGAAATTTTGATGGAGTTTTCCTAAGGTGTGTAAGGATCAAACTCAAACTCTCCTCAAAGAATTCCATCATAGGTTATCAGGAGGATATTTTTTAGCTTAGACTTATCATCAATATCATGAAGGTTGACTCCTATTAGCTAAGCCTATTTGTATATGTGCATCAATGGATGAGGAGATGCAACAAATGTAAAATATTTACTAGAAGGAAGAAGAATGTTCCCATGCCCTTGAAGCCCATAATGATAGATGAACCATTCTCTCAATGGGGATTGGACTTCATTAGAATAATTAACCCACCATCAAGCAAAGTTCATAAATGGATCCTCATTAATACATATTATTTCACTAGGTGGGTGGAGGTATTCCTCGTAAAATAGGCTACTCAGAGGGTGATCATGGAGCGTCTATATGAAATCATCACCAATTTTGGCATCCTAAATATAGTCATCATAAATAATACCTAGACACTCTTAGGGGCCAATATTACTTATATTGCATTTCAATATAACATCTATATTAAGGCCTCTTCAAGTTGCTACCCGCAAGGTAATGGTCTATAAAAATCCATGAACCTAGTATAGATCTTTAAAAGAATTGGTGTAGAAAATCGAAAACATTGGCACCTCCATATTAGGATATCCTTATGGATAGATCGCATCACTCCAAATAAAGCTTTAGCATGTTCTCCTTATAACTTGGTCTATGGTAAGGAGGCTAAATTACCCATATTTATAGAGTTACATGCACTTTAGATGTTGCACCAACAAGAAATCCAAGAGAATAATGTTGATAATAAGGATAGGTGAATTGATCAAGCTTGAGGAGAAAAGGGAGGTAGTTAGAGAACAAATTATAAGGCACAAATAAGTAGTTAAGAAATTGTTTGATAAGAGAGCCACACTTAGAGCTTTGAGGTGGGAGACTTGGTGTTGAAATGGGATGAATATAGAAGCAAGTCAGGCCATCACACAAAATTTGATGCTATTTGGAGTGGCCCTTACATCATATCATCCTATAAGGAGAAAAATTCATTGGAGCTCTCTACAGTGGATGGTGATGCTCTATCAATCCCAGTCAATCGAATTTATTTGAAGAGCTATCATTAACCTCTACTAAAAATAAATAAATAAATTTTATAATATATTTTATTTTTATTTATTTCTTTTGTATGTCACAACCTCGAGGAACTATTGCAAAATTAATGTTGTAAAATGTGGTAATGTCCTTTCCCTCTATCTAGCATGAAGGAGTAAATTTGCATGACATGAATGCAGTACTTAGGAATGGGATGGAAATTTTCTAGTGTCACTCTTACCAAAGAAGATAAATTTAGGTCAAACAAATCTAAGAGATAATGATGATGGATAGAAAAGGCACGATTTCACGTAAGGTGAATTCAACACAAGTTAGTGCACCTCTCCCTAAGGGAAAATTCTATAAAAGGATCTACTCCCCTTAATTTTTCTCACAAGATCTTGAGTGAAATGGAAAATAGAATTACCTTTCCCTTCACTCTACAAATATTTTAGACTTGCCTTTACTTACTCCGCATCCAATAAGTAAGGTCATTTTTCTCTAGGTTTTGCATGTTTTGCAAGTAAAATATCCCTTGTGAGTCACCAAAGCTACAGTGAAAATTCACTACACCCAAAAAATACTTATTGAGGAGGACAATTGTGTTTGGTCTTCTAGTCATTAACTAGTGCTAACTTTGAAGAAGAACAAGATGAAATCTTCCTAGAGCACTATGACCCATCAAGTAGCTTGCATTGTAAAGTTGCCAAAAATATGGTAAATCCCTACTAAAGCCCCAAAGTGAATATGAATATCTTTGAACCACCAAGTCCTACCAAAAATATGATGGCTTACACTATCTATAATAGTCTTTTTAGTGATAACTAAATCAAACCCTTCCATTGGTTAGAGTCTAGGAGCCAATTTTATGATAACTAAACTGACTCTACAATTGGTTGAGATTCAACTCAAAAAATGGCTATGGATTCACTCTACTCCCATATGGGGAAGCCTATTGACCAAATTATCTTATGTATTTAATTGGGTTTGTAGTTGCTATCAACATGGCTTCCATTTCTCCACCATGCTCACTGGACACCATAAAAGGAAGATCTAGGTAGGAAGAATCTAGCAACCATAGAACATAGTTAGGGACCCTAAAGCACTTGACATATATAAAATTTGCTATTGTCTAACCAAAAAACTTGATTTCTTGCATAATTAATGCTTCAAGTAGCTCTATAATATTTTGTTGAGGTCTCAACAAGTTAAGCTCCTCAACATCCACCAAAGCCGCTATAATGTAATGTTCTCATGATTTTTCTATTGTTAGCAACTTAATAATTTCCTCACAAGATCTCACAATATATCAAGAATAAATATTCACATAATTACATATATTCAATCCATGATAATAACAAACTCACAAAAAATATTATTGATGAATATATATCTACTTAAGCAATGTAAATACACTGTATTGCAAAGTTTCTTTAATACTTTTACAATGTTTTATCTTCAATATATACACATTAGATTTGAGACTCTTCACATTCACAACCATTGATATTTCTACTTACACAAAATTTTTATCTCCTCACACACACGAGAGATATAACACTTCATATTTCTCATGGGAGAAATACCACATAATAATAAATCTATTATTGACTCTACATATCCACATAAGGACAAATACTCTAATGATTTCACATACTAAATTACAAACTCTTACATAACTCCATACTTACATGAACCTCACTCACTTAAATAATACCATACTTACATGGAACCTACTATATACTCAAATTTGTATAACACTCTAAACTAAACTATTTATATGGTACTTGCAATAATCTTGCAAATTACCAAATAATGTAATACTTCCAACACCTCCCCCCTTCATATTACATTTTTGGTATAAAGGTCCTTGCCTTCATGTGCTTTCAGTCCTTCATTTTGGTCTTGGTCTTTTAGGTTCAGACTCTTACCACTTCTAGAATTATCTTGGAAATCTTCAAATAATTATTTTCTAAAGATGTCCATTTAGCACTATCCTTGTTAACATCAATATTTATTTTATACTTATTTATCCATAATTTATATTTTTATTGTTCCCTTTGTGCTAGAGAATAATTATTCCCTCCATAAATTTCACAACAATGAAGATCCCAATATTTTTTTGCCTTGTATCTATGTCTGCTATAATGTTACAATTGTTCATATTGTGAATGTTGTTTCCTTAACAAATTTTGTATGTTTGATGTTTGATTCAAACATACCTTGCTCACATTTTCTCAAATTTATTTCTCTGTATTTTGTTTCATTATTATCCTTGCTACTATCTTTTATTTCATTTGAAACACTTTTTATATTTGCTTTGTCTTCACACAATGTTTAAATCTTGTGTCACATGTAATATTTATTCCTGGAATAAGCTCTCTTGTATATGTTGTTATATGTATCAAATTATAAGTATCACAACTTACATTTTTCTTTTAAACAAGTTTACTAGTATCACAACATGTATGTGTTGACATAGATATCAAATCACTTGTGTCATAGCTTGCATCATTTTTTTAATAAGATCATTTGTACTACAACATGCATTCTTCATCATTGGTTTATTTTTCAAAATTGTAATTATTTCTTCTTGTCTTTAAGGACATCAAGAGTACGTAATGCCATATACATTGTATTTCATATATCAATAGGTAATGTAATAGTACCTATAGAGTCTCCATTTGCTTCAGTAACTTTTGAACTTATATAATTATCAAATGTTGAAAATTTTTCATCTTTAACTTCTCTAAAAATTAATTGTAAGCCCCTCTTTAATTTAATCTATTTTTTTCTCTCTTCAGCATTCTCTATCATGCGTGGTGTGCAAATTTTTAGGTATTTCAATATTTTATTACTTTATTCTAGTGAATCATATTTAGTGGTTGCTTCTCTTTTTGTTTGCTTTCTTTCTTTTATTATGATGTTGTGTTTCTTATTGTAGAGGGGGGAGATTGCCCCATTGTGTGTGATTCTCGATTGGATCTGTTGGGAGTCCAGGTGACCATGGGGGTATGTTGAGCCTCTACATTTGGGGGCTAACGGATCAAAAGGGTTTACCAAGAATGGTTTTAATACTCGCTCCAAGTCCAAAGGTGGAATGTTTGATGTGTATATTTAGCAAGCACCTATGTTTGGCCTTTCTAAAATCTAAGCTAAAAGGAATTAAATAATAATACAGGATAAACAATGATGCAAGAAAACAAGAAGTTATTCCTAAAATGATTCTTAGTTTTAATGAGGACTAACCCTAGTTTGCAATAAAAGTAAATATTTTTCTTTTCAAGCAAGGGACCAAAAGAATGCACAAACATATTAAAACTAGATGCAAACTATATGATTTTATTTTTATTAATGCCTAAAAACAAAATTAAATGTTTTTATTTTTATTTTTATTATATTTTATCATGAGTTGAATCTAAAATAGAAATAGACAACAAACAAATAAAAAATAATCTAAGAAGTCTATTTATGGCACTTACTTGATCTTATGGTTGATTCTATATTTTAACTTGTGTCCAAATATATCCAACAACTGCAAAACCTGTAAAATGGCTTCAAAAACCCTAGAAATTTTGATTAGTGTTTGGGGGTTTGCTTAGATCACTATATGACTGAGCTTGGATATGTAGCAGTCAAGCTCCCTTGGTCCTTTTAGCTGACCTTTTGAAAGCAAAAATGATTGTTGATCTTTGGAAGCAGACACAATGAGATATGACAACATGAAATAGTAAACAAGAATGCTAACAAAATGAATGCAATGACAGGCAAGTATGCAGTTGCAAACCTAGGGTTTTGGGGATAAAATTTTACCCCCAAACTATTATGATCAAATCCACATCCTATAAATTACTGGTCGTGGATTTGGTAATAAGAAATATTGACAAAATATGCAGAATTGACAAAAACAAAGTTTTCTCCAAATCTGTACCCTATAATGGGTGGGGCACAAATTCACACAAGAGGACCTAAAACTAAAAATCAAGATGCAAAATGCAATTTTAACACTAAATTGAATGATTTAAGAGCTAATGAATGCAAAGAGACAACCTAATAAGCCTATAAAGGAAGCAAGAGCAAATGTTGAATACCTCTCCTCCTTCTAGAAGATAATTTGTCATCAAGGCTTCTCCACTTACTTATCTTCAAGAGTGAAATCACCAAAACACACCAAGAGCAGAGCACAAAAGCATTTCAAGAACATCAAGAGCACTAGAAGCATGAGATCAAGATGATGAAGAACTGGGTGGCTTAGCTTCTTCTTATTATTTTTTCAAAGGGATTCCAATCCTCTTATTTATAGGAGGTTTGCAGAGCTAAGAATGTGGGAGAACAAAAATCAACCTTGGCCAAGCTGATGCCATAAATTTCAACCCCAAAATTTAGAATTTTTTAAAGAAAAAATTCCAAATTTTTTGAATTCATACCCCATAATTTATAGGGCATAAATTTAGTTAAGGTCAAGAAAAACAAAACAAAACAAGAACAAGGAGGGTTAAAAATTGCACTTAGCAAATTTGAGAGCCTCTCTAGGAATTCTAAGAAAAAATGACTTATTTGGATGGGTCAATTTTCCATGTCTACACTTACGATAAATAACCTTCAAGTAATTTATCCTTTCCTTTGAACAATCTTCAAGGTTTTCAATACCTTGTTTGTTCCTTCAATAATATGTCTTCTCTTTAAAAAAAAAATCAAATAATTTTGCAATCCTTTACTCACAAAATATATTCTCTTCTAGTTGCAAGCTTACTATAGTGGTAAGGGATTTGGCCTCTCTTTGATAGGTTCAAGGTTCAAACCCCACTCAGTATGAGGGGATCGAGACCCCTCATAAAAACCTTTGTAAACTCATTGAAAAAATATTTTCTTCTAAAAAAACTTTATTTTCTAATATTTACCTTCTTTCAAATATTTCTTCAACTTTAATAAATTAATTTCCTTTGTTGTTGACAACCTTATTACTCCCAAAATATTCTTCTTAAAAAATATATTTCTTAATTCTTCTTTGAATAATTTATTTTGTAATATTTTTCCCTTCAATTTAATTCATTTAATTATTTCTTCTTCCTTTGTTCTTCTCTTTAATAATTATGCTTCCCTTCTTTTCTTTTTTAACAAGAAAATAAATGTAATTTTATTTCAAGAATGAAATAAAATTACACTTCTCAGTGCCTTGGCACAAACAAAAACCCAAAAAAAACAAATTACTGAGACTGAAAAAAATTATAATCTAACATATTAGAGAGGAAGCCCCATCTTCAAAATAGGATAAATATCATTATATAACAATACATAATCATAAAAATAACCTGCATATCTATAGACAAGAGAGAAACCAACAAAAAGACGAAAATAACACAAAGAAAAGAAATAGTTAAAATATGCCATAAAGCTCTAATCAATGGACAAACCCACAGTAAAAACCCATAGCTAGCATAGAAACTAGGGGTATGATATGTGAGTGAGAAAAAAATTCATCCTTGATCTCTTCCATTTGCAAGAAACCTTATAGAATTTGTTGACCTTCTTTTGGTAACCTATCTACTTCTTGATTTAATTCCATGTAAACATGAGTAAAAGAGATATTTAAAAAAAAAGAAAATTGCCTCTAGTAGTTCATCTCCCATTGGTTTGAGAAAATTATTTTATAATTGAGTCGATCCATTCATCCAGTTGATGACTAGAGTAGAATCTCCAAAAAATTATATTTTTTTCACATTTCTCTCCAAAGCACGCTTCATTAGTAATTTCAACACCTAAAACTCAATAAAATTGTTGGAACCCATCTCAAGATCTAATTTAAATTTGATATAGTGGCTATCCAATAAATACAAAACACCTCCCATGCTACTAAAATTTGATTGTCTTCTGACTGGCCCCATCAAAAAAGCCCCATGGTTGAGACTTTTCAATGAACAAATTGTCTACTTGTTAAGGTTTCTTCTATTTGAAACGCTCTTTGTTGATTGATACCAAAGTTTCTTATGCTTCCCTTCTTCTTCTCAATTTAATTCCCTTCTATATATTTTTCAAATAATATCACTTTCAAATTTCTCTTTCTAATGAATTTACTGTCACTCTTTAATTTTTTGTGAATATTGCATTTCTCCACCTTATAAAATTAAATCTTTAATCTCTCATTTTTGAATAAATCAAATTTGTTAGTTCCTTTTAATAAAATATCTAATGTTGTTCAAAATATCTAAGGTGAATTGAAATATACCTCATGTATTTAAGGTGGTGCTTCCCTTCAATTTTCTAAATTTAGGGTGTCTCTATGTTCTTGGATGTTTTGTTCTCACCTACATCTTCCAACTGGACTTACAATACTAATAGTTAGTGGTATGTTTCTAAAATACTCATTCGACACTTTTCCAATGCAAATGGTCTAATAGTAAGGTATTCTTCTTTCTATGTTCTTGGTTATACAAGCATCGTCCCCTTCTCTTGTAGGTTTTCTTCTCAATCCTCTAGTATTCAACAAGTTTACTTCTTTCTTTTTGGGTAATTTGGTCCATTTCAAAGGCACTCAGAGAATGAATTGGAACGTTCTTCTTGGTTGTCTCAACTCAATGTTCATTTTCTCATAGTTGTAGCTCCACCTCAACCATTCTCAATGCTTTACCAACGTGAAATTAATTCCTTCTTTGTGTATTACAATCTTTCTACAATGTTATATTTTTTTTATATTTTATGCATTCTCAACTCTCCAATATTCTCCAAATACCTTTTGACGTAAAATGTGCTCACTTATTCTTTCCTTCAATATTTTTATAATACAGGAAATTTGTGTCGTGTTTCTTGTCAATGTGAATTTCACATAATACAATTTTCTTCAACCTAAACTTATTCTATATATGGATTTGATACCAATGCTAGAAATTCAATACTTTCCTGACAAGATCTCATAATATATCAAGAAAAAATATTTACACAATCACATATATTCAATTCATGATAATAACAAATCTTACAAAGAATAGTATTAATAAATATATATCTACTTAAACAATGCAAATACACTATATTGCAAAGCTTATTCAATACTTTTAAAATGCTTTATCTTCAATATATACACATTGGATATGAGACTCTTCACATTCATAACCCTTGACCTTTCTACTTACATAAAATTTTCATATCCTCACACACATGGGAGATCTAACACTTCATATTTCTCATGGGAGAAATACCACATAATAATAAATCTATTATTGATTGTACATATCCACATAAGGAAAAATACTCTAATTATTGTACATACTAAATTATAAACTCTTTCATAACTCCATACTTACATGATACCTCACTTACTTACATGACTCCACACTTACTTACATGACACCTAATATATACTCAAATATTTATAACACTCAAATCTAAACTATTTACATGGTACTTGCAATATTCTTACAAGTTACCAAATAATGTAATACTTTCAACATCCATCAAGAGGAGCTCAATGGTTGAAGAGTAAGTCAAAGAACCAATGGTTTATGGAAACATAGAAGCATATTGGAGCACTTCAAGTTATAGAACTTTGTAGCTTATCTGACCTTGTTGATCAATGGTAGGTGTTGTTTCATGAAATTAGTGGCAAGAGAGCAAATCAACCATGAATTGAAATGGAAAATGCCTAAGTGCACTCACAATTGTAAAATCTCTAGATAACGTGGTGTAGCTACACTAACCAGGACCCCAAAGGTAATTCAAGGTAATTTTTAGTGCAAAGAGGTATGGACCAGAGTCTTAAAATGCAAAACAACAAAAACCAAAATTCTAGGTCAAATTCAAAGTGGTATTGCATGTGAAACAATACTAACCAAAACCATGATGAGGAATGAAAACAAGACCCTATGTAAAAGGATTCTAATTGAATCTTGGGAAAGACATATTATATCTCAAGGAGAAAATATGGCCTAGAGGCAAGACAAGAAATCCATATAATGTTAGATCCAAGATCAACAGTCCATGTCATCTCAAAAGGATGTTGATGAAGCTGGTGAAAGGAAACTTTTCTAATGGCTAAACTTGAGATATATGGTAGATGCACCAACAAACCATGAGAGAGGAAAATATATTCCAACTTGGAAAATCTCAAGGCTATAAAAAGTGATGGCAATGGCCAATCAAATTTCATCTTTAGCATTCATAACAGAGAACCTCTAAGAACTTTGTTATAGATGCACAACCTCCCAAAAGGAACAGTAAGGATAACCATTGTAAAGAGATCTAGTCCCACCTACCAAAACCACTTGGGTATGATAATACAAAGTGATAATTGGTATATTAAATACAATGGCATGGTAGCCATAATGAGAACAACCTCAAGCCTAGAGCATTAATTGTAGATAGTTTTCATGCTCAATCCTTGGGGATCCCTAGGAAATGTGGTTGATAATAGCAATGGTAGCTATACATCCAAAGGTCCAAAAACCTTAAACATTAATATTTTTAAATCTTAAGACCTTGAGGTTGATGGATTTTTAAGTCTTAATACTACCACAAAACTCACAGGTTAAATATCACAGGATAGAATATAATATAGCCACAATACAGTAAGATCAAGATAATGATATGAGTAGAATAATATGAGCAAATTAATATGTATATCAAGGATTTTAATATATCAAATAACATTCAATAATAAACAACAATATGAATGTAGATAGCCTAAATCATACATGTACAAAGCATGTAGCACAACTTACAATATTAATTGCTCAAAATGTATGCAATTTTTATTACTCCTTTTCCTCTTACAAATATGATAGTGATTAATTGTTATTCTCACATCCTTATGGAGTATATATCCATAGTAGTATGACTCTTTGGATACTTGACTATTCCTTTCCATATGCCAAGTCTCATGACTCTTGGCTTCTCTATTGGACACTTGCATACTTGATGAACACATGACTCTATATTGTATGCACACCTAGACATGACTCTTGACCTTCCTTTACACACTTTAATCTAAGACACTTGTGTACATATTTATATTACATATTTGAACTCTTACATATAAGACACTTGTGCACATAGACTCAAATTACATTTGCACACTCACTCACATGACACTTGTGCATTTCTTGCATATTACAACTTTACATAACACTTGTGCATTTCCTACACACACTTACATGAAAGGGGAAATAATACTCACACTCTAAACTATGACTCAACCCTAATATAATATTTACAAGATGTACCATGAAGGTACCATGGGGGTACATTAGCATGTACCAAATAATATAATATACTCCAATAGAGGTAATAAAAAAATTCAATGTAGGTATTGCCTAACACGTAATAAAGATGACATTTTGAATCTCTTGCATATTTTTAGAGGAAAATTTCTCCAATTTTATCTATAAATAATAGTGTCTACTTCATTGAAAGGATTATAAGTTGTCTATTTATATCAAATATCTAGTCTTGTATACATTTCGTTTCATTTTTTTTTATATCAATTTGGACTCAAGCCTTGAGTCATTTTGTGTTTAGCATTGACCCTCTTTTGTTCTGGTATACATGTCTAAAATATTATGATATATATAAGAAGTTGTGGCTACTAATTTTCTACCATATTTCTTGTGTGTATGAATTTGTGTGAATTTTATGCCTTTTCAAAACCATGTTTAATTTCTAGTTGTTGGCATATGATGCATGTGTTCATTCATCCTACCAATATGCCTAAGAATCCTTGATCTTGGTGCATAGCTTAGGATTGTTATTTCCTATTATCTCTCTTTCCTTTTCCTCTTAATAATGCAAATAATTTAGTTTAGCTAAGTAGGTGAGAGTTAAATATCATATTCCATAAGGAGATAACCTTGTAAAAAATATTAGAGGTTGTCCTTCAACTCGTGTCCCATGCTCTTTGGACTTTTGACTATGTCACTCAATGTGAGGCATGAGTGTTGAGTGTTTCCAACCACTACAACGGATGACTATGATATTTTGATACAATAATCATAGTCCATAATTTTGGAATTTAACTATGTATACTATCAATGTTAGAAATAGAATGTTGATATATAGTACCTACATTTCTATTCTTGCTTTATCGACTTTTCAAAGACTTGATCCATATGCAATAAACTTTATATGTTGATATACATAAAAAATTAAGGTCTTTCAACCAAACTTGCTCATCAATACTATGTCTAGGAATTCCCAATATTTAGGATCCCTTCCCATTCTATAGGAATCCAACCTTGGTCTATGGTGTAAAATTATTCACTCCTAATCATTTACATTCTTTATGAATTCTTCACAATTATTTGAGATCAAATTGAATATTTAGGAATTCAGTTCACTACTATGTTGAACAGGTTTATTCCTTCCAAAGTTAAGGCTAAGATGAAAAGACTAAGGTTTCTATTCAAAACATGCATATCAAGTCCAAAGGTCTTCTAATAATTTATTAGATCAACATAGACCAAGCAATATTACTATAAAACGCATACATGAAGAGGACATATTCATCCAAATTTGAGAAGTGAAACCATATATTCTTCCCTTAAAAGCATATTATTGAAAAGGTCATATTTACATCTTTGTCTATTTTATCATAAGAATATCCTACTTTAATTATGTGCAAGCCTTAAGTATTTGATAATAATTATAGAAATAAAAGTTGCCAGCCCTATCTCTACTCAAATACAACTTTAAGAATGAGCAATATCATAGCTCTTATAGTGGATCAGAAATAACATTTCATGAATGAATGATTGGGATTTACTTTCCTATTAACATATGATTAGAGGATAAAAAAATCTAAAAAATATGAGACAATAAATGGAGCAGAGGACATAACAAGCAAAATAAGAAAAGCTAGAACCAATATTATGCTCACATGAAGAACAATGAAAAGAGATAAATCTAAAACCATGCACTAAAGTATTAATCTCAAAAATGCTAAGTCAAGAAACATGGTAACTAAACCAGCAAAGGATAGAAAATTACTAAAAGTTGTATTTCCTAGCCATAACTCAAAGATAGAGGGTAGGAGTAGCTAAAAAATACCAAAAAAAATCAAGCCATAAACCAAAGGACCAGAGCTACCAAATGGTGTCAGACACAACATTGCAAAAGAAATACACGGCCTAAAAGGTAGTTTGTTGGTATTCAAACAAGTGAACCTGGTCAAGTTATTCCTATGAAAATTAGAATATAGAGCTAGTTCCAAGAAGCTAGCAAGAAAGGAACCACTATTAAGTATGGGTGAGATTCAATCCCTACCCTTTTATCAGTTTGTATGCTTAAAAGTATGGATACTATATAGTTGTATAATAGACCTAAAAACTATTGTCATAATTATGCCTCAGGCAGTCTAAAATGCTATGGGTTTAAATTATACCCAATTATATTCCAAGATACTAAATTTAAGGGAGTGCAAATTTGGGCAATTGGTTTCATAAAAAATAATTTGTATTGTTATATGCATGTGTGTATCTCACAGTTGCACAAGATGTTTGCTATTTAGTTTCCATAATTTGGAATACACTTATCAAGTGAGTTCTTCAAGAAATTAGGAGGATTTCGAACCCCTAGTTATGACCACATGGCTATCCCTACATCAAGAAGTTGGTTTGGATATTTGGTTAAATACTAAGTCGTATCATATTGAAAGATATGAGGAACTAAAGGTAAATTTAGTGGAAGATGCCTTCAAAGGTGCACATATGGAGGTAGTTGATTGGCCAAAAGAAGAGAAAATTTTGATCTGGGATAAATTATCCCTGGGTAGTCACAATCCTATGATGGCAATTTCATCAAACTGGGAAGAACAACTAAACTCAAAAACTAGCTACAAGCACTTCCAAGGCTTGGGAAGTCATGAGTTGTAATGAAAATTGCTACAAACTAAAGGTAAGATGAAAAAAATCATATGTCATAGAATAAGGTGATACCAAATACCCAAATTTGATGATAAATATGCTCTTAGAAACTCTATAAATATCTATTATTGATCCAACATGTAGACCAATGCACAAAAGGATGAGATCCCGTGACTCATGTCCTTAGGACCAATCACCTGTGTTGATCTTCGATGTTCTATGTCAAGTAATACTCAAAAATAAAAGTCTCATGAAGTAAATTCAACATCAATGCTTAGCTAGAATGAGTTACGTACTTCAAGAAGTGTTTTAGAGAGATAAGCTTAAGTTTGATATTATATGGTCTAGCCATTATAGATTTCAATGAAAAAGGTAAAGCTCATTTCCATCAACATGTAAATGCACACCACAATTTTGTGTAAAATAGTTGACATGTAAATAAATCCTATAGAAGGTATATACATATGAAATTAAGGTTGTTAACCAAAAGGGAATAGTTGCACCACATAAGTAGCACCTTGAAAATAGTGCCAAGTAGTTCACATGCATGATATTTATAAAAAAAAAAGCAAATTGTATGGGGTGTTGAGTTATCTACATTGGTAATGTCTTCTATTGAAAGTAGAAAAATGTTGGACTAGATAAGGAAAGGATGAATCCAATGACAGAGTAGTGGGCCCTCCAGATGAAAAATCTTATATAAGGCAACCATTGCACTCTCAACTTGCAATAAAATAGCCATAGGTCGAGAGGAATTTTTGTTTGGTTGAAACTAAGGGGCGTTCAGGGCACATAGCTTAAAATAATATTATAAGGTATGTAGATCTACATGTTCTTAAAACCTTATTAAGCTAGAATTATTCTAAACCCATGGAGCAAAGGAGAAAGAGATAATCTGAGGAGCTAACAAAACTGATTAGAAGAAACAACCTTAAGTTGAAAAGAAACCCTATTTGGTCAAGTCCTAAAGTCATTTTTAGTTACATGCTTTAAAGCATACTTTCAAGACACATAATTATGAACGGTCTTTGAACTTAAATAAAATGAAAATTTTCTAAATTTTTAGAGTAAGGAAAGCTTGAAATATGGAAGAAAATATTTGGCAAAGAGGAAAAAGCTTCATTATTATTTCCTTATTATCGTTTAAGCCCTTGTTGTAGCAAACATAGATTGTAATATGGGCCACACAATAATAAAGTAATAAGGTAAAGCTAAAAGATAATGATGAGCTTGGAATGTAGTCAAATAAAAAGGTCATCATATTTAGGTATTATTTCTTTTATATACCATCCATCCTTCCTCATTATATCTCATTTTTCCCATCACTATTTCGTATCCTTATTCACTCTCTTTCCCTTCCAATCACACTTTACACTTCTACCTATTACTTCCCTCTGATTCCTTAGCCTAATGGATAAGACAGTCAGAGCTTGCAAGCAGTAGAAGGTACTCTGGCCAATTGAGAAGTCATGGGAATATGACACATAAGCACAAGAGAAGAATGCATAAATAATATTGCATGGCACTTTGATACCTTGATGATGAAAGCATACACAAGGCATTTGAATAAGAAGGATCTAGTTGATAATAGATCACTGAATGTGCAAAAGAGAAAGCATGCAAGAAAACCTCTCACACAAGCCATATATTTTTTGAGAAAGGTGCCATTTCAAACGATGACATCCAAAATTATTATAAAACTCAATTGGCATAGTTATCCACTCAACTATATAAGATGCATGCCCAAGTCCGAGCATATATCTAAATGTGATATTCCTATTTAAGGATAAATCAATTATGCACTTTCATGATCCTAAGATACTATGCAAGTTCCTGTGACATCAAAGGAGAATACTTATATAATTTTGTGAAGAAAAGAGAGACACCAAGTAATGAAAGGCTTCATCTATAAGTGCCTAGAATATTTACCTAAGGCAGTTTATCTGGGTCTAAAATAGCTTTTAGTTACGATAGACTATGCTCATGGAAGTAACATTTTTGTAGGGGATACCAACCTTTAGGTATCTTCATTTTCTTTTTGTTCTTCTCTCCTTTCCATATTCCCCTTTGTTCTACTATTTTTCACCCTTTCTAATTTAATATGTCTCCACCACCTTTAGCCACTCCATTTCCCAATGCCTTTTTCTTTCTTGCTTCTTGTAGTAATTACTTTAAGCCTTATTGTCCCTTGGCTTCCCATTTTCGTTAGCTTATCTTCTAAATCCCTTTCCTCCTTGTAATTCCATAGCAAATAAATAAGGTTGTCTAGATTACTTTTTTTTGTAAATTGTAGATCAAAATGATGAGCCTTTGCAGATCAGGATAATCTACCAATTTGCAAAAATGTTACCTAAATTTTGCTAAGGCAACTAGCCCAACTTTGTCTAAATAGTACAAGCAAAGGAATCAAAGGATCAAATGCATAAAAATTGGGTTAGGTTCAAAGGCAATCAAAGTAGATTACAAAAAGACCATAATCATGAAAAGTGAAAAAATTGGTTGTCTTGAAATATTTTGACAACATGCAAACCTAGAATTGATCAATCTTGGATTTCTATGAGGATGATGTTATCTAAAGCTCTAGAAAAGTCTAAAAATAAGGAAGTTAGAGTGGTGTAATTTTAGCATTACACAAAATCATAATGGAATAGAATTGGATCTTCTAAGCACATTGTTAGAAACCCCCAACACTATAAAAGCTAGAATCCAAAAAAGAGCAAAGCGAGACTTTGCAAGTGCCTGAATCAACATGAGTTGATGAAGAACCAAAAAAGTGTAAAGGAACAAATTCATACTTACAAAGTGAAGCACTACATCCACAAAATTATATGATCAAAGCATCATACAAATTGGTGCAAATTCAAACTTTGCCAAACCATGACATCAATCAAACCTCCTGAAAGTTTGAATTTGACATCAAGAGCTCCCAAGGCATCCAAGAGAACTTGGCATTGCTATAAATTTTGGCATCAACTCAAGTTTTCTAGGATATGTCCTCTTCTTCCAATTCACCTCCATAAAAAATTGTAACCATCTTAGTGCCTTCTAGTTGTTCAAGTCAAAGACATTAAATCTTGAAAGTGATATATCTTATAGACAGTTCTAGCATCCAAGCAATCGTAGAGGGCAAAAGTTTAAGATCAACAGACCTATAAAGGGCATACGATAGCCAAAGTAAATAAAGAAATCTAAACGTATCACATTGACATGACAGTGTAGGGCATCAAAATCACATCTTCTTCCAAGAGCACTTTCTACTATATTGTTCTTCTCACAAACTATAACCACCAAAAATGGTTCCACACCTAATTCAATCTATTGTAATTGATAAAAGATAACAAAAGAACATGCATCAATTGACAACAAAAAGGAAACAGAATGCAAGGATCTTTATTAATTCCAAATTGAATTAGGTTATATATTCGTCCCTCTTAGGGATACCCATTTTGATACTTCAATTACAATAGATCTAATCCCTCTCAATGGTAGATGTGAATCAAATGCATTCTAGGATGACACGAACTTCTCTAGAGTGTTGATAACCCTCTTCTCCATGATTAGAGGTATTTTCTGCATTGAATGGTACGACCCTATTAATCCTGTATTCAAGAAACAACAAGAAGCATATTAAAAGCAAAGGTAGCCTCTCTTATTGAGGCCTTTAGAGGAAAATATATCATGACTAGAAATAATCAAGAAAATGCAAGAAAGATGCTAAAACTATGCAAATCATGTAAATATTACCATAAAATATATAAGCTAAAGCACATATGACTGTCTAATGGCCTAATTACCAAATTAAGAGCATGGAAGCATGAAAAAGACCCATTAGAGTGTTAATTGATACAATGAAAGCAATATGCATAAAAACCATTAATCTATCTGTTCGGGTCTCTAAATTGCTAACTAAACCAGTAATAAGACTAATCTAACCTAAATAACTAATCTGCAAAAGGGAAAATAAGGGAATCTCCCCTAGTTTGCTGATCGCAGGTTTGATGCACATGTGGCACTGTTAACCGCGGCTGAGAGCCACGGTGGAGCTCTAAGTAGATTTTCCCTCCAAATTAGAGCTTCCTCTCTGATCCACCTTACCAAATTGATGGTCAATGGTCGTCTTTGTGTCCTCTAACAGTTTTGGTGGTTTAATTTTTCATATTGTGTATCAATTGCATAGTTTTGCATTTCTTGCTCTCCTAGGCTCCTAGGGCTTCCATGGAAATTTGATCTCCAACTGGGTAACAAAAGTGTCCCTATCAATGCATGCAGTTTCTTATGCAATTCGACAGGGCTTCGTTGCTCAATTGATAGATGTTTCTCCATACTTATCCCCAATTTGGAGGGGGATATTATAACAATTACCCCAAGGCTAGGGGTGGCTTCCTCATGAAGCCAAGATCAAGATTGGGCAGTTGAGCTAGTTGGATGGAAGGATATAGAACCTTCCTCACTCAAACCGCTCCAATCCGCAACCAATTGGCCATTATAGCCAACTTTGGGTTCGAATGAAGTCCAACTGATTCTAAGTGCTGATCGTGGTTGACATACGTGGTGAGCACTCCTAACCACAAGTGTCAGCAGCGGTTAGCACTGACTAGGCAAAAGTACCCAATTGAGTGGTAAAAACCACTGCTATACCTTGGATCTGTCCAAAGGTCTTCTATATGGTCTTCTAGCATGTCCCATATAAGTAGTCACCTCGGTATGACGCATTTCAGGTGCTTACAGATGCCCCTTTTGAGATGCATTATGATTTTGAACAACGTTGAACAAAACTAGACCTCCTAAAATGATGGTATAGGTTGAATGATGATCATTGATCTGATCAACATTAGATGCCTCGAGTCCAGCAAAAGGACGCGCATCCTCGAATTATTGCTTCTAACTCGAAAGAAGGCTTACATTTAAAAAAGTTTGCACTCATCATTAGACATTCGGATAGCACCAATGCCAAGTAGGCTTTCTCGCCTGTCAATCCAAAAGGATGGTAATTACAAACTAACTATCATATTTGCTATTTTTCCCCAAGCAAAGGGGTAAGCTTATGATAGTCTTTGGTAATTATTCACAAGGAGGAATGCAATTTTGACAAGATCGAGGGATCTACGATCAAGGGATATTCTATTGACTTTGATTATGAAAATTGATATTATGACTACCCCCTCAAGCGACGAGTCGATGAGGGTAATGACAATGAAATGAAATGATGCGGTCACTTGACTACTATGAATGATCGTTGCACAAATTAAGATTTAGCATTTGAATACTTGGCAAGGCCTAATCAGCTATGATTACACTATTTAGAGTAATTGCCTATTTCTATCCCATGGGGCGATCCAGGCATGAAGGCCTTCTTAGGAAATCGAAATGATAGCAATATCTATTAGGTTTGTAGTGAATCATAATGTCGATGATATGCTTAAAATGTCATAGGAGAATTACGATGAATATCTCATTCCCGTGGAGCAGTCTGGCTGTGTAGGTCTTCTTAGGGATTGAAATGAAGCATACCAATTCAATGATGATGAATTTACCCCAAATGTCCTTATGGTAATTTACTCATCTTGCTGGATTGCATGGATCACAAGTCGCTGCGACCGCCAAGTGTATAGGGTAAATAACTGAATGCGAGGTGCATTTGGCTTTTGATTTTTTTGTTATTTTTGAATTGAATTTGTTTATTTGGATGGGAGGTGTGGCACTCCATGAAAATATTGTCATAGTGATGATCTCGGTTGAATATACTTTGTAATCTCAACCAATTATTTTATTTTTCCTTATGATGACATTTTCCAATGTCTTTATGTTTTGTTTGGCTCATTTAGCTTATTTTATTTTTCTTGGTGCAATTATGGTCTGATGCACAATTTTATTTTGACCTTTTAAGGCTCCACAGTGGGAATTTGGATCATTTAATGCAGTTTGCTAATCGTACCTATCAAATGCAACCTAAATACTTGACCACAGATGTTAGTAGCGGGCGACAAACCCTAATCTGGGGACCGTGGATGTCAACAGCGGGCCGCATCAAATTGGAAAAGTATATAAGATTTTTCACTTTGTAAAAATTTCATTATTCACCTACATCTACCAATAAAACTGAGATCTCTAAGAGGTAAAAACTTAAATTTGACACGAAACACTGTCAAAAACCTAACACACTCCTCGCGTAGCTGCACCGATGGTCAATCAACCCGAATCGTCAACCAATGGAGGAGTCGATGCTTCTAAGATAACTTGTAAACTGAGACCTCGTAATTACATTACCGATTTAAAATTAACCACACTAAGTAATGGGTTCACGAATCTCGTTAAACTATCGGTAATGAACCACACCCTAGCTTAGGTTTAGCATAGGTTATATTAGAGGGTGGGTTAATTTTTAATTTTTTGGGGGCTTCTTAGGGAAGGGCGAACCCGTCTAGGGTTTCACTCCCTAGCTGTGAGTGGTAGCTGTGGGCCCCAATTGGCATATTGGGGGTCGCATCTATTAGTCGTGGTGGGGTTCAAATACCAACATTCAAATTTTTTACCGTTGGACCGGCCACGGTTTCGACCCACGGTGCCCAAATTTTGCACAAATTTGCATTTTTTGTCAAAAAAAATCAATTTTTTGATTTTTTTAGGGCACTTAATGTCATTTATTGCATTTTTGGAATGCTCTTTTGATTTTTTTGAAATTGATTATCATGATTTTGTATTTTTATGTGTTTTTTTATTTTTTTTGAAATTTTAGAGTTGTTTTTCTTGTTTATTATTTTTGCTATCACTCAGACTTTGACCAACAGAGCAAGGGATACCGATCTCCTTCATGATCTTCACGGTGACCTCACTATCGGGAAGCGACAGTGGTTTGGTGTTGTGGGGTTTGGCTACATCTTGGACCTCCCCACCATCCATATTGACCAGGGTTATTTGACTGCATTGGCCCATTGCTGGGATGCACGGACCAACACATTTCACCTGTCGACGGGTGAAATGACTGTTACCTTGGAGGATGTATATCGCATCTTCCATATACCATTTTATGGTGCACCCGTCATGTCTTCTCTGAATTCGACCAGGAGGGTCGTATTTGATTCTATTTTTGGTGATCAGAGTGCAGAGGCTCAGGACCGTAATGCCCACGGGGGCATCCACGTAGGGTTATGCATAAGGGGTCGAACCCAAAATCTATTTATAAAATCAAGGCGAATTGTCTTGGAATATCGACAAAATTTATAGAAGTATATATGGAAAATTGCATTTATTTATTTCTAAAAATTTACAAACCGTGGCGAATTTCATTAATTTATCTCCAAAAAAATTCAAACCGTGGTAAATTTTTCTATGTTGGGGGCTATTAATATTGATTTGCAAAATCTAAAAATGTATGACATACTTAAAATCTTTAGGTCGATATGAAAGACTTTAGGTCGACATGATGATCGATGGCATGACGATCGGTTGCAGGTATGACGATCTACTGAAGGAATGTCGATTGGTTGCAGGTATGATGATCTACTATAGACATGATGATCGACTATAAGTATGACAATCGACTATAGGAATACCAATCGGTTGTAGGCATGACGATTAGCTGCAGGTATGGCGATCGATAGCAGGTATGTTGATCGACTATAGATATGCCAATCGGTTGCAAACATGACGATCGGCTGTAGGTATATTGATCGGTTGTAGATATGCCAATCGACTATAAACATGATGATCGATTATAGGTATATCGATCGGTTGCAGGCATGATGATCAGTTTTAGGTATGATGATCGACTGTAGGTATGTCAATCGATTGCAGGCATGACGATCAGTTACAGGTATGACAATAGATTGCAAAAATGTCAATCAATTACAGGGATGACGATCAACTACAAGAATACCGATCAAATGCAGGCATGATGATCATATGTAGGAATGTTGATCGAGTGTAGGCAAGTCGATCGATTGCAAGGAAGCCGATCGATTGCATGTATGATGATCCATTGTAGTAATATCGATCAGGTGCACATACAATGATTAGTGACATGTATGATGATCGACATGGTCCTGCAACCGATTGACTAATATCGATCGGTGCCTCTGTAATCGATAGACAATTCTTGATTGATAGTTCCTGCAACCGATAACCTATTGTTGATCGACACCTTTGTAATTGACCAAATAATATCGATCGACACAGTACTATAACCAATTGACAAAAGTAGATCGACATCTTTGCAACCAATAGACAAATATTGATCAACAACCCTTGCAACCGATAGGCTAATGTTGATCGACACCTCTGCAACCGATCGACACCTCTAAAACCAATAGATGAATGTCGATTGACACTTCTGCAACCGATCGTCTTATGAAACCTTATCCAGTTTTTTGTTGTTTTAGAGCTATTTTTGAGTTATAGTATTTTCAATGTATGTTTATCGGTACCTAGTACAGCATATATATGGGTAGTATATGAGGCTATTTGGGTGGGAAATATAAAATCATTTATAATTTGAATGCGATTTGGGCAGGAAATAAAAAATCATTTATAATTTGAAGGCAAATTGGGTGGGAATATCAAAATCATTTGTAATTTGAGGTCGACAAATTAAAATTAAAATATTTTAATTATTTTCAACTACAGGAAAATTTACCCCAAAAAAACTTTCGCTCCGTAATTTTTGGGCAAATGGGCCCCAGTGAAAGGATCCAAAATTAGCCAATTTAAAATCTAAAAAATCCTAAATATAGCCAATTTATGATATTTCACGCTTATGCATAACCCTGCATCCACGTCGAAGAGTGTTTTGAGGCCCAATTCTTCTCATAGTAGGAGGTTGTGTTCATGCTCCTAATCATTCATATAGTACTCCTAGATTCTTTGGGCATGAGGTTCCCTTGGAACCTCCTAGATCGGACCAGAGAGGTGATGGTTAGCTTGACTCATGATCCTCTCATATTGTCATGGGGGAGTGCCCTGCTAGAATATCTCTACCATGAGCTATATTAGATTATATATCAGAGCAGATTCAGCATCAACTGCAGCATCCTCCTCTATGTTTGGGGCTGATAGCACATCCTGATTGAGCACCCCGTTGGCTTGCCCATGACCATTACTGAGATTTTTAATGTGCATCAGTGCTACACCGCTTGCTGGCCCTAGGAGCATGAGGGCTTTAGGAGTAGGTCTCATGCTAGAGACCTAGAGTACTACATTGGCAAATTTTCATAGCTCCACTCTCAACACATATGGTGGCGACCGTATATGGACTATCCTGCATGGACAGAGGCAGATAGGTACCTACGTCGGGCGCGCAGAGATAGATGGGTCATCGGTCGAAAGGCCGATATACGTGAGTATCACTTTTACTCTCACATACTGAGGCAGTTTGGGATCAAGTAGGATGTCCCAGAGCTGCCACTCATCTACAGATGCTTGGTCCTCGAGAGGGACTTGACTTGGCCCCAGGTGGCTCCACTGGGGGATGAGGACGATGACTTTCAAGAGTCAGGCCAGATGGATGTAGGCACTACTCCTGACTACGATGGTTGGTGGGTAGACTTCTAGTGGCATGGAGAGGGTCCTCTAGGCCGACCAGTTGGAGGATTCATAGCTGAGGGTGCAGAGGGTGCAGAGGTGGATCCTCAGGGGTGCAGGACCCACCAACGGATAGAGGGCACATGGGGCATAGGGGCCACTACAGAGGAGGGCCCATAGGTTGAGGTAGAGGAGGAGGTATTAGAGGAGGGTGAGGCACCTCTAGACAGTAATATTGGGTAGTTGAGAGCCCAGATTGCCGACCTCCAGAGCTAGGTTGGGAGACTGCAAACATAGCTACTACACAGGGATACATCTATCACTCTAGAGGTGAAGCTAGCATGCGAGGAGAGGCAGTGGTAGGGATATGAGGAGGAGAGGACAACTTTCTAGGCACAGGCTACTACTTTAGACACTCAAATCATGTAACTCACTAGCTAGCGATATGTGGCACAGGTACATAGCTGAGTGCCATGACTACTGAGAGGGACCTACTAAGGGCAGCGATGGGGGGCCCCTCATCCACATAGGTTGTCATGCCACCTCTAGTAGCACCATATTCTTTACTGCCAGTAGGTCGTGACCCCATGGTAGAGATCAAGAGGCTTCATTCCCTCGTGGAGGAGGGTAATGAGTGAGATACAACACGCACGTCTCACATCTCCCAGCTGGAGGGCCACATCAGATTGATAGGTGGGGAGGTACCAGAGGACACCCACACTACAGGGACCCAGTGGACCAGGTCCAGGACCAGGGAGACAGGGCAGTCTTCTGCCAGCTCTAGCCATAGGATACATAGGACTGAGAGGACTCACAGGTCCTCGAGTACTCATGGTGCTAGCTCGTAGAGGACTCACAAGGATGGCAGAGGTGACGGAGGTGCCTCACAGGCTAGGGGCGTAGGCCCTATTTAGTATAGATCTTCAGAGATGCTCTTTTTGTACCATTTTGAGTGTAAGGTCGAGGACCTACACATATGTAGCCTATGGGAATTTTGATATACCTTGATACTATGTACTTTTTTTGACACATATATTTATATGATATGACAGTTCATCTCATTATATGTGTATTTTATTTTTGGTATTTTATGTTTATGTTATGCACATGGATGCAATGCAGATATTTGATTTATTGCTATATGATGTGATGTATGGATGACATGCACTAGCTATATGATGTGGATGCAGTGATATACATGTGTAGATGGACTACTTTATGATGTTATGTATATGAATGCAATGTTTGATGTTTTAATGCAGTTTTGATCTGCTTCACTTGTATGCATTTACTTTATATTGCTATGACATATTTTTATGCCATGTATGTACTGCATGTATTTTTGATGATATTGATTTATTGTAAATGGACATGTATGTTTTAATCACTTAAAACACAATGTATGCAATATGATATGATGCTTTAACAATCTAATGGATGACACCACAGAATGTATAACAATCATGGATGATAATTGCTATATTTGATTATGAATCTTTATTGATTTGACACTCATATGTGAGTTGCAATGCAATGTTTTCTATTTATAAGTTTTTGTAAATTAAAATATATGCATAACATAGTCAGTGGCCATTTAAATATCATTTCTGACATCCATCCGGTATCTAACATATATCACAAATAGTTCTAATAAACAAACTCTCATAAATGAGATTTTATATTTGATGATTGCATTTGAAAATTTGATTGTTGCTATTTGGGAATTTTTGAGGTTTACCATGAGACTCAAACACCCTAGTTGACTGATCAAAAGTTGTATACTAACCATACTAGACTTTTGAAACATAAGGCTTTCGCTAGGATAGGCCCTAACTGTTCATTATCCCTATGTGTGCAAATGAGTATATTAAGATAAGGCATAAGCATACCCCGATGTCAGGCGGGATTCTTTCAGCCCATTGCTAAGATTGGGGGTCCACAAATGTTTATCCAATCCTAGGTTTAGATTTTAGTTGGACTAGACCACTAGGCGATACAGGACACCTGAAGCTAGCTCTTCCACATTCAAACATTGGTCTGTACATAAGCGAGGTGCTAATGCATCAGACATATCATCATGCGTAAGGTATAGTAGTGCTGGAAATTCCATGGATTCAAGTTCACTCCCTTCTTTTCTTCAATTTTTTGGGATACTTGCTCATATAAAGTGATGAAAATCACTATTTATTTTTGTACTTTAGTGATAATAATCACTATTTATTTTGTACTTTCTCTTTCTTTTCTTTTTCTTGAGCAAGGGATTTGATACTGATTTTACTTTCTTTGTACAATTTGTCTTCATTTGACTTGACTTTTTGGAATTTTACATTTGATAATTTGCTTCAGAAACTTCCTTTGGGGATTTTACTTTGGGGAACTATTTTTGGGATATCGATCTAGGATATCGATCTTATGATATCAATATGGGATATCAATCTGGGATGTCGATCTATGATATCGATCTAGGGTATCAATCTGGAGGATTGATCTAGGATATTGCTCATTTTAACGTAAGCAAGGGATTATGGGTAGGGAATGAACTTGTCCTTTTTCCAATTACCAACATTTCCCATACCATCCGCACAAGGGGATAAGCAAGAATAACTCTTTTCACCTCAGGATACCTAGTCCTACTTCATGGCTTTCATCTTCCCCTAGTCCTTATTAGGATTGTTTAATTTGTTGATTAGTGATAGAATTATGATATGCTAAGGGCTATACTAACTAGACCTCAACTACAAAAGCAAAGCAAGCTTTCTATCAACTCTTGAGAAGACCTCTAGGTATGGTTGAATGACTAGAAAACCCTAGTATATTCTTCATAGCAACAATTTGGGTTGTGTTGAAAAACACAATTACTCACAAGGGTGATATATGAAAATGATAGTGCATAGATGCATGATTGAAATACAAACGTGGTGTCATTTGTAATATTGTAAACACAATTTATTCTAATGCAAGTGCGATGGATGAATATGCCTAATGCAATGCAAAATGAAATGCATGTGGAAATGAAATGCAATGATGCAAATGAAATGCAAATGTTTTTTATTTTTGATATTTTTCTAATTTTTATGGATTTTAATATTTTGTTTGACCAAAGAACTAACAAACGCCTTTGGAGCCTTTTGGGATTGACCAAGCAGTTTTAAGAAACCCTTGGAGCCTTTTTGGATTGACCAAGTGGTTTTAAGAAACCCTTGGAGCCTTTTGAGATTGACTTCAAGAGACCCTTGGAGCCTTTGGATTGACCAAGTGGTTTTGAGAAACCTTTGGAGCTTTTTGGAATGACCAAAGGGCTTATAGATGCCTTTGGAGCCTTTTTGGGTCTTAGGCATAAAATGCTTTAAGATGAAGGATATTGAGAGGTTCAGGCTCTTCAACTCCTCCAAGCGATGTCAAGCGATATGTCCCAGGTCCAATCTTCTCTGAGATCATATAAGGACCTAACCAGTTAGCCATAAATTTGTCTCACATTTTTGGTGGTAAATTTGAGTTATGTTGGTTCTCTTTCAGCACAAGATCACCAACCTCAAAGTCTCTCGGATGGACTTTGCTATTGTAAGCTCATTTTAAGCACTCTTGATAAACATGAAGGTGCTCAAGGGCATTCATGCGATGTTCATCAAGTAGCATCAATTGATCTAGGTGAGCTTGTCGCGTGGTGTCATCATCGATGAACTCTTTCAATGCGACGCATAGCATTGGAATTTCCAACTCTAGGGGCATAATGGCCTCAGTGCCATATACTAGTGAAAATGGAGTTGCCCTAGTGGGTGTCCGAATGCTAGTCTTGTAAGCCCATAATGCAAGGGGTAGCTGGATGTGCCAATATTTGTGGTGCTCTTGTACCATATTTTTCAAGATGGAGACCACTATCTTATTTGAAGCTTCAGCCTACCCATTTGCTTGTGGATAATATGGAGTCACAAAACTATGTTTGATTCTATACTTAGACGTCAAAGCTCTCATAATTTTGTTCTTAAATGATGTTCCATTATCTAACACTATCTTGGATGGTATCCCAAAATGACTAATGATATTGGTGAGTATAAACTCAGCAATACGTGCTCCAGTTGTCATTGTTAAGGGAATGGCTTCCACCCATTTAGTGAAATACTCAGTAGCCATGATAATAAAAGTATGTCGACCCGATGATGGAGGAGAGATCTTACCGATGAGATCAAATCCCCACTGAGCAAATGGCCAAGCCGCTTGAATGGGCTATAAGGCCTATGATGGTAGGTGCGTAAGATTAGCATGATGCTAACATTTAACGCATTTCCTGACATACACATTGCAATCCTTCTCCATAGTGGGCCAATAATAACCCATTCGAAGGATGCACTTGATGATAGCCATGCCATTGAAATGGCCACCGCACGTACCATCGTGAGCTTCTAAAATTGCCCAAGATGACTCTTGGGGCTCAAGACAATGAAGGAGAACTCCATCATAGCTTCTACGGTATAGGATGTCTTCTAACAAGACATACTTTGTCACTTTCTATTTGAATGTGTATTTTGCGACACACGATAATCCTTGAGGGATTACACCAAGTCTAAGGAAGTCACATATTTGTGATGTCCAGTTATGATAAGCTTCGACCTCGACTGACAAGACAACATGCTCCCCCTACGGTTCTACATTTGCAAATGCAAACTGGAAAACAACCCTATGGTGAATGGTAGTACCACTCCCCATCGGATCCTATGAGATCATAGACCCCCAAGACGCTCTCTTCAGAAAGTCTCTAGCTCTGTAGAACCATTCATGATTTGGTTCTACATGAATCATGTTGATTGACTCTTTGTTATCCAATGCTTCGCATTGCATAGTAGAATGTGACAACGTCTTTACATGGATGGTAGTAAAGTCGACAGATGGATTCTGAGGGATTAGAGATCCCAAAGATGCCATTGTGTCTATGAATCTATTGGATGAATGAGGTATTGCCTCGATGTCATACCATTCCAGTCGAGCTAGATATGTGTCAACAAGATCCTTGTAAGCTTTCAATATCGGGCATCGACATTGAAATAGTCCCTTAACTTGGTTCACAATGAGAAGGGAATCACCAAAGATATTTAGCCTTTTTATCTTCATGGCAATAGCTATTTGGAGACCCAAAATTAGGGCTTCATATTCAACATTGTTGTTAGTGCAAGGAAAGTCTAACTTGAATGACAAGGGCATTGGAGCTCCTTATGGCATGAACAACACTATTCCTGCACCACCCCCTTGCTCACACTTTGAACCATCGAAGAACAAGGTCATATCAGCTTTTTTATCTGTTCTTCGGGTTTGGGTGCTTCTGATAAGGCAAAGACTGCATCATCAGGAAGCTCTATGGTGAGGGGCCTACTATTTTTGAGAGGTGCCTCAACCAGTTGATCTGCTATGACTTGTCCCTTAATGGAATTTTGGCTTATGAATTCTAGATCAAATTCTATCAGTAGCATGATCCACTTTGTAGTACGTGTATTATGATATGTCTTGCTCATCATATACTACAAAGGATTTTGTTTGGATATAACATATGTCGTATGACTCAACATATAGTGTCATAATTTCTTTGTAGCGAACACTACTGCTAAACATAGCTTCTCCACATATGCATATCCAAGCTCATAGCTCACCAAGGTTCGACTAATGTAATATATGGCATGTTCTTTGCTTTGCACATTCTTTTGGGCTAGCATGGTTCCCAATGCAAAGTTGGTTGCCGATATATATAATATAAATGGCACATCTGGCCTTGGTGGAGCTAGCACTAGCGGCATCTCCAGGTATTGCTTAATTTTAGCAAAGGCTGCTTGACAGTCCTCATCCCAATTGAATGGGACCCCCTTGTGTAGCAATCGATTCATGGGTCGACATTTATCCGATAATTGAGTGATAAATCACTTTATGGATGCTACTTTGCCCTGAAGGCTTCTTAGCTCTTTGATGTTTGTGGGGGGATGCATTTCTAGAATAGCCTTGACCTTTGCTAGGTCAACTTCGATGCCTCATTTTGAAATGATGAATCCTAAGAGCTTTCTTGAAGTTACGCCAAACACGCACTTCTTAGGATTCAACCTGACATTATGCTCTATCAGGTGATCGAAGACCTTCCTCAGGACCTCTGCATGCTCAGAATGCAATAATGACTTTGCCAACAAGTCATCCATATAATCTTCTAAGATTTTATGCATATAGTCATGAAAGATATATGTCATAGCCCGTTGATATGTGGCACCAACATTTTTAAGGCCGAATGGCATAACTTTATAGAAAAATGTTCCCCATGGCATTATAAACATGGTTTTATGTTAGTCTTCGGGCTTAATCCAAATTTGATTGTAACCAAAAAAACCATCCATTAAGGAGAGCATCTCATGACCTATAGTTGCATCTACAAGAGCATCGATATTCGGCAATGGAAATGAATCCTTTGGTGTTGCCTTATTTAGGTCTCTAAAATCCATACAAATACGGATCCTTCCATCAGGTTTTCCTACAGGTACCATATTGGATACCCATTCTGGATAGTCGATGGAGATAACAAACTCTACATCCAACAACTTTTGCAACTCATCCTTAACCATTAAGGCTATTGTTGGATGCATCTTCCTAAGTTTTTGCTTGATTGGCTTCTTTGATAGATCTAGCGAAAGGTTATGAGTAACCAATTTTGGATCTAGACCCAACATATCTTTGTAAGTCCAAGCAAAGAGATCAGGTCTCTCTCTTAGTAGAGGGATGAGGTTGGCATGCTCATCAAGAGTCAAAATTTCTCCAAATTTAACCTTCCTTGGATTGGTGGGATCATTATTGATATCCACTTTGAAGGTTTCCTCTACTGACATATGGGATCCCTCCTCAAGCTGATGAGGCATAGGGATCAAGTGGATGTCATCTGCTAGGTTTATATGTTCCTCATTGGAAGCATCCTCAGCATGATAGACATCATGTGCACAGCCTAGCACAAAATGGAAAGGTTGCAACATTTCTTCATTAGGGAAGAAATATTTAGGCTCTAGAGGTGAATCAATGTGATCCCAATTGATAGCATCTATATTTAAATGCAATGGTTTGGATGGATCAGCTAGATTATGGAGTGGAGTGGTCAAATCAATGGAGATCATGTTGATGAAATGGATCATGTCTCCAGGACCATGTGCAAGTGACTCATCATTATCAAAACTACCATCCTCGAGATGTGGTTTTAGGGGTATGGGGATCTCCGGATTTAGTCTATGAATAGACTATCGGATGGGATCATTGGGCTCAAGGAGCTCCATGTACATCGATGGATCGAGAAACACCATATGATAAATCATATTAATATTCGATGGTCTCCCTCTAAGGTGAGGATGGAGATTGATCTCTCTATGCATATCCTCAATCGTATAAGGCATATTGCAATAGCGTAAGTAGGGAGGCCCTAAGTAGGCTCTCTCTGTCTCATCTTCTTCATCACTATCATAATATAGGCCTTCATCACTATCTATTAGAATGGGATGCTCTAGAAAATGTGGCCCCATATAGGTTATCTCCTGATCACTATCATCATTATCCGGTAAAATTAGGTATAAGCATCATAAATACGATACTATCGAATAGACCAGCTCAACCTCATCCTCCGATTGATCATTGGGTGAGGACTCACTATCCTCTCCTTCACTGTAGCTAGGTCCACCTATCTCGAATATGGACTCTACTATATCCTCATCGAAATGCCCTCTCAACTTGGGATTTATCACTATGATAATATCTTGACCCTGCATGCATCGTGTGTCGTCGATTTCTCCATGGATTTGTTGACCAAAGTTTTCTCTTGGTAAATCATCTGGATTGATCCACCAAGATATCCTCGTGATATGTCTTGGGTGGTCCTATGGTGATGTAAGACACCATCCGGTTATCCCTCTAGAATGTAGAAGGATTAGGGTGATACGGGTTGAAGTCAACCTCACCCCCTAGACTGAGGTACAGGTGGTCTAAAGATATCGTGAGGAGTTCAGCCTGTCCTCCATTGTAGAATCCCAACCTGAACCTATCAGTAGGTAATTGATACTATGGTTCTATAGGCTTCTTACACCCTTGCTCGAATAGTCCGAGACCGTAACCATGCCAATGGTAATGCTCAAAGTATCGCATGGCATAGTCTAGGTTAGAAAGATAATGAACATTTATAGTGAATGGTTCATTATCATCCTCATCCATGGGCACGAGAGATGTGATCTGGTCTAGCCCTCCATAGATGAAGTTGGTTTGGTTGGGTGGTACCCCCAATGGTTCCACCGTCCCTATGGGAAGGCGATGGGCTCGTGGTCGGCCCATATCATGTGTAGTTTCGATAATTGGTGTGAACGTCATATTCTGCACAATGTATTCCCCTAACCTAGGATTAACCAAATGGATGGTCACCTATGGTGCAGATGACCCTGCTGAAGATGCAGGTGAAGCAGGCTGAGGTGCCTCTTCGACTCTTCCTTGAACTTCCTCTACTTCCATGGGAGTAGGGGTTTCAATGATAACTGACTTGGGCTTTTTCTTTATCTTCTTTTCACCCACTTTTTCTTTCAACTTCCTATCATCCTGCTGTATCGTAGATGCATTCGGTCTAATGGAAGTAGTTGTTGTGTGCTCCGATATTTGAGATACGAATGTTGTGGGTCTAGCACACACTTCTTTGATTATACCTCCTGGATATCTGATTGGTGATGTTGGTCGCACATCCAGGTGCATTGAGGGGAGCACAAATTCCCCTAGAAAATCTACTAGATTCATGTATTTAAAGGGTTCTTCATCCGAAGGCACCACGTGAACCTGTCCCTCATGAATGTATTTGATACACTGATGTAAAATAGAAGGGACACAATACATTTCTCTGATCCAAGGCCTCCCTAGAAGTATATTATACTGCATAGCACCTTCGATTATGTGACACATCATCGGGATGGTCTTCAGTCCCACCTGGATAGGTAAAACTATAGTATCGACCGTCGAGCATAATGCATCATTGAATGCTCTCAACGTGAAGGTAGAAGGAATGATATGCATCTTGGGTAACTTCAAGTGAGTTAATGCCTTGGTAGTTATGATATTGATTGATGACCCTATGTCAATCAAAACCCGCTTGAATGGTTTGTGATTCACACAAGTGATAATATGCAATGGTGGGTCTACTATAATAGTGGAAATCGTCTTGACTTCATGGTCATGAAATTGAATGACCGGTTCCTAACACTATTGCATGTGCCCCACGAAGTGTGTAAATGCTTTGGGATCCTGAGGCTACACTTCGATGGACCTTAAGATGTCCATGAGCATCTCCCTATGCTTAGGAGACTACTGAATAAGCTCATAAATTGACAACTTTATTGGAGTTGTCTGTAGGTTTTGAACCAACCTACTCTTGATGGTCACCATCGGTCTAGTTGGTGGGCTGGGCACATATTGGGCTGGCCTTGGAGGAGGTGCAACTTGGACTCTGATAGGCATTGGAGGTTGATTCGGTCATTCATACCTCGCATTCCTCATGACAATGTTGACCATTCCGATGAACCCCTGGGTTGGTGGTTCGATGCAAACTTGGTTGACTTGGCCAACATTATTCTTTGGTACCTCATGATTAGGTAGAGGATTCTTATAAATCCCCATATTTTTATTGTCAGGCGCTTGTGGGTTGTCAACAAGAAGCGTACCTCTCTCGATCATATTTTGCACAAGATGTTTGAAGGACCAACATACCTCAATGTCGTGACCCTTCATTCTATGGAATATGCAATACTGATCATCTTTATAGCCTTTAGGCTTAGGCTGATTAGGGTCTATCATCTTGACCTCGGGTAAGTGTATAGCCTTCACCTCACATAGTTGATGAAAAATCAAAGTCAACGACTTCGATAACTGAGTGAATATGTGAGGTGGGTGTTGCTCTTTATTTTTACCCTTATAATTGTTATTGCACTGCTCATACTATGCAGGTAGAGGTTGGGCTTGATAATTTTTCTTTTGTTGCCCTTTTTCTCCTTTTTGAAGGTTCAACACTACCTGATTAACATGGGCCGGCTTGGCCTGATGTCTCTCAGTGCTTTTCTTATGTCCCTCCTTCTTATTCCTCAGCTTCAAGTTACCCTCCTGTAACTTGATGTCCTCAACCACCTTGGCTTGCGCCAAAGCCTCTTCGAATGTCTGGTATTGCTGCAACTGTAGCAATAGCGAAATGTGTTTGGCATAATTCTTCATGAACATTCATGTTAATTCAGAGGACGGGATGGAGAATGGCAGCTTTGCCATCATTTTCCTCCATCACTTTCCATAATCCATCACTGGCTCATCGTCATGTTGCGTTAGAGTGGCCAGGTCGGATAAGTTTACCTTCTTCTTGACGTCGAAGGAGAAGCATTCAAGAAATGCATCAGCTAGTTGTTTGAAACTAGTGATGTTGTGCCTCTTTAGTTGGTTGAACCACTCTTGAGCTGGGCCTGAGAGGGTCATGATGAAGGTGCATAGGAGCAAAGCATCGTTGCTCTCAATATGAAAGCACATATCTAGAAAACTAGTCATGTGCTCCTGTGCATCTTCCTCTCCTTGAAACTTTTCCAGCCTAGGCATCTTGAAATGCTCAGGATATGTTGGAATAGGCACTGACGTGCATAGAGGTTCATTGTGAATTTTGTTCAAGGTAGGCTTCTGATAAGTCATCCCTTGCTTCTCTATGGCTTGGACCTTCTCTACTAAGGTCTTGTAGGCTTGCGAGGAAAGAAACTCCTCCTCTCGAGATTGCCTTGGAGGCGCCTTTGGAGGTAGATTCCTCCTCGATCGAGGTGGGGGACTAGGCTCACCCTCCTCCTCGAATTGGGATATTTTTGGATATTCTTGTTCTAATTCCTCTCCCACTTCATTCTCATACTACCTATGCTCATGTTTCTCGGACGTTGGGCATCGATCTCTGTGTTGAGTCATATGGCGAGTATGGGTGTCTATGTTCTCAGGGTGTAACTCGGGTTGTGAAGCCACTCGTCTATGGACACGCTCCCTGATATCACTATGAGGATGTAAATCGATGCTAGCCAATCGATCCTCTCTCTCTACACGCTCCTTCTGATCAAGGATGCATTGTTCATGCATGCGTTGTTCATACAATTTTTGTCTGATGAACCTCTGCCTCTGAGTATTCTCATTTTTGAGGTATTCTTTCTCTATGCATGAACATCCTCCAATTGATCTTGGAGAATCTATCATCTCTGCTCTGACATCAGTCTATGAGCCCTATCAAGATGATCGATCATCTGAGGTCTCGGAGGGGTGCGCTCTGTTCGAGTGACTTTATGAGTATGTCCTCCAATGGACTGATTCACCACACTCTTGCCTTGGTCTGTAAAGATGACATTCATGTCAGGTTGTCTCCTATACTCAGTGTCTGCATGCGATGCAGGAGCATGCATGTCTCGAGAATGCTTGGAGCACTCTCCAGGTTCTCGGGTGGTCCTAATGGTGCCTCCACTACACACGCTCATCGGTCGGGAGGGTGCAGGCGTAGGCTTATATCCTAGATGCCCTAGGACCTTGTCTAGACCATCCAATTATTTGCTACGCCATGGCTCATGAGGTGGCATACCATTTGCTCCCACTTTGGATATATCTATGGTAAACTTCGTATGTTCACCCCTATAGGGAGTCTATGTGGGCCTATGCTCGAAAGCAGCCCTCTCTGTTCACCCCTGAATGGGTGGATCTTGGACATGTCTATGCTCTAAAGGTGGAGGTCATGAGCCTCCCTTAGATACCTATCAAAGGGGTACCAATCTGGATCCCTCGATGACATATTCTTTGGTGGAACCTATGGATCCATGTGGAATGCGGTCATGGTAAATGCTACCGTATGTGGAACCCCCATGTTGGGAAGTCCCATGCTCTGATCTATGTATAGAGGGATGTCTAGCACTTCCTCTAATTGGGGTATTCTCGATGGAATCCCCTCATGTAGAATTATCCCCTCTAATGCTCATTGAATGATGTCCAGGAGGATTCTGTGATTGAGGGTGTTCTACATCGTGTTGTGCACTAGGTGGAGCTTGGGCTTCGATCTCGGGTCTATGCCCGGATCGGCCTCTCCGTGTTTGCACCATTATGTATCCTATGTCTAGATTTAACTTTTATTAGCACGCAAAGAATACAATGATGATTATCTCTTTTTACAATTTAAAATGAGCCCTAAACTATTTGATGTGTTTTCAATTTGTTGTATCAGTAAAGTAACTCTTGTCGTGTTTTGCAAAGCGTTGATGATTTTCTCAATTGTTTAATGGCTTTCACCTATATACTCACAGCTCGACAACCTAGAAATGAACTCCAGGTCATGTAATCCAACCTATAATGTGTGGTAATGAAGCCCACACATGGTCAGGGAGCACAGGTCCTCCCAGATCCTCACCCATTTTCACCCAGTCAGCGTCATACCCTCCGAAGAGGAGTATATGCAAATTTTCTAGGCTACGAAAGGTTCTCGGATCCGGTATTGGTCTAGAACATAGGGTACATGGGAGTTGGGCCAACGGATGGAAATCACCTCCACCATCATTGAAACCCTACTAGTGGTTGGATGTGACTCCCAACTCACTAGCGTTTACTATGAAATGTGGTGTGTGTGGTTCTTTTTAACTTGCATAAAAGGAAAGATGCATAATACAACACTCACATGATCATTTCCTACATGATATGCATAAAAATAATGTTTGGTATTTCAGAAACATGCATGATTAATCTACATGATATTTAGACAATGCATATTAATGATGAAGTGGCCTCTAACTAGGCCTTAAGCAAGCAATCCAACATACAAGGACACTTTAGCACGCTGTATTCTAGGGCGGACTGCAATCAGAGGTCCGTTGTTCCTAGCAGCGCCTAATGAAACCCTAGAATGAAAAACCTAATGGACCTAATTCATTTCACCCTTTTTTAGTGTTGTCCTACTTAGGTTACCATTTCATGCTTGCTAGAAAAAGATAGACAAAGAAGATAGGAAAGGAAAATGATAGTGAAACCTACCTCAGGTCCACATTTGATCAAGCTTTATCCCTTTGTTCTCTGATTGGTCTGTTGTTGACCGTGGCTCTGATGCATGGTTGCGACTATTGCCCATGCCTATCAACCGTGGGCCAACTTTTTGACCATGGCTGTCAACCACGGGGAGCACCTGCCATAAAAAACACAAACACAATCAGTTAATCATGGCTAGATATGCGGAGTTCCACCGTGATCGCCTACTATAACCACCAAAAATGGCTCCACACCTAATGCGATCTATTGTAATTGATAAAAGATAACAAATGAACATGCACCAATTGACAACAAAAAGGAAACAGAATGCAAGAATATTTATTAATTCCAAATTGAGTCAAGTTACATATTCATCCCTCTTAGGGATACCCATTTTGATACTTCAATTACAATAGATCTAATCCCTCTCAAGGGTAGATGTGAATCAAATGCCTTCTAGGGTGACACGAACTGCTCTAGGGTGTCGATGACCCTCTTCTCCATGATTAGAGGTATTTGTTGCGTTGAATGGCATGACCCTGTTAATCCTGCATTCAAGAAACAACAAGAAGCATGTTAAAAGCAAAGGAGGCCTCTCTTGATGAGGCTTTTAGAGGAAAATATATCAAAAGATATCATGACTAGCAATAATCAAGAAAATGCAAGAAAGATGCTAAAACTATGCAAATCATGTAAATATTACCATAAAACATATAAGCTAAAGCACATCTAACTATCTAATGGCCTAATTACCAAATTAAGAGCATGGAAGCATGAAAAAGACCCATTAGAGTGTTAATTGCTACAATGAAAGCAATATGCATAAAAACCATTAATCTATCTGTCAGGGTCTCTAAATTGCTAATTAAACTAGTAAGAAGACTAATCTAACCTAACTAACTAATCTACAAAAGGAAAAACAAGGGAATCTCCCCTAGTTTGCTCATCATGGGTCTGATGCACGGGTGGCACTGTTAACCACGGTTGAGAGCCACGGTGGAGCTCTGAGTAGATTTGCCCTCCAAATTAGGGCTTCCTCTCTGATCCACCTTGCCAAATTGATGGTCAAGGGTCACCTCTGTGTCCTCTGATAGGTTTGGTGGTTGAATTGTTCAGATTGTGCACCAATTGCATGGATTTGCATTTCTTGGCTCTCCTAGGCTCCTAGGGCTTCCATGGCAATTTGATCTCCAATTAGGTAGCAAAAGTGTCCCTCTCAATGCATGTAGTTGCTTATGCAATTCGATAGGGCTTCACTGCTCAATTGATAAAATCTTTCTCCAGACTTATCCCCAATTCAGAGGGGGATCTTATAGCATTTGCCCAGGGCTAGGGGTGGCTTCCTCATGAAGCCAAGATCAAGATTGGGTAGTTGAGCCAGTTGGATGGAAGGATCCAGAACCTTCCTCACTCAAACCGCTCCAATCTACAACCAATTGGCCATTGCAACCAACTTTGGGGTCGGATGAAGGCCAACTGATTTTGAGTGCTGACCACGGCTGACATGCATGGTGAGCACTGCTAACCGTGGGTGTCAATAGCGGTTAGCACTGACTAGGCAAAAGTGCCCAATTGAGTGGTAAAAACCATTGCTATACCTTGGATCTGTCCAAAGGTCTTCCATATGGTCTTCTAGCATGTCCCATATGAGTAGTCGCCTCGGCATGACGTGTTTTAGGTGTCTACACAAACCTATAACAAACTTTGTAAATCTTACATTGCAAGATTCATAAGTAGCTTATAAATAGCTCAATGCATATCATAATAGATGTTAGATCTATAGCACTTGCTTGTGAATATATGTTGTATGATGACTATTTAAAATCAATGAAAAGTAAAAGTTGTTTGGCCTCCATTGTTGTTGCATGCTTAGGTTTTTATAAGTAAGCATTATGCTTTAATTCATTGATGTTACACTATATGATTAGTTTATTATGCTACTAAAAATTCTACTTATTGTATTGTTATTTGAATTGCTCTTCATATAGTCTTTAGAGTATTTAAAACATATATTTGATATTAAATAAATTAGGTTATGCTTTTATCATTGGTTGGTCTGTTAAGTTTCACTAGAAGGTGATTGTGTAAGACTCTCATATTAGATGTTTTTATTGTTGTTATATTGTAGTTCATCCATCCTTAAGCACTTTTCTTAACCCTTATCTCTTCCTAACCCTTACATTCCTTTCTTTGAACTTGAACCCCTATTTTGATTTTGTAAGCATTACAAGGAGCTAGTCGACTCCAAAGGTTGAACTAGAAGAAATCCTAGTCATCCATATTGGCTAAAATCCAAGGTACATATTATCGACTAGGTGGATTTTAGAGCAATATTTTATGGCATGCTTGGTAGGACAAAAATATCCCACCCTCAAAATATGTATACTAGAATATCTAAAGCAATTTCGCGTTATTCTAAGATTATAAGCTTTGGGATGAATTTCAATAATTTGTCTCATCCACCCATAAGATTCAAGATTTTGGTGAATAGTCTTGACCTTTTAAGAAAAGAGTACATGTTCACCTAAAGACTTCACTAATATAAGAACCAAAAATATTGGTAGCTCCACTAGCAAAAGAATCCATAATTGCAAAGTTATGGAAACTGACATCAAGATTATTATCTTCAAATTATTTTCATCCATCAAGCCATGGTCAAGCAACTTTGTCTAGCTTGGAATAGTGTTATACCTCTTGGCATTTCAAATCTCCATGAAATCCCTAAAGTCACTCTAAAATTCTTACCTATCTATGATGGTAGGGGAAAACAACTTACAAGCATGATCAAGACATAGTTGCTTTGGAAGTCATGAGTTGCAACAAACATGGCTACAAACTTAAGCTAAGTTGGCAGAAAATTATATGTAGCAAATGAAGGTGATACCAAAGACCTAGAGTTGATAATAAATATACTCCTAAGAACTTTGTAAACTTCTATTATCGATCCAACACATAGACCAATGCACAAAAATATGAGGGACCATGACTTATGTCCTTAGGAGTAATCGATTGTGTTGATCTCTCATGTTCTCTGTTAGGTAATCCTCAAAAATAAAAATCTTGTGAAATCAACTTGACATCAAGGCCTAGCTAGAATGAGTTAGGCACTTCAAGAATTGTGTTAGAGAGAAGCTTAAGTTTAGAATTATATGGTTTAGCCATTATAGATTCTTATGAAAAAAGCAAATCTCATTTCCACTAGTGTGTAAAGGCATGCCACACTTTTGTGTAAAATAGTCATGTAAATAAAACCTATAGCAAGCATTTACGAATTAAAATAAGGTTGTTAGCCAAAGGGGTATAGTTGCACCATAAAAGTAACACCTTGAAAAGAGTGCTAGGCATTTCACATGCATGATATTTTCAAAACAAGAGTATATTATATGGGGTATTTTTTTATCTACATTGGGAATGTCTTCTTTTGAAAGCAAATGAATACTAGACCAAAGAAAGAAACAATGAATCCAATGATAAATAAATGGGCCCTCCAAATAAAAAAGCTTATATAAGGTAACACTCGTGCTCTCACCCTATAATTAAATAGCCACAGGTCAAGAGAAAGTTCTACTTAGCTGAACCTAAGGGGCATTTGGAGCACATGCCTTGAAATAATTTTATAAGACATGTAGCTTTGCACATTCTTTAAAATTGTTTAAGCTAGAATTCCTCTAAACTTGTGGATCAAAGAAGGAGAAAGAAAATTTGAGGATTTGATAAATTTAATTAGAAGAAACAACTATAGGTTGAAAAGAAACCCTATTTGGACAAGTTTAAAAGTCTTTCACAATTAAATGCTTCAAGGTATACTTTCAAGACATGTCTATGAATAGTCTTCAAATTTGACTAAATCGAGTTTTTTCTAAATATGTAGAGTAGAAAAAGATTGAAACATGGAAAAAAGCTTCATTATTCTTCCCTTATTATTGTTTTATCCCTTGTTGTAGCAAATATGGATTGGAACATAAACCACACAACAACAAAGTAAGAAGTTAAAGCTAAAATTCAATGATGAGCTTGGAATGTAGTTGAAGAAAAGGGTCATTATATTTAGGTATTTTTTCTTTCATATCCCATTTGTACTTACTTATTACATCTTGTTTCTCCATCACTATCATATCCTCATTCATACCATTTTCCTTCCTATCACATTTACACTTTTTCCCTACTCCCCATTGTTTCCCTTTGACTCCATATGTAATGACCCAAAAACAAGCAAACTGAAAACACACAGAGAAGAAAAGACTTTTTTTTAACTAGAGAGAGGTATTCATAAACCCCTAATCCATCTAAGATTAACCTATTGTTTAAAACCCCTAAGTTTTTTTTTTAAATTACATCTCACATGTAGGCAACAAATCCACCTCCCAGAGAAAGAAGAAGTGATTTGCTAAAGTTTTGACTGTTTTGGAGATGATTTGCTCCAGTTTTGTGAAACCGTATAGTAGGGAGAAAATCATACATAAGACCATACAACTGAAGTGGCAAACCATACAGAGTAGTGGCAAATCATACAGGGCGCACCGAAATTCACTGAAATGTAAAGGAAATGCAATTTTGGGATGAAATGTCGCATGGATTTGCTAACCTAAGGTGTAAACTTAGGAAAAGGCCAAAATAATGTATTCAGTTGTAATTGGGCAGTTGTGAATAATGGATTGTCTCAGGAACCACTTTGGAACGACCTGGGCAACGTTATATAAGGCCCCATTTTTGAATTTATGAGTCTGGCTACTAGTTTACTGGTTCATAGTTGCTAGGATAGAGAGTTAGCCATATTTTTGAGTTATTGCTATAGTATGGATAGAGTTTCCACATTGTACTGAGTTGATCACCATTAATAATAAATAACAGACATTGTGGATGATAGTGTACGATCCTGTGTGTATGGTTGATGCATTGTGGATGATTATTGTGTGATTGAGTTTCTTCCTTACTGTCATATGTTAGTTTTAGGCTTCATTGCAGGTTGTGAGCAGATTGCTACTGGTGGGAATCATGGAGAATGATCTAGGAGCATGAGGATGTTTTCAAGGATGTATTGAAGTAGACTGTATGATTTTTGGGCGTAATTGCTTGAACGGAATCACTTATAATCCCGGATTGGATGCTTTGCTTGTGTGTGGAATCATCTTGTTTGGACTGTTAAAACCTTACAAAACCTTCCAGAGAGAGATTGGAGTAGAAGAGCATTGCAAATACTATCTTGTTGTACCTTTGGATCGTACAGATCGTACATCGTACAAATCGTACACAGAATCCTTACCCGATTTGGTAAAACAGGCGATTGATAGAAACTTACCCGATTTGGCAGTTTTGGTAATCGGCTTGAACGATTACAAAACTATGTACGACAGCCTCCAAAATAGCATCCATCAGTTTTTCTGAGTGCAATATCATACCATCTTGGCCACTGTACGATCTCAGATCATACAGTGTATGTGTGGAAGGTCGTACAAGAGATTGACAGTCCGTACGAGGGTAGTTCGGGTACTTGGAAGATTGTTCGATTTGGTACTTAAGATCAAGCTCATCCTAGGGATTATTCTGACCATCGAAAGATACCTCCCCATCGGGAATACTCCACCACTATGTTACATTTGGCACCGTTGCCTTATCGAATTTGGCATTTTTGTTAAAATGGGTCAAATTTGATGAAACAATTGGAGGTGATTTCTTATGATAGACACTAGTACACGAAGCCATGGGAGAAGAGAACCATGAGAGAACATTCTAGTAAGAAGGAGCATAAGGATTTCTCAAAGAGGAAACATGAGTAACTCAGATCAGAGTATGCATGAACCAGAGATAGAGCAAGTTTGGACATCCGAAGAAGGAGACTTTGAGACGTTGTTGATTGAGATAGAAGACGAGGAGGAAAACCCATCGATCGTAGAGGAGATGGGTGACAAAGAGAAAGTGCACGATGATGGAGAGTGGATGGTAAGGCCTGAGGAAGTGGCAATGGGGTTGCGAGAGGGTGCAGAGGATGGGAGTCAGTCACCAAGGCAATAGGATGCGGGGACTCAGGAAGATAGACCAAGACAATCTCCATCACATCAGCGAAGAAGGTCGTAGAGTGAGGATGCATGAGAATTTGGTCATCGAGTGATGGGATAGAATAAGATACCTCAAATTGATTCTTCTGATGACAATGGAAGTAAGACACCTTCGAGGAGGAATTCGGTCGAGATTCCATGGGAGACCTCGAGTGAGAGTGACGACTCTCCCAAGATGGCTAATAGAGCAGCCAAGCAAAGATGTCCACCATTTTTAGGTGAGGGTAAGGAAGACCCCACATGGCATGTAGGAACTTGCATAACCATTTGGAGGGAAAATGGTGTAAAGAGGAAGGTTGTCACTAGTGATGTAGTTTGTGACACTCCTCACAGTAATAAAATATGCAGAATATGGTATGACATGGAAGATGTTGACATGGAAGATGTTGACATAGAAGATGTTGTCATGGAAGATGTTGACATGGAATATGTTGACATGGAGGATGTTTTTATGGAAGATGTTGTTATGGAAGATGTTTCCCAAATAGAACAACCCATCATACACTCAAAATTCCCTAAGGAAGAATGGGATTGTACGATTTTACAAGAGGGCACTGTACGTTGGTTGGGTGAGATCGTACGGTTGGCAGAGATTGTACGATTTCAAGTCAAATTGTACAATGTGAGATTGTGCAATAGGAAATCGTACAAGATGAAATCGTATAGAGTAGAACCATACAAAGTGTTCCATCAGTGGTTAAGACAGGGTAAAAGAGAGTCAATGTGGAGTTGTTTAAGGAGGTTGAGTAAAGAACCCCAAAGTGCTAAGGAAGAGAAAAATTTGACTTTGACAGTGAAGGTCTTAGCAATTTTTCCATTGAGGTTTCGGGCTCCACAAGGATGCTATCCCTCGACCCT